>JAQSUU010000556.1:13952444-15269925 GCA_038087645.1 Saccharum hybrid cultivar R570
CTGCCCAAATTTTTACCAGAGCTAGAGCATGTATAAATTAGTCTATCCACCAAATTTCATAATTTTTGGAACACTGAAACTCAAGATATGATTTAAACAAGTTTGCATGTGATATAAAACATATTTCAAGGACCTATTTAAATATCCCAGAAAACAAACATCACATATCCAATTTATATTTTTCTAAAATACTACACATCATGTAGATCCTAACAAAATTTATCTTATGATTTTTGAGCAAGTAAAACCCTAGATCTACATTTTCCAAAACTTAACCAAAAATTATGACAGAATAAAGAAAATGAATAAATTCCTATTCGCTACTGGGCCGGCCTAGGAAAGACGCGGCCCACGACTCGCGCACGCGGCCCGCGACGCACGCGCGGCCTGCTCGGCCATCCCGCCCGCGCGCGGCACCTGACAGGCGGGGTCCCGCGGTCAGTGACAGAGGGACAGGGGAACAGCGACCGCGAGCTCCGGCGAGCTCAAGCTCGTCGGAGGGAAACTCGCCCGCAAAATCGAACCCACCCACGTGTTCCTCGTCCCGTGGCGCTTCGATTTGTGCAAGTGGGAGAGCTTAGGTTGAAGCGGAAGAGGTTCGCCGTCGTGAGCGGAGGCCGGTGAGGGTCGGTGATGGTGTGCTGTCGCTGGTGAGGCCGCACGACCATACCTAAGCTCGGTACGAGCTACACTACGCCCAGGCAGACCGATTGAGGTTGAAAAAGGAGGTTGGAAGGGGTCCTAACTACCCCGGCCACGGAGCGCCCCTCTCTGGCAAGGAGGTCGCCCATGGCGGCAATGGCGGAGATGCCCCCAGTTGCTTACCACAGCCCGGCTTGCCAGGTCAGGTGGTGGGATGGCTTGCGGGTTAGGGGAGGAAGCTCCGAGCGGAGGGAATTGGACTCGACCGTGGTGCCACGGCGGTCGAACATGTCGGCGTTTGTGGCGGTGAGGAGGAGCGGCGTTTTTCCACCTCGGTTGCACACGGAAAAGAAAGAAATGGCTGGGCGGCTTAGACGAGGCAGCAGGGACATCTTCTACACGTCGAGCAGCTGGCTGCGACGCCAGGTCGCACGCGGCGCGTGGAGGGACACCCAGCGGCGACGGTCTGTGGCCGGTCGGCCACTCTACTGATGACTGAATTGGTGTTTCAATTGTGGCCTCAAAGACCGACTGACAGAGAAAGTTCAACGATGATTATCTCCAAAACCGGTTCGAGTTAGGAGAAGGTGATAACATCAAAGTTGTAGGGCTTCGTGAGGGCTACAACTTCGCTAATTAGCTCAAGAACAGATTCGGTTTGGATTTGAAACTACAAAGCTCCAAAGTGGTATACTTGGAAACTGAAACGTGGTTTTCAGTCACAAGGCCGACTGAAACCCAATTTTCAAGACACCATATCTCCTAAACCATTTAGAACTAGGTGATGGTCATGTTGACAATGTTATAGAGCTATGTGTGGACAACAACTTTGTCAATTGGCTCAAAGACTGGTTCGGCCTAGTTTGTGAGTTACAAGTTGCCAAAGTGAGGTACAGTGAAACGGTTTTCAGCTTCACACTTAGCCAAAATTTGCTAAGTCCCAAAACAGCCCCTAATACTGACTTGTGGGCCATTTTTGAGCATGTTCTGGTCATTTTCATGAGATGGCCATATTAGAACTTTTGTTCCTTATGAAATTCTCTACAACTTTGCTTAAGGTTGCTCCTCCATGCAAGATCTCTAAACTGGACTTTTTAATTGGTCAAACCAGATCACTCTAGGGGTCCAACTTAGTCAACAACATTTGGAAGGGCAATTTGGAAATTTTGGTCAACATGAACATTGCTCCACTACTTACCCTGAATGTAATTAAGGTGTTATAAGACCTAATTAGCCACTCTACACATTGGTTGAACAAGATTCCTAGTGTCACATACTTTGGAACAAGTAAATCAATACTTTCACCCAAATGTTGCAAGCTCATGTTGCACATGTTGCATGAGTGTGTTGCATAACACTTGCTAATTATGTTACACTAAAGTGGTTGACATGTCTCACAAAGGAAATTCCACATAAGGTACTTATGTTTTGCACACTACTCACTTCTCACTTCACATGAAATATAAACATATGTGGCAATGTTTCCAAAGCATGTTTCACATATTATAAGCTTATGCATGAAATGAATGATGCTTGCTTATGCTTATGCAAATGCAATGCAATTAAGGAGCTAAACACCTGAGGTGTTACAGCCCTCCCCCCTTATAAAAATCTTGTCCCGAGATTTGGAAAGCGTACCATTTTTCATATAATTCCTTATAACCATCCCATAAATAGTCCTCCCGTTCCCATGTAGCGTCACTTTCACTACCCTGATTACTCCACATTACTTTATACCACTTAACCACTTTGCTTCTAGTCACTCGTTCCTGAGTATCGATCACTCGGACTAGCTTTTCTTCGTAAGTTAGATCGGATTCCAGCCTGATATCTCCTAAAGGGACTCTTTCCTCAGGAACTCGAAGATACTTTTTGAGCTGTGATACATGGAAGACGTTGAATATGGCACTCATTTATGGAGGTAACTGGATTTTATATGCAACAGCTCCACTCTTGCCTATGATTTGGAAAGGACCCACATATCTTGGCGCAAGTTTCCGCTTAACACCAAAACGTTGGACACTCTTCATTGGAGAAACTTTCAGATAAACGAAGTCTCCAACTTCAAATTCGAGCGGTTTTCTACGACGGTCCGCATAACTTTTCTGTCTAGCTTGGGCGGCAGCCATATGTTTTTGGATGGTACGGACTTGTTCCTCAGCTTCATGAACAAAATCAATACCATACTACCTCCTTTCACCAGCTTCTACCCAGTTTAGTGGAGTTCTACACTTACGACCGTACAAAGCTTCGAATGGAGCCATCTTAATACTCTCTTGATAACTATTATTGTACGAAAACTCGGCTAGAGGTAACCATTTTTCCCAAGAACCCTTGGATGAAATGACACATGCCCGCAACAGATCTTCCAAGATTTGGTTAACCCGTTCCGTCTGTCCTGATGTCTGGGGGTGATAAGCAGAGCTTCTCATTAACTTGGTTCCCAGAAGGTGATGCAAGTGCTCCCAAAAGCGAGCAGTGAACTGGGGACCACGGTCAGATATGATAGTACGAGGTATCCCATGGAGCCGGACTATCTAATTGAAGTACAACTCAGCATAGTCAGTGGGACGATAGTCCACTCTAACTGGAATGAAGTGAGCTGATTTGGTCAAACGATCCACAATTACCCAGATAGAGTTATGATTTTTGACAGTAGGAGGAAGTCCGACAATGAAATCCATGCTTATCTCTTCCCATTTCTAACCTGGGATAGAAAGTGGTTGAAGTAACCCAGCTTTCATATGCACAGCCTTAACTCTACAGCAGGTGTCACACCTAGCCACATATGCAGCTATCTCTTTCCGCATCTTGGTCCACCAATAGTATGGCTTCAAATCATAATACATCTTATTGCTACCAGGATGGATGGACAACTTAGAGGAGTGTGCTTCAGACATAATATCATTTCGAAGCTCCCGGTCCTTGGGCACAACTAACCTATCCTTGAACCATAGTACACCCTCTTCATCTATCCTGAACTGTGTAGTTTCTTGCTCTTTCATCTTACGCTTGATGTGAAATATACCAGTGTCAGTCTTTTGGAGTTCAATAATTCTGATTTTGAGAGTACAACTGACAGTGATGTTGTACAAGACTGCTGGATGTAGAAGGCGAGATCGATGAAAATCAGTTTCAACTAAGGAATGGCAATGAGACTTACGGCTTAAAGCATCCGCAACCACATTTGCCTTGCCAGGATGATAGTGCACTTGAAGGTTACAATCTTTAATCAACTCGAGCCATCTTCTTTGACGCATATTTAACTCGGGTTTGGTGAAGATGTATTTGAGGCTTTTATGGTCTGTGTAGATATTGCAAACATTGCCCAGCAGACAGTGTCGCCAGGCCTTCAAAGCATGAACAACTGCGGCGAGTTCTAAGTCATGCGTTGGATAATTCACCTCATGCTTCCGAAGTTGTCGAGAGGTATATGCAATTACTCGGCCTTCCTGCATCAACACACCTCCCAAACCTATGCCTAAGGCATCACAATAAACATCAAATGGTTTCTCGATATCTGGCTGTGCCAAAACCAGAGCTGAGGTTAGGAGGGTTCGCAGTTGGTGAAAAGCCGTATCACACTCAGGAGTCCAGACAAACCTGGTGTCTTTCTGCAGCAACCGAGTCATTGGCTTGGCTATTTTGGAGAAATCCGGGATGAAGCGACGATAATAGCCAGCCAAACCAAGAAAACTCCGGACCTCGTGAACCGAGATAGGAGCCTTCCAGTTCAGTACTTCCTGTACCTTGGCGGGGTCCACCATAATTCCTCCATCAGACAACACATGCCCAAGGAAAGGTACTTCTCGAAGCCAGAATTCGCACTTACTGAACTTTGCATATAGTTGATGTTCACGCAGTCTTGTGAGGACTATACGTAGATGTTTAGCATGATCTTCCTCATTTACAGAATATATCAGGATGTCATCAATAAATACCACCACGAACTTGTCCAATTTGGGCATAAACACCGAATTCATCAAGTACATAAAGTGTGCGGGGGCATTTGTCAAGCCGAAGGACATAACAAGATACTCATAAAGACCGTATCTGGTAGAGAAGGCAGTTTTTGGAGCATCTTCAGGACGGATTTTAATTTGATGATAGCCAGATCTTAGATCAATCTTGGAGAAAACTTTAGCTTTAGACAACTGATCGAACAAGATGTCGATGCGCGGTAGGGGGTACTTATTTTTGACAGTAACTGCATTGAGAGGTCTATAATCTACGCACATCCGCAACGACTGATCGTTCTTCTTTACAAAGATAGCAGGACATCCCCACGGTGACGAACTAGGACGAATCAACCCCTTCTTCAAAAGTTCATTCAATTGCACCTTAAGTTCAGCGAGTTCATTTGGAGGCATCCTATAGGGTCTCCTAGAGATGGGAGCCGTGCCAGGCAACAACTCAATTTTAAACTCCACATCCCGATCCGGAGGGAGCCCCGGCAAATCATCGGGAAAAACGTCTAGAAACTCATTTACTACTGGAATTTCGGCCAACGCCTTTGCTTGCACAGCATGAACTTCCCCAGACAAATCAACTTTTCTGGGAAGTTGTACCAGAAAACCCTTTTGATCTGTAGGATCTCTGAGCATAACTACCCGGGTGGATGTATCAATGAGTACCCCATTCTGACTCATCCAATTCATGCCCAGAATAACATCTATGCTTAAACCCGGCAAAACCACTAAGGCAAGCGAGTACTTTCGCCCTTCTATCTCAAGCTCAAGATTCCCCACTACTTTATTTGTGGAATATTCCCACTTGCTGCGCTAATGCAATAACCCCCACCTTCAACAGTATGCAATTTGTGTGCAAACTCTGATGCAAACTTAGGACTGATAAAGGAATGCGAAGCACCCGAATCAAAAAGTACCACTGCAGGATGTTGGTCAACTAGGAACTTACTAGCGGTGACAACCTCACCAGATGGAATTTCCTCAATACTGTTATAATGAGCGTGCCCTTGACGGCCACCTTGGTTGACATTCTTCTTGGGGTAAGGACAGTTCCTGGACCAATGGCCTGGCTTGTTGCAGTTCCAGCAAGGCATGTTGCTAGGAGGGACACTGGAGCTGCCTTGGCCTGAATTACTCTTTGGCAGAGCCACTGTATAAGCCTTGCGAAACTCAGTCTTCACTGGCGCCTTCTTTTGCGGAGGACAGAACTTAGCACTTGTGGCAGGAGGGCGAGGAGGAGCCCTCGGGGCAGCTGGAGCTCGGGACTGTGAAGCACTCGCCTCAATGGCCCTTTTGCGGCTCTTAGAGGCAGAATAAATAGCATTGTTGTTCTCTTGAGTCAGAGCATCACTGATAAATTCATTTAAAGTAGTGCACTTGCTAGTGCCCATAGTCTTCATCAGCTTTGGGCCGAGGCCTCTTTTAAAGCTAGCAATTTTCTTGGAATCGGTATCCACAAACTCCGTGGCATACCTTGCCAGGTTGTTGAAAGCTTGCAGATATTCAGTCAAGCTCTTATTGCCCTACGACAGCCTCATAAATTCTGTGTGTTTGATAGCCATAAGACCTGGAGGAATATAGTTCCCACGGAATGCAGCCTTGAACTGGTCCCACGCAATAGGGACGTTTGCAGGTAGTGTGGAACGATAGTGGCTCCACCAAATACCCGCTGGACCATGCAATTGATGAGAAGCATATTCAGTCTTTAGCTCATCAGTCAGGCGAAGCAGACGAAACTTTTGCTCAATAGTATTCAACCACTCATCAGCTTGCAGGGGTTCCTCCGCCTCCTTAAAGAGCGGGGGCTTAGTATTAAGAAAGTCCTTGAAATCACTGTATTGATTGGGTTCTGGGCCCTGGCGGCCAGGACGAGCCTCCCGGTTGGCAAGCTGGCGCATAGCATCAGCCAGCATGCGCTGCCCTTCGACCACGGTCTGCATTAACTCAGCCGGGGTAGGTGGTGGCGGAGGGGGTGGCTGTTCCTCATCCTCATTGCCACAACCCCGACGAAGATTGTACGACATCTGCAAAATGCATAGCCAATGAGCAATGACGATGTGGGAAATTTGTAGATGAATTATTATAAATATGTCAAACTAACTTCATGAAATAGACTTCTCAAAATACTCATGACACAATACTTCATCACAACCGCACAATCCATTCAAGCGGATCCAATGGCGTAATCATGCGAGAGAATCCAACAAGATGTACTTTGATAAAGGCTCACACACGAGGAGCACAGCAGTTACTGAACCGTTTACGTTAAAATCTACGTGATTTTTGATCTTTTGCCCGGTACTTGGATTCAGTTTCAAAGTGTTTAGTTGACTGAGAAAGGCTACTTCAAACTGATCACAAAGAGACTTCTCAACGGTAGAGCTCCATGGTGGATCATGACTAGCCACCTCGATACCAGCGCGTGCCAAGCAGCACAGCCTTATGTCGCGCGCCATAGGAGGCTCTCGGTTTCGTCGCGGCACCGAAGGGTGCTAATCGTGACACCATCATCGAACGCCACACAATAAGACATCCAATTGCGATCGAAATTAACAGGCTCCAACTAAACATCCAGGAAACATAGGGTTCGACCTTACATCCCAAAAGTCAAGTTATTACAAAGCCTCACTCCATCATAGGGAGGGCACAAAGGACGATCCTATCATCATAGCTACGTGATAACTACTCTAAGCATCGTCCTCAAAGTCGGTGTTATGGATCTCCCCGCCGTCCTCATCACTAACAGGCTCTAACTCCTCTTCTTCTTCTTCTTCTTCTTCTGGTTCCTCCTCTGGTCCGGCATCTTGGGGCCCATTGACCTCCACTTCATCATCATTTTCAGCCATGAAGATTCCTGAACCCATGTCCTCATCGACGTTGATATTTCTAGGCAGCAGAGGATTTAGCTGGTTGTTCAGGCGGTGCACTTCTTCATGAAGATTGTCATTGTATTCTTCAGCATTCTCCAACTGTTGCTCGAGCTCAAACTGACGAGCTCTTAGAACGTTTTCCTCGTGCCAGGCTTCATCCCTCTGGTTCATGACACGAACCAACATGCGTTGACAGTTGCGGTTTGCTACTGTCAACCTCTGGACTGCAAGGGTTTCCTGGTCACGATCACGAATCACTTGCTCCAGTTGCTGACACGCTGCATTCCTGGCAGCCGTCACTTCAGCCAACTCTGCCCTTAGCCTTTCCACCTTAGTAGGCTCAGGGCGGGGCTCATGTGGAGCGAGCTGGTGACGCGGTGCCCTGCCTCCAGTGGATTTGCGAGCGGTCCTCTTGGTACGTGCCATCTGAAGCAACAAGATACGACTTAAGTGAGGATCATTTAGGGGATACGAAATTTAATTTAGTCAGGAGTACTGAAATTTTTAAGGAGGGAGTAAATGATATGTATGATATAATTAAACATGATGCATGCACGTTCCGTATGTCCTCTCACCTTAGTAGAAACCTAAAGTTCTAACGCTAGACGGTGGCATACATACGTTCTCTCATATACGCGAAACTATCGGTCTACTCGTTACGCTGTTAGTGTACCTGCAGAAAAATCTCATTTCAGCCCACAGTTTCCCAATATATGCACACAAGAAAGCAGTAATTTAAATACTTTCTATATACACATCCCCAGATGTATATACTTCAGTATCAAAGCTACCCGATATAAAGGTTCCCACAATTAAGTGCTTACGTAATTACATGGTTTAAACATGTAAGTATGCAAGTCACCAAAACTACTCTCCCCTAGATCGCCGGTTGGACGATCATGCTCTCACAACTCACACTTACCAGAGCGTCGAGGCAATTGATCCATACATTACCACCCAAGTGGATGGCATCCATACAATATCACGCCGTATAGACGACGAAACAAAAACAAACAAGGCCCCCAAGTTAGTCTTTATAATAAGCCACCTAAGAGTCCTTATTTGGGCTAAGGGATGTGATCACTGGCATACCTAAAAATAATTTTTAGTGTTTTAACCCTTTTTCATAATCAAATACTTTTGTTTTTAAATACTCGTAAGATGTTTTTAATGTTGAATTATGCTCCGGTACCAGCTGTAACAGAACCGACCAAATTATAAGAGCACAAGTACAAAAACAAGCACCGAAGCGCTCAAATTTTCGAACTTGAGCCCATATAATCCCGGTAGTCAATCGAAACCACGAAGGATTTCAAACCAACTTGCTTACAACCAGGATCGCATCATTCAACATACAACATCATACGTTACATTTCACAAGTAGTTCCGAAATAAGTTTACACACACACGGAGTCGCAATTATTACAAACCAAGTTTATAAAGTAGCGGAAGCATAACACACACCAGTTGTTAACTACTGCCAGTCTTGATGATCAACAACTCGCAAAAGCATGAGGAAAGTACATAAAAGATGATCACGCCCAAGTGATCTAGTCTTCTTCACCCGTAGGGTGGAGACAAGTTTTGCAGAAGCCTTGATAGAGCATATCATCTGCAACAGGAGGGAATAAACTCTGAGTACTGGAATGTACTCAGCTAGACTTACCCGTCGAAAACCAGAAATAAGATGACACCAAGGATTATGCAAGGCTTACACAAGAGGCTAGCTGACATAACATTTTGCATAAAGGCATAAGTAATTGAAACTCTTATAGCCTGTACTAGCAGTTATTTTTAGCATTTACCTGTCATCTATCTTAGCACCTGTACTAAACATGCACTTGATTATAATCAAACAATTATCATCATTATATCCAGAGCGGTATGAATTGTGGCAACATTGTATCATTCCCTTAACCACTAGTTTATTTAATGAGATCTACGTTGCCGCTGCTCAAGTCAAGTGCTCACTAACTGGGAGCGACGGCGATTCGAATCGAATTCCTATCCAGCTAGAGGGGTATTTCTAACACTCATCGTGCAGACCCCTGCCAGGGTCGCACAGGCCACCGTTTCATATGATTCAGGAATCGCGGGTCCGAATAATGTCGCGACCCCAAGGGCGACACTCTGCCAGGTGATAGGGACTCTAACCCCCCCTTGGTCTCACGCCAATGTCCCCAAGCACATCCTTTCTCTCCTCCAAGAAGCAACCTACCATTCGATTCCCGGCCTGAACCACATTACTCGGCTTCGCGGTCGGAACGACTTATCCGGCCAACTAAGTGTTAGACTGCGTTCAACATGACTCAAGGACGTACAGCGAATCGGTCCTTAAACGACTCAGACGGGCATAGCTCCACACCCAAGACGTGAAGTGTCTTGCGGCTGTACTATCAAACTCCCGCCCAGTCTCAATTTCATTTTTAAGCATGGTTCCATCCACGATAGCCATAAAGCCACTCGTGACTCCTTCCTACATCTCGCGGATGACCGGAAATCACCCGACTTCTACCGTACTAAGCAGGGCTAAGCATTGACACGTGCCTAAACCTAATATAGGATTAAGTACGATATCTGGACAAGGACAGATATAATGCAACAAATGTTTTCATATAACTCCTACAACTTAATGCAGTAAACAATTAAAAGTACTCAAGATTAATTTATAAATCAGTAGGTTCAGCATGCACCGGGGCTTGCCTTTCAGAAAGGTCGAAGGCCGGTGATCAGGACACTCGGGCAGATCTTCGACAGGAGCTTCGTCGCCGGCTGGTTTCTCTAGCTGCTCCGGCTGGTCCTGGACTTCCTCCGGAATCACCGGCTCGAATTCGAGGAGAGTTACCCCCTCCGGTACACCTATTGCATGAATGCACAATAAATATCATGGAAGCATAAAGGTGCAACATGCTCGGAATGAAATGCATTTCAGAAATAAAATAATAATCTAATCAAGTTACTTTATTAGTACGTGCAAATCTCTTCTCCGGTGGAGAAATACTTACCTAATCTACCCAACCTAAGATATAGTTGTTCCTCTTCGGTTAAGGCCCTAACACCTAACAATACAAGAGTAGTATTACTTAGGTTACCACAGTAAGACATTCTGGACAGCAGCTCAAAGATTCTAACATAACTGGAGAATCCCAACTCCAAAAGATATGATCTAAGACAATCTGGAAAGCTTAAGAAATGTAACACAAAATGTTTTCAGATCACAACACTAAATTCCAAAGTTTACCTAATCGAAATTCCAAAGTTCCAGAATCTGTTCTCTCTAAACAGAGAGCAGTCAATTCTGGACTGGCACTTTAAACAGCAATAACTCCCAAACTACTAAACCAAATGCTCCCAAATTTTGACACAAGCTCATTTACAAGTTTTACTACAACTTTGGTATTTACAAGTTTTTCAGCAACCACCTTTATCCAAGGTCAAACCTAGAAATACTATCAGTTGTCCAGAAAACCTAAAATTGTAAAGGTTAAATATTTATTGATGTGACAAACATTCTCTAAGACCAAACTAATACTACTACAAGTTCACAAATGTCACAAAAACACCAGAAAGTAAGGTGTGCCCACCTAGAATATTTATTTAAACTCATTTCTTAATTTACTTAAGTAATTAAGTGGAATTTCAAACATATATGTAAACTGCTCCTAAAATTTTACAAAAATTACAGGGGACTCTCTGACCCAAAAAGAGACTACTGTAAAAATTTGAACTCAATTTATTCACAGAAACTCTCTGAACAAAATTCACAAGCCCAAAAGGCAGATTTTTGTATAAATAACAAAGCATAGTAAAAAGTGTCAAACAACAGATTTCTTAATTTTCTTGGACACTCTAGGGTACCAAGACATTCTCCAAAAAGTTATATGAACATTGCACTTGTAGAAAAATTACAAAAATTCATTTAAATATTTCCTAGAATAACAAGATAGCATAATAACTTGAAAAGTACTTAAGCACTACTGCCCAAATTTTTACCAAAGCTAGAGCAAGTATAAATTAGCCTACTCACCAAATTTCATAATTTTTGAAACACTGAAACTCAAGATGTAATTTAAACAAGTTTGCATGTGATTTAAAACACATTTCAAGGACCTATTTAAATATCCCAGAAAACAAACATCACATATCCAATTTATATTTTTCTAAAATACTACACATCATTTAGATCCTAACAAAATTTATCTCATGATTTTTGAGCAAGTAAAACCCTAGATCTACATTTTCCAAACTTAACCAAATTTCTGTAGCAAGATAAATAAAAATGAAAAAGATCTCATTTATACTGGGCCGGCCCGGAAAGACGCGGCCCACGACGCGCGCGCGCGGCCCGCTCGGGCTCCCGCCCACGCGCGGCACCTGACAGGTGGGTCCCCGCGGTCAGTGACAAAGGGCAGAGGGGCGGCGAACCGCGAGCTCCGGCGAGCTCAAGCTCGTCGGAGGGGAGCTCGCTCGGGAAACCAAGCACACCCTCGTGTTCTCCGTCACAAGGTGCTTCGATTCGTGCAAGAAGGACGGCTTGGGTTGGAGTGCGAGGGGCTCGCCGTCGTGAGCGGCGGCCGGTGAAGTTCGGGTGACGGTGCGCCGCCACCGGTGAGGCCGCACGGTCACATCTGAGCTCAGTACGAGCTTCACTGCAACTAGGCGGACTGATTGAGGTAGAGAAGGGAGATAGAGAGAGGCCCTAACCACCCGGCCACGGAGCGCCGTGATGCGGGGCGGTGAGCGCGACGACGGTGGTCGTCGTGTTCCGCTCCGGCAAGGTCGCATCCCACGGTAAGGTCTCGCCACAAGCATTCCCACATATTACGGAGGTGAGAACGAGGTTCATGACAGGAGGAGAATGAGGGAGGGGAGCTGGCCACGGTGGACCGTGGCGGCGGCGATACTCCGATGAGCTCCAGTGGAAAGAAAGTCGACAATACCTCCACACCTCTACGAATTGGATCAAGCGCGATGTAAGGGAAGGTCAGGGAGCCTAAGGCGGAGCTGTGGGTGAAGTTAGGTAGGCTACCGTGCGGTGGTGAGCTCGCCCGGCCGCGGCGGGGTCGGAGTGGCACTGCTCGTCGGACCAGAGAGCGAGGGAATGGAGGAGGGAGTGGCGTGAGTGCTGGGGATGGAGGTGTCGACTCTCACTTCATTCCCGCGCGTGAGCTCGCGACGTGGAGACGACAGCAGCACGCACGCGCCACGTGGCCACCGGGCTCTGCCCAAGCGCCACGACGTGAGCCGGCTGTCCGGCTGCATGGCGTCGCCGTTTACTGAATGGAGGTCGTCCTCGTTCGACTGACAGAGCAACTTCGTCGACGATTAACTCCCAAACCAGTGAGAACCAGACGTGGGTGATGTTGGCAATGTTGTAGAGCTACATGAGGACTACAAGTTTGTTAATTGGAGTTTGGACTGGTTTGGCCTGGATTTGAAACTACAAGGCTCCAAAGTGGTGCCCCTTGAAACTGAAACTTAGTTTCAGTCACTAAGCCGACTGAAACCCGATTTTCTAGACACCATATCTCCTAAACCATTTAGAACTAGGTGATGGTGATATTGACAAGGTTGTAGAGCTATGTGTGGACAACAACTTTGTCAATTGGCTCCAGGACTGGTTTGGCCTAGTTTGTGAGTTACAAGTTGCTAAAGTGAGGTACAGTGAAACGGTTTTCAGCTTCACACTTAGCCAAAATTTGCTAAGTCCCAAAACAGCCCCTAATACTGACTTGTGGGCCATTTTTGAGCATGTTCTGGTCATTTTCATGAGATGGCCATATTAGAACTTTTGTTCCTTATGATATTCTCTACAACTTTGCTTAAGGTTGCTCCTCCATGCAAGATTTCTAAGCTGGACTTTTTATTTGGTCAAACCAGATCACTCTAGGGTTCCAAACTTGGTCAACAACATTTGGAAGGGCAATTTGGTAATTTTGGTCCACATGAACATTGCTCCACTACTTACCCTAAATGTAATTAAGGTGTTATAAGACCTAATTAGCCACTCTACACATTGGTTGCACAAAATTCCTAGTGTCACATACTTTGGCACAAGTAATTCATCACTATCACCCAAATGTTGCAAACT
The DNA here is from genome assembly GCA_038087645.1 of Saccharum hybrid cultivar R570. NCBI lineage: Eukaryota > Viridiplantae > Streptophyta > Magnoliopsida > Poales > Poaceae > Saccharum > Saccharum hybrid cultivar. Next base: position 13,966,016 of record JAQSUU010000556.1, read on the forward strand.
CATGTTGCACATGTTGCATGAGTGTGTTGCACAACACTTGCTAATTATGTTACACTAAAGTGGTTGACATATCTCACAAAGGAAATTGCACATAAGGTACTTGTGTGTTGCACACTAACTTTTTACTTCACATGAAATATAAACATATTATAAGCTTATGCATGAAATGAATGATGCTTGCTTATGCTCATGCAAATGCAATGCAATTAAGGAGCTAAACACCTGGGGTGTTACAAAAATGGTTGGTTACACTCAGAGGTTGGAGAAGCTAGGCTTCCCAATTGGCCAAGAGTTGGCTACTGATTTCATTCTCGCGTCTCTTTCACCTAGTTATGGGAACTTCATTTCAAACTACCATATGCATGGGGCGGAGAAGGGCTTGAATGAATTGTGTGGCATGCTTAAAATAGCAGAGGCTGACATCAAGAAAGGTGCTGGCAGCAGCCATGTGATGGCGGTCCAAAACAAGCCTAACTTTAAGAAGAAGGGCAATTCCTAGAAGAAGAAGAAGGGCAAGGCTAAAGATGAGATCTCTAAGCCAAACCCATCTGCGCCCAAGGCTGGACCATCTTCTGATGAAGAGTGCTTTCATTGTAAGGGGAAAGGTCGCTGGAAGAGGAACTGCAAGCTGTACTTGGCGTCCTTAAAGAAGGAGGACGACAGTAAAGGTACTCCCACTGCTCATACACTTGTTGTTTATGTTACAGACATTTTCCTTGTTAACTCTTATATTAATTCTTAGGTATTTGATACCGGATCAGTTGCTCATATTTGTAATATGATGCAGGGAATGATAAGAAGTAGAAGAATGGAAAAAGGAGAAGTTGATTTCCGCGTGGGCAATAATGCAAGAGTTGCTGCGTTGAACGTTAGGACAATGCAACTCCACCTCCCATCAGGATTTATTATGGAGTTGAATAATTGTTATTTTGTTCCTAGTTTAAGTTGAAACATTGTGTCACCTTCATGTTTGATGAAGGATGGTTATTCATTTGCGAGTAAAGACAATGGTTGTGTGATCTCTAAGAATGACATGTTTGTGGCTTTTGCATCCATTGTGAATGGGATATTTATTTTAAATCTTGATGATGCACCTGTCTGTAATATTAGTGCTTAAAGGCCTTGACTTAATGAGTTAAGTCCTACTTATATGTGGCATTGTCATTTATGTCATATAAGTGAGAGTCACATGAAGAGGCTCCATTCTGATGGGCTTTAACTTCGTTTGATTTCGAATCATACGAGACATGTGAGGCTTGCTTGCTGAGAAAGATGACCAAGGCACCTTTAACATGTTTTCCTGAGAGGGCGTCTGACTTGTTGGAACTTGTACATACTGATGTATGTGGACCAATGAGTACGACAGCTAGAGGCAGATTCTAATACTTCATAACCTTCACTGATGATTTTAGTAGATATGGCTATGTCTACTTAATGAAACATAAATCTGAGACATTTGAAAAGTTCAAAGAATTTCAGAATGAAGTAGAGAATCAATGTGACAAGAAAATTAAGGCCTTGCGATCTGATCATGGAGGCGAATATTTGAGCCACGAGTTTAGCAATCATCTAAAGAGTTGCGAAATTGTTCCATAGCTTATGCCACCTAGAACGCCTCAGAGAAACGGCGTGTCTGAGCGACGTAATCGGACTTTGTTGGACATGGTTCGGTCAATGATGAGCCAGTCAGGCCTACCTTTATCGTTTTGGGGATATGCTTTAGAAACAGCCGCTTTCACATTAAATAGGGTACCATCTAAGTCCATAGTTAAGACACCATATGAGATGTGGACTGGTAAGAGTCCTAGTTTATCTTTTTTGAAAATTTGGGGTTGTGAAGTTTATGTCAAGCGACTTATGTCAGATAAACTAACACCCAAGTCAGACAAATGCTTTTTCGTGGGATATCCAAAGGAAACTTTAGGGTATTACTTCTACAACCGATCAGAGGGCAAAGTGTTTGTTGCTCGGAACAGTGTTTTCTTAGAGAAAGAGTTTCTCAAAAGAGAGAAAAGTGGACATAAGGTGTATCTTGAAGAAGTTCAAGATGAGCCAGTTGGGAAGGACTCTACGAGTGATGCTAATGTAGCAGAACAAGTTGAGATACCCGTGGCAATAGAAACACCGCTGCAACCACGAAGGTCACCAAGAATCCATGAGTTGTGTGGGGATTTGTTATTGTTAGATGATGACGAACCTATGACTTATGCGAAAGCAATGATGGACCCAGATTCCGAGAAATGGCAAAGTGCCATGAGATTTGAGATAGATTCCATGGGAAACAATCAAGTTTGGAACTTGGTTGACCCACCTGATGGGGTTAGACCCATAGAGTGCAAATGGATCTATAAAAAGAAAAAGGATATGGATGGAAATCTTCACATCTATAAAGCTTGACTTGTTGCAAAGCATTTTCAGCAAGTTCAAGGAATTGACTATGACGAGACTTTCTCACCGGTAGCGATGCTTAAATCTATTCGGATCATTCTAGCAATAGCTGCTTATTTCGATTATGATATATGGTAGATGGATGTTAAAACAACCTTTCTAAATGGAAATTTGGATGAGGACATGTATATGATACAGCCCGAAGGTTTTGTTGATCTAAACAATGTTGGAAAAATATGCAAGCTTCAAAAATCCATTTATGGGTTAAAGCAAGCATCTCGGAGTTGGAACATTCGTTTTAATGAAGTGGTCAAAGGGTTTGGCTTCTATCAGAATGAAGAGGAACCTTGTGTTTACAAGAAGGAAAGTGGGAGCACTGTTGTATTTCTGATCTTGTATGTGGATGACATATTATTGATTGGGAATGACATTCCAATGTTGTAATCCGTAAAGACTTCACTGAATAATACTTTTTCTATGAAGGATTTAGGAGAAGCAGCATACATTTTGGGTATCAAAATCTATAGAGATAGATCAAAGAGGCTTATAGGATTAAGCCAAGATATGTACATTGACAAGGTGTTGAAACGGTTCAACATGGAACAGTCCAAGAAAGGGTTCTTGCCTATGTCACATGGTATGCGCTTTAGCGATAAACAGTGTCCTTCAACAACTGATGAGCGAAAGCGCATGAGTAAGGTTCCATACGCTTCGTCAGTTGGTTCCATCATGTACGCCATGATATGTACTCGCCCAGATGTCTCATATGCTCTAAGTGTTGCGAGCAGGTACCTAGCTGATCCAAGTGAGAGTCACTGGACACTTGTTAAAAACATTCTTAAGTACTTGAGAAGGACTAAAGATGTGTTCCTAATCTATGGAGGTGAGAAGGAGCTCATTGTAAATGGTTACACCAATGCTAGCTTCCAAACTGACATGGATGATTCACAATCTCAATCAGATTTTCGTGTTCACAATAAATGGTGGTGTTGTAAGTTGGAAAAGTTCCAAGCAGGAGACGATGACTGATTCTACAGTAGAGGTCGAGTACATTGTAGCTTCTGGAGCTATGAAGGAAGGTGTTTGGATGAGGAGGTTCCTCATTGAACTTGGTGTGTTTCCGAATGCGTCCAACCCATTGAATTTACATTATGACAACAATGGGGCAATTGTGCAGGCTAAGGTGCCAAGGAATCACTAAAAGAACAAACATGTACTATGGAAATTTCACATCATTCAAGAGTTCGTTAGACGAGATGAGATCATGATGTGCAAAATACACATGTATTTGAATGTTGCAGATCCTTTGACAAAGGCTCTTCCACAACCTAAGCATGAGGCACACATGAGAGCTATGGGTATTAGATATCTTTGAGATTAACTCTAGTGCAAGTGGGAGATTGTTAGGAATATGCCCTAGAGGTAATCATAGAGATGATGATATTGCGATTGTATCCAAGATATATTATGTGTTCATTGAATATCCATTAAAGACAACTTGTATCGATTGGCAATTATGTGAATTATTTGTGAAACTCTTTTACTTGTATGGTTATTCTAAAGTTGTCCCTGATCGGAGTTCATGTGAGGACACACAGGAATAATAGATCAGCACATATATTGGTTGTTGACTATGTTTTACAAGTCATGGACATAGAGATGTCAAACTAATAGTGTGGGCACATGTATGACATGGGGCTAGACTGACCCAACGTGAGGTGTTTTAATTGTCTCTATACATATCATGTACGTTATGTCCTTAGACCTAATATTGTTGTATGTATTCAAGATGTGAAATGACCTACTCAGGGACTATCAAACGCTACTCCATAACAGGGTAGTTATAAAGGTAGTTTTCGGGTTTGTTGGGAAACTGAAAGCTCTATGTTTGGTGTTGGTAATTAGTGACAATGCCTAAGTACTAATCCTATGCCTAAGTTGTATGTAGCATATGAGGATTACTACATTCCACGGTTGGTGGCAAGATGGACATGGTGATCATGTTGGCCACACTTGGATTTGGATGCAACCCTACGTGATCAAGGCAAAGGTATATGCTTAAGGGTTGTGTTTTAGTAACCAAGACACCTAGTGGGTGTGGTTACATTATAGGATAGATAGCCGTACTATAAAGAGGGGAATGACGCGGCTATTGGACTTGTTACGCTGTTAGTGTACCTGCAGAAAACCTCATTTCAGCCCAACAGTTTCCCAACATATGCACACAAGAAAGCAGTAATTTAAATACTTTCCATATACACATCCCCTGATGTATATACTTCCGTATCAAAGCTACCCGATATAAAGGTTCCCACAATTAAGTGCTTACGTAATTACATGGTTTAAACATGTAAGTATGCAAGTCACTAAAACTACTCTCCCCTAGATCGCCAGTTGAACGATCATGCTCTCACAACTCACACTTACCAGAGCGTCGAGGCAATTGATCCATACATTACCACCCAAGTGGATGGCATCCATACAATATCACGCCGTATGGACGACGAAACAAAAACAAACAAGGCCCCCAAGTTAGTCTTTATAATAAGCCACCTAAGAGTCCTTATTTGGGCTAAGGGATGTGATCACTGGCATACCTAAAAATAAGTTTTTATGTTTTAACCCTTTTTCATAATCAAATACTTTTGTTTTTAAATACTCATACGATGTGTTTAATGTTGAATTATGCTCTGGTACCAGCTGTAACAGAACCGACCAAATTATAAGAGCACAAGTACAAAAACAAGCACCGAAGCGCTCAAATTTTTGAACTTGAGCCCATATAATCCCGGTAGTCAATCGAAACCATGAAGGATTTCAAACCAACTTGCTTACAACCAGGATCGCATCATTCAACATACAACATCATACGTTACATTTCACAAGTAGTTCTGAAATAAGTTTACACATACGGAGTCGCAATTATTACAAACCAAGTTTATAAAAGTAGCGAAAGCAAACACACACCAGTTGTTTGACTACTGCCAGTTTTGTTGATCAACATCCCACAAAAGCATCAGGAAAGTACATAAAAGATGATCACGCCCAAGTGATCTAGTCTTCTTCACCCGCATGGTGGAGATAAGTTTTGCAGAAGCCTTGATAGAGCATATCATCTGCAACAGGAGGGAATAAACCCTGAGTACTGGAATGTACTCAGCTAGACTTACCCGTCGAAAACCAGAAATAAGATGACACCAAGGATTATGCAAGGCTTACACAAGAGGCTAGCTGACATAACATTTTGCATAAAGGCATAAGTAATTGAAACTCTTATAGCCTGTACTAGCAGTTATTTTTAGCATTTACCTGTCATCTATCTTAGCACCTGTACTAAACATGCACTTGATTATAATCAAACAATTATCATCATTATATTCAGAGCAGGTATGAATTGTGGCAACATTGTATCATTCCCTTAACCACCAGTTCATTTAGTGAGATCTACGTTGCCGCTGCTCAAGTCAAGTGCTCACTAACCGGGAGCGACGGCGATTCGAATCGAATTCCTATCCAGCTGGAGGGGTATTTCTAACACTCACCGAGTCACGCCTGGCGAGGGCTGCTCAGGTCATCTTTTGTACAGTTTAGGAATCGTGGGTCCGAATAATGTCGTGTCCCCAAGGGCGACACTCTGCCAGGTGATAGAGACTCTAACCCCCCTTGGTCTCATGCCAATGTCCCCAAGCACATCCTTTCTCTCCTCCAAGATGCAACCTACCATTCGATTCCCGGCCTGAACTATACTACTCGACTTCGCGGTCGGAACGACTTATCCGGCCAACTAAGTGTTAGACTGCGTTCAACATGACTCAAGGACGTACAGTGAAGCGGTCCTTAAACGACTCAGACGGGCATAGCTCCACACCCAAGACGTGAAGTGTCTTGCGGCTGTACTATCGAACTCCCGCCCGGTCTCAATTTCATTTTAAGGCATGGTTCCATCCACGATAGCCATAAAGCCACTCGTGACTCCTTCCTACATCTCGCGGATGACCGGAAATCACCCGACTTCTACCGAACTAAGCAGGGCTAAGCATTGACACGTGCCTAACCTAATATAGGATTAAGTACGATATCTGGACAAGGACAGGTATAATGCAACAATTGTTTTCATACAACTCCTACAACTTAATGCAGTAAACAATTAAAAGTACTCAAGATTAATTTATAAAACAGTAGGTTCAGCATGCACCGGGGCTTGCCTTTCAGAAAGGTCGAGGGCCGGTGGTTAGGGCACTCGGGCAAGTCTTCAGCGGCGTCTCCTTCACCGACTGGTTCCGCTGGCTCCTCTGGCTGGTCCTGGACTTCCTCCGGAATTATAGGCTCGAATTCGAGGAGAGTTACCCCCTCCGGTACACCTATTGCATGAATGCACAATAAATATCATGGATGCATAAAGGTGCCACATGCTCGGAATGAAATGCATTTCGGAAATAAAATAATAATCTAATCAACTTACTTTATTAGTACGTGCAAATCTCTTCTCCGGTGGAGAAGTACTTACCTAATCTACCCAACCTAAGATATAGTTGTTCCTCTTCGGTTAAGGCCCTAACACCTAACAATACAAGAGTAATATTACTTAGGTTACCACAGTAAGACATTCTGGACAGCAGCTCAAAGATTCTAACATAACTGGAGAATCCCAACTTCAAAAGATATGATCTAGGACAATCTGGAAAGCTTAAGAAATGTACCACAAAATGTTTTCAGATCACAACACTGAATCCCAAAGTTTACCTAATCGAAATTCCAAAGTTCCAGAATCTGTTCTCTCTAAACAGAGAGCAGTCAATTCTGGACTGGCACTTTAAACAGCAATAACTCCCAAACTACTAAGCCAAATGCTCCCAAATTTTGACACAAGCTCATTTACAAATTTTACTACAACTTTGGTATTTACAAGTTTTCCAGCAACCACCTTTATCCAAGGTCAAACCTAGAAATACTATCAGCTGTCCAGAAAACCTAAAATTGCAAAGATTAAATATTTATTGATGTGACAAACATTCTCTAAGACCAAACTAATACTACTACAAGTTCACAAAGGTCACAAAAACACCAGAAATTTATCTCATGATTTTTGAGCAAGTAAAACCCTAGATCTACATTTTCCAAAACTTAACCAAAAATTGTGACAGAATAAAGAAAATGAATAAATTCCTATTCGCTACTGGGCCGGCCTGGGAAAGACGCGGCCCACGACTCGCGCGCGCGGCCTGCGACGCACGCGCGGCCTGCTCGGCCATCCCGCCCGCGTGTGGCACCTGACAGGCAGGGTCCTGCGGTCAGTGACAAAGGGACAGGGGAACAGCGACCGCGAGCTCCGGCGAGCTCAAGCTCGTCGGAGGGAAACTCGCCCACAAAATCGAACCCACCCACGCGTTCCTCGTCCCGTGGCGCTTCGATTTGTGCAAGTGGGAGAGCTTAGGTTGAAGCGGAAGAGGTTCGCCGTCGTGAGCGGCGGCCGGTGAGGGTCGGTGATGGTGTGCCGTCGCTGGTGAGGCCGCACGACCATACCTAAGCTCGGTACGAGCTACACTACGCCCAGGCGGACCGATTGAGGTTAAAAAAGGAGGTTGGAAGGGGTCCTAACTACTCCGGCCACGGAGCGCCCCTCTCCGGCAAGGAGGTCGCCCATGGCGGCAATGGCGGAGACGGCCCCAGTTGCTTACCACAGCCCGGCTTGCCAGGTCAGGTGGTGGGATGGCTTGCGGGTTAGGGGAGGAAGCTCCGAGCGGAGGGAATTGGACTCGACCGTGGTGCCACGGCGGTCGAACATGTCGGTGTTTGTGGCGGTGAGGAGGAGCGGCGTTTTTCCGCCTCGGTTGCACACGGAAAAGAAAGAAATGGCTGGGCGGCTTAGACGAAGCAGTAGGGACATCTTCTACACGTCGAGCAGCTGGCCACGACGCCAGGTCACACGCGGCGCGTGGAGGGACACCCGGCGGCGACGGTCTGTGGCCGGTCGGCCACTCTACTGATGACTGAATCGGTGTTTCAATTGTGGCCTCAAAGACCGACTGACAGAGAAAGTTCAACGATGATTATCTCCAAAACCGGTTCGAGTTAGGAGAAGGTGATAACATCAAAGTTGTAGGGCTTCATGAGGGCTACAACTTCGCTAATTAGCTCAAGAACAGATTTGGTTTGGATTTGAAACTACAAAGCTCCAAAGTGGTATACTTGGAAACTGAAACGTGGTTTTCAGTCATAAGGCCGACTGAAACCCAATTTTCAAGACACCATATCTCCTAAACCATTTAGAACTAGGTGATGGTCATGTTGACAATGTTATAGAGCTATGTGTGGACAACAACTTTGTCAATTGGCTCAAAGACTGGTTCGGCCTAGTTTGTGAGTTACAAGTTGCCAAAGTGAGGTACAGTGAAACGGTTTTCAGCTTCACACTTAGCCAAAATTTGCTAAGTCCCAAAACAGCCCCTAATACTGACTTGTGGGCCATTTTTGAGCATGTTCTGGTCATTTTCATGAGATGGCCATATTAGAACTTTTGTTCCTTATGAAATTCTCTACAACTTTGCTTAAGGTTGCTCCTCCATGCAAGATCTCTAAACTGGACTTTTTAATTGGTCAAACCAGATCACTCTAGGGGTCCAACTTAGTCAACAACATTTGGAAGGGCAATTTGGAAATTTTGGTCAACATGAACATTGCTCCACTACTTACCCTGAATGTAATTAAGGTGTTATAAGACCTAATTAGCCACCCTACACATTGGTTGCACAAGATTCCTAGTGTCACATACTTTGGAACAAGTAAATCAATACTTTCACCCAAATGTTGCAAGCTCATGTTGCACATGTTGCATGAGTGTGTTGCATAACACTTGCTAATTATGTTACACTAAAGTGGTTGACATGTCTCACAAAGGAAATTGCACATAAGGTACTTATGTTTTGCACACTACTCACTTCTCACTTCACATGAAATATAAACATATGTGGCAATGTTTCCAAAGCATGTTTCACATATTATAAGCTTATGCATGAAATGAATGATGCTTGCTTATGCTTATGCAAATGCAATGCAATTAAGGAGCTAAACACTTGAGGTGTTACAGCCCTCCCCCTTATAAAAATCACATCCCGAGATTTGGAAAGCGTACCATTTTTCATAGAATTCCTTATAACTATCCCGTAAATAGTCCTCCCGTTCCCATGTAGCGTCACTTTCACTACCCTGATTACTCCACATTACTTTATACCACTTAACCACTTTGCTTCTAGTCACTCGTTCCTGAGTATCGATCACTCAGACTGGCTTTTCTTCGTAAGTTAGATCGGATTCCAGCCTGATATCTCCTAAAGGGACTCTTTCCTCAGGAACTCGAAGACACTTTTTGAGCTGTGATACATGGAAGACGTTGAATATGACACTCATTTCTGGAGGTAACTGGATTTTATACGCAACAGCTCCACTCTTGCCTATGATTTGGAAAGGACCCACATATCTTGGCGCAAGTTTCCGCTTAACACCAAAATGTTGGACACTCTTCATTGGAGAAACTTTCAGATAAACGAAGTCTCCAACTTCAAATTCGAGCGGTTTTCTACGACGGTCCGCATAACTTTTCTGTCTAGCTTGGGCGGCAGCCATATGTTTTTGGATGGTACGGACTTGTTCCTCAGCTTCATGAACAAAATCAATACCATAATACCTCCTTTCACCAGCTTCTACCCAGTTTAGTGGAGTTCTACACTTACGACCGTACAAAGCTTCGAATGGAGCCATCTTAATACTCTCTTGATAACTATTATTGTACGAAAACTCGGCTAGAGGTAACCATTTTTCCCAAGAACCCTTGGATGAAATGACACATGCCCGTAACAGATCTTCCAAGATTTGGTTAACCCGTTCCGTCTGTCCTGATGTCTGGGGGTGATAAGCAGAGCTTCTCACTAACTTGGTTCCCAGAAGGTGATGCAAGTGCTCCCAAAAGCGAGTAGTGAACTGGGGACCACGGTCAGATATGATAGTATGAGGTATCCCATGGAGCCGGACTATCTGATTGAAGTACAACTCAGCATAGTCAGTGGGACGATAGTCCACTCTAACTGGAATGAAGTGAGCTGATTTGGTCAAACGATCCACAATTACCCAGATGGAGTTATGATTTTTGACAGTAGGAGGAAGTCCGACAATGAAATCCATGCTTATCTCTTCCCATTTCCAACCTGGGATAGAAAGTGGTTGAAGTAACCCAGCTTTCATATGCACAGCCTTAACTCTACAGCAGGTGTCACACCTAGCCACATATGCAACTATCTCTTTTCGCATCTTGGTCCACCAATAGTATGGCTTCAAATCATAATACATCTTATTGCTACCAGGATGGATGGACAACTTAGAGGAGTGTGCTTCAGACATAATATCATTTCGAAGCTCCCGGTCCTTGGGCACAACTAACCTATCCTTGAACCATAGTACACCCTCTTCATCTATCCTGAACTGTGTAGTTTCTTGCTCTTTCATCTTACGCTTGATGTGGAATATACCAATGTCAGTCTTTTGGAGTTCAATAATTCTATTTTTGAGAGTACAACTGACAGTGATGTTGTACAAGACTGCTGGATGTAGAAGGCGAGATCGATGAAAATCAGTTTCAACTAAGGAATGGCAATGAGACTTACGGCTTAAAGCATCCGCAACCACATTTGCCTTGCTAGGATGATAGTGCACTTGAAGGTTATAATCTTTAATCAACTCGAGCCATCTTCTTTGACGCATATTTAACTCGGGTTGGGTGAAGATGTATTTGAGGCTTTTATGGTCTGTGTAGATATTGCAAACATTGCCCAGCAGATAGTGTCGCCAGGCCTTCAAAGCATGAACAACTGCGGCGAGTTCTAAGTCATGCGTTGGATAATTCACCTCATGCTTCCAAAGTTGTCGAGAGGTATATGCAATTACTCGGCCTTCCTGCATCAACACACCTCCCAAACCTATGCCTGAGGCATCACAATAAACATCAAATGGTTTCTCGATATCCGGTTGTGCCAAAACCGGAGCTGAGGTTAGGAGGGTTCACAGTTGGTGAAAAGCCGCATCACACTCAGGAGTCTAGACAAACCTGGTGTCTTTCTGCAGCAACCGAGTCATTGGCTTGGCTATTTTGGAGAAATCCGGGATGAAGCGACGATAATAGCCAGCCAAACCAAGAAAACTCCGGACCTCGTGAACCGAGATAGGAGCCTTCCAGTTCAGTACTTCCTGTACCTTGGCGGGGTCCACCATAATTCCTCCATCAGACAACACATGCCCAAGGAAAGGTACTTCTCGAAGCCAGAATTCACACTTACTGAACTTTGCATATAGTTGATGTTCACGCAGTCTTGTGAGGACTATACGCAGATGTTCAGCGTGATCTTTCTCATTTACAGAATATATCAGGATGTCATCAATAAATACCACCACGAACTTGTCCAATTTGGGCATAAACACCGAATTCATCAAGTACATAAAGTGTGCGGGTGCATTTGTCAAGCCGAAGGACATAACAAGATACTCATAAAGGCTGTATCTAGTAGAGAAGGCAGTTTTTGGAACATCTTCAGGACGGATTTTAATTTGATGATAGCCAGATCTTAGATCAATCTTGGAGAAAACTTTAGCTTTAGACAACTGATCGAACAAGAAGTCGATGCGCGGTAGAGGGTACTTATTTTTGACAGTAACTGCATTGAGAGGTCTATAATCTATGCACATCCGCAACGACTGATTGTTCTTCTTTACAAAGATAGCAGGACATCCCCACGACGACGAACTAGGACGAATCAACCCCTTCTTCAAAAGTTCTTTCAATTGCACCTTAAGTTCAGCGAGTTCATTTGGAGGCATCCTATAGGGTCTCCTAGAGATGGGAGCCGTGCCAGGCAACAACTCAATTTTAAACTCCACATCCTGATCCGGAGGGAGCCCCGACAAATCATCGGGAAAAACGTCCGGAAACTCATTTACTACTAGAATTTCAGCCAACGCCTTTGCTTGCACAGCATGAACTTCCCCAGACAAATCAACTTTTCTGGGAAGTTGTACCAGAAAACCCTTTTGATCTGTAGGATCTCTGAGCATAACTACCCGGGTGGATGTATCAATGAGTACCCCATTCTGACTCATCCAATTCATGCCCAGAATAACATCTATGCTTAAACCCGACAAAACCACTAAGGCAAGCGAGTACTTTCGCCCTTCTATCTCAAGCTCAAGATTCCCCACTACTTTATTTGTGGAAATATTCCCACTTGCTGCGCTAATGCAATAACCCCCACCTTCAACAGTATGCAATTTGTGTGCAAACTCTGATGCAAACTTAGGACTGATAAAGGAATGCGAAGCACCCGAATCAAAAAGTACCACTGCAGGATGTTGGTCAACTAGGAACTTACCAGCGGTGACAACCTCACCAGATGGAATTTCCTCAATACTGTTATAATGAGCGTGCCCTTGACGGCCACCTTGGTTGACATTCTTCTTGGGGTAAGGACAGTTCCTGGACCAATGGTCTAGCTTGTTGCAGTTCCAGCAAGGCATGTTGCTAGGAGGGACACTGGAGCTGCCTTGGCCTGAATTACTCTTTGGCAGAGCCACTGTATAAGCCTTGCGAAACCCAGTCTTCACTGGCGCCTTCTTTTGCGGAGGACAGAACTTAGCACTTGTGGCAGGAGGGCGAGGAGGAGCCCTCGGGGCAGCTGGAGCTCGAGACTGTGAAGCACTCGCCTCAATGGCCCTTTTGTGGCTCTTAGAGGCAGAATAAATAGCATTGTTGTTCTCTTGAGTCAGAGCATCACTGATAAATTCATTAAAAGTAGTGCACTTGCTAGTGCCCATAGTCTTCATCAGCTTTGGGCCGAGGCCTCTTTTAAAGCTAGCAATTTTCTTGGAATCGGTATCCACAAACTCCGTGGCATACCTTACCAGGTTGTTGAAAGCTTGCAGATATTCAGTCAAGCTCTTATTGCCCTGCAACAGCCTCATAAATTCTGTGTGTTTGATAGCCATAAGACCTAGAGGAATATAGTTCCCATGGAATGCAGCCTTGAACTGGTCCCACGCAATCGGGACATTTGCAGGCAGTGTGGAACGATAGTGGCTCCACCAAATACCCGCTGGACCATGCAATTGATGAGAAGCATATTCAGTCTTTAGCTCATCAGTCAAGCGAAGCAGACGAAACTTTTGCTCAATAGTATTCAACCACTCATCAGCTTGCAGGGGTTCCTCCGCCTCCTTAAAGAGTGGGGGCTTAGTATCAAGAAAGTCCTTGAAATCACTGTATTGATTGGGTTCTGGGCCTTGGCGGCCAGGACGAGCCTCCCGGTTGGCAAGCTGGCGCATAGCATCAGCCAGCATGCGCTGCCCTTCGACCACAGTCTGCATTAACTCAGCCAGGGTAGGTGGTGGCGGAGGGGGTGGCTGTTCCTCATCCTCATTGCCACGACCCCGACGAAGATTGTACGACATCTGCAAAATGCATAGCCAATGAGCACTGACGATGTGGGAAATTTGTAGATAAATTATTGTAAATATGTCAAACTGACTTCATGAAATAGACTTCTCAAAATACTCATGACATAATACTTCATCACAACCACACAATCCATTCAAGCGGATCCAATGGCGCAATCATGCGAGAGAATCCAACAAGATGTACTTTGATAAAGGCTCACACACGAGGAGCACAGCAGTTACTGAACCGTTTACGTTAAAATCTACGTGATTTTTGATCTTTTGCCCGGTACTTGGATTCAGTTTCAAAGTGTTTAGTTGACTAAGAAAGGCTACTTCAAACTGATCACAAAGAGACTTATAAACGGTAGAGTTCCATGGTGGATCATGACTAGCCACCTTGATACCAGCGCGTGCCAAGCAGCACAACCTTATGTCGCGCGCCATAGGAGGCCCTCGGTTTCGTCGCGGCACCGAAGGGTGCTAATCGTGACACCATCATCGAACGCCACACAACAAGACATCCAATTGCGATCGAAATTAACAGGTTCCAACTAAACATCCAGGAAACATAGGGTTCGACCTTACATCCCAAAAAGTCAAGTTATTACAAAGCCTCACTCCAACACAGGGAGGGCACAAAGGACGATCCTAACATCATAGCTACGTGATAACTACTCTAAGCATCGTCCTCAGAGTCGGTGTCATGGATCTCCCCGCCGTCCTCATCACTAACAGGCTCTAACTCCTCATCATCTTCTTCTTCTTCTTCTGGTTCGGCTTCTTGGGGCCCATTGACCTCCACTTCATCATCATTTTCAGCCATAACGATTCCCGAACCCATGTCCTCATCTGCGTTGATATTTCTAGGCAGCAGAGGATTTAGCTGGTTGTTCAGGGGGTGCACTTCTTCATGAAGATTGTCATTGTATTCTTCAGCATTCTCCAATTGCTGTTTGAGCTCAAACTGACGAGCTCTCAGAATGTTCTCCTCGTGCCAGGCTTCATCCCTCTAGTTCATGACACGGACCAACATGCATTGATAGTTGCGGTTTGCTACTGTCAATCTCTGGACTGCAAGGGTTTCCTGGTCACGATCACGAATCACTTGCTTCAGTTGCTGACGCGCTGCATTCCTGGCAGCAGTCACTTCAGCCAACTCTGCCCTCAGCCTTTCCACCTCAGTAGGCTCAGGGCGAGGCTCACGTGGAGCGAGCTGGTGACGCGGTGCCCTGCCCCCAGTGGACTTACGAGCGGTCCTCTTGGTACGTTCCATCTGTAGCAACAAGATAAGATATGACTTAAAGTGAGGATCATTTAGGGGATACGAAATTTACTTTAGTCGGGAGTACTGAAATTTTTAAGGAGGGAGTAAATGATATGTATGATATAATTAAACATGATGCATGCACGTTCCGTACGCCCTCTCACCTTAGTCTCAACCTAAAGTTCTAACGCTAGGCGGTGGCATACATACGTTCTCTCATATAAGCAAAACTATCGGTCTACTCGTTACGCTGTTAGTGTACCTGCAGAAAACCTCATTTCAGCCCAACAGTTTCCCAACATATGCACACAAGAAAGCAGTAATTTAAATACTTTCCATATACACATCCCCTGATGTATATACTTCCGTATCAAAGCTACCCGATATAAAGGTTCCCACAATTAAGTGCTTACGTAATTACATGGTTTAAACATGTAAGTATGCAAGTCACCAAAACTACTCTCCCCTAGATCGCCGGTTGAACGATCATGCTCTCACAACTCACACTTACCAGAGCGTCGAGGCAATTGATCCATACATTACCACCCAAGTGGATGACATCCATACAATATCACGCCGTATGGACGACGAAACAAAAACAAACAAGGCCCCCCAAGTTAGTCTTTATAATAAGCCACCTAAGAGTCCTTATTTGGGCTAAGGGATGTGATCACTGGCATACCTAAAAATAATTTTTAGTGTTTTAACCCTTTTTCATAATCAAATACTTTTGTTTTTAAATACGATGTGTTTAATGTTGAATTATGCTCCGGTACCAGCTGTAACAGAACCGACCAAATTATAAGAGCACAAGTACAAAAACAAGCACCGAAGCGCTCAAATTTTCGAACTTGAGCCCATATAATCCCGGTAGTCAATCGAAACCATGAAGGATTTCAAACCAACTTGCTTACAACCAGGATCGCATCATTCAACATACAACATCATACGTTACATTTCACAAGTAGTTCTGAAATAAGTTTACACATACGGAGTCGCAATTATTACAAACCAAGTTTATAAAAGTAGCGGAAGCAAACACACACCAGTTGTTTGACTACTGCCAGTTTTGTTGATCAACATCCCACAAAAGCATCAGGAAAGTACATAAAAGATGATCACGCCCAAGTGATCTAGTCTTCTTCACCCGTAGGGTGGAGATAAGTTTTGCAGAAGCCTTGATAGAGCATATCATCTGCAACAGGAGGGAATAAACCCTGAGTACTAGAATGTACTCAGCTAGACTTACCCGTCGAAAACCAGAAATAAGATGACACCAAGGATTATGCAAGGCTTACACAAGAGGCTAGCTGACATAACATTTTGCACAAAGGCATAAGTAATTGAAACTCTTATAGCCTGTACTAGCAGTTATTTTTAGCATTTACCTGTCATCTATCTTAGCACCTGTACTAAACATGCACTTGATTATAATCAAACAATTATCATCATTATATTCAGAGCAGGTATGAATTGTGGCAACATTGTATCATTCCCTTAACCACCAGTTCATTCAATGAGATCTACGTTGCCGCTGCTCAAGTCAAGTGCTCACTAACCGGGAGCGACGGCGATTCGAATCGAATTCCTATCCAGCTGGAGGGGTATTTCTAACACTCACCGAGTCATGCCTGGCGAGGGCTGCTCAGGTCATCTTTTGTACAGTTCAGGAATCGCGGGTCCGAATAATGTCGCGTCCCCAAGGGCGACACTCTGCCAGGTGATAGGGACTCTAACCCCCCCTTGGTCTTACGCCAATGTCCCCAAGCACATCCTTTCTCTCCTCCAAGATGCAACCTACCATTCGATTCCCGGCCTGAACCATACTACTCGACTTCGCGGTCGGAACGACTTATCCGGCTAACTAAGTGTTAGACTGCGTTCAACATGACTCAAGGACGTACAGCGAAGCGGTCCTTAAACGACTCCGACGGGCATAGCTCCACACCCAAGACGTGAAGTGTCTTGCGGCTGTACTATCGAACTCCCGCCCGGTCTCAATTTCATTTTAAGGCATGGTTCCATCCACGATAGCCATAAAGCCACTCGTGACTCCTTCCTACATCTCGCGGATGACCGGAAATCACCCGACTTCTACCGAACTAAGCAGGGCTAAGCATTGACACGTGCCTAACCTAATATAGGATTAAGTACGATATCTGGACAAGGACAGGTATAATGCAACAATTGTTTTCATACAACTCCTACAACTTAATGCAGTAAACAATTAAAAGTACTCAAGATTAATTTATAAAACAGTAGGTTCAGCATACACCGGGGCTTGCCTTTCAGAAAGGTCGAGGGCCGGTAGTCAGGGCACTCTGGCAAGTCTTCAGCGGCGTCTCCTCCGCCGACTGGTTCCGCTGGCTCCTTTGGCTGGTCCTGGACTTCCTCCAGAATTATAGGCTCGAATTTGAGGAGAGTTACCCCCTCCGGTACACCTATTGCATGAATGCACAATAAATATCATGGATGCATAAAGGTGCCACATGCTCGGAATGAAATACATTTCGGAAATAAAATAATAATCTAATGAAGTTACTTTATTAGTACGTGCAAATCTCTTCTCCGGTGGAGAAGTACTTACCTAATCTACCCAACCTAAGATATAGTTGTTCCTCTTCGGTTAAGGCCCTAACACCTAACAATACAAGAGTAATATTACTTAGGTTACCATAGTAAGACATTCTGGACAGCAGCTCAAAGATTCTATCATAACTGGAGAATCCCAACTTCAAAAGATATGATCTAGGACAATCTGGAAAGCTTAAGAAATGTACCACAAAATGTTTTCAGATCACAACACTGAATCCCAAAGTTTACCTAATCGAAATTCCAAAGTTCCAAAATCTGTTCTCTCTAAACAGAGAGCAGTCAATTCTGGACTGGCACTTTAAACAGCAATAACTCCCAAACTACTAAGCCAAATGCTCCCAAATTTTGACACAAGCTCATTTACAAATTTTACTACAATTTTGGTATTTACAAGTTTTCCAGCAACCACCTTTATCCAAGGTCAAACCTAGAAATACTATCAGCTGTCCAGAAAACCTAAAATTGCAAAGATTAAATATTTATTGATGTGGAAAACATTCTCTAAGACCAAACTAATACTACTAAAAGTTCACAAAGGTCACAAAAACACCAGAAAGTAAGGTGTGCCACCTAGAATATTTATTTAAACTCATTTCTTAATTTACTTAAGTAATTAAGTGGAATTTCAAACATATATGTAAACTGCTCCTAAAATTACAGGAGACTCTCTGACCCAAGAAGAGGCTACTGTGAAAATTTGAACTAAATTTATTCACAGGAACTTCCTACACAAAATTCCCAAGCCAAAAAGGCTGATTTTTGTATAAATAACAAAGCACAGTAAAAAGTGTCAAACAACAGATTTCTTAATTTTCTTAAACACTTTAGGGTACCAAGACATTCTCCAAAAATTTATATGAACATTGCACATGTAGAAAAATTACTAAAATTTATTTAAGTATTTCCTAGAATAACAAGATAGCCTTATAACTTAAAAAATACTTAAGAACTACTGCCCAAATTTTTACCAGAGCTAGAGCAAGTATAAATTAGTCTACCCTTCAAATTTCATAATTTTTGGAACACTGAAACTCAAGATATGATTTAAACAAGTTTGCATGTGATATAAAACACATTTCAAGGACCTATTTAAATATTCCAGAAAACAAACATCACATATCCAATTTATATTTTTCTAAAATACTACACATCATGTAGATCCTAACAAAATTTATCTCATGATTTTTGAGCAAGTAAAACCCTAGATCTACATTTTCCAAAACTTAACCAAAAATTGTGACAAAATAAAGAAAATGAATAAATTCCTATTCGCTACTGGGCCGGCCTGGGAAAGACGCGGCCCACGACTCGCGCGCGCGGCCCGCGACGCACGCGCGGCCTACTCGGCCATCCCGCCCGCGCGCGGCACCTGACAGGCGGGGTCCCGCGGTCTGTGACAGAGGGACAGGGGAACAGCGACCGCGAGCTCCGGCGAGCTCAAGCTCATCGGAGGGAAACTCGCCCGCAAAATCGAACCCACCCACGCATTCCTCGTCCCGTGGCGCTTCGATTTGTGCAAGTGGGAGAGCTTAGGTTGAAGCGGAAGAGGTTCGCCGTCGTGAGCGGCGACCGGTGAGGGTCGGTGATGGTGTGCCATCGCTGGTGAGGCCGCACGGCCATACCTAAGCTCGGTACGAGCTACACTACGCCCAGGCAGACCGATTGAGGTTGAAAAAGGAGGTTGGAAGGGGTCCTAACTACCCCGGCCACGGAGCGCCCCTCTCCGGCAAGGAGGTCGCCCATGGCGGCAATGGCGGAGACGGCCCCAGTTGCTTACCACAGCCCGGCTTGCCAGGTCAGGTGGTGGGATGGCTTGCGGGTTAGGGAAGGAAGCTCCGAGCGGAGGGAATTGGACTCGACCGTGGTGCCACGGCGGTCGAACACGTCGGCGTTTGTGGCGGTGAGGAGGAGCGGCGTTTTTCCACCTCAGTTGCACACGGAAAAGAAAGAAATGGCTGGGCGGCTTAGACGAGGCAGCAGGGACATCTTCTACACGTCGAGCAGCTGGCCGCGATGCCAGGTCGCACGTGGCGCGTGGAGGGACACGCGGCGGCGACGGTCTGTGGCCGGTCGGCCACTCTACTGATGACTGAATCGGTGTTTCAATTGTGGCCTCAAAGACCGACTGACAGAGAAAGTTCAATGATGATTATCTCCAAAACCGGTTCGAGTTAGGAGAAGGTGATAACATCAAAGTTGTAGGGCTTCGTGAGGGCTAAAACTTCGCTAATTAGCTCAAGAACAGATTCGGTTTGGATTTGAAACTACAAAGCTCCAAAGTGGTATACTTGGAAACTGAAACGTGGTTTTCAGTCACAAGGCCGACTGAAACCCAATTTTCAAGACACCATATCTCCTAAACCATTTAGAACTAGGTGATGGTCATGTTGACAATGTTATAGAGCTATGTGTGGACAACAACTTTGTCAATTGGCTCAAAGACTGGTTTGGCCTAGTTTGTGAGTTACAAGTTGCCAAAGTGAGGTACAGTGAAACGGTTTTCAGCTTCACACTTAGCCAAAATTTGCTAAGTCCCAAAACAGCCCCTAATACTGACTTGTGGGCCATTTTTGAGCATGTTCTGGTCATTTTCATGAGATGGCCATATTAGAACTTTTGTTCCTTATGAAATTCTCTACAACTTTGCTTAAGGTTGCTCCTCCATGCAAGATCTCTAAACTGGACTTTGTAATTGGTCAAACCAGATCACTCTAGGGGTCCAACTTAGTCAACAACATTTGGAAGGGCAATTTGGAAATTTTGGTCAACATGAACATTGCTCCACTACTTACCCTAAATGTAATTAAGGTGTTATAAGACCTAATTAGACACTCTACACATTGGTTGCACAAGATTCCTAGTGTCACATACTTTGGAACAAGTAAATCAATACTTTCACCCAAATGTTGCAAGCTCATGTTGCACATGTTGCATGAGTGTGTTGCATAACACTTGCTAATTATGTTACACTAAAGTGGTTGACATGTCTCACAAAGGAAATTGCACATAAGGTACTTATGTTTTGCACACTACTCACTTCTCACTTCACATGAAATATAAACATATGTGGCAATGTTTCCAAAGCATGTTTCACATATTATAAGCTTATGCATGAAATGAATGATGCTTGCTTATGCTTATGCAAATGAAATGCAATTAAGGAGCTAAACACCTAAGGTGTTACAGTATGAGCAGCAACAACAATCTAACTTCAACTATTTATTCAGTGGTCTTGGCTTGGATTCCTGCTGCCACCGCAATAGTAAGACCCATTTCACCAACTAGCTTGGGGGAGGACCCACATATCAAGGTGAATTTTCCTCTCCCCCTCTTTTAATTCTATGCAAGTTTGTTATTTCTTTCTTAGTTTGAGTTTAAAAATGCATAAATAGAAAACAAAACAAAAATTTATCTTTGTTTCCTACCAGTATTTATCTTTTAATGTCAGCATATAAAATGAAAACCCAAAAATAGAGTGAGTATATAAGTTTGCTTAAATTTGCTTAAGTCTAAGTTAGTGTGTTTTCTTGTTTTGAGATTTGAATAAATAAATAAAATTTGAAGATAGTCTCTCTCAATGAAAAAAATGCTCAAGTTACAATTCTTTTCAATTACCTAGTTTTTAGTCTTGAATTATCCTACATTTTGAATGAAGTTGATTTAGCATGAGAATTTGCTCTAAACTTGAAATTTGTGGGTAGCATATACTTGAACTAAATCTAGGTACTTGACGGATATGATATAAGAAAGATTGAACTGCTATTTATCGTTTTCTAAGTGACACTTGATTTCAGGAGATTTATCTTTAAAATCTAAAATTCACATGATGAGATTCTACATGACAAAGTTTAAATTTCTACCAGAGCCAAAATAAATATATTTATACTAGGAAAAAGTTCTACTTTCATACTATTTGTATTTCATTGAGTTTAGTCAAACTTTGTTGTATGCCTTATGAGAGGTTTGTCATACTCTTAAAATCAAGATCACACTACACCTATCACCACTCACACCATTCCATCTTATTCCATCTAAAATGTTTAATCCTACACTGGGAGGAAACACAAAAAAAATATTCCACTTAAGTTTCCATCAAATAAATGCTCCAAAGTCTTTGTTGTTATCTCTCAAAAATATTTTGTATGAGAAAAGAAACATATGGCTATGCAAAAGAAAGAATTGAAAAAAATGGACAAGTGTCCAAAGTACCAAAACAATGGGTACTTTGATGCCCGCCTGAAGAAAAAGAAGAAAGGAGAAGAAAAAGATAGCCCATGTTTCCTTGCAATTATTTCCAAGTTCAAATGAGAGATATGTTTTTAAGGAGCAATGTAGAATTAGGATTAGCCACCATAAATATCCACCTTATTCTATACACATGCACATCTAGATTTGATTATATGACTTAACTCTCTTTGGATCCATTGTTTGACTTTACAATATATGTTTGCAAGTTGCTCTCTTATACAATTACCATTCCTATCAAATCCGCATAAACTTTAGTGTAGGAAGAAAGGCATATCATTTGTTGCCTTGGTGAGGATCCAAAAATACTACATAAATGAGAGACTTGAGAGTGTCATCCAATGAATCTCTAAGTTTTATTTTTTTGAAACTTGCGAAAAACTCTGGAATGAAGGTTGAACAAAGAATTTGAGATATAGTGCTTACTTGATTGTTCTATCTTTCAATTGCTTGAGATCAGGTAAAAGCTCAAAAGCTCCATGGTTGAAAGAAATATGAGTAAGTTTGAAAGTTAGATCAGTGAATTTCAATCCGGAGGAGAATTTTTGCTCGAATGCATGTGTACTTTTGAGGAGTTGTATAAAATTTGTGAAACCCTGAAATCTTAATCCCATATTTTTAAGTTCGCTTTGCTAAGGGACTAGCAAAGTTTTAGCTTGGGGAGCTTGTTGACGGTAGTTATCATCCATCATAAACTGTCAACTTTATGTATAGAAATGGTCACTAATAGAAACTTAGGGGTTTTAACTAACAACTTCTATAAGTTTTGGTGAATTTATATTTTCAGCAGGGTTATTCCAGAAAACAAGAAAATGATGATTGAAATGTCAAAAAGGAACGAAACTTAACCACGACGAAATATGCACCAGAAGACTATAGAAGACACCAAAAGACACCAGATCGAAGCGAAGGAGCAAAGGCTGCCAGGTGGGGCCGCTTGGCCCGCATAGAGAGATCTAGCCATGAGCTTCTAGAAAATTCCTCCACCGCCTCCTAGGGTCACATCTACACCATTGCTTCAAGTCGGTTTGATCCGAAGGCTAACGTTCCATTCTCAGGACTTACAGACCCTGACCCCCCCTGAGATATATCATTGCATCTTGCAATTCATTTGTTAAGAGTAGACCAGATTTTAGGGTTTCCAAAGATTAGAGAGAGAGAGCTCTAGTTCTTCAAGTTCTTAGTATAGGCTTTCTAGCAAGGTTCAAGTAGAGTTGGGCTATTTTGCTTGGGATTCTAGATCTGTTCGTCTGAAGACTAGTAAATAACCATTGTATCTCATTTATGACTTTGTTCTATTTCATTATTATGTTGCTATTTATTATGTTCTCAGTTTGCTCTAGTTGTATATTTGATATAGTTATAGTTGATGAATTTATGCATATGTTTGTAGAATGCCTAATTTAGTTCTCAAAAGAGTTAGGTGATATATATTTATGTAAGCATGGTGCTTAGATATTATTTACCTATGAATGCCCCCTACATGCTGGGTCGTGTGGTAGATTGCGGGTGTGACAGACCCGTTGAGTCCTATGTAGTCCATCCCTCGTGTGTACACTTGTAGAACCCAGTCTCGAAGGAGGGGATGACTATGTTTCTGATCCTCCCTAGTTGATGTTCCTTATGCTTATTTTCTGATTTAGTTATGCTATAGTTGAAAGTATATATGCTTGAGTGTGCAAAAGACTTAGCATTTAGGAATGACTTAGGAATCTTTTACTCTAACCGAATCTCGAGCTTAGCCATACTACATTAGTTGAGTCTCTATTCTTTATCTCTAGAATACCATTATAATGTTGCATTCATTATCATTTATCTATCTCTTACTTGACTTACCCCTGCTAAAGTATAAGAGTGGTTGGTTTATCATAGGTTTTCACATTTATAGTTAGCCATATAAACATTTGTCTCATGGTCCTTCCTTTGGGATTATAATAAATAATGATACTCGGTATACTCGGTATACTCAAGCCATATATGCTTGAGTGCGCTTGCAAATAGTTATATTTCGATATTATTTAGAGTTTTCAAGTGTAGTTATAATTACCAGCATTTCTGACATCATGCTAGGGATGACAACTTAGTACATAGTGATGTAAGAAATGTCAACATCCGCCATGGCAAACCGGCGTGGCCGGATGATCCTTTTAGGCCATCTATCCCTAGTTCCTTGCTAGGGCGTGATGGAGGGCAACATTCTTATCATTGGTGTAGGTGTCGTCTAGGGGGGCATGTGCCCTCGCCAGCACATGCGCCCTAGCATCGGCCTCGATCCAACCATGGGCCTTATGGTTGGGGCAGATAGGGCACACCAGGCCGCCATACTGGCTGACGTGCAAGAACATATTTGGGTTTGGGAGAATAGGCATTGTGTATCCGTGTAGACGATCATCCTCCAATGTCGCAAGTTACCAGTGTCATCTTTCTCATCAATCTTTTTTTGTGCGAGGCGAAGAACATGCCAATGGACTTCGAGGTAGTGCATGGCTACTAGCAGCGACAAGCCATTGAGTTGCAGATGGCTAGGTAGTCCTGGTTCATGGCCTTGGATAGGACCGCATGAACAACAAAGTGCACACGTCATTCAAGTATGGGTGGGATGAGTTTTGCGCAAGCAACCACCTCAACATCGGTGACACCTGCTTCTTTAGCGTGATCTGCGAGGCCACCTGCAACAATGATGAGGACGAGGAATTGGAGGAGTAGGAGGACGATGAAGCTAAGCTCAAGGTGGAGGTGCACAAGATGAATGATATATGGTTGCGGTGAACTCAGCGCAAGAGTTGACACGATTTGTATATGTTGTTTCATCAAAACTATTATCTGGCCTATCAAGATTTCCTAGTATCAGACTGTCTTAGGCCCTGTTTGGATGGACTATGACTAGTTAGCCATGGCTAAAAAAGTGAACTAAAAATTAGCCAATTAGTTGTGTTATTAATCCATACCTGTTTGTATCTTGAACTAATTGTTGGGTTCTATAGACTAGAACTAGTTGTTAGCCCCTAATAGTTAGGTTCTATGGACTAGTTGGATAGCCCCTGGTAGTTGCCAGCACTGTATTTCTTTGTTCATTGACTCATAGTGATTCGGAGCATCTATATTTCGTAGGGTCGGGCTATGATAGAACCACCCAATTTATACAAGATCAAGTACAACTGTCCCCGCTAAACACGTTGACACACACATACTTTGACTTATATAAACCTAGTAGTCCACCGAGTGTCACGAAGGACCTTGGTAAATTGACTTCACAACCAAGATCACATGATTAAGCAAATACACATCACATACATGGAGTTGCAGTGGAAATAATATTACAAAGAGTTCACAAATAAAAGTACAAGTTTGGGTTTCAAAACCAATTGGTGAAAAACAACATAGCTTTCAAATGATTGCAATAACATAAGTTCCAAATACATTGCTAGCATAAGTGACATCCTCTGACAAAAGCATAAGATGAGAATACTATATAGAATCACCGTTTCCACCGATGGTTAGCCACCATCTTCAGCAGGCCGAGAATTGCACCTACAACATGGTGGGATAAACCCTGAGTACAAGGGGTACTCAGCTAGACTTACCCGTCATAAGGAGTATGCAAGGCTTTATAGGTGGAGCTAGCTGGATAGCATAACTTTACAAAAAGAGCATTACTATCATGAGTCCTTACTTTCAATCTTTTAGTCAATTTTTAGCATCAAGTTCAGTGAAACTTATTATGACTAATTTTGCACCTATTCTAGAGCAATCACTTGATTAATAAGCATCATAATAGTAACCATATCCAGTTTATCATATAATCATCATAACCATCCTGTTCCATCAAGTATTACTATGATGCTGACGTTAGTCGAGTTTCTCACTATCTAGGAGAGACGGCGATTCAAATCGATTCCAACCAGCTAGGGATTTATCCCTAACACAAACCTAGGCATAACTCACAAAGGTAGCCATAGGTCACCTTTGGTACAACTCAAGTCCATTCATGGGTAAGACCAGCGCTGCACACTTAGGGACTGACCAGCTGCCAGGACGATCAGGCTCGGTCTGCCCTTGGACTCACATTTGGCTCCTCGCAATGTGCGCACTCTAACAGACCGTGTCCCCGGCCTGAGTTGAGCTACTCAACTTTGTGATCGGAATGACTTATCTAGCCAACTAAGTGAGAGGCATGTGTTCAATCTCGATAGAAGTACCAGCAATGGTACGGTCCTTAATCGATATAGACGGAATTACTATAAAACCATCAACATATAAGATTCTATTCGGTAATTATAACATCATCACATGGTTATTTCCATGATAGCAGATATAGCCAACCGTGACCAGATATTCACCTATATCTCGCAGGTAACAAGAAATCACCTGACTTCTACCGACTAAGCATGACTAAGCGTATATAATCAATCCTGGACCTACATAGGGTTCAAGGTATATATATCTGGACAAGGAAGATATATGCATCAAGTGTTTTCATCCAACTCCTACAACCTAATGCATCATATAGAGGTTATACTCATGTGTATTTATAAAAAGAATGCATGGGAGACTTAGAATGCTTCAGGGCTTACCTGGGATCCAACACTAGGTTAGTGTATGTTAGATGACACTCGTTTGGTGAGCATCTCCCATCCTGGCACTTGCTTAGTCCTTCCATCTTCAGGATAGATCCACTAAACACCATCTTCGGGTTTGGCTCCAACATCGCATCCTTCACGTGGTGCATCTAACGTACCTAGATGAGATGCCAAATGCAAGTGCATAAATACGAAGAATGGTAACATGAGATGCATCACATAAAGTATTCAAGATGAGCACAAGGTTACCACCAGACATACATAAGCACCTTATGTTACTTTAATTAGATATCACACACCCTATCGTGCTAAGATATCAAAGAAGGCAGCACTAAGCATGACTCAAGTTTCACAAGGTCTTAGGTATCTTAATTTAACACTATCAAAGGCATGAGCGACACTTAACAATACACAAAGCAAGGTAAAGTGAGGCAACCAACTTTAGGTGCAACACCGATTCTAGACAGCAGCACAGTGAGCACTTGTTTTAGCCTTAACTAGAGTTACAAGCATTCAATAAAGGTGACCTTGGACTTTCTAGAAAGCTTATGAATTTTCTACAACTTGGTTATTTACACCTAGAGCTGATTCTAAAGCTAACTAAGTCAAAACACACTAAGAAGCAGGTCTGCACAAACAATGGATAGAAAACTGATATGAACTTTAGAGATACATATCTAGAGCTCTATCCATCCAACAAATGTGGTTCTTAACTTTTTAGAAATCTTATTAATTTTTCTACAACTTTGTTATTATTATCTTAAGATGATTCTATAGTTAACAAAGTCAAACAACCCAAGGAAGGTATCTCTATCCAGATTTGGACAGATTCTGACATTCCACTTTGAACAGCTATCACTAGAGTTATATAACTCCAAAAGTAGTATTCTTAGACTTTTTGGAAAGTTTAACAAAAGTACTATAACTTTTCTCACATCATTAAAAGGTGATCCAAAGCTTTGCTAAGTCAAACAACACAATCATTCAGATATACATAGAGAGCATGCAAAACCTGACAGGGAAATTATAAAATCCATAACTCCTAAACCATCAGGCTTATGGTTATGAAATTTTAACACAAGAAATATAAGGATATTATCTACAACTTTGGTATTCACTCATCCACATAAAACATCATTTGCATTATGAAAATACTTGCACAACCAAAACTGCACATGCAGCCATTTTCAGCAAGTAGCATATTGGTGTTTTCACTTGTTTCCCCCAACAGAGATTACATACATATATCATTCAAAGACTCTAACAAATGTCAATATTGCTCAACTATATTTCACAAAGTTAGTGTAATTAAAGTAGCATCTCATGGCTTAGGCATATACCTATTGCTATGAAACTTTCATTAATTTTCATATAATGACACATATATATTATTTTTAGCACCATATGACAACAACTAGTTTGGGACTAAGATTTTTATGAGTGGTAGGTGTTATCAAAACATGGCTACTGTACAAATTCCATGCCATTTGAATAAGCATAGCAGCCTCTATGGAAAAGATAAATTGCTATTGCAAGAAATCATATCAGAGCAAGATAAATCTATAACCCACACATACTACATCCAATATTCATGAAATTTTAACCAGAGCTCATCTATAGCATCATTAGCCTATCATTAAAATTTCATATCAATTTGAGCACCACAACTCCAGATATGAAAATAACAAGCAACACAAGCTAGAATTTCCTATTTAACAAGATTAAACCAAAACACTATAAAAACAGTACACAACTAGCATGTTTAATATTTTTCTTAGCTAGATCATGTCATCACAAGACTAATAAAACTAGAATTATAATTTTTGGACTTCTATAACTCAAGATATGTATCTATCCAATTTAAAAGAACCTTTAAAAGAACTTTACAAGAATAAATAAAAAAAGCAAAAACTTTCTACTAACACCTATCATATTATGAATCCACTATGTAGACCTACTCTCAAGAATTCTAAAAAGTCCTCATTTGCTATTTTACGAATTTTCTATGATTTACTATGAATTTCCAAACTTTAGCTAATTTCCTACAAAGAGGTCCTTATATGCACTATTCACATGAGTCTATAGCTATGCAGATAGGTCCCTCCCTTTAATCGAATTCTTGCATAGGGTCCCTGATGCGAATTTGGAAAGGGGTGCATGGAGGCTCGCTGTTTCCGGTCAGAGGAGGTCACGTCGGCGACGACTGAGGGGCGGGAAGCACCAGGGGGTCCTCGCGCGCTTGTAGGTTGTCCCAGACGGCTGGGAGATGAACCATGGCACCCTAGGCAAGCACGCCGGTGGCATGCAGCCGTGTAGCAAGGCGGTGGCGTCGTTACGGGGATGGTTGGCTTGGGCGACCACACACGCGAGATGGAGCATGTCGAGGCAAAGGTTGTGGTGCACGTGGCTACTGCTGTGGTGGCTTGGAGCGATAGGAACGGAACTCCACCGGCCGTCCATGGCAGACGCGGCTGCGCATAGCACTGCTATGAGGGAGAGTGCCAAGAGAGCGAAGTGAGGTGAGCATGATTGAGGAGGAAGCATCGACGCACGGCTCAGCCTCTCCCTAATGGCACAAAGGCGCAAGACACGTGGCAGTGGAGGTGGGGTGCAGGACGTCCATGCATGGCGACCACTATCGGCATTTCCCTAAACACGTGGTGTGCGCTAGAGTGGGCAAGGTGGAACATGATTTCGGCTAGCTTCTAGGCCGAATTTGTCCATGGGCCCAAAATGAAGTTTGCTCAGCTCGACCTGCTCTACAATTCTTGTTTAAGGGCCATGGTCATTAGGGTCCTGCATCAGCGGCTAATTAAGCTCCAAATTGACATCGTCAACAACTTAACAAGGGTCAAGCCTTCCTCTGCTCTAACTCAAATTACTTGGTTCAAACATGATAAGACTTGATCCAACTTCTTATATGCTCTTCTCCAATGAATTATCTCCAACTTTTATATTTGGCTTGAATCATGTTGCTTAGGCCCCGTTCACTTCCCAAAATATTTCCTCTGCCACCCGTCACATCGAATCTTTGGACCCATGCATGGAGCATTAAATGTAGGTAAAAAAATAACTAATTGTATAGTTTGTCTGTAAAGGTCGAGATGAATCTTTTGATCCTAATTAATTCATGGTTGGATAAATTTTGCCAAATAACAACGAAAGTGCTACAGGAATATTTCCCCCAAATATTTCGGAACTGAACACAGCCTTAGTAAAAACATGAGAACGCGACATGTCAACCACCAAAGCTATTGTAATCCCAGACTTAGAAGTCTAAAAAATAGCAACTGATTCAAACTTTGGTTCACTATTTGACTTGTTTCCAAGTTGATTCATGGTATGCTCCAAAAACAAAGTTTGTTGTGCTCAAACTCAACTACAACTTTTATTAAAGGATCTTCGACTGGTTCGGCCTGGTTAGGAAAATACAAAGCTCAAAACTAGGGTACCCAAACTAAAATATCATTTAGGACAGCCAAAATCTTGGGCTCCAAAATAGCACTGCATTGAATCTTGTGAGCTCTGTTTGACTAGGTTAGGGACCAAACTAGCTCTTGACCCTTAAACTAAGTTTGTTGTACACAACATAGAGTACATCTTTCATTTAGGACTCAACATCAAAATAGGTGAAGAACCTACAGTTCTACTCAAGTCAAAGTAACATCATGATAAAGCTTAAATTATACTTTTTGATCTAATGAAGCATTTTCTGGGCACTTGCTCAACATGAACCTTTCATAATTTTTGTTGTACAGCTCAAATAGAGTCCTTTTGGGCAAGGTTGCAAGGTTTTGGTTGATAACCTGTGTTATCATTCACTTAATAGGGCAATTCAAGCAAAGATATAACTTATCATTTCATGTGACCTCTTGATTCCAAACTTCATGAAACTTTTCTAGTAATTACTATAGATAGAGAGTGATGTGACACATGAAAGAAGTTCCATTAACATTACTCAAACATACGTTTGGAAAGGGTCTACATGTAAGCAAGGTGTGTTGTCCAAGTTTAAGTTGGGGCCCACTTTCATCTATTTGGCCTTGACATCATCATCACCACTTAACATGTCATGTTTGAGCTCAAACCCACTGCTTAACTGGTGACAAACACCTAGGGTGTTACACGGACTATCTTAGGTCTCAAAAATCTCAACAGCTACACACCCACGTCCTCCGATCAGAAAGGGCAAACATTGACGGTTGCGATGCCCAGGCAATACGACGCCCCTGAGGAGATGCGGCCCAATCTTAATTCAACCGCATTGATGCAACAGTTACTGATCATCCTCCATCCAGTGTTTGGAACTACCGCAACACATTCCCGTACTTAAGTGAAAAAGTTAGTAGTGAACGACTTCTTTTGCCTCCCACTTTATTGTGACATCCATCCACATGACTGTCGTCGCTTCCCATGGCCTCCGAAAAGCCCATCGGTGGCAACATCTAGCATATGACGCCAGCAGAGCACAACACTGGCACTATCCTGGCATTGTGATTGTCGATGCTGATGGCGCCGCAATTGCCAATGCTGGTGGCGCTGCGGTTATCAATGCTGATGGCGCCGTGATTGCTGACGAGGATGCCATGCCCATTGTTGTCGTCGATTATAGCCGACCCATGTCGTTTGTCTCTAGGAGCCTAGCCTCATGGTCTAGCCATTGCACTCCACGGGATGTGTATCGAGCGTCGCCCTATCCGATGGTGCCGACGACGACTGCTGTGAACAGCTTAGCGGTTCACCGGATAATGGAACACATGGGCTATAGTGCTGGCCACGGCCTCGGACAGCACCACCAAGGGACACCAACCTCATCCAGGTGCGACTGCGCCACAGGTACTCGGGTCTCGGCACTAACCGCGCCGACGCTTCTATTGGTATTTATTAACTTGTCACTTGTTTTAGTAGCCACCTATTAATTACCTACATCTCCTAACATTACTTTGCTAGGTTGTCATCCCTAGTGATGGTGCTAGAGATGCTTGTTGGTACTACTTAGTATTACTACTAAGCAATTCTTTATTATTTCATGTGACTAATAAGAATATAAAGATAAAAAGGTATCCGCAAGCGCACAAATAATTATACCATTGTAGAACTTCACCCGAGAGTATTCCAGGTATTGTTATTTATATTTTACCAGAGGGAAGGTGTAGCATGGACATGTATTGATAACTTATAGCATTGATGGAGAAACAAACCACAACCAATATTCTACTCATTACAGGGGTAAGTCATAAGATATATATATATATATATATATATATATATATATATATATATATATATATATATATATATATATATATATATATATATATATATATATATATATATATAAAAATGATCAAGTATAATGATAAATCACTCAGAGCACTCCTATCTATGGCATTAGCATGGTTAGGTAGAATATTAGAGGAATAATTTCTAAGTCATTCTTAATTACAAGTCAAAGCATACATTGATTAGTGCAATTACACCTAGTAGTCATGGCTAAGATCATCTTCATATCTACGCATAAGGGGTATTACTAAGGAAGATTAAGAACAGAGCTTGCTCTACCTTCATAACCGGACCCTACTTCTATGGCCTATATTTGGGGAGTGAACTACAAAGGACTCAACGGAGTGTCACATCTATGATCTACCACATGACCCGAAATATAGAGTGTATTCGCAAGCAAACAATGTATAAGTACCACGCTTACACAACATCGACCACTCACCCCGTGTACTTTGGAGTGAGTGCTATATGAACTTATGCATAAACATAATGATAAACTAGCTATACTAAGTATATAATCAAAGTAGACGATAGACATTGCAGCCAAGAACAAGAATAAGATGAATACTGATATTGTCATAACAATTGTAGCAAGCATATAAAAGTAATGGAAATACAATGAGAGAGGGGTACAAAGATTATACCAAACCATGCTCTTGACAATGTCAGGAATCCAAGCGAAGCCTGCTTGCCTCCATCTAGACCTAGCCTAACTAGCTATACCCTAGAATATAGAGGAGCTCTAAGGATGATTAGGGTTTTTGTCTTCTCAAATGACTTGATGCCTTAGGGGGGCAGGGCCTAGTTATATAGCCCTGAGCTTGCAACGTGAACCCTTAGATCAAACTGACTTAAGGAACAATGGAGATGCAACCTAGGAGGTGATAGGAAACCGACGTAGCAACAAGAGGCTGATAGGTGGCCCTAGGGGCTAGGCGGCCTGCGGGTGGGGCCGATCAGGCCCACATGGCAATGTCCTTCCTTCTGCTTTGGTGTGGAGTCCTCCCGCGTCTTCTAGAACCTTCCTACATTGGTTTCGTGGAAGAATTACATAATGAACTCTGACATGTAGGTCTACCTTGACAGTTTTCTAGATATACCCTGTAGAAAATATAGATTCATCAAAACTCGTGAAATTTATTAGTTGAAACCCTAAACCTTTGTTGGTGATCTCATTTGTGCCCTTATACATGTTTTATTGAGTTTTAATAATGGTTATTAACTACCGTCAACAAACTCCCCCAAGCTTAACCTTTGCTAGTCCCTTAGCAAAACTAAACTTAGCAAAAATTGAATCAGGAGTTTAAGGATTTAAAACATTGACACAACTCTTCAAAAGTACAGATGCGTTCAAACAAGAATTCTCCTCCGGATTAGAATAAACAGATCTAACTTTCAAACTTACCCATAATACCTTCAACCATGGGCCTTCTTAGCCTTGTCTTGAGTCTTGAGCAATTAAAGGATAGAACGATCAAGTCAAACACTATGTCTCAAGTTCTTTGCTCAACCATTATTCTAGGGTTTTTGTAATTTTAAAATAAAACTTAGAGCTTCCATTGTATGACACTCTCAAGTCTCTCAATATATATGGTATTTGTGGATCCTTACTAAGGCAATGATAATGTTATGCCTTTCTCTTC
This sequence comes from Saccharum hybrid cultivar R570, assembly GCA_038087645.1. Classification (NCBI taxonomy): domain Eukaryota; kingdom Viridiplantae; phylum Streptophyta; class Magnoliopsida; order Poales; family Poaceae; genus Saccharum; species Saccharum hybrid cultivar. The sequence continues at coordinate 13,999,489 of JAQSUU010000556.1, forward strand.
CTACCACTAAGGCTTATGATGGAGTTCATAGGTAGGGAGATAGAACAAAAGAGCATACTTGTGATACATATATCATAAAGTCAAACAATGGATCCAAAGAGAGTTGAGCCATACAATCAAATCAACATGTGCATGTGTATGGATGTATATGATTGATATATTTGGTGGCTAACCTAATTCTACTATGCTCCTTGAAAACTTATCTCTCTTTTTGAAACTTGGAAACAACTTTGCAAGAAAACATGGGCTATCTTATTCATCTCTCTTTTTTCTTTAGGTGGTCATCAAAATACCTATTGTTTTAAATATCTCAGACACTTTTGTGTCCATTTTTTCAATACTTTTTCTTATTCTTCTTTTTTATGAATAACTTTTGCATAGCCACATGCTTCTTTTTTGCAATAAAACTTTTGAGAGATAGTAACAAGAACTTGGAGCATTTCCCCCCAGTGTTGGAGTAGTGCATATGTGGATGGTGTGTGCGTGATCTTGATTTTAAGAGCATGACAAACCTCTCATAAGATACCAACAAAGCTCGACTAAACTCAATGCATAGCAAGCAGCAAGTATGAGTAGAAGCTTTCTTAGTCTAAATATCATATATGGTTATGGTAGGAATTCAAGCTTTGTCAAACAAGGAGCTCATCATGAAAATTTTTTATATTTTTTAAAAGATAAATCTCTAGAACTTTAGTATCACTTGGAACAGTATAAATAGCAGCTCAGACCTTCTCATATCATATCCGTCAATTACCTAGACTTAGATCAAGCATATGCTACCCACGAGTTTCAAGTTTAGAGCAAATTCTTATATCCAATCATTCTTATCCAAAACTCGGGAGAATTCAAGGTTCAAAACTAAAGGAATTACAATAGAGCAACTATTCATTATTTCTTTTGCAAGAGATTATCTTCAGAGTCCATTTATTTATTTAGCTCTTAAAAATCAAACTTAAAGAAATCTAGACACACACTTTTTATTTTATTTTCAAGTCTTACGATCACACCTACTAATATATATAAAACTAGCTAAGAGAAATTTTTATTTTGTTTTTGGTTATTATACATCTTTTTATTTCTTAGCAAATATATAGCAAACTCTAAAATAGTAAAACCAAAGGGAAAGAAATACTTAGCTAGATACATGGAGGATGCTCCTCCCCAAACTGAATGTTGTCGTGGTTTTCTTTAGAGTAGTTCTACCAACAAAAATCTTTCTCATCCATCCAGAAGTTGGGTTCCTTATGTAGTTAGTGACTTTAGCCGAGTGAACTTGCTCTTGATCATATGTATCATCCTGCAAAATACTCCAACAATAACCCAAAAACTCATGGCTCGGATTAGGATAATGGGTTAATGGCTAGCCGTTTGAGGATTCGTTCTGGCAGGTTTAGATAGATTTTTTATTAGCGGAGTTTTAGCAGGATGTCTATCTAATATTTTTAGATTTTCTTATTTTTCATATGCAGAAGGGAAAATATATATGCATGGTATTTTTATTTTTATGACACCACTGTGAATATTCCATGGGCTTTTACACACCATAGAGTTATTCACATGGGGCTTAGGATTTACATGTTTCAATAATAGAATGCAGTAATCAAAACTTTTTATTTTCTTTTTAATATGATGATGATGATATGTAGTAAAATAACTTTTTTTTTCTTTTCTTATGCAATGATAATATAGGAAAGTAAATATGCTAAAGTGGAAAATAATTCATGCAATGCTAGAAAGTAAATGTGGATTACTACCGATGTTACCTCTCGTGAGGATTTGGATTTTTAAAAGTCCTCCAGACAGGACTTAGCTGGAGATAGTCCTTTATCCTTCAGACGCATCATTCGATCTCGGTGATGGAGACCCAGATGACTGTACTTCTTATGATGGTGATAGTGACTCTAATGATGTAATCTTCTATTTCCATACCTACTTGGTCTCAGGACTTAACTTAGTTGGAGTAGGTTCATCTTTTATAGGCTCTATAAGTTGTTCATCTTTCCATCCATTCCATTGGGGTTGGTTCTCTTGACGGCGGGACGATCGACATCTTCTCCTAGAGCGGTTCTTCTTCGGCTGCTCATAAGAAGTATAACTATTGAAATAACATGTACCTTCTCTCTAGGGAATTGGAAGTGGACTTATCCAGATCTAGCGTAGATGATCACGTTGGTGGAGTTGAGGAACGGTCTTTCAAGAATGATGGGTGCATCATCTTCTTCTTCTCCCATATCTAGAACCATGAAGTCAGCGGGGACATAGTGATCTTGTATCTTCACCATAACGTCTCTTGCTATGCCTTCTAGGAATAGGATTGATTGGTCTACCATCTGCAATTGCATATATGTAGGGTACAAGGGTTTGTTACCAAATAAATATTCATGTTACCTTAGACATTATGTTGACATTCGATCCAATGTCACAGAAGGTCTTGTGGAAGATTCTTTGCCCAATAGTACACTCGATTGTTGGTATGCTAGGATCATCCTTCTTAGCAAGATAGGTGCACAGTTTGCGTCGAATGTACCATAGGCTCAGAAATTGTTTTAGACTCACCCAATAGAAATCCTAGGTGACGTGGGTCATGTGGAATCTCGCTTCTTTCATTTTGGAGACAGTGTTAGTGTCGGTGCAAGATTAGTGCATGGTTTGCGCTAGACGTACCATAGGCTTAGAAATCATTTTGGACGCACTCGATGGTATCACTAGGTGACGAGGCTCAAGTAGAAGCTTATTTTTGTCCTTTTAGACATAGTGCTAATTTTGACATAAGATAGGTGCACAGTATGCATCGAATGTACTATAGGCTTAGAAATTGTTTTGGATGCATCCGATGGAACTCCTAGGTGATGTGGGTCATGTGGAATCTCACTTCTTTCTCTTTGGAGACAGTGTTAGTGTTGGTGCAAGATAGGTGCACGGTTTGCGCCAAACGTACCATTGGCTCAGAATTGTTTTGTATGTAACTGAAGGTACTCCTAGGTGACAAGGCTAAAGTGAAAGCTCAGTCAGTTTGGAGATACTGCTAATCTTGATGCAAGATAGGTGTACAATTTACGTCGAACGTACCATAGGCTTGAAAATCATTTTGGACTCACCTGATGGAACTCCGAGGTGACATGGGTCATGTGGAATCTCGCTTTTTTTTGTTTGGGAGACAGTGTTAGTGTCGGTGCAAAATAGGTGCATGATGTGCGTTAGACGTAACATAGGCTTAGAAATCATTTTGGACGCACTTGATGGTACCACAAGGTGATGAGGCTCAAGTGGAAGCTCCTTACGGTCCATCGAAGATAGTGCTAATCATGACACAAGATACGTGCATAATTTGCATCGAATGTACCAAAGGCTCAGAAATAGTTTTGGACGCACCCGATGGAACTCCTAGGTGATGCGGGTCATGTGGAATCTCACTTCTTTCTATTTGGAGACAGTGTTAGTGTCAGTGCAAGATAGGTGAACAGCTTGCGCCAATGGTACCATCGGCTCAGAAATCAGTTTTGACGCACCCGATGGTACACCTAGGTGGCGAGGCTCAAGTGAAAGCATGATCCATTTAGATATAGTGCTAATCTTGATGCAAGATAGGTGCACGATTTGCGTCGAACGTACCTTGGGCTCAAAAATCATTTTGGACGCACCTAATGGAACTCCTAGGTGACATGGGTCATGTGGAATCTCACTTCTTTCTATTCAGAGACAGTATTAGTGTCGATGCAAGATAGGTGAATAGTTTGCGCCAAACGTATTATCGACTTAGAAATCGGTTTGGACGCACTCGAAGGTACTCCTAGTGCCAAGGCTCAAGTGAAAAGCACGGTTCTTTTAGATATAGTGCTAGTCTAGACGTAAGATAGGTGCACATTTTGTGTCGAACGTACCATAGGCTCAGAAATCATTTTGGAAGCACCCGATGGAGCTCCTAGTTGACGTGGGTCATGTGGAATCTCTCATCTTTCTGTTTGGAGATAGTGTTAGTGTCGGTGTAAGATAGGTGCATGGTTTACGCTAGACGTACCATAGGCTCAGAAATCATTTTGGATGCACTTGACGCTACCACAAGGTGATGAGGCTCAAGTGGAAGCTCATTTCGGTCCTTTCGGAGATAGTGCTAAACATGACGCAAGTTAGGTGCACGGTTTGCACTAGATGTACCATAGGCTTAGAAATCATTTTGGACGCACCCGATGGAAGTCTTAGGTGACGTGGGTCATGTGAAATCTCACTTCTTTCTATTAGGAGACAGTGTTAGTGTCGGTGCAAGATAGGTGAACAGTTTGCGCCAAACGTACCATCGGCTCAGAAATCAGTTTAGACGCACCCGATGGTACTCCTAGGTGGCGATGCTCAAGTGAAAGCATGGTCTCTTTAGATATAGTGTCAATCTTGATGCAAGATAGGTGCATGATTTGCGTCAAACGTACCATAGGCTTAGAGATCATTTTGGACAGATCCGTTGGAACTCCTAGGTGACGTGGGTCATGTCGAATCTCACTTCTTTCTGTTTGGAGACAGTGTTAGTGTAGGTGCAAGGTAGGTGAACAGTTTGCGCCAAACGTACCATAGGTTCAAAAATCGGTTTGGATGCACTGATGGTACTCCTAGGTAGCAAGGCTCAAGTGAAAGCACTTTCCATTTAGATATAGTGCTAATCTTAACGCAAGATAGGTGCATGATTTGCGTCGAACGTACCATAGGCTTGAAGATCATTTTGGACGCACCCGGTGGAACTCCTAGGTGACGTGGGTCATGTGGAATCTCTCTTCTTTCCATTTGGAGACAGTGTTAGTGTCGAGGCAAGATAGGTGCATTGTTTGCGCAAGACGTATCATAGGCTCAGGAATCATTTTGGACGCACATGACAAATACCACAAGGTGATGAGGCTCAAGTGGAAGCTTGTTTAGGTCCTTTGGGAGATAGTGCTAATCATGACGCAAGATAAGTGCATGGTTTTCGTCGAACATACCATAGTCTCAAAAATTGTTTTGGACGCATCCAATGAAACTCCTAGGTGACGTGGGTCATGTGGAATCTCACTTCTTTCTGTTCAAAGACGGTGTTAGTATCGGTGCAAGATAGGTGAATAGTTTGCACCAAGGGTGCCATCGGCTCAAAAATTGTTTTGGACGCAACCGATGGTACACATAGGTGGCGAGGCTCAAGTGAAAGCATGGTCCGTTTAGAGATAGTACAAATTTTGACGCAAGATAGGCACACAATTTTGCGTTGAACGTACCTTAGGCTCGGAAATCATTTTGGACGCACCCAATTGAACTCTTATGTGACATGGGTCTATGGAAACTCTCTTCTATCCATTTGGAGATAGTGTTAGTGTCGGTGCAAGATAGGTGAACAGTTTGCACCAAAGGTGCCATCGGCTCAGAAATTGTTTTGGACGCAACCGATGGTACTCATAGGTGGCGAGGCTCAAGTGAAAGCATGGTCCATTTAGAGATAGTGTAAATTTTGACGCAAGATAGCCACATGATTTGCGTTGAATGTACCTTAGGATCGGAAATCATTTTGGATGCACCCCATTGAACTCCTATGTGACATGGGTCTATGGAAACTCTCTTCTATCCATTTGGAGATAGTGTTCGTGTTGGTGCAAGATAGGTGAATAGTTTGCGCTAGACATACCATAGGCTCAGAAATCATTTTGGAGGCACTTGATGGTCCCACAAGGTGACGAGGCTCAAGTGGAAGCTCGTTTTGGTCCTTTTAGAGATAGTGTTAATCATGACGCAAGATAGGTGCACGGTTTGCGTCGAACATACCATAGGCTCAAAAATCATTTTGGACGCACCCGATAGAACTCAAAGGTGATGTGGGTCTTATGGAATCTCACTTATTTCCATTTGGAGACATTGTTAGTGTCGGTGCAAGATAGGTGAACTGTTTGCGCCAAACGTACCATCGGTTCATAAAATCGGTTTGGATGCACCCGATGGTACTCCTAGGTTGGGAGGCTCAAGTGAAAGCATAGTCCGTTTAGATATAGTGCTAATCTTGAACCAAGATAGGTGCACGATTTGCGTCGAACGTGTCATAGGCTCAGAAATCATTTTGGACGCACCCGATGGAAGTTCTATGTGACATGGGTCTATGGAAACTCCCTTCTGTCCATTTGGAGATGGTGTCAGTGTGGATGCAAGATAGATGCATGGTTTGCGCTAGACGCACCATAGGCTCAGAAATTGTTTTGGATGCACCTAATGGTACCACTAGGTGACGAGGCTAAAGTGGAAGCTCGTTTCGATCATTTCGGAGATAGTGCTAATCTTGATGCAAGATGGGTGCACGATTTGCATCGAACATACCATAGGCTTAGAAATCATTTTAGATGCACCTTTTGGAACTCCTTGGTGACGTGGATCATATGGAATCTCACTTTTTTCCATTTGGGGACAGTGTTAGTGTCAGGGCAAGATAGGTGAACAGTTTGTGCCAAACGTACCATCGGTTCAGCAATCGGTTTGGACGCACCCAATGGTGCTCCTATGTGGAGAGGCTCTAGTGAAAGAATGGTCCGTTTAGATATGGTGCTAATCTTAACACAAGATAGGTGCATGATTTGCATCGAACGTACCTTAGGCTCAGAGATCGTTTTGGACGCACCCGATAGAACTCTTAGGTGGCGTGGGTCATGTGGAATCTCTCTTCTTTCTATTTGGAGACAGTGTTAGTGTCAAGGCAAGATAGGTGAATGGTTTGTGCTAGACGTACCATAGGCTTAGAAATCATTTTGGACGCACTTGATGCTTCCACAAGGTGATGAGGCTCAAGTGGAAGCTCGTTTCGGTCCTTTTCGGAGATAGTGCAAATCATGACGGAAGATAGGTGCACGGTTTTCATCGAACGTACCATAGTCTTAGAAATCATTTTGGACGCACCCAATGAAACTCCTAGGTGATGTTGGTCATGTGGAATATCACTTCTTTCTATTTAGAGACAATGTTAGTGTTGGTGCAAGATCGGTTAACAGTTTGCGCCAAACGTGCCATCATCTCAGAAATCATTTTGGACGCAACCGATGGTACTCCTAGGTGGCGAGGCTCAAGTGAAAGCATGGTCCGTTTAGAGATAGTGCTAATTTTGATGCAAGATAGGTGCACGATTTGCATCGAACGTACCTTAGGCTCGAAAATCATTTTGGACGCACCCGATTGAACTCCTTTGTGACATGGCTCTATGGAAACTCTCTTCTTTCTATTTGGAGACAGTGTTAGTGTCAATGCAAGATAGGTGCATGGTTTGCGCTAGACGCACTATAGGCATAGAAAATATTTTGGATGCACCTAATGGTACCACTAGGTGACGAGGCTAATGTGGAAGCTCGTTTCGATCCTTTTAGAGATAGTGCTAATCTTGACACAAGATAGGTGCACGATTTGCATTGAACGTACCTTAGGCCTAGAAATCATTTTGGACGCACCCATTGGAACTCCTAGGTGACATGGGTCATGTGGAATCTCACTTCTTTCTATTTAGTGACAGTCTTAGTGTCAGTGCAAGATAGGTGCATAGTATACGCCAAATGTACCATAGGCTCGGAAATTATTTTGGATGCACCCGATGGTAGTCCTAGGTGATGAGGCCCAAGTGAAAGCACGGTCCGTTTGGAGATAGTGCTAATCTTGACGCAAGATAGGTGCATGCTTTGCGTCGAACGTACCGGTAGGAAATCATTTTGGACTCACCTGATGGAACTCCTAGGTGATGAGGGTCATGTGGAGTCTCGCTTCTTTCCTTTTGGAGACAGTGTTACTATTGGTGCAAGATAGGTGCATGGTTTGCACTAGATGTACCAAAGGCTCATAAATCATTTTGGACGCACTTGATGGTACCACTAGGTGACGAGGCACAAGTGGAAGCTTATTTTAGTCCTTTCGGAGATAGTGCTAATCATGATGCAATATTGGTGCACGGTTTGCGTTGAACATACCATAGGCTTAGAAATCATTTTGGATGCACCCGATGAAACTCCTATGTGACATGGGTCATGTGGAATCTCACTTCATTTTGTTTGGAGATAGTGTTTGTGTCGGTGCAAGATAGGTGAACAGTTTGTGCCAAACATACAATCAGTTCATAAACCGGTTTGGACACACCCAATGGTACTCGTAGGTGGCGAGGCTCGAGTGAAAGCATGGTCCATTTAGATATAGTGCTAATCTTGACGCAAGATAGGTGCACGATTTGTGTCGAACATAGCATAGTCTTGGAAATCATTTTGGTCAAACCCGATGTTACTCCTAGGTGACGTGGGTCATGTGGAACCTCTCTCCTTTCCGTTTGGAGATAGTGTCACTGTCTATGCAAGCTAGGTGCATGGTTTGTGCTAGACGTACCATAGGCTCAGAAATCATTTTGGACGCACCCGATGGAAGTCTTAGGTGACGTGTGTCATGTGGAGTCTCACTTCTTTCTATTTGAAGATAGTGTTAGCGTCGGTGCAAGATAGGTGAATAGTTTGTGCCAAACATACCATCGGCTCAGAAATCGGTTTGGACACACCCGATGGTAGGTAGTGAGGCTCAAGTGAAAGCACGGTCCGTTTAGATATAGTGCTAATCTTGACGCCAGATAGGTGCACGATTTGCGTCAAACATATAGGCTCAGTGCAAGATAGGTGCAATCTCCGAAATCATTTTGGACGCAGTTGATGCAACCACAAGGTGATGAGGCTCAAGTGAAAGCTCATTTCGAAGATAGTGCTAAACATGACACAAGATAGGTGCACGGTTTGCGTCGAACGTTCCATAGGCTCAGAAATCATTTTGGACGCACCCAGTGGAACTCCTAGGTAACGTGGGTCATGTCGAATCACACTACTTTCTGTTTGGAGATAGTGTTAGTGTCGGTGCAAGATAGGTGAACAGTTTACGCCAAACATACCATCAGTTTAGAAATTGGTTTGGGCGCACCCGATGGTACTCCTAGATGGCAAGGCTCAAGTGAAAGCATGGTCCGTTTAGATAAAGTGCTAATCTTAACGCAAGATAGGTGCAAGATTTGCATCGAACGTACCATAGGCTAGGAGATCGTTTTGGATGCACCCAATGGAACTCCTAGGTGACATGGGTTGTGTCGAATCTCACTTCTTTCTGTTTGGAGATAGTGTTAGTGTCGGTGCAAGATAGGTGAATAGTTTGCGCCAAATGTACCATCAATTTAGAAATTAGTTTGGACGCACCTGATGGTACTCTTAGGTGGCGAGGCTCAAGTGAAAGCTTGGTCCATTTAGATATAGTGCTAATTTTGACGCAAGATAAGTGCACAATTTGCATCGAATGTACCATAGGCTCCGAGATCGTCTTTGATGCTCCCGATGTAAATCATAGGTAACGTGGGTCACGTGGAGCCTCTCTTCTCTCTATTTGGAGACAGTGTTAGTGTCAGTGCAAGATAGGTGCATGATGTGCACTAGATGTACCATAGGCTTAGAAATCATTTAGGATGCACTTGATGGTACCACAAGGTGACGAGGCTCAAGTAGAAGCTCGTTTTGGTCCTTTCAGAAATAGTGCTAATCATGACGCATGATAGGTGCACGGTTTTCGTCGATGTACCATAGTCTCAGAAATCATTTTGGACGCACCCAATGAAATTCCTAGTTGACGTGGGTCATGTGAAATCTCACTTTTTCTATTTAGAGATGGTGTCAGTGTCGGTGCAAGATTGGTGAACAGTTTGCGCCAAACGTGCCATCGGCTCAGAAATCATTTTCGACGCTACCGATGGTAGTCCTAGGTGGCGAGGCCCAGGTGAAAGCATGGTCCGTTTAGAGATAGTGCTAATCATGACGCAAGATAGGCGCACAATTTGTGTTGAATGTACCATAGGCTCAGAAATCATTTTGGACTCACCCAATAGAAATCCTAGGTGACGTGGGTCATGTGGAATCTCGCTTCTTTCATATTGGAGACAGTGTTAGTGTCGGTGCAAGATAGGTGCATGGTTTGCGCTAGACGTACCATAGGCTTAGAAATCATTTTGGACACACTCGATGGTATCACTAGGTGATGAGGCTCAAGTAGAAGCTCTTTTTGTCCTTTCACACATCGTGCTAATTTTGACATGAGATAGGTGCATAGTATGCGTCGAACGTACTATAGGCTTAGAAATTGTTTTGGATGCACCCGATGGAACTCCTAGGTGATGTGGGTTATGTGGAATCTCACTTGTTTCTCTTTAGAGACAGTGTTAGTGTCGGTGCAAGATAGGTGCACGGTTTGCGCCAAATGTACCATTAGCTCAGAATCATTTTGGACATAACTAATGGTACACCTAGGTGACAAGGCTAAAGTGAAAGCTCAGTCCATTTGGAGATAATGCTAATCTTGATCCAAGATAGGTGCATGATTTACGTCAAACGTACCATAGGCTTCAAAATCATTTTGGACTCACCTGATGGAACTCCAAGGTGACATGGGTCATGTGGAATCTCACTTTTTTTTGTTTGGGAGACAGTGTTAGTGTCGGTGCAAAATAGGTGCATGATGTGCGCAATACGTAACATAGGCTCAGAAATCATTTTGGACGCACTTGATGGTACCACAAGGTGACGAGGCTCAAGTGGAAGCTCGTTTCTGTCCATCGAAGATAGTTCTAATCATGACACAAGATAGGTGCATAATTTGTGTCAAACATACCATAGGTTCAGAAAATAATTTTGGACGCACCCGATGGAACTCCTAGGTGACGTGGGTCATGTGGAATCTCACTTCTTTCTATTTGGAGACATTGTTAGTGTCGGTGTAAGATAGGTGAACAGCTTGCGCCAAAGGTACCATCGGTTCAGAAATCGGTTTTGACGCACCCGATGGTACTCCTAGGTGGCGAGAGTCAAGTGAAAGCACGATCCGTTTAGATATAGTGCTAATCTTGACTCAAGATAGGTGCACGATTTGTGTCGAACGTACCTTAGGCTTGAAAATAATTTTGGATGCACCTGATGGAACTCCTAGGTGACATGGGTCATGTGGAATCTGACTTCTTTCTATTTGGAGACAGTGTTAGTGTCAATGCAAGATAGGTGAATAGTTTGCGTCAAACATACCATCAGCTTAAAAATTGGTTTGGACGCACCCCATGGTACTCCTAGGTGCCAAGGCTCAGGTGAAAGCATGGTCCGTTTAGATATAGTGTTAATCTAGACGCAAGATAGGTGCATGATTTGCGTCGAACGTATCGTTGGCTCAAAAATCATTTTGTTAGCACCCGATGGATATCCTAGTTGGCGTGGGTCATGTGGAATCTCTCATCTTTCTGTTTGGAGATAGTGTTAGTGTCGGTGTTAGATAGGTGCATGGTTTGCGCTAGACGTACCATGGGCTCAGAAATCATTTTGGATGCACTTGACGCTACCACAAGGTGATGAGGCTCAAGTGGAAGCTCACTTCGGTCCTTTTCGGAGATAGTGCTAAACATGATGCAAGATAGGTGCACGGTTTGTGCTAGATGTACCATAGGCTCATAAATCATTTTCGACGCACCCGATGGAAGTCTTAGGTGATGTGGGTCATGTGAAATCTCACTTCTTTGTATTTGGAGACAATGTTAGTGTCAGTGCAAGATAGGTGAACATTTTGCGCCAAATGTACCACTGGCTCAGAAATCAGTTTAGACGCACCCGATGGTACTCCTAGGTGGCTATGCTCAAGTGAAAGCATGGTCCGTTTGGATATAGTACCAATCTTGATGAAAGATAGGTGCACGATTTGTGTCGAACATACCATAGGATCAGAAATCGTTTTGGACGCACCCGATGGAGCTCTTAGGTGACGTGGGTCATGTGCAATCTCTCTTCTTTCTATTTGGAGACATTGTTAGTGTCAGTGCAAGATAGGTGCATGGTTTGCGTTAAACGTACCATAGGCTCAAAAATCATTTTGGATGCACTTGACGCTACCACAAGGTGATAAGGCTCAAGTGGAAGCTCATTTCGGTCCTTTCCGAGATAGTGCTAAACATGACGCAAGATAGGTGCACGGTTTGTGTTGAAAGTACCATAGGCTCAGAAATCGTTTTGGACGCACCCAATGAAACTCCTAGGTGACGTGGGTCATGTCGATTCTCACTTCTTTCTGTTCAGAGATAGAGTTAGTGTCGGTGCAAGATAGGTGAATAGTTTGTGCAAAACGTACCATTGGTTCAGAAATCGGTTTGGACACACCCGATGGTACTCCTAGGTGGCGAGGCTCAAGTGAAAGCACGGTCCGTTTAGATATAGTGCTAATCTTAATGCAAGATAGGTGCATGATTTGCGTCAAATGTACCATAGGCTCGGAGATCATTTTGGACGCATCTGATGGAACTCCTGGGTCATGTGGGTCATGTTGAATCTCACTTCTTTCCATTTTGAGACTGTGTTAGTGTAGGTGCAAGGTAGGTTAACAGTTTGTGCCAAACGTACCATCGGTTCTAAAATCGGTTTGGACGCACTCGATGGTACTCCTATGTAGCGAGGCTCAAGTGAAAGCACGGCCCGTTTTGATATAGAGCTAATCTTAACGCAAGATAGGTGCATGATTTGCGTTGAACGTACCATAGGCTCAAAGATCGTTTTGGACACACCCGGTGGAACTCCTAGGTGACGTGGGTCATGTGGAATCTCTCTTCTTTCTGTTTGGAGACAGTGTTAGTGTCGAGGCAAGATAGGTGCATGGTTTGCGCTAGACATACCATAGGCTCAGGAATCATTTTGGACGCACATGACAATACCACAAGGTGATGAGGCTCAAGTGGAAGCTTGTTTAGGTCCTTTCAGAGATAGTGCTAATCATGACACAAGACAGGTGCACAGTTTTCATCGAACATATCATAGTCTCGAAAATTGTTTTGGACGCACCCAATGAAACTCCTAGGCGACATGGGTCATGTGGAATCTCACTTCTTTCTGTGTAGAGACAGTGTTAGTGTCGGTGCAAGATAGGTGAACAGTTTGCACCAATGGTGACATCGGCTTAGTAATTGTTTTGGACGCAACCGATGGTACTCATAGGTGGCGACGCTCAAGTGAAAGCATGGTCCATTTAGAGATAGTGCAAATTTTGACGCAGGATAGCCGCACGATTTGCGTCGAATGTACCTTAGGCTCGGAAATCATTTTGGACGCACCCGATTGAACTCCTATGTGACTTGGGTCTATGGAAACTCTCTTCTATCTATTTGGAGATAGTGTTCGTGTCGGTGCAAGATAGGTGCATCGTTTGCGCTAGACGTATCATAGACTCAGAAATGATTTTGGAGGCACTTGACGGTACCACAAGGTGACGAGGCTCAAGTGGAAGCTCGTTTTGGTCCTTTCGAAGATAGTTCTAATCATGATGTAAGATAGGTGTACCGTTTGTGTTGAACATACCATAGGCTCAAAAATCATTTTGGACGCACCCGATGGAACTCCAAGGTGACGTGGGTCTTGTGGAATCTCACTAATTTCTGTTTGGAGACATTGTTAGTGTCGATGCAAGATAGGTGAACAGTTTACGCCAAACGTACCATCGCTTCATAAATCAGTTTGGATGCACCTGATGGTACTCCTAGGTTGTGAGGCTTAAGTGAAAGCACGGTCCGTTTAGATATAGTGCTAATCTTGACGCAAGATAGGTGCATGATTTGCGTCGAATGTGCCATAGGCTCGGAAATCATTTTGGACGCACCCGATGGAAGTCCTATGTGACATGGGTCTATGGAAACTCTCTTCTATCTATTTGGAGACGGTGTCAGTGTTAGTGCAAGATAGATGCATGGTTTACACTAGGCTCAGAAATTGTTTTGGATGCTCCTAATGGCACCACTAGGTGACGAGGCTAAAGTGGAAGCTCGTTTCGATCATTTCGGAGATAGTGTTAATCTTGACGCAAGATGGGTGCATGATTTGCATTGAACATACCATAGGCACAGAAATCATTTTGGATGCACCCTTTGGAACTCCTAGATGACGTGGGTCATATGGAATCTCACTTCTTTCCATTTGGAGACTGTGTTAGTGTTTGGTGCAAGATAGGTGAACAGTTTGTGCCAAACGTACCATCAGTTCAGAAATCAGTTTGGACGCAGCCGATGGTACTCCTAGGTGGCGAGGCTCTAGTGAAAGCACAGTCTATTTAGATATGGTGTTGCAATGGATCAACATGATTATACGAGATTAAGTAAGAAAATCTTCCACCGAGGCAAATAATTTACCAAACTTAAGCCCGTATGACCTGAGATTCCGTGAAATCACGAGGGATTTCAAACAAACCAACATTCAACCAAGATCGTACTGATTTAGCAGCCACAGTCACATGCTATAGAAAGTTCGCAACAAGAGTTGAATACATCGGAGTTCAGAATAAAAAGTTATTACAACACAAGTTCACCAAAACATAGTGGAAGCAAGTTGTTTCAAACCACGCACACACACTTAGTTTAGTTACAGTGCCAGCAGGTAGTCATAGCCCACAAAAGCATGAGATAAGATGAACGGAGTGACCATTGCCCTTGGTCCTAGTTGTCGCCCATCACCGGGTACAGACAGTTGACGCAATAACCATAGAACATCTGACCATCTGCAACAACAATGGGAACAACGCCCTGAGTACGAGAAGGTACTCAGCTAGACTTACCCGTCAAAAACCAAAAATAAAAGACACCAAGGATTATGCAAGGTCTTTATAAAGTGGGCTGGCTTGACTCATTTGCGAAAAGCATAAGTTATTAGTTATGAACCATTTAACTATAAGCATCCACTTAATTATACCTGATTAGTCTAAGTGAGCACCTATGCTAGAGCAATCACTTGATTAATCATTAACATCAAAGGTTACCATCTCAGGTTTAGCATTTCCAACAACATCCACATAACCATCATTGTTCCATCATAATTACTACGATGCTGTAGCTCGAGTCAAGTGCTCACTATCCAGGAGCGATGGCGATTCGAATTGATTCCTAACCAGTTGGTGATTTATTCCTCACACAAACCACGCTTCCCCCGTCAGGGTCGCTTAGATCACCAATGACACTTTCCAAGTAGCCGAGGGATAACCGTCATGGATCACACTACCCAGGGACCGCCCGACTGTCAGGACACACCTTGGGCTCACTCTTTGTGTCCCCGTTATATCCCCTTTAGCACCAATCTACCAATCCGAGTTTATCCCGGCTCAAATAGTGTCACTAGCTTCGCGGTCGAAAGGTACTTTATTCGGCCAACTAAATGTGAGGCATGCGTTCAACATGACAAGAGGGACGAGCAACGATCGGTCCTTAATCGACACAGATGGAATCACTATAGTCCAAAACCCTATAAGAATCCGCTCGGTCTCCCTTTATTCATCAACACTTGGTTACTTTCTATGATAACAATTATAACTAACCATAACCAGGTATTCACCTATATCTCGCAGGTGACCGGAAATCACCCGACTTCTACCGGTCTAAGCATGGCTAAGCAATTATTCGATCCTGACCTAACAGGGTGAAGAGGTATCCAGGTGGACAAGGATAATAATAAATGCAACAATGGTTTCACTCAACTCCTATACTTAATGCAACAATATATAAAACTCACATATTAAGAATTGCTTTTGTAAAGTAGGAGACTTAGAATGCTCCGGGGCTTGCCTCTTTCGAATGAGCTAGGCTGGTGATTTACGCACTTGGGCAACTCCTCTCCTGGTTCCTCTTCCTCGGGCACCTCCTGTGCCTGGGGCTCTTGCTGATCGGTCCAAGTCTGCTCTTCCGGCACTGCTACCTGCGACTCCTCCTGTGATCCTGTATGATGCAATTGCATAAACAACCATGTAGACGGTGCATAGGATGCGGTGGAATGCTATGATGACATGATATGCAGATGAGCACATTGAACTGATAGGATAGATTACAGACAACATCTTTTACAAGGTAGTCTACATCATCCAAGAACATGTGCCACAAAACAAGTCATCTACTCTTATACTAGGTAGCATAAAATTCTCACACAAGTGGTGCTACACTTTGCCAACCCTAATACCTTAACCTACCAAGTAACACCAGCAAGGTGGTTTGGTGCTTCAAAGATACACCAAACACTCCTTAATTCTTTTAATTACTCATAAAGAATAAACTTTTATTTCCTATTTAAACTAGGGTTACACACAACATCTAATTCTGTTGCAGGTTAAAATCTACAAAAATTACAGTAGCACACTCCTCCAAATAGTATACTACACAAATTTCATGGAATTTGAATAAGTAAAACTATCTGTACAAAATAAACAAGCTATAGCATAATAATGAGCATGAAAATACTTTGTACTAGAAAAAGTGTCAAATAACAGATTTCATATTTTTCCTATGTTACCCACAGTAAACAAGCACATCACAAAAATTATCACATGCATGAGTTATACAAATTTTGCTCTCTACAAAAAATAACAAAAATTATCAATTAAAGGCATTTGAACTACACTTCAATAATTTTTCACAGAACATGCCTCATAAACATTTTTCCTAGAAAGTACATCACCAAAGAAGATTAATGAAATAGGAACCATATTTTTCTGACCTTCCTTTAGTTTACTACATATTTTCTAAGATATCAGCAATTTTAAAGATTAAATAACTCTACATAGAAAAGTTTCACAAAACTAACATGCAACATTTTTAAACTGTAGATCTACTCAAAAGAAACACTACAAAATTTGTTTCACAATTTTTGGAGCTATAAAACTCGAGTTATGATTTTGAAAGCCTTTTTCCCACATTTCTGGAAATCATTTATTTCATTTCTTTGAAAACCGGCCAGGACACCACCCTAGGCGCACCCGGTCCAGTGCACCCGGGCTCACTGTCACGCGAGACCCTCGGGTCAACGGGCCCACCCATCAGCCGTAGCCGAAAGAGGCGACGGTTGACCGGCTGCTCACCGCTGACGGCGAGGTCACCGGTGACAAGGGTGAGCACCACCACACTCAGCTCGCCCGCGCGCACCCATGGAGGTAGCCCAACAAGAAATGGTGGCCTAGAGCAAGCTTGGTCACGGGAATGGCGGATGCGGCGGTGCGGCTCAACGCCGGCGGCCTAGCCAGGGCTTGGTGTCACGCGAGAGGGGGCGGAGCAGTTTCGCGGGAGTGAGGCGGAGCTACTGACAGCGAAAAAGAAGAAGAAGGAGGGGTGGAGCGGGGAGATTGGTGGGGCCATGAACTCCGACGAGCTCCAAAGGACGCCGACATGGCATGCCTTGCCCAAGGCGGGCCTCACCTTGGCGTGAAGGGGTGCGGGAGGTGCGCTGCGTCAAGGCGGAGCTTGTGCTCTTGCTTGCGGGGGCTCGGTGCGGGTGGAGGGGCGAAGGCGAGCACGGCGGCGGCAATGGCGCGGTGGCCGCGTGGCTGCTGCTAGCATGAGCGGAAGGGGCATAGGAGGAGAAAAACGGACTGGCGTGAGGCAGAGCGAGCCGGGCAGGGTTAAGGCGAAGGCGCGCGGAGCGGCGGGGGGCACCGACGTGCCACCGGGCGAGCGCGCCGGCGCTGTACGGCCACGTGGCGGGCATGGCCTGCGCACGGTTGGCGCGGCCACGTTCAGGTGGGAGCGCGGGAGCGGGGCGAGCGCGGGGGAGAAACGGGCAAGGCTGGCTTGCGCGAACGAGCCGAAAATAGGGCGGCGGCCCGGTAAGCCCTGAATTTTTTTTTCATTTTAAATTCCAGATTTTCTAAATCGATTCAAATTTGAATTTTGAAGATGAAAAAGACATTTTCACAATTTGTCCCCAAAATAAAAGTTGTTCAAAATTTAATTCTCTACAACTTTCATTTAGGGCACATTTCAAAATTCTGAATAGATTTTGAATAAATGATTTAAAGCCAAATTTTTAAATAAAAACTCATTTCTCTAGAATATTTTATAAAGCGAAATTTTGAGGAGATTTTGAATAAAAAAGTTGCTTCAAAATCATGTTAATTAATTCTAGATTATCTAAATTGTAGCTGAACAAGTTCTACAACTCTAGCAAGTAAATGCAACCATTTTGGTTCAAACCCATGTTTTACACATTTCAAATCAAGTGAATTATATTGCATGTGATGATAAACATGTATGATATGCTAATGCTCATGCTTTGGAATGTTAATGCATGCTTAACACCCAGGGTGTTACAACCCTCCCCCTTATAAGAATCTCGTCCTGAGATTTGGAGTTACGAACCACTTGTTGTAAAAATATTTATAAGCGGTTTGTAGGTATTCTCTTGTTTCCCACGTCGTATCATTCTCATCATGATGGCTCCACTGAATCTTGTAAGTTGTCACTACTTTATTCTGGGTGACTCGGTCCTTAGTATCCAAAACTCGAACCGGTTGCTCACGATATTCAAAGTCTGCCTTGATCCGAATACCCTGAGGTTCTATTCTTTCTTTCGGAACATGTAAACACTTCTTCAACTGCGATACGTGGAAGACGGGAAATATTGAACTCATCGCTTCCGGTAACTGCAGCTTATAAGCCACGGGACCCTTTTCTCTAAAATCATGTATGGTCCTACAAATCTAGCAGCCAGTTTCTTCTTGATTCCAAACCGTTTCTTCTTCATTGGGGTAACCTTCAAATAGACGTAGTCACCCACTCAGAATTCTAGCGGTCTTCTCCTCTTATCTGCATAACTCTTCTGACATGATTGTGCAGCTTGCATATTTTGTTGGATAATACAGACCTTTTTTTTCTGCCTCATCTACAAAATCAATCCTGTAAAACCTTCTTTCTCCAGGTTCAACCCAATTTAACGGTGTCCTACATTTTCTGCCATACAGGGCTTCAAATGGTGCCATCTTGATACTCTCTTGATAACTGTTGTTGTAAGCGAACTCTGCCAAAGGTAACCACGATTCCCATGAACCTCTAGATGATAACACACATGCTCTAAGCATATCTTCAAGAACAGCATTAACTCGCTCTATCTGCCCATCTGTCTGTGGATGGTAAGCTGTACTGCGAATCAAACTAGTACCCAATCCTTTATGAAGATGCTCCCAAAAATGAGAGGTAAACTGTGAACCATGGTCAGACACGATAGTCTTCGGTATACCATGTAATCGGACAATCTCAGCAATATACATCTCTGCATATTGAGGTGGTCGAAAGGTTGTCTTAACTGGCAAAAAGTGAGCTGATTTGGTAATGCGGTCTACAATTACCCAAATCGAATCATGTCCTTTTGGTGTGGTGGGAAGACCAGTGATAAAATCCATACTTATATCTTCCCATTTCCAATCTGGTATAGACAAGGGTTGCAATAGTCCTGCGGGTCTCATGTGAAGAGCTTTCACTCTGCAACACATGTCGCAACGAGCAACATACGCTGCAATCTCCTTCTTCATCTTGGTCCACCAATAATGAGGTCTCAGCTCTTGATACATTTTACTACTCCCAGGATGGATAGACAGCTTAGACTGATGAGCTTCATCCATCAATTTGTTCCTAAGCTCTCGATCCTTGGGTACTACTAGGTGATCTTTAAACCATAACACCCCTTGGTCATCCACTTTAAAGTGTTTGGTTAGTTCCCTCTTCATTTTCTCCTTGATATGAAATATTCCCTTATCTGCTTTCTGACCTTCAATGATTTTGTTCTCCAAGGTACAACTGAGCTAAATATTATGCAACACAGCAGGATGCAATAAATTGAACCCCTCTTCAAACAATGGTTGCACAACAATAGAATGTGATTTCCTACTCAAGGCATCTGCTACTACATTAGCCTTCCTAGGATGATAGTGCACATTCAGATTATAGTCCTTTATCAGCTCTAACCATCTCCTCTGTCGCATGTTCAACTCAGACTGAGTAAAAATATACTTGAGACTCTTTTGATACGTAAAGATATTACACACATTTCCTAGCAAGTAGTGTCTCCAAATCTTTAGAGCATGCACAACTGCTGCAAGCTCCAAGTCATGTGTAGGATAGTTAACCTCATGTTTCCTCAATTGACGTGAGGCATAAGCAATGACCCTTCCATCTTGCATTAGCACACATCCTAACCCATTTTTAGATGCATCACAAAACACATCAAATGGTTGTTCTATATCTGGTTGTGCCAGAACAGGAGCAGTGGTTAGCAATTTCCACAAGTTGCAGAAAGCTGCCTCACACTCCTCTGTCCAGGCAAACTTATGATCCTTCTGTAGCAGACTTGTCATTGGCTTGGCAATCTTCGAGAAATCCGGTATGAAGCGGCGATAGTACCCGGCTAAACCAAGAAAACTTCGAACCTCATGAACTGTGGTTGGTGACATCCAATCCATGACCTCTTGTACCTTACTAGGGTCTACTGAAATTCCACTTTCAGATAACACGTGACCAAGAAAAGGAACTGTCTTAAGCCAGAACTCACACTTACTAAACTTAGCATACAGCTGATGCTTTCTGAGTCTAGTTAAGACAATCCTAAGATATTATGCGTGATCTTCTTCATTCTCTGAGTATATTAATATGTCATCAATGAACACAATCACAAACTTATCCAACTCTGGCATAAAGATGGAATTCATCAGATACATAAAGTATGCAGGAGCATTTGTCAATCTGAAGGACATGACCAGATACTCGTACAAACCATATCTGGTAGAAAACACGGTCTTTGGTACATCTTGTGGCCTAATCTTGATCTGACGATACCCTGATCTCAAATCTATCTTAGAGAACACTTTGGCTTTAGACAATTGGTCAAACAAGATATCAATCTGAGGTAGAGGATATTTGTTTTTAATTGTCACATCATTCAGTGGCCGATAGTCCATACACATACGTAAGGAGTTATCCTTTTTCTTCTTCACGAATAGTGTAGGACATCCCCATTCCGATGAATTGGGACGAATCAAACCCTTCTTTAACAGATCTTGGAGTTGTTTCTTCAACTCGGCTAACTCATTGGGAGGCATCCGATAGGGCCTTCTTGAGATCGGTGCTGTTCCAGGAATTAACTCAATGGCAAACTCAACATCTTGGTCTGGTGTAAGCCCAAGTAACTCATCTGGGAACACGTCTGGAAACTCACATACTACTGGAATATTGGTTAGCAGAGTAGTTTGGATGGCACAAGTTGTATTGGCTAGATCTAATTTCTGAGGTAGGATCACCTGGAAGGTGCCTTCTCCACTAGGTTCCTAGAGAGAAATACTTCTTCCTCCAACATCAATTACTACTCTCATCTTATTCATCCAGTTCATTCCCATGATCACATCCAAAACTAGTCCTGACATGACTATCAAATTAAGCTTATATTGTCTGTTTGCTATGTTCAGGGTTACTCCCTGGATTATCTGATTTGTCAATAGATCAGCCCCGGCTAAACTGATCTGATAAGCACATTCCAACTCAACTATCCTTTGCTCATACTTCTTAACAAAAGCTTGATTCACAAAGGAATGAGAGGACCCAGAATCAAACAAGACTACTGCAGGATGATTGTTGATAGAAAACATACCAGCTGTCACAGGTTCTCCGTCTAGGATGTCATCAACGGTGGTGTGGTGCACACGAGCTTGATACTGCGTCTGCTGCTTCTTGGGATAGGGGCAAAACTTCGCAAAGTGCCCTGGTTGGTTGCAGTTGAAACACGGTCCCTTTACTTGAGTCACAGCTCCAGATGAACTACCTTGTCCTGCCTTCGACTATGGCAACGCCATCTTGAACGGTTTCTGGTTCCTCTGAGGTTGCTGGGCATTTTGACCCTTTCGCTAGGGTGGCCTAAACCTTACACCCAGGGCAGGCGAACGATACGCATAACGATTTGTAGACAGGGCCCTAGGCTGGGACGGACCTGACTCAAAAGCTCTCTTACGAGTCTTGGACGCAGCATACACATTGTTGTTCTTCTCTTGTTTCAAGCAATCGTTGACAAAGTCGTTGAAACCAGTCCTTATGTTGGTACCCACGTGTTTCATCATCTTGGGATTCAGACCTCTCTTGAAGCTGGTGATCTTTTTGGCATCAGTATTAACCATGTCAGAAGCATAGCGGCTCAGATTGTTGAATTCATGCAGATATTGGGTCATAGTCTTCGTGCCTTGATTCAGTGCTAGGAATTCTCCAAGCTTCATTTCTGTCAGACCAGGTGGAATGTACACTCCATGAAATGCTTCGGTGAACTCCCTCCATGTGATGTGGGCATGGCGAGGAAAAGTGGTGCGGTGGTGCTTCCACCACATCCCTGCCGGACCTTGAAGCTGATGAGCTGCATACTCGGTCTTCAACACTTCGGTCATCCTCAAAACACAAAACTTGTCTTCCATTGTGTTAATCCACTCTTCTGCATCCAAGGGTTCAGTGGCTTCCTTGAAGATTGGTGGACGGGTGTCCATAAAATCCTTGAAGCTGCTATACTGGTTTACTTCATGCCCACCCGGGTTTACTCCACGACGGGTGTTATCCGCAATACTGCGCAATGCAGCTTCCATATTCTGCTGCATGTTCTCCATGTTGTGTTGACTTCCGAGGAATTGTGCGAAGAACTGTTCCACGGTGTATGGTGGAGGAGGAGGCGGTGGTGGATCACAGTTTTCATTTCCAGCAGCACTGCCACCAGCCTCAGTGGCATCATACACGGTACGGCGAGTGTTCGGCATCTGCACATTTCAGCAACAACAATTATTAGGTGATGTTGTAGAAATTGCAAGTGAATGAAAAATTATGCCATACTGAATTCACTGGAGAGAATAAATTCATACAATAAAATAGGGGCACAAAGTCATTTCAATTAACACAACATCACTAATTAGATTACTAAGGCGCACACAACGCGTCCATTACAACCAAATTGCTAGCATACAAACATTAGACTTTTGACATTCGGATACCGCCACAAACACATCCAAGTTTTCCAACATTACATCAAAGCCTTAGTCTTTCTACTCATTATGACATGCCCAACGTGCCAACTAAGCAAAAGATCATGCAAACCGAACCCTAGTAGCTAGCGCAACAACTACTAGCCTACTCATCGTGGTCGCTGTCTAAGTCAGAGATGTTGGCGTGGTCGCCATCCACAGCATTGTCTTCATCCTCAGCGAGTGCCGCGGGTTCTTCGGGATCTTCATCCTCATCCAGATCCATCTCTGCCGCACCAGGAGGAACATAGGGGTAGAGCTGGTTGTTCAGTCGATGAACCTCCTCATGCAGGTTGTCATTGTACTCCTCTGCATTGGCTAGCTGCTGCTCTAGGTCAAACTATCAAGCCCTCAGAACATTCTCTGCAGACCAGGCTTCATTCCTCTGATGGAGCACATGGGTCAACATGCGCTCGGCGTTTCGGTTGGCGGTAGTCAGACGCCCAACCTGCTCTCTTAGTGCATGTACGTCTCCCTCAAAGACCCTAGTCCTCTGGGTAGCCTGATCCCTCTGACGAGTCAACTGAGCCATCTCTGCAGTGAGCCTCTCAATCTTGGCATCGTGATCCCTCTGAAGCTAACATCGGTCATCACGAGCCTAACCAAGAGCACCAGACACACGTCGCAGACTACCTTCCACTCCATTGAAGGCCTTCATCACTGCGAACATGGCACTCTTGGCGGGGTTATCACTGTTCTGGGCTTCTACTGCACTAATCTCCCGAGACCTTCCTCTTGCCTGCTGCCATGAGTCAGTGGAGGGGTTGCCCCTCGGAAAGACTCCAACGATCGCTGCTGCCAACTCCTGGGAAAAGCGATCCATGATATCCCTCAGTATTCCAAAGGCTGCTCTTTCAGCGGCTTCTTCAGCGGTCCTGCTAGTTGACTCATAACGCCAACCAGTCCACTCAGAACCATCACCTCTGGGATGAACAACTACTTCCACAGTGACCAAAAGGCCTTCCCCCAACTGCTCATTTGCCCAGAAGTAGTGGGGCTCCATTCCATCCGGATAGCCTACGTAGCTGAGCACTCTCCACAAGAGCGTAGGCATCCCAAACTCTCTAAGGAACGTGTGACGCTGATGAGTGCGTGGAGCAAGCTGATGATGGGGAACTCTGCCTATGGACTTGCGAGCTGTCTGCTTGGTGCGTGACATCTGTAGCAAAATTTTATTACCGCAGTGAGAACATATTTTTAAGTTGTCATTTTTATCAAATGAGATAATCAACTCATAAGGGGAGGAACAATGCCATGAATGAAATGCACAACATGATACATGCACGTTCCGTACGTCCTTACAAACTTAGAAATAACAATTACTAGCAGTATAGACGGTGGCATACAACGAGCTCTCGTAAACGTAGCTACTGCGTACTACTCGATAACGCTGTTATGTACCTGCAGAAAGTCACTTCAGCCCAAACCTCACAGTATGAAAATATGCAAGAAAGCAGTAAAGTAAGCTACTCGCTTCACACGTATCCCCAGATACGAGTATAACGGTAGCAACTACCCGAATCATCACCCTATTGACGGCATCGTCACCACATGACGGAAAACCCCAATACAAAGGATACCTTCATATAACATGTGTAAAACATGTAAATAATTCGGCATTACATAAGCACTTCCCTAGATCGGTAGTGTGTCCGACCATGCTCTCACAACTCTCACTTACCAAGGCGTAGAGGTCATTGATCCATACATTACCACTCAAGTGAATGACACTCATACAATAGCACGCCGTATGAGCGACGAATTAAAATATGATGCAAAACCTCTAGTTAGTACTTAAATAAGCCACCTAGAATCCTTACTGGGCATAAAGGATATGACCACTAGCACACTCTTAAGTTTTAAAACTCGTTTTTAAACACAGTTTTGTTTTAAATACCCATGTGAACGGCAACATGCTAAACCATGCTCCGATGCTAGCTGTAACAGATCAACATGATTATACAAGATTAAGTAAGAAAATCTTCCACCGAGCAGATAATTTACCAAACTTAAGCCCGTACAACCTAAGATTCCGTGAAATCACAAGGGATTTCAAACCAACCAACATACAACAAAGATCATACTGATTTAGCAGCCACAGTCACATGCTATAGAAAGTTCGCAACAAGAGTTGAATACATCGGAGTTCAGAATAAAAAGTTATTACAACACAAGTTCACCAAAACATAGCGGAAGCAAGTAGTTTCAAACCACGCACACACACTTAGTTCAGTTACAGTGCCAGCAGGTAGTCATAGCCCACAAAAGCATGAGATAAGACGAACGGAGTGACCATTGCCCTTGGTCCTAGTTGTCGCCCATCACCGGGTACAGACAGTTGACGTAATAACCATAGAACATCTGACCATCTGCAATAACAATGGAAACAACGCCCTGAGTACGAGAAGGTACTCAGCTAGACTTACCCGTCAAAAATCAGAAATAAAAAGACACCAAGGAGTATGCAAGGTCTTTATAAAGTGGGCTGGCTTGACTCATTTGCGAAAAGCATAAGTTATCAGTTATGAACCATTTAACTATAAGCATCCACTTAATTATACCTGATTAGTCTAAGTTAGCACCTATGCTAGAGCAATCACTTGATTAATCATTAACATCAAAGGTTACCATCTCAGGTTTAGCATTTCCAACATCATCCACATAACCATCATTGTTCCATCATAATTACTACGATGCTGTAGCTCGAGTCAAGTGCTCACTATCCAGGAGCGATGGCGATTCGAATCGATTCCTAACCAGCTGGTGATTTATTCCTCACACAAACCACGCTTCCCTCGTCAGGGTCGCTTAGATCACCAATGACACTTTCTAAGTAGCCGCGGGATAACGTCATGGATCGCACTACCTAGGGATCGCCCGACTGCTAGGACGCACGTTGGGCTCACTCTTCGCATCCCCGTTATACCCCCTTTCAGCACCAGTCTGCCAATCCGAGTTTATCCCGGCTTGAATAGTGTCACTAGCTTCGTAGTCGAAAGGTACTTTATTCGGCCAACTAAATGTGAGGCATGCGTTCAACATGACAAGAGGGACGAGCAACGAACGGTCCTTAATCAACATAGATGGAATCACTATAGTCCAAAACCCTATAAGACTCTGTCTGGTCTCCCTTTATTCATCAACACTTGGTTACTTTCCATGATAACAATTATAGCTAACCATAACCAGGTATTCACCTATATCTCGCAGGTGACCAGAAATCACCCGACTTATACCGGTCTAAGCATAGCTAAGCAATTATTCAATCCTGACCTAACAGGGTAAAGAGGTATCCAGGTGGACAAGGATAATAATAAATGCAACAACGGTTTCACTCAACTCCTATACTTAATGCAACAATATATAAAACTCATATATAAAGAATTGCTTTTATAAAGTAGGAGACTTAGAATGCTCCAGGGCTTGCCTCTTTCGAACGAGCTAGGCTAGTGATTTACGCACTCGGGCAACTCCTCTCCTAGTTCCTCTTCCTCGGGCACCTCTTGTGCCTAGGGCTCTTGCTGATCGGTCCAAGTCTGCTCTTTTGGCACTGCTACCTATGACTCCTCCTGCGATCCTGTATGATGCAATTGCATAAACAACCATGTAGACGGTGCATAGGATGCGGTGGAATGCTATGACGACATGATATGCAGATGAGCACATTGAACTGATAGGATGGATTATAGACAACATCTTTTACAAGGTAGTCTACATCATCCAAGAACATGTGCCACAAAACAAGTCATCTACTCTTATACTAGTAGCATAAAATTCTCACACAAGTGGTGCTACACTTTGCCAACCCTAATACCTTAGCCTACCAAGTAACACCAGCAAGGTGGTTTGGTGCTTCAAAGATACACCAAACACTCCTTAATTCTTTTAAATACTCATAAAGAATAAACTTTTATTTCCTATTTAAACTAGGGTTACACACAACATCTAATTCTGTTGCAAGTAAAAATCTACAAAAATTACAGTAGCACACTCCTACTCCAAATAGTATACTACACAAATTTCATGGAATTTGAATAAGTAAAACTATCTGTACAAAATAAACAAGCTACATCATAATAATGAGCATGAAAATACTTTGTACTAGAAAAGTGTCAAACAACATATTTCATATTTTTCCTATGTTACCCACAGTAAACAAGCACATCACAAAAATTATCACATGCATGAGTTATACAAATTTTGATCTCTACCAAAAATAACAAAAATTATCAATTAAAGGCATTTGATCTACACTTCAATAATTTTTCACAGAACATGCCTCATAAACATTTTTTCCTAGAAAGTACATCACCAAGGAATATTAATGAATCAAGAACCATATTTTTCTGACCTTCCTTTAATTTACTACATATTTTCTAAGATATCAGCAATTTTAAAGATTAAATAACTCTACACAGAAAAGTATCACAAAACTAACATGCAACATTTTTAAACTGTAGATCTACTCAAAACAAACACTACAAAATTTGTTTCACAATTTTTGGAGCTATAAAACTCGAGTTATGATTTTTGAAAGCATTTTTCCCACATTTCTAGAAATAATTTATTTCATTTCTTTGAAAACCGGCCATGACACCACCCTAGGCGCACCCGGTCCAGTGCACCCGGGCTCACTGTCATGCAGGACCCTCGGGTCAACGGGGCCCACCCGTCAGTCGTAGCAGAAAGAGGCGGCGGTTGACCGGCTGCTCACCACTGACGACGAGGTCACCAGCGACAAGGGTGAGCTCCACCACACTCCTCTCGCCCGTGCGCACCCATGGAGGTAGCCCAACAAGAAATGGCAGCCTAGAGCAAGCTTGGTCACGGGAATGGCGGATGCGGCGGCGCGGCTCAACGCCGGCGGCCTAGCCAGGGCTTGGTGTCGCGCGAGAGGGGGCGGAGCAGTTTCGAGGGAGTGAGGCGGAGCTACTGACCGTGAAAAAGAAGAAGGAGGGGCGGAGCGGGGAGATTGGCGGGGCCACGAACTCCGGCGAGCTCCGGAGGACGCCGGCATGGCATGCCTTGCCCAAGGCGGGCCTCACCTTGGCGTGAAGGGGTGCGGGAGGTGCGCTGCGTCAAGGCGGAGCTCGTGCCCTTGCTTGCGGGGGCTTGGTGTGGGTGGAGGGGCGAAGGCGAGCACGGCGGCGGCAATGGCGCGATGGCCGCGCGGCTACTGCTAGCGTGAGCGGAAGGGGCACAGGAGGAGGAAAACGGACTAGCGTGAGGCAGAGCGAGCCGGGCGAGGTCAAGGCGAAGGCGCACGGAGCGGTGGGGGCCACCGACGTGCCACCGGGCGAGCGCGCCGGCGGTGTACGGCCACGCGGCGGGCATGGCCTGCGCACGGTCGGCGTGGCCGCGTTCAGGCGGGAGCGCGGGAGCGGGGCGAGCGCGGGGGAGAAACGGGCCAGGCCGGCTTGCGCGAGCGGGCCGAAAACGGGGCGGCGGCCCGGTAAGCCCTGATTTTTTTTTCTTTTTCATTTTAAAATTCCAGATTTTCTAAATCGATTCAAATTTGAATTTTGAAGATGAAAAATACATTTTCACAAGTTGTCCCCAAAATTAAAGTTGTTCAAAATTTAATTCTCTACAACTTTCATTTAGGGCACTTTTTAAAATTCTGAATAGATTTTGAATAAATGATTTAAAGCCAAATTTTTAAATAAAAACTCATTTCTCTAGAGTATTTTAAAAAGCAAAATTTTGAGGAGATTTTGAATACAAAAGTTGCCCAAAATCATGTTAATTAATTCTAGATTATCTAAATTGTAGCTGAACAAGTTCTACAACTCTAGCAAGTAAATGCAACCATTTTGGTTCAAACCCATGTTTTACACATTTCAAATCAAGTGAATTATATTGCATGTGATGATAAACATGTATGATATGCTAATGCTCATGCTTTGGAATGTTAATGCATGCTTAACACCCAGGGTGTTACAGGTGCTAATCTTAACGCAAGATAGGTGCATGATTTGCGTCAAACGTACCATAGGCTCAGAGATCGTTTTGGACGCACTCGATGGAACTCCTAGGTGATGTGGGTCATGTGGAATCTCTCTTCTTTCTGTTTAGAGACAGTGTTAGTATCGGGTTAAGATAGGTGCATGGTTTGCGCTAGACGTACCATAGGCTTAGAAATCGTTTTGGACGCACTTGACGCTTTTCACAAGGTGATGAGGCTCAAGTGGAAGCTCGTTTCGGTCCTTTTGGAGATAGTGCTAATCACGATGGAAGATAGGTGCATGGTTTTCATCGAACGTACCATAGTCTTAGAAATCATTTTGGACACACCCAATGGAACTCCTTGGTGATGTGGGTCATGTGGAATCTCACTTCTTTCTATTTAGAGACAGTGTTAGTGTTGGTGCAAGATAGATGAATAGTTTGCGCCAAATGTGCCATCGGTGCAGAAATCATAATGGACGGAACTGATGGTACTCCTAGGTGGTGAGGCTCAAGTGAAAGCAGGGTCCGTTTTGAGATAGTGCTAATTTTGATGCAAGAAAGGTGCACGATTTTCGTCGAACGTACCTTAGGCTCGGAAATCATTTTGGACGCACCTGATTGAACTCCTTTGTGACATGGCTCTATGGAAACTCTCTTCTATCTATTTAGAGACAGTGTTAGTATCAGTGAAAGATAGGTGCATGGTTTGGGCAAGAAGCACCATAGGCATAGAAATTATTTTGGATGCACCTAAAGGTACCACTAGGTGACGAGGCTAATGTGGAAGCTCGTTTCTATCCTTTTAGAGATAGTGCTAATCTTGATACAAGATAGGTGCATGATTTGCATTGAATGTACCTTAGGCCTAGAAATCATTTTGAATGCACCCTTTGGAACTCCTAGGTGACATGGGTCATGTGGAATCTCACTTCTTTCTGTTTAGTGACAGTGTTAGTGCAAGACAGGTGCACAGTATGCGCCAAATGTACCATAGGCTCAAAAATCATTTTGGATGCACCGGATGGTAGTCCTAGGTGATGAGTCTCAAGTGAAAGCACGGTCCGTTTGGAGATAGTGCTAATATTGACACAAGATAGGTCCATGCTTTGCGTCGAACATACCGCTCGAAAATCATTTTGGACTCACCTGATGGAACTCCTAGGTGATGTGGGTCATGTGGAGTCTCGCTTCTTTCCTTTTAGAGACAATGTTAGTGTCAGTGCAAGATAGGTGCATGGTTTGGACTAGCCGTACCATAGGCTCAAAAATCATTTTGGATGCACTTGATGGTACCACAAGGTGACGAGGCACAAGTGGAATCTCATTTTAGTTCTTTCGGAGATAGTGCCAATCATGACGCAAGATTGGTGCATGGTTTGCGTTGAACATACCATAGGCTTAGAAATCATTTTGGATGCACCTGATGGAACTCCTAGGTGACATGGGTCATGTGGAATCTCACTTCTTTCTGTTTGGAAACAATGTTTGTGTCTATGCAAGATAGGTGAACAGTTGGTGCCAAACGTACAACTAGTTCAAAAACCGATTTGGACACACCCGATGGTACTCCTAGGTGGCGAGGCTCGAGTGAAAGCACGGTCTGTTTAGATATAGTGCTAATCTTGACGCAAGATAGGTGCACGATTTGCGTCGAACATAGCATAGTCTTGGAAATCATTTTGGACGAACCCGATGTTACTCCTCGGTGACGTGGGTCATGTGGAATCTCTCTCCTTTCCGTTTGGAGATATTGTCAGTGTCGGTGGAAGATAGGTGCATGGTTTGCGCTAGACGTAACATAGGCTCGGAAATCATTTTGGACGCACCCGATGGAAGTCTTAGGTGACGTGGGTCATGTAGAGTATCACTTCTTTCTATTTGAAGACAGTGTTAGTGTCGGTGCAAGATAGGTGAACAGTTTGCGCCAAACATACCATCGGCTCATAAATCGGTTTGGACGCACCCGATGGTACTCCTAGGTGGTGAGGCTCAAGTGAAAGCACAATCCTTTTAGATATAGTGCTAATCTTGACGCCAGATGGGTGCACGATTTGCGTCGAACGTATAGGCTCAGAAATTGTTTTGGACACACCTAATGGAGCTCCTATGAGACGTGAGTCATGTGCAATCTCTCTTCTTTCTGTTTAGAGACAGCGTTAGTTTCGGTGCAAGATAGGTGCATGGTTTGCGCTAGACGTACCATAGGCTTAGAAATCGTTTTGGATGCACCTGATGGTACCACTAGGAGACGAGGCTAAAGTGAAATCTTGTTTCGATCCTTCCAAAGATAGTGCTAATCTTGATGCAAGATGGGTGCACAATTTGCTTTGAACGTACCATAGGCTCAAAAATCATTTTGAACGCACCCGATGGAATCCCTAGATGACATGGGTCATGTGTCATCTGACTTCTTTCTGTTTAGAGAGTGTTAGTGTCAGTGGAAGATTGGTGCAAAGTTTGCGCCAAACGTACCATCGGCTTAGAAATTGTTTTGGATGCACCCAATAGTACTCCTAGGTGACGTGGCTCGAGTGAAAGCTCGATCTGTTTGAAGATAGTACTAATCTTGATGCAAGATAGGTGTACGGTTTACGTAAAACATACCATAGGCTTAGAAATTGTTTTAGACTCACCCGATGGAACTCCTAGGTGACGTGTGTCATGTGGAATCTCGCTTCTTTCCTTTTGGGGACAGTGTTAGTGTCGGTGCAAAATAGGTGCATGGTTTGCGCTAGACGTACCATAGGCATAGAAATCATTTTGGATGCACTTGATCGTACCACTAGCTGACGAGGCTCAAGTGGAAGCTCTTTCGGTCCTTTCAGACATAGTGCTAATCTTGACACAAGATAGTTGCATGGTTTGCGTCGAACATACCATAAGCTTGGAAATCATTTTGGACGCACCTGATGGAACTCCTGGGTGACGTGGGTCATGTGGACTCTCCCTTCTTTCTATTTGGAGACACCATAGGCTCAGAAATCGTAGGTTGGTGCACGGTTTGCGTTGAACGCACCATAGGCTTAGAAATCGTTTTGGACTCACCCGATGGAATCCTAGGTGACGTGGTTCATATGGAATCTTGCTTCTTTCTGTTTGGAGACAGTGTTAGTGTTGGAGAAAGATGGGTGCATGGTTTGCACTAGACGTACCATAGGCTCAGAAATCATTTTGAACGCACTTCATGGTACCAGTAGATGATGAGGCTCAAGTGGAAGCTCGTTTTGGTCCTTTCATACATAGTGCTAATCTTGACACAAGATAGGTGCACGATTTGCGTCGAACGTACCATAGGCTCGAAAATCATTTTGAATGCACAAAATAGAACTCCTAGGTGACATGGATCATGTGGAGTATCTCTTCTTTTTGCTTAGAGACAGTGTTAGTGTCGATGCAAGATAGGTGCACGGTTTGCACAAGATGTACCATAGGCTCATAAATCATTTTGGACCACCAGATGGTACCGCTAGGTGATGAGGCTCAAGTGGAAGCTCATTTCGGACCTTTCAGAGATAGTGCTAATCTCGACGCAAGATAGGTGCACGCTATGCGTTGAACATACCATAGGTTCAGACAACATTTTGGATGCACCCGATGGAACTCTTAGGTGACGTGGGTCGTGTGGAATCTCACTTCCTTCTTTTTGGAGACAGTGTTACTACTGGTACAAGATAGGT
The DNA here is from genome assembly GCA_038087645.1 of Saccharum hybrid cultivar R570. Lineage (NCBI taxonomy): Eukaryota > Viridiplantae > Streptophyta > Magnoliopsida > Poales > Poaceae > Saccharum > Saccharum hybrid cultivar. Next base: position 14,031,963 of record JAQSUU010000556.1, read on the forward strand.
GCACGATTTGTGCCAAACGTATAATTGGCTCAGAAATTATTTTGGATGCACCTGATGGTAGTCCTAGGTGACGAGGCTCAAGTGAAAGCTCATTTCATTTTGCTTGGAGATAGTGCTAATCTTGACGCAAGATAGGTGCACGGTTTGCGTCGAACGTGCCATACGCTCAAAAATCAATTTGGACGTACCTAATGGAACTCCTAGGTGACATGTGTATGTGGAAACTCTGTTCTTTCCATTTGGAGACAGTGTTAGTGTCAGTGCAAGATAGGTACACGGTTTGCGCTAGACGTACCATAGGTTCCGAAATAGATTTGGACACACCTAATGGTACCACTAGGAGTTGAGGCTAAAAGGGGAAGCTCGTTTCGATCCTTTCAGAGATAGTGCTAATCTTGACGCGAGATAGGTGCACGATTTGCGTCAAACGTACCATAGGGTCAGAAATCATTTCAAACACACCCGATGGAACTCCGAGATGATGTGGGTCATGCGGAATCTCACTTTTTTCTGTTTAGAGACAGTGTTAGTGTTAGTGCAAGATAGGTGCACAGTATGCGCCAAATGTACCATCGACTTTGAAATCATTTAGGACGCAGCCGACGATACTCCTAGGTGATGAGCCTCAAGTGAAAGCTCGGTCCATTTGGAGATAGTGCTAATCTTGACGCAAGATATATGCACGGTTTGCGACGAACGTACCATAGGCTCGGAAATTATTTTGGACTCACCTGATAGAACTCCTAGATTACGTGCGTCATGTGGAATCTCCCTTCTTTCCTTTTGGAGACAGTGTTAGTGTTAGTGCAACATAGGTGCATGGTTTGCGCTAGACGTATCATAGGCATAGAAATCATTTTGGATGCACTTGATCGTACCACTAGGTGACGAGGCTCAAGTGGAAGCTCGTTTCGGTCCTTTTAGATATAGTGCTAATATTGACACAAGATAGTTGCATGGTTTGCGTCGAACATACCATAAGCTTGGAAATCATTTTGGAAGCACCTGATGGAACTCGTGGGTCATGTGGGTCATGTGGAATCTCTCTTCTTTCTATTTAGGTCATGTGCAAAGTAGATGCATGGTTTTGCGCTAGACATATCATGGGCTCCAAAATCATTTTGGATGCACTCGATGGTTCCATTGGGTGACGAGGCTCAAGTGAAAGCTTGTTTTAGTCCTTTCAGACATAGTGCTAATCTTGACACAAGATAGGTGCACGGTTTGTGTTGAACATACCATAAGCTTGAAAACCTTTTGGATGCAGCCTATGGAACTCCTAGGCGACATGGGTCATGTGGAATCTCTCTTCTTTCTCTTTGGAGACAGTGTTAGTGTCAGTGTAAGATAGGTGCACGGTTTGCACCAAATGTACCACTGGCTCAGAAATTGTTTTGGACACACTCGATGGTACTCCTAGGTGACGAGGCTCAACCGAAGCTCAGTCCATTTGGAGATAGTGCTAATCTTGACGCAAGGTTGGTGCACAAATTGCATCGAACGTACCGTAGGTTCAGAAATTGGTTTGGACTCGACGCGGGTCTTATGGAATCTTGCTTCTTTCTGTTTGGAGACAGTGTTAGTGTTGGTGCAAGATGGGTGTACGGTTTGCACTGGACGTACCATAGGCTTAGAAATCATTTTGGACGCACTTGATGGAACCACTAGATGATGAGCCTCAAGTGGAGCTCGTTTTGGTCCTTTCGGACATAGTGCTAATCTTGATACAAGATAGGTGCACGGTTTGCGTTGAATGTACCATAGGCTCAAAAATCATTTTGGACGCACCAAATAGAACTCCTAGGTGACATGGATCATGTGGAATCTCTCTTCTTTTCATTTAGAGACAGTGTTAGTGTCAATGCAAGATAGGTGCACGGTTTGCACTAGACATACCATAGGCTCAAAAATCATTTTGGACCACTAGATGGTACCACTAGGCGATGTGGCTCAAGTGGAAGCTCGTTTTGGTCCTTTTAGAGATAGTGCTAATCTTGACGCAAGATAGGTGCGCGCTATGCGTCGAACATACCATAGTCTCAGAAATCATTTTGGATGCACCCGATGGAACTCTTAGGTGGCGTGGGTCATGTGGAATCTCACTTCTTTCTTTTTGGACATAGTGTTACTATCGGTACAAGATAGGTGCATGATTTGTGCCAAACGTACCATCGACTCAAAAATCATTTTGGACACCCAATGGTAGTCCGAGGTGACGTGGCTCAAGTCAAAGCTCATTTCATTCTGATTGGAGATAGTGCTAATCTTGGTGCAAGATATGTGCACGGTTTGCGTCGAACGTCCCATACTCTTGGAAATCATTTTGGACGTACCTAATGGAACTCCTAGGTGATATGGGTATGTGGAAACTCTATTCTTTTCATTTGAACAAAGTGTTAGTGTCAGTGCAAGATAGGTACACGGTTTGCGCTAGACGTACCATGGGCTCAAAAATCATTTTGGATGCACCTGATGTACCACTAGGAGACGAGTTTAAAGTGGAAGCTCGTTTCAATCCTTTCAGAGATAGTGCTAATCTTGACGCAAGATAGTTGCACGATTTAGGTCGAATGTACCATAGGCTCGGAAATCATTTCAAACGCACCTAATGGAACTCCTATATGACGTGGGTCATGTGGAATCTCACTTCTTTCTATATAGAGACAGTGTTAATGTCAGTGTAAGATAGGTGCACAGTATATGACAAACATACCATCGGCTTAGAAATCATTTTGGACGTAGCCGACAGTACTCCTAGGTGATGAGGCTCAAGTGAAAGCTCGGTCCATTTGGAGATACTGCTAATCTTGACACAAGATATATGCACGGTTTGCGATGAACGTACCATAGGCTCGGAAATCATTTTGGACTCACCCGATAGAACTCCTAGATTACGTGGTTCATGTGGAATCTGGCTTCTTTCCTTTTAGAGACTGTGTTAGTGTTAGTGCAAGATAGGTGCATGGTTTGCGCTAGACGTACCATAGGCATAGAAATTATTTTGGATGCACTTGATCGTACCACTAGGTGACGAGGCTTAAGTGGAAGCTCGTTTCGGTCCTTTTAGACATAGTGCCAATCTTGACACAAGATAGTTGCATGGTTTGCATCAAACATACCATAAGCTTGGAAATCATTTTGGACGCACCCGATGGAACTCCTGGGTGACGTGGGTCATGTGGAATCTCTCTTCTTTCAATTTGGGTCATGTGCAAAATAGATGCATGGATTGCGCTAGACATACCATGGGATCAGAAATCGTTTTGGACGCACTCGACGGTACCACTAGGTGACGAGGCTCAAGTGAAAGCTCGTTTTGGTCCTTTCGGACATAGTGCTAATCTTGACACAAGATAGGTGCCTAGTTTATGTCAAACGTACCATAGGCTCGAAAATCATTTTAGACGCACCCTATGGAGCTCCTAGGTGACGTGGGTCATGTGGAATCTCTCTTCTTTCTCTTTGGAGACAGTGTTAGTGTTGGTGTAAGTTAGGTGCGCGCTTTGCACCAAACGTACCACTGGCTCCGAAATTGTTTTGGACACACCCGATGGAACTCCTAGGTGAAGAGGCTCAAGTGAAGCTCGGTCTGTTTGCAGATAGTGCTAATCTTGACACAAGGTTGATGCACGGTTTGCGTCAAACGTACCATAGGCTCAAAAACCATTTTGGACTCACCCGATGGAATCCTAGGTGACGCGGGTCATGTGGAATCTTGCTTCTTTTTGTTTGGAGACAATGTTAGTGTTGGTGCAAGATGGATGTATGGTTTGCACTAGATGTACCATATACTCAGAAATCATTTTGGACGCACTTGATGGTACCACTAGATAACGAGGCTCAATTGGAAGCTCGTTTTTGTCCTTTCAGACATAGTGCTAATCTGGACACAAGATAGGTTTTGCGTCGAATGTACCATAGGCTCAAAAAACATTTTGGACGGACCAAATAGAATTCCTAGGTGACAAGGGTCATGTGGAATCTCTCTTCTTTTCATTTAGAGACAGTGTTAGTGTCGATGCAAGATAGGTGCATGGTTTGCACTAGACGTACCACAGTCTCATAAATCATTTTGGACCATCAGAAGGTACCACTAGGTGATGAGGCTCAAGTGGAAGCTTGTTTCGGTCCTTTCGGAGATAGTGCTAATCTTGATGCAAGATAGGTGTGTGCTACGCATCAAACATACCATAGGCTCAAAAATCATTTTGGATGCACCTGATGGAACTCTTAGTTGACGTGGGTCGTGTGGAATCTCACTTCTTTATTTTTGGAGACATTGTTACTATCGGTACAAGATAGGTCCATGATTTGTGCCAAATGTACCATCAGCTCAGAAATCATTTTGGACACACTCGATGGTAGTCCTAGGTGATATGGCTCAAGTGAAAGCTCATTTCATTCTGCTTGGAGATAGTGCTAATCTTAATGCAAGATTGGTACACGATTTGCACCAAACGTACCATTGGCTCAGAAATCATTTTGGACGCACCCAATGGTACTCCTAGGTGATGAGGCTCAAGTGAAAGCTTGGTCCATTTGAAGATAGTGCTAATCTTGATGCAAGACAGGTGCACGATTTGCATCGAACGTAGCACAGGCTCAGAAATCATTTTGGACGCACCCGATGGAACTCCTAGGCGACATGGGTCTTATGGAATCTCTTTTCCCTCTGTTTGGAGACAATGTTAGTGTTGATTCAAGATAGGTGCCTATTTACACTAATTGTAACATAGGCACATAAATTGTTTTGGACACACTTGATGGTACCAGAAGGTGACGAGGCTCAAGTGGAAGCTCGTTTCGGTCCGGTCGAAGATAGTACTGATCACGACGCAAGATAGGTGCACGGTTTGCGTCGAACATCCCATAGGCTCAGAAATCATCATGGACGCACCCAATGGAACTCCTAGGTGACATGCGTCATGTGGAATCTCACTTCTGTCCATTTGGAGACAGTGTTAGTGTCGGTGCAAGATAGGTGAACAATTTTGCGTCAAACGTACCATCGATTTAGAAATCGGTATGGACACACCCGATCGTACTCTTAGGTGGCGAGGCTCAAGTGAAAGCATGGTCCATTTAGAGATAGTGCTAATCTTGACGCAAGATAGGTGCACGATTTGCGTCGAACGTACCTTAGGCTCAGAAATCATTTTTGACACACCCGAGGGAACTCCTACGTGACGTGGGTCATGTGGAATCTCTCTTCTTTCTGTTTGATGTTAGTGTCGGTGCAAGATAGGAGCATAATTTGTGCTAGACATACCATAGGCTCAGAAATCTTATTGGATACACCCGATGGAACTCTTAGAAGACATGGGTCATGTGGAATCTTACTTCTTTCTTTCTAGAGACAGTGTTACCATCAGTACAAGATAAGTGCACGATTTGTGCCAAACATACCATCAGCTCAGAAATCATTTTGGACACACCTGATGGTAGTCCTAGGTGACGTGGCTCAAGTGAAAGCTCATTTCATTCTGCTTCGAGATAGTGCTAATCTTGACGCAAGATAGGTGCACGGTTTACGTCGAACGTGCCATACGCTTGGAAATCATTTTGGGTGCACCTAATGGAACTCCTTGGTGACATGGGTACATGGAAACTCTGTTCTTTCCACTTGGAGACAGTGTTAGTGTCAGTGCAAGATAGGTATACGATTTGTGTTAGAGGTACCATAGGCTTAGAAATAGTTTTGGATGCACCTGATGGTACCACTAGGAGACGAGGCTAAAGTAGAAGCTCGTTTCGATCCTTTTAGAGATTGTGCTAATCTTGACGCAAGATAGGTGCACGATTTACGTCGAATGTACCATAGGCTCAGAAATCATTTCAAACGCACCCGATGGAACATCTAGATGACGTGGGTCATTTGGAATCTCACTTCTTTCTGTTTAGAGACAGTGTCAATGTCAGTGCAAGATAGGTGCGCAGTATGCACCAAACGTACCATCGGCTTAGAAATCCTTTTGGACGCAGCCAACGGTACTCCTAGGTGAGGAGGCTCAAGTGAAAGCTCGGTCTATTTGGAGATAGTGCTAATCTTGATGCAAGATATATGTACGGTTTGTGTCAAATGTACCATAGGCTCAGAAATCATTTTGGACTCACTCGATAGAACACTTAGATTATGTGGGTCATGTGGAATCTCGCTTCTTTCCTTTTGGAGATAGTGTTAGTATCAGTGTAAGATAGGTGCATGGTTTGCACTAGACGTACCATAGGCATAGAAATCATATTGGATGCACTTGATCGTACCACTAGGTGACGAGGCTCAAGTGGAAGCTCGTTTCGGTCCTTTCGGACATAGTGCTAATCTTGACACAAGGTAGTTGCATGGTTTGCGTCGAACGTACCATAAGCTTGGAAATCGTTTTGGACGCGCCCGATGGAACTCCTAGGTGATGTGGGTCATGTGGAATCTCTCTTCTTTCTGTTTGGGTCATGTGCAAAATAGATACATGGTTCGCGTAGACATACCATGGGCTCAGAAATCATTTTGGACGCACTCGATGGTACCACTAAGTGACGAGGCTCAATTGAAAGCTCATTTTGGTCTTTCGGACAAAGTGCTAATCTTGACACAAGATAGGTGCACGGTTTGCATCGAGCGTACCATAGGCTCAAAAATTGTTTTGGACACACCCTATGGAACTCCTAGGGGACGTGGGTCATGTGGAATCTCTCTTCTTTCTATTTGGAGACAGTGTTAGTGTCGGTGTAAGATAGGTGGATAGTTTGCACCAAACGTACCACCGGCTCACAAAATGTTTTGGACGCACCCGATGGTACTTCTAGGTGACGAGGCTCAAGTCAAAGCTCGGTCCTTTTGGAGATAGTGCTATTCTTGATGCAAGGTTGTTGCATGGTTTGCGTCGAACGTACCATAAGCTCAAAAATCATTTTGGAGTCTCCCGATGGAATCCTAGGTGGCGTGGGTCATGTGGAATCTTGCTTCTTTGTGTTTGGAGACAGTGTTAGTGTGGGTGCAAGATGGGTGCATGGTTTGCACTAGACGTGCCATAGGATTATAAATTGTTTTGGACGCACTTGATGGTACCACTAGATGACGAGGCTAAAGTGGAAGCTCGTTTTGGTCCTTTCGGACATAGTGCTAATCTTGACATAAGATAGGTGCATGGTTTGCGTCGAACGTATCATAGGCTCAAAAATCATTTTGGACACACTCCTAGGTGACATGGATCAAGTGCAATCTCTCTTCTTTTTGTTTAGAGATAGTGTTAGTGTTGATGCAGATAGGTGCACGGTTTGCACTAGACGTACCACGGGCTCATAAATCATTTTGGACCGCTAGATGGTACCACCAGGTGATGAGGCTCAAGTAGAAGCTCATTTTGGTACTTTCGGAGATAGTGCTGATCTTGACGCAAGATAGGTGGGCGCTATGCATCGAACATACCATAGGCTCAGAAATCATTTTGGATGCACCCGATGGAACTCTTAGGTGACACGGGTCATGTGGAATCTCACTTCTTTCTTTTTGGAGACAGTGTTACTATTGATACAAGATAGGTGCACGATTTGAGTCAAACATACCATCGGCTCAAAAATCATTTTGGACACACCCGATGGTAGTCCCAGGTGACGTGGCTCAAGTGAAAGCTCATTTCATTCTACATGGAGATAGTGCTAATCTTGACACAAGATGGGTGCACGATTTGCGTCGAATGTGCCATACGCTTGGAAAATCTTTTGGACGCACCTAATGGAACTCCTAGGTGACATGGGTACATGGAAACTCTGTTTTTTCCATTTGGCGATAGTGTTACTGTCAGTGCAAGATAGGTACAAGGTTTGCGCTAGACGTACCATAGGCTCAAAAATTATTTTGGACGCACCTGATGGTACCACTAGGAGACGAGGCTAAAGTGGAAGCTCGTATTGATCCTTTCGGAGATAGTGCAAATCTTGACACAAGATAGGTGTGCCATTTGCGTCGAACGTACTATAGGTTCGAAAATCGTTTCAAACGCACCCGATGTAACTCCTAGATGACATGGATCATGTGGAATCTCACTTCTTTCTATTTAGAGACATTGTTAATGTTAGTGCAAGATAGGTGCACAGTATGTGCCAAACGTACCATCGGCTTAGAAGTCGTTTTGGATGCAGCCGACGATACTCCTAGGTGATGAGGCTCAAGTGAAATCTCGGTCCGTTTAGAGATAGTGCTAATCTTGACGCAAGATATATGCTCGGTTTTTGTCGAATGTACCAAAGGCTCAGAAATTGTTTTGGACTCACCCGATAGAACTCCTAGATGACGTGGGTCATGTGGAATCTCGCTTCTTTCCTTTTAGAGGTAGTGTTAGTGTCGGTGCAAGATAGGTGCATAGTTTGCGCTAGACGTACCAAAGGCATAGAAATCATTTTGGATGCACTTGATCGTACCACTAGGGGATGAGTCTCAAGTGGAAGCTCGTTTCGGTCCTTTTAGACATAGTGCTAATCTTGACACAAGATAGTTGCATGGTTTGCGTCGAAAGTACCATAAGCTTGGAAATCCTTTTGGATGCACCCGATGGAAATCCTAGGTGGTGAGGCTCTAGTGAAAACACGGTCCGTTTAGATATGGTGCTTATCTTAACGCATGATAGGTGCATGATTTGCGCCAAACGTACCATAGCCTCGGAGATCGTTTTGGACGCACTCGATGGAACTCCTAGGTGATGTGGGTCATGTGGAATCTCTCTTCTTTCTGTTTGGAGACAATGTTAGTGTCGGGTTAAGATAGGTCCATGGTTTGCGCTAGACGTACCATAGGCTTAGAAATCATTTTGGACGCACTTGACGCTACCACAAGGTGATGAGGCTCAAGTGGAAGTTTGTTTTGGTCCTTTCGGAGATAGTGCTAATCACGACGGAAGATAGGTGCATGATTTTCATCGAACGTACCATAGTCTCAGAAATCATTCTGGACGTACCCAATAGAACTCCTAGGTGATGTGGGTCATGTGGAATCTCACTTCTTTCTATTTAGAGACAATGTTAGTGTTGGAGCAAGATAGGTGAACAGTTTGCGCCAAACATGCCATCGGCGCAGAAATCATAATGGACGGAACCGATGGTACTCCTAGGTGGCGTGGCTCAAGTGAAAGCAGGGTCTGTTTTGAGATAGTGTTAATTTTGACGCAAGATAGGTGCACGATTTGCGTCCAACGTACCTTAGGCTCGGAAATCATTTTGGACGCACCCGATTGAACTCCTTTGTGACATGGCTCTATGGAAACTCTCTTCTATCTATTTGGAGACAGTGTTAGTATTAGTGCAAGATGGTATGGGCAAGAAGCACCATAGGCACAGAAATTATTTTGGATGCACCTAATGGTACCACTAGGAGACAAGGCTAATGTGGAAGCTCGTTTCGATCCTTTTAGAGATAGTGCTAATCTTGACACAAGATAGGTGCACGATTTGCATTGAATGTACCTTAGGCCTAGAAATCATTTTGGATGCACCCTTTGGAACTCCTAGGTGACGTAGGTCATGTGGAATCTCACTTCTTTCTGTTTAGTGACAGTGTTAGTGTCGGTGCAAGACAGGTGCACAATATGCGCCAAACATACCATATACTCAGAAATCATTTTGGATGCACCCGATGGTAGTCCTAGGTGATGAGTCTCAAGTGAAAGCACGGTCCGTTTGGAGATAGTGCTAATCTTGACGCAAGATAGGTCCATGCTTTGTGTCGAACGTACCGCTCGAAAATCATTTTGGACTCACCCGATGGAACTCCTAGGTGATGTGGGTCATGTGGAGTCTTGCTTCTTTCCTTTTGGTGACAATGTTAGTGTCGGTGCAAGATAGGTGCATGGTTTGCACTAGCCGTATCATAGGCTCAAAAATCATTTTAGATGCACTTGATGGTACCACAAGGTGATGAGGCACAAGTGGAAGCTCATTTTAGTCCTTTTCGAAGATAGTGCCAATCATGATGCAAGATTGGTGCATGGTTTGCGTCAAGCATACCATAGGCTCAGAAATCGTTTTGGACGCACCCAATAGAACTCCTAGGTGACGTGCGTCATGTGGAATCTCACTTCTTTCCATTTGGAGAGAGTGTTAGTGTCGGTGCAAGATAGGTGAACAGTTTGCATCAAACGTACCATCGGTTCAGAAATCGGTCCGGACACACCCGATAGTAGTCTTAGGTGGCGAGGCTCAAGTGAAAGCATGGTCTGTTTAGAGATAGTGCTAATCTTGACGCAAGATAGGTGCACGATTTATGTCGAATGTACCTTAGGCTCGGAAATCATTTTGGACACACCCGGGGGAACTCCTATGTGATGTGAGTCTGGAGTCTCTCTTCTTTCTATTTGAAGACTATGTTAGTGTCAGTGCAAGATAGGAGCATAATCTACGCTAGACAAACCATAGGCTCAGAAATCTTTTTTGATGCACCCAATGGAACTCTTAGGAGACGTGGGTCATGTGGAATCTCACTTCTTTGTGCCAAACGAACCATCGTCTCCAAAATCATTTTGGACGCACCTGATGGTAGTCCCTAGTGATGAGGCTCAAGTGAAAGCTCATTTCATTCTGCTTAGAGAGTGCTAACCTTGATGCAAGATAGTGCACGGTTTGCATCGAACGTGCCGTACGCTTGGAAATCATTTTGGACGCACCTGATGGAACTCCTAGGTGACATGTGAATGTGGAAACTCTCTTCTTTCCATTTGAAGACAGTGTTAGTGTTAGTGCAAGATAGGTGCATGGTTTGCGCTAGACGTACCATAGGCGCAGAAATTGTTTTGGACGCACCTGATGGTACCACTAGGAGACGAGGCTAAAGTGGAAGCTCATTTTGATCCTTTCGGAGATAGTGCTAATCTTGATGAAAGATAGGTGCACGATTTGCATCGAACGTACCATAGGCTTGGAAATCGTTTCAAATGCACCCGATGGAACACCTAGATGACGTGGGTCATGTGGAATCTCACTTCTTTCTATTTAGAGACAGTGTTACTGTCAGTGCAAGATAGGTGAACAATATGTGCCAAACGTACCCTCAGCTTAGAAATCATTTTGGACGCAGCCGACGGTACTCCTAGATGATGAGGCTCAAGTGAAAGCTCGGTCCGTTTGGAGATAGTGCTAATCTTGACACAAGATATACGCACGATTTGTGTTGAACGTACCATAGGCTTAGAAATCATTTTGGACTCACCCAATAGAACTCCTGAATGACGTGGTTCATATGCAATCTCGCATCTTTCCATTTAGTGACAGTGTTAGTGTCGGTGCAAGATAGGTGCAAACTTTGCCCCAAACGTATCATCGGCTTAGAAATCATTTTGGACACACCCGACGGTACTCCTAGGTACCATAGGCTCGAGTGAAAGCTTGGTCAATTTGGAGATAGTACTAATCTTGATGCAAGATAGGTGCGCGCTATGTGTCGAACATACCATAGGCTTAGAAATCATTTTGGTTGGAACTCTTAGATGACGTCGGTCATGTGGAATCTCACTTCTTTCTTTTTGGACACAGTGTTACTGTTGGTACAAGATAGGTGCACGATTTGTGCCAAACGTACCATCGGCTCCGAAAACATTTTGGACACACCCAATAGTAGTTCTAGGTGACGTGGCTCAAGTGAAAGCTCATTTCATTCTGCTTGAAGATAGTGCTAATCTTCACGCAAGATAGGTGCATGGTTTGCATCGAACGTGCCATACGTTTGAAAATTGTCTTGGACGCACCTAATAAAACTCCTAGGTGACATGGGTATGTGCAAACTCTGTTCTTTCCATTTGGTGACAGTGTTAGTGTCAGTGCAAGATAGGTACAAGGTTTGCACTAGACTACCATAGGCTCAGAAATCGTTATGGACGCACCTGATGGTACCACTTGGAGACGAGGCAAAAGTGGAAGCTTGTTTTGATCCTTTCGGAGATAGGGCTAATCTTGACGCATGATAGGTGCATGATTTACGTCGAACGTACCATAGGCTCGGAAAAATCATTTCAAACGCACCCGATGGAACTCCTAGATGATGTGGGTCATACGGAATCTCACTTCTTTCTATTTAGAGATAGTGTTAGTGTCAGTGCAAGATAGGTGCTCAGTATGTGCGAAACATACCATCGTCTTAGAAATCGTTTTGGACGCAGCCGATGGTACTCCTAGGTGATGAGGCTCAAGTGAAAGCTCGGTCCGTTTGGAGGTAGTGCTAATCTTGATGCAAGATATATGCATGGTTTGCGTCAAACGTACTACAGGCTCAGAAATCATTTTGGACTCACCCGATAGAACTCCTAGATGACGTGGGTCAAGTGGAATCTCACTTCATTCCTTTTGGAGACAGTGTTAGTGTCGGTGCAAGATAGATACATAGTTTGCGCTAGATGTACCATAGGCATAGAAATAATTTTGGATGCACTTGATCATACCTTTAGGTGACAAGACTCAAGTGGAAGCTCATTTCGGTCCTTTTAGACATAGTGCTAATCTTGACACAAGATAGTTGCTTGGTTTGTGTCGAATGTACCATAAGCTTGGAAATCATTTTGGAAGCACCCGATGAAACTCCTAGGTGACGTGGGTCATGTGGAATCTCTCTTCTTTCTATTTGAGTAATGTGAAAAATAGATCCATGGTTTGCGCTAGACAAACCATAGGCTCAAAAATCATTTTGAACGCACTCAACGATACCACTAGGTGACGAGGCTCAAGTGAAAGTTTGTTTTTGTCCTTTCGGACATAGTGCTAATCTTGACACAAGATAGGTGCACGGTTTGCGTCGAACGTACCATAGGCTCAAAAATTATATTGGACGCACCCGATGGAACTCCTAGGTGATGTGGCCCATGTGGAATCTCTCTTCTTTTCTCTTTGGAGACAGTGTTAGTGTCGGTGCAAGATAGGTGCACGGTTTACACCAAGCGTACCACTGGCTTAGAAAATGTTTTGGACGCACCCGATGGTACTCCTAGGTGACGAAGCTCAAGTTAAAGCTCGGTCTGTTTGGAGATAGTGCTAATCTTGACGCAAGGTTGGTGCACAGTTTGCATCAAACATACCATAGCTTAGAAATCGTTTTGGTCTCACCCGACGGAATCCCAGGTGACGTGGGTCATGTGAAATCTTGCTTCTTTCTGTTTGGAGACAGTGTTACTATTGGTGTAAGATGGGTGCATGGTTTGCAGTAGACGTACCATAGGCTCAGAAATTGTTTTGGACACACTTGATGGTACAACTAGATGACGAGGCTCAAGTGGAAGCTCGTTTTGGTCCTTTCGGGCATAGTGCTAATCTTGACACAAGATAAGTGCATGATTTGCATCGAACGTACCATAGACTCAAAAATCATTTTGGTTGTACCAAATAAAACTCCTAGGTGACATGGATCATGTGGAATCTCTCTTCTTTTTGTTTAGAGACAGTGTTAGTGTCGATGCAAGATAGGTGCACTTGTCGTACCATAGGCTTAGAAATCATTTTGGACCACCAGATGGTACCACTAGGTGACAAAGCTCAAGTGGAAGCTCGTTTCGGTCCTTTTAGAGATAGTGCTAATCTTGACGCAAGATAGGTGCGCGCTATGCGTCGAACATACCATAGGCTCAGAAATCATTTAGGATGCACCCGATGGAACTCTTAGGTGACGTGGGTCATGTGGAATCTCACTTCTTTTTGTTTAGAGACAGTGTTAGTGTCGGTGCAAGATAGGTGAACAGCTTACGCCAAAGGTACCATTGGCTCAGAAATCGGTTTTGACGCACCCGATGGTACTCCTAGCTGGCGAGGCTTAAGTGAAAGCATGGTCCGTTTAGATATAGTGCTAATCTTGACGCAAGATAGGTTGCGTTGAACGTACCTTGGGCTCGAAAATCATTTTGGACGCACCTAATAGAACTCCTAGGTGACATGGGTCTTATGGAATCTCACTTCTTTCTATTTGGAGACAGTGTTAGTGTTGATGCAAGATAGGTGAACAGTTTGCGCCAAACGTACCATCGGCTTAGAAATTGGTTTGGACGCACCCGATGGTACTCCTAGGTGCCAAGGCTCAAGTGAAAGCACAGTCCGTTTAGATATAGTGTTAATCTAGACGCAAGATTGGTGCACGATTTGTGTCGAACATACCCTAGGCTCGTAAATCATTTTGGAAGCACCCGATGGAGCTCCTAGTTGATATGAGTCATATGGAATCTCTCATGTTTCTGTTTAGAGATAGTGTTAGTATCGGTGCAAGATAGGTGCATGGTTTGTGCTAGACGTACCATAGGCTCAGAAATCATTTTGGATGCACTTGACGCTACCACAAGGTGATGAGGCTCAAGTGGAAGCTCATTTCGGTCCTTTCGAAGATAGTGCTAAACATGATGCAAGATAGGTGCACGGTTTGCGCTAGATATACCATAGGCTTAGAAATCATTTTAGACGCACCCGATGGAAGTTTTAGGTGATGTGGGTCATGTGAAATCTCACTTCTTTCTATTTGGAGACAGTGTTTGTGTCGGTGCAAGATAGGTGAACAATTTGCGCCAAACATACCATCGGCTTAGAAATCAGTTTAGATGCACCCAATGGTACTCCTAGGTGGCGATTCTCAAGTGAAAGCACGTTCCGTTTAGATATAGTGCCAATCTTGACACTAGATAGGTGCACGATTTGCGTCGAACGTTCCATAGGATCAGAAATCATTTTGGACGCACCCGATGGAAGGCCTACGTTACATGGGTCTATGGAAACTCTCTTCTATCCATTTGGAGATGGTACAGTGTCGGTGCAAGATAGATGCATGGTTTGTGCTAGATGCACCATAGGCTCAGAAATTGTTTTGGACGCACCAAATGGTACCACTAGGTGACGAGGCTAAAGTGGAAGCTCGTTTCGATCATTTCGGAGATAGTGCTAATCTTGACGCAAGATGGGTGCATGATTTGCATCGAACGTACCATAGGCTCAGAAATCATTTTGGACGCACCCTTTGGAACTCCTAGGTGACATGGGTCATATGGAATCTCACTTCTTTCTGTTTGGAGACAGTGTTAGTTTCGGTGCAAGATAGGTGAACAGTTTGTGCCAAACGTATAGTCATTTCAGAAACCGGTTTGGACACATCCAATGGTACTCCTAGGTGGCGAGGCTTGAGTGAAAGCTTGGTCCGTTTAGATATAGTGCTAATCTTGATGCAAGATAGGTGCACGATTGGCGTCAAACGTAGCATAGGCTTGGAAATCGTTTTGGATAAACCCGATGTTACTCCTAGGTGATGTGGGTCATGTGGAATATCTCTCCTTTCCGTTTGGAGATAGTGTCGGTGTCGGTGCAAGAAAGGTGCATGGTTTGTGCTAGACGTAATATAGGCTCAAAAATCATTTTGGATGCACCCGATGGAAGTCTTAGGTGACGTGGGTAATGTGGAGTCTCATTTTTTCTATTTGAAGACAGTGTTAGTGTTGGTGCAATATAGGTGAACAGTTTGCGCCAAACATACCATCGGCTCAGAAATCAGTTTAGACGCACACGATGGTACTCCTAGGTGGTGAGGCTCAAGTGAAAGCACAGTCCGTTTAGATATAGTGCTAATCTTGATGTCAGATAGGTGCACGATTTGCGTCGAACGTACCATAGGCTCAGAAATCATTTTGGACACAGTTGACGCAACCATAAGGAGATGAGGCATAAGTGGAAGCTGATTTCAGAGATAGTGCTAAACATGACGCAAGATAGGTGCACGGTTTGCATCGAACGTTCTATAGGCTCAGAAATCATTTTGGACGCACCCAATGGAACTCCTAGGTAACGTGGGTCATGTCGAATCACACTACTTTCTATTTGGAGATAGTTTTAGTGTGGTGGAAGATAGGTGAACAGTTTGCGCCAAACATACCATTGGTTTTGAAATCGGTTTGGGCGCACCCGATGGTAGTCATAGATGGCAAGGCTCAAGTGAAAGCACGGTCCGTTTAGATAAAGTGCTAATCTTAACGCAAGATAGCTGCATGATTTGTGTCGAATGTACCATAGGTTTGGAGATCGTTTTGGATGCACCCGATGGAACTCCTAGGTGATGTGGGTCGCATCGAATCTCACTTCTTTCCATTTAGAGACAGTGTTAGTGTCGGTGCAAGATAGGTGAACAGTTTGCACCAAATGTACCATCAGTTCAAAAATTAGTTTGGATGCACCAGACGGTACACTTAGGTGGCGAGGCTCAAGTGAAAGCACGGTCCGTTTAGATACAGTGCCAATTTTGATGCAAGATAAGTGCACGATTTGCATCGAATGTACCATAGGCTCCGAGATCGTAGGTAACGTGGGTCCTATGGAACCTCTCTTGATGCAAGATAAGTGCACGATTTGCATCGAATGTACCATAGAAATCGTAGGTAACGTGGGTCCTATGGAACCTCTCTTCTTTCTATTTGGAGACAGTGTTAGTGTTGGTACAAGATAGGTGCATGGTTTGCACTAGACGTACCATAGGCTTAGAAATGATTTTGGATGCACTTGATGGTACCACAAGGTGACGAGGCTCAAGTGGAAGCTCGTTTTGGTCCTTTCGGAGATAGCGCTAATCATGACGCATGATAGGTGCACAGTTTTCGTGGAACGTACCATAGTCTCAGAAATCATATTGGGCGCACCCAATGGAACTCCTAGGTGACGTGGGTCATGTGGAATCTCACTTCTTTCTGTTTAGAGATGGTGTCAGTGTTGGTGCAAGATTGGGGAATAGTTTGTGCCAAACATACCATCGGCTCAGAAATCATTTTGGACGCAACCGATAGTAGTCCTAGGTGGCGAGGCCCAGGTGAAAGCATGGTCCATTTAGAGATAGTGCTAATCATGGCACAAGATAGGCGCACGGTTTGTGTTGAATGTACCATAGGCTCAGAAATCATTTTGGACTCATCCAATAGAAATCCTAGGTGACATGGGTCATGTGGAATCTCGCTTCTTTCATTTTGGAAACAGTGCTAGTCTCAGTGCAAGATAGGTGCATGGTTTGCGCTAGACGTACCATAGGCTTAGAAATAGTTTTGGACGCACTCAATGGTATCACTAGGTGACACGGCTCAAGTAGAAGCTCATTTTTGTCCTTTTCACACATAGTGCTAATTTTGACATGAGATAGGTGCACAGTACGCGTCGAATGTACTATAGGCTTGGAAATTATTTTGGATGCACCCGATAGAACTCTTAGGTGATGTTGGTCATGTGGAATCTCACTTCTTTGTCTTTGGAGACAGTGTTAGTGTCGGTGCAAGATAGGTGCACGGTTTGTGCCAAATATACCATTGGCTCAGAATCATTTTGGACGTAACTGATGGTACTCCTAGGTGACAAGGCTCAAGTGAAAGCTTAGTCCGTTTATAGATAATGCTAATCTTGATGCAAGATAGGTGCACGATTTACGTCCAACGTACCATAGACTTGAAAATCATTTTGAACTCACCTGATCGAACTCTAAGGTGACATGGGTCATGTGGAATCTCGCTTTTTTTGTTTGGGAGATAGTGTTAGTGTTGGTGCAAAATAGGTGCATGATGTGTGCTAGACGTAACATAGCTCAGAAATCATTTTGGACGCACTTGATGGTACCATTAGGTGACGAGGCTCAAGTTGAAGCTTGTTTCGGTCCATCGAAGATAGTGCTAATCAAGACACAAGATAGGTGCATAATTTGTGTCGAACGTACCATAGGCTCGAAAATAGTTTTGGACGCACCCGATGGAACTTCTAGGTGACGTGGGTCATGTGGAATCTCACTTCTTTCTATTTGGAGACAGTGTTAGTGTCGGTGCAAAATAGGTGAACAGCTTGCGCCAAAGGTACCATCGGCTCAGAAATCGGTTTTGACGCGCCTGATGGAACTCCTAGGTGGCGAGGCTCAAGTGAAAGCACGGTCTGTTTAGATATAGTGCTAATCTTGACACAAAATAGGTGCACGATTTGCGTCGAACGTACCTTAGGCTCAAAAATCATTTTGGATGCACCTGATGGAGCTCCTTGGTGACATGGGTCATGTGGAATCTCACTTCTTTCTATTTAGAGACAGTGTTAGTGTCAGTGCAAGATGGGTGAACAGTTTGCGCCAAACGTACCATCGGCTTAGAATTCGGTTTGGAAGCACCCGATGGTACTCCTAGGTCCCAAGGCTCAAGTGAAAGCACGGTCCGTTTAGATATAGTGCTAATCTAGATGCAAGATAGGTGCATGATTTGCGTCGAACGTACCGTAGGCTCGGAAATCATTTTCGAAGCACCCGATGGAGCTCCTAGGTGACATGGTTCATGTGGAATCTCTCTTCTTTCTGTGTAGAGACAGTGTTAGTTTCGATGCAAGATAGGTGCATGGTTTGTGCTAGACGTACCATAGGCTCAGAAATCATTTTGGACGCACTTGACACAACATCAAGGTGATGAGGCTCAAGTGGAAGCTTATTTCGGAGATAGTGCTAAACATGACGCAAGACAGGTGCGTGGTTTGCGTCGAACATTCTATAGGCTCAGAAATCATTTTGGACGCACCCAATGGAACTCCATGGTAACGTGGGTCATGTCAAATCACACTACTTTTCTATTAGGAGATAGTGTTAGTGTCAGTGCAAGATAGGTGAACAGTTTGCGCCAAACGTACCATCGGTTTAGAAATCGGCTTGGGTGCACCCTATGGTACTCATAGATGGCAAGGCTCAATTGAAAGCACGGTCTGTTTAGATAAAGTGCTAATCTTAACGCTAGATGGGTGCATGATTTGCGTCGAACGTACCATAGGCTCAGAGATCGTTTTGGATGCACCCGATGAAACTTCTAGGTGACGTGGGTCGTGTCAAATCTCACTTATTTCTATTTGGAGGCAGTGTTAGTGTCGGTGCAAGATAGGTGAACAGTTTGCACCAAATGTACCATCAGTTTAGAAATTGGTTTGGACGCACCTGATAGTACTCTTAGGTGGTGAGGCTCAAGTGAAAGCACAGTCCGTTTAGATTTAGTGCTAATTTTGACGCAAGATAAGTGCACGATTTGCATCTAATGTACCATAGGCTCCGAGATCATTTTAGACGCTCCCGATGGAAATCATAGGTAACATGGGTCATGTGGAACCTCCCTTCTTTCTGTTTGGAGACAGTGTTAGTGTCGTTGCAAGATAGGTGCATGGTTTGCACTAGACGTACCATAGGCTTAGAAATCATTTTTGATGCACTTGATGGTACCACAAGGTGACGAGGCTCAAGTGGAAGCTCGTTTCGGTCCATTCGGAGATAGTGCTAATCATGTCGCATGATAGGTGCATGGTTTTTGTCGAACGTACCATAGTCTAATAAATCATTTTGGACGCAACCAATGAAACTCCTAGGTGACGTGGGTTATGTGGAATCTCCCTTCTTTCTGTTTAGAAATGATGGCAGTGTCGGTGCAAGATAGGTGAACAGTTTGCGCCAAACGTGCCATCGACTCATAAAATCATTTTGGACACAACCGATGGTAGTCCTAGGTGGCGAGGCCTAGGTGAAAGCAAGGTCCATTTAGAGATAGTGCTAATCATGACGCAATATAGGCGCACGGTTTGCGTTGAACGTACCATAGGCTCAAAAATCATTTTGGATGTAGCCGATGGAACTCTTAGGTGATGTGGGTCGTGTGGAATCTCACTTCTTTCTGGTTAGAGATAGTGTTACTATCAGTACAAGATAGGTGCACGATTTGTGCCAAACGTACAATCGGCTCAGAAATCATTTTGGATGCACCCGATGGTAGTCCTAGGTGACAAGGCTCAGTAAAAGCTCATTTCATTCTGCTTGGAGATAGTGTTAATCTTGACGCAAGATAGATGCACGGTTTACGTCAAACGTGCCATACGCTTGGAAAATCATTTTGGACACACCTGAAGGAACTCCTAGGTGACATGGCTATGTGGAAGCTCTCTTCTTTCCATTTGGAGATAGTGTTAGTATCAGTGCAAGATAGGTGCATGGTTTGCGCTAGACGTACCATAGGCTCAGAAATCATTTTTGACGCACCTGATGGTACCACCAGGAGACGACGCTAAAGTGAAATCTTGTTTCGATCCTTTCCAAGATAGTGCTAATCTTGACGCAAGATGGGTGCTTGATTTGCTTCGAACGTACCATAGGCTCGAATATCATTTTGAACGCACCCGATGGAACCCCTAGATGACGTGGGTCATGTGGAATCTCACCTCTTTCCGTTTAGAGATAGTGTTAGTGTCAGTGCAAGATTGGTGCAAAGTTTGCGCCAAACATACCATCGGCTTAGAAATCATTTTGGATGCACCCGACGGTACTCCTAGTTGATGTGGCTCGAGTGAAAGCTCAGACTGTTTGAAGATAGTACTAATCTTGAAGCAAGATAGGTGTACGGTTTGCGTCAAACATACCATAGGCTCGGAAATCGTTTTAGACTCACCCGATGGAACTCCTAGGTGATATGGGTCATGTGGAATCTCGCTTCTTTCCTTTTGGAGACAGTGTTAGTGTCGGTGCAAGATAGGTGCATAGTTTGCGCTAGACGTACCATAGGCATAGAAATCATTTTGGATACACTTGATTGTACCACTAGGCGACGAGGCTCATGTGGAGGCTCATTTCGGTCCTTTAGACATAGTGCTAATCTTGAAACAAGATAGTTGCATGGTTTACATCGAATGTACCACAAGCTTGGAAATCATTTTGGACGCACCTGATGGAACTCCTGGGTGACGTGGGTCATGTAGAATCTCTCTTCTTTCTATTTGGGTCATGTGCAAAATAGATGCATGGTTAGCGCTAGACATACCTTGGGCTCAAAATTCGTTTTGGACGCACTCGACGGTACCACTAGGTGACGAGGCTCAAGTGAAAGCTCGTTTTGGTCCTTTCGGACATAGTCCTAACTTGACACAAGATAGGTGCACGGTTTGCATCGAACGTACCATAGGCTCAAAAATCATTTTGGACGCACCCTATGGAACTCCCGGGTGACGTGGGTCATGTTGAATCTATCTTCTTTCTCTTTGGAGACAGTCTTAGTGTCGGTGTAAGTTAGGTGCATGGTTTGCACCAAACGTACCACCAGCTTAGAAATTATTTTGGACGCACCTAATGGTACTCCTAGGTGATGAGGCTCAACTGAAGCTCGGTCCGTTTGGAAATAGTGCTAATCTTGACGTAATGTTGGTGCACGGTTTGCGTCGAACATATCATAGGCTCAGAAATCATTTTGGACTCACCCGATGGAATCCTAGGTGACGTGAGTCATGTGGAATCTTGCTTCTTTCTGTTTGGAGACAGTGTTAGTGTTGGTGCAAGATGGGTGCATGGTTTGCACTTGACGTACCATAGGCTCAGAAATCATTTTGAACGCACTTAATGGTACTAGTAGATGACGATGCTCAAGTGGAAGCTCGTTTTGGTTCTTCCGGACATAGTGCTAACCTTGACACAAGATAGGTGCACGACTTGCGTCGAACATACTATAGGCTCGAAAATCATTTTGGATGCACCAAATAGAACTCCTAGGTGACATGGATCATGTGTAGTCTCTCTTCTTTTTGCTTAGAGACAGTTTTAGTGTCGATGCAAGATAGGTGCACAGTTTGCACTAGATGTACCATAGGCTCATAAATCATTTTGGACCACCAGATGGTACCGCTAGGTGATGAGGCTCAAGTGGAACCTTGTTTTGGACCTTTTAGAGATATTGCTAATCTTGATGCAAGATAGGTGCACACTATGGGTTGAACATTCCATAGGCTTAGAAATCATTTTGGATGCACCCGATGGAACTCTTAGGTGACGTGGGTCATGTGGAATCTCACTTCTTTCTTTTTGGAGACAGTGTTACTGTCGGTACAAGATAGGTGCACGATTTGTGCCAAACGTACAATCGGCTCAGAAATCATTTTTGATGCACCTGATGGTAGTCCCAGGTGACGAGGCTCAAGTGAAAGCTCATTTCATTCTGCTTGGAGATAGTACTAATCTTGACGCAAGATGGCCACACAGTTTGCGTCGAATGTGCCATGCGCTTGGAAATCATTTTGGACGTACCTAATGGAACTCCGAGGTGACATGGGTATGTGGAAACTCTGTTCTTTCCATTTGGAGATAGTGTTAGTGCCAGTGCAATATAGGTACACGGTTTGCGCTAGACGTACCATAGGCTCAGAAATCATTTTGGATGCACCTGATGGTACCACTAGGAGATGAGGCTAAAATGGAAGCTCGTTTCGATCCTTTTAGAGATAGTGCTAATCTTGACGTGAGGTAGGTGCATGATTTGCATCGAATGTACCATAGGGAAGGAAATCGTTTCAAACGCACCCGATGGAACTCCTAAATGACGTGGGTAATGCAGAATCTCACTTCTTTCTATTTAGAGACAATGTTAGTGTCAGTGCAAGATAGGTGCACAGTATGCGCCAAACGTACCATCGACTTAGAAATCATTTTGGACGCAGCCGACAGTACTCCTAGGTGATGAGGCCCAAGTGAAAGCTCGGTCCATTTGGAGATAGTGCTAATCTTGACGCAAGATATACACACGGTTTGTGACGAACGTACCATAGGATTGGAAATCGTTTTGGACTCACCCGATAGAACTCCAATATTACATGAGTCATGTGGAATCTCACTTCTTTCCTTTTGGAGACAGTGTTAGTGTCAGTGCAAGATAGGTGAAAGGATTGCGCTAGATGTATCATAGGCATAGAAATCATTTTGGATGCTCCTGATGGTACCACTAGGCAACGAGGCTCAAGTGGAAGCTCGATTCGGTCCTTTCGGACATAGTGCTAATCTTGACACAAGATAGTTGCATGGTTTGCGTCGAATGTACCATAAGCTTGGAAATCATTTTGGACGCACCCGATGGAACTCCTGGGTGTTGTGGGTCATGTGGAATCTCTCTTTTTTCTATTTGGGTCATGTGCAAAGTAGATGCATGGTTTGCGCTAGACATACCATGGGCTTAGAAATCGTTTTGGACGCACTCGATGGTTCCACTAGGTGACGAAGCTCAAGTGAAAGCTCGTTTTGGTCCTTTTGGACATAGTGCTAATCTTGACACAAGATAGGTGCACAGTTTGCGTCGAACAGACCATAGGCTCGAAAATCATTTTGGACCTCCTAGGCGACGTGGGTCATGTGGAATCTCTCTTCTTTCTCTTCGGAGACAGTGTTACTGTCGGTGTAATATGGGTGCACGGTTTGCACCAAATGTACCACTGGCTCAGAAATTGTTTTGGACACACCCGATAGTACTCCTAGGTGATGAGGCTCAAGTGAAGCTCAGTCCTTTTGGAGATAGTTCTAATCTTGACGCAAGGTTGGTGCACGGATTGCGTCAAACGTACCATAGGCTCAGAAATTGTTTTCGACTCACCTGATTGAATTCTAGGTGACGCGGGTCATGTGGAATCTTGCTTCTTTCTATTTGGAGACAGTTTTAGTGTTGGTGCAAGATGGGTGTATGGTTTGCACTAGACGTACCATACGCTTGGAAATCATTTTGGACGCACTTGATGGAACCACTAGATGATGAGGCTCAAGTGGAAGCTCGTTTGGTCCTTTCAGACGTAGTGCTAATCTTGACACAAGATCGGTGCATGGTTTGCGTCGAATGTACCATAGGCTAAAAAATCATTTTGGACGCACCGAATAGAACGCCTAGGTGACATGGATCATGTGGAATCTCTCTTCTTTTCGTTTAGAGACAGTGTTAGTGTCAAAGCAAGATAGGTGCACAGTTTGCACTTGACGTACCACTGGCTCATAAATCGTTTTGGACCACCAGATGGTACCACTAGGTGATGAGGCTCAAGTGGAAGCTCGTTTCTGTCCTTTTAGAGATAGTGCTAATCTTGACGCAAGATAGGTGCACACTATGCGTCGAACATACCATAGGCTCAGAAATCATTTTGGATGTACCCGATGGAACTCTTGGGTGACATGGGTTGTTTGGAATCTCACTTCTTTCTTTTTGGAGACAATGTTACTATCAGGACAAGATAGGTGCACAATTTGTGCCAAACGTACCATCGGGTCAGAAATCATTTTGGTTGTCCTAGGTGACGTGGCTCAAGTGAAAGCTCATTTCATTCTGCTTGGAGATAGTGCTAATCTTGACGCAAGATAGGTGCACGGTTTGGGTCGAACATGCCATACGCTTGAAAATTGTTTTGGATGTACCTAATGGGACTCCTAGGTGACATGGGTATGTGGAAACTTTATTCTTTCCATTTGGAGACAGTGTTAGCGTTAGTGCAAGATAGGTACATGGTTTGTGCTAGACGTACCATAGGTTCAGAAATAGTTTTGGACACACCGAATGGTACCACTAGGAGACGAGGCTAAAGTGGAAGCTCATTTCGACCCCTTCAGAGATAGTGCTAATCTTGATATAAGATAGGTGCACGATTTGCGTTGAACATACCATAGGCTCATAAATCATTTCAAATGCACCCGATGGAATTCCTAGATGACGTGGGTCATGTGGAATCTAACTTCTTTCTGTTTAGAGTCAGTGTTCATGTCTGTGGAAGATAGGTGCACAGCATGCGCCAAATGTACCATCGGCTTAGAAATCTTTCTAGATGCAGCCAACGGTACTCCTAGGTGGTGAGGCTCAAGTGAAAGCTTGGTACGTTTGGAGATAATGCTAATCTTGACGCAAGATATTTGCATGGTCTGCGTCGAATGTACCATAGGCTCAGAAATGGTTTTGGACTCACCCGATAGAACTCATAGATTACGTGGGTCATGTGGAACCTCGCTTCTTTCCTTTTGGAGACAGTGTTAGTGTCAGTGCAAGATAGGTGCATAGTTTGCGCTAAACGTACCATAGGCTTAGAAATCATTTTGGATGCACTTGATCGTACCACTAGGTGATGAGGCTCAAGTGGAACCTCATTTCGGTCCTTTTAGACATAGTGCTAATCTTGACACAAGATAGTTGCATGGTTTGTATCGAATGTACCATAAGTTTAGAAATCGTTTTTGACACACCCAATGGAACTCATGGGTGACGTGGGTCATGTGGAATCTCTCTTATTTCTATTTGGGTCATGTGCAAAATAGATGCATGGTTTAGGCTAGACATACCATGGGCTCAAAAATCATTATGGATGCACTCGACAGTACCACTAGGTGACGAGGCTCGAGTGAAAGCTCGTTTTGGTCCTTTCGGATATAGTGCTAATCTTGACACAAGATAGGTGAACGGTTTGCGTCGAATGTACCATAGGCTCGAAAATTGTTTTGGACGCACCCTATGGAACTCCTAGGCGACATGGGTCATGTGGAATCTGTCTTCTTTCTATTTGGAGACAGTGTTAGTGTCAGTGCAAGATAGGCGCATAGTTTACACCAAATGTACCACCAGCTCAGAAAATTGTTTTGGATGCACCCGATAGTACTCCTAGGTGACGAGGCTCAAGTGAAGCTCGGTCCGTTTGGAGATAGTGCTAATCTTGATGCAAGGTTGGTGCACGGTTTGCGTCGAATGTACCATAGGCTCAAAAATCATTTTGGATGGACCAAATAGAACTCCTAGGTGACATGGGTCATGTGGAATCTCTCTTCTTTTTGTTTAGAGACAGTGTTAGTGTCGATGCAAGATAGGTGCATGGTTTGCACTTGACGTACCACTGGCTCATAAATCGTTTTGGACCACCAGATGGTACTACTAGGTGATGAAGCTCAAGTGGAAGCTCGTTTTGGTCCTTTTGGAGATAGTGCTAATCTTGATGCAAGATAGGTGCGCGCTATGTGTCGAACATACCATAGGCTCAGAAATCATTTTGGATGCACCTGATGAAACTCTTAGGAGACGTGGGTCATGTGGAATCTCACTTCTTTCTTTCTAGACATAGTGTTACTATCAGGACAAGATAGGTGCATGATTTGTGCCAAACGTACCATCGGCTCAGAAATCATTTTGGTTGTCCCAGGTGACGTGGCTCAAGCGAAAGCTCATTTCATTCTGCTTGGAGATAGTGCTAATCTTGACGCAAGATAGGTGCACGGTTTGCGTCGAACACTAATCTTGATGCAAGATAGGTGCATGGTTTGCGTCGAACATGCCACACACTCGAAAATTGTTTTGGACGTACCTAATGGAACTCCTAGGTGACATGGGTATGTGGAAACTCTGTTCTTTCCATTTGGAGACAGTGTTAGTGCAAGATAGGTACACGGTTTGTGCTAGACGTACCATAGGTTTAGAAATAGTTTTGGACGCACCAAATTGTACCACTAGGAGACGAGGCTAAAGTGGAAGCTCGTTTCGATCCTTTTAGAGATGGTGCTAATCTTGATGCAAGATAGGTGCACGATTTGCGTTGCACATACCATAGGCTCGGAAATCGTTTCAAATGCACCCAATGGAACTCCTAGATGATGTGGGTCATGTGGAATCTCACTTCTTTCTGTTTAGAGACAGTGTTCATGCCAGTGGAAGATAGGTGCACAGTATGCGCCAAACGTACCATCGGCTTAGAAATCTTTCTAGACGCAGCCAACGATACTCCTAGGTGATGAGGCTCAAGTGAAATCTTGGTCCGTTTGGAGATATTGCTAATCTTGACGCAAGATATATGCATGGTCTGCGTCGAATGTACCATAGGCTCAGAAATCATTTTGGACTCACCTAATAGAACTCGTAGATTACGTGGGTCATGTGGAACCTTGCTTCTTTCCTTTTAGAGATAGTGTTAGTATCAGTGCAAGATAGGTGCATGGTTTGCGCTAAACATACCATAGGCATAGAAATCATTTTGGATGCACTTGATCGTACCACTAGGTGAAGAGGCTCAAGTGGAACCTCGTTTCGGTCCTTTTAGACATAGTGCTAATCTTGACACAAGATAGTTGCATTGTTTGCATCGAACGTACCATATGTTTGGAAATCATTTTGGACACACCCTGTGGAACTCCTATATGACGTGGGTCATGTGGAATCTCTCTTATTTCTATTTGGGTCATGTGCAAAATAGATGCATGGTTTGCGCTAGACATACCATGGGCTCAAAAACCATTATGGATGCACTCGATAGTACCACTAGGTGACGAGGCTCAAGTGAAAGCTCATTTTGGTCCTTTTAGACATAGTGCTAATCTTGACACCAGATAGGTGAACGGTTTGCGTCGAATCTATCATAGGCTCAAAAATTGTTTTGGACACACCCTATGGAACTCCTAGGCAATATGGGTCATGTGGAATCTGTCTTCTTTCTCTTTGGAGACAGTGTTAGTGTCAGTGCAAGATAGGCGCACAGTTTGCACCAAATGTACCACCAGCTCAGAAATTGTTTTGGATGCACCCGATAGTACTCCTAGGTGACGAGGCTCAAGTGAAGCTTGGTCCGTTTGGATATAGTGCTAATCTTGATGCAAGATTGGTGCACGGTTTGCGTCGAATGTACCATAGGCTCGAAAATCATTTTGGATGCACCAAATAGAACTCCTAGGTGACATGGGTTATGTGGAATCTCTCTTCTTTTCGTTTAGAGACAATGTTAGTGTCGATGCAAGATAGGTGCACGGTTTGCACTAGACGTACCACTGGCTCATAAATCGTTTTGGACCACCAGATGGTACTACTAGGTGATGAAGCTCAAGTGGAAGCTCGTTTTGGTCCTTTTGGAGATAGTGCTAATCTTGACGCAAGATAGGTGCGCGCTATGTGTCAAACATACCATAGGCTCATAAATCATTTTGGATGCACCCGATGGAACTCTTAGGAGACGTGGGTCATGTGGAATCTCACTTCTTTCTTTCTAGAGATAGTGTTACTATCGGTATAAGATAGGTGCACGATTTGTGCCAAACGTTCCATCGGGTCAGAAATCATTTTGGTTGTCCCAGGTGACGTGGCTCAAGCGAAAGCTCATTTCATTCTGTTTGGAGATACTGCTAACCTTGTCGCAAGATAGGTGCACGGTTTGTGTCGAACACTAATCTTGACGCAAGATAGGTGCACGGTTTGCGTCGAACATGCCATACGCTCAAAAATTGTTTTGGACGTACCTAATGGAACTCCTAGGTGACATGGGTATATGGAAACTCTGTTCTTTCCATTTGGAGACAGTGTTAGTGTTAGTGCAAGATAGGTACACGGTTTGTGCTAGACGTACCATAGGTTCAGAAATAGTTTTGGACGCACCGAATGGTACCACTAGGAGACGAGGCTAAAGTGGAAGCTCGTTTCGATCCTTTCAAAGATGGTGCTAATCTTGATGCAAGATAGGTGCACGATTTGCGTTGAACATACCATAGGCTCGGAAATCGTTTCAAATGCACCTGATGGAACTCCTAGATGACGTGGGTCATGTGGAATCTCACTTCTTTCTGTTTAGAGATAGTGTTCATGCCAGTGGAAGATAGGTGCACAGTATGCGCCAAACGTACCATCGGCTTAGAAATCTTTCTAGACGCAGCCAACGGTACTCCTAGGTGATGAGGCTCAAGTGAAATCTTGGTCCGTTTGGAGATAGTGCTAATCTTGACGCAAGATATATGCATGGTCTACGTCAAATGTACCATAGGCTCAGAAATCATTTTGGACTCACCCGATAGAACTCGTAGATTATGTGGGTCATGTGGAACCTTGCTTCTTTCCTTTTGGAGATAGTGTTAGTGTCAGTGCAAGATAGGTGCATGGTTTGCGCTAAACGTACCATAGGCATAGAAATCGTTTTGGATGCACTTGATTGTACCACTAGGTGATGAGGCTCAAGTGGAACCTCGTTTCGGTCCTTTTAGACATAGTGCTAATCTTGACACAAGATAGTTGCATTGTTTGCATCGAACATACCATAAGTTTGGAAATCATTTTGGACACACCGGGTGGAACTCCTGTAAGATGTGGGTCATGTAGAATCTCTCTTATTTCTATTTGGGTCATGTGCAAAATAGATGCATGGTTTGCGCTAGACATACCATGGGCTCAAAAACCATTATGGATGCACTCGACGTACCACTAGGTGACGAGGCTCAAGTGAAAGCTCATTTTGGTCCATTCGGACATAGTGCTAATCTTGAAACCAGATAGGTGAACGGTTTGCGTCAAATGTACCATTGGCTCGAAAATTGTTTTGGACGCACCCTATGGAACTCCTAGGCGACATGGGTCATGTGGAATCGGTCTTCTTTCTCTTTGGAGACAGTGTTAGTGTCAGTGCAAGATAGGCGCACAGTTTGCACCAAATGTACCACCGGCTCAGAAATTGTTTTGGATGCACCTGATAGTAGTCCTAGGTGACGAGGCTCAAGTGAAGCTCGGTCCGTTTGGAGATAGTGCTAATCTTGATGCAAGGTTGGTGCACGGTTTGCGTCGAATGTACCATAGGCTCAAAAATCATTTTGGATGCACCAAATAGAACTCCTAGGTGACATGGGTCATGTGGAATCTCTATTCTTTTCGTTTAGAGACAGTGTTAGTGTTGATGCAAGATAGGTGCACGGTTTGCACTAGACGTACCACAAGCTCATAAATCGTTTTGGACCTCCAGATGGTACTACTAGGTGATGAAGCTCAAGTGGAAGCTCATTTTGGTCCTTTCGGAGATAGTGCTAATCTTGACGCAAGATAGGTGCGCGCTATGTGTCAAACATACCATAGGCTCAGAAATCATTTTGGATGCACCCGATGGAACTCTTAGGAGACGTGGATCATGTGGAATCTCACTTCTTTCTTTTTGGAGACAGTGTTACTATCGATACAAGATAGGTGCACGATTTGTGCCAAATGTACCATCAGCTCAAAAATCGTTTTGGACACACCCAATGGTAGTCCGAGGTGACGTGGCTCAAGTCAAAGCTGATTTCATTCTGCTTGGAGATAGTGCACATCTTGGCGCAAGATAGTTGCATGGTTTGCATCGAACGTACCGTAGGCTTGGAAATCGTTTTGGACGCACCTGATGGAACTCCTGGGTGATGTGGGTCATGTGGAATCACTCTTATTTCTATTTGGGTCATGTGCAATTAGATGCATGGTTTGTGCTAGACATACCATGGGCTCAAAAATCATTATGGATGCACTCGACAGTACCCCTAGGTGTCAAGGCTCAAGTGAAAGCTCGTTTTGGTCCTTTCGGACATAGTGCTAATCTTGACACAAGATCGGTGCATAGTTTGCGTCAAATGTACCATAGGCTTGAAAATTGTTTTGGACGCACCCTATGGAACTCCTAGGCGACGTGGGTCATGTGGAATCTCTCTTCTTTCTCTTTGTTAACAGTGTTAGTGTTAGTGCAAGATAGGTGCACGGTTTGCACCAAACGTACCACCGGCTCAGATATGGTTTTGGACGCACCCGATAGTACTCCTAGGTGACGAGGCTCAAGTGAACCTCAGTATGTTTGGAGATAGTGCAAATCTTGATGCAAGGTTGGTGCACGGTTTGCGTCGAATGTACCATAGGCTCGAAAAACATTTTGGATGCACCAAATAGAACTCCTAGGTGACATGGGTCATGTGGAATCTCTCTTCTTTTCGTTTAGAGACAGTGTTAGTGTCGATGCAAGATAGGTGCATGGTTTCTAGTAGACGTACCATAGGCTCATAAATCGTTTTGGACCACCAGATGGTACCACTAGGTGATGAGGTTCAAGTGGAAGCTCATTTCGGTCCTTTCGGAGATAGTGCTAATCTTGACGCAAGATAGGTGCGCGCTATGTGTCGAACATACCATAGGCTCAGAAATCATTTTGGATGCACCCGAATGAACTCTTAGGTGACGTGGGTGGTGTGGAATCTCACTTCTTTCTTTTTGGAGACAGTGTAACTATCGGTACAAGATAGCTGCACGATTTGTGCCAAACGTACCATCGGCTGAAAAATCATTTTGGACACACCCAATGGTAGTTTGAGGTGACATGGCTCAAGTCAAAGCTCATTTCATTCTGCTTGGAGATAGTGCTAATCTTGGCGCAAGATAGGTGCACGGTTTGCAGTCATACGCATGGAAATCATTTTGGACGTACCTAATGGATCTCCTAGGTGACATGGGTATGTGGAAACTCTATTCTTTCCATTTGGAAACCATTTTGGATGCACTTGATAGTACCACTGGGAGACAAGTCTAAAGTGGAAGCTTGTTTCGATCCTTTCGGAGATAGTGCTAATCTTGACGCAAGATAGGTGCACGATTTGTGTCGAACGTAGCATAGGCTCGGAAATTGTTTCAAACGCACCTAATGGAACTCCTAGATGACGTGGGTCATGTGGAATCCCACTTCTTTATGTTCAGAGACAGTGTTAATGTCAGTGTAAGATAGGTGCACAGTATGCGCCAAACGTACCATCGGCTTAGAAATTGTTTTGGATGTAGCCGACAATACTCCTAGGTGATGAGGCTCAAGTGAAAGCTCCGTCCATTTGCAGATAGTGCTAATCTTGATACAAGATATATGCACGGTTTGCGACGAGCGTACCATAGGCTCGAAAATCATTTTGGAGTCACCCGATACAACTCCTAGATTACGTGGGTCATGTGGAATCTCGAATCTTTCCTTTTGGATACAGTGTTAGTGTTAGTGTAAGATAGGTGCATGGTTTGGCTAGACGTACCATAGGCATAGAAATCATTTTGGATGCACTTGATCGTACCACTAGGTGACGAGGCTTAAGTGGAAGCTCGTTTCGGTCCTTTCAGACATAGTGCTAATCTTGACACAAGATAGTTGCATGGTTTGTGTCGAACGTACCATAAGCTTGGAAATCATTTTGGACGCACCTGATGGAACTCGAGGGTGACGTGGGTCATGTGGAATCTCTCTTCTTTCTATTTGGGTCATGTGCAAAATAGATGCATGGTTTGCGCTAGACATACCATGGGATCAGAAATCGTTTTGGATACACTCGACAGTACCACTAGGTGACAAGGCTCAAGTGAAAGTTTGCTTTGGTCCTTTTAGACATAGTGCTAATCTTGACACAAGATAGGTGCCCGGTTTGTGTCAAACATACCATAGGCTCAAAAATCATTTTAGACGCATCCTATGGAACTCCTAGGCAACGTGTGTCATGTGGAATCTCTCTTCTTTCTCTTTGGAGACAGGGTTAGTGTCAGTGTAAGTTAGGTACACGATTTGCACCAAACGTACCATCAGCTCAGAAATTGTTTTGGACGCACCCGATGGTACTCCTAGGTGACGAGGCTCAAGTGAAGCACGGTCCGTTTGGAGATAGTGCTAATCTTGACGCAAGGTTGATGCACGGTTTGCGTCGAACGTACCATAGGCTCAGAAATCGTTTTGGACTCACCCGATGGAATTCTAGGTGACGCGGGTGATGTGGAATCTTGCTACTTTCTGTTTGGAGACATTTTTAGTGTTGGTGCAAAATGGATGCATGGTTTGCACTAGGCGTACCATATACTCAGAAATCATTTTGCACACACCTGATGGTACCACTAGATGACGAGGCTCAAGTGGAAGCTCGTTTTAGTCCTTTCAGACATAGTGCTAATCTAGACACAAGATAGGTTCATGGTTTGCGTCAAATGTACCATAGACTCAAAAATCATTTTGGACGCACGAAATGGAACTCCTAGGTGACATGGGTCATGTGGAATCTCTCTTCTTTTCATTTAGAGATAGTGTTAGTGTCAATGCAAGCTAGGTGCACGGTTTGCACTAGACGTACCACAGGCTCATAAATCATTTTGGACCCCCAGATGGTACCACTAGGTGATGTGGCTCAAGTGGAAGCTCGTTTCGGTCCTTTCGGAGATAGTGCTAATCTTGACGCAAGATAGGTGCGTGCTATGCGTCGAACATACCATAGGCTCAGAAATCATTTTGGATGCACCTGATGGAACTCTTAGTTGACGTGGGTCGTGTGTAATCTCACTTCTTTATTTTTGGAGACAGTGTTACTATTGGTACAAGATAGGTGCACGATTTGTGCCAAATGTACCATCGGCTCAGAAATCATTTTGGACACACTCGATGGTAGTCCCAGGTGACGTGGCTCAAGTGAAAGCTCATTTCATTCTGCTTGGAGATAGTGCTAATCTTGACGCAAGATAGGTGCACGGTTTGCGTCGAACGTGCCATACGCTTGGAAATCATTTTGGACGTACCTAGTGGAACTCCTAGGTGACACGGGTATGTGGAAACTCTATTCTTTCCATTTGGAGACAGTGTTAGTGTTAGTGCAGGATAGGTACACGGTTTGCGCTAGACGTACCATAGGCTCAGAAATTGTTTTGTATGCACCTAATGGTACCACTAGGAGACGAGGCTAAAGTGGAAGCTCGTTTCGATCCTTTCAGAGATAGTGCTAATCTTGACGCAAGATAGGTGCATCATTTGCGTCGAACGTACCGTAGGCTCGAAAATCATTTCAAACGCATCTGATGGAACTCCTAGATGACGTGGGTTGTGGAATCTCACTTCTTTTTGTTTAGAGACTGTTAATGTCAGTGCAAGATAGGTGCACAGTATGCGTCAAATGTACCATCGGCCTAGATATTGTTTTGGACACAACCGACAGTACTCCTAGGCGATGAGGCTCAAATGAAAGCTCGGTCCGTTTAGAGATAGTACTAATCTTGACGCAAGATATATGCACGGTTGGCGTCGAACGTACCATAGGCTCAAAAATCATTTTGGACTCACCTGATAGAACTCCTAGATTACGTGGGTCATGTGGAATCTCGCTTCTTTCCTTTTGGAGACAGTGTTAGGGTCAGTGCAAGATAGGAGCATGGTTTGCGCTAGATGTCCCATAGGCATAGAAATCATTTTGGATGCACTTGATCATACCACTAGGTGACGAGGCTCAAGTGGAAGCTCGTTTCATCCACTCAAACATAGTGCTAATCTTGACATAATATAGTTGCATGGTTTGCGTCGAACGCACCATAATCGTGGAAATCATTTTGGACACACCCAATGGAACTCTTAGGTGACGTGGGTCATGTGGAATCTCTCTTCTTTCTATTTGGGTCATGTGCAAAATAGATGCATGGTTTGCGCTAGACATAATGTGGGCTCATAAATCGTTTTGGACGCAGTCGATGGTACCACTAGGTGACGAGGCTCAAGTGAAAGCTCGTTTTGGTCCTTTCAGACATAGTGCTAATATTGACACAAGATAGGTGCACGGTTTGCGGCGAATGTACCATAGGGTCAAAAATCATTTTATACGCACCCTATGGAACTCCTAGGTGATGTGGGTCATGTGAAATCTCCCTTCTTTCTCTCTGGAGACAGTGTTAGTGTCGGTGTAAGTTAGGTGCATGGTTTGCACCAAACGTACCACCGGTTCAGAAATTGTTTTGGACGCACCCGATGGTACTCCTAGGTGACGAGGCTCAAGTGAAGCTCAGTCCGTTTGGAAATAGTGCTAATCTTGACGCAATGTTGGTGCACGGTTTGCGTCGAACGTACCATAGGCTCAGAAATCGTTTTGGACTCATCTGATAGAATCCTAGGTGTCGCAGGTCATGTGGAATCTTGCTTCTATCTGTTTGGAGACAGTGTTAGTGTTGGTTCAAGATGGGTGCATGGTTTGTACTAGACGTACCATAGGAACAGAAATCGTTTTGGACACACTTGATGGAATCACTAGATGACGAGGCAGAAGTGGAAGCTCGTTTTGGTCCTTTTGGATATAGTGCTAATCTTGATACAAGATAGGTCCACGGTTTGCGTCGAATGTACCATAGGCTCAAAAATTATTTTGGACGCACAAAATAGAACTCCTAGGTGACATGGGTCATGTGGAATCTCTCCTCTTTTTTGTTAGAGACAGTGTTATTGTCGATGCATGACAGGTGCACAGTTTGCACTTGATGTACCACAGGCTCATAAATCATTTTGGACCACCAGATTGTACCACAGGTGATGAGGCTCAAGTAGAAGCTCGTTTCGGTCCTTTCGAAGATAGTGGTAATCTTAATGCATGATAGGTGCGCGCTATGTGTCGAACATACCATAGGCTCATAAATCATTTTGGATGCACCCGATGGAACTCTTAGATGATGTGGGTCATGTGGAATCTCACTTCTTTCTTTTTGGAGACAGTGTTACTGTCGGTACAAGATAGGTGCACGATTTGTGCCAAACGTACCATTGGCTCAAAAATCATTTTGGACACACCCGATGGTAGTCCCAGGTGACATGGCTCAAGTGAAAGCTCATTTCATTCTGCTTGGAGATAGTGCTAATCTTAACGTAAGATAGGTGCATGATTTGCGTCGAACGTGCCATACGCTTGGAAATCATTTTGGACGTACCTAATGGAACTCCTAGGTGACTTGGGTATGTGGAAACTTTGTTCTTTCCATTTGGAGACTGTGTTAGTGTTAGAGCAAGATAGGTACACAGTTTGCGCTATATGTACCATAGGCTCAGAAATCATTTTCGACGCACCTGATGGTACCACTAGGAGATGAGGCTAAAGTGGAAGCTCGTTTTGATCCTTTTGGAGATAGTGCTAATCTTGACGCAGAATAGGTGCATGATTTGCGTCGAACGTACAATAGGCTTGGAAATCATTTAAAACGCACCTGATGGAACTCCTAGATGACGTGGGTCATGCGGAATCTCACTTCTTTCTATCTAGAGACAGTGTTAGTGTCAGTGCAAGATAGGTGCACAGTATGCGCCAAATGTACCATCGGCTTAGAAATTGTTTTGGACGCAGCCTATGGTACTCCTACGTGATGAGGTTCAAGTGAAAGCTCAGTCCAGTTGGAGATTGTGCTAATCTTGAAGTAAGATATATGCACGGTTTGCGATGAACGTACCATAGGCTCAGAAAATCATTTTAGACTCACCCAATAGAACTCCTAGATTACATAGGTCATATGGAATCTCGCTTCTTTCCTTTTGGAGACAGTGTTAATGTCAGTGCAAGATAGGTGCATGGTTTGCGCATAACGTACCATAGGCATAGAAATCATTGTGCATGAACTTGATCATACCGCTAGGTGATGAGGCTCAAGTGGAAGCTCGTTTCGGTCCTTTTAGACATAGTCCTAATCTTGACACAAGATAGTTGCATGATTTGTGTCTAATGTACCATAAGCTTGGAAATAGTTTTGGATGCACTCAATGGAACTCCTGGGTGACATGGGTCATGTGGAATCTCTCTTCTTTCTATTTGGGTCATGTGCAAAATAGATGCATGGTTTGCGCTAGACATACCATGGGCTTAGAAATCATTTTGGACACACTCGATGATTCCACTAGGTGACGAGGCTCAAGTGAAAGCTCGTTTTGGTCCGTTCGAACATAGTGCTAATCTTGACACAAGATAGGTGCACAATTTGCGTCGAACGTACCATAGGCTCGAAAATTGTTTTGCACGCACCCTATGGAACTCTTAGGTGACGTGGGTCATGTGGAATCTCTCTTCTTTCTCTTTGGAGACAGTGTTAGTTCGGTGTAAGTTAGGTGCACGGTTTGCACCAAACATAGCATCGGCTTAGAAAATTGTTTTGGATGCACCCGATAGTACTCCTAGGTGACGAGGTTCAAGTGAAGCTCGGTCTATTTGGAAATAGTGCTAATCTTGATGCAATGTTGGTGCACGGTTTGCGTCGAACGTACCATAGGCTCAGAAATCGTTTTGGACTCACCGATGGAATCCTAGGTGACGCGGGTCTTGTGGAATCTTGCTTCTTTCAGTTTGGAGACAGTGTTAGTGTTGGTTCAAGATGGGTGCATGGTTTGCACTAGGCGTGTTGGTTCAAGATAGGCATAGAAATTGTTTTGGACGCACTTGATGGAACCACTAGATGACGAGGCACAAGTGGAAACTCATTTTGGTCCTTTCGGATATAGTGCAAATCTTGAAACAAGATAGGTGCACGGTTTGCGTCAAATGTACCATAGGCTCGGAAATCATTTTGGACGCACTAAATATAACTCCTAGGTGACATGGGTCATGTGGATCTCTCCTCTTTTTGGTTAGAGACAGTGTTAGTGTCAATGCAAGACAGGTGCACGGTTTGCACTGGACGTACCACAGGCTCATAAATCATTTTGGACCACCAGATGGTACCACTAGGTGATGAGGCTTAAGTGGAAGCTTGTTTTGGTCATTTCAAAGATATTGCTAATCTTGACGCATGATAGGTGCGCGCTATGCGTCGAACATACCATAGGCTCATAAATCATTTTGGATGCACCCGATGGAACTCTTAGGTGACGTGGGTCATGTGGAATCTCACTTCTTTCTTTTTGGAGACAGTGTTACTGTCGGTACAAGATAGGTGCATGATTTGTGCCAAATGTATAATCGGCTCAAAAATTATTTTGGACACACCCGATGGTAGCCCCCGATGACGTGGTTCAAGTGAAAGCTCATTTCATTCTGCTTGGAGTTAGTGCTAATCTTAACGCAAGATAGGTGCATGATTTGCATCGAACGTGCCATACGCTTGGAAATCATTTTGGACGTACCTAATGGAACTCTGAGGTGACTTGGGTATGTGGAAACTCTATTCTTTCCATTTGGAGACGGTGTTAGTGTCAGAGCAAGATAGGTACATGGTTTGCGCGAGACGTACCATAGGCTCAGAAATCATTTTGGATGCACCTGATGGTACCACTAGGCTAAAGTGGAAGCTCGTTTCGATCCTTTCAAAGATAGTGCTAATCTTAACGCAAGATAGGTGCACGATTTGCGCCAAACATACCATTAGCTCAGAAATCATTTTAGACGCACCCAATGGTACTCCTAGGTGATGAGGCTCAAGTGAAAGCTCGGTCCGTTTGGCGATAGTGCTAATCTTGACGCAAGACAGGTGCACGATTTGCATCGATCGTAGCATAGGCTCAGAAATCATTTTGGACGCACCCGATGGAACTCCTAGGCGACATGGGTCTTATGGATCTCTCTTCTTTCTGTTTGGAGACAATATTAGCATTGGTGCAAGATAGGTGCATATTTACACTAAATGTAACATAGGCACGTAAATCATTTTGGACGCACTTGATGGTACCACAAGGTGTCGAGGCTCAAGTGGAAGCTCGTTTCAGTCCTGTCGGAGATAGTGCTAATCACGACGCAAGATAGGTGCACGGTTTGTGTTGAACATACCATACGCTCAGAAATCGTATGGATGCACCCAATGGAACTCCTAGGTGACGTGCCTCATGTGGAATCTCACTTCTTTCCATTTGGAGACAGTGTTAGTGTCGGTGCAAGATAGGTGAACAGTTTGCTTCAAACGTACCATTGGTTCATAAATCAGTCTGGACAGACCTGATTGTACTCTTAGGTGGCGAGGCTCAAGTGAAAGCATAGTTCGTTCAGAGATAGTGCTAGTCTTGATGCAAGATAGGTGCACGATTTGTGTCGAACGTGCCTTAGGCTCAGAAATCATTTTGGACACACCCGAGGGAACTCCTACATGACGTGGGTCATGTGGAATCTCTTTTCTTTCTGTTTGAAGACTATGTTAGTGTCAGTGCAAGATAGGAGCATAATTTGTGCTAGACATACCATAGGCTCAGAAATCTTTTTGGATGCACCCGATGGAACTCTTAGGAGACGTGGGTCATGTGGAATCTCACTCCTTTCTTTCTGGAGACAGTGTTACTGTCGGTACAAGATAGGTGCACGATTTGTGCCAAACGTACCATCGGCTCAGAAATCATTTTAGACACACCTAATGGTAGTCCCAGGTGACGTGGTTCAAGTGAAAGCTCATTTCATTCTGCTTGGAGATAGTGCTAATCTTGACACAAGATAGGTGCATGGTTTGCGTCGAACGTGCCATACGCTTGGAAATTGTTTTGGGTGCACCTAATGGAACTCCTAGGTGACATGGGTACGTGGAAACTCTGTTCTTTCCATTTGGAGACAGTGTTAGTGTCAGTGCAAGATACGTACACGGTTTTGCGCTAGACGTACCATAGGCTCAGAAATCGTTTTGGATGCACCTAATGGTACCACTAGGAGGCAAGGCTAAAGTGGAAGCTCGTTTCGATCCTTTTGGAGATAGTGCTAATCTTTATGCAAGATAGGTGCACGATTTGCGTCGAATGTACCATAGGCTCGGAAACCGTTTCAAACGCACCCGATGGAACTCCGAGATGACATGGGTCATTTGGAATCTCACTTCTTTCTGTTTAGAGATAGTGTTAATGTCAGTGCAAGATAGGTGCGTAGTATGCGCCAAACGTACCATCGGCTTAGAAATCATTTTGGATGCAGTCGACGGTACTCCTTGGTGATGAGGCTCAAGTGAAAGCTCGATCCGTTTCGAGATAGTGCTAATCTTGACGCAAGATATATGTACGGTTTGCGGCGAACGTACCATAGGCTCGGAAATTGTTTTGGACTCACCCGATAGAACACCTAGATTATGTGGGTCTTGTGGAATCTCGCTTCTTTCCTTTTGGAGATAGTGTTAGTATCAGTGCAAGATTGGTGCATGGTTTGCACTAGACGTACCATAGGCATAGAAATTGTTTTGGATGCACTTGATCATACCACTAGGTTATGAGGCTCAAGTGGAAGCTCATTTTGGTCCTTTCGGACGTAGTGCTAAGCTTGACACAAGGTAGTTGCCTGGTTTGCGTCGAACATACCATAAGCTTGGAAATTATTTTGGACGCACCCGATGGAACTCTTGGGTGACGTGGGTCATGTGGAATCTCTCTTCTTTCTATTTGGGTCATGTGCAAAATAGATACATGGTTTGCGCTAGACATACCATGGGCTCAGAAATTGTTTTGGACGCACTCGATGGTACCACTAGGTGACAAGGCTCAAGTGAAAGCTCATTTTGGTCTTTCGGACATAGTGCTAATCGTGACACAAGATAGATGCACGGTTTGCGTCGAGCGTACCATAGGCTCAAAAATTGTGTTGGACGCACCCTATGGAACTCCTAGACGACGTGGATCATGTGGAATCTCTCTTCTTTCTCTTTGGAGATAGTGTTAGTGTTGGTGTAAGATAGGTACACAGGATGCACCAAACGTACCACCAGCTCAGAAATTGTTTTGGACGCGATCGATGGTACTCCTAGGTGACGAGGCTCAAGTGAAAGCTCGGTCCTTTTTGAGATAGTGCTATTCTTGATGCAAGGTTGGTGCATAGTTTGCGTCGAACATACCACAGGCTCAAAAATAGTTTTGGACTCTCCTGATGGAATCCTAGGTGGCGTGGTCAAGTGGAATCTTGCTTCTTTCTGTTTGGAGACAGTGTTAGTGTTGGTGCAAGATGGGTGCATGGTTTGCACTAGACGTGCCAAAGGCTCAGAAATCGTTTTAGACGCACTTGATGGTACCACTAGATGACAAGGCTCAAGTGGAAGCTCGTTTTGGTCCTTTCGGACATAGTGCTAATCTTGACACAAGATAGGTGCATGGTTTGCGTCGAACGTACCATAGGCTCAAAAATCATTTTGGACGCACAAAATAGAACTCCTAGGTGACATGGATCATGTGGAATCTCTCTTCTTTTCGTTTAGAGACAATGTGACCATCGATACAAGATAGGTGCACGGTTTGCACTAGACGTACCACAGGCTCATAAATCATTTTGGGCCAGAAGATGCTACCACTAGGTGATGAGGCTCAAGTGGAAGCTCGTTTCGGTTCTTTCGGAGATAGTGATGATCTTGATGCAAGATAGGTGCGTGCTATGCGTCGAACAGACCATAGGCTCAGAAAATCATTTTGGATGCACCCGATGGAGCTCTTAGGGGATGTGGGTCATGTGGAATATCACTTCTTTCTTTTTGGATATAGTGTTACTATCGGTACAAGATAGGTGCACGATTTGTGCCAAACGTACCATCAACTCAGAAATCATTTTGGACACAACCGATGGTAGTCCCAGGTGACGTGGCTCAAGTGAAAGCTCATTTCATTCTGATTGGAGATAATGCTACTCTTGACACAAGATAGGTGCACGGTTTGCGTCGAACGTGCCATACGCTTGGAAAACGTTTTGGACGCACCTAATGGAACTCCTAGGTGACATGGGTACGTGGAAACTCTGTTTTTTCATTTTGAGACAGTGTTAGTGTCAGTGCAAGATAGGTACACGGTTTGCGCTAGACGTACCATAGGCTCAAAAATCATTTTGGATGCACCTGATGGTACCACTAGGAGACGAGGCTAAAGTGGAAGCTCGTTTCAATCCTTTTGGAGATAGTGCAAATCTTGACACAAAATAGGTGCATGATTTGCCTCGAACGTACCATAGGCTTGGAAATCATTTCAAACTCACCCGATGGAACTCCTAGATGACATGGGTCATGTGGAATCTCACTTCTTTTTGTTTAGAGATAGTGTTAATGTCAGTGCAAGATAGGTGCACAGTATGTGCCAAACGTACCATCGGCTTACTGCGTTAAGATTAGCACTATCATGTACTATTGGACCCAAACAACCTTCGACTTGAGCCTCGTCACCTAAGGGTACCATCGGGTACGGCCAAAATAATTTTGAAGCCTATGGTACGTTTGGCGCAAACTGTGCACCTACCTCGCACCGACGCTAACACTGTCTCTAAACGGACCGAAACGAGATTCCACATGACCCACATCACCTAGGAGTCCATCGGGTGCATCCAAAATGATTTCTGAGCCTTATGGTACATTAAGCGCAACTATGCACCTCTCTTGCGTCGAGATTAACACTATCTCCAAAATGGCCCAAACAAGCTTCCACTTGAGCCTTGTCAACTAGAAGTACGTGGTGCGTGGAAAATAATTTCTGAGCCAATAGTACATTTGGCACAAATGGTGCACCTATCTTTCGCTGACACTAACATTGTCTCCAAACGGACTGAAGCGAGATTCCACATGACCCATGTCCCTTAGGATTTTCATCAGGTGTGTCCAAAATGATTTTAGAGCCTATGGTATGTTCGACAAAAACAGTGCACCTATCCTACATCACGATAAGCTAGTAAACAAACCCAAACAAGCTTCCACTTGACCCTCATCACCTAGGACTACCATCGAATGTGTCTAAAATGATTTCTGAGCCTATGGCACGTTTGGTGCAAACTGTGCACCAATCTTGCACGTACACTAACACTGTCTGTAAATGGACTAGAACAAGATTCCACGTAACCCATGTCACCTAAGACTTCCAACGGGTGCGTCCAAACGATTTTTGGGCCTGTGGTATGTTTGGCACAAACAGTGAACCTATCTTGTGTCAAGATTAGCACTATCTCCAAACGGATGGGAATGAACTTTCAATTAAGCCTCGTCACCTAGGAGTACTATCAGGTGCATCCAAAATAATTTTTGAGCCTATGGTATGTTTGGTGCAAACCCTGCACCTATCTTGCACTGACACTAACACTGTCTCCAATCAGACCGAAGCGAGATTCCACATGACCCACGTCACCTAGGAGTTCCGTCGGGTGTGTCTAAAATGATTTATGATCCTTATGGTACATTCGGCGTAAACCATGTTCCAATCTTGCATCAAGATTAGCACTATCTCCAAATGTACCCAAACAAGCTTCCACTTGAGCCTCGTCAAGTACAATAGGCTGCATCCAAAATGATTTCTGAGCCTATGGTACATTTGGTGCAAACTATGCACCTATCTTGCATGGACACTAACACTGTCTCCAAATGGACCGGAATGAGATTCCACATGACCCATGTCACCTAGGAGTTCCATCAGGTGCATCCAAAATGATTTTTGAGCCTATGGTACGTTCAGTGAAAACCGTGCACCTATCTTGCGTCAAGATTAGCACTATCTCCAAAAGGACCCAAACAAGCTTCCAATTGAGATTTATCACCCAGGAGTACCATCGGGTGCGTCCAAAATGATTTTGGAATCTAAGGTACATTTGGTGTAAACCATGCACCTATCTTGCACTAACACTAACACTATCCAAACGGACCGAAGCGAGATTCCACATGACCCACGTCACCTAGGAGTTCCATGAGGGTGCGTCCAAAATGATTTTTGAGCCTTATGGTACATTTGGCGCAAGCCATGCACCTATCTTGCGTCAAGATTACCACTATCTCCAAATGGACCCAAACAAGCTTCCACTTAAGCCTCATCACCTAGGAGTCCATCGGTTGCGGCCAAAATGATTTCTCAGTCTATCGTACTTTAGGCGCAAACCGTGCGCCTATCTTGCACTGGCACTAACACTATCTCCAAATAGATCGAAGCGAGACTTCACATGACCCTCATGACCTAGGAGTTCCACTGGGTGCGTCCAAAGTTATTTCTGAACCTATGGTACACTCGGCGAAAACCATGCACCTATCTTGCATCAAGATTAGCACTATCTCCAAACAGACCAAACAAGCATCCACTTGAGCCTCGTCAACCGGGAGTACCATCGGGTGTGACCAAAACTATTTCTAAGCCTATGGTATGTTTGGCACAAATTGTGCACCTATATTACACCGACAGTAACACTGTCTCCAAATGGACCGAAGTGAGATTCCACATGACCCATGTCACCTAGGAGTTCCATGGGGTGCATCCAAAATGATTTTCAAGCCTTATGTTACATTCGGCATAAGCCGTGCACCTATCTTGCATCAAGGTTAGCACTATCTCTAGATAGACCAAAACAAGCTCCACTTGAGCCTCATCACCTAGGAGTACCATCGGCTGC
Organism: Saccharum hybrid cultivar R570; assembly: GCA_038087645.1. Taxonomy (NCBI): domain Eukaryota; kingdom Viridiplantae; phylum Streptophyta; class Magnoliopsida; order Poales; family Poaceae; genus Saccharum; species Saccharum hybrid cultivar. The sequence continues at coordinate 14,075,530 of JAQSUU010000556.1, forward strand.
ATCCAAAATGATTTCTGAGCCTATGGTACCTTTGGCGCAAATCGAGCACCTATCTTGTACCGACACTAACGCTATCTCCAAACAAACCGAAGCGAGATTTCACATGACCCACATCACCTAGGAGTGTACGTGTGGCTCAAATCATGCACCTAACTTGCATCGATAGTAACACTATCTCCAAAAGGACCGAAGCGAGATTCCACATGATCCACGTGACCTAAGAGTTCCATCAGGTGGTTCCAAATGATTTTTGAGCCTTATGGTACATTTAGTGAAAACCATGCACTTATCTTGTGTCTAGAGTAGCACTATCTCCAAATGGACCCAACCAAGCTTTTAGTTGAGCCTCACCACCTAGGAGTACCATTGGGTGCGTCCAAATTGATTTCTGAGCCCACGGTATGTTTGCCGCAAATCATGCACCTATCTTGCACTGACACTAACATTGTCACTAAACGGATCGAAGCGAGATTCCACATGACTCACGTCAATTAGGAGTTCCATTAGGTCCGTCCAAAATGATTTTCGAGCCTATGGTAAATTTGGCACAAAATCGTGTACCGATTTTGCATGAAGATAAGTGCTATCTCCAAACAGACTAAAATGAGCTTCCACTTGAGCCTCGTGACATAGGAATACCATCGGGTGCATCCAAAATGATTTCTGAGCGTATGGTATGTTTGGCGCAAACGATGCACTTATCTTGCACCAACACAACACTGTCTCCAAACAGATCGAAGCAAGATTCCTCATGACCCAATCACCTAAGAGTTCCATCGGGTGCGTCCAAAACGATTTCTGAGACTTATGGTATGTTCGGCGCAAACTGTGTACTTATCATGCGTCAAGTATGCACTATCTCTGAATAGACTCAAACAAGCTTCCACTTGAGCCTCATCACCTAGGAGTTCCATTGGGTGCGTCCAAAATGATTTTTGATCCTATGGTACATTGGAGCAAACCGTGCAACTTTCTTGCACCGACACTAAAACAATCTTCAAACAGACAGAAACGAGCTTCCTCTTGAGCCTCGTCACCTAGTGGTACCATCGGGTGCATCCAAAACGATTTTTAGAGCCTCTGGTATGTCTAGCGCAAACCATACACCTATCTTGCACTAACACTAACACTGTCTTCAAACAAAACGAAGTGAGATTCCACATGACCCATGTCACCTAAGAGTTCCATTGGGTGCGTCCAAAATGATGTCTGAGCCAATGGTATGTTCGACGCAAACTGTGCACCTATCTTGCATCAAGATTAGCACTCCAAATGGATAGAAATGAGTTTTTGCTTGAGCCTCACCACCTAGGAGTACCATCGGGTGCGTTCAAAATGATTTTCTGAGCCGATGGTACATTTGGCACAAACCGTGCACCAATCTTGCACTGACACTAACACTATCTCCAAAAAGAAACAAGTGAGATTCCACATGACCCATGTCACCTAGGCGTTCCAACGGGTGTGTCCAAAATGATTTCTGAGCCTATGGTATGTTCGACGCAAACCGTGTACCTATCTTGCGTCAACATTAGCACTATCTTCAAACAGGCCGAAACGATCTTCCACTTGGGCCTCGTCACCTAGTTGTACCATGAGGTGCATCCAAAATGATTCTGAGCCTATGGTACATCTAGCGCAAACCATGCACCTATCTTGCACCGACACTAACACTATCACCAAACGGAAAGAACTGATATTCCACATGACCCACGTCACCTAGGAATTTCATCGGGTGTGTTCAAAATGATGTCCGAGCCAATGGTACGTTTGATGCGAACAGTGCAGCTATCTTGCATCAAGATTAGCACTATCTCCAAATGGATCAAAATGAGCTTTCACTCGAGCCTCATCACCTAGGAGTACAATCAGGTGCGTCCAAAACGATTTCTGAGCCGATGGTACATTTGGCACAAACCATGCACCAATCTTGCTCCGACACTAACAGTGTCTCCAAAGAGAAACATGTGAGATTCCACATGACCCATATCACCTAGGAGTTCCATCGGGTGCGTCCAAAATGATGTCTGAGCCTATGGTACATTCGATGCAAACCGTGCAACTATCAAGCGTCAAGATTAGCAGTATGTCCGAAAGGACCAAAACGAGCTTCCACATGAGCCTCGTCACCTAGTGGTACCATCGAGTGCGTCCAAAACGATTTCTAAGCCTATGGTACATCTAGGGCAAACTATGCACCTACCTTGCACCGACACTAATACTGTCTCCAAACAAAAAGAAGAGAGATTCCACATGACCCACGTCACAAAAGAGTTCCATCTGGTGTCCAAAACTATTTCCAAGCCAATGGCACGTTCAACGCAAACAGTGCACCGATCTTGCGTCAACATTAGCACTATGTCCAAACAGACCGAAACAAGCTTTCACTTGAGGCTCGTCACCTAGGAGTACCATTGGGTGCGTCCAAAATGATTTATGAGCCAACGGTATGTTTGGCGCAAACTATGCACCTATATTGCACCAACACTAACATTGTCTCCAAACAGAAAGAAGCCATGTTCCACATGATCCACGTCACCTTGGAGTTGTATCGGGTGCATTGTTGACGGTAATTAACCATCAATTTTATAAGGCAACAAGAGTCAAGAGAAGGGTTAAAATGAGCTTTACCATAGACTTAGGGGTTTTAAAACTAATAGTTTCCATGAGTTTTAGTGAATGTCTATTTTTGCAGGGGGTTATCATGAAAAGATCAAAGGAGACTCACATGTCAGATTGACATAGAGACAAAAAGACTACAGATAACTATTCTAGAATCTAGAAGACTCGAGAAGGCAACCCTACGAAGATGGAGGCCATCTGGCCTGACAGGTGGGGCGCCTGCCCCCACCTCATGGGTGGGCCCTAGCCACAGAGCCAATCAGGCGCGACCTCGTGGATCCTGCCTCAACCGCCTTTGAGGATGAATAAAAATCATAGATCAAGGTCGGTTTGATCCAAGGGTTGTGGTGCTTCATAGAGGGCTATATAAGCAAGGCCCCTGACCCTCGGAGAAACCCTGGAATTCATTAGCAATTCATTAGTAGAGGGAGCCATCAGCAGAGCTAGAGTTTAGAGAGTTTCTCTCCACTAGAGAATTAGAATAGTTACTCCAATTCTTCAAGTTCTACATAGGTTTAGACTAGATAGAGGAAGAGTCAGGTGACTTGTGCTCAGGATTCAGATCTTCGTCATCAAAGTATTTGTATTATTTTGTATCTTTGCTCTATGACTTTATTCTAATATCATTATGTTTCTATTTATTATGTTCCTAGTTTTCTCTAGTAGTAGATTTGATATGGTTATGATTGATGATGAGTTTATGTATATGTTTGCAAAGCGCTTAGCTCTCTTCACGAGGGGGTTAAGTGGTAGATCACATGTAAGCGTGGTGCTTAGATGCTATTTACCTGCAAATGCACCTTGTTGGCCGGGTTGTGTGGTAGTTCGTGGAAGTGACAATTCTATTGAGTCTTATATAGTCCACCCCCCATTGATAGGACATGCAGAAACAACGTTACGTAGGAAGTCATGCTATGTTCTAGCTTTCTTCAGTAATATTCCTTATACATAGATGAAGAGTCTTTTATGCTATATATGATGGTGTGTTTGCTAGAGTACATGAATGACTTAGTAGACTAGAACCTACCTAGAATTCAATCTCTTGAACTAATCAGACGTCAACCTACCTTTATGATGAGTAGTCTATCTCTAATCTCTACGTAATTTATCCCTATACTTTACAAATCAATTATACTTATTTATCATGATTTATCCCCCCTGCCAAAGTAAGTGACTGTGTGATTAATTTCTCATAAGTAGCCATATTTTGCAAATCCATCCATTTAGGTTTAAGTCCTTAGTGCTTTCCCTTGAGCTAAATATAAATTAACGATACTTGGAATATTTTCCCGGTGAAGTGCTATGATGGTATTTTATCTGTACGCTTGCGGATCCTATTTTTATTCTAAGAGGAGCAGTTCTATACCAACACTTTTGGTGCCATGCTTGGGATGACAACTTAGCTTAAGTGGTGTTAGAAGTGTCAACAAGCATTTCTGGCGCCATTGCTGGGGAAGGAATAAACCTTTGAGAAAAATTATGTAAATAGATACTTAGGAAATGAGATATCATAACAAGGCACCTTTGCTTTGGTAGGTTCACCCCTATTGTTTTTCTATGTTTGTATTTTATATAGGGTATTATCAGGATTGGTTCTGATTCACTCAACTCTCCATCATCAGAATTGGATCAACCCAAGAAGGAGCTTATCACCAATTCCTAAAGCTATGGCTACAAAAACCCTACATGAATTCTCTGCTCCTACAGTTGAGAATATTCGTACAGGTCCAGCATTAGAAACAAATAATCTTGAGTTTAAGCTCAAGCCAAGCCTCATTAATATGGTGCAAGCTACCCAATTCAGTGGAAAGGTTCATGAAGATGCAAGTGCACATTTGTAGAACTTCCTGGAAATTGGGAGCACTATCGTCAGTAAAGAAGTCAATCAAGATATCATACTACTTTTCCTTTTTCCATTCTCACTAGTGGGAAGAGGGAAGCAGTGGTTTTATGCCAACAAAGAAGATATCAACACATGGACAAAGTGTTCAAAGGCCTTTCTAGCAAAATTCTTCCCAATAGGCAAGACCAATGCCTTAAGAGGAAAGATTACCAATTTTCAACAGCAGAAGACAGAAACCATTTTAGAAGCATGGGAGCATTTGCAAGAATACATCTCAGATTGTCCTCATCATGGAATGGAAGAATGGTTACTCATGCAAGGCTTTTATCATGGATCAACTTTGAAAGCACGTGAGCACCTAGATGCAACTGCTGGAGGATCATTTTTATCGTTTACAGTTGGGAAAGCCAAGTTGCTTATGGAGAAAATATTAGAAAATCAAGGCTGGTCCCAAGACCACACTCAACATTATCATCAAAGTGAAGAAACAATTGAAGAAGTGAATGCACTGTCTACCAAGATGGATGACTTGCTCAACTTGCTTGACCAAAGGGCTAAGCATAAGGAAGATCAAAGGGCGATTAAAGCAGCATACAAACATGATATAAATTCCACGGCCCAGAAGCCTTTGTATCAGCCAAATCAAAAATTGAATCGACAACCAACATTGAGGGATTTAGTCAGGCAGTAGATCAGAATGAATAGTGAAATCAAAGAAAAGCTTGCCACCAATGATAGAATCCTGGAGATATAAATGTCAAAATGGATAGTTTCTCAGCTACCATCGAAGATCAGCTCAAGTTTAATAAGAAGATAGAAGAGAAGATAAAACAACTAGTTGTGGTATTGTCTACTGCCACAGACCCTGAGCAAGTAAGAGCTATTACTATGAGAGGAGGGAGATCCACCAAGGATCCTCCCTATCCAAAAGGAGCAAGAAGAGCACTAGTAGTACCACCAGTGGCAGAACAAGAGAACAATAATGAAGTTGAACAAGATGTGCAACCTCAAGACACATTACAAGATCACGAGATGAGACAAAAATTTCATGATACGAACTACATACCGTTTTCTCGTAGAATTAGAAGACCACAATCGGATGAGCAGTTTAGCAAGTTCGTGGAGGTTATTCATAAGCTATATGTCAACATACCTCTATTGGATGTCATTCAAGTTCCTACATATGCCAAGTACATCAGAGATATTTTGAACAAGAAGAGACCACTGCCATCCACTAAAGTGATCAAGCTAACCGAAATGTGTAGTGCGGCTATCCTGAATAAATTACCAGAAAAGAAGAAAGATCCAGGATGCCCCACTATTGATTGCTCAACTAGAAATCAACACTTCAACAATGCACTATGCGACCTTGGAGCAAGTGTCAGTGTGATGCCTGCTGCAGTCTATTACAAGCTTGATCACTTAGCACTCGAGCCGACATCAATGTGCCTACAGTTAGCATATCAATCAGTTCTGTACCCATTGGGCATTGCCGAGAATATTCAGTCAAGATACGAGAATTCTTTGTTCCAGTAGACTTTGTGGTACTGGATATGCATCTAGACTCAAAAGTGTCACTCATCCTCAGGAGACCCTTTTTGAGCACCGCCAATACACACATTGATGTCGGGAAAGGAGAAATCAAGTTCACCATAAATGGGCAAGAAGAACAATTTGCATTCAAGTCAAAATAGGAACTCAATTCCTCTGCGAAGATGGTCGATCAAGACAAGATGGAAAAATCACCAAAGACATCATCTCTGGGATTGTTAGAAGAATAAAATATTGGAAGGTCCAGTTCAAAGTACTCTAAAAATTCAAACCCTTGTCGGAAGGTAACTCGGTATTTATCTACATAATTTTTCTTAAGCATTTACATTCACAGTACTGCATTATAAAAATTCTAGCCCCATGTAAATAATTTTTACGGTGTGTAAAAACCCGTTAAAAGTATTTACCGTGGTGGTACAAAAATATTTACTCCATGCATTTTAAGAATTTTATTTTCTACTCTTTTAATTTCTTGCATTTTATTTATATATATATGTAGTGCATAGTGGACCCACCACCATGGGACCCACATGTCATACACTCTACCTCACATACATCACATCACATTATTTCATCCACTTCCACTCACCTCCACCATTTTCTCTTTTCCACCGCCAAATCCACCCACACACCTCTTTTCATACTTAGCACTTAAGCAAGGTGGAGAGTTGAAAAATTCAGCCAGAAAGGGGACAGAAGTGGGGCGGCCACCCCATCCACTTGGGCGCCCACCTGGCCATCTCCTCCTCTATAAAAACCCCTTCACCCATTGCTTCTATGCACCACCAAGACTCAGAATTTTTAGTGTACAAGCTGTTCTCAGTTTCAAGTTTCCTGCAAGAGCATAGGAGAGAAGGAAGACAGTGGAAAGAAAGAAAAGAAAGGAGGGAAGAGAGGAGAGTGTCTTAGAGCTTAGAGATTGAGAGAAGGAAGGTTTTTAGTGCTGCTATCAATCTCATTTAGTGGTAGTGCTACCAAGTTAGGCTAGAGCAAATTAAAATTTGAAGGGAGGTTCTGTCGGAAACCAACTAAAGAAATAATCTCTTGGACGACTAACCTCTGACCGCTGACTTTGGATGGCTAACCAACTAACCCCTTCCCTAACTCTCTCCATGAGTTTTGTCTTTGTCTTTTTTGCAGGATGAGTGGATTAAAGAAGTTTGCTAAGGGAGCTATGGGAGCAGTCAAGAGCATTGGAACCAGGAGATCGACATGAGCATCATCAAGAGCCGGCTTTGACATGAGTGTCAACCCTCGTGCTGCTCCTACATCTGCTTCCTCTTCATCACCTATGCCAAAGATCCTTCGCAAGCTAAGTCAGCTTGGACTGAGAGACTCTCATGAGAAAGAAGTATACAAGAAGATCAAAGACAAGGAGTTCACCCACACGCCAGCATTTGACCTCACACTACTCCAAGAAGCAGGTATGAGTTCTGAATTCGATGCTATTTTCTCATTAATAGGATGGACGTCTGCTTGGGATGTCTCTGAGTTAGGGTCTAAGCTCTTAACCATAGAATTTCTCTACACCTTAAGGATCACCGAGTCAGGAGTCTATTTTAGGCTTTTCACACGTGAGTTTTATCCTACTTGGAGAGAGCTTAGAAACCTCCTTAATTTTAGATGAAGCTTTAGAAGATTTTGAGAAGCATATGTTTTGGACTGAGATTTCTAAACACTCTGTTTTCAATTCTCATTGGACTAGCGATATAGAACATCCAACCCTTAGGTTCTTTCACAAATGGCTAGGCTTCACATTTTTCCCTTGTGATGACACAAGCAAGGTTAGAAGTGCGGACCTGCAGCTGATGTATGCAGCTGTCAATAAGATCAAAGTCTCGCCTATCCGTTTGTTAGTAGCCCATTGGTTGATCGTTCCCTCTTACCGAGTAGGACCTGTGCTATTTGTTCACTTGTTACTCGCATTGCTTCAAACTTAGACATGTTGCAAGGTGCCTCCCTTGAATTTATTGAAGAGCATCATGATACTTTTGGTTATGATCATCTTTTTCATGCCCACCTTCTGAAAAGAATAAACAATGAACTTTTTATGACATATGGTGAGACCAAGCTCCGGTTACCTAACCCAGAGTTGGCCCTCTATTCTGTCAGAACTTTCCATGTTGATTTACAGGCTCAACCAGTGAATGCTCGAGCACCTCAGAGGACTGCCTCTGAAAGAGTCACACATCGTTAAGAACCAATTTGGCACGGAGTTGACCCTAGCCAAAAACAGCCAGCTCATGCTAGCTATGATAGTTGGATGGATCACAACTATCGGGTTCTAAACCCGTGGGAGTTTCCTCCAACTCATTAGCCACATGAGGGCTATGAGCAACCACCTCCACCAACACAACCATTTGATCCCCATGGAGAGGGAACTTCATCAAGGGGTGAAAGGCAATCATTTGACCGCTATGGAGCAGGAACATCATCAGGTGGAGCACGAGAAGAGTTTGAGCGTGGACGTAGATCCGACGTTGCTGGGTTTCATTACACCCCACAACAATACTATCAAGAGAACATGGCATTTCACCAGCGCACCGACAACGCCCTCCAAACACTCATAGATGGCCAAGCCTACAACACCCGGATGTGGGCGGCGCAGCACTAGTGGAACCGCAACACAACCCAGACCTTAACTAGCATTCAAGAGTGACAAGAACAGAATGCCCGGACTATGGAAGAAATATTGGGGTACCTTCGCATGGACTGAATGACGATGACAAGATCTAGCTTGGGGGAGGACCCCCACTACCCAAGGTAAGTTTTCTTTTCCTTTGCAATTTTCCCTTTCTACAATCTCTTTTTGTTTACTTTTCATGTATTTAAAAAAACAAAATAAATATTTACTATTTTTTAGTGTGCCTATTTTAGTTTGCTCTAAAAACTTGAAAACCATATAAAAAGAGTGTGTATAAGAGTATGTTTTTAATCTTATTGCTTTAGTTTGTTAATAAGTATGTAGACTTGAAGAATGCATGATGGAAATGATGAACAACTGCTCTATTGTAATTCTTTTCAAGTACCTAGTTTTCAACCTAGAATTCTCCCAGGGATTGGATAAACTGTTGACACATGAATTTACTCTACACTTTAAACCTGTGGGAGTGTATGCTTAATCTAAGTCTAGGTAATTGACGAACATGATATGATATAGTCTAAGCTACTGTTTATCTTGTTCCTAGTGACACTAAATTCTAGAGATTTATTTTTGAAAACTTAAAATGCGACATGATGAGTTTCTTATATGACGAGTGTTAAATTCCTACCATAGTCATACATGATTATTAGAATAGGAAACCTTCCATATATTTACTGCCTGTAATTGTATTGAGTTTGATTGGGCTGTGTCAACCCCTAGCGGCTTGTCATGCTATTAAAAACACGATTCACACACACATCATGCATCCTTGCTACTTCTACCCTAGAAGTACGCACCATATATTTGTCCCATTTAGATCCACCAAAAATGTTCTACTCTTACACTGAGAGTGAACACTAAATATTCCCCATAGGATTCCTTTTTCTGCTAGCCAAATACCTTTATAATTGCTCCAAGTTTTCATCATCCCTCTCATATCAATTTTGTTCTTCGTATAAGAGACTTGTTATCCATTTTCTAGTAAAAAAAGAGAGAAGCAAAAGTAAACAAAAAAAGAAGAAGAAGAAAGAAAGAAAGAAAGAAAAGAAAGATATTTATGCAACCAAGTTTCCATTTATTTTTCAAGGTTCAGAAGAGAGAAGTTATTTTCAAGTATGGAGCATTGTAGAATTAGACTTTCACCTCTTTCTATCTATCTCATTTATTCCCCATCATTTTAGCCACCATATCAAACCACACATGCACCTCTTGATTTGATTGTATGATGAGTTCCTCTAGATCCATAGTTTGACTAGGCAACATATGCATTGCAAGTATGTATGAGCTATATCCATACCCATGAACTCCACATAAGCCTTGTTAGTTATAGGGTGAGAGAGAGAAGGCATACCCAAGATTTGCCTTGAGCCAAAAATATGACATATTTTGAGAGGAGAGATAAGGCATAACCTTTCAAATGCCTTAGTGAGGATCCACAAATACCACATATTGAGAGACTTGTGAGAGTAATATTTAAGGAACTCTGAGTTTTATATGCAAACATTTATGAAAACTCCAGGACAGAGGTGGAACAAAGATCATGAGATATAGTGCTTGACTTAATTGTTCTGTCTTTCAATTGCTCAAGACCCAAGTGCAGGTAAAAGCCCCATGGTTGAAGAAACATGAGTAAGTTTGAAAGTCAGTGCAGTCCACTCTAGTCAAAATGAAGAATTTTTGTTTGAACGCACGTGTACTTTTAAGGCGTGAAAGCATTGTAGTAACTCCTGATCCATCTTAGTTTAGTTGTTTGCTCAGGTACAAGCAAAAGGTAAGCTTGGGGGAGTTTGTTGATGGTAATCAACCATCAATTTTATAAGGCAACAAGAGTCAAGAGAAGGGTTAAAATGAGCTTTACCATAGACTTAGAGGTTTTTAAACTAATAATTTCCATGAGTTTTGGTGAATGTCTATTTCTGCAGGGGTTATCAGGAAAAGATTAAAGGAGACCCACATGTTAGATTTACATAGAGACAAAAAACTACAAATAACTTTTCTGGAATCTAGAAGACTTGAGAAGGCAACCCTACGAAGACGAAGGCCATCTGGCCTGACAGGTGGGATGCCCGCCCCTACCTCATGGGTGGCTGCCCAAGCCATGGAGCCAATCAGGCATGACCTTGCGGATCCTGCTTCCACCGTCTTTAAGGATGAATAAAAATCGTAGATCAAGGTCGGTTTGATCCAAGGGTTGTAGTGCTTCCTAGAGGGATATATAAGCAAGGCCCCTAACCCTAGGAGAAACCCTAGAATTCATTAGCAATTCATTAGTAGAGGGAGCCATCAGCAGAGCTAGGGTTTAGAGAGTTTTTCTCCACCAGAGAATTAGAATAGCTACTCCAATTCTTCAAGTTCTACATAGGTTTAGACTAGATAGAGGAAGAGTCAGACGACTTGTGCTCTGGATTCGGATCTTTGACATCAAAGTATTGGTATTATTTTGTATCTTTGCTCTATGACATTATTCTAATATCATTATGTTTCTATTTATTATGTTCCTAGTTTTCTCTAGTAGTACATTTGATATGGTTATGATTGATGATGAGTTTTTGTATATGTTTGCAAAGCGCTTAGCTCTCTTCACGAGGGGGTTAAGTGGTAGATCACATATAAGCGTGGTGCTTAGATGCTATTTACCTGCAAATGCACCCTATTGGTTGGGTCGTGTGGTAGTTCGTGGAAATGATAGTTCTATCGAGTCTTATATAGACCACCCCCCCATTGATAGGACAGGCAGAAACAACGTTACGTAGGAAGTCATGCTATGTTCTGGCTTTCTTCAGTAATATTCCTTATAAATAGATGAAGAGTCTTTTATGCTATATATGATGGTGTGCTTGCTAGAGTAGATGAATGACTTAGTAGATTAGAACCTACCTAGAATTCAATCTCTTGAACTAATCAGACGTCAACCTACCTTTATGATGAGTAGTCTATCTCTAATCTCTGCGTTATTTATCCCTATGCTTTGCAATTCAATTATACTTATTTATCATGGTTTATCCCCCCTGCCAAAGTAAGTGACTGTGTGATTGACTTCTCATAAGTAGCCATATTTTGCAAATCCATCCCTTTAGGTTTAAGTCCTTAGTTCTTTCCCTTGAGCTAAATATAAATTAACAATACCTAGAATATTTCCCGGTGAAGTGCTACGATGGTATTTTATCTATACGCTTGCGGATCCTATTTTTATTTTAAGAGGAGCAGTTCTATACCAACACTTCTGGTGCCATGCTAGGGATGACAACTTAGCTTAAGTGGTGTTACAAGTGTCAACATGCATCCAAAACGATTTCTGAACTTATGGTACGTTTGATGCAAACCATTCAACTATCTTGCATTAGGATTAGCTCTGTCTTGAAACAGGCTGAGCTTTCACTTGAGCCTCGTCACCTAGGAGTACCATCGGGTGCGTCCAAAATGATTTCTGAGCCGATGGTACGTTTGGCGCAAATTGTGCACCTATCTTGCATTGACACTAATAGTGTCTCCAAATAGAAAGAAGAGAGATTCCACATGACCCACGTCACCTAGGAGTTCCATCAGGTGTGTTCAAAATGATTTTTGAGCCTACGACACTTCGATGCAAATCATGCACCTATCTTGCATCAAGATTAGTACTATCTCCAAACGGACCGAAACGAGCTTCCACTTGAGCCTCGTCGCCTAGTGGTATAATTGGGTGCGTCCAAAATAATTTCTAAGCCTATTGTACGTCTAGCACATACTATGCACCTATCTTGCACTGACACTAATACTGTCTCCAAACATAAAAGAAGTAAGATTCCACATGACCCACGTCACCTTGGAGTTCAATCAAGTGCGTTCAAAATGATGTCCGAGCCCATGGTACGTTCGACGCAAACCATACACCTATCTTGCATCAAGATTAGCACTTTCTCCAAATAGCCTGAAACAAGCTTTCACTTGAGCCTCATCACCTAGGAGTACCGTCGGGTACATCCAAAATGAATTTTGAGCCAATGGTACGTTCAGAGCAAACCGTGCACCAATCTTGCACTGACACTAACACAATCTCCAAAGGGGAACAAGTGAGATTACACATGACCAACATCACCTAGGATTTCCGTCGGGTGCGTCCAAAATGATTTCTGAGCCTATGGTACATTCGATGCAAACCGTGCACCTATCTTGCGTCAAGATTAGCACAATATCCGAAAGGATCGAAACGAGCTTCCACTTAGCCTCGTCACCTAGTAGTACCATCGGGTGCATCCAAAATGATTTCTAAGCCTATGGTATGTCTAGCCCAAACCATGTACCTATCTTGCACTAACACAAACACTGCCTTCATATGAAAAGAAGTGAGATTCCACATGATCCATGTCACCTAGGAGTTCCATTGGGTGCGTCCAAAACAATGTCTGAGCCTATGGTATGTTCGAAGCAAACCGTACACCTATCTTGCTTCAAGATTAGCACTCCAAATGGATAGAAATGAGTTTTCACTTGTGCCTCGCTACCTAGCAGTACCATCGGGGCGTGTCCAAAATGATTTATGAGCCGATGGTACATTTGGCACAAACCGTGCACAATCCTGCACTAACTCTAGCACTGTCTCCAAAGAGAAACAAGTGAGATTCCACATGACCCATGTCACCTAGAAGTTCCATCGGGTGTGTCCAAAATGATTTCCAAGCCTATGGTACATTCAATGCAAACCGTGCACCTATCTTGTGTCAAGATTAGCACTATCAATAAAAGGACCGAAACGAGCTTTCACTTGAGCCTCGTCACCTAGTGGTACCATTAGGTGCGTCCAAAATGATTTCTAAGCCTATGGTACATCCAGCGCAAACCATGCACCAATCTTGTACCAACACTAACACTGTCTCCAAACGAAAAGAAGAGAGATTCCACATGACCCATGTCACCAAGGAGGTGTGTCCAAGACGATTTTTGAGCCAATGGCATGTTCAACGCAAATCGTGCACCAATTTTGTGTCAACATTAGCACTATCTCTAAACAGCCAAAACAAGATACCACTTAAGCCTAGTCAAGTGGTACAAAAGGTGCATCCAAAAGGATTTCTGAGCCTATGGTACGTCTAGCGCAAACCATGCACCTATCTTGCACTAACACTAACGCTATCTCCAAATGGAAACAAGTGAGATTCCACGTGACCTACGTCACCTAAGAGTTCCATCGGTGTGTCCAAAACAATATCTGAGCCTATGGTACGTTCGATGTGAACCGTGCACCAATCTTGCGTCTAGATTAGCACTATCTTTAAATTGACTAAAACGAGCTTTCACTTGAGCCTCGTTACCTAGGAGTACAATTAGGTGCGTCCAAAATGATTTCTGAGCCGATTGTACGTTTGGCGCAAACCGTGCACCAATCTTGCATCGAAACTAACACTGTCTCCAAAGAGAAACATGTGAGATTCCACATGACCCACATCACCTTGGAGTTCCATCGAGTGCATCCAAAACGATTTCTGAGACTATGGTACATTCGATGCAAACCGTGCACCCACTTGCGTCAAGATTAGCATTATGTCTGAAAGGATCGAAACAAGCTTCCACTTGAGCCTCGTCACTTAGTGGTACCAACGAGTGCTTGCAAAATGATTTCTGAGCCTATGGTACATTCGATGCAAACCGTGCATCTATCTTGTGTCAAGATTAGCAGTATGTCTAAAAGGACCAAAACAAGCTTCCACTTGAGCATCATCACCTAGTCGTACCCTCCAGTGCGTCCAAAATGATTTTTGAGCTTATGGTACGTCTAGCGCAAACCATGCACCTATCTTGCATTGACACTAACGTTGTCTCCAAACTAAAAGAAGCGAGATTCCACATGACCCACATCACCTAGGAGTTCCATCGGGTGCATCCAAAATGATTTTCTGAGCCTATGGTAGGTCTAGCCCAAACCATGCACCTATCTAGCACTAACACTAACACTGCCTCTAAATGGAAAGAAGTGAGAATTCACAAGACCCACGTCACCTAGGAGTTCTATTGGGTGCGTCCAAAATGATGTCCGAGCCCATGGTATGTTCGACGCAAACAGTGTACGTATCTTATGTCAAGATTAGCCCTATCTCCAAGCGGACCGAAACGAGCTTTCACTTGGGCCTCGTTACCTAGGAGTTCCATCGGGTGCGTCCAAAACGATTTTTGAACCTATGATATGTTTGACGCAAACTGTCCACCTATTTTTGCGTCAACATTAGCACTATTTAGCCGCGTCACCTAGTGGTACTATCGAGAGCGTCCAAAACGATTTCTGAGCCTATGGTACGTCTACCGCAAACCAAGGACCTATCATGCACCAACACTAATACTATCGCCAAATGAAAAGAAGCAAGATTCCACATGACTCACATCATCTAGGAGTTCTATCGGGTGAGTCCACAACGATTTCTGAGCCTATGGTATGTTCAACGCAAACCATTTACCTTTCTTGCATCAAGATTAGTAGTATCTCCTAATGGATCGAGCTTTCACTTGAGCCTCATCACCTCAGAGTACAATCAGGTGCGTCCAAAATGATTTTCTGAGCAGATGGTATGTTTGGCGCAAACCGTGCAACTATCTTGCACCAACACTAACACTATCTCCAAAGAGAAAGAAGTGAGATTCCACATGACCCACCTCGCCAAGGAGTTCCATCGTGTGCGTCCAAAATGATGTCTAAGCCTATGGTACGTTCGACGCAAACCATGTACCTATCTTGCATCAACATTAGCATTATCTCCAAACAGGCCGAAACGAGCTTCCACTTGAACCTCGTCAACTACTGGTACCATCAGGTGCGTCCAAAATGATTTTTGAACCTATAGTACATCTAGCGCAAACCATGCACCTATCTTGCACTAAAACTAACACGGTCTCCAAACGGAAAGAAGTGAGATTCCACATGACCCACGTCACTTAGGAGTTTCATTGGGTGTGTCCAAAACGATGGCTGAGCCAATGGTACGTTTGACGCGAACACTCTTGCGTCAAGATTAGCACTATCTCCAAATAGACCGAAACAAGCTTTCACTTGAGCTTCGTCACCTAGGAGTACAATCGGGTGCGTCGGAAAAGATTTCTAAGTCGATGGTACGTTTGGCGCAAACCGTGCACCAATCTTGCACCAACACTAACAGTGTCTTCAAAGAGAAACATGTGAGATTGGACATGACCCACATCACCTAGGAGTTGTATTAGGTGCGTCCAAAATGATTTTTGAGCCTATGGCACATTTGATGCAAACCGTGCACCTATCTGGCATCAAGATTAGCAGTATTTCCGAAAGGACCAAAACGAGCTTTCACTTGAGCCTCATCACCTAGTGGTACCATCGCATGCGACTAAAATGATTTCTGAGCCTATGGTACATCTAGGGCAAACCATGCACCTATCTTGCATCGACACTAACGCTGTCTCCAAACTGAAAGAAGCGAGATTCCACATGACCCACGTCACCTAGGAGTTCCATCGGGTGTGTCCAAAATGATTTCCGAGCCTATGGTACGTTCAACGCAAATTGAGCACCTATCTTGCATCAAGATTTGCACTGTCTCGAAATGGACTGAGCTTTCACTTTAGGCTCATCAGCTAGGAGTACCATTAGGTGCGTCCAAAACGATTTCTAAGTCGATGGTACATTTGGTGCAAACTATGCACCGATATTGCATCAACACTAACATTGTCTGCAAATAGAAAGAAGCAGATTCCACATGACCTACATCACCTTGGAGTTCCATCGGGTGCATATAAAATGATTTCTGAGCCTATGGTACGTTCGACGCAAACCGTGCACCTATCTTGCATCAAGATTAGCTTTGTCTTGAAATAGGCTAAGCTTTCACTTGAGCCTCGTCACCAAGGAGCGATTTTCTGAGCCGATGGTATGTTTGGCACAAACTATGCACCTATGTTGCATCGACCCTAACAGTGTCTCCGAATAGAAAAAAGAAGAGAGATTCCACATGACCCACGACACGTAGGAGTTCCATCGGGTGCATCCAAAAAGATTTTTGAGCCAACGACACGTTTGATGCAAATCGTGCACCTATCTTGTGTCAAGATTAGTACTATCTCCAAATAGACTGAAACGAGCTTCCACTTGAGCCTCGTCGCCTAGTGATACAATCGGGTGCGTCCAAAACTGTTTCTGAGCCTATGGTACGTCTAGCGCAAACCATGCACCTATCTTGCACTGACACTAATACTATCTCCAAACAGAAAGAAGTGAGATTCCTGATGACCCACGTCACCTAGGAGTTCCATCGAGTGCGTCCAAAATGATGTCCGAGCCTATGGTACATTCAACGCAAACTGTGCACCTATCTTTTGTCAACATTAGCACAATCTCCAAACGGACCGAAATGAGCTTTCACTTGAGCTTGTCACCTAGGAGTACTATTGGGTGCGTCCAAAATAATTTCTAAGCCGATGGTACATTTGGTGCAAACTATGCACCAATCTTACACCCACACTAACACTGTCTCCGAAGAGAAACAAGTGAGATTCCACATGACCCACACCACCTAGAAGTTCCATCCGGTGCCTCCAAAATGATTTCTGAGCCCATGGTACATTCGATGCAAATCGTGCACCTATCTTGCGTCAAGATTAGCAGTATGTCCGAAAGGACTGAAACAAGCTTCTACTTGAGCCCCGTCCCCTAGTCATACCATCGGGTGCATCCAAAATGATTTCTGAGCCTATGGTACATCTAGAGCAAACCATGCACCTATCTTGCACTGACACTAACTCTATCTCCTAGGAGAAATAGGTGAGATTCGACATGACCCACATCACCAAGGTGTTCCATCGGGTGCGTCCAAAATGATTTCCAAGCCTATGGTACATTCAACGCAAACTGTGCACCAATCTCGCGTCAAGATTAGCATTATGTCCGAAAGGACCAAAACAAGCTTCCACTGGAACCACGTCACCATGTGATACCATCGAGTGCGTCCAAAACGATTTTAGAGCCTATGGTATGTCTAGCGCAAACCACACACCTATCTTGCAGTGACACTGACACTGTCTCCGAATGGAAAGAAGTTACATTCCTCATGACCCATGTCACCTAGGAGTTCCATCGAGTGGATCCAAAATGATGTCTGTGCCTATGGTACGTTCCACACAAACCATAAACCTATCTTATGTCAACATTAGCCCTATCTCCAAACCGATCGAAACGAGCTTTCACTTGAGCCTCGTCACCTAGGTGTCAGGTACGTCTAGAACGATTTCTAAGCCGATTGTACGTTTGGAGCCAACCGTGCACCAATCATGCCCCGACGCTAACAGTGTCTCCAAAGAGAAACATGTGAGACTCCACAAGACCCACGTCACCTAGGAGTTCCATCTGGTGCGTCCAGAATGATTTTTGAGCCTATGGTACATTCGACACAAATCTTGCACCCACTTGCGTCAAGATTAGCATTATGTCTGAAAGGATTGAAATGAGATTCTACTTGAGCCTCATCACATAGTGGTACCATCGAGTGCGTCCAAAATGATTTCCAAGCCTATGGTACATTCGATGCGATACCATGCACCTATCTAGCGTCAAGATTAGCAGTATGTCCGAAAGGACCAAAGCAAGCTTCCACATGAGCCTCCTCACCTAGTGGTACCATCCAGTGCGTCCAAAATGATTTTTGAGCCTATGGTATGTCTAGGGCAACCATGCACCTATCTTGCATCAACACTAATGTTGTTTCCAAACTGAAAGAAGCAAGATTCCACATGACCCACATCACCTAGGGGTTCCATCGGGTGCATCCAAAATGATTTCTGAGCCTATAGTACGTCTAGCCCAAACCTTGCACCTATCTTGCACTGACACTAACATTGTCTCCAAATGGAAAGAAGTGAGATTCCACATGACCAAGGTCACCTAGGAGTTCTATCAGGTGCGTCCAAAATGATGTCCGAGGCTATGGTACGTTCGACGCAAACCGTGCACCTATCTTGCGTCAAGATTAGCCCTACATCCAAGCAGACCAAAACGAGCTTTCACTTGAGCCTTGTCACCTAGGAGTTCCATCAAGTGCGTCCAAAATGATTTCCGAGCCAATGATATGTTCGACACAAACCGTCCACCTATCTTGCGTCAAGATTAGCACTATTTTTGAAAAGGACCAAAACGAGCTTCGACATGAGCCGCATCACCAAGTGTACTATCGAGTGCATCCAAAATGATTTCTGAGCCTATGGTACGTCTAGCGCAAACCAAGCACCTATCATGCACCGACACTAATATTATATCCAAATAGAAAGAAGTGAGATTCCTCATGACCCACATCACCTAGGAGTTCCATCGAGTGCGTCCAAAACGATAACTGAGCCAATGGTACGTTCGACGCAAACCATGCACCTATCTTGCGTTAACGTTAGCACAATCTCTAAGCAGACTAAAATGAGCTTTCACTTGAGCTTTGTAACCTAGGAGTACCATCGAGTGCTTTCAAAATGATTTCTGAGCCGATGGTACATTTGGCACAAACTGTGCACAAATCTTGCACCCACACTAACATTGTTCCAAAGTGAAAGAAGTGATATTCCACATGACCCACATCACCTAGGAGTTCCATCGGGTGCGTCCAAAATGATTTTTGAGCCTATGGTACATTCGATGCAAACCGTGCACCTATCTTGCGTCAAGATTAGCAGTTGTCCGAAAGGACCGAAACAAGCCTTCACTTGAGCCTCATCACCTTGGAGTACAATCAGGTGTGTGCAAAAGAATTTCTAAGCCAATGGTATATTTGGCGCAAACCGTGCACCTATCTAGCACTGACACTAACACTATATCCAAAGAGAAAGAAGCGAGATTCCACATGACCCACATCACCTAGGACTATCGGGTGCGTCCAAAATGATTTCTGAGCCTATGGTACATTCAATGCAAACTGTGCTCCTATCTTGCGTCAAGATTAGCACGGTGGTGCCATCGGTTGCGTCCAAAATAATTTTCTGAGCCTATGGTACGTCTAGCGCAAACTATGCACCCATTTTGCATGACACTAACACTGTCTCTGAACGGAAAGAAGTGAGATTCCGCATGACCCACGTCATCTACGAGTTTGATCGAGTGTGTCCAAAATGATGTCCAAGCCAATAGTAACAATCTTGTGTCAAGTTTAGCACTATCCCCAAACCGACCAAAACGAGCTTTCACTTGAGCCTTGTCTCCTAGGAGTACCATCAGGTGTGTCCAAAACAATTTTCTGAGCCGATGGTACATTTGGTGCAAACCCTGCACCAATCTTGCACCCACACTAACACAGTCTCCAAAGAGAAACAAGTGAGATTCCACATGACCCACGTCACCTAGGAGTTCCATCATGTGTCCAAAACAATGTCCGAGCCTATGGTATGTTTGACGTGAACTGTGCCCCAATCTTTAGTCAAGATTAGCACTATCTTTAAACAGACCAAAACGAGCTTTTCACTTGAGCCTCATCACCTAGGAGTACAATCTAGTGCGTCCAAAACGATTTCTGAGCCAATGGTATGATTGGCGCAAATCATGCACCAATCTTGCACCAACACTAACACTGTCTCCAAAGAGAAACATGTGACATTCCACATGACCCACGTCACCTAGGAGTTCCATCGGGTGCGTGCAAAACGATTTCCGAGCCTATGGTACGTACGATGCAAACTATACACCTATCTTGTGTTAAGATAAGCACTATCTCCGAAAGGACCGAAACGAGCTTCCACTTGACCCTTGTCACCTAGTGGTAACATCAAGTGCGTCCAAAATGATTTTTGAGCCTATGTTATGTCTAGCGCAAACCATGCACCTATCTTGCACCACACTAACATTGTCTCCAAACAGAAAGAAGCAAGATTCCAAATGACCCACGTCACCAAGGAGTTCCATCGGGTGCATCCAAAACAATTTCTGAACCTATTGTATGCTCCAAGCAAACCGTTCACCTATCTTGCGTCAAGATAAACACTATCTCCAAATGGACCGAAACGAGCTTCCACTTGAGCCTCGTTGCCTAGTGGTTCCATCAGGTGCATCCAAAATAATTTCTGAGCCCACAATACATCTAGCGCAAACCATGCACCTATCTTGCACTAGCACTAACGCTGTCTCCAAATGGAAAGAAGTGAGATTCCACATGACCCATGTCACCTAGGAGTTCCATCAGGTGAGTCTAAGATGATGTTCGAGCCTACGGTACGTTCGATGCAAACCCTGCACCTATCTTGAGTCAAGATTAGCCCTATCTCCAAATGCACCGAAATGAGCTTTCACTTGAGCCTCGTCACCTAGGAGTACCATCGGGTGCATCCGAAACGATTTTTGAGCCGATGGTACGTTTGGCGTAAACTGTGCACCTATCTTGCATAGACACTAACACTGTCTCCAAATGGAAAGACGAGAGATTCCACATGACCCACGTTAGCTAGGAGTTCTATTGGGTGCGTCAAAAACGATTTTTGAGCCTATGACACATTCGACGTAAACCGTGCACCTATCTTGCATCAAGATTAGTGTTATCTCTAAACTGACCAAAATGAGCTTCCACTTAAGCCTCATCGCCTAGTGGTACCATTGGGTGCGTGCAAAACAATTTTCTAAGCCTATGGTACGTCTAGCGCAGATTGTGTACCTATCTTGCACTGACACTAACGTTGTCTCCAAACGAAAAGAAATGAGATTTCACATGACCCACATCACCTAGGAGTTCCATCAGGTGCGTCCAAAATGATTCTAAGCCTATGGTACGTTCGATGCAAAACGTGCAGCTATCTTGAGTCAAGATTAGCCCTAGCTCCAAATGAACCGAAATGAGCTTTCACTTGAGCCTCATCACCTACCATCGGGTACGTCCAAAATGATTTCTAAGTGGATGGTACGTTTGGAGCAAACCATACACCAATCTTGCACCGACACTAATACTATCTCCAAAGAGAAACAAGTGAGATTCCACATGACCCACATCACCTAGGAGTTCCATCGGGTGCGTCCAAAACGATTTCTGAGCCTATGGTATATTCAACGCAAACCGTGCACCCACTTGTGTCAAGATTAGCACTATGTCTAAAAGGATCGAAACGAGCTTCCACTTGAGCCTCGTCACCAGTGGTGCCATCGGATGCATCCAAAATGATTTAAGAGCCCATGGTACGTCTAGCACAAACCATACGCCTATCTTGCACTAACACTAACACTATCTCCAAATGGAAAGAAGTGAGGTTCCTCATGACCCACGTCAGCTAGGAGTTCCATCGAGTGCGTCCAAAACGATGTCCGATCCTATGGTATGTTCGACACAAACCATGCAACTATCTTGTGCCAAGATTAGCATAATCTCCAAACGGACCAAAATGAGCTTTCATTTGACATTTGTCACCTAGGAGTACCATCGGGTGCATCCAAAATGTTTTTTGAGCCGATGGTACATTTGACGCAAACTGTGCACCAATCTTGCACCTGTACTAACATTGTCTCCTAAGAGAAACAAGTGAGATTCCACATAACCCACATCACCTTGGAGTTCCATCCGGTGCATCCAAAATGATTTCTGAGCCTATTGTACATTCGACGCGAACCATGCACCTTTCTTGCGCAAAGATTAGCACTTTGTCTGAAAGGACCAAAACAAGCTTCCACTTGAGCCTCGTCACCTAATGGTAACATCAAGTGCATCCAAAACGATTTCTTAGCACTAACACTATCTCCAAATGGAAAGAAGCGAGATTCCACATGACCCATATCACCTAGGAGTTCCATCGGATGCATCTAAAATGACTTTCTGAACTTATGGTACGTTCAAAGCAAACCGTGCACCTATCTTGCGTCAACATTAGCAGTATCTCCAAATGGACCAAAATAAGCTTTCACTTGAGCCTTGTTACATCGGAGTACCATCGGGTGCATCCAAAATGATTTCTGTGCCGATGGTATGTTTGGCACAAACTGTGTACTTATCTTGCACCGACACTAACGCTGTCTCCAAATGGAAAGAAGAGAGATTCCACATGACCCATGTCAGCTAGGAGTTTTATCGGGTGCGCCCAAAATGAATTTTGAGCCTATGACCGGTTCGACGCAAACCGTGCACCTATCTTGCGTCAAGATTAGCACTATCTCCAAACGGAATGAAACGAGCTTCCACTTTAGCCTCGTCGCCTAGTGGTACCAACGGGTGCGTCCAAAATGAAATATGAGCCCAGGGTACGTCTAGCGCAAAACTGTGCACCTATCTTGCACTGAGACTAACGCTGTCTCCAAATGGAAAGAAGTGAGATTCCACATGACCCACGTCACCTAGAAGTTCCATTGGGTGCGTCCAAAATAATTTCTGAGCCTATGGTACGTACAACGCAAATAGTGTAGCTATCTTGTGTCAAGATAATCACTATCTCCGAAAGGGCCGAAATGAGCTTCCACTTGAGCCTCGTCACCTAGTGGTAACATTGAGTGCCTCCAAAATGATTTCTGAGCCTATGGTATGTCTAGCGCAAACCTTGCACCACACTAACACTGTCTCCAAATGGAACGAAGCGAGATTCCAAATGACCCACATCACTAAGGAGTTCCATCAGGTGCATCCAAAATGATTTCTAAACCTATGGTACGTTCGAAGTAAACCGTGCACCTATCTTGCATCAAGATTAGCACAATCTCCAAATGGACGGAAACGAGCTTTCACTTGACCTTGGTCACCTAGGAGTACCATCAGGTGCGTCCAAAATGATTTCTGAGCTGATGGTACATTTGGCACAAACTGTGCTCCAATCTTGCATCCATACTAACACTGTCTCCTAAGAGAAACAAGTGAGATTCCACATGACGCACATCACCTAGGAGTTCCATCCGGTGCGTCCAAAATGATTTCTAAGCTGATGGTACATTTGGCACAAACTGTGCATCAATCTTGCACCCATACTAACACTGTCTCCTAAGAGAAACAAGTGAGATTCCACATGACCGACATCACCAAGGAGATGCATCGGGTGCGTCAACATTAGCACAATCTCCAAACGGACCGAAATGAGCTTTCACTTGAGCTTTGTCACCTAGGAGTACCATCGGGTGTGTCCAGAATTATTTCTAAGCCGCTGGTACATTTGGCACAAACTGTGCACCAATCTTGCACCCACACTAACACTATCTCCTAAGAGAAACAAGTGAGATTCCACATGACCCACATCACCAAGGAGTTCAATCAGGTGCGTCCAAAACAATTTTTGAGCCTATGGTATATTCGACGCAAACAGTGCACCTATGTCGCGTCAAGATTAACACTATGTCCGAAAAGGACCCAAACGAGCTTCCACTTGAGCCTCATCACCTAGCGGTAACATCAAGTGCATCCAAAACGATTTCTAAGCCTATGGTATGTCTAGCGCAAACCATGCACCTATCTTGCACTACACTAACACTGTCTCCTAACGGAAAGAAGCGAGATTCCGCATGACCCACGTCACCTAGGTGTTCCATTGGGTGCATCCAAAACAATTTTCTGAACCTATGGTACGTTCAAAGCAAACTATGCACCTATCTCACGTTAGGACTAGCAGTATCTTCAAACAGACCAAAATGAGCTTTTACTTGAGCCTTGTCACTTCAGAGTACCATCGGGTGCATCCAAAATGATTTCTAAGCCGATGGTACGTTTGGCGCAAACTGTGCACCTATCTTGCACTAACACTAACACTGTCTCCAAACAGAAAGATGAGAGATTCCTCAAGACCCACGTCACCTAGGAGTTCCATTACGTGCATCCAAAATGATATCTGAACCTATGGTACCTTCAAAGCAAACCGTGCACCTATCTTGCATCAAGATAAGCACTATCTCTAAATGGACCAAAACGAGCTTCCACTTGAGTCTCGTTGCCTAGTGGCACCATCGGGTCTATCCAAAATGATTTCTGAGCCCATGGTACATCTAGCGCAAACCGTGCACCTATCTTGC
Organism: Saccharum hybrid cultivar R570; assembly: GCA_038087645.1. Lineage (NCBI taxonomy): Eukaryota > Viridiplantae > Streptophyta > Magnoliopsida > Poales > Poaceae > Saccharum > Saccharum hybrid cultivar. The sequence goes on from JAQSUU010000556.1 coordinate 14,100,115, forward strand.
ACTAACACTAATGTTGTCTCCAACTGGAAAGAAGTGATATTCCACATGATTCATGTCACCTAGGACTTCCATCAGGTGCATCCAAAATAATGTTCGAGCCTATGGTACGTTTGATGCAAACCATGCACCTATCTTGAGTCAAGATTAGCCCTATCTCCAAATCCACCAAAACAAGATTTCACTTGAGCCTCGTCACCTAGGATTACCATCGGGTACGTCCAAAATTATTTTTGAGCCGATGATACATTTGGAGCAAACCATGCACCAATCTTGCACTGACACTAATACTGTCTCCAAAAACAAGTGAGATTCCATAAGACCCACATCACCTAGGAGTTCCATCGGGTGCATCCAAAATGATTTCCGAGCCTATGGTACATTCGACGCAAATCGTGCACCTATCTTATGTCAAGATTAGCACTATGTCTGAAAGGTCCGAAACAAGCTTCCACTTGAGCCTCATCACCTATTGGTGCCATCGGGTGCGTCCAAAATGATTTCTGAGCCTATGATACGTCTAGCAAAAACCATGCACCTATCTTGCACTAACACTAACACTGTCTCTAAATGGAAAGAACTGAGATTCCTCATGACCCACGTCACTAAGTAGTTCCATCGAGCGTGTCCAAAATGATGTTCGAGCCTATGGTATGTTCCATGCAAACTGTGCACCTATCTTGGGTCAAGATTAGCACTATCTCCAAACCGACCGAAACGAGCTTTCACTTGAGCCTTATCACCGAGGAGTACCATTGGGTGTGTCCAAAATGATTTCAGAGCCAATGGTACGTTTGGCGCAAACCTTGCACCAATCTTGCACCCACACTACACAATCTCCAAAGAGAAACAAGTGAGATTTCACAAGACTCACGCCACCTAGGAGTTCCATCAGGTGTGTCCAAAATGATTTCCGAGCCCATGGTACATTCGAGGCAAACCGTGCACCCACTTGCGTTAAGATTAGAACTATATCTACAAGGATCGAAATGAGCTTTCACTTGATCCTCATCACCTAGTGGTACCAACGAGTGCGTCATAAACAATTTCTGAGCCTGTGGTACATCTGGCGCCAACCATGCACCAATCTTGCACCGACACTAACACTGTCTCCAAACGAAAAGAAGCGAGATTCCACATGACCTAAGTAACCTAGGAGTTCCATCAGTTCGTCCAAAACGATTTTCTAGCCTATGACACGTTTGACGCAAACCGTGCACCCACTTGCTTCAAGATTAGAACTATCTCCAAAAGGACTGAAACGAGCTTCCACTTGAGCCTCGTCACCTAGTGGTACCATTGGGTGCGTCCAAAATGATTTCTGAGCCTATGGTACGTCTAGCACAAACCATGCACTTATCTTGCACTGAAAATAACACTGTTTCCAAATGAAAAGAAGTGAGATTCCACATGACCCACGTCACCTAGGAGTTCTATCAGGTGTGTCCAAAATAATTTTCTAACCTATGACATGTTTGATATAAACCATGCACCTATCTTGCGTCAAGATTAGCACTATCTCCAAAAGTACCGAAACAAGCTTCCACTTGAGCCTCGTCACCTAGTGGTACCATTGGGTGCGTCCAAAACGATTTCTGAGCCTGAGGTATGTCTAGCACAAAACCATGCACCTATCTTGCACTAACACTAACACTATTTCCAAATGGAAAGAAGCAAGACTCCACATGACCCACGTTACCTATGCGTTCCATCGAGTGAGTCCATAACGATGTCCGTGCCTATGGCACGTTCGATGCAAACTATGCACCTATCTTGCATTAAGATTACCCTTATCTCCACATAGACCAAAACAAGGCTTTCACTTGAGCCTCATCTCCTTGGAGTACCATCGGGTACGTCCAAAATGATTTCTAAGCCGATGGCACATTTGGAGCAAACCGTGCACCAATCTTGCACTGACACTAACGCTATTTCCAAAGAGAAACAAGTGAGATTCCATATGACCCATGTCACATAGGAGTTCCATCAGGTGCGTCCAAAATGATTATCGAGTCTATGACATGTTTGACGCAAATCATGCACCTATCTTGCGTCAAGATTAGCTCTATCCCCAAATGGACCGAAATGAGCTTCCACTTGAGCCACGTCACCTAGTGGTATCATCGGGTGCGTCCAAACCAATTTCTAAGCCTACGGTACATCTAGCGCAAACCATGCACCGATCTTGCACTGACACTAATGCTGTCTCCAAACGGAAAGAAGTGAGATTACACATGACCCACATCACCAAGGAGTTTCATCAGGTCTGTCCAAAACGATATCCGAGCTTATGGTACGTTCGACGCAAATCGTGCACCTATCTTGAGCCAAGATTAGCCCAATCTCCAAATGGACCGAAATGAGCTTTCATTTGGACCTCATCGCCTAGGGGTACCATCGGATACATTCAAAATGATTTCTGAGCCGATGGTACATTTGGAGCAAGCCATACACCAATCTTGCACCGACACTAATATTGTCTCCAAAGAGAAACAAGTGAGATTTCACATGACCCACATCACCTTGGAGTTCCATTGGGTGCGTCCAAAATCCTAGCCTATGGTACATTTGACACAAACTATACACCTATCATGCGTCAAGATTAGCACTATGTCCGAAAGGACCAGAACAAGCTTCCACTTGAGCCTCGTCACCTAGTGGTACCATCGGGTGCGTCCAAAATTATTTTTGAGCCTATGGTACCTCTAGCGCAAACCATGAACCAATCTTGCACTGACACTAACACTGTCTCTGAATGGAACGAAGTGAGATTCCTCAAGACCCATGTCACCTAGGAGTTCCATCGAGTGCGTCCAAAACGATGTCTGAGCCTATTGTACTTTTGATGCAAACCGTGCACCTATCTTGAGTCAACATAAGCACAATCTCCAAATGGACCAAAATGAGCTTTCACTTGAGCTTTGTCACCCAGGAGTACCATCAGGTGCGTCCAAAATTATTTTTGAGCCTATGGTACCTCTAGCGCAAACCATGAACCAATCTTGCACTGATACTAACACTGTCTCTGAATGGAACGAAGTGAGATTCCTCAAGACCCATGTCACCTAGGAGTTCCATCGAGTGCGTCCAAAACGATGTCTGAGCCTATTGTACTTTCGATGCAAACCGTGCACCTATCTTGAGTCAACATAAGCACAATCTCCAAATGGACCGAAATGAGCTTTCACTTGAGCTTTGTCACCCAGGAGTACCATCAGGTGCGTCCAAAATGATTTCTAAGCCGATGGTATATTTGGTGCAAACTGTGCACCAATTTTGCACCCCCACTAACACTGTCGCCTAAGAGAAACAAGTGAGATTCCACATGACCCACCTCACCTAAGAGTTCCATCCGGTGTGTCCAAAATGATTTCCGAGCCTATGGTACATTTGACGCAAATCGTGCACCCATCTTGCATCAAGGTTAGCACTATGTTCGAAAGGACCGAAATGAGGTTCCACTTGAGCCTCGTCACCTAGTGGTAACATCGAGTGTGCCCAAACTGATTTCTAAGCCTATGGTATGTCTAGTGCATGCCATGCACCTATCTTGCACCGCACTAACACTGTCTCCAAACGGAAAGAAGCGAGATACCACATGACCCATGTCACCTAGGAGTTCCATTAGGTGCATCCAAAACGATTTCTGAACCTATGGTACACTCAAAGCAAACCATGCACCTATCTTGCATCAATATTAGCACTATCTCCAAACGGACCAAAACGAGCTTTCACTTGAACCTTGTCACCTCGGAGTACCATCGGGTGCGTCCAAAATGATTTCTGAGCCGATGGTACGTTTGGCGCAAATTGTGCTCCTATCTTGCACCCATACTAATACTATCTCCAAATGGAAAGAAGAGAGATTCCCCATGACCCACGTCAACTAGGATTTCTATCTGGTGTGTCCAAAATGATTTTTGAGCATATGACACGTTCGACGCAAACCGTGAACCACTCTTAAGTCAACATTGGCACTATCTCCTAACGGATCAAAATGAGCTTCCACTTGAGCCTCGCCGCGTAGTGGTACCATCGGGTGCGTCCAAAATGATTTCTGAGCCTATGGTACATCTAGCGCAAATTGTGCACCTATCATGCACTGACACTAATCCTGTCTCCAAACGGAATGAAGTGAGATTCCACATGACCCACATCACCTAGGAGTTCCATTGGGTACGTCCAAATTGATGTCTGAGCCTATGGCACGTTCGATGCGAACCGTGCACCTATGTTGAGTCAAGATTAGCCCTATCTCCAAATGGACTGAAATAAGCTTTCACTTGAGCCTCGTCATCTAGGAGTACCATCAGGAACGGCCAAAATGATTTCTGAGCAAATGGTATGTTTGGAGGAAACCGTGCACCAATCATGCACCGACACTAATACTGTCTCCAAAGAGAAACAAGTGAGATTCCACATGACCCACATCACCTAAGATTTGCATCGGGTGCGTCCAAAAGGATTTCTGAGCCTATGGTACATTTGACGCAAACCGTGCACCTATCTTGGGTCAAGATTAGCACTATGTCCGAAAGGACCAAAACAAGCTTCCACTCAAGCCACGTCACCTAGTGGTGCCATCGGTTGTGTACAAAATGATTTCTGGGCCTATGGCACGTCTAGCGCAAACCACACACCTATCTTGCACTGACACTAACAGTCTCCGAATAGAAATAAGTTAGATTCCTCATAACCCACGTCACCTAGGAGTACCATTGGGTGCGTCCGAAACGATTTCTGAGCTGATGGTACGTTTGGCGCAAACCCTGCACCCATCTTGCACCCACACTAACACAGTCTCCAAAGAGAAACAACTGAGGTTCCACTTGACCAATATCACCTAGGAGTTTCATCTGGTGCGTCCAAAATGATTTTCGAGCCTATGGTACATTCGACGCAAACCATGCACCCACTTGCGTCAAGATTAGCACTATGTCTGAAAGGATCCACACGAGCTTCCACTTGAGCCTCGTCACCTAGTGGTACCAACGAGTGTATCCAAAATGATTTCTGAGCCTATGATACGTCTAGCGCCAACCATGCACCAATCTTGCACCAACACTAACACTGTCTCCAAATGAAAAAGCGAGATTCTACATGACCCACGTCACCTAGGAGTACCATCGGGTGCGTCCAAAACGATTTTCCATGCAAATTGTGCACCTATCTTGCGTCAAGATTAGCACTATCTCCAAATGAACCAAAATGAGCTTCTACTTGAGCCTCGTCACCTAGTGGTACCATTGGGTGCATCCAAAATGATTTCTAAGCCTATGGTATGTCTAGCACAAACCATGCACCTATCTTGTAGTGATGCTAACATTGTTTCCAAACGGAAAGAAGTGTGATTCCACATGACCCACGTCACCTACGAGTTCCATCAGGTGAGTCCAAAACGATGTCCGTGCCTACGACATGTTCGGCGCAAACCATGCACCTATCTTGCATCCAGATTACCCCCATCTCCAACTAGACCAAAACGAGGCTTTCACTTGAGGCTCATCACCTAGGAGTGCCATCGGGTACGTCCAAAATGATTTCTAAGCCAATGGTACATTTGTAGCAAACTGTGCACCAATTTTGCACCGACACTAACACTGTCTCCAAAGAGAAACAAGTGAGATTTCACATGACCCATGCCACCTAGGAGTTCCATAGGGTGCATCCAAAATGATTTTTGAGCCTGTGACATGTTCAATGCAAACGATGCAGCTATCTTGTGTCAAGATTAGCACTATGTCTAAAAGGACCAAAATGAGCTTCCGCTTGAGCCTCGTCACCTAGTGGTACCATCGGGTGCGTCCAAAATGATTTCTGAGCTAACAGTAGGCTTGGCGCAAACTGTGCACCAATCTTGCACCCACACTAACTCTGTCTCCTAAGAGAAACAAGTGAGATTCCACATGACCCACATCACCTAGTAGTTCCATCGAGTGCATCCAAAATGATTTCAGAGCCTATGGTACATTCGACGCAAGCCGTGCACCTATCCTGCGTCAAGATTAGCACTATCTCCAAAAGGACCAAAACGAGCTTCCACTTGAGCTTCGTCACCTTGTGGTACCATCAAGTACGTCCAAAATGATAGATGAGCCTATGGTTTGTCTTGCGCAAACAATGCACCTATCTTGCACTGCACTAACATTGTCTCCAAACGAAAAGAACCGAGATTCGACACGACCCACGTCACCTAGGAGTTCCATCAGTTGCATCCAAAATGATTTCTGAACCTATGGTACGTTCGAAGCAAACCATGCACCGATCTTGCGTCAATATTAGAACAATCTCCAAATGGACCGAAATGAGCTTTCACTTGAGCCTTATCACCTCAGAGTACCATCGGGTGCATCCAAAACAATTTTTGAGCCATTGGTACTTTGGCACAAACTGTGCACCTACCTTGCAACGACACTAACACTAACTCCAAATGAAAAGAAGCGAGATTCCACAGACCCACATCACCTTAGAGTTCCTTTGGGTGCATCCAAAATGATTTATGAGCCTATGGTACACTCAAAGCAAACCGTGCAACTATCTTGTGTCAAGATAAGCACTATGTCTAAACGGACTGAAATGAGCTTCCACTTGAGCCTCGTCGCCTAGTGCTACCATTGGGTGTGTCCAAAATTATTTATGAGCCCACGGTACATCTAGCACAAACCATGCACCTATCTTGCACTGACACTAACGCTGTCTCCAAACGGAAAGAAGTGAGATTCCACATGACACAAGTCACCTACGAGTTCCATCGGGTACGTCCAAAATGATGTCCGAGCCTATGGTATGTTCGATGTGAACCATGCACCTATCTTGAGTCAAGATTGGCCCTATCTCCAAATGGACCGAAACGAGCTTTCACTTGAGCCTCGTCATCTAGGAGTACCATCAGGTACGTCCAAAATGATTTCTGAGCCGATGGTACGTATGGAGCAAACCGTGCACCAATCTTACAGCGATATTAATACTGTCTCCAAAGAGAAACAAATGAGATTCCACATGACCCACACTAACATAGTCTCCAAAGAGAAACAACTGAGATTCCATATGACCCATGTCACCTAGGAGTTTCATCGTGTGCATCCAAAACGATTTTCTGAGCCTATGGTACATTCGATGCAAACCATGCACCCACTTGCATCAAGATTAGCGCTATGTCTGAAAGGATCGAAACGAGCTTCCACTTGAGCCTCATCACCTAGTGGTACCAATGAGTGCGTCTAAAATGATTTCTGAGCCTATAGGGCATCTAGCACAAACCATGCACCTATCTTGCACTGACACTAACACTGTCTCTAAACGAAAAGAAGCGAGATTCCATATGACCCATGTCACCTAGGAGTTCCATCAGGTGCGTCCAAAATGATTTTGCATCCTATGGCATGTTCGACGCAAACTGGGCACCTATCTTGCGTCAAGATTAGCACTATCTCCAAATGGATCGAAACGAGCTTCCACTTAAGCCTCGTCACCTAGTGGTACCAACGAGTGCGTCCAAAATTATTTCTGAGCCCATGATACGTCTAGCGCTAACAATGCACCTATCTTGCTTCTTGCACCGACACTAACATTGTCTCTAAACGAAAAGAAGTGAGATTCCACATGACCCACTGTTGGCATTTCTTACCGTCACTTAAGCTAGGTTGTCATCCCCAACATGATGCCAGGAATGTGGTATTAAATAAATGCAAATGCTCCTCAAGAAATAAATAAGAAATCCATAAGCGCACAGATAATACTAATGTAGCATTTTAATCAGGAGTAAACCAGGTATCGTTATTTATATTTTACCACTAGGAAGGGATGCTAAGGATAATGAATAATGAGCAATGAGCAATACTGCATATGTTAATGGAGAGCATAACCATGTCTTTATCTCTCTTCTCATACAGGGTAAGTGTCACAAGATAAATAATATATGAATGATAATAAAGATAACTGATAAGCACATAGCCATATAATGATAAACATCTCAATAGACTACTCTAGATATATAGCACTAGCATGTCTTAGGACGAACTATCGGGATAATCCTAAGTTATTCTAACTATAAAGTCAAAGCATACGATGATTAGTGCAATTACACTTGGCAATCATGGCAAGAACAGGTTATATCTACGCATAGTGATATTACTAAGGAAGATATAGAACATAGCCATAACTTCCCTGTAATAATTGTGCTCTGCCTGCCCTATACTCGGGAGGTGGACTACAGAGGACTTAACAGGACTGTCACTCCCACGATCTACCACACGATCTGGAATATAGGGTACAATTGCAGGTAAATACGGTATAGGCACCATGCCTACACAATGTTTACCACTTACCCATGATATCAATAAGTAAGCGCTATACGATCCTATACTTGAATATAAAGCTGATCGAACTATGCCAAGCATTTAATCAAAGTAGACTAAGAACAATATAATTGAGAACATAAGCAAATAGAGCAAAGTCATATCCATTATGATAGAATAGACTAAAGTCATATTCATACAAATGATGAACTAGATAATATAATATAAGAACAAATACAAAAGTAGGAGAGAATTACCAAGTATTCTCCGACAGATCTAGAAATCAAGCAATGCTTGGCTCCTTCTAGTTCTAATTCTATGTAGCTATGCTAAACTAGAGATCTAATTGAGATGGTGGCTCTAGGGCTTCTCTGAATAATGAATTCCTTCTTGTGTTGGCTCGAAATTAGGGTTTCTCCTATGGCCAGGGGCCTTGCTTATATAGCCCTTTAGGAAGCACCACAGCCCTTGGATCAAACCAACCTTGATGAATGATTATTATTGATCCTCAGAGGAGGTAGAGGCATAATCCATGAGGTTGACCATGATTGGCCACCAGAGGGGGCGGGTGCCCAAGGGAGAGGGGCGGGCGCCCCTGTTGTGGGCCCGTTTTGTCTCCCGTTTGTTTCTAGAGTCTTCTCGTATCTTTCACATTCCAGAAAAGTTATGTATAGCCCCTTTGTCTCTATGTAAATCTGACATGTGGGTCTCCTTTACTTATTTCCTGATAACCCCCCTACAGAAATAGATATTGACCAAAACTTGTGGAATTCTGTCAGTGTAACCCCTATATCTACATAGTATTTGTATTTAGATCATTTCTCATGCTATGTTGACGGTTAAAAATGATACTTATCTACCGTCAACAAACTCCCCCAAGCTTACCTTTTGCTCGTCCCTGAGCAAAGATAGACTCAGTGATGGATCAGGAGTTGCTACAATACTTTCACGCCTTACAGGTACACATGCGTTCAAACAAGAATTCTCCTCCGGATTAGAGTGAACTATTCTGATGAAAAACTTACTCATATTTCCTTCCACCATGGGGCTTGTAGCCGTCAATTGGGTCTTGAGTAGTTGAAAGACAAAACGGTCAAGTCAAGCGCCATGTTTCAAGCTCTTTGATCAACTATTATTCCGGAGTTTTGTAAGATTTTCAAAATAAAACTCAGAGATTCCTATGTATGACCCTTCCAAGTCTCTCCTTTGTGGTATTTCTGGATCCTCTCCAAGGCATTTATGGTGTATGCCTTTTCTTTCCTCTCAAAATATGTGGTATTTTTGGTAGCATAGTAACATTATGCCTTCTCTCTCTCACCCTACTTCTAATAGGCTTATGTAGAGTTCATAGGTGGGGAGACAGCGAAACATATATTTCATAATCAAAACTATGGATCCAAAGGAATGAGTCATAAAGTCAAATCAAGATATGCATGTGTCTTGGGCTATATGGTAGATGGTTGTAAATGGTAAATGGAGTAGAAGTGGTTATAAGGGGTAAAGGGATGATGATGGTGAATACTTAGCTCCTTCGGGAAAATTTCTCATATACCTCTCTTAGAAAACTTGAAGAATTTGAGAAGAACTTGGGCTTCTAAATCTCTCTTTGTTTCTGAGTGGGACATTTGTCCTCTTTCTTTTCTTTTTTCCTTCTTTTTTCTTTTTTTTCATTGAATACCCAAGCTTCTTTTAGAACACAATAACAAGAGGTAGCATAACTAGATATTGGAGCTTTATTGGCTAGCAAGGGATAAAATGAATAATAGGAATATATTTTTTGTAGTTCACTCCCAATGTAAGAGTAGAACTATTTTCTAGGGTGGATCTGAATGTGGATTCGTACTTCTAGGGTAGAAGTAGAATATATAGGTGGATATATATGTGTGGATATGGATATGGATGCATACTTCTAGGGTAGAAGCAGCATGTATAGGTAGAGTGTATAGGTGGATCTTGATTTTAACCGTATGACCAATTCCTAAGGATCAACACAGCCTGACCATACTCAATGCTCACAAATATTAAATATGAATGTAAGGCTTCCTAATCTACAAGCATGTATATGGCAGTGGTAGGATTTTAAGCTCTCGTCATATAGGAACTCATCATGTAGCAAGTTAGTTTTCAAAAGATAAATTCTCCAGAACTCTAGTATCTCTAGGAACATGATAGATAGCAGCTCAAAACCTTCTCATTTCATATCCGTCAACTACCTAGACTTAGATCAAGCATTTGCTACCCACAAGTTTTAGGTTTAGAGCAAATCTTAAATCAAAACAATTGTATTCAAAACTCGGGAGAGTTCAAGGCTAAAAACTAGGTACTTGAAAGGAATTACAGTAGAGCAACTATTCCTTATTTCCATATAAGAGTTTATTCTAGGGGTTCACTTAGAAAGATAAAACTTAGCACACTCTCCTATATTTATTAAACTTAAAGATTATACAGAAAACATATATATGTATAAGAAAACATTTATTTGGGTTTCTATAGGTTATGCATCTTTTTATTTTATTTCATATATCAAAACAAAAATAAATAGGTAGGTAACAAAATACTTAGCTGGATACATAGGGAATGCTCTCCCTCAAGCTGAATGTTGACATAGTCTTGCTTGATGAAACTAGCAGACAGTGAAGGTGTACTTCCCTCATCGGAGTGCTTATGATGATTGTTGAGACAACGCTCCGATAGGGAACAGATTGTCCTTTTTGTTTGTTTGATTTCCTTGCTCCCTCAAATTTTATGAAGCTCAAATATACAACAAAGCTTGTGGAACTTGATTAAGTGTTAGTGGTAAACCTCTAAGCCTTGAGCGTCTAGAACCTCTTAACAGATGTATCTTTTCTAGCAGGATCTCTTGTACCATATTTTTATATTTTTATATTGCAAGGAATAAAATGATGAATGCTTCTTTATTTTATTTTTATGCCACCACAGCAAGTAGACTTATGGGTTTAATGCCACAAATTTATTTGCATGGGGCTTAGCAATTTTGCAATGCAAGACATATTTATTTTCTTTTCTATGCAGAAATAAAATATAACTAAACACATAATGAAGGAAAGTAAATATGATGCAGAAAATAAATACAGAACTAAAAAGGGAAATATTGATAACTACCAAGTTATCTCTTGGCGCGGCGTTCGGTGATTTGGGTTCTCCGAACAGAACCTCTTATTCTCTCTCATCATTCTGCGGCACCTTGGATGGATCGAGTGATGCCTCTAACTGTGCTGAATCTGACTTTGAATTTACCATTACCTTCTAATGAGGACATGCCTAGCATTCACTCATCTTCAAATGAAACTCCACTTGATATAGCTGGTCCAATTACAAGAAGTAGAGCTAAACAATTGGAGAAGGAAATTCATTCTCAGGTGAACGCTAACCTTATGTTTAATAATCAGTTTATGTTGAATGAGCCTATGCTTTTGAGTTCTTGTTCCAATGTCCTTAGGAATGATGGAGTGTATGAACCATCATGGGATGAAGAAGGATTCAAGCCTCTGGACATCTGAACCAAGAAGCCTATGGTGTGCATGAATAAAAAGGTGGTTCATCACTTTTGCATGGGAATGCAACCAGAAGCTAGATGACTGACACATGGTATGAATTCCAAGCATCACCGCAGACAGAATACAAGGAGTTAGATGGTGTTCAATAAGTGGATGGAAGCGACTTCAAGTCTACTTTCCATCCCATCAAACGGCTCATTATTTGGACTACCCAATAAAGAGTTATGCTCATTTTAGTAACTGCTGCCATAAGCTGAAAAGACGCACGAACCAGCCACGAAATCCACTAGTGCATGCACATGCTGCCATTTACTCAAAGCTGAATGCCCCTATCTCTACATATATCTTGTACTAGACAATGAAAAGACAAATCTTGTTTGGTTAAATTCAGAATACACAAACTCGTGGAATTTTGTTTATGCATGAGTCTTGAGAGGCTTGCAACATTTGTTCTTTCGATTCCTGAGGGAGTTGTAGAACACCGAACTGCGGTTATCCAGTTCATGCCTTCACGTCTATAGGGCGTGATTGCGTGGGCTGTTTCATCGGTACGTGGAAGAGTGATTGTCTCGGTAGTTCGTCGCGTGGACAGCCTCGCGGTGCACTGCCTCTTCACCAGGTCACGCAGTGACAAGTTATCAAGTTCGCGGATCCTACGAGAAGATCAGGCCACACAACTTGCTACACGCGTTGCATAGGCGTGTGCACATCATCTGGTACCAAAGCCTCCGTTTCCTCAGTAGGATTATTCTTGTTTTTGGTAGGATAGAGTTTAAATACCTACCATCCACCGATAGCCAAAAAGAAAACCTACAGCCCAAATTCATACGTGCTACTGATTTTTGTAGTTTGCTTTATCGAGTTTTAATCCTTTAAGATTTGTCTAGTTGCTGAATTTTCTTTTCCACATCGTTCTAGTTGTTATCTTTGTTCTAATCATCAAATCGCTTGCTGCATATATATATATATATATAAACCCACCCGTCCCACCCTTGTTTTCTTTCCACCACATATTCCCCAACCGAGTTTCTTGTTTTGAGTTGCCGCCTGAATATTCCAATGTGAGTCCAACATTCAATGTCAAAGACTTGCTTCCATTTGTTGGTGAGCCTGAATCGAGGACGACTCCTTCTCAAGAGGGGGAGGCTAATGAGGACATGTCTAGCATTCACTCATCTTCAAATGAAACTCCACTTGATATAGCTGGTCCAATTACAAGGAGTAGAGCTAAACAATTGGAGAAGGAAATTCATTCTCAGGTGAACGCTAACCTTATGTTTAATAATCAGTTTATGTTGAATGAGCCTATGCTTTTGAGTTCTTGTTCCAATGTCCTTAGGAATGATGGAGTGTATGAACCAACATGGGATGAAGAAGGATTCAAGCCTCTGGACATCTGAACCAAGAAGCCTATGGTGTGCATGAATAAAAAGGTGGTTCATCACTTTTGCATGGGAATGCAACCAGAAGCTAGATGACTGACACATGGTACGAATTCCAAGCATCACCGCGGACAGAATACAAGGAGTTAGATGGTGTTCTTTAAGTGTATGGAAGCGACTTCAAGTCTACTTTCCATCCCATCAAACGGCTCATTATTTGGACTACCCAATAAAGAGTTATGCTCATTTTAGTAACTGCTGCCAGAAGCTGAAAAGACGCGCGAACCAGCCACGAAATCCACTAGTGCATGCGCATGTTGCCATTTACTCAAAGTTGAACGCCCCTATCTCTACATATATCTTGTACTAGATAATGAAAAGACATATCTTGTTTGGTTAAATTCAGAATACACAAACTCGTGGAGTTTTGTTTATGCGTGAGTCTTGAGAGGCTTGCAACATTTGTTCTTTCGATTCCTGAGGGAGTTGTAGAACGCCAAACTGCGGTTCACCTAGTTCGTGCCTTCACGTCTATAGGGCGTGATAGCGTGGGCTGTTTCGTCGGTACGTGGAAGGGTGATTGTCTCGGTAGTTCATCGCGTGGACAGCCTCGCGGTGCACTGCCTCTTCACCAGGTCACGCAGTGACAAGTTATCAAGTTCGCGGATCCTACAAGAAGATCAGGCCACACAACTTGCTACACGCGTTGCATAGGCGTGTGCACATCATCTGGTACCAAAGCCTCCGTTTCCTCAGTAGGATTGTTCTTGTTTTTGGTAGGATAGAGTTTAAATACCTACCATCCACTGATAGCCAAAAAGAAAACCTACAGCCCAAATTCATACGTGCTACTGATTTTGTAGTTTGCTTTATCGAGTTTTAATCCTTTTAGATTTGTCTAGTTGCTGAATTTTCTTTTCCACATCGTTCTTGTTGTTATCTTTGTTCTAATCATCAAATCGCTTGCTGCATGTACCAACCATCCCAACCTTGATCTGATCGTCTTTGCTTGCTGCATATATATATATATATATATATATATATACCCGTCCCACCCTTGTTTTCTTTCCGCCACATATTCCCCAATCGAGTTTCTTGTTTTTGAGCTGCCACCTAAATATTCCAATGTGAGTCCAACATTCAATGTCAAAGACTTGCTTCCATTTGTTGGTGAGCTTGAGTCGAGGACGACTCCTTCTCAAGAGGGGAGGCTAATGAGGACATGCCTAGCATTCACTCATCTTCAAATGAAAATCCACTTGATATAGCTGGTCCAATTACAAGGAGTAGAGCTAAACAATTGGAGAAAGAAATTCATTCTCAGGTGAACGCTAAACTTATGTTTAATAATCAGTTTATGTTGAATGAGCCTATGCTTTTGAGTTCTTGTTCCAATGTCCTTAGGAATGATGGAGTGTATGAACCAGCATGAGATGAAGAAGGATTCAAGCCTCTGGACATCTGAACCAAGAAGCCTATGGTGTGCATGAATAAAAAGGTGGTTCATCACTTTTGCATGGGAATGCAACCAGAAGCTAGATGACTGACACATGGTACGAATTCCAAGCATCACCACGGACAGAATACAAGGAGTTAGATGGGGTTCTATAAGTGTATGGAAGCGACTTCAAGTCTACTTTCCATCCCATCAAACGGCTCGTTATTTGGACTACCCAATAAAGAGTTATGCTCATTTTAGTAACTGCTGCCAGAAGCTGAAAAGACGCGCGAACCAGCCACGAAATCCACTAGTGCATGCGCATGCTGCCATTTACTCAAAGTTGAACGCCCCTATCTCTACATATATCTTGTACTAGACAATGAAAAGACATATCTTGTTTGGTTAAATTCAGAATACACAAACTCGTGGAGTTTTGTTTATGCGTGAGTCTTGAGAGGCTTGCAACATTTGTTCTTTCGATTCCTGAGGGAGTTGTAGAACGCCGAACTGCGGTTCACCCAGTTCGTGCCTTCACGTCTATAGGGCGTGATTGCGTGGGCTGTTTTGTCGGTACGTGGAAGGGTGATTGTCTCGGTAGTTCATCGCGCGGACAGCCTCGCGGTGCACTGCCTCTTCACTAGGTCACGCAGTGACAAGTTATCAAGTTCGCGGATCCTACGAGAAGATCAGGCCACACAACCTGCTACACGCGTTGCATAGGCGTGTGCACATCATCTGGTACCGAAGCCTCCGTTTCCTCAGTAGGATTGTTCTTGTTTTTGGTAGGATAGAGTTTAAATACCTACCATCCACTGATAGCCAAAAAGAAAACCTACAACCCAAATTCATACGTGCTACTGATTTTGTAGTTTGCTTTATCGAGTTTTAATCCTTTAAGATTTGTCTAGTTGCTGAATTTTCTTTTCCACATCGTTCTTGTTGTTATCTTTGTTCTAATCATCAAATCGCTTGCTGCATGTACCAACCATCCCAACCTTGATCTGATCGTCTTTGCTTGCTGCATATATATATATATATATATATATATATATATATATATATATATATATATATATATATATATATATATATATATATATATATATATATATATATATATATATATATATATATATATATATATATATATATATATAAACCCACCTGTCCCACCCTTGTTTTCTTTCTGCCACATACTCCCCAACCGAGTTTCTTGTTTTTGAGCTGCCACCTAAATATTCCAATGTGAGTCCAACATTCAATGTCAAAGACTTGCTTCCATTTGTTGGTGAGCTTGAGTCGAGGACGACTCCTTCTCAAGAGGGGGAGGCTAATGAGGACATGCCTAGCATTCACTCATCTTCAAATGAAACTCCACTTGATATAGCTGGTCCAATTACAAGAAGTAGAGCTAAACAATTGGAGAAGGAAATTCATTCTCAGGTGAACGCTAACCTTATGTTTAATAATCAGTTTATGTTGAATGAGCCTATGCTTTTGAGTTCTTGTTCCAATGTCCTTAGGAATGATGGAGTGTATGAACCAGCATGGGATGAAGAAGGATTCAAGCCTCTGGACATCTGAACCAAGAAGCCTATGGTCTGCATGAATAAAAAGGCGGTTCATCACTTTTGCATGGGAATGCAACCATAAGCTAGATGACTGACACATGGTACGAATTCCAAGCATCACCGCGGACAGAATACAAGGAGTTAGATGGTGTTCTATAAGTGCATGGAAGCGACTTCAAGTCTACTTTCCATCCCATCAAACGGCTCATTATTTGGACTACCCAATAAAGAGTTATGCTCATTTTAGTAACTGCTGCCAGAAGCTGAAAAGACGCGCGAACCAGCCATGAAATCCACTAGTGCATGCGCATGCTGGCATTTACTCAAAGCTGAATGCCCCTATCTCTACATATATCTTGTACTAGACAATGAAAAGACAGATCTTGTTTGGTTAAATTCAGAATACACAAACTCGTGGAGTTTTGTTTATGCGTGTGTCTTGAGAGGCTTGCAGCATTTGTTCTTTCGATTCCTGAGGGAGTTGTAGAACGCCGAACTGTGGTTCACCCAGTTCATGCCTTCATGTCTATAGGGCGTGATTGCGTGGGCTGTTTCATCGGTACGTGGAAGGGTGATTGTCTTGGTAGTTTGTCGCGTGGACAGCCTCGCGGTGCACTGCCTCTTCACCAGGTCACGCAGTGACAAGTTATCAAGTTCGCGGATCCTACGAGAAGATTGGGCCACACAACTTGCTACACACGTTGCATAGGCGTGTGCACATCACCTTCCATACCTGTTTTGTTGGTGAGGTTAACTTTGAGGATTGAGTTGGTTGCACTATCTTCTCTTCTTTATTCTCCATGGTAACTGGTTCACTTTCTGTTGGGGGTACAACTTCCTTCTCAAGATAAATCTTTTCTTTAGGATATCGATCTTCATATCTTGATACTTTTTCTTGATAGTCAGCCCATCCATCCTTGGGGATCTGATTCTTCTAGGTGCGGTTGCGACGCCTTCTTCTGATTCTGTTCTTCTTAGGTTCTTCATCAACTATATAATTATTATTGAAATAACGGCGTACCATCTCTAAGGGAAATTAGAAATGTACTTCTCCTGTTGCAATGTAAATGATAGCCTTTGTAGTGCTTAGGAACGGTCTTCCTTGGATGATTGGTGGATCGTACTCATCTTCTCCCATATTGATGACTAAAAAGTCAGTCGGGGTGAAGTGGTCATCAATTTGCATAGGGCCATTCTTCGCTATTCCGTCCACGAAGCAAAATGATTGGTCCGCCATCTGCAGCTGCGCATAGGTTGGGTCTAAAGGCATAGTACCATATAGATATTCATAAGTTACCTTGGCCATTATGTTGACACCCGATCCAGTGTCACAAACAACTTTCTAAAAGGAGCTTCTGTTGATTATGCATTCAATGGTTGGAATACCTAGGTCGTCTCTATTGAGCAGATATGGGGACTTGAGCTGATGATCATGCTCTCTGTGGACTGCAGTGATCATTCTCACTGACTCCATCTGTTGTGGCTTCCTATTCTTGTTCTTGTTCCTCTGATTGTTCTTCTTCTTTGGCTCATAAGAATGTTGAGGGTGTGTAGGGAATTGTAACACTTTGTCCTTGAAGAAGAAGGTTTCTCTCTTGCCTTTGATGTTGAAATAGATCTTGGCAGTGTTGGCATACATGATAGCTCCAGCGGTGTTCAAGAACGGTCATCCCAAAATAATGGGCAACTTCTCATCACCACCTGTCTCTATTACTACAAAGTTGCAGGAACATACGAGCTGCCCACTCATACACATATATCTTCTAGAATTCCCTTGGTGTAGCAAAGTGACTAGTCTGTAAGCTGTAAGCACATGGTTGTGTATAATAAAGGATAATTAAACATTTTGTCATAGATTACCTTAGGCATGATATTGACGCTTGCACCGAAGTCACAGATAGCTTCGTTAAAGTTCATGCTTCCAATGGAGATCGGGATGATAGGTCTTCCTGGATCACCTTTCTTAATCGGTAGAGTCTCGTCGTTCCATCCTTTGGAGATAGGGTCACTCCAATAACTTCATGCATTAAATATGTCTATAAGATTTGCAGTTTCTAGATCTTCTGGTTGTCTCAGAATTTTACCTTGGTTAGCAGGAACAATATTGGCAAGCTGTTGCAACTGAGATTCAGCATCTTATTAAAACTCAGCTGATTCTTAATGGCAGTAGAGAAATTATCCATTCTATTATTAATTGTTTCTAGCGTTTTATCATTGGATGCTAATTTCTTAGATAGACTATCCATTAATTTTCCTTGATTAAGCACTAACTCTCGCAGAGGGGGTTGATTGAAAGAATTATTAACTTGATAATTGTAACAGAACCGTCCAAATTATAAGAGCACAAGTACAAAAACAATCACCGAAATGATCAAATTCTCGCACTTGAGCCCATATAACTCCGGTAGTCCAATGAAATCACGAGGGATTTCAAACCAACCAACATACAAGCCAAGATCGTAGTGATTCAACATAACAAGTCACATGTTACAACCATTTCACAAGTAATTCAATATACATCGGAGTTTAACATAGTTATTACAACTTAGTTTGAAAAGTAGCGGAAGCAAAGTAATTTGAAACTAACATCATCTTATTTCAAATACATGCCAGTACCAAGGTCAACTTCCAACAAAAGCAGTAGAGAGAAGATAACTTAGACGGATCACGCCCGTGATCACACTCCGCCTCTACGGCAGGAGCCAACCAACTCTTGCAGTCGCCATGATACATCACAACCTGCAACAAGTGGGGATAAAACCCTGAGTACGATAAAGTACTCAGCTAGACTTACCCGTCAGAAACCAGAAAATAAGGTGACACCAAGGCTCATGCAAGGCTGATATGAAGTGGGGCTAGCTTGACAACATTTTGCATAAAAGCTTAATATAGATGATCAATCATTAATGCTTAAGCATCAAGTAAATTATCATTAACCTGTCATCTATATTAGCACCTGTACTAGAGCACTCACTTTATTAGGAGCAAACAATATTAACCATAGCAGGTATAAATTGAGGCAACCTTTCCATCGTGATCCAATTAACCATCCGTTCAATTTAATGGAATCTACGTTGCCGCTGCTCAAGTCAAGTGCTCACTAACCGGGAGCGACGGCGATTCAAATCGAATTCCTATCCAGCTGGAGGGGTATTTCTAACACTCACCGTGCAGACCCCTGCCAGGGTTGCACAGACCACCGTTTCATATGATTCAGGAATCGCGGGTCCGAATAATGTCGTGACCCCAAGGGCGACACTCTGCCAGGTGATAGGGACTCTAACCCCCCCTTGGTCTCACGCCAATGTCCCCAAGCACATCCTTTCTCTCCTCCAAGAAGCAACCTACCATTCGATTCCCGGCCTGAATCACATTACTCGGCTTCGTGGTCGGAACGACTTATCTGGCCAACTAAGTGTTAGACTGCGTTCAACATGACTCAAGGACGTACAGCGAATCGGTCCTTAAACGACTCAGACGGGGATAGATTCACACCCAAGACCTCCATGCCTTGTTGCTTCACTATCGTCATCCCGCCCGGTCTCATTTTATTTTATTAACACATGGTTCCATTCCACGATAGCAAATATAGCCAACCGTGCCATATATGAATATCCCTATATCTCGCAGGTGATAGGAAATCACCTGACTTCTACCGCTTAAAGCAGGGCTAAGCATCTACTCGATCCTAGTCTATGTAGGATTCAAGGATTCATATATCTGGACAAGGAATGCTATAATGCAGTAAGGTTTTCAACCAACTCCTACCACTTAATGCAACAATACTTATAACATATATAGAATTAATTGCTTTAAAGATAGGAGGCTTATAATGCTCCGGGGCTTGCCTGGGATCCGACTCAAGTTAGAGTTTGTCAAGTGAAACCCGCTTGGCGAGCATTCTCTCATTCTAGCACTTGTCCGGTCCTTCGATCTTTGGGATGGATCCACCAACTCCATCTTCGGGTTTGGCTCCACCTTAGGTCCTTCACGTGCTTCAGCTAACGTACCTAAATAAGGTGCAACAATGCATATGCATGAATGCATAGAAGTATAATAGACAAAGCATCACATACAGTAAACAAGACAAATACCAAATTACACTCCACATGCATAGACACTTCATGTTGCTTAAATAAACATCACCCAACCTAATATAAAGATGACAAGCATATTAGGCATGGCACCCAAGGTTTCACAAGATCTCAGGTGTAAGAACTTAACTACCTTCAAAGCATAAGTCACACTTAACAATATACAAGCAAACAACTATAATTGGAATTTATCCATTTCTGGACAAGCAAACAGTAGCTTCCTAATTCAATCATATCTGGAGTTTTATAAATCCAAATGACTTGAAAGAAGACATTATGGAAAGCTTATGAAATTATATAAATTTCATTTATAATCATCACAGCATGATTCCAAAGTTTAACATGTCGAATTTACATAAATACAGAAACTGGTCTAACAAGACAGAGAGCAAGCAATTCTGTAATCCAACTTTAAACAGCTATAACTCCTAAACCACATGGACAAATGCCACCAAATTTTAACAGCATCTAGATATATACATTATCTACAACTTTTGTATAAACAAGTTTTACAATAGAGCATATTATCATGAAGAACTTTGCTAAGTTCCCAGATCTGTCCAGAAACCATATCGGCAAGAAAATAATTATTAACTTATGTTGCAAGTACATAATTAGGTAAAACCAACTTTACTAACATTTCATATATGACTAATGAACATCAGAAAACATAGTGTCCATTCCTAAATAATTTCTTTTAATGCATTTTCTTAATTTATTTAGATAATTTGGTGGAATTATGAACACATATCAAAAGTGCATAATAAATTCTACCAAAATTACAGAGGTCTACAAATGCTCCCAAAAGTATACTGTCCAAATTTGAAACCATTTGGACATGTATATCAACTTCTATGAAAAAGACAAATGGCTATTGAAATAAATCATGTGAGAGCAAGATACACTAGTAACTCGCTCATACAGCACCCAAAAATTCATGAAATTATTACCACACATCAAACATCACATGACTAGCATGATACAGAAATTTCACTTCATTTTGAGCTCTAAATTTGCAGTTATGAAAATAACAAATACAACTAGCAATGAAAACCTAGATGCAAAGATCTATTTTTATAACTAAAACTTTAAATTAAAACATTACATATTATAGATCCACTGCATAGATAATTTTACAAGGATTCCAAAAAGCCCTCATATGCTATTTTTGGAGCTTCCTAGCATGAGATATTAATTTCCAAAGATTTAGCCAAAAATCTGCATAAAAGAAAAAGGAAAAAGGAAAAAGGAAAACACTTTTGCCTCGAGGCCCTTGGTTTTTCGCTAAACCAACCCGAGCTCTGCTCGAACTGTTCAAATGAGTCACATACTTCGCAGTGAGGTCCCTGCAAGAATTTTATTTAAACCAAGCAAATAGATCCTAACCGCACTATTCAACTGAGTCTAGGATTTCCCAGAAAACCCCCTGCAGTTTCCTCAATTCATGGCGCGATGACCTTCCTCTTCCTTCCCCTGGACATCGAACCAGAGCAAGGCAGAGGATCGCCGGTGACGCCGGGATTCGGCCGGAGACAGCCCCGCGGCAGAATTGAAGGGCAGAGCGAGCACCTAGGTGCTCACCCGCACCTATGGGATTCCGAGGACGGCCGAAAGGTGGTTCGTGGCATCCTGGCCACGAGCTCGGACGCTGCAGTAGAAGCGGCTCCGGTGGCCACTCCGACGGAGAGCGGCAGCGTCGAATGGAGAGGAGCTGCAGCTTCGCAGGACCCGCACGCTCCCGTGGAAGGCCGTGGCTTGGTCGGAGACGGTCGGAGGAGGCGGGGCCACGAGCGTTGGCGGTCAGCAGCAGCGCCACCGCGGCTGGCCGTGCCCCGGCGGTTCAGGCTCCGGTGAGCATGAGCACGGTGCACCAGAGATGGAGGCGAAGCTAATGTCGGGCTCGTGGAGGGTGTGGAGGTGCGGAACAGTGAGTTTGCCGGTGGCAGCGAGGTTGGCCTGCCGGCAATGGCGGAGCACGCTCTCAGGCGCAGAGCGACTCGAGGAGAAGGCCAGCAGAGGGCGTGGCGAGCGAGGTGGAGGAGTGGGGAGACTAGTGGAGAGCTCGGGGATGACATCGAGGTCACAAGGGCGCGGGGCACACGGCAACGCCAGGCGATGGCCGACAGGGCGCCGTGAGCAGGGGTGCGTGGCCGTCATGCAGGCGTTCCACCGAACACGTGGTACGCGTGACTCAGCCCGACTTGGAGGCCGTGTTTGGGCTTGATACAGGTCGAACTGGACCTTGGGCCAAGAACCAAAGTTGTTGCCCACGTAACCCTCCACAATATCTATTTAGGGTTCATGACCATTAGTGCTCTGGATTAGAAGATAACTAAGTGCCAAAATGACATTGTCAAAGCATTCCAAGCGATTAACAAAACTCCAATTTGCTAGGCGAAAAGTAGTCGAACAAGTGTCATTTTCAGGCATTATCCTCTCCACAATATACGCTTCAACTTTTGTATTTGGACAAACTTGAGTTGCTTAGCAATTTTTGGAGAACGTGCGATGCCAACGTTGACGACACCGAAATCAGGGATTAAAATGGCTAAGTGCTGAAATCAGCCCTAAAACTGACTTGTGGGCCCTGTTTGAGCATGTTACACACATTTTCATGACTTGACTTCTTAAACAAAGTTTGTTCCTTATAAAATTCTCTACAACTTTGTCAAAGGGTGCACAGTCATGCAAAGCTTCTAGGTCACACTTTTGGAATGGTCAAATAAAAGGGTTCTAGGGTCCATACATGGTCAACCATCACTTAGAAGCACATTTAGGCAAAATGATCAACATGAACATTGTTCCATTAAGTGTCCTAAGTGTAATTAAGGTGTTGTAGAGTCCAAACATACACACCATGCATAGGTTGCACAAAAGTGTAGGTTTTAGTTATAATCCAAACAAGCATATAACTCATCATTTCATGTGACTTTTTGATTCCAAACTTCATGAAACTTTTCCAGGGATCAATATAGATAGAATGTGATGTGAGACACATGAAGATATTGCCATAACACCACCCAAACATATATCTTTGAAAAGGGACCTATATGTAAAGCAATGATGCAACATCCACTTTAGGTTAGGCTCATCTCCATAGGTTGACCTTGATATTGTCATCTCCACTTAATCTATCATGTTTGATCTTAAACCCACCACTTAATTGGTGATAAACACCTGGGGTGTTACAATAATTACCTGAGTAGTTAGGCCTCTGCTGCTGATTCCAACCTTGATTCTATTAAGGACGATAGTAGTTGCTATTATTGTTGAGGTAGTTCACATCCTCTTGTAGCTCTAGGCAACTGCTGCCTGAATGCCTAGTGTCTCCACACTCTTCACAAGTCATGCGGGAATCATGAATATGCATGACTTCTTCTCTCTGGCTCTCTCATCAAGCCTCTTCATAAGTAGGTCCATCTTGGCAGACAGCATGTCCACCTCCTTCAACTAGTGCATACCTCCACCTCTCTTGCGGGTTTGAGTTCTTTCTTTGTTCCAACCTTGGTTGGACGCCATCTTTTCCACAAGAGCTGTGGCTTGATTGATTGTAAGTGATAAAAATGCTCCTCCAGTGGCAGCATCCATAGTCTCACGGGTGCTATTGGTGAGCCCGTATAGAAGGTCTGCATAAGTAGCCAATTCTCCATTCCATGATGAGGACATTCTAGGATGTAGTCTTGAAAGTGCTCCCATACTTCTAGGACTGACTCATCATGTTGCTGCTGAAAACTTGATATCTTCCCACGAAGAGCATTTGTCTTGCCCATGGGAAAGAACTTCACCAAGAAATTGGTGGAACAGAGTGCCCACATAGTATTCTTCTCCTTATTTGCATAGAACCACTGCTTCGCTCTCCCTAAGAGTGAGAATAGAAAGAGGCGAAGTAGTATGGTATCTCTAGGGACATCCTTGATGGTGAAAGTGTTGCAAATCTCTAGGAAGTGTTGGAGATGAGCACTAGCATCTTCATGTGCCTTCCCACAAAACTGGTGAGCTTGTACCATGTTGATCAACGCCGGCTTTAGCTCAAAGTTTTGCTCAATCTCTGCCGCAGGTCCAGTCCGAATGTTAGCTGTAGTTGGAGCTGAGAACTCACGGAGTGACTTATTTGCCATAGCGTCGAACTCTGGTGTTCAGTTCCGAAATATGCTTGGTTGGCCTTCTAAATCAGAGAGTGGAGCTTCAAGCTGGGATGATGATGTTTTTGCTTGAACTCTCTTTAGCTTGGCTCTAGCACTCCTCAATAACAATTCTGGATTATCAATGAAATTATCTGGATGGCCAAACCTGCTCATACATTATCCTGTATATGATATATAAAATAGACAGAAGACAAGGGTAAGGCTGTATGAGAAGAGAAAGACGATGGTTCTCGATCACATTAGTGGATGCAAGTGATGGCTCATTATCCTTTGGATAGTAATTCAACCTTCCCCGGCAACGGTGCCAAAAATGCTTGTTGACATTTCTTAATGTCACTTAAGCTAGGTTGTCATCCCTAGCATGACACCAGAAATGTGGTATTAAATAAATGCAAATGCTCCTCTAGAAATAAATATGAAATCCGCAAGCGCACAGATAATACTGATGTAGTATTTTAACCAGGAGTAAACTAGGTATCCTTATTTATATTTTACCACTGGGAAGGGATGCTAAGGATAATGAATAATGAGCAATGAGCAATACTGCATATGCTAATGGAGAGCATAACCATGTCTTTATCTCTCTTCTCATACAGGGTGTCACAAGATAAATAATATATGAATGATAATAAAGATAACTGATAAGCACATAGCCATATAATGATAAACATCTCAATAGACTACTCTAGATATATAGCACTAGCATGGATTAGGACGAACTATCAGGATAATCCTAAGTTATTCTAACTATAAAGTCAAAGCATACGATGATTAGTGCAATTACACTTGGCAATCATGGCAAGAACATGTTATATCTATGCATAGTGATATTACTAAGGAAGATATAGAACATAGCCATAACTTCCCTGTAATAGTTGTGCTCTGCCTGCCTTATACTCAGGAGGTGGACTACAGAGGACTCAATAGGACTGTCACTCTCGCGATCTACCACACAATCCGGAATATAGGGTACAATTGCAGGTAAATACGGTATAGGCACCACACCTACACAATGTTTACCACTTACCCATGATATCAATAAGTAAGCGCTATATGATCCTATACTTGAATATAAATCTGATCGAACTATGTCAAGCATATAATCAAAGTAGACTAACAATAATATAATTGAGAACATAAGCAAATAGAGCAAAGTCATATCCAATATGATAGAATAGACTAAAGTCATATTCATACAAATGATGAACTAGATAATATAATATAAGAACAAATACAAAAGTAGGAGAGAATTACCAAGTATTCTCCGACAGATCCAAAAATCAAGCAATGTTTGGCTCCTTCTAGTTCTAATCCTATGTAGCTATGCTAAACTAGAGATCTAATTGAGATGGTGGCTCTAGGGCTTCTCTGAATAATGAATTCCTTCTTGTGTTGGCTCGAAATTAGGGTTTCTCCTAGGGCCAGGGGCCTTGCTTATATAGCCCTTTAGGAAGCACCACAGCCATTGGATTAAACCGACCTTGATGAACGATTATTATTGATCCTCAAAGGCAGTGGAGGCATAATCTATGAGGTTGACCGTGATTGGCCACCAGAGGGGGGCGGGTGCCCAAGAGAGAGGGGCGGGCGCCCCTGCTGTGGGCCCGTTTCGTCTCCCGTTTGTTTCTAAAGTCTTCTCGTATCTTCCACATTCCAGAAAAGTTATGTATAGCTCCTTTGTCTCTATGTAAATATGATATGTGGGTCTCCTTTACTTATTTCCTGATAACCCCCTACAGAAATAGATATTCACCAAAACTCGTGGAATTCTGTCAGTGTAACCCCTATATCTAGATAGTATTTGTATTTAGATCATTTCTCATGCTATGTTGACGGTTAAAAATGA
Organism: Saccharum hybrid cultivar R570; assembly: GCA_038087645.1. NCBI lineage: Eukaryota > Viridiplantae > Streptophyta > Magnoliopsida > Poales > Poaceae > Saccharum > Saccharum hybrid cultivar. Next base: position 14,126,406 of record JAQSUU010000556.1, read on the forward strand.
TACTTATCTACCATCAACACCCACATCACCTAGGAGTTCCATCAGGTGCGTCCAAAATATTTTTCCAGCCCATGGCACGTTCGACGCAAACCGTGCACCTATCTTGCGTCAAGATTAGCACTATCTCCAAAAGGACCGAAACGAGCTTCTACTTGAGCCTCGTCACCTAGTCGTACCATTGGGTGCGTCCAAAATTATTTCTGAGCCTATGGTACGTCTAGCACAAACCATGCACCTATCTTGCACTGAAAATAACACTGTTTCCAAATGGAAAGAAGTGAGATTCCACATGACTCACGTCACCTATGGGTTCCATCGGGTGAGCCCAAAACGATGTCCATGCCTGTAACATCCCGGCCCAGGGCTTAATAGGATTAATAGGATACTCATAAAAACAAAGTTGCAACTTCTTTTCCGGAAGCCCATCTCGAAAGAACTCTAAAGTTAAGCGTGCTTGGCCTGGAGCGATGGGTGACCGACCGGGAAGTTCTTTCCGGGTGCGCACGAGTGAGGACAAAGTGCGCAGAAAAGACTTGTGTTGGTCTGTGAGGACAGTCTATGTCCTAGAAAAGCGGCCAGATGTAAGCGGGCCCGGCCTCGAGGAGGCGGGATGTTACAGAATGGTATCAGAGCCGACTCTCGCGGTTTCACGGGCGCGTGTGTCGCAGTTGCGCAGGCATGGTGCGCATGGCTGGTGTGGATCCGTCGTGGTCACACAACATGGCACATGCGCTGGCTCTGGACATACGGACGTGGCCAAGAGAGGACGCTCCTGGCTTGGGATTGATCGACGAGGACGTCGATCTCTTAAGGGGGTGATGATGTAACATCCCGGCCTAGGGCTTAATAGGATTAATAGGATACTCATAAAAATAAAGTTGCAACTTCTTTTCCGGAAGCCCATCTCGAAAGAACTCTAAAGTTAAGCGTGCTTGGCCTGGAGCGATGGGTGACCGACCGGGAAGTTCTTTCCGGGAGCGCACGAGTGAGGACAAAGTGCGCAGAAAAGACTTGTGTTGGTCTGTGAGGGCAGTCTATGTCCTAGAAAAGCGGCCAGATGTAAGCGGGCCCGGCCTCGAGGAGACGGGACGTTACAATGCCTATGGTACGTGCGACGCAAACCGTGCACCTATCTTGCATGAAGATTACCCTAATCTCTGAATGGACCGAAACAAGGCTTTCACTTGAGCCTCATCACCTAGGAGTACCATCGGGTGCATCCAAAATGATTTCTGAGCCTGTGGTACGTCTAGCACAAACCATGCACCTATCTAGCACTGACACTAACACTGTCTCCGAACGGAAAGAAGTGAGATTCCTACCCACATCACATAGGAGTTCCATCGAGTGCATCCAAAATGATGTCCCAACCAATGGTACGTTCCACACAAACCGTGCACCTATCTTGCGTCAAGATTTATAGTATCTCCAAATCGACCTAAATGAGCTTTCACTTGAGCGTTGTCACCTAGGAGTGCTATCGGGTGCACCCAAAATGATTTTTGAGCTGATGGTCGTTTGGCGCAAACTGTGCACCTATCTTGTACCGACACTAACACTGCCTCCAAACGGAAAGAAGAGATTTCACATGACCCACATCACCTAGGAGTTCTATCAGGTGCATCCAGAATGATTTTTGAGCCTATGACACATTCAACGCAAACCGTGCACCTATGTTGCATCAAAATTAGCACTATCCCCAAACGGACCGAAACGAGCTTCCACTTGAGTCTCATCGCCTAGTCGTACCATTGGGTGCGTCGAAAATGATTTCTGAGCGTACGGTACGTCTAGCGCAAATCGTGCACCTATCTTGCACTGACACTAAAGTTGTCTCCAAATGGAAAGAAGTGAGATTCCATATGGCCCACGTCACCTAGGAGTTCCATCCGGTGCGTCCAAATGATGTTCGAGCCTATGGTACGTATGATGCAAATCATAAACCTATCTTCTGTCAAGATTATCCCTATCTCCAAATAGACCGAAGCGAGCTTTCACTTGAGCCTCGTCACCTAGGAGTACCATCAGGTACATCCAAAATGATTTCTGAGCCGATGGTACATTTGGAGCAAACCGTGCACCAATCTTGCACCGACACTAATATTGTCTCCAAAGGGAAACAAGTGAGATTCCACATGACCCACATCACCTAGAAGTTCCATCAGGTGCGTCCAAAATAATTTTTGAGCTAATGGTACATTCGATGCAAACCGTGCACCCATCTTGCGTCAAGATTAGCATTATGTCCGAAAGGACCAAAACAAGCTTCCACTTGGGCCTCGTCACCTAGTGGTATAATCGGGTGCGTCCAAAATGATTTTTTAGCATATGGTACGTCTAGGGCAAAGCATGAACCTATCTTGCACTAACACTAACACTAACACTGTATCTGAATGGAAAGAAGTGAGATTCCTCTTGACCCACGTCACCTAGGAATTCCATCGAGTGCATTTAAAATGATGTCCGAGCCTATGGTACTTTCGACGCAAACCGAGCACCTATCTTGCGTCAAGATTAGCACTACCTCCAAACCGACTGAAACGAGCTTTCACTTGAGCCTTGTCATGTAGGAGTACCATCGGGGGCGTCCAAAATGATTTCTGAGCCGATAGTACGTTTGACGCAAACAGTGCACTAATCTTGCAACCACACTAACACTATCTCCTCAGAGAAACAAGTGAGATTCCACATGACCCACATCACCTAGGAGTTCCATCGGGTGCATCCAAAATGATTTCCGAGCCTATGGTACATTCGATGCAAACCGTGCACCTATCATGGGTCAAGATTAGTACTATCTCCAAACCGACCGAAACGAGCTTTCACTTGAGCCTTGTCACCAAAGAGTACCATCGGGTGAGTCTAAAATGATTTCTGAGCCGATGGTACATTTGGCACAAACCGTGCACCAATCTTGCACCCACATTAACATAGTCCCCAAAGTGAGACAAGTGTGATTCCACATGACCCACGTCACCTAGGAGTATCATTGGGTGCGTGCAAAATGATTTTTGAGCCTATGGTAGATTCGACGCAAACCGTGCACCCACTTGCATCAAGATTAGCACTATATCTGAAAGGATCAAAATGAGCTTCCACTTGAGCCTCGTCACCTAGTGGTACCAACGAGTGCGTCCAAAATGATTTCTGAGCCTATGGTACGTCTAGCGCCAACCATGCGCGTATCATGCATCGACACTAACATTGTCTCCAAACGAAAAGAAGCGAGATTCCACATGACCCACGTCACCTAGGAGTTCGATCGGGTGAGTCTAAAACGATGTCCGAGCCTACGGCACGTTCGATGCAAACTGTGCACCTATCTTGCATCAAGATTACCCATTTCTCCAAATGGACTGAAAAGGCTTTCACTTGTGCCTCGTCACCTAGGAGTACCATTGGGTACGTCCAAAATGATTTCTAAGCCGGTGGTACATTTGGAGCAAACCGTGCATCAATCTTGCACCGCACTAACACTGTCTCCAAAGAGAAACAAGTGAGATTCCACATGACCCATGTCACCTAGGAGTTTCATCGGGTGCATCCAAAACAATTTTTGATCCTATGACAAGTTTGATACAAACCATGCACCTATCTTGCGTTAAGATAAGCACTATCTCCAAACAGAATGAAATGAGCTTCCACTTGAGCCTCATCACCTAGTGGTACCATCGGGTGCGGCCAAAATGATTTATGAGCCTACGGTACATCTAGCACAAACCAAGCACCTATCATGCACTGACACTAACGCTGTCTCCAAATAGAAAGAAGTGAGATTCCACATGACCCACATCACCTAGGAGTTCCATCGGGTGCATACAAAATGATGTCTGAGCATACGGTACGTTCAACGCAAATTGTGCACCTTTCTTGACTCAAGATTAGCCCAATCTCCAAATGGACCGAAACATGCTTTCACTTGAGCCTCGTCACCTAGGGGTACCATCGCCTACATCCAAAATGATTTCTGAGCCGATGGTAAATTTGGTGCAAACCGTGCACCAATCTTGCACCGACACTAATACTGTCTCCAAAGAGAACCAAGTGAGATTCCACATGACCCACATCACTTAGGAGTTTCATCGGGTGCGTCCAAAATGATTTTCGAGCATATGGTACATTCAACGCAAACCGTGCACCTATCTTGCATCAAGATTAGCACTATATCCGAAAGGACCAAAACGAGCTTCCACTTGAGCCTCGTCTCCTAGTGGTACCATCGGCTGCATCCAAAATGATTTATGAGCCTACGGTACATCTAGCGCAAACCGTGCACCTATCTTGCATAGACACTAATGATGTATCCAAACAGAAAGAAGTGAGATTCACCATCACCCACATCGCCTAGGAGTTGCATCGGGTGCGTTCGAAATGATGTTCGAGCCTATGGTACGATCGATTCAAACCATGCACCTATCTTGAGTTAAGATTAACCCTATCCCCAAATGGACCGAAACGAGCTTTCACTTGAGCCTCATCACCTAGTGGTGCCATCGAGTGCATCCAAAATGATTTCTAAGCCTATGGTACGTCTAGTGCACTAACACTAGCAATGTCTCCGAATAGTAAGAAGTTAGATTCCTCAATACCCAAGTCACCTAGGAGTTCCATCGAGTGCGTCCAAAACGATATCTAAGCATATGGTATGTTCCACACAAACCATGCACCTATCTTGTGTCAAGGTTAGCACTATCTCCAAACTTACCGAAATGAGCTTTCACATGAGCATTGTCACCTAGGAGTACCATCGGGTGCGTCCAAAACGATTTTTCAGCCAATGGTACGTTTGGTGCAAACTGTGCACCTATCTTGCACCGACACTAACACTGTCTCCAAATGGAAAGAAGAGAGATTTCACGTGACCCATGTCACCTAGGAGTTCTATCAGGTGCGTCCAGAACGATTTTTGAGCTTATGACACGTTCGACGCAAACCATGCACCTATCTTGCATCAAAATTAGCACTATCTCCAAATGGACCGAAACGAGCTGCCTCTTAAGGTTTTTTCCCTAGTGGTACCATCAGGTGCGTCTAAAATGATTTCTAAGCTTACGGTACATCTAGCGCAAACCGTGCAACTATCTTGCACGAACACTAACACTGTCTCTAAAGGAAAGAAGTGAGATTCCTCATGACCCACATCACCTAGGAGTTCCATCGAGTGCGTCCAAAACGATGTCCGAGCCTATGGTACTTTCGACGCAAACCATGCACTTATCTTGCGTCAAGATTAGTACTACCTCCAAACCGATCAAAACGGGCTTTCACTTGAGCCTTGTCACGTAGGAGTACCATCGGGAGCGTCCAAAATGATTTCTGAGCCGATGGTATGTTTGGCGCAAACGGTGCACCAATCTTGTAACCACACTAACACTATCTCCTATGAGAAACAAGTAAGATTCCACATGACTCACATCACCTAGGAGTTCAATCGGGTGCATCCAAAATGATTTCCGAGCCTATGGTACATTCGACGCAAACCGTGCACCTATCATGGGTCAGGATTAGTACTATCTCCAAACCAACCGAAACGAGCTTTCACTTGAGCCTTGTCACCTAAGAGTACCATCGGGTGCGTCCAAAATTATTTCTGAGCCGATGGTATGTTTGGCGCAAACCGTGCACCAATCTTGCATCCACACTAACATAGTCCCCAAAGTGAAACAAGTGTGATTCCACATGACCCATGTCACCTAGGAGTTCCATTGGGTGCGTGCAAAATAATTTTCGAGCCTATGGTAGATTCGACACAAACCGTGCACCCACTTGCGTCAAGATTAGCACTATATCTGAAAGGATCAAAACGAGCTTCCACTTGAGCCTCGTCACCTATTGGTACCAACGAGTGCGTCCAAAACAATTTCTATGCCTGTGGTACGCCTAGCGCCAACCATGCACCTATCTTGCACTGACACTAACACATTCTCCAAACAAAAAGAAGCAAGATTCCATGTGACCCACCTCACCTAGGAGTTCCATCTAGTGTGTTCAAAATGATTTTCCAGCCTATGGCACATTCGACACAAGTCGTGCACCTATCTTGCGTCAAGATTAGCACTACCTCTAAAAGGACCGAAAAGAGCTTCCACTTGAGCCTTGTCACCTAGTGTACCATTGGGTGCATCCAAAATGATTTCTGAGCCTACGGTACGTCTAGCACAAACCATGCACCTATCTTGCACTAACACTAACAATGTTTCCAAACGGAAAGAAGTGAGATTTCACATGACCCACGTTACCTAGGAGTTCTATCGGGTGAGTCCAAATCGTTGTTCGAGCCTATGGCACGTGTGACGCAAACCGTGCACCTATCTTGCATCAAGATTACCCTTATCTCCAAACCGACCAAAACAAGGCTTTCACTTGAGCCTTGTCACCTAGGAGTACCATCGGGTACGTCCAAAATGACTTATGAGCCGATGGTACATTTAGAGCAAACTGTGCACCAACCTTGCACCGACACTAACACTGTCTCCAAAGAGAAATAAGTGAGATTCCACATGACCCATGTCACTTAGGAGTTTCATCGGGTGCGTCCAAAATGATTTTTGAGCCTATGACACGTCCAACGCAAACCGTGCACCTATCTTGCGTCAAGATTAGCACTATCTCCAAATAGACCAAAACGAGCTTCCACTTGAGCCTTGTCGCCTAGTGGTACCATCGTGTGCATCTAAAATGATTTCTGAGCCTATGGTATGTCTAGTGCCAACCTTGCACCTATCATGCACCGACACTAACACTGTCTCCAAATGAAAAGAAGTGAGATTCCACATGACCCACGTCACCTAGGAGTTCCATCGGGTGCGTCCAAAATGATTTTCTAGCCTATGGCATGTTTGATGCAAACCGTGCACCTATCTTGCGTCAAGATTAGCACTATCTCCAAACAGACCAAAACAAGCTTCCACTTGAATCTCGTCAACTAGTGGTACCATTGGGTGCATCCAAAATGATTTCTGAGCCTATAGTACGTCTAGCACAAACCATACACATGTCTTGCACTAACACTAACACTGTTACAAAATGGAAAGAAGTGAGATTCTACATGACCCATGTTACCTAGGAGTTCCATCGGGTGAGTCCAAAACGATATCCGAGCCTATCGTTCGATGCAAAATCGTGCACCTATCTTGCATCAAGATTACCTCTTTCTCCAAATGGACCAAAACGAGGCTTTCACTTGAGCCTCGTCACCTAGGAGTACCATCGGGTACGTCCAAAATGATTTCTAAGCCGATGGTACAATCGGAGCAAACCGTGCACCAATCTTGCACCGCACGAACACTGTCTCCAAAGATAAACAAGTGAGATTCCAAATGACCCATGTCACCTAGGAGTTCCATCGGGTGCGCCCAAAGCAATTTTTGAGCCTACGAGACGTTCGACGCAAACCGTGCACCTATCTTGCGTCAAGATTAGCACTATCTCCAAACGGACCGAAACGAGCTTTGGTTCGTTTGGAGATCAGTTTGGAACTTTGGAGATCAGTTTGGAGATCAGTTCCAAACAGACCGAAACAAGCTTTCAATTGAGCCTTGTCACCTAGGAGTACAATCGGATGCGTCCAAAATGATTTATGAGCCTATGGTATGTAGGCGCAAACCATGCACCTATCTTGTACCGACACTAATACTATCTCCAAATGGACCGAAGCGAGATTCCATGAGACCCATGTCACCTAGGAGTTCCATTGGGTATGTCCAAAACAATTTCTAAGCCTTATGGCACATTCAGCGCAAGCCATACGCCTATCTTGCGTTAGGATTAGCACTATCTCCAAATGTAACCAAAGAAGCTTCCACTTGAGCCTCATCACCGCGGAGTACCATAGACTGTGTCTAAAATGATTTTTGAGACTATGGTATGTTTGTTGCAAACCATGCACCTATCTTGCATCGACACTAACACTCTCCAAACAGACTGTAGCGAGATTCCACATGACCCATGTGTCATAGGATATCCGTCGGGTGCGTCCAAAATGATTTCTGAACCTATGGTATGCTCGACGGAGACCGTGCACCTATCTTGCGTCAAGATTAGCACTATCTCCAAATAGACCAAATGACCTTCCAATTGAGCCTCGTTAACTAGGAGTACCATCGGGTGCTTCTAAAACTATTTCTGAGCCTATGGTACATTTGGCACAAATCATGCACCTATCTTGCACCGACACTAACACTGTCTCCAAATAGACCAAAGCGAGATTCCACATGACCCATGTCACCTAGGAGTTCCATGGGGTGCGTACAAAACAATTTTTGAGCCTTATCGTACATTCGGCGTAAGCCATGCACCAATCTTGCGTCAAGGTTAGCACTATCTCCAAATGGACCTAAACAAGCTTCCACTTGAGCCTCATCACCTAGGAGTACCATCGGCTATGTCCAAAATGATTTCTAAGCCTATGGTACCTTAGACCGAAGCAAGATTTCATATGACCCACATCACCTAGGAGTTCCCTCAGGTGCGTCTAAAATGATTCATGTGCCAATGGTACACTCGGTGAAAACCATGCACCTATCTTGCGTCAAGATTAGCACTATCTACAAATAGACCAAAAGAGCTTCCATTTGAGCCTCATCATCTAGGAGTTCCATCGGGTGCATCCAAAACTATTTCTGAGCCAGTGGTACGTTTGGCACAAACGGTGCACCTATCTTGCATCAACACTAATATTGTCTCCAAATGAACTGAAGCGAGATTTCACATGACCACGTCACCTTGGATTTCTTTCGGGTGTGTCCAAAATGATTTCAGAGCCTATGGCACGTTCAACGGAAATAGTGCACCTATCTTGCGTCAAAATTAGAACTATCTCCAAACGGACCCAGACAAGCTTCCACTTGAGCCTCGTCACCTAGGAGTACCATCGGATGTGTCCAAAATGATTTATGAGCCTATGGTATGTGTGGCGCAAACCATGCACCTATCTAGCGTCTATATTATCACTATTACCAAATGGACCCAAACAAGCTTCCACTTGAGCCTCGTCACTTATGGGTACCATCGGGTGCTTCCAAAACGATCTTTGAGCCGATGGTTCCTTTGGCACAAATCGTGCACCTATCTTGCACTGACACAAACACTATCTCCAAACAGACTAGAACAAGATTCCACATGACCCATGTCACCTAGGAGTTCCATCAGGTGTGTCCAAATGATTTTCAAGCCTATGGTACGTTTGACACAAATAGTGTACCTATCTTGCATCAATATTAGTACTATGTCTAAATAGATGAGAACGAACTTTCAATTGAGCCTCATCACCTAGGAGTACCATCGGGTGCATCCAAAACGATTTCTAAGCCTATGGTACGTTTGGCGCAAACCATGCACCTATCTAGCACTGACACTAACACTCTCTCCAAACGGAGCGAAGCGAGATTTCACATGACCCACATCACCTAGGAGTTCCATCGGGTGCGTCCAAAATGATTTCTGAGCCTTATGGTACATTCGGTGCAAACCATGCTCCGATCTTGCGTCAAGATTAGCACTATCTCTAAATGGACCCAAACAAGCTTCCACTTGAGCCTCGTCGCCTAGGAGTACCATTGGGTGTGTCCAAAATTATTTTATGAGCCTATGGTACATTTGGTACAAACTGTGCACCTATCTTGCATAGACACTAACAGTCTCCAAACAGACTAGAACGAGATTCCACATGACCCATGTCGGCTAACAATTCCATTGGGTGTGTCCAAAATGATTTTTGAGCCTATGGTACGTTAGGCCGAAACCGTGCACCTATCTTGCGTCAAAATTACCACTATCTCCAAACGGACCCAAAGAAGCTTCCAATTGAGCCTCATCTCTAAGGAGTACCATCAGGTGCGTCCACAATGATATCAGAGCCTATGGTACATTTAGGGCAAACCGTGCACCTATATTGCACTAACACTTACAGTGTCTCCAAATGGACCAAAGCGAGATTCCACATGACCCATGTTACCCAGGAGTTCCATCGGGTGCGTCCAAAATGATTTCTGAGCCTATGGTATGTTTGGCACAAACTGTGTACCTATCTTGTGTCAAGATTAGTACTATCTCCAAATGGACTGAAACAAGCCTCCAATTGAGCCTCTTCTCCTAGGAGTACCATCGGGTGCGTCCAAAACGATTTCTGAGCCTATGGTCCATTTGGCATGAACCGTGTACATATCTTGCGTTATGATTAGAACCATCTCCAAACAGACCGAAGTGAGCTTCTAATTGAGCCCTGTCACCTAGGAGTACCATCGGGTGCGTCCAAAATGATTTCTGATCCTATGATACAATTTGGCATGACCCACGTCACCTCGAAGTTCCATCAGGTGCGTCCAAACTGATCTTCGAGCCTTATGGTACATTTAGCACAAACTGTGTACCTATCATGCATCAAGATTATCACTATCTCCAAATGGACCCGAACAAGCTTCCACTTGACCCTCATCCCTATGAGTACCATCGGGTGTGTCGAAAATGATTTCTGAGCCTATATTACGTTTGGCGCAAACTATGCACCTATCTTGCACTGACACTAACACTATCTCCAAATGGACCAAAGCGAGATTCCACATGACCCACATCAACTAGGAGTTCCATTGGGTGCGTCCAAAATGATTTTCAAGACTTGTGGCATGTTCGGTGCAAACCGTGCACCTATATTGCGTTAAGATTAGCACTATCACCAAACAGACCTAAACAAGCTTTGACTTGAGCCTCGTAACCTAGGAGTACCATCGGGTGCATCCAAAACAATTTCAAAGCCTATGGTACGTTTGGCGCAAATTGTGCACCTACCTTGCACCAACACTAACACTATCTCTAAACAGACCAAAGCGAGGTTCCACATGACCGACATCACCTAGGAGTTCCATTGGATGCGTCCAAAATGATTTCTGAGCCTTATGGTACGTTCGGCGCAAATGTGCGCCTATCTTGCGTCAAGATTAGCACTATCTCCAAAAGGGCCCAAGCAAGCTTCCACTTGAGCCTTGTCAACTAGGAGTATCATCGGGTGCGTCAAAAATGATTTCTGAGCCAATGGTACGTTTGGCACAGACGGTGCACCTATCTTTCACCGACACTAACATTGTCTCCAAAATGACTGAAGCGAGATTCCACATGACCCATGTCACCTAGGATTTCCATTGGGTGCGTCCAAAATGATTTAAGAGACTATGGTACGATCGACAGAAATAGTTGATGAGGACATCCCTTCCATTGACACAACCACACCTGGTGCACAACAAGGTCCGATGACAAGAGCTCGAGCACGACAACTTAATTATCAGGTAAAGTCATTCCTCGCTGTTCATACAAACTCGTCTCAGAATTGGATGCTACTAAATCATGGTGATGATTGTCTTATTCTTAGGAATGTTGGTCAAGACTCCATTGCCTCATGTTTAGACCCCATGATGAGGATGGAGCAGCCGAACAAGTGGGAATCATCATTAATGGGGCGCACAGCTCATCTCGAGACAGCAGGGGACACTCCATCAAAAGTACCATAACTCCTTAATACGAGATCCAGTGAAGCTGGTTTTTGACTTGTTGGAAAGAGCGTGTCGTCCTCTTTCACATGGGTCCAACCCCACTATCAGAATCTACCAAAGCTGTGTGTAGCAAGCCAAAGGATGCAGAGACCTATAGCTTGGGCCTAGGCCTTGTACTAACTACAACCCTTTGAGGGACGCCCAGATTAGGGTTTCCCACTCCCCCTTATGCTCTCCTCCTTAAAAATAGAGCCAGCAGCCATCAGAATGAGGGGGGTTTTGTTTAGATGCAAGATAGCTACTGCTTCTTTCTTGTAAACGCGTTTGTCGGCTAGACCACCTGATTTGCTTGTTTCAAGACCCCAACTTGTGATTCAGATTCAGCCTTTGGCTTAAATCCATGAGTTATTTGCTTGTTCATCTTGTTCTTGCTTGTTCTCGGTTGCTTGCAGGTTCTTGGTACGGCAAGAACATCACAAGCGAAGCCGGTGTACCTGTTGCTAAGGCGCAGCAACCTTGTGGTCGTTGTAGTCAGACAGCCAACGTCGAATCCACCACAAATCGAGTTTACCCACACTCACCAAAAGATCAGGAACAACCTCTAGTCTCATCATGTGGTAATCAGAGAAAGGTTCTTTGGTGAGTGATTTACTGTTCATTACTTTACCTATGTTCCAGAAATATAAAAATAGGATAGAACTAAAATTCCAAACATAAGTTTGAGCCTTGCTGATCTGCTTAGTTCTTTGCTTGTTGAGTTGTGCTTTACATCATGGTGTCAAGTGTTGGTTCTTAGGTTCTAATCCTTTAGAGTTTTGAGTTCTTGTCACATTTTAGTCACCACACAATCCGCTGTTGCCTTCCCCCCCCCCCCCACTTTAGCCGCTGCAATCTCCACCAATACCACCACCACCACCACCACCAAAAGCACCGCTGCTCTCTCCACCTTTTCGCTGAAACCCTCACCACCATCACCTTTAGCCGCGCCTACACAAACACTACCTTATGCACCTGTCCTTTTGGTGCAAATCTGAGTACACTCAATTTTGAAAATAAGAGAGTGCAAATTGCATATTTGTACTACTTGTTGCAATCCTTATCCCTAGTAAAAGAAAGTCTATGCTACTTGCTGCATTCTTGTTATAATCATATTGCAAAAGTTCAGTTTGTGCGCTACTTGTCAAAAAGAAAAGAAAAGAAAAGAAAATAGAAAAGAAAAAGAAAGGAAAAGGAGGAAAGAAAGAAAGAAAGAAAGAAAGAAAGAAAGAAAAAAGGGTTAAGTTGATGCTATTTACTCTCATCATTTCCATTGTTTGCTACTATCCGGTGACAACATTTGTGTCTAGGCTCGCGTCTCTAGCACGGGTTAGCCTAGGACTAGCACGATACTATCTTTGAACACTTATTCAACTTGCATTGACTAACGTGGTTCCAGTTGTACCTTGATTTTTTTAAGCCACCTACAGCTCCACAAATTATCTACAACGTCACAGGGTTCTACTTGCTACTACTTGTGTTGTTCTTGTCGTCGCCAACACCATCTACATGTAAGAACTCGGTTGCACATGCTGAGAGAATGAAAATTGTTGCCACCTAATTCAGTTAGTTGGTAGGACATATTTTCTTGTGATTTCCTTGCTACATACTAACCATGGTAGGAGAAGGTGAAAGGACCCCTCCACAATCACCTCGATCAAAAGCCTTGCTGCAACACTTTGAACGCAAAGTGAGGCTCCATGCTGAACACCTTGATGAGGATGTTCGTGTCACCAATGAGCGCCTTGGTCAATTGGAGATGGCTCAGATTGAGACCAACACCAAGTTGGCTTCCTTGGAAGGCACTCTTGGTTCTGTTAATACATCTCTTGTAGGTGTCTTGGAGCGATTGGAGAGGATGGAACAAAATCGCTGTGTTGGTTTCGAACGACGCAATCACAACAACAACAAAACCATGGGCAGTGTTGCTGGTCATGATGAAGAAGAATATGCAGCAGACAATGGGCAGTGTCCCTGAGGACAAACGTGTTAGGGCTGCAACTAGTGAGTTTACTGACTTTGCCTCTGTTTGGTGGTCTGAATACCATCGTAAGAACCCAAATAACACACCAACTTGGGATGCTTTGAAACGGGTCATGCAGGCTAGATTTGTTCCTTCTTATTATGCCCGTGATCTTTTAAATAAGTTGTAACAATTGAGGCAAGGATCCAAATCTGTAGAAGAGTACTATCAAGAGCTACAAATGGGTATGCTTCGTTGCGGGCTAGAGGAAAATGAGGATGGTGCCATAGCTAGATTTATGGGTGGGCTGAACCGGGAGATTCAGGACATTCTAGCTTATAAGGAATATAATTCTGTCAATCGTTTATTTCACCTTGCTTGTAAAGCTAAACGAGAAGTGCAGGGATGACGAGCTAGCATGAGGGCTAACATTCCTGCAGGTCGTGCTAGCCTGTGGACACCCTCCAATGCTGCTGCACCGTCAACGCGTGCACCCCCACAATCTTCCTCGACCATCAAGCCACGCTCCTCTACAACAAATTCTATACCATGCCCAAGTGAACTAACTAGAGGAGCAACGGCTACATCTACCAAGAGTTCACCCTCGGTGGTATCCATGGGGAGAACAAGGGATATTCAGTGCCTACGCTGCAAAGGATATGGCCACATATGCAAGGACTGCCCAAGCACACGTGTGATGATTGTGTGAGCTGATGAAGGAGATTATTTCCAACAAGACGAATAGCACATTAGGGCTGAAGCTGCTGAGCACTATGAGAGCCTCATGGTGCAGCGGGTGCTAAGTGCCCAAATGGAGAGGGCTGAACAAAATTAGCGCCACACTTTGTATCAAACCAAGTGTGTGATCAAGGAACGCTCTTGCCGTGTGATCATAGATGGAGGAAGCTGCAACAACTTGGCAAGTGCTGAAATGGTGGAGAAGCTTTCATTGAGCACAAAACCACACCCGCAGCCTTACTACATTCAGTGGCTTAATAGCAGTGGCAAGGTGAAGGTAACCCGATTGGTAAGGGTAGAGTTTGCCATTGGTTCTTATCATGATTCCATTGACTGCGATGTTGTGACTATGCAAGCATGCTCTATGTTGTTAGGTAGACCATGGCAGTTTGATAAAGATTCCTTGCACTCTGGTAAAACAAATCAATACTCTTTCATGCATAATGACAAGAAGATTGTGTTGCACCCCATGTCCCCTGAGTCTATTCTAAGAGTGAACTTGCTAGATCTAGCAAACCTAAGAATCAGGCTGTTGCTAGTAAAAATCAGATTGTCGCTAATGAACTTGAGAAACATAAGAAGAAGTCTAGCAAATCTGTTCATCATAATAAAAATGAGATCAAGCTGAAAGGCTCTTGTTACTTTGCCACCAAATCTGATTTGGATGAGATTGATGCTAGTACTACTGTTTGCTATGCTTTGGTTTGCAAAGAAACTTTATTTTCACTCGAAGATACATCTATTTCTTTGCCTCTTGCTATCACTAATCTTTTGCAGGAGTATGCCGATGTTTTTTCCAAAGGAGGTACCACCGGGGCTGCCACCAATTCGAGGGATTGAACACCAGATTGACCTCATCCCTGGGGCTTCCTTGCCTAATCGTGCGCCGTATAGGACCAACCCGGACGAGACAAAAGAGATTCAGAGACAAGTACAAGAATTGCTTAACAAAGGTTATGTGCGTGAGTCTCTTAGCCCTTGTGTCGTTCCCGTGCTTTTAGTTCCTAAGAAGGATGGATCATGGCGCATGTGTGTTGATTGTAGAGCGATAAATAACATCACAATCAGATATCGCATCCTATTCCAAGGTTAGATGATATGCTTGATGAATTGAGTGGCTCAATTGTGTTCTCTAAAATTGATTTGCGTAGTGGTTACCACCAGATTCGTATGAAGATAGGAGATGAATGGAAAACAGCGTTTAAAACTAAGTTTGGTTTATATGAATGGCTTGTCATGCCCTTTGGATTGACTAATGCACCCAGCACTTCATGAGATTAATGAACAAGATTTTATGCTCTTTTATTGGCAAATTTGTAGTGGTATACTTTGATGACATCTTGATATATAGTAGATCATTAGAGGAACATCTTGATCATTTGCGTGCCATTTTCAATGCTCTTCGGGGTGCACACTTGTTTGGCAATCTTGAGAAGTGCACCTTTTGCACAGATCGAGTCTCTTTTTCTTGGATATGTTGTGACACCGCAGGGAATCAAAGTTGATCAAGCCAAGGTTGAGGCCATACACAGCTGGCCTGTTCCCTGCACGGTCACACAAGTGCGGAGTTTTCTAGGACTTGCTGGTTTCTACCGTCGATTTGTGAAGGACTTCAGCACCATTGCAGCCCCGCTGCATGAACTCACCAAGAAGGGTGCAACCTTCACTTGGGCCGCAGCCTAACAGGATGCTTTCAACACGCTCAAAGATAAGTTAACTCATGCACCTTTACTCCAGCTTCCTGATTTCAACAAAACCTTTGAGTTTGAATGTGATGCTAGTGGAATTGGTTTGGGTGGTGTGCTGTTATAAGAGGGAAAACCTATGGCGTATTTCAGTGAAAAGTTGAGTGGCCCTAGTTTGAACTATTCTACTTATGATAAGGAATTGCTTGCTCTAGTTCGGACTTGGGAAACATGGCAGCATTATTTGTGGCCCAAAGAGTTTGTCATACATTCTTATCATGAATCATTGAAACACATCCGTAGTCAAGCAAAACTGAACCGTAGACATGCCAAGTGGGTTGAATTCATCGAGTCTTTTCCTTATGTCATCAAACACAAAAAGGGGAAGGAAAATATAATTGTTGATGCTTTGTCTAGACGTTACACCATGCTTTCATCACTTGACTTTAAAATCTTTGGTTTGGAAACTATTAAGGGACAATATGCACATGACAATGATTTCAAAGATGTATTGCTGAATTGCCAAGAGGGGAAAACATGGAACAGATTCGTCCTCACCGAGGGTTTGTCTTTAGAGCCAACAAGCTATGCATTCCAGCTAGCTCCGTGCGTTTGTTATTGTTGCAGGAAGTGCATGGAGGAGGACTCATGGGACATTTTGGTGTGAAAAAGACAGAGGACATCCTTGCTGGTCATTTCTTTTGGCCCAAGATGAGGAGAGACGTGGAGAGGTTCGTTGCTCGCTGCACAACATGCCAGAAAAAGCTAAGTCACGCCTTAATCCTCATGGTTTATACATGCCTCTTCCTGTTCCAAGTGCACCATGGGAAGATATTTCAATGGACTTTGTTTTAGGACTGCCTAGAACAAAGAAGGGGAGGGATAGTGTGTTTGTTGTTGTGGACAGATTTTCTAAAATGACACATTTCATACCATGTCATAAGAGCGATGATGCTACACATGTTGCTGATTTGTTCTTTCGTGAGATTGTTTGATTGCATGGTGTGCCTAACACCATTGTTTCTGATCGGGATGCAAAATTTCTTAGTTATTTTTGGAGAACTTTGTGGGCTAAGCTAGGGACTAAGCTTTTATTTTCCACTACTTGTCATCCCCAAACTGATGGACAAACTGAGGTTGTCAATAGAACCTTATCTACATTGCTTAGGGCTGTTTTGAAAAAGAACATAAAAATGTGGGAAGAGTGCTTGCCTCATGTTGAGTTTGCTTATAATCGTTCACAGCATTCTACCACTAAGAAAAGCCCTTTTGAGATAGTTTATGGGTTTGTGTCATGTGCTCCTATTGATTTGTTACCTCTTCTGACCTCGGAGCGAGTGAACTTTGATGCTAAACAACGTGCTGAACTGATCTTAAAATTGCATGAAACCACTAAAGAGAAAATAGAGTGCATGAATGCAAAGTATAAACTAGCTGGTAGCAAAGGGAAGAAACATGTCATTTTTGAACCTGGTGATCTAGTTTGGCTCCATTTGAGAAAAGATAGGTTCCCTGATTTGCAAAAGTCTAAGTTGCTGCGTAGAGCCGATGGTCCTTTTAAAGTGTTAGAAAGGATTAATGATAATGCGTACAAACTTGAGCTACCTGCAGCTTTTGGGGTTAGCCCCACATTTAACATTGCAGATTTGAAGCCATATTTGGGAGAAGAGGATGAACTAGAGTCGAGGACGACTCAAATGCAAGAAGGGGAGGATGATGAGGACATCCCTTCCATTGACACAACCACACCTGCTGCACAACAAGGTCCAATGACAAGAGCTCGAGCACGACAACTTAATTATCAGGTAAAGTCATTCCTCGCTGTTCATACAAACTTATCTTAGAATTGGATGCTACTAAATCATGGTGATGCATTTCCTCATGTTTAGACACCATGATGAGGATGGAGCAGCCGAACAAGTGGGAATCATCATTAATGGGGCGCACAGCTCATCTCGAGACAGCAGGGGACACTCCATCAAAAGTACCATAACTCCTTGATACGAGATCCAATGAAGCTGGTTTTTGACTTGTTGGAAAGAGCGTGTCATCCTCTTTCACACGGGTCCAACCCCACTATCAGAATCAATCAAAACTGTGTGCAGCAAGCCAAAGGACGCAGAGACCTACAGCTTGGGCCTAGGCCTTGTACTAACTACAACCCTTTGAGGGACGCCCAGATTAGGGTTTCCCACTCCCCCTTGTGCTCTCCTCCTTATAAATAGAGCCAGCAGCCATCAGAATGAGGGGGGTTTTGTTTAGGTGCAAGATAGATGCTGCTTCTTCCTTGTAAACGCGTGTGTCGGCTAGACCACCCGATTTGCTTGTTTCAAGACCCAACTTGTGATTCAGATTCAGCCTTTGGCGTAAATCCGTGAGTTATTTGCTTGTTCATCTTGTTCTTGCTTGTTCTCGGTTGCTTGCAGGTTCTTGGTGTTCTTGGCACGGCAAGAACATCACAAGCGGAGCCGGTGTACCTGTTGCTAAGGCGCAGCAACCTTGTGGTCGTTGTAGTCGGACAGCCAACGTCGAATCCACCACAAATCGAGTTTACCCACACTCACCAAAAGATCAGGAACAACCTCTAGTCTCATCAATAGTGCACCAATCTTGTGTCAAGATTAGCACTATCTCTAAACGGACCCAAACAAGCTTCCACTTAAGCCTCATCACCTAGGAGTACCATCGGATGCGTCCAAAAATATTTTTGAGCCTATGGCACGTTTGGCGCAAACTATGCACCAATCTTGCACGGACACTAACACTGTCTCCAAATAGATCAGAACAAGATTCCACATGACCTATGTCAGATTTTGATCGGGTGCATCCAAATGATTTTTGGGCCTATGGTATGTTTGGCATAAATAGTGTACCTATCTTGTGTCAAGATTAGCACTATCTCCAAACCAACGGGAACGAACTTCCAATTGAGCCTCGTCTCCTAGGACTACGACAGGGTGCGTCCAAAACGATTTCTGAGCCTATGGTACATTTGGTGTAAATCCTGCACCTATCTTGCACTGACACTAACACTGTCTCTAATAGGATTGAAGCAAGATTCCACATGACCCATGTCACCTAGAAGTTCCATTGGGTGTGTCCAGAATGATTTCTGATCCTTATGGTACATTCGACGCAAACCATACTCCTATCTTGAGTTAAGATTAGCACTATCTCCAAATGGACACAAACAAGCTTCCATTTGAGCCTCATCGCCTAGGAGTATGATAGGGTGCATCCAAAATGATTTCTGAGTCTAAGGTACATTTGGTGCAAATTATGCACCTATCTTGCATGGACGCTAATACTGTCTCAAAATGGACCGGAACGAGATTCCACATGACCCATGTCACCTAGGAGTTCCATCGGGTGCGTCCAAAATGATTTTTTAGCCTGTGGTGCGTTCGGCGAAAACCGTGCACCTATCTTGTGTCAAGACTACTATCTCCAAACAGACCCAAACAAGCTTCCAATTAAGCCTCATCACCTAGGAGTACCATTGGGTGCATCCAAAATGATTTTTGAAACCTAAGATATGTTTGGCGCAAACCGTGCACCTATCTTGCACTAAAACTAACACTATCTACAAATGGACCGAAACAAGATTCCACATGACCCACATTACCCAGGAGTTCCATGGGGTGCGTCCAAAATGATTTTTGAGCCTTATGGTACATTCGGCGCAAGCCGTGCACCTGTCTTGCGTCAAGATTAGCACTATCTCCAAGTGGACCCAAACAAGCCTCCACATGACCCACATCACCTAGGCATTCCATCAGATGCATCCACAATGATTTCAGATCCTATGGTACATTTACGCAAACCGTGTACCTATATTGCAGTGACACTTACACTACCTCCAAACGGACTGAAGCGAGATTCCGCATGACCCACGTCACCTAGGAGTTCCATAGGGTGCATCCAAAATGATTTTTGAGCCTTATGGTACATTCGACGCAAACCATGCACCTATCTTGCATCGAGATTAGCACTATCTCCAAATGGTCCCAAACAAGCTTCCACTTAAGCCCCATCACCTAGGAGTTTCATAGGGTGCATCCTAAATGATTTCTAAGCCTATCGTATGTTTGTCGCAAAACGTGCACCTGTCTTGCACTGACACTAGCTCAAAACAGACCGAAACAAGATTCCACATGACCCACGTCACCTACGAGTTCCATCGGGTGCGTCCATAATGATTCCTGAGCCTATGGTATAATTGGCACACACTGTGTACCTATCTTGTGTCAAGATTAGCACTATGTCCAAACGGACTAAAACAAGCCTCCAATTGAGCCTCTTCATTAGTACCATCGGGTGCCTCCAAAACGATTTCTGTGCCTATGATCTGTTTGGCATGAACCGAGTACATATTGTGCGTTAAGATTAGCACTGTCTCCAAACGGATCGGAGCGAGCTTCCAATTAAGCCCATCACCTAGGAGTACCATCGGGTGCGTCCAAAATAATTTCTGAGCCTATAGTACATTTGGCTTAAACCGTGCACCAATCTTGCTCCAACACTAATAATATCTCCAAACGGACCGAAGTGAGATTCAAAATGATCCACGTCACCTCAGAGTTACATCGGGTGCATCCAAAATGATTTCCATGCCTTATGGTACATTTGGCCAAACCGTGTACCTATCTTGCGTCAAGATTAGCACTATCTCCAAATGGACCCGAACAAGCTTCCACTTGACCCTTATCGCCTAGAAGTACCATCGGGTGCATCGAAAAGAATTTCTGAGCCTATAGTACGTTTGGCACAAACTATGCACCTATCTTGCACCGACACTAACACTATCTCCAAACGGACCTATGCGAGATTCCACATGACCCACATCAACTAGGAGTTTCATTGGGTGCGTCCAAAATGATTTTCAAGACTTGTGGTATGTTCGGTGCAAACCACACACCTATATTGCGTTAAGATTAGCACTATCACCAAACAGACCCAAACAAGCTTCGACATGACCCACGTTACCCAAGTGTTCCAAGGAGGTGCGTCCAAAATGATTTTTGAGCCTTATGTTACATTCGGCGCAAGCCGGGCACCTATCTTTCTTCAAGATTAGCACTATCTCCAAATAGACCCAAATAACCTTCCACTTTAGCCTCATCACCTAGGAGTACCATCAGCTACATCCAAAATGATTTCTGAGCCTATGGTACCTTTAGCACAAATCGGGCACCTATCTTGCACCGACATAACTTATCTCCAAACAGACCAAAGCGAGATTTCACATGACCCACGTCACCTAGGAGTACCATCAGGCACGTCCTAAATGATTTCTGAGCCGATGGTACGTGTGGCCCAAATCATGCACGTAACTTGCATCGACATAACACTATCTCTATAAGGACCAAAGCGAGATTCCATGTGAGCCACGTGACTAAGAGTTCCATCAGGTGTGTCAAAAATGATTTCTGAGCCTTATGGTACATTTAGCGGAAACCGTGCACCTATCTTGTGTCTAGAGTAGCACTATCTCCAAATGCACCCAAACATGCTTTCAATTGAGCCTCGTCACCTAGGAGTACCATCGGGTGTGTCTAAATTGATTTCTGAGCCTATGGTATGTTTGCTGCAAATCGTGCACCATCTTGCATTGACATTAACATTGTCACCAAATGGATCGAAGCGAGATTCCACATCACTCACGTCATCTAGGAGTTCCATCAGGTGCGTCCAAAATGATTTCTGAGCCTCTGGTACGTTTGGCACAAACCGTGTACCTATCTTGCATCAAGATAAGCACTATCTCTAAACAGACCGAAATGAGCTTCCACTTGAGCCTTGTGACCTAGGAATACCATTGGGTGCATCTAAAATGATTTCTGAGTGTATGGTAAGTTTGGCGCAAACCGTGCACCTATCTTGCACCAATACGAACACTGTCTCCAAACGGACCAAAGCAAGATTCCTCATGACCCACAACACCCAGGAGTTCCATCGAGTGCATAGTATGTTCGGCGTAAATTGTGTACTTATCTTGCGTCAAGATTAGCACTATCTCTAAACAGACTCAAACGAGCTTCCACTTGAGCCTCATCATCTAGGAGTACCATTGGGTGTGTCCAAAACAATTTATGATCCTATGGTATATTGGGGCCAACCATGCACCTATCTCGCACCAACACTAAAACTATCTCCAAACAGACCGAAATGAGATTCTACATGACCCATGTCAACTAGGAGTTCCATCAGGTGTGTCCAAAATGATTTCTGAGCCTGTGGTACGTTCGGCGCAAACCGTGAACCTATCTTGTGTCAAGATTAGCACTATCTCCAAACGGACCAAACGAGCTTCCACTTGAGCCTCGTCAACTAGGAGTACCATTGGGTGCATCCAAAATAATTCCTGAGCTTGTGGTACGTTTGGCGCAAACCGTGCAACTATCTCGTACCGACACTAACACTGTCACCAAATGGACCGAATCGAGATTCCACATGAATCACATCAATTAGGGGTTCCATTGGGTGTGTCCAAAATAATTTTCTGAGCCTATGGTACGTTTGGCACAAACTGTGTACCTATCTTGCATCAAGATTAGCACTTTGTCTAAATAGACCAAAACGAGCTTCCACTTGAGCCTCATGACCTAGAGTACCATAGGGTACATCCAATATGATTTCTGAGCCTATGGTACATTTGACACAAACCATACAACTATGTTGCACCGACAGTAACACTATCTCCAAATGAACCAAAGCGAGATTCCACATGACCCACGTCACCTAGGAGTTCCATCGGGTGCGTCCAAAATGATGTTTGAGCCTTATGGCACATTCGACGCAAACCGCGTCAAGATTGGCACAATGTCCGGAAGGATTGAAATGAGCTTCCACTTGAGCTCATCACCTAGTGGTACCATCAAGTGCATCCAAAACGATTTATGAGCCTATTGTATGTTTAGCCCAAACCATGCACCTATCTTGCATTGACACTAACACTGTCTCCAAATGTAAAGAAGTGAGATTCCACATGATCCACGTCATCTAGGAGTTCCATTGGGTGCGTCCAAAACGATGTCTGAGCCTATGGTATGTTTGATGCAAACCGTGCACCTATCTTGCATCAAAATTAGCACTCCAAATGGACAAAAATAAGTTTTCTCTTGTGCCTCGCCACTGAGGAGTACCATCGGGTGCATCCAAAATGATTTCTGAGCCAATGGTATGTTTGGCGCAAACCATGCACAATCTTGCATCGACACTAATACTGTCTCCAAAGAGAAACAAGTGACATTCCACATGACCCACATCACCTAGGAGTTTCATGGGTGTGTCCAAAATGATTTCCAAGCCTATGGTACGTTCGACGCAAAACCATGCACCTATCTTGCGTCAAGATTAGCACTATGTCCAAAAGGACCGAAATGAGCTTCCACTTGAGCCTCGTCACCTAGTGGTACCATCAGGGGCGTCCAAAATGATTTCTAAGCCTATGGTACATCTAGCGCAAACCATGCACCTGTCTTGCACCGACACTAACACTGTCTCCAAATGAAAAGAAGAGAGATTCCACATGACCCACGTCACCAAGGTCTTCCATCTGGTGTGTCCAAAATGACTTCCGAGCCAATGGCACGTTCAACACAAACCGTGCACCAATTTTGCATCAACATTAGTACTATCTCTAAACGGACTGAAATGAGGTTTCACTTGAGCCTCGTCACCTAATGGTAGAAAAGGTGCGTCCAAAATGAATTTTGAGCCTATGGTACGTCTAGAGCAAACCATGCACCTATCTTGCACTGACACTAACTCTGTCAGCAAATGAAAACAAGTGACATTCCACATGACCCACGTCACCTAGGAGTTCCATCGAGTGTGTCCAAAATGATGTTCGAGCCTATGGTATGTTCGACGTGAACTGTGCACCAATCTTGTGTCAAGATTAGCACTATCTTTAAACTAACCAAAACGAGCTTTCACTTGAGACTTGTCACCTAGGAGTACAATCAGGTGCATCCAAAATGATTTCTAAGATGATGGTACGTTTGGCACAAACCATGCACCAATCTTACATTGACACTAACTTTGTCTCCAAAGAAAAACATGTGAGATTCCACATGACCCATGTCACCTAGGAGTCCATCGGGTGCGTCCAAAATGATTTTGAGCCTATGGTACATTTGATGCAAACCGTGCACCCACTTGCGTCAAGATTAGCATTATGTCTGAAAGGATCAAAATGAGCTTTCACTTGAGCCTCATCACCTAGTGGTACCAATGAGTGCTTCAAAATGATTTCTGAGCCTATGGTACATTCGATACAAACCATGCACCTATCTAGCGTCAAGATTAGCAGTATGTTCAAAAGGAGCAAAACGAGCTTCCACTTGACGCTCATCACCTAGTGCTACCATCCAGTGTGTCAAAAATGATTTCTAAGCCTATAGTATGTCTAGGGAAAACCAGGCACCTATCTCTTATCAACACTAATAATGTCTCCAAACTAAAAGAAGCGACATTCCACATGACCCACATTATCTAGGAGTTCCATCGGGTGCATCCAAAATGATTTCTGAGCCTGTGGTACATCTAGCCCAAACCATGCACCTATCTTGCACTAACAATAACACAGTCTCCAAATGAAAAGAAGTGAGATTCCACATGACGCACATCACCTAGGAGTTCCATCGGGCGCGTCCAAAATGATGTCTAAGCCTATGGTACATTCGACGAAAACCGTGTACCTATCTACGTCAAGATTAGTCCTATCTCCAAATGAATCGAAACAAGCTTTCACTTGAGCTTCGTCGCCTAGGAGTTCCATCAGGTGCGTCCAAAACGATTTCTGAGCCTATGATATATTCAACGCAAACCGTCCACCTATCTTGCGTCAATATTAACACTATTTCTAAAAATGACCAAAATGAGCTTCCACATGAGCCACATCACCTAGTGGTACCATCGAGAGCGTCCAAAATGATTTTCTGAGCCTATGGTATGTCTGGCGCAAACCATGCACCTATCGTGCATCGAAACTAATACTGTCTCTAAATAGAAAGAAGCGAGATTCCACATGACCCACGTCAGCTAGGAGTTCCATCGGGTGAGTCCACAATGATTTCTGAGCCTAAGGTACATTCGACGCAAACCGTGTACCTATCTTGCATCAAGATTAGTAGTATCTCCAAACGGACTGAGCTTTCACTTGAGCCTCATCACCTCGGAGTACAATCGGGTGCATCTAAAACGATTTCTGAGCCGACAGTACGTTTGGCGCAAACCGTGCACCTATCTTGCACCGACACTAACATTGTCTCTAAAGAGAAAGAAGAGAGATTCCACATGACACACATCACCTAGGAGTTCCATCAGGTGCATCCAAAATGATTTCTGAGCCTATGGTACGTTCGACGCAAACCGTGTACCTATCTTGCGTCAACATTAGCACTATCTGCAAATAGTCCAAAACAAGCTTCCACTTGAACCTCGTCACCTAGTTGTACCATCAGGTGCGTCCAAAATGATTTCTGAGACTATGGTATGTCTAGCGCAAACCATGCACCTTTCTTGCACCGAAAGTAACACTATCTCCAAATAGAAAGAAGTGAGATTCCACATGACCCACGTCACAGTTCCATCGGGTGCGTCCAAAACGATGTTCGAGCCAATGGTCATTCGATGCAAACCATGCACCTATCTTGCGTCAAGATTAGAACTATCTCCAAATGGATCAAAATGAGCTTTCACTTGAGCCTCATCACCTAGGAGTACAATCGAGTGCGTCCAAAATGATTTCTGAGTCGATGGTACATTTAATGAAAACCGTGCACCAATCTTGCACCGACATTAACAGTGTCTCCAAAGAGAAACATCTGAGATTTCACATGACCCACATCACCTAGGAGTTCCATCGGGTGCGTCCAAAATGATTTCCGAGCCTGTGGTACATTTGATGCAAACCGTGCACCTATCTAGCGTTAAGATTAGCAGTATGTCCGAAAGGACCAAAATGAGCTTTCACTTGAGCTTCGTCACCTAGTGGTACCACCAAGTGCATCCAAAACGATTTCTGAGTACGTCCGGGCAAGCCATGCACCTATCTTGCATCAACACTAACGCTGTCTCCAAACTGAAAGAAGCGAGATTCCACATGGCCCACGTCACCTAGGAGTTCCATCGAGTGCGTCCAAAACGATTTCTGAGCCTATGGTACGTTCGACGCAAACTGAGCACCTATCTTGTAGCAAGATTAGCATTGTCTCCAAATGGACCGAGCTTTCACTTGAGGTTCATCACCTAGGAGTACCATTGGGTGCGTCCAAAATGATTTCTGAGTCGATGGTACGTTTGGCGCAAACTATGCACCTATATTGCATCGACACTAACATTGTCTCCAAACGGAAAGAAGTGAGATTCCACATGACCACGTCACCTTGGAGTTCCATCAGGTCCATCAAAAATGATTTCTAGGCCAGTGGTACGTTCGACACAAACCGTGCACCAATCTTGCTTCAAGATTAGCTCTGTCTCAAAACAGGCCAAGGTTTCACTTGAGCCTTGTCACCTAGGAGTACCATTGGGTGCATCCAAAATGATTTTTGAGCTCGTGGTACGTCCAGCGCAAACCATGCACCTATCTTGCACCGACACTAACACTGTCTCCGAACGGAATGAAGTGAGATTCTCATGACCACATCACCTAGCAGTTCCATTGAGTGCGTCTAAAACGATGTCCGAGCCTGTGGTATGTTCGACGCAAACCGTGCACCTATCTTTCATCAAGATTAGTACTATCTCTAAACGGACTGAAATGAGCTTCCACTTGAGCCTCGTCGCCTAGTGGTATAATCGGGTGCGTCCAAAATGATTTCTGAGCCTATGGTGTGTCTAGCGCTAACCATGCACCTATCTTGCACTAACACTAATACTACTCCAAACAGAAACAAGTGAGATTCCATCGAGTGCGTCTAAAACGATGTTCGAGCCTATAGTATGTTCGACGCAAACCGTGCACCTATCTTGCGTCAACATTAGCACAATCTCCAAACGGACCGAAATGAGCTTTCACTTGAGCTCTCTCACCCAGGAGTACCATTGGGTGCGTCCAAAATATTTTCTGAGCCAATGGTACATTTGGCGCAAACTGTGCACCAATCTTGCACCCACAATAACACTGTCTCCTAAGAGAAACAAGTGAGATTCCACATGACCCACATCACCTAGGAGTTCCATCCGGTGCGTCCAAAATGATTTTTGAGCCTACAGTACATTCGACGCAAACTGTGCACCTATCTTGCATCAAGATTAGCACTTTATCCGAAAGGACCGAAACGAGCTTTCACTTGAACCTCGTCACCTAGTGGTACCATCAGGTGCATCCAAAATGATTTTTGAGCCTATGCTACGTCTAGTGCAAACCATGCACCTATCTTACACTAACACTAACACTACCTCTGAACGGAAATAAGTGAGATTCTCATGACCACATCACCTAGGAGTTTCATCGAGTGCGTCCAAAATGATGTCCGTGCCTATGGTACGTTCGATGCAAACCGTACACCTATCTTGCGTCAAGATTAGCACTATGTCCAAACCAATCGAAATGAGCTTTCACTTAAGCCTTGTCATGTAGGAGTACCATCGGGTGTGTCCAAAATGATTTTCTGAGCCGATGGTACGTTTGGCGCAAACTGTGCACCAATCTTGCACTCACACTAACACTATCTCCAAAGAGAAAGAAGTGAGATTCCACATAACCCACATCACCTAGGATGGGTTTCATGCTCTTTGTTGTATACAAAAGTTTTAGTAAACTTTATGATTTAGTAGCTGTTCAAATTTTGTGGCATTTGGCCCCCTAGTTTAGGAGTTATGCATGTCTAAAGCAGTGTCCTGTCGCAGTTTGCACTCTGTTGCCCAGAACAGATTCTGGGAATGTTTGAATTCAACCTGGCAAACTTGTGAATCATGATTTGATATCTGAAGATGAAATGTAGGAAATTTCATAATCTTTCCAGAATGTCCTCATGCATATCTATTGGAGTTATATAACTCCAGTTATGAATTTTATAAGTTGCTGCTGTAAACATGTCAATGTGCTGAAATTTCTAGCAACTGGTTTAATTGTGCTAAGTTTGAATCTTGTGGTACTTAGTGGTTACTGATGGATGTTTAAACATGTTAATACCAGAGAGGAGATTTGCACCTAATCTTAAAGTGATTTGAATAGAGCACCATGTAACTTGACTTCTATTTCTTAGATTGTTGCATTGTTCATCACATTCATCATTCATACATGCTCATAAGCTCATCATGTCACATCAGTGCATACATGAAATTCATTGGTGCATATGCATGCAATAGGTGTACTAAGGAACATGATGAACGTGAAACTCCGCGAGGCATGACCGGTGAAATTGGGGTCCATTCGGGAGCTGGAGGTCTAGTCCGACAAAACTGAAGGAGACGTGGGAGCTGTTCGTGAAGCCGAGCCCAAAATTTCCTCGTTTGTTTAAGGCAAGCCCTGGAGCATTATAAGCCTCCTACTTTCAAAGCAATTAATTATATATGTTGTATGTATTGCTGCATTAAGTGGTAGGAGTTGACTAGAACCCTTGCTGCATTATATCATTCCTTGTCCAGATATACGAATCCCTGAATCCTATGTAGACAGGATCGTCGATATGCTTAGCCCTGCTTAATTAGAACGGTAATGTCAGGTGATCTCCTGGCACCTGCAAGATAGGAAGTATTTGGTCACGGTTGGCTATATTTGCTATCGTGAAAAAGAACCAAGTGTTTATAATGACTTAGACCGGGCGAGATGTCGATAGTGAAGCAACAAGGCATGGAGATCTTGGGTGTGGAACCATCCCTGTCTATGTCGGTTAAGGACCGATCCACTGTACTTCCTTTGTCATTTTGAATGCAGCCTAACACTTAGCTGCCTGGCCTGGGGTTACCGACCGTGAAGCTGAGTAGCTCAACTCAGGCTACGAAGCCGAAAAATGTAAGTCGCCTCGAAGGGGAGCCAGGTGGGACCAAGGGTAGGTGAGTTAAAAGTCCTGAGCTTCCTGGCCCTAGAATCCCTGAGAGTGCGGTGTTGTTCGGGCTCAGGCCCATCCTGAGTTGTAACAAAGGTGACTGTTGACGACTCTTGCAAAGTATGCCCGGTTGGTGTTAGGAATACCCCCTCAGTTGAGTTGGAATCAATTCGAATCGCCGTCTCTCCCGGATAGTGACAAACTTGACAGAGCAGAGGCAACATAGATTTCACTAAATAACTTGATGGTTCAAGAATGATGATGATAATATGATGGCCTTACTATACTGGCTATGGTTAATATTGTTTGCTCCTAATAAAGTGATTGCTATAGTACAGGTGCTAATCTAGTTGACAGGTTAATAATGATTAACTGGATGTTTAAAGCAATTATGATTACTTATCTATACTTAAGCTTTTATGCAAATGAGTCAAGCTAGCCCCACTTATATAAAGTCTTGCATACTCCTTGGTGTCACTTTATTTCTAGTTTTTGATGGGTAAGTCAAGCTTAGTACGTTCCCGTACTCAGGGTTTATTCCCACCTTGTTGCAGGTAGCAGATTCCTACTGGTTATCTAAAGTACTATCTTCGCCGCATGGTGTGAAGACTAGACCATTGGGCATGGTCTCTGTAGTATTCTCATCTAATATGCTTTCGCAGGATGTGAATACGCACAGGCAATACTTGAACTAAATGTGGTTTCAAAACTATGTTGCTTTCGCTATTCTTAATTTGGTTTGTAATAACTTATTCATACTCCGAGGTATGAGAACTATTTATGAACTACTGTAACAGGTGGTGTGTTGTGTTGAATCACTATGATCTTGGTTTGTTCTTGGTTTGGTTTGAAACCCCTCGTGATTTCATGGACTACCGGAGTTATATGGGCTCAAGTTTGAGAATTTGATCGCTTCAGTGATTGTTTTTGGACTTGTGCTCTTAAAATTTGGACGGTTCTGTGACAGCTGGCATCGAGGCAAGATTCAATATTTAAACATGTCATTTGTGTATTTAAACAAAAGCTTTTGTGAAAAGTATTAATTTTAATCTAAGAAGTGCTAGTGGTCATGCCCTATATGCCCAAATAAGGACTATTAGGTGGCTTAATTAAGTACTGACTTGGGGGTTTTAAATTATGCATCTACGACTGTGGCCAAGGTGAGAAGTGTGATAACTTGACCGCACTATGTTACCATGTGGTCTAATGGTGGAGGTAACCCTCATATATGAATTAGCCATATATGTTGCTAGTTTACTTTTATGCAACATCACACCTACGCTAAGGTAAGTGTAAGATGTGAGAGTATGATCAGATGCACTGCCGATCTAGGGGAGTGCTTATTGGTCACTAGATTAGTTACGTGTTTAACCATGTAACTATGAATAGTGTCTGCATGTTGGGTGTTTTCGTCCCTTGGGAGACGATGCCGTCATTAGGACGATGATTGGGTGTGGCCACCTTCGTATACATTGGGGTGTATGCGAAGTGTGTAGATTTACTGCTTTCATGGAGTGATATATTGGGAACTGTTGGACTAAAATGCAATTTTCTGCAGGTACACTAACAATGTTTCCTGTAGAGCGCCTAGTTATCGTTATTGAGAGAACGTGTGTATGCCACCGAACTATACGCTAGAATTTTAAAATTCTTCCTAGGTTTGCGAGGACGTACGGTTCGTGCATGAACCATGTTTGCATCATGCATTGCATTTTGCATTACTCCCTCCCTTATCATTGCTTACCCCACTCTTTCAAAAAATTTCTTTCCTCCAAATGGTTTTCTCGTAAGCAGTTGCATTCTTTCGCAGAGGACTGAGGTAATCAACCAATCTAGTGGAGTTGTCGTCAGTATCAGCCTTGAAGCATGGTTCATATTCAGTAGTGGAAGTGAGCAGTACACCAAAAGTTCTTGATGAATCTCTCAAGATGCATCTCCTTGAGTTGTGATGTGATTTGATCTACAACTCACCCCTGTTGACTCTAACCTTGTGATCACCCTTGTTTGCTACCCATTCATGTATGATGTTGTTTCTACAGACCTAATTCTTGACATGTGAGGACTCCTCATGGGTGTTGGTTCAGTAATGGTGTTACAATTAGTAATCTACGGTGTCGTGACAAAACCGAGGGCCTCCTGTGGGCGCGCTCACAAGGTTCTGCTACTTGGCACATGCAAGTATCGAGGATTGCTAGTCATGATCCATTATGGAGCTACACCGATGTGTTGTCTTCCAGTGATCCTTTTTCCTGGTTATCTTTTCCTATCTTGTCAGAAGATCCTTGTCCCGAACCCAGATGTTTCTTTTGTCAGAATTTGGAACCTTGATAGTTGGATACAACCTCTTTGCCATACTTATAATTCATCAGCAACCTTCCAACACTGTCAATACTCACTGGCTTTCTGTAACTGCAGATGCCTGGTCAGCTTTGCTCTGGCAGTAGGAGTCGTGATAATGTTGAACCTCCATCATCTCATCCTCCGCAACCTACTTCTGTTGAGTTACAGTAGATAATTGTTCAAAGTCAGCGTGCCTTGCTGGAGAGTTGTAATAGCACTGTCCATCAGGGACCTGAGCCTATTCAGTACAGCAACTATAAGGATTTCTTGGAGACTGAACCTCCTATCTTCTAAGAAGCAGAAGAGCCACTTCAAGCAGATGAATGGTTGAACTCTATTGAATAGAAGTTTCGCTTGCTCAGTGTGGCAGATGGTATGAAAATAGAGTATGCTTCGCAACAATTACAAGGGCCTGCAGGTATTTGGTGGTATCATTATAGGAGCACTATGTCTGAGAATGATGAGGTCATTTGGGATCAGTTCAAGGAAGTTTTTCGAGGATATTACATTCCTCCTAGTCTCATGGCTATCAAGCACACCGAGTTCATGAAGCTCGCTTAGGGTGACAGAAGTGTAACCGAATATTGGCATGATTTCATTCACCTGTCAAGGTATGCTCCAAATTTTGTCAACACTGATGCCAAGAGGATTGCTAGTTTCAAGAGGGGACTTTGTCCCTAATTGATGAAGACCATGTGTAATAGCAAGTGTGCAACGTTTAATGAGTTTGTCAGCGATACTCTCCTACAAGAAAACTGCAATGCTGTTCATGCTGCCTCTAAGTGTCATGAGATAGCTTCTGAGGCTAGGGCTTCTCAATCTAACACTTTTTTGGTGGTTACTTCCCATCCTCAATCATCTAACATATCTGCCAGATATCGGCCATATCAGAAAATGGGTTAGGTCAAGAAAAGCAATATTGAGAAAGGAAAGTCTAATGTTCCGCCAAGTAACCGACCGTATTGGAACTGCAATACGCCAGGTCATTGGGCCAAAGATTGTCCTCATCCTCAGAAGAATCTAGATGAGAATAGTATAGATGTGTGTAAAGGACATGTTAAATACACCATGGTGGAACAAGTTCCTACTGGAGAAATCATTACAGTTGGTGCATTTCTGGTCAACCAACAACTTGCCGTTGTGCTGTTTGATTCAGGAGCTTCTCATTCTTTCATCAGTTCAACCTTTGCAACCAAGCATGGTATGAAGATGGTTACCTTAGACAAAGGTGGTTACAACATAAGTGCTGCTAGAAATAATATCTCCACCAACCAGTTGGTCTTAGGAGCAAATATCGAGATAGAAGGACGTCTATATGGTGTGGATTTTGTGGTATTACTAGGATTGGGCCTTGACATAATCTTAGGAATGAAGTGGATGAGTGGAAACGGTGTTCTAATTGATTCCTCTACAAGAGTGATTATGTTAAGGGATCCTATGGATCAACAAGCTTTTCTAGTACAGCTTTCTCGAGATGTCAGGCCTCAGAATACAGTCAACACACCAAGCAAAAGCGAAGGAAATAGCAAATGTTCCTATGGTATGCGAGTTTCCGGATGTCTTTCCTGATGATTTGCCCGGATTACCTCCGGATCGTGATGTGGAATTCAAGATTGAGCTAATTCCTAGTACTGCACCGATCTCAAGAAGACCATATAGAATGCCACCAAATGAGTTAGCTGAGCTCAAGATCCAACTTGGAGAACTTTTGCAAAAAGGTCTGATCCGTCCTAGTTCATCTCCATGGGGTTGTCTCGCTATCTTTGTGAAGAAGAAAGATCAGTCTCTACGCATGTGTGTAGACTATCGGTCGCTCAATGCAGTCACTATTAAGAATAAGTATCCATTGCCTCATATTGATATTTTGTTTGATTTGTTATCCAAAGCTAAGGTATTCTTGAAAATTGATCTGAGATCTGGGTATCATCAAATCAAGATTCGTCCTGAAGATATACCAAAAACAACTTTCTCCACCAGATATGGGTCGTATGAGTATCTGGTCATGTCTTTCGGGTTGACTAATGCCCCTGCGCATTTCATGTACCTGATGAATTTGGTATTCATGCAAGAATTGGAAAAATTCGTGGTTGTATTTATTGATGATATTCTCATCGATTCTGAAAATGAAGAAGCATGCCGAGCATCTGAGAATTGTACTATCCAGATTGCGAGAACATCAACTCTACGCCAAGTTCAGCAAATATGAATTCTGGTTGAAGAAAGTACCTTTTCTCGGTCATGTATTGTCTGGTGATGGAATTTCTGTAGATCCAACTAAGGTATAGGAAGTTTTGGATTGGAAGGCACCAACTACAGTTCATGAAGTTCGAAGTTTTCTTGGGTTGGCTGGCTACTATCGTTGTTTCATCCCAGATTTCTCTAAGATAGCTAAGCCGATGACTCGATTGTTAGAGAAGGATAGGAAATTTGATTGGACTCTAGAGTGTGAGCAAGCTTTCCACACACTGCGGACTTTATCAACATCAGCTCCTATGTTAGCTCAACCGAATATTGAGAAACCGTTTGATGTGTATTGCCTCAGGCACTGGTTTAGGCTGTGTACTCATGCAAGAAGGCCAAGTTACTTCCTACACTTCGCGTCAATTGAGAAAACATGAAGTCAACTATCCAACTCATGATTTAGAGTTAGCTGCTGTAGTGCATGCTCTAAAAATTTGGAGACATTATTTGCTTGGAAATGTGTGCAACATCTATACAGATCATAAGAGTCTCAAGTACATATTCACCCAGCCCGAGCTGAATATGCGACAAAGAAGATGGTTAGAGTTAATCAAGGATTATAATCTTCAAGTGCACTATCATCTAGGCAAAGCAAATGTGGTTGCTAATGTTTTGAGTAGGAAATCTCATTGTAACTCTCTAATAGAAGAAGATTTTCATTTGTCTCGTCTCTTACATCCTGCTGTACTCCATAATATCACTGTTGAGGGTTCTCTGAGGAGTCGAATCATCGAGCTATAGAAGACAAATGTAGGTGTATTTCACATCAAGAGAAAGATGAAAGAGCAAGAAACTAAGCATTTTTGAGTCGATATGAAGGGAATTCTCTAGTTCAAGGATAGACTTGTGGTACCAAAAAACCGAGAGCTCAGGAACCAAATCTTATCTGAAGCCCAATCTTCTAAGTTGTCCATCCACCTTGGTAGTAGTAAGATGTACCAAGATTTAAAACCTCTCTATTGGTGAACTAAAATGAAGAAAGAGATCGCAGCCTACGTTGCTCGATGTGATAATTGTTGCAGAGTCAAAGCAATACAAATGAAACCTGCTAGATTGCTTCAACCATTATTAATTCTAGGCTAGAAATGGGAAGAAATTAGTATGGATTTTATCTCTAGAATTCCTCGTTCTTAGAAGGGTTATGATTCTATTTGGGTTATTGTTGACTGATTGACCAAATCTACACATTTTATCCCCATTGGAATTGACTATCGCCCACATCAATATGCACAGATATACTTGAATCAGATAGTTCGTCTTCATGGAGTACCAAGGACTATTGTATGTGACCGTGGACCTCAGTTTACTACTCTTTTTTGGGAATGTCTACACAAAGAATTAGGTACGAACTTAGTTAGAAGTTCTGCTTACCATCCTCAAACATCTGGGCAGACTAAGCGTGTAAACCAAATCTTGAAAGACATGCTGAGAGCTTTTGTAATTTCTTCAAAGGGATCATGGGAGAAATGGTTGCCCTTGGCTGAATTCTCATACAATAATAGTTATCAAGAAAGTATCCAAATGGCTCCATTCAAAGCTCTATATGGTCGCAAGTGCAGAACTCTGTTGAATTGGATTGAGCCCAGAGAACGCAGATACTATGGCATTGATTTCATGAAAGAGGCCAAGAAACAAGTCAGAATCATACAACACCACATGACAGCTGCCCAAGCATGACAGAAAAGTTATGCCGAAAAGCGAAGAAGACCCATTGAGTTTGAAGTTGGTGACCATATATACTTGTAAGTTTCACCGATGAAAGGAGTACAAAGATTTGGTGTTAAAAGAAAGCTTGCACCAAGATATGTAGGACCTTATTCAATAATTGAGAGGTGTGGTAGGGTCGCCTATAAACTTCAGTTACCTCTAGAAATGCATATGATATTTTCGGTGTTTCACGTCTCGCAACTGAAGAAATGTCTTCGAGTGCCTAAAGAGGAAGTCAAAGTTAGGGATATCAAGATCAAGAAAACCTTGACTTATGTAGAAGAGCCAGTATATGTTTTGGAACGCAAGGATCGAGTGACACGAAATTGAGTGGTGAAATTATACAAGATCATGTGCAGTAACCATAGTGAGAGAGATCCAACGTGGGAACGGGAAGATTATTTGCGAGAAGTTTACCCTGCCTTTTATCAAAAATTGTATGCTTTCCAAATATCGGGATGAGATTTTTGTAAGGGGGGAGGGCTGTAACACCCCTAGTGTTTGCCTTGCATCAACATGAACATTCATGATCATGTGCATCATCACCTCATGTGCATTGCTGGATGAAACATAGCACTGAAACAATTGCGACTTTCATGTTACATTAATGTTACACATGTGTGCTATGTTGGTTAACCCTAAGATCATGTTTAGGCACCTTGCTTATATGTGTGCTAGTCTTGTAATGTTTGGAAACACATGTAACATTGCCTTGAAACACATGCCACACACACATGTCACTTGATGTTTCATTAGTTTTAATGATAATGTTTCATTGCACTCTTATGTAACTTTCATGTACATGTGATTCTAGGGTGTGGTTAATTCCTTGATAATGTTTGTAACATGTTAGTGATCCAAAATGACCTAGAGCTTATGTTTATGTCATGCCCTAATTCCATCTCAACTCATGTGTTGACCTAGTTGACCATAGGACCTTCCTATTTTGACCTAGCAAAAAGTACAGCTTAGAGACTTTGCATGTGAGAGCAACCTTAACATAGTTTGTGCCAAATTTCATGAGGAACAAAAGTTGTTTTTGTGCCATTTCATGAAAAAGCTTGGTTCATGCCCAAACATGGCCACAAGTTGGAATTGAAGGCTGTTTTGACACTTAGAATTTTTCTAAGTCTTAGGGCTACTTTTCAATCTCCAAGTACCCTTCTTTGGGAACTTATAACTTGCTAACCATGCTGATCTAGCTCTTGTGCCTGTAGACTTTTACCTAGATCTTGCTTAGCTCTAACTAAAAGTCTCTTGCCCCTCCATCTAACTCGAGATGGTTTGTGAGTTTGAGGTCGATGAGAATCGGCTATCAGACATCCTTTGCCCAAACCATTTTCATGAGCCCCTTTTTAGAGCTCGATATCTTGCAGTCTAGACCGAATCAAGCCTGGACCTAGTAGACTCGATGAAAGACCTCTCATAACTCTAACTATGACTCAACTATAGCGTCGGCTAACGTTGACTTGTTTAGGAGTTTTTGAGCACTCTAATCCTCCTATCAGCCACTGAAGGAGGGTTCCAGTGTTTCTCTGTTCATGGTTTCAGAGTTCAGAATTTTGAACTCAGCCTCGACAGTGGTCGATGGGCATAGGAAGCGCACGCCGTATGGCCAACACGCATCAATGCCGCAACCTAGATGCACATGTTAGGTTGCCACGCCACTTGGAGATCCTCAGCTCACCCTCCATTTCACATGAGGGATTCCACATGACCCACGTCACCTAGAAGTTCCAACAGGTGCATCCAAAATGATTTTTGAGCCTACGACACGTTTGACACAACTCATGCACCTATCTTGCATCAAGATTAGTACTATATCTAAACGGAACGAAACGAGCTTCCACTTGAGCCTCGTCACCTAGTGGTACAATCGGGTGCGTCCAATACGATTTATGAGCCTATGGTCCGTCTAGCGCAAACCATGCACCAATCTTGTACTAACACTAATACTGTCTCAAACAAAAACAAGTGAGATTCTTCATGACCCAAGTCACCTAGGAGTTCCATCGAGTGCGTCCAAAACAAAGCTCGAGCCCATAGTACGTTCGATGCAAACTGTGCACCTATCTTGCGTCTACATTAGCACAATCCCCAAATGGACCGAAATGAGCTTTCACTTGAGCTTTTTCACCTAGGAGTACCATCGGGTGCATCCAAAATGATTTCTGAGCCGATAGTACATTTGGCGCAAACTGTGCACCAATCTGGCACCCATAATAACACTATCCCCTAAGAGTAACAAGTGAGATTCCACATGACCCACATCACCTAGGAGTTCGATCTGGTGCATCCAAAATGATTTCTGAGGCTATGGTACATTCGACGCAAACCATGCAGCTATCTTGCATCAAGATTAGCACTTTGTACGAAAGGACCGAAACGAGCTTCCACTTGAGCCTCGTCACCTAGTGGTACCATCGGTTGCGTCCAAAATGATTTTTGAGCCTATGGTAAGTCTAGCTCAAACCATGGACCAATCTTGCACTGACACTAACACTGTCTGCGAACGGAAAGAAGTGAGATTCTCATGACCACATAACCTAAGAGTTCCATCGAGTGCGTCCAAAACGATGTCAGAGCCTAAGGTACATTCGATGCAAACCGTGCACCTATCTTGCATCAAGACTAGCACTATGTCCAAACCGACCGAAACGAGCTTTCACTTGAGCCTTGTCACGTAGGAGTACCATCGGGTGCGTCCAAAACGATTTCTGAGTCGATAGTACATTTCGCGCAAACTGCGCACCTATCTTGCATCGACACTAAGAGTGTCTCTTAACAAAAAAATGAGGGATTCCACATGACCCATGTCACCTAGAAGTTCCATCGGATGCATCCAAAATGATTTTCGAGCCTACGGCACGTTCGACGCAACTCGTGCACCTATCTAGCGTCAAGATTAGTACTATCTATAAACAGACCGAATCAAGCTTCCACTTGAGCCTCGTCACCTAGTGGTACAATTGGGTGCGTCCAAAATGATTTCTGAGCCTCTAGTACGTCTAGTGCAAACCATGCACCTATCTTGCACTAACACTAATACTGTCTCCAAACAGAAAGAAGTGAGATTCTTCATGACCCCAAGTCACCTAGGAGTTCCATCGAGTGTGTCCAAAACGATGTCCGAGCCTATGGTACGTTCCACCCAAACTATGCACCTATCTTGCGTCAACATTAGCACAATCTCCAAATAGACCGAAATGAGCTTTCACTTGAGCTTTATCACCTAGGAGTATCATTGGGTGCGTCCAAAATGATTTCTAAGCCGATGGTACATTTGGCGCAAATTGTGCACCAATCTTGCACCAACACAAACACTATCTACTAAGAAAAACAAGTGAGATTTCACATGACCCACATCACCTCGGAGTTCCATCCAGTGCGTCCAAAATAATTTTTGAGCCTATGGTGAATTCAACACAAGCCATGCACCTATCTTGCGTCAAGATTAGCACTTTATCCGAAAGGACCGAAATGAGCTTCCACTTGAACCTCGTCACCTAGTGGTACCATCGGGTGCGTCCAAAATGATTTTTGAGCCTATGGTTCGTCTAGCGCAAACCATGCACCTATCTTGCACTGAGACTAACACTGCCTCCGAACAGAAAGAACTGAGATTCTCATGACCACGTCACCTAGGAGTTTCATCGAGTGCATCCAAAACGATGTCCGTGTCTATTGTACGTTCAACGCAAACGGTGCACCTATCTTGCGTCAAGATTAGCACTATGTCCAAACAGACCAAAACTATCTTTCACTTGAGCCTTGTCATGTAGGAGTACCATCGGGTGCGTCCAAATTGATTTCTGAGCCGATGGTACGTTTGGCGCAAACCGTGCACCAATCTTGCTCCCACACTAACACTATCTCCAAAGAGAAAAAAGTGAGATTCCACATGACCCACATCACCTAGGAGTTCCATCAGGTGCGTCCAAAATGATTTCCGAGCCTATGGCACATTCGACGCAAACCGTGCGCCTATCTTGCGTCAAAATTAGCACTATGTCCAAAAGGACCAAAACAAGCTTCCACTTGAGCCTCATCACGTAGGAGTACCATTGGGTGCATTCTGAGCTGATGGTACATTTGGCGCAAATCGTGCATCAATCTTGCGCCCACACTAACAGTGTCTCCAAAGAGAAACATATGAGATTCCACATGACCCACATCACCTAGGAGTTCCACCAGGTGCGTCCAAAATGATTTTTGGGCATATGGTACATTCGATGCAAACCGTGCACCTATGTAGCGTCAAGATTAGTAGTATGTCCAAAAGGACCAAAACGACCTTTCACTTGAGCCTCGTCGCCTAGTGGTACAATCGGGTGCTTCCAAAACAATTTCTAAGCCTATGGTACGTCTAGTGCAAACCATGGACCTATCTTGCAGTGACACTAATACTGCCTCCAAATAGAAAGAAGTGAGATTCCTCATGACCCAAGTCACCTAGGAGTTCCATCGAGTGTGTCCAAAACGATGTCCGAGCCTATAGTACGTTTGATGTAAATCATGCACCCATCTTGCGTCAACATTAGCACAATCTCCAAACGAACCGAAATGAGCCTTCACTTGAGCATTGTCACCTAGGAGTACCATCGGGTGCGTCCAAAATGTTTTCTGAGCTGATGGTACATTTGGCACAAACTGTACACCAATCTTGCACCCACACAAACACTGTCCCCTAAGAAAAATAAGTGAGATTCCACATGACCCACATCAACTAGGAGTTTCATTCGGTGCGTCCAAAATGATTTCCGTGCCTATGGTACATTCGACGCACACCATGCAGCTTTCTTGCGTCAAGATTAGCACTTTGTCCGAAAGGACCGAAACGAGCTTCCACTTCAGCCTCGTCACCTAATGTTAGAAAAGGTGCATCCAAAATAATTTTTGAGCCTATGGTACGTCTAGCGCAAACCATGCACCTATCTTGCATTGACACTAACACTGTCTTCGAACGGATAGAAGTGAGATTCTCATGACCACGTCACCTAGGAGTTCCATTGAGTGCGGTCAAAATGATGTCCGAGCCTATGGTACGTTTGACACAAACCGTGCACCTATCTTGCATCAAGATTAGCACTATATCCAAACTGATAGAAACGAGCTTTCACTTCAGCCTTGTCACGTAGGAGTTCCATCGGGTGCGTCCAAAATGATTTTTGAGCCGATGGTACGTTTGGCACAAACCATGCACCAATCTTGCACCGACACTAATAGTGTCTCCAAAGAGAAACATGTGAGATTCCACATGACCCACATCACCTAGGAGTTCCATCATGTGCGTCCAAAATGATTTCTGAGCCTATGGTATGTTCGACGCAAACTGAGCACCTATTTTGCATCAAGATTAGCACTATCTCCAAATAGACCGAGCTTTCACTTGAGGCTCATCACCTAGGACTACCATTGGGTGCGTCCAAAAATGATTTCTGAGCCGATGGTACGTTTGGCACAAACTATGCACCTATATTGCACCAACACTAACATTGTCTCTAAACGTAAAGTAGTGAAATTCCACATGACCCATGTCACCTTGGAGTTCCACCGGGTGCATCCAAAATAATTTCCGAGCCTATGGTACGTTTGACGCAAACCGTGCACATATCTTGCATCAAGATTAGCTCTATCCTGAAACAGGCTAAGCTTTCACTTGAGCCTCGTCACCTAAGAGTATCATCGAGTGCGTCCAAAACAATTTATGAGCCGATGGTACATTTTGCGCAAACTGTGCACCTTTCTTGCATCGACACTAACAGTGTCTCCAAATAGAAAGAAGACAGATTCCACATGACCCACGTTACCTAGAAGTTCCATCAGGTGCGTCCAAAATGATTTTCGAGCCTACGGCATGTTCGACGCAAATTGTGCACCTATGTTGCATCAAGATTAGTACTATCTCTAAACGGACTGAAACAAGCTTCCATTTGAGCCTCGTCACCTAGTGGTATAATCGGGTGCATCCAAAATGATTTTTGAGCCTATGGTATGTCTAGCGCAAACCATGCACCTATCTTACACCGCACTAACACTGTCTCCAAATGGAAAGATGCGAGATTCCACATGATCCAAGTCACCTAGGAGTTCCATCGGGTGTATCCAAAACGATTTCTGAACCTATAGTACATTAGAAGCAAACCGTGGACCTATCTTACGTCAAGATTAGCACTATCTGCAAACGGACTAAAATGAGCTTTCACTTGGGCCATGTCACCTCGGAGTACCATTGGGTGCATCCAAAACAATTTCTGAGCCAATGGTATATTTGGTGCAAACTGTGCACCTATCTTGCACCAACACTAACACCGTCTTCAAACGAAAAGAAAAGAGATTCCACATGACCCACGTCAGATAGGAGTTCTATCGGGAGCGTCCAAAATGATTTTGAGCCCATGACACGTTCAACGCAAACTGTGTAGCTATCTTGCATCATGATTAGCACTAATTCCCAAACGGACGAAATGAGCTTCCACTTGAGCCTTGTCGCCTAGTGGTACCATCGAGCGTGTCTAAAATGATTCCTAAGCCTACGGTACGTCTAGCACAAACCGTGCACCTATCTTGCACTGACACTAACGCTGTCTCCAAACAGAAAGAAGCAAGATTCCACATGACCCATGTCACCAAGGAATTCCATCGGGTACGTCCAAAATTATGTCCGAGCCTATGGTACATTTGACGCAAACCATACACCTATCTTGAGTCAAGATTAGCCCTATCTCCAAATGGACTGAAATGAGCTTTCACTTGAGCCTCGTCGCCTAGGAGTACCATCAGGTATGTCCAAAATGATTTCTGAGCTGATGGTACATTTGGAACAAACCGTGCACCAATCTTGCACTAACACTAATACTGTCTCCAAAGAAAAACAAGTGAGATTCCACATGACCCACATTACCTAGGAGTTCCATCGGGTGCGTCCAAAATGATTTTCGAGGCTATGGTACATTTGATGCAAACCGTACACCCACTTGCGTCAAGATTTGAACTATGTCTACAAGGATCAAAACGAGCTTCCACTTGAGCCTCGTCACCTAGTGGTGCCATTGGGTGCATCCAAAATGATTTATGGGCCTATGGTACGTCTATTGCAAACCATGCACCTATCTTGCACTGGCACTAACACTATAATCGAACGGAAAGAAGTGAGATTCCTCATGACCCACATCACCTAGGAGTTCCATCAAGTGCATCCAAAATGATGTCCGAGATTGTGGTACATTCGACGCAAACTGTGCACCAATCTTGGGTCAAGATTAGCACTATGTCCGAAAGGATCGAAACGAGCTTCCACTTGAGCCTCGTCACCTAGGAGTACCATCAGGTGCATCCAAAACAATTTCTAAGCCGATGGTACATTTGGCACAAACCCTGTACCAATCTTGCTCCCACACTAACAAAGTCTCCAAAGGGAAACAAGTGAGATTTCACATGACCCACGTCACCTAGGAGTTCCATCGGATGCATCAAAAATGATTTCCGAGCCTATGGTACATTCGACGCAAACCATGCACCCACTTGCGTCAAGATTAGCACTATGTCTGAAAGGATCAAAACAAGCTTCCACTAGAGCCTCATCACATTGTGGTACCAACGAGTGCATCCTAAATGATTTTTGAGCCTATGGTACTTCTAGCGCCAACCATGCACCTATCTTGCACCGACACTAAGACTGTCTCCAAATGAAAAGAAGCGAGATTACACATGACCCACGTCACCTAGGAGCTCCATCGGGTGCGTCCAAAATGATTTTCTAGCCTATGGCACATTCGACGCAAACCATGCACCTATCTTGCATTGACACTAACACTGTCTTCGAACGGATAGAAGTGAGATTCTCATGACCACGTCACCTAGGAGTTCCATTGAGTGCGGTCAAAATGATGTCCGAGCCTATGGTACGTTTGACACAAACCGTGCACCTATCTTGCATCAAGATTAGCACTATGTCCAAACTGATAGAAACGAGCTTTCACTTCAGCCTTGTCACGTAGGAGTTCCATCGGGTGCGTCCAAAATGATTTTTGAGCCGATGGTACGTTTGGCGCAAACCATGCACCAATCTTGCACCGACACTAATAGTGTCTCCAAAGAGAAACATGTGAGATTCCACATGACCCACGTCACCTAGGAGTTCCATCATGTGCGTCCAAAATGATTTCCGAGCCTATGGTATGTTCGACGCAAACTGAGCACCTATTTTGCATCAAGATTAGCACTATCTCCAAATAGACCGAGCTTTCACTTGAGGCTCATCACCTAGGACTACCATTGGGTGCGTCCGAAAATGATTTCTGAGTCGATGGTATGTTTGGCACAAACTATGCACCTATATTGCACCAACACTAACATTGTCTCTAAACGTAAAGTAGTGAAATTCCACATGACCCATGTCACCTTGGAGTTCCACCGGGTGCATCCAAAATAATTTCCGAGCCTATGGTACGTTTGACGCAAACCGTGCACATATCTTGCATCAAGATTAGCTCTATCCTGAAACAGGCTAAGCTTTCACTTGAGCCTCGTCACCTAAGAGTATCATCGAGTGCGTCCAAAACAATTTATGAGCCGATGGTACATTTTGCGCAAATTGTGCACCTTTCTTGCATCGACACTAACAGTGTCTCCAAATAGAAAGAAGACAGATTCCACATGACCCACGTTACCTAGAAGTTCCATCAGGTGCGTCCAAAATGATTTTCTAGCCTACGGCACGTTCGACGCAAATTGTGCACCTATGTTGCGTCAAGATTAGTACTATCTCTAAACGGACTGAAACAAGCTTCCATTTGAGCCTCGTCACCTAGTGGTATAATCGGGTGCGTCCAAAATGATTTCTGAGCCTATGGTATGTCTAGCGTAAACCATGCACCTATCTTACACCGCACTAACACTGTCTCCAAATGCAAAGATGCGAGATTCCACATGATCCAAGTCACCTAGGAGTTCCATCAGGTGTATCCAAAATGATTTCTGAACCTATAGTACATTAGAAGCAAACCGTGGACCTATCTTACGTCAAGATTAGCACTATCTGCAAACGGACTAAAATGAGCTTTCACTTGGGCCATGTCACCTCGGAGTACCATTGGGTGCATCCAAAACAATTTCTGAGCCAATGGTATATTTGGTGCAAACTGTGCACCTATCTTGCACCAACACTAACACCGTCTTCAAACGAAAAGAAAAGAG
Organism: Saccharum hybrid cultivar R570; assembly: GCA_038087645.1. NCBI lineage: Eukaryota > Viridiplantae > Streptophyta > Magnoliopsida > Poales > Poaceae > Saccharum > Saccharum hybrid cultivar. Next base: position 14,170,801 of record JAQSUU010000556.1, read on the forward strand.
ATTCCACATGACCCACGTCAGATAGGAGTTCTATCGGGAGCGTCCAAAATGATTTTGAGCCCATGACACGTTCAACACAAACTGTGTAGCTATCTTGCATCATGATTAGCACTAATTCCCAAACGGACGAAATGAGCTTCCACTTGAGCCTTGTCGCCTAGTGGTACCATCGAGCGTGTCTAAAATGATTCCTAAGCCTACGGTACGTCTAGCACAAACCGTGCACCTATCTTGCACTGACACTAACGCTGTCTCCAAACAGAAAGAAGCAAGATTCCACATGACTCATGTCACCAAGGAATTCCATCGGGTACGTCCAAAATTATGTCCGAGCCTATGGTACATTTGACGCAAACCATACACCTATCTTGAGTCAAGATTAGCCCTATCTCCAAATGGACTGAAATGAGCTTTCACTTGAGCCTCGTCGCCTAGGAGTACCATCAGGTATGTCCAAAATGATTTCTGAGCCGATGGTACATTTGGAACAAACCGTGCACCAATCTTGCACTAACACTAATACTGTCTCCAAAGAAAAACAAGTGAGATTCCACATGACCCACATTACCTAGGAGTTCCATCGGGTGCGTCCAAAATGATTTTCGAGCCTATGGTACATTTGATGCAAACCGTGCACCCACTAGCGTCAAGATTTGAACTATGTCTACAAGGATCAAAACGAGCTTCCACTTGAGCCTCGTCACCTAGTGGTGCCATTGGGTGCATCCAAAATGATTTATGGGCCTATGGTACGTCTATTGCAAACCATGCACCTATCTTGCACTGGCACTAACACTATAATCGAACGGAAAGAAGTGAGATTCCTCATGACCCACATCACCTAGGAGTTCCATCAAGTGCATCCAAAATGATGTCCGAGATTGTGGTACATTCGACGCAAACTGTGCACCAATCTTGGGTCAAGATTAGCACTATGTCCGAAAGGATCGAAACGAGCTTCCACTTGAGCCTCGTCACCTAGGAGTACCATCAGGTGCATCCAAAACAATTTCTAAGCCGATGGTACATTTGGCACAAACCCTGTACCAATCTTGCTCCCACACTAACAAAGTCTCCAAAGGGAAACAAGTGAGATTTCACATGACCCACGTCACCTAGGAGTTCCATCGGATGCATCAAAAATGATTTCCGAGCCTATGGTACATTCGACACAAACCATGCACCCACTTGTGTCAAGATTAGCACTATGTCTAAAAGGATCAAAACAAGCTTCCACTAGAGCCTCATCACATTGTGGTACCAACGAGTGCATCCTAAATGATTTTTGAGCCTATGGTACTTCTAGCGCCAACCATGCACCTATCTTGCACCAACACTAAGACTGTCTCCAAATGAAAAGAAGCGAGATTACACATGACCCACGTCACCTAGGAGCTCCATCAGGTGCGTCCAAAATGATTTTCTAGCCTATGGCACATTCGACGCAAACCATGCACCTATCTTGCGTCAAGATTAGCACTATCTCCAAAAGGACCGAAATGAGCTTCCACTTGAGCCTCGTCACCAAGTGGTACTATTGGGTGCGTCCAAAATGATTTCTGAGCCTATGGTACGTCTAGCACAAACCATGCACCTATCTTGCACTAACACTAACACTGTTTCCAAATGGAAAGAAGTGAGATTCCACATGACCCACGTCACCTATGAGTTCCATCGGGTGAGTCCAAAATGATGTCTGTGCCTATGGCACGTTCGACACAAACCGTGCACCTATCTTGCTTCAAGATTACCCCTATCTCCAAATGGAACGAAACGACGCTTAAACTTGAGCCTCGTCACCTAGGACAACCATTGCGTACGTGATTTCTGAGCCAATGGTACATTTGGAGCAAACCGTGCACCAATCTTGCACCAACACTAACACTGTCTCCAAAGAGAAACAAGTGAGATCCCTCATGACCCTTGTCACCTAGGAGTTCCATTAGGTGCATCCAAAATGATTTTGAGCCTATGACACGTTCGACACAAATAGTGCACCTATCTTACGTCAAGATTAGTACTATCTCCAAACAGAACGAAACGAGCTTCCACTTGAGCCTCGTCACCTAGTGGTACCATTGGGTGCATCCAAAACGATTTCTGAGCCTACGGTACATCTAACGCAAACCATGCTCCTATGTTGCACTGACACTAACGCTGTCTCCAAATGGAAAGAAGTGAGATTCTACATGACCCACGTCACCTAGGAGTTTCATCAGGTGCGTCCAAAATGATGTTCGAGCGTATGGTAGTTTAACACAAACCGTGCACCTATCTTGAGTCAAGATTAGCCCAATCTCCAAATAGACCGAAACGAGCTTCACTTGGGCCTCATCACCTAGGGGTACCATCGGGTACATCCGAAACGATTTTTGAGCTGATGATACATTTGGAGCAAACTGTGTACGAATCTTGTACCAACACTAATACTGTCTCCAAAGAGAAACAAGTGAGATTCCACATGACCCACATCACCTAGGAGTTCTATCGGGTGCGTCCAAAACGATTTCTGAGCCTATAGTACATTCGACACAAACCGTGCACCTATCTTGTGTCAAGATTAGCAACATGTCCAGAAGGACCGAAACAAGCCTCCACTTGAGCCTCGTCACCTAGTGGTGCCATCTGGTGGATCCAAAATGATTTCTGAGCCTATGGTACGTCCAACGCAAACCATGCACCTATATTGCACTGACACTAAAGCTGTCTCCGAACAAAAAGAAGTGAGATTCCTCATGACCCATGTCACCTAGGAGTTTTATCAATGCATCCAAAATGATGTATGAGCCTATGGTATTCGATGCAAACCGTGCACCTATCTTGTGTCAAGATTAGCACTATCTCTAAACCGATCGAAACGAGCTTTCACTTGAACCTTGTCACGTAGGAGTACCATCGATTGCGTCCAAAATGATTTGTAAGGCAATGGTACGTTTGGCGCAAACTATGCTTCAATCTTTCCACCCACACTGTCTCCTTAGAGAAAGAAGTGAGATTCCACATGACCCACATCACCTATGAGTTCCATCGGTTGCATCCAAAATGATTCCGAGCCTATGGTACATTCGATGCAAACCGAGCACCAATCCTTGGTCAAGATTAGCACTATCTCCAAACTGACCGAAATGAGCGTTCACTTGAGCCTTGTCACCTAGGAGTATGTCCAAAATGATTTTCTGAGCTGATGGTACGTTTGGCGTAAACCCTGCACCAATCTTGCACCAGTCTCCAAAGAGAAACAAGTGAGATTCTACATGACCCACATCACTTAGGAGTTCCATCGGGTGCGTCCAAAATGATTTCCGAGCCTATGGTACATTTGACGCAAACCGTTCACCCACTTGCATCAAGATTAGCACTATATCTAAAAGGATCGAAACGAGCTTTCACTTGGGCCTCGTCACCTAGTGGTACCAATGAATGCATCAAAAACGACTTCTGATTCGATGCAAACCATGCACCTATCTTGTGTCAAGGTTTGCACTATGTCCAAAAGGACCGTAACGAGCTTCCACTTGAGCCTCGTCACCTAGTGGTACCATCGAGTGTGACCAAAACGATTTTTGAGCCTATGGTACGTCTAGCGCAAATCATGCACCTAACTTGCACATACACTAAGGTTGTCTCCAAACGAAAAAAGTGAGATTCCACATCACCCACATCACGTAGGAGTTCCATCTGGTGCTTCCAAAATGATGTTCGAGCCTATGGTACGTTCAATGCAAACCGTGCACCTATCTTGAGTCAAGATTAGTCCTATCTCCAAATGGACCTAAACGAGCCTTCACTTAAGCCTCGTCACCTAGGAGTACCATCGGGTATGTCCAAAATGATTTCTGAGCTGATGGTATGTTATGAAGCAAACTGTGCACCAATCTAGCCCTGACACTAATACTGTCGCCAAAGAGAAACATGTGACATTCCACATGATTCACGTCACCTAGGAGTTCCATCGGGTGCGTCCAAAACGATTTCCGAGCCTATTGTACATTAGACTATACACTCAACGTAAACCGTGCATCTGTCTTGTGTCAATATTAGCATTATCCAAAAGGACCGAAACAAGCTTCCACTTGAGCCTCATCACCTAGTGGTGCCATCGGTTGTGTCCAAAATGATTTCTAAGCCTATGGCACTTCCAGCGCAAACCATGCACCTATCTAGCACTAACACTAACACTGTCTCTAAATAGAAAGAAGTGAGACTCCTCATGACCCACGTCACCTAGGAGTTTGATCGAGTGCGTCCAAAATGATGTCAGAGGCTATGGTATGTTCCACGCAAACCGTGCACCTATCTTGTGCCAAGATTAGCGCTATCTCTAAACTAACCGAAACAAGCTTTCACTTGAGCCTTGTCACCTAGGAGTACCATTGGGTGCATCCAAAATGATTTCTGAGCTGATGGTACGTTTGGCACAAACCGTGCACCAATCTTGCACCCACACTAACACAGTCTCCAAAGAGAAACAAGTGAGATTCCACATGACCCACATCACCTAGGAGTTCCATCGAGTGCGTACAAAATGATTTCTGAGCCTATGGTACATTCGATGCAAACCGTGCACCTATGTTGCGTCAAGATTAGCACTATGTTCGAAAAGGAACATAGCGAGCTTCCACTTGAGCCTCGTCACCTAGTGGTGCCATCGGATGCGTCCAAAATGATTTCTGAGCCTGTGGCACTTCCAGCACAAACCTTGCACCTATCTTGCATTGACACTAAAACTATCTCTAATTGGAAACAAGTGAGATTCCTCATGACCCACGTCACCTAGGAGTTCTATCAAGTGCATCCAAAACGATGTCCGAGCCTATGGTACGTTCCACGCAAACCTTTCACCTATCTTGTGTCAAGATTAGCACAATCTCCAAACAGACGAAACGAGCTTCCACTTGAGCCTTGTTAACTAGGAGTACCATCAGGTGCATCCAAAATTATTTATGAGCCTATGGTACGTTTTTTGCAAACTGTGCACCTATCTTGCACCGACACTAACACTATGTCCAAACAGACCGAAGCGAGATTCCACAGGACCCACGTCAACTAGGAGTGCTATCGGGCTTGTCCAAAACGATTTCTAAGCCTATGGTACATGTGGCACAAATCGTGCACCTAACTTGCACCAAAAGTAACACTGTCTCCAAGCAGACCAAAGTGAGAATCCACATGACCAATGTCACCTATGAGTTCCAACAGTGAGTCCAAAATGATTTTCGAGCCTATGGTACGTTCAATGGAAACCATGCACGTATCTTGCTTCAAGATTAGCACTATCTCCAAACGGATCAGAATGAGCTTCCACTTGAGCCTCGTCATCTAGGAGTACCATCGGATGTGTCGAAAATGATTTCTGAGCCTATGGTATGTTTGGTGCAGACCGTGCACCTATCTTGCATCGACACAAATATTGCCTCCAAATGGACCGAAGCGTGATTTCACATGACCCACGTCACCTAGGAGTACCATCGGGCGCGTCCAAAATGATTTCTAAGCCTATGGTACATGTGGCGGAAATCATGCACCTAAGTTGCACCGACAGTAACACTATCTCCAAACATACCGAAGCAAGATTCTACATGAGCCATGTCACCTAGGAGTTCCACCTGGTGCGTCCAAAATGATTTCTAAGCCTATGGCATGTTCAGCGAAAACCATGCACCTATCTTGCGTCAAGATTGGCACTATCTCCAAACGAAACCAAACAAGCTTCCAATTGAGCCTCGTCACCTTGGAGGACCATCAGGTGCATCCAAAATGATTTCTGAGCCTATGATACGTTTGCCACAAATCATGCACCTATCTTGCACCAACACTAACACTATCTCCAAATGGACCAAAGCGAGATTCACCAAGGAGTTCCATAGGGTGCATCCAAAATGATTTCCAAGCCTATGGTACGCTCAACGGAAACCGTGCACCTATCTTGCGTCAAGATTAGCATTATCTCTAAACGGATCGAAACGAGCTTCTAGTTGAGCCTTGTCACCTAGGAGTACCATCGGGTGCGTCTAAAATGATATATGAGCCTAGGGTACTTTTGGCGCAAACCTTGCACCTATCTTTCACTGACACTAACACATTCACCAAATAGACCAAAGCGAGATTGCATATGACCCACGTCACCCAGGAGTTCCATCGAGTGCATCAAAAATGATTTCCAAGCCTTATGGTACATTCGGCGCAAACTGTGCACCTATCTTGCGTTAAGATTAGCACTATGTCCTTCCACTTGAGCCTCATCACCTAGTGGTACCATCGAGTGCGTCCAAAATGATTTTTGAGCCTACGGTACGTCTAGCGCAAATCGTGCACCTAACTTGCACAAACACTAACGTTGTCTCCAAACGCACCGAAGCGAGATTTCGCATGACCCACGTCACCTAGGAGTCCCATCGGGTATGTCCAAAATGATTTCTAAGCCTATGGTACGCTAGGCAGAAACCATGCACCCATCTTGCGTCTCGATTAGCTCGATCTCCAAACAGACCAAACGAGCTTCCACTTGAGCCTTGTCAAATAGGAGTACCATCGGGTGTGTCCAAAACTATTTCTTACCCTATGGTACGTTTTGCGCAAACCATGCACCTATCTTGCACCGACACTAACACTGTCTCCAAACAGACCAAAGTGAGATTCAACATGACCCATGTCACCTAGGAGTACCATCGGCCATGTCCAAAACGATTTATGAGCCTATGGTACGTGTGGCGCAAATCGTGCACCTAAGTTGCACCGACAGTAACCTGTCTCCTAACAGACCAAAGCAAGATTCCACATGACCCATGTTACCTATGAGTTCCTTCGGGTGCATCCAAAATGATTTTCGAGCATATGGTACGTTCGGCGGAAACCGTGCACCTATCTTGTCTCAAGATTAGCATTATCTCCAAAAGGGCCTAAACAAGCTTCCACTTGAGCCATCTCACCTAGGAGTACCATCAGGTTCGTCAAAAATGATTTCTGAGCCAATGGTACGTTTGGCACAAAATGGTGCACCTATCTTGCACCAACACTAACATTGTCTACAAACGGACTGAATCGTGATTCCACATGACCCACATCACCTTAGATTTCTATCGGGTGTGTCCAAAATGATTTCAGAGCCTATGGCATGTTCGACGCAAACCATGCACCTATCTAGCGTCTAGATTAGCACTATTACCAAATGGACCCAAACAATCTTTCACTTGAGCCTCGTCGCCTATGGATACCATCAGGTGCGTCTAAAATGATTTCTGAGCCCATGGTACCTTTGGCGCAAATCATGCACCAATCTTGCACTGACACTAACATTGTCTCCAAACGGACCGGAACAAGATTTCACGTGACCCATGTCACCAAGGAGTTCCATCGGGTGTATCCAAATGATTTTTGAGCCTATGGTACGTTTGACACAAATAGTGTACCTATCTTGCATCAAGATTAGCACTATGTCCAAACGGACGGGAACGAACTTCCAATTGAGCCTCACCACCTAGGAGTACCATCAGGTGCATCCAAAATGATTTCTACACCTATGGTACGTTTGGCGCAAACCATGCACCTATCTTGCACTAACACTAGCACTAACACTCTCTCCAAATGGAGCAAAGTGAGATTCTATATCACCCTCGTCACCTAGGAGTTCCATCGGATGCGTCCAAAATAATTTCTGGGCCTTATGGTACATTTAGTGCAAACATGCTCCTATCTTGCGTCAAGATTAGCACTATCTCCAAATGAACACAAACAAGCTTCCACTTGAGCCTCGTCGCCTAGGAGTACCATCAGGTGCGTCCAAAATTATTTCTAAGCCTATGGTATATTTGGTGCAAATTGTGCACCTATCTTACACGGACACTAACTGTCTCCAAACGGACCAGAACGAGATTCCACAAGACCCATGTCACATATGAGTTCCATTGGGTGCATCCAAAATGATTTTCGAGCCTATGATATGTTCATCGAAAACTGTGCACCTATCTTGCGTCAAGATTACCACTATGTCTAAATGGACGCAAACAAGCTTCCAATTGAGCCTCATCACATAAGAGTACCATCGGGTGTGTCCACAATGATTTTAGAGCCTATGGTAATTGGCACAAACCATGCACCTATATTGCACTGACACTTACATTGTCTCCAAATGGACCAAAGCAAGATTCCACATGATCCACGTCACCAAGGAGTTCCATGGGGTGTGTCCAAAATGATTTTTGAGCCTTATGGTACTTCGGCGCAAGCCATACACCTATCTTGTGTCGAGATTAGCACTATCTCAAAATGGACCCAAATAACCTTCCACTTGAGCCTCATCACCTAGGAGTACCATAGGATGCATCCAAAAAAATTTATGAGCGCATCGTATGTTTGCCGCAAATTGTGCACCTATCTTGCCCTAACACTGGCACTGGCTCAAAATAGACCGAAGCGAGATTCCACATGACTCACGTCACCTAGGAGTTCCATCGGGTGCATCCAAAATGATTTTCTGAGCCTATGGTTTGTTTGGCACAAACTGTGTACCTATCTTGTGTCAAGATTAGCACTATCTCCAAACTGATTGAAACAAGCCTCCAATTGAGTCTCTTCCCCTAGGAATACCATTAGGTGCATCCAAAACGATTTCTGAGCCTATGGTCCGTTTGGCATGAACCGTGTACATATCATGCGTTAAGATTAGCACTATATCCAAACAGACCGGAGCAAGCTTCCAATTGAGCCCCGTTACCTAGGAGTACCATCGAGTGCGTCCAAAATGATTTATGAGCCTATGGTACATTTGGCGCAAACCGTGCACCTATCTTGCTCCAACACTAACAATATCTCCAAACGGACCGAAGTGAGATTCCAAATGACCCATGTCACCTCGGAGTTCCATCGGGTGCGTCCAAAATGATCTCTAAGCCTTATGGTACATTCGGCGCAAACCGTGTACCTATCTTGCGTCAAGATTAGCACTATCTCCAAACGGACCCGAACAAGCTTCCACTTGACCCTCATCACCCAGGAGTACCATCGGGTGCGTCGAAAATGATTTCTGAGCCTATGGTACGTTTGGCGCAAACTATGCAACTATCTTGCACCGACACTAACACTATATCCAAACAAACCGAAGCGAGATTCCACATGACCCACATCAACTGGAGTTCCATTGGGTGCGTACAAAATGATTTCTGAGACTTGTGGTATGTTTGGCGCAAACCGTACACCTATACTGCGTTAAGATTAGCACTATCACCAATTAGACCCAAACAAGCTTCGACTTGAGCCTCTCACCTAGGAGTACCATCGGGTGCAGCCAAAACAATTTTGAAGCCTATGGTACGTTTGGCGCAAATCGTGCACCTGCCTTGCACCGACACTAACATTGTCTCTACATGAACCGAAGTGAGATTCCACATGACCCACATCACCTAGGAGTTCCATTGGGTGCGTCCAAAATAATTTCTGAGCCTTATGGTACATTCAGCGCAACCGTGCACCTATCTTGTGTTAAGATTAGCACTATCTCTAAAAGGGCCTAAACAAGCTTCCACTTGAGCCTTGTCAACTAGGAGTACGGGGTGCGTCGAAAACGATTTCTGAGCCAATGGTATATTTGGCGCAGACAGTGCACCTATCTTTTACCGACACTAACATTGTCTGCAAATGGACTGAAGTGAGATTCCACATGACCCACGTCACCTAGGTTTTCCATCAGGTGTGTCCAAAATAATTTTAGAGTCTATGGTACGTTCAACGAAAACAGCGCACCTATCTTGAGTCACGATAAGCACTATCTCAAAGCATACCCAAACAAGCTTCCACTTGACCCTCATCACCTAGGAGTACCATCAGATGCGTCTAAAAAGATTTTCTGAGCCTATGGCACGTTAGGTGCAAACTGTGCACCAATCTTGCACGGACACTGACACTGTCTCTAAACGGACCAGAACGAGATTCCACGTGACCCAGTCACCTAGGACTTCCATCGGGTGCGTCCAAATCATTTCTGGGCCTATTATATGTTTGGCACAAACAGTTTACCTCTCTTGCATCAAGATTACTATCTCCAAATGGATGGGAACGAACTTCCAATTGAGCCTCGTCACCTAGGAGTACCATCGGGTGCGACCAAAATGACTTCTGAGCCTATGGTATGTTTGGTGCAAGCCATGCACCTATCTTGTGTCAAGATTACCACTATCTCCAAATGGACCCAAATAAGCTTCCAATTGAGCCTCATCACCTAGGAGTCCATCGGTTGTGGCCAAAATGATTTCTGAGTCTATGGTACGTTAGGCACAAACCGTGTACCTATCTTGCACCGGCATTAACACTGTCTCCAAACAGATCGAAGCGAGATTCCACATGACCCTCGTGACCTAGGAGTTCCATTGGGTGCGTCCAAAGTGATTTTCGAACCTATGGTACGCTTGGCGAAAACCGTGCACCTATCTTGCACCAAGATTAGCACTATCCCAAAATAGACCAAACGAGCATCCACTTGAGCCTCGTCAACTAGGAGTACCATCAGATGTGACAAAAACTATTTCTGAGCCTATGGTACGTTTGGCGCAAACCATGCACCTATGTTGCACCGACAGTAACACTGTCCCCAAATAGACCGAAGCGAGATTCCACATGACCCATGTCACGTAGGAGTTCCATGGGGTGCGTCCCAAACGACTTTTGAGCCTTATGGTACATTCGGCATAAGGCGTGTACCTATCTTGCATCAAAGTTTGCACTATATCCAAATGGACCCAAACAAGCTTTCAGTTGAGCCTCATCACCTAGGAGTACCATAGGGTGCATTCAAAATGATTTCTAAGCCTATCGTATGTTTGCCGCAAACTGTGACGTATCCTGCACTGACACTAGCTCAAAATGGACCGAAACAAGATTCCACATGACCCTCATCACCTAGAAGTTCCATCGGGTGCGTCCAAAATGATTTCTAAGACTAATGGTACGTTTGGCACAAACCGTGTACCTTTCTTTTGTCAAGATTAGTACTAGCTCCAAACGGACTGAAACAAGCCTCCAATTGAGCCTCTTCCCCTAGGAGACCATCAGGTGCGTCCAAAAGGATTTTTGTGCTGATGGTAAGTTTGGCGCAAACCGTGCACCAATCTTGCACCAACACTAACAATGTCTCCAAAGAGAAACATGCGAGATTTCACATGATCCACGTCACCTAGGAGTTCCATTAGGTGCATCCAAAATGATTTCTGAGCCTATGATATGTTTGGTGCAAACCCTGCACCTATCTTGCACTAACACTAACACTGTCTCCAATCGGACCGAAGCGAGATTCCACATGACCCACGTCACCTAGGAGTTCCATCGGGTGTGTCCAAAATGATTTATGATCCTTATGGTACATTCAGCGTAAACCATGGTCCTATCTTGCATCAAGATTAGTATTATCTCCAATTGGACCCAAACAAGCTTCCACTTGAGCCTCGTCGCATAGGAGTACGACAGGCTACATCCAAAATGATTTCTAAGCCTATGTTACATTTGGTGCAAACTATGCACCTATCTTGCATGGACACTAACACTGTCTCCAAATGGACCAGAGCGAGATTCCACATGACCCATGTCACCTATGAGTTCCATCAGGTGCATCCAAAATGATTTTTGAGCCTATGGTACATTGGGCAAAAACCGTGCATCTATCTTGCGTCAAGATTAGCACTATCTCTAAAAGGACCCAAACGAGCTTCCAATTGAGATTCATCACCTAGGAGTACCATCAGGTGAATCCAAAATGATATCAAAATCTAAGATACATTTGGTGTAAACCGTGCACCTATCTTGCACTAACACTAACACTATCCAAACGGACTGAAGCAAGATTCCACATGACCCACGTCACCTAGGAGTTCCATGGGGGTGTGTCCAAAACGACTTTTGAGCCTTATGGTACATTTGGCGCAAGCCATGCACCTATCTTGTGTCAAGATTACCACTATCTCCAAATAGACCCAAACAAGCTTCCACTTGAGCCTCATCACCTAGGAGTCCATCGGTTGCGGCCAAAATGATTTCAGAGTCTATGGTACGTTAGGCGCAAACCGTGCACCTATCTTGCATCGGCATTAACACTATCTTCAAACAGATCAAATCGAGATTCCACATGACCCTCGTGACCCAGGGGTTCCACTAGGTGCGTCCAAAGTGATTTTCGATCCTATGGTACGCTCGGCGGAAACCGTGCACCTATTTTGCGTCAAGATTAGCACTATCTCCAAACAGACCAAACGAGCATCCACTTGAGCTTCGTCAACCAGGAGTAGCATCAGATGTGACCAAAACTATTTCTGAGCCTATGGTACGTTTGGCGCAAACCGTGCACCTATGTTGCACCGATAGTAACATTGTCTCCAAATGGACCGAAGCAAGATTCCACATGACCCATGTCACCTTAGAGTTCCATGGGGTGCGTCCCAAACGACTTTTGAGCCTTATGGTACATTCCGCGCAAGGCGTGCACCTATCTTGTGTCAAGGCTAGCACTATCTTCAAATGGACCCAAACAAGCTTCCAGTTGAGCCTCATCACCTAGGAGTACCATACGGTGCATTCAAAATGATTTCTAAGCTTATTGTATGTTTGCTGCAAACTGTGGACCTATCTTGCACTGACACTGACACTGGCTTGAAATGGACCGAAACGAGATTCCACATGACCCATGTCACCTAGGAGTTCCATCGAGTGCGTCCAAAATGATTTCCGAGCCTATGGTACGTTTGGCACAAACCGTGTACCTATCTTGTGTCAAGATTAGTACTATCTCCAAACGGACTGAAACAAGCCCCCAATTGAGCCTCTTCTCCTAGGAGTACCATCGGGTGCGTCCAAAATTGTTTCTGAGCCAATGGTACGTTTGGCGCAAACTGTGCACCAATCTTGCACCAACACTAACAGTGTCTCCAAAGAGAAACATGTGAGATTCCACATGACCCACGTCACCTAGGAGTTCCATTAGGTGCATCCAAAATGATTTCTGAGCCTATAGTATGTTTGGTGCAAATCCTACACCTATCTTGCACTGACACTAACACTATCTCCAATGGGACCAAAGCGAGATTCCACATGACCCACGTCACATAGGAGTTCCATCAGGTGTGTCCAAAATGATTTATGATCCTCATGGTACATTCATCGTAAACCATGCTCCTATCTTGCATAAAGGTTAGCATTATCTCCAATTAGACCCAAAGAAGCTTTCACTTGAGCCTCGTCGCATAGGAGTACGATAGGCTGCATCCAAAATTATTTCTAAGCCTATGTTACATTTGGTGCAAACTATGCACCTATCTTGCATGGACACTAACACTGTCTCTAAATAGACAAGATCGAGATTCCACATGACCCATGTCACCTAGGAGTTGCATCGGGTGCATCCAAAATGATTTTTGAGCCTGTGGTATGTTTGGCGAAAACCATGCACCTATCTTGCGTCAAGATTAGCACTATCTCCAAAAGGACCCAAACAAGCTTTCAATTGAGATTCATCACCTAGGAGTACCATCGGGTGCGTCCAAAATAATTTTAGAATCTAAGGTACGTTTGGTGTAAATCGTGCATCTATCTTGCACTACCACTAACATTGTCTAAACGGACTGAAGCAAGATTCCACATGACCCACGTCACCCAGGAGTTCCATGGGGGTGCGTCCAAAATGATTTTTGAGCCTTATGGTACATTTGGCGCAAGCCATGCACTATCTTGCATCAAGATCAAAGCAAGATTCCACATGACCCTCATGACCTAGGAGTTCCACTAGGTGCGTCCAAAGTGATTTCTAAACCTATGGTACGCTCGGTGAAAACCGTGCTCCTATCTTGCATCAAGATTAGCACTATCTCCAAACAGACCAAACGAGCATCCACTTGAGCGTCATCAACCAGGAGTACCATCGGATGTGACCAAAACTATTTCTGAGCCTATGGTACGTTTGGCGCAAACCGTGCACCTATGTTGCACCAACAGTAACACTATCTCCAAATGGACCGAAGCGAGTTTCCACCTGACCCATGTCACCTAGGAGTTCCATGGGGTGCATCCAAAATGATTTTGGAGCCTTATGGTACGTTTGCTGAAAATCATGCACCTATCTTGCACCGACACTAACATTGTCACCAAACAGATCGAAGCGAGATTTCACATGACTCACATCAATTAGGAGTTCCATCAGGTGCGTCCAAAATGATTTCTGAGACTCTGGAACATTTGGCACAAAACCATTTACCTATCTTGCATCAAGATAAGCACTATCTCCAATCAGACTTAAATGAGCTTCCACTTGAGCTTCATGACCTAGGAATACCATTAGGTGCATCCAAAATGATTTCTGAGCATATGGTACATTTGGTGCAAACCGTGCACCAACACTAACACTGTCTCCAAACGGACCAAAGCGAGATTCCTCGTGACCCACGTCACCTAGGAGTTCCATTGGGTGCATCCAAAATTATTTTTGAGACTTATGGTATGTTCGGCGCAAACCGTGTCTTATCTTGCATAAAGATTAGCACTATCTCCGAACAGACTCAAACAAGCTTTCACTTGAGCCTCATCACCTAGGAGTACCATATGGTGCATCCAAAATGATTTCTGATCCTATGGTATGTTGGGGCAAACCATGCACCTATCTCGCACCGACACTAAAACTATTTCCAAACAGACTGAAACGAACTTCCACTTGAGCCTCATCATCTAGTGGTACCATTGGGTGCATCCAAAATGATTTTCTGAGCCTATGGTATGTCTAGCGCAAACCATGCACCTATCTTGCACTAACAATAACACTGTCTCTAAACGGAAAAAAGTGAGATTCCACATGACCCATCTCACCTAGGAGTTCCATTGGGTGCGTCCAAAATGATGTCTGAGCTAATGGTACATTCAATGCAAACTGTGCACCTATCTTGCATCAAGATTAGCACCCCAAACGGACAGAAACGAGTTTTCGCTTGAGCCTCACCACCTAGGAGTACCATCAGGTGCGTCCAAAATGTTTTCTGAGCCGATGGTACGTTTGGCACAAACCGTGCACCAATCTTGCATTGACACTAACCTGTCTCCAAAGAGAAACAAGTGAGATTTCACATGACCCACATCAGCTAGGAGTTCCATCGGGTATGTCCAAAATGATTTCCAAGCCTATGGTACGTTCGATGCAAGCCATGTACTTAGCACTATCTCCAAACAGGCTAAAATGAGCTTCCACTTAGGCCTCATCATCTAGTGGTACCATGAGGTGCGTCTAAAATGATTCTGAGCCTATGGTAAGTCTAGCACAAACCATGCACCTATCTTGCGCTGACACTAACACTGTCTCCAAACGGAAAGAACTAAGATTCCACATGACCCACATCACCTAGGAATTCCATCAGGTGCGTCCAAAACGATGTCCGAGCCAATGGTAGGTTCGACGCGAATTGTGCACCTATCTTGCATCAAGATTAGCACTATCCCCAAATGGATCAAAATGAGCTTTCACCTGAGCCTCGTCACCTAGGAGTACAATCAGGTGTGCACCAATCTCGCTACGACACTAACGGTGTCTCCAAAGAGAAACATGTGAGATTCCGCATGACCCATATCACCAAGGAGTTCCATCGGGTAAGTCCAAAATGATGTCTGAGCCTATGGTACATTCGATGCAAACCGTGCAACTATCAAGCGTCAAGATTAGCAGTATGTCCAAAAGGACCAAAACAAGCTTCCACTGAGCCTCATCACCTAGTGGTTCTATCGAGTGCGTCCAAAATGATTTATGAGCCAATGGTATGTCTAGGGCAAACCATGCACCTAGCTTGCACCGACACTAACACTGTCTCCAAATGAAAATAGAGATTCCACATGACCCGTGTCACAAAGGAGTTCCATCGGGTGTGTCCAAAACTATTTCCAAGCCAATGGCATGTTCGACGCAAACAGTGCACCGATCTTGCGTCAACATTAGCACTATGTCCAAACAGAACGAAACGAGCTTCCACTTGAGCCTCATCACCTAGTGGTACCATTGGGTGCATCCAAAATGATTTTTGAGCCTACAGTACATCTAGCCGTAATCATGCACCTATCTTACAGTGACACTAACACTGTCTCCAAACGGAAAGAAGTGAGATTCCACATGACCCACATCACCTAGGAGTTCCATCGGTTGGATCCAAAATGATGTGCGAGCCAGTGGTATGTTCGACGCAAACTGTGCACCTATCTTGCGTCAAGTGAAAGTACCAACTCCAAGGGACATTCTAAGCAAGGGACATTCTACGCAAACCGTCGAACATTAGCACAATCTCGAAACGGACCGAAATAAACTTTCACTTGAGCTTTGTCACCTAGGAGTACTATCGTTTGCGTCCAAAATTATTTCTAAGCCGATGGTACATTTGGCACAAACTATGCACCAATCTTTCATCCACACTAACATTGTCTCCTAAGAGAAACAAGGAGGTTCCACATGACCCACACCACGTAGGAGTTCCATCAGGTGTGTCCAAGACGATTTTCGAGCCTATGGTACATTCGATGCAAACCGTGCACCTATCTTGCATCAAGATTAGCAGTATGTTCGAAAGGACCGAAACAAGCTTCCACTTGAGCCTCGTCCCCTAGTCGTACCATCAGGTGCGTCCAAAATGATTTTTGAGCCTATGTTACATCTAGTGCAAACCATGCACCTATCTTGCACTGACACTAATATTGTCTCCAAACAGAAAGAAGTGAGATTCCTCTTGACCCACGTCACCTAGGAGTTCCATCGAGTGCGTCCAAAACGATGTCCGAGCCTAAGGGACATTCGATGCAAACCGTCCAACATTAGCACAATCTCCAAACGAACCGAAATGAACTTTCACTTGAGCTTTGTCACCTAGGAGTACTATCGGGTGCATCCAAAATTATTTCTAAGCCGATGGTACATTTGGCGCAAACCGTGCACCAATCTTTCACCCGCACTAACACTGTCTCCTAAGAGAAACAAGGAGATTCCACGTGACCCACACCACCTAGGAGTTCCATCAGGTGCGTCCAAGATGATTTTTGAGCCTATGGTACATTCGATGCAAACCGTGCACCTATCTTGCGTCAAGATTAGCAGTATGTTCGAAAGGACAGAAACAAGCTTCCACTTGAGCCTCGTCCCCTAGTCGTACCATCAGGTGCGTCCAAAATGATTTTTGAGCCTATGTTACATCTAGTGCAAACCGTGCACCTATCTTGCACTGACACTAACACTATCTCCTATGGGAAACAAGTGAGATTCAACATGACCCACATCACCAAGGTGTTCCATGGGGTGTGTCCAAAAAGATTTCTAAGCCTATGGTACATTCGGCGCAAACTGTGCACCTATCTTGCGTCAAGATCAACACTATGCCCGAAAGGACATAAATGAGCTTCCACTTGAACCACGTCACCTTGTGATACCATCGAGTGCATCCAATACGATTTCTGAGCCTATGGTATGTCTAGCGTAAACCGTACACCTATCTTGCATA
This sequence comes from Saccharum hybrid cultivar R570, assembly GCA_038087645.1. Classification (NCBI taxonomy): domain Eukaryota; kingdom Viridiplantae; phylum Streptophyta; class Magnoliopsida; order Poales; family Poaceae; genus Saccharum; species Saccharum hybrid cultivar. The sequence continues at coordinate 14,188,290 of JAQSUU010000556.1, forward strand.
AAGATTAGCACTATCTCCAAATGGACCAAAACAAGCTTTCACTTGAGCCTCGTCACCTAGGAGTACAATCGGGTGTGCCAAAATTATTTCTAAGCCAATGGTACGTTTGGTGCAAACCGTGCATCAATCTTGTACTGACACTAACTGTGTCTCCAAAGAGAAACATGTGAGATTCCACATGACCCACATCACCTAGGAGTTCCATTGGGTGCCTCCAAAATGATTTCTGAGCCCATGGTACATTCGATGCAAACCGTGCACCTATCTAGCGTCAAGATTAGCAGTATGTCCAAAAGTACCAAAACGAGCTTCCACTTGAGCCTCGTCATCTAGTGGTACCATCGAGTGTGTCCAAAACAATTTCAGAGCTTATGGTATGCCTAGGGCAAACCATGCACCTATCTTGTATCGACATTAGCGCTATCTACAAACTGAAAGAAGCGAGATTCCACGTAACCCACGTCACCTTGGAGTTCCATCGGGTGCGTCCAAATTTATTTCTGAGCCTATGGTAAATTCAACGTAAACCAAACACCTATCTTGCATCAAGATTTGCAGTGTCTCCAAATGGACCAAGCTTTCACTTAAGGCTCGTCACCTAGGAGTATCATTGGGTGTGTCGAAAATGATTTCTAAGCTGATGGTATGTTTGGTGCAAACTATGCAACGATATTGTACCAACACTAACATTGTCTCCAAACAGAAAGAAACTAGATTCCACATGACGCACATCACCTTGGAGTTCCATCGGGTGCATCCAAAATGATTTCCGAGCCTATGGTACGTTCGACGCAAACCGTGCACCTATCTTGCATCAAGATTAGCTCTGTCTCAAAATAGGCTGAGCTTTCACTTGAGCCTCATCACCTAGGAGCGATTTCTGAGCCGATGGGATGTTTGGCGCAAACTATGCACCTATCTTGCATTGACACTAACAGTGTCTCCGAACGGAAAGAAGAGAGATTCCACATGACCCACGTCACCTAGGAGTTCCATCCGGTGCGTCCAAAAAGATTTTCGAGCCAACAACATGTTCGACGCAAATCATGCACCTATCTTGCGTCAAGATTAGTACTATCTCCAAATGGACTGAAACAAGCTTTCACTTGAGCCTCATCGCCTAGTGGTACAATCGGGTGCATCCAAAATGATTTCAAAGCCTATGGTACGTCTAGCGCAAACCATGCACCTATCTTGCACTAACACTAATATTGTCTCCAAACAGAAAGAAGTGAGATTCCTCTTGACCCACGTCACCTAGGAGTTCCATCGAGTGCGTCCAAAACGATGTCCAAGCCTAAGGGACATTCTACGCAAACCGTCGAACATTAGCACAATCTCCAAACGGACCGAAATAAACTTTCACTTGAGCTTTGTCACCTAGGAGTACTATCGTTTGCGTCCAAAATTATTTCTAAGCCAATGGTACATTTGGCGCAAACTATGCACCAATCTTTCATCCACACTAACATTGTCTCCTAAGAGAAACAAGGAGGTTCCACATGACCCACACCACGTAGGAGTTCCATCCGGTGTGTCCAAGACGATTTTCGAGCCTATGGTACGTTCGATGCAAACCGTGCACCTATCTTGCATCAAGATTAGCAGTATGTTCGAAAGGACCGAAACAAGCTTCCACTTGAGCCTCGTCCCCTAGTCGTACCATCAGGTGCGTCCAAAATGATTTTTGAGCCTATGTTACATCTAGTGCAAACCATGCACCTATCTTGCACTGACACTAATATTGTCTCCAAACAGAAAGAAGTGAGATTCCTCTTGACCCACGTCACCTAGGAGTTCCATCGAGTGCGTCCAAAACGATGTCCGAGCCTAAGAGACATTCGATGCAAACCGTCCAACATTAGCACAATCTCCAAATGAACCAAAATGAACTTTCACTTGAGCTTTGTCACCTAGGAGTACTATCGGGTGCATCCAAAATTATTTCTAAGCCGATGGTACATTTGGCGCAAACCGTGCACCAGTCTTTCACCCGCACTAACACTGTCTCCTAAGAGAAACAAGGAGATTCCACGTGACCCACACCACCTAGGAGTTCCATCAGGTGCGTCCAAGATGATTTTCGAGCCTATGGTACATTCGATGCAAACCGTGCACCTATCTTGCGTCAAGATTAGCAGTATGTTCGAAAGAACCGAAACAAGCTTCCACTTGAGCCTCGTCCCCTAGTCGTACCATCAGGTGCGTCCAAAATGATTTTTGAGCCTATGTTACATCTAGTGCAAACCATGCACCTATCTTGCACTGACACTAACACTACTCCTATGAGAAACAGGTGAGATTCAACATGACCCACATCACCAAGGTGTTCCATGGGGTGTGTCCAAAAAGATTTCTAAGCCTATGGTACATTCGGCGCAAACTGTGCACCTATCTTGCGTCAAGATCAACACTATGCCCGAAAGGACATAAATGAGCTTCCACTTGAACCACGTCACCTTGTGATACCATCGAGTGCATCCAATACGATTTCTGAGCCTATGGTATGTCTAGCGTAAACCGTACACCTATCTTGCATAAAGATTAGCACTATCTCCAAATGGACCAAAACAAGCTTTCACTTGAGCCTCGTCACCTAGGAGTACAATCGGGTGTGCCAAAATTATTTCTAAGCCAATGGTACGTTTGGTGCAAACCGTGCATCAATCTTGTACTGACACTAACTGTGTCTCCAAAGAGAAACATGTGAGATTCCACATGACCCACATCACCTAGGAGTTCCATTGGGTGCCTTCAAAATGATTTCTGAGCCCATGGTACATTCGATGCAAACCGTGCACCTATCTAGCGTCAAGATTAGCAGTATGTCCAAAAGTACCAAAACGAGCTTCCACTTGAGCCTCGTCATCTAGTGGTACCATCGAGTGTGTCCAAAACAATTTCAGAGCTTATGGTATGCCTAGGGCAAACCATGCACCTATCTTGTATCAACATTAGCGCTATCTACAAACTGAAAGAAGTGAGATTCCACGTAACCCACGTCACCTTGGAGTTCCATCGGGTGCGTCCAAATTTATTTCTGAGCCTATGGTAAATTCAACGTAAACCAAACACCTATCTTGCATCATGATTTGCAGTGTCTCCAAATGGACCAAGCTTTCACTTAAGGCTCGTCACCTAGGAGTATCATTGGGTGTGTCGAAAATGATTTCTAAGCTGATGGTATGTTTGGTGCAAACTATGCAACGATATTGTACCAACACTAACATTGTCTCCAAACAGAAAGAAACTAGATTCCGCATGACGCACATCACCTTGGAGTTCCATCGGGTGCATCCAAAATGATTTCCGAGCCTATGGTACGTTCGACGCAAACCGTGCACCTATCTTGCATCAAGATTAGCTCTGTCTCAAAATAGGCTGAGCTTTCACTTGAGCCTCATCACCTAGGAGCGATTTCTGAGCCGATGGGATGTTTGGCGCAAACTATGCACCTATCTTGCATTGACACTAACAGTGTCTCCGAACGGAAAGAAGAGAGATTCCACATGACCCACGTCACCTAGGAGTTCCATCCGGTGCGTCCAAAAAGATTTTCGAGCCAACAACATGTTCGACGCAAATCATGCACCTATCTTGTGTCAAGATTAGTACTATCTCCAAATGGACTGAAACAAGCTTTCACTTGAGCCTCATCGCCTAGTGGTACAATCGGGTGCATCCAAAATGATTTCAAAGCCTATGGTACGTCTAGCGCAAACCATGCACCTATCTTGCACTAACACTAATATTGTCTCCAAACAGAAAGAAGTGAGATTCCTCTTGACCCACGTCACCTAGGAGTTCCATCGAGTGCGTCCAAAACGATGTCCAAGCCTAAGGGACATTCTACGCAAACCGTCGAACATTAGCACAATCTCCAAACGGACCGAAATAAACTTTCACTTGAGCTTTGTCACCTAGGAGTACTATCATTTGCGTCCAAAATTATTTCTAAGCCAATGGTACATTTGGCGCAAACTATGCACCAATCTTTCATCCACACTAACATTCTCTCCTAAGAGAAACAAGGAGGTTCCACATGACCCACACCACGTAGGAGTTCCATCCGGTGTGTCCAAGACGATTTTCGAGCCTATGGTACGTTCGATGCAAACCGTGCACCTATCTTGCATCAAGATTAGCAGTATGTTCGAAAGGACCGAAACAAGCTTCCACTTGAGCCTCGTCCCCTAGTCGTACCATCAGGTGCGTCCAAAATGATTTTTGAGCCTATGTTACATCTAGTGCAAACCATGCACCTATCTTGCACTGACACTAATATTGTCTCCAAATAGAAAGAAGTGAGATTCCTCTTGACCCACGTCACCTAGGAGTTCCATCGAGTGCGTCCAAAACGATGTCCGAGCCTAAGGGACATTCGATGCAAACCGTCCAACATTAGCACAATCTCCAAATGAACCGAAATGAACTTTCACTTGAGCTTTGTCACCTAGGAGTACTATCAGGTGCATCCAAAATTATTTCTAAGCCGATGGTACATTTGGCGCAAACCGTGCACCAGTCTTTCACCCGCACTAACACTGTCTCCTAAGAGAAACAAGGAGATTCCACGTGACCCACACCACCTAGGAGTTCCATCAGGTGCGTCCAAGATGATTTTCGAGCCTATGGTACATTCGATGCAAACCGTGCACCTATCTTGCGTCAAGATTAGCAGTATGTTCGAAAGAACCGAAACAAGCTTCCACTTGAGCCTCGTCCCCTAGTCGTACCATCAGGTGCGTCCAAAATGATTTTTGAGCCTATGTTACATCTAGTGCAAACCATGCACCTATCTTGCACTGACACTAACACTACTCCTATGAGAAACAGGTGAGATTCAACATGACCCACATCACCAAGGTGTTCCATGGGGTGCGTCCAAAAAGATTTCTAAGCCTATGGTACATTCGGCGCAAACTGTGCACCTATCTTGCGTCAAGATCAGCACTATGCCCGAAAGGACATAAATGAGCTTCCACTTGAACCATGTCACCTTGTGATACCATCGAGTGCATCCAATATGATTTCTGAGCCTATGGTATGTCTAGCGTAAACCGTACACCTATCTTGTGTAAAGATTAACACTATCTCCAAATGGACCAAAACAAGCTTTCACTTGAGCCTCGTCACCTAGGAGTACAATCGGGTGTGCCAAAATGATTTCTAAGCCAATGGTATGTTTGGTGCAAACCGTGCATCAATCTTGTACTAACACTAACAGTGTCTCCAAAGAGAAACATGTGAGATTCCATATGACCCACATCACCTAGGAGTTCCATTGGGTGCCTCCAAAATGATTTCTGAGCCCATGGTACATTCGATGCAAACCGTGCACCTATCTAGCGTCAAGATTAGCAGTATGTCCAAAAGTACCAAAACGAGCTTCCACTTGAGCCTCGTCATCTAGTGGTACCATCGAGTGTGTCCAAAATAATTTCAGAGCTTATGGTATGCCTAGGGCAAACCATGCACCTATCTTGTATCGACATTAGCGCTATCTACAAACTGAAAGAAGCGAGATTCCACGTAACCCACGTCACCTTGGAGTTCCATCGGGTGCGTCCAAATTTATTTCCGAGCCTATGGTAAATTCAACGTAAACCGAACACCTATCTTGCATTAAGATTTGCAGTGTCTCCAAATGGACCAAGCTTCCACTTGAGCCTCGTCACCTAGTGGTACCATTGGGTGCATCCAAAACGATTTCTGAGCCTACAGTACATCTAACGCAAACCATGCTCCTATGTTGCACTGACACTAACGCTGTCTCCAAATGGAAAGAAGTGAGATTCTACATGACCCACGTCACCTAGGAGTTTCATTAGGTGCGTCCAAAATGATGTTCGAGCGTATGATAGTTTAACACAAATTGTGCACCTATCTTGAGTCAAGATTAGCCCAATCTCCAAATAGACCGAAACGAGCTTCACTTGGGCCTCGTCACCTAAGGGTACCATCGGGTACATCCGAAACGATTTTTGAGCTGATGATACATTTGGAGCAAACTATGTACAAATCTTGTACCGACACTAATACTGTCTCCAAAGAGAAACAAGTGAGATTCCACATGACCCACATCACCTAGGAGTTCTATCGGGTGCGTACAAAACGATTTCTGAGCCTATAGTACATTCGACACAAACCGTGCACCTATCTTGTGTCAAGATTAGCAACATGTCCAGAAGGACCGAAACAAGCCTCCACTTGAGCCTCGTCACCTAGTGGTGCCATCTGGTGGATCCAAAATGATTTCTGAGCCTATGGTACGTCCAACGCAAACCATGCACCTATATTGCACTGACACTAAAGCTGTCTCCGAACAAAAAGAAGTGAGATTCCTCATGACCCATGTCACCTAGGAGTTTTATCAATGCATCCAAAACGATGTATGAGCCTATGGTATTCGATGCAAACCGTGCACCTATCTTGTGTCAAGATTAGCACTATCTCTAAACCGATCGAAACGAGCTTTCACTTGAACCTTGTCACGTAGGAGTACCATCGATTGCGTCCAAAATGATTTGTAAGGCAATGGTACGTTTGGCGCAAACTATGCTTCAATCTTTCCACCCACACTGTCTCCTTAGAGAAAGAAGTGAGATTCCACATGACCCACATCACCTATGAGTTCCATCGGTTGCATCCAAAATGATTCCGAGCCTATGGTACATTCGATGCAAACCGAGCACCAATCCTTGGTCAAGATTAGCACTATCTCCAAACTGACCGAAATGAGCGTTCACTTGAGCCTTATCACCTAGGAGTACTATCTGGTGTGTCCAAAATGATTTTCTGAGCTGATGGTACGTTTGGCGTAAACCCTGCACCAATCTTGCACCAGTCTCCAAAGAGAAACAAGTGAGATTCTACATGACCCACATCACTTAGGAGTTCCATCGGGTGCGTCCAAAATGATTTCCGAGCCTATGGTACATTTGACGCAAACCGTTCACCCACTTGCGTCAAGATTAGCACTATATCTGAAAGGATCGAAACGAGCTTTCACTTGGGCCTCGTCACCTAGTGGTACCAATGAATGCATCAAAAACGATTTCTTAGCCTATGGTACGTCTAGCGCCAACCGTGCACCTATCTTGCACCGACACTAACACTGTCTCCAACCGAAAAGAAGCAAGAATCCACATGACGCATGTCACCTAGGAGTTCCATCAGGTGCATCCAAAATGATTTTCCAGCCTATGGCACATTCGATGCAAACTGTGCACCTATCTTGGGTCAAGATTATCACTATCTCCAAACCAACCGAAATGAGCTTTCACTTGAACCTTGTCACCTAGTAGTACCATTGGGTGCGTCCAAAACATTTTTTGAGCCTATGGTACGTCTAGCACAAACCATGCACCTATCTTGCACTAACACTAACATAGTTTCTAGACAAAAAGAAGTGAGATTCCACATGACCCACGTTACCTATGAGTTCTAATGGGTGAGTCCAAAACGATGTCCGTGCCTATGGCACGTGCGACGCAAACTATGCACCTATCTTGCACCAAGATTACCCTAATCTCCAAATGGACCGAAATGAGTCTTTCACTTGAGCCTCATCGCCTAGGAGTACCATCGGGTGTGTCCAAAATGATTTCTGAGCCGATGGTACATTTGTAGCAAACCGTGCATCAATCTTGTATTGACACTAAAACTGTCTCTAAAGAGAAACAAGTGAGAATCCACATAACCCACGTCACCAAGGAGTTCCATCGGGTGCGTCCAAAATGATTTTTGAGCCTATGGTATATTCGACGCAAACCGTGCAACCACTTGCATCAAGATTAGCACTATGTCCACAAGGATCAAAATGAGCTTCCACTTGAGCCTTGTCACCTAGTGGTACCAACAAGTGCATCCAAAACAATTTCTGAGCCTATGGTACATCTAGCGCTAACCATGCACCCATCTTGCACTGACACTAACACTGTCTCCAAACAAAAAAGAAGCAAGATTCCACATGATGCACGTCACCTGGGAGTTCCATCTGGTGCAACCAAAATGATTTTCCAGCCTATGGCATGTTCAACGCAAACCATGCACCTACTGAAATGAGCCTTGTCACGTAGGAGTACCATCGGGTGCGTCCAAAACGACTTCTAAGCTGATAGTACGTTTGGCGCAAACCGTGCACCAATCTTGCACCCACACTAACACTGTCTCCTAAGAGAAGCAAGTGAGATTTCACATGACCCACACCACATAGGAGTTCTATCGGGTGCATCTAAAATGATTTCCGAGCATATGGTACATTTGACGCAAACCATGCACCTATCTTGGGTCAAGATTAGCACTATCTCCAAACCAACCGAAATAAGCTTTCACTTGAACCTTGTCACCTAGTAGTACCATCGGGTGCGTCCAAAATGATTTTTGAGCCGATGGTACGTTTGGTGCAAACCCGGCACCAATCTTGCACCCAGACTAACACAGTCTCCAAAGAGAAACAAGTGAGATTCCACATGACCCACATCACTAAGGAGTTCCATCGGGTGCGTCCAAAACGATTTCCGAGCCTATGGTACATTCGACGCAAACCGTTCACCCACTTCCGTCAAGATTAGCACTATGTCTAAAAGGATCGAAACGAGCTTCCACTTGAGCCTTGTCTCCTAGTGGTACCAATGAGTGTGTCTAAAAAAATTTCTGAGCCTATGGTACATCTAGCACCAACCATGCACCTGTCTTGCACCGACACTAACACTGCCACCAAACAAAAATAAGCTAGATTCCACATGATCCACATCACCTGGGATTTCCGTCGGGTGATTTTCCAGCCTATGGCACGTTCGACGCAAACCGTGCACCTATCTTGCATCAGGATTAGCACTATCTCCAAAAGGACCGAAACGAGCTTCCACTTGAGCCTCATCACCTAGTGCTACCATTGGGTGCGTCCAAAATGATGTCCGAGCGAATGGTACGTTCGACGCAAACCGTGCACCTATCTTGAGTCAAGATTAGCCAAATCTCCAAATGGACCGAAACGAGCTTTCACTTGGGCCTCGTCACCTTGGGGGTACTTCGGGTACATCCAAAGCGATTTCTTGGCCGATCGTACATTAGGAGCAAACCGTGCACCAATCTTGCACCCACACTAACACAGTCTCCAAAGAGAAACAAGTGAGATTCCATATGACCCATGTCACCTAGGAGTTGCGTCGGGTGCGTCCAAAACGTTTTCTGAGCCCATGGTACATTTGACAGAAACCATGCACCCACTTGCGTCAAGATTAGCACTATGTTTAAAAGGACCGAAACAAGCTTCCACTTGACCTTCGTCTCCTAGTGCTACCATCGGGTGCATCCAAAATGATTTGTGAGCCTATGGTATGTCTAGCGCGAACCATGCTCCTATCTTGCACTGACACTAACAGTATCTGCAAACAGAAAGAAGTGAGATTCCTCATGATGCACGTCACCTTGGAGTTCTGTCGAGTGCATCCAAAATAATGTCTGAGCCTATGGTACATTCGACGCAAACTATGCGCCTATCTTGCATCAAGATTAGCACAATTTCCAAACGGACCGAACAGAGCTTTCACTTGAGCTTTGTCACCTAGGAGTACCATTGTGTGCATCCAAAATGATTTCTGAGCCGAAGGTACATTTGTCCCAAACTGTGCACCCACATTAATACTATCTCCTAACAAAAAGAAGTGAGATTCCACATGAGTCTTTCACTTGAGCCTCATCGCCTAGGAGTACCATCGGGTGTGTCTAAAATGATTTCTGAGCCGATGGTACATTTGGAGCAAACCGTGCATCAATCTTGTACTGACACTAAAACTGTCTCTAAAGAGAAACAAGTGAGAATCCACATGACCCACGTCACCAAGGAGTTCCATCGGGTGCGTCCAAAACGATTTTCGAGCCTATGGTATATTCGACGCAAACCGTGCAACCACTTGCATCAAGATTAGCACTATGTCCGCAAGGATCAAAACGAGCTTCCACTTGAGCCTTGTCACCTAGTGGTACCAACAAGTGCATCCAAAATAATTTCTGAGCCTATGGTACGTCTAGCGCCAACCATGCACCCATCTTGCACCGACACTAACACTGTCTCCAAACAAAAAAGAAGCAAGATTCCACATGATGCACGTCACCTAGGAGTTCCATCTGGTGCAACCAAAATGATTTTCTAGCCTATGGCATGTTCAACACAAATCGTGCACCTACTGAAATGAGCCTTGTCACGTAGGAGTACCATCGGGTGCGTCCAAAACGACTTCTAAGCTGATAGTACGTTTGGCGCAAACCGTGCACCAATCTTGCACCCACACTAACACTGTCTCCTAAGAGAAGCAAGTGAGATTTCACATGACCCACACCACCTAGGAGTTCCATCGGGTGCATCTAAAATGATTTCCGAGCATATGGTACATTTGACGCAAACCGTGCACCTATCTTGGGTCAAGATTAGCACTATCTCCAAACCAACCGAAATGAGCTTTCACTTGAACCTTGTCACCTAGTAGTTCCATCGGGTGCATCCAAAATGATTTCTAAGCCGATGGTACGTTTGGTGCAAACCCTGCACCAATCTTGCACCCAGACTTACATAGTCTCCAAAGAGAAACAAGTGAGATTCCACATGACCCACGTCACCAAGGAGTTCTATCGGGTGCGTCCAAAACGATTTTCGAGCCTATGGTACATTCGACGCAAACCGTTCACCCACTTCCGTCAAGATTAGCACTATGTCTAAGAGGATCGAAACGAGCTTCCACTTGAGCCTTGTCACCTAGTGGTACCAATGAGTGTGTCTAAAATAATTTCTGAGCCTATGGTACATCTAGCGCCAACCATGCACCTGTCTTGCACCGACACTAACACTGCCACCAAACGAAAATAAGCTAGATTCCACATGATCCACATCACTTGGGATTTCCATCGGGTGATTTTCCAGCCTATGGCACGTTCGACGCAAACCGTGCACCTATCTTGCATCAGGATTAGCACTATCTCCAAAAGGACCGAAACGAGCTTCCACTTGAGCCTCATCACCTAGTGCTACCATTGGGTGCGTCCAAAATGATGTCCGAGCGAATGGTACATTTGACACAAACCGTGCACCTATCTTGAGTCAAGATTAGCCTAATCTCCAAATGGACCAAAACGAGCTTTCACTTGGGCCACATCACCTTGGGGGTACTTCGGGTACATCCAAAGCGATTTCTTGGCCGATCGTACATTAGGAACAAACCATGCACCAATCTTGCACCCACACTAACACAGTCTCCAAAGAGAAACAAGAGAGATTCCACATGATCCACGTCACCTAGGAGTTGCGTCGGGTGCGTCCAAAACGTTTTCTGAGCCCATGGTACATTTGACAGAAACCATGCACCCACTTGCGTCAAGATTAGCACTATGTTTAAAAGTACCGAAACGAGCTTCCACTTGACCTTCGTCTCCTAGTGGTACCATCGGGTGCATCCAAAATGATTTGTGAGCCTATGGTATGTCTAGCGCGGACCATGCTCCTATCTTGCACTAACACTAACACTATCTGCAAACAGAAAGAAGTGAGATTCCTCATGATGCACGTCACCTAGGAGTTCCATCGAGTGCATCCAAAACAATGTCCGAGCCTTTGGTACATTCGACGCAAACTATGCGCCTATCTTACATCAAGATTAGCACAATTTCCAAACAGACCGAACCGAGCTTTCACTTGAGTTTTGTCACCTAGGAGTACCATTGCGTTCATCCAAAATGATTTCTGAGCCGAAGGTACATTTGTCCCAAACCGTGCACCCACATTAACACTATCTCCTAACAGAAAGAAGTGAGATTCCACATGAGTCTTTCACTTGAGCCTCATTGCCTAGGAGTACCATCGGGTGTGTCCAAAATGATTTCTGAGCCGATGGTACATTTGGAGCAAACCGTGCATCAATCTTGTACTGACACTAAAACTGTCTCTAAAGAGAAACAAGTGAGAATCCACATGACCCACGTCACCAAGGAGTTCCATCGGGTGCGTCCAAAACGATTTTTGAGCCTATGGTATATTCGACGCAAACCGTGCAACCACTTGCATCAAGATTAGCACTATGTCCGCAAGGATCAAAATGAGCTTCCACTTGAGCCTTGTCACCTAGTGGTACCAACAAGTGCATCCAAAATAATTTCTGAGCCTATGGTACGTCTAGCGCCAACCATGCACCCATCTTGCACCGACACTAACACTGTCTCCAAACAAAAAAGAAGCAAGATTCCACATAATGCACGTCACCTAGGAGTTCCATCTGGTGCAACCAAAATGATTTTCTAGCCAATGGCATGTTCAACACAAATCGTGCACCTACTGAAATGAGCCTTGTCACGTAGGAGTACCATCGGGTGCGTCCAAAATGACTTCTAAGCTGATAGTACGTTTGGCGCAAACCGTGCACCAATCTTGCACCCACACTAACACTGTCTCCTAAGAGAAGCAAGTGAGATTTCACATGACCCACACCACCTAGGAGTTCCATCGGGTGCATCTAAAATGATTTCCGAGCATATGGTACATTTGACGCAAACCGTGCACCTATCTTGGGTCAAGATTAGCACTATCTCCAAACCAACCGAAATGAGCTTTCACTTGAACCTTGTCACCTAGTAGTACCATCGGGTGCGTCCAAAACGATTTCTGAGCCGATGGTACGTTTGGCGCAAACCCTGCACCAATCTTGCACCCAGACTAACATAGTCTCCAAAGAGAAACAAGTGAGATTCCACATGACCCACGTCACCAAGGAGTTCCATCGGGTGCGTCCAAAACGATTTTCGAGCCTATGGTACATTCGACGCAAACCGTTCACCCACTTCCGTCAAGATTAGCACTATGTCTAAAAGGATCGAAACGAGCTTCCACTTGAGCCTTGTCACCTAGTGGTACCAATGAGTGTGTCTAAAATAATTTCTGAGCCTATGGTACATCTAGCGCCAACCATGCACCTGTCTTGCACCGACACTAACACTGCCACCAAACGAAAATAAGCTAGATTCCACATGATCCACATCACCTGGGATTTCCATCAGGTGATTTTCCAGCCTATGGCACGTTCGACGCAAACCGTGCACCTATCTTGCATCAGGATTAGCACTATCTCCAAAAGGACCGAAACGAGCTTCCACTTGAGCCTCATCACCTAGTGCTACCATTGGGTGCATCCAAAATGATGTCCGAGCGAATGGTACGTTCGACGCAAACCGTGCACCTATCTTGAGTCAAGATTAGCCTAATCTCCAAATGGACCGAAACGAGCTTTCACTTGGGCCTCATCACCTTTGGGGTACTTCGGGTACATCCAAAGCGATTTCTTGGCCGATCGTACATTAGGAACAAACCGTGCACCAATCTTGCACCCACACTAACACAGTCTCCAAAGAGAAACAAGTGAGATTCCACATGATCCACGTCACCTAGGAGTTGCGTCGGGTGCGTCCAAAACGTTTTCTGAGCCCATGGTACGTTTGACAGAAACCATGCACCCACTTGCGTCAAGGTTATCACTATGTTTAAAAGGACCGAAACAAGCTTCCACTTGACCTTCGTCTCCTAGTGGTACCATCGGGTGCATCCAAAATGATTTTGTGAGCCTATGGTATGTCTAGCGCGGACCATGCTCCTATCTTGCACTGACACTAACACTATCTGCAAATAGAAAGAAGTGAGATTCCTCATGATGCACGTCACCTAGGAGTTCCATCGAGTGCATCCAAAACAATGTCCGAGCCTTTGGTACATTCGACGCAAACTATGCGCCTATCTTACATCAAGATTAGCACAATTTCCAAACAGACCGAACCGAGCTTTCACTTGAGCTTTGTCACCTAGGAGTACCATTGCGTGCATCCAAAATGATTTCTGAGCCAAAGGTACATTTGTCCCAAACTGTGCACCCACATTAACACTATCTCCTAACAGAAAGAAGTGAGATTCCACATGAGTCTTTCACTTGAGCCTCATTGCCTAGGAGTACCATCGGGTGTGTCCAAAATGATTTCTGAGCCGATGGTACATTTGGAGCAAACCGTGCATCAATCTTGTACTGACACTAAAACTGTCTCTAAAGAGAAACAAGTGAGAATCCACATGACCCACGTCACCAAGGAGTTCCATCGGGTGCGTCCAAAACGATTTTTGAGCCTATGGTATATTCGACGCAAACCGTGCAACCACTTGCATCAAGATTAGCACTATGTCCGCAAGGATCAAAATGAGCTTCCACTTGAGCCTTGTCACCTAGTGGTACCAACAAGTGCATCCAAAATAATTTCTGAGCCTATGGTACGTCTAGCGCCAACCATGCACCCATCTTGCACCGACACTAACACTGTCTCCAAACAAAAAAGAAGCAAGATTCCACATAATGCACGTCACCTAGGAGTTCCATCTGGTGCAACCAAAATGATTTTCTAGCCAATGGCATGTTCAACACAAATCGTGCACCTACTGAAATGAGCCTTGTCACGTAGGAGTACCATCGGGTGCGTCCAAAATGACTTCTAAGCTGATAGTACGTTTGGCGCAAACCGTGCACCAATCTTGCACCCACACTAACACTGTCTCCTAAGAGAAGCAAGTGAGATTTCACATGACCCACACCACCTAGGAGTTCCATCGGGTGCATCTAAAATGATTTCCGAGCATATGGTACATTTGACGCAAACCGTGCACCTATCTTGGGTCAAGATTAGCACTATCTCCAAACCAACCGAAATGAGCTTTCACTTGAACCTTGTCACCTAGTAGTACCATCGGGTGCGTCCAAAACGATTTCTGAGCCGATGGTACGTTTGGCGCAAACCCTGCACCAATCTTGCACCCAGACTAACATAGTCTCCAAAGAGAAACAAGTGAGATTCCACATGACCCACGTCACCAAGGAGTTCCATCGGGTGCGTCCAAAACGATTTTCGAGCCTATGGTACATTCGACGCAAACCGTTCACCCACTTCCGTCAAGATTAGCACTATGTCTAAAAGGATCGAAACGAGCTTCCACTTGAGCCTTGTCACCTAGTGGTACCAATGAGTGTGTCTAAAATAATTTCTGAGCCTATGGTACATCTAGCGCCAACCATGCACCTGTCTTGCACCGACACTAACACTGCCACCAAACGAAAATAAGCTAGATTCCACATGATCCACATCACCTGGGATTTCCATCAGGTGATTTTCCAGCCTATGGCACGTTCGACGCAAACCGTGCACCTATCTTGCATCAGGATTAGCACTATCTCCAAAAGGACCGAAACGAGCTTCCACTTGAGCCTCATCACCTAGTGCTACCATTGGGTGCATCCAAAATGATGTCCGAGCGAATGGTACGTTCGACGCAAACCGTGCACCTATCTTGAGTCAAGATTAGCCTAATCTCCAAATGGACCGAAACGAGCTTTCACTTGGGCCTCATCACCTTTGGGGTACTTCGGGTACATCCAAAGCGATTTCTTGGCCGATCGTACATTAGGAACAAACCGTGCACCAATCTTGCACCCACACTAACACAGTCTCCAAAGAGAAACAAGTGAGATTCCACATGATCCACGTCACCTAGGAGTTGCGTCGGGTGCGTCCAAAACGTTTTCTGAGCCCATGGTACGTTTGACAGAAACCATGCACCCACTTGCGTCAAGGTTATCACTATGTTTAAAAGGACCGAAACAAGCTTCCACTTGACCTTCGTCTCCTAGTGGTACCATCGGGTGCATCCAAAATGATTTTGTGAGCCTATGGTATGTCTAGCGCGGACCATGCTCCTATCTTGCACTGACACTAACACTATCTGCAAATAGAAAGAAGTGAGATTCCTCATGATGCACGTCACCTAGGAGTTCCATCGAGTGCATCCAAAACAATGTCCGAGCCTTTGGTACATTCGACGCAAACTATGCGCCTATCTTACATCAAGATTAGCACAATTTCCAAACAGACCGAACCGAGCTTTCACTTGAGCTTTGTCACCTAGGAGTACCATTGCGTGCATCCAAAATGATTTCTGAGCCAAAGGTACATTTGTCCCAAACTGTGCACCCACATTAACACTATCTCCTAACAGAAAGAAGTGAGATTCCACATGACCCACATCACCTAGAAGTTCCATCCAGTGCGTCCAAAACAATTTCCGAGCCTATGGTACATTCGACGCAAACTGTGTAACTATCTTGGGTCAAGATTAGCACTATGTCCGAAAGAACCGAAATGTGCATCCATTTGAGCCTCGTCACCTAGTGGTAACATCAAGTGCGTCCAAAATGATTTATGAGCCTATAGTATGTCTAGCGCAAACCATGTACCTATCTTGCACCACACTAACACTGTCACCAAACAGAAAGAAGTGAGATTCCACATGACCCACATCACCTAGGAGTTCGATTGGGTGCATCCAAAATAATTTCTGAACCTATGGTACGTTCGAAGCAAACCGTTTACCTATCTTGCGTCAAGTTTAGCACTATCTCCAAAAGGACCGAAACGAGCTTTCACATGAGCTTTGTCGCCTAGGAGTATCATCGGGTGCGTCCAAAATGATTTCTCAGCTGAGGATACGTTTGGCGCAAACTATGCACCTATCTTGCATTAACACTAACACTGTCTCCAAACGGAAATAAGATAGATTTCACATGACCCACATCAGCTAGGAGTTCTATCGGGTGCGTCCAAAATGATTTTTTGAGCCTATGACATGTTCAACACAAACCGTGCACCTACCTTACATCAAGATTAGCACTATCTCCAAATGGACCAAAATAAGCTTCCACTTAAGCCTCGTCACCTAGTGGTACCATTGCGTGCATCTAAAATGATTTCTAAGCCTACGGTACGTCTAGCGCAAACCGTGCACCTACCTTGCACTGACACTAATGCTGTCTCTAAAGAGAAACAAGTGAGATTCCACATGACCCATGTCAACTAGGACTTCCATCGGGTGCGTCCAAAATGATTTTTCAGCCTATGACACGTTCGACGCAAACCGTGCACCTATATTGCGTCAAGATTAGCACTATCTCCAAACGGACCGAAACGAGCTTCCACTTGAGCCTCGTTGCCTAGTGGAACCATCGGGTGCGTCCAAAACGATTAATGAGCCTACAGTACGTCTAGCTTAAACCATAAACCTATCTTGCACTGACAGTAACACTGCCTCCAAACGGAAAGAAGTGAGATTCCACATGACCCACGTCACGTAGGAGTTCTATTGGGTGCATCCAAAATGATGTCTGAGCCTATGGTATGTTCAATGCAAACCGTGCACCGATCTTGAGTTAAGATTAGCCCAATCTCCAAATGGACCAAAACAAGCTTTCACTTGAGCCTCATCACCTAGGGGTACCATCAGGTACATCCAAAATGATTTTCTAAGTCGATGGTACATTTGGAGGAAACCATGAACCAATCTTGCACCGACACTAATATTGTTTCCAAAGAGAAACAAGTGAGATTCCATATGACCCACATCACCTAGGAGTTCTATCGGGTGCGTCCAAAATGATTTCTAAGCCTATGGTACATTTGATGCAAACCGTGCATCTATCTTGCGTCAAGATTAGCACTATATCCGAAAGGACCAAAATGAGCTTCCACTTCAGCCTCGTCACCTAGTGGTACCATCGGGTGTGTCAAAAATGATTTCTGACCCACGGTACGTCTAGCGCAAATCATGCACGTATCTTGCACAAACACTAACACTGTCTCCAAACGGAAATAACTGAGATTTCACATCACCCACATCACCTAGGAGTTCCATCAGGTGCGTCCAAAATAATGTATGAGCCTATGGTAAGTTCGATGCAAACCGAGAACCTATCTTGAGTCAAGATTAGCCCTACCTTCAAATGGACGAAACGAACTTTCACTTGAGCCTCGTCACCTAGGTGTACCATCGGGTATGTCCAAAATGATTTCCAAGCCGATGGTATGTTTGGAGAAAACTGTGCACCAATCTTGCATCGACACTAATATTGTCTCCAAAGACAAACAAGCGAGATTCCACATGACCCACATCACCTAGGAGTTCCATCGGGTGCGTACAAAAGGATTTTCGAGCCTATGGTACATTCGACGCAAACCGTGCACCTATGTTACGTTAAGAATAGCCCTATGTCCGAAAGGACCGTAACGAGCTTCCAATTGAGCGTCGCCACCTAGTGGTACCATCGGTTGCATCCAAAACAATTTCTGAGCCTACGGTACGTCTAGCGCAAATCGTGCACCAATTTTGCACAGACACTAACGCCGTCTCCAAATGAAAAGTGAGATTCCACATCACCCATGTCACCTAGGAGTTCCATCGGGTGCGTCCAAAATGATGTTTGAGCCTATGGTACGTTCGATGCAAGCCGTGCATCTATCTTGAGTCAAGATTAGCCCTATCTCCAAATAGACCGAAACGAGCTTTCACTTGAGCCTCATCACCTAGGAGTACCATCGGGTATGTCCAAAATGACTTCTGAGCCAATGGTATGTTTGGAGCAAACCGTGCACCAATCTAGCACTGACACTAATACTGTCAAAAAAGAGAAAGAAGTGAGATTCCACATGACCCACATCGCCTAGCAGTTCCATCGGGTGCATACAAAAGGATTTCCAAGCCTATGGTACATTCGACACAAACCGTGCACCTATGTTACGTCAAGAATAGCCTATGTCCGAAAGGACTGTAATGAGCTTCAAATTGAGCCTTGTCACCTAGTGGTACCATCGGATGCGTCCAAAACGATTTCTAAGCCTACAGTACGTCTAGCGCAAATTATGCACCAATCTTGCACAGACACTAACGCCGTCCCCAAATGAAAAGAAGTGAGATTCCACACCACCCATGTCACTTAGGCGTTCCATCAGGTGCGTCCAAAATGATGTTCGAGCCTGTGGTACATTCGACGTAAATCGTGCACCTAACTTGCGTAAAGATTAGCACTATGTTCAAAAGGACCGAAACAAGCTTCCACTTGAGCCTCGTCACATAGTGGTGCTATTGGGTGCGTCCAAAATGATTTATGAGCCTATGGCACTTCCAGCGCAAACCATGCACCTAGATTGCACTGACACTAAAACTGTTTGTAAATAGGAAGAAGTGAGATTCCTCATGACCCACGTCACCAAGGAGTTCCATCGAGTGCGTCCAAAACGATGTCCAAGCCTTTGGTACATTCCAAGCAAACCGTGCACCTATCTTATGTCAAGAATATCACTATCTCCAAACTGATCAAAACAAGCTTTCTCTTGAGCCTTGTCACCTAGGAGTACCATCGAGTGCGTCCAAAATGATTTCTGAGCTGATGGTACATTTGGCGCAAACCGTGCACCAATCCTGCACCCACACTAACACAGTCTCCAAAGAGAAACAAGTGAGATTCCACATGACCCACATCACCTAGGAGTTCCATCGGGTGCGTACAAAAGGATTTCCGAGCCTATGGTACATTCGATGCAACCATGCACCTATCTTGCGTCAAGGTTTGCACTATGTCCAAAAGGACCGTAACGAGCTTCCACTTGAGCCTCGTCACCTAGTGGTACCATCAAGTGTGACCAAAACGATTTTTGAGCCTATGGTACGTCTAGCGCAAATCATGCACCTAACTTGCACATACACTAAGGTTGTCTCCAAACGAAAAAAGTGAGATTCCACATCACCCACATCACGTAGGAGTTCCATCTGGTGCTTCCAAAATGATGTTCGAGCCTATGGTACGTTCAATGCAAACCGTGCACCTATCTTGAGTCAAGATTAGTCCTATCTCCAAATGGACCTAAACGAGCCTTCACTTGAGCCTCGTCACCTAGGAGTACCATCGGGTATGTCCAAAATGATTTCTGAGCTGATGGTATGTTATGAAGCAAACTGTGCACCAATCTAGCCCTAACACTAATACTGTCGCCAAAGAGAAACAAGTGACATTCCACATGATCCACGTCACCTAGGAGTTCCATCGGGTGCGTCCAAAACGATTTCTGAGCCTATTGTACATTAGACTATACACTCAACGTAAACCGTGCATCTGTCTTGTGTCAATATTAGCATTATCCAAAAGGACCGAAACAAGCTTCCACTTGAGCCTCGTCACCTAGTGGTGCCATCGGTTGTGTCCAAAATGATTTCTAAGCCTATGGCACTTCTAGCGCAAACCATGCACCTATCTTGCACTAACACTAACACTGTCTCTAAATAGAAAGAAGTGAGACTCCTCATGACCCACGTCACCTAGGAGTTTGATCGAGTGCGTCCAAAATGATGTCAGAGGCTATGGTATGTTCCACGCAAACCGTGCACCTATCTTGTGCCAAGATTAGCGCTATCTCCAAACTAACCGAAACAAGCTTTCACTTGAGCCTTGTCACCTAGGAGTACCATTGGGTGCATCCAAAATGATTTCTGAGTCGATGGTACGTTTGGCGTAAACCGTGCACCAATCTTGCACCCACACTAACACAGTCTCCAAAGAGAAACAAGTGAGATTCCACATGACCCACATCACCTAGGAGTTCCATCGAGTGCGTACAAAATGATTTCTGAGCCTATGGTACATTCGATGCAAACCGTGCACCTATGTTGCGTCAAGATTAGCACTATGTTCGAAAAGGAACATAGCGAGCTTCCACTTGAGCCTCGTCACCTAGTGGTGCCATCGGATGCGTCCAAAATGATTTATGAGCCTGTGGCACTTCCAGCACAAACCTTGCACCTATCTTGCATTGACACTAAAACTATCTCTAATTGGAAAGAAGTGAGATTCCTCATGACCCACGTCACCTAGGAGTTCTATCAAGTGCATCCAAAACGATGTCCGAGCCTATGGTACGTTCCACGCAAACCTTTCACCTATCTTGTGTCAAGATTAGCACAATCTCCAAACAGACGAAACGAGCTTCCACTTGAGCCTTGTCAACTAGGAGTACCATCAGGTGCATTCAAAATTATTTATGAGCCTATGGTACGTTTTTTGCAAACTGTGCACCTATCTTGCACCGACACTAACACTATGTCCAAACAGACCGAAGCGAGATTCCACAGGACCCACGTCAACTAGGAGTGCCATCGGGCTTGTCCAAAACGATTTCTAAGCCTATGGTACATGTGTCACAAATCGTGCACCTAACTTGCACCAAAAGTAACACTGTCTCCAAGCAGACCAAAGTGAGAATCCACATGACCAATGTCACCTATGAGTTCCAACTAGTGAGTCCAAAATGATTTTTGAGCCTATGGTACGTTCAGTGGAAACCATGCACGTATCTTGCTTCAAGATTAGCACTATCTCCAAACGGATCGCAATGAGCTTCCACTTGAGGCTCGTCATCTAGGAGTACCATCGGACGTGTCGAAAATGATTTCTGAGCCTATGGTATGTTTGGTGCAGACCGTGCACCTATCTTGCATCGACACAAATATTGCCTCCAAATGGACCGAAGCGTGATTTCACATGACCCACGTCACCTAGGAGTACCATCGGGCGTGTCCAAAATGATTTCTAAGCCTATGGTACATGTGGCGGAAATCATGCACCTAAGTTGCACCGACAGTAACACTATCTCCAAACATACCGAAGCAAGATTCTACATGAGCCATGTCACCTAGGAGTTCCACCTGGTGTGTCCAAAATGATTTCTAAGCCTATGGCATGTTCAGCGAAAACCATGCACCTATCTTGCGTCAAGATTGGCACTATCTCCAAACGAAACCAAACAAGCTTCCAATTGAGCCTCGTCACCTTGGAGGACCATCAGGTGCATCCAAAATGATTTCTGAGCCTATGATACGTTTGCCACAAATCATGCACCTATCTTGCACCAACACTAACACTATCTCCAAATGGACCAAAGCGAGATTCACCAAGGAGTTCCATAGGGTGCATCCAAAATGATTTCCAAGCCTATGGTACGCTCAACAGAAACCGTGCACCTATCTTGCGTCAAGATTAGCATTATCTCTAAACGGATCGAAACGAGCTTCTAGTTGAGCCTTGTCACCTAGGAGTACCATCGGGTGCGTCTAAAATGATATATGAGCCTAGGGTACTTTTGGCGCAAACCTTGCACCTATCTTTCACTGACACTAACACATTCGCCAAATAGACCAAAGCGAGATTGCATATGACCCACGTCACCCAGGAGTTCCATCGAGTGCATCAAAAATGATTTCCAAGCCTTATGGTACACTCGGCGCAAACTGTGCACCTATCTTGCGTTAAGATTAGCACTATGTCCTTCCACTTGAGCCTCATCACCTAGTGGTACCATCGAGTGCGTCCAAAATGATTTTTGAGCCTACGGTACGTCTAGCGCAAATCGTGCACCTAACTTGCACAAACACTAACGTTGTCTCCAAACGCACCGAAGCGAGATTTCGCATGACCCACGTCACCTAGGAGTCCCATCAAGTATGTCCAAAATGATTTCTAAGCCTATGGTACACTAGGCAGAAACCATGCACCCATCTTGCGTCTCGATTAGCTCGATCTCCAAACAGACCAAACGAGCTTCCACTTGAGCCTTGTCAAATAGGAGTACCATCGGGTGTGTCCAAAACTATTTCTTACCCTATGGTACGTTTTGCGCAAACCGTGCACCTATCTTGCACCGACACTAACACTGTCTCCAAACAGACCAAAGTGAGATTCAACATGACCCATGTCACCTAGGAGTACCATCGGCCATGTCCAAAACGATTTATGAGCCTATGGTACGTGTGGCGCAAATCGTGCACCTAAGTTGCACCGACAGTAACCCTGTCTCCTAACAGACCAAAGCAAGATTCCACATGACCCATGTTACCTATGAGTTCCTTCGGGTGCATCCAAAATGATTTTCGAGCATATGGTACGTTCGGCGGAAACCGTGCACCTATCTTGTCTCAAGATTAGCATTATCTCCAAAAGGGCCTAAACAAGCTTCCACTTGAGCCATCTCACCTAGGAGTACCATCAGGTTCGTCAAAAATGATTTCTGAGCCAATGGTACGTTTGGCACAAAATGGTGCACCTATCTTGCGCCAACACTAACATTGTCTACAAACGGACTGAATCGTGATTCCACATGACCCACATCACCTTAGATTTCTATCGGGTGTGTCCAAAATGATTTTAGAGCCTATGGCATGTTCGACGCAAACCATGCACCTATCTAGCGTCTAGATTAGCACTATTACCAAATGGACCCAAACAATCTTTCACTTGAGCCTCGTCGCCTATGGATACCATCAGGTGCGTCTAAAATGATTTCTGAGCCCATGGTACCTTTGGCGCAAATCATGCACCAATCTTGCACTGACACTAACATTGTCTCCAAACGGACCGGAACAAGATTTCACGTGACCCATGTCACCAAGGAGTTCCATCGGGAGTATCCAAATGATTTTTGAGCCTATGGTACGTTTGACACAAATAGTATACGTATCTTGCATCAAGATTAGCACTATGTCCAAACGGACGGGAACGAACTTCCAATTGAGCCTCGCCACCTAGGAGTACCATCAGGTGCATCCAAAATGATTTCTACACCTATGGTACGTTTGGCGCAAACCATGCACCTATCTTGCACTAACACTAACACTAATACTCTCTCCAAATGGAGCAAAGTGAGATTCCATATCACCCTCGTCACCTAGGAGTTCCATCGGATGCGTCCAAAATAATTTCTGGGCCTTATGGTACATTTAGTGCAAACCATGCTCCTATCTTGCGTCAAGATTAGCACTATCTCCAAATGAACACAAACAAGCTTCCACTTGAGCCTCGTCGCCTAGGAGTACCATCAGGTGCGTCCAAAATTATTTCTAAGCCTATGGTATATTTGGTGCAAATTGTGCACCTATCTTGCACGGACACTAACTGTCTCCAAACGGACCGGAACGAGATTCCACAAGACCCATGTCACATAGGAGTTCCATTGGGTGCATCCAAAATGATTTTCGAGCCTATGATATGTTCATCGAAAACTGTGCACCTATCTTGCATCAAGATTACCACTATGTCTAAATGGACGCAAACAAGCTTCCAATTGAGCCTCATCACATAAGAGTATCATCGGGTGTGTCCACAATGATTTTAGAGCCTATGGTAATTGGCACAAACCATGCACCTATATTGCACTGACACTTACATTGTCTCCAAATGGACCAAAGCAAGATTCCACATGACCCACGTCACCAAGGAGTTCCATGGGGTGCGTCCAAAATGATTTTTGAGCCTTATGGTACTTCGGCGCAAGCCATACACCTATCTTGTGTCGAGATTAGCACTATCTCATAATGGACCCAAATAACCTTCCACTTGAGCCTCATCACCTAGGAGTACCATAGGATGCATCCAAAAAAATTTCTGAGCGCATCGTATGTTTGCCGCAAATTGTGCACCTATCTTGCCCTAACACTGACACTGGCTCAAAATAGACCGAAGCGAGATTCCACATGACTCACGTCACCTAGGAGTTCCATCGGGTGCATCCAAAATGATTTTCTGAGCCTATGGTTTGTTTGGCACAAACTGTGTACCTATCTTGTGTCAAGATTAGCACTATCTCCAAACTGATTGAAACAAGCCTCCAATTGAGTCTCTTCCCCTAGGAATACCATTAGGTGTATCCAAAACGATTTCTGAGCCTATGGTCCGTTTGGCATGAACCGTGTACATATCATGCGTTAAGATTAGCACTATATCCAAACAGACCGGAGCAAGCTTCCAATTAAGCCCCGTTACCTAGGAGTACCATCGAGTGCGTCCAAAATGATTTCTGAGCCTATGGTACATTTGGCGCAAACCGTGCACCTATCTTGCTCCAACACTAACAATATCTCCAAACGGACCAAAGTGAGATTCCAAATGACCCATGTCACCTAAGAGTTCCATCGGGTGCGTCCAAAATGATTTCTAAGCCTTATGGTACATTCGGCGCAAATCGTGTACCTATCTTGCGTCAAGATTAGCACTATCTCCAAACGGACCCGAACAAGCTTCCACTTGACCCTCATCGCCCAGGAGTACCATCGGGTGCGTCGAAAATGATTTCTGAGCCTATGGTACGTTTGGCGCAAACTATGCAACTATCTTGCACCGACACTAACACTATATCCAAACAAACCGAAGCGAGATTCCACATGACCCACATCAACTGGAGTTCCATTGGGTGCGTACAAAATGATTTCTGAGACTTGTGGTATGTTTGGCGCAAACCGTGCACCTATACTGCGTTAAGATTAGCACTATCACCAATTAGACCCAAACAAGCTTCGACTTGAGCCTCTCACCTAGGAGTATCATCGGGTGCAGCCAAAACAATTTCGAAGCCTATGGTACGTTTGGCGCAAATCGTGCACCTACCTTGCACCGACACTAACATTGTCTCTACATGAACCGAAGTGAGATTCCACATGACCCACATCACCTAGGAGTTCCATTAGGTGCGTCCAAAATAATTTCTGAGCCTTATGGTACATTCGGCGCAACCGTGCACCTATCTTGTGTTAAGATTAGCACTATCTCTAAAAGGGCCTAAACAAGCTTCCACTTGAGCCTTGTCAACTAGGAGTACGGGGTGCGTCGAAAACGATTTCTGAGCCAATGGTATATTTGGCGCAGACAGTGCACCTATCTTTTACCGACACTAACATTGTCTGCAAATGGACTGAAGTGAGATTCCACATGACCCACGTCACCTAGGTTTTCCATCAGGTGTGTCCAAAATAATTTTAGAGTCTATGGTACGTTCAACGAAAACAGCGCACCTATCTTGAGTCACGATAAGCACTATCTCAATGCAGACCCAAACAAGCTTCCACTTGACCCTCATCACCTAGGAGTACCATCAGATGCGTCTAAAAAGATTTTCTGAGCCTATGGCACGTTAGGTGCAAACTGTGCACCAATCTTGCACGGACACTGACACTGTCTCTAAACGGACCAGAACGAGATTCCACGTGACCCAGTCACCTAGGACTTCCATCGGGTGCGTCCAAATCATTTCTGGGCCTATTATATGTTTGGCACAAACAGTTTACCTCTCTTGCATCAAGATTACTATCTCCAAATGGATGGGAACGAACTTCCAATTGAGCCTCATCACCTAGGAGTACCATCGGGTGCGACCAAAATGACTTCTGAGCCTATGGTATGTTTGGTGCAAGCCATGCACCTATCTTGTGTCAAGATTACCACTATCTCCAAATGGACCCAAATAAGCTTCCAATTGAGCCTCATCACCTAGGAGTCCATCGGTTGCGGCCAAAATGATTTCTGAGTCTATGGTACGTTAGGCACAAACCGTGTACCTATCTTGCACCGGCATTAACACTGTCTCCAAACAGATCGAAGCGAGATTCCACATGACCCTCGTGACCAAGGAGTTCCATTGGGTGCGTCCAAAGTGATTTTCGAACCTATGGTACGCTTGGCGAAAACCGTGCACCTATCTTGCATCAAGATTAGCACTATCCCAAAACAGACCAAACGAGCATCCACTTGAGCCTCGTCAACTAGGAGTACCATCAGATGTGACAAAAACTATTTCTGAGCCTATGGTACGTTTGGCGCAAACCATGCACCTATGTTGCACCGACAGTAACACTGTCCCCAAATAGACCGAAGCGAGATTCCACATGACCCATGTCACGTAGGAGTTCCATGGGGTGCGTCCCAAACGACTTTTGAGCCTTATGGTACATTCGGCATAAGGCGTGCACCTATCTTGCATCAAAGTTTGCACTGTATCCAAATGGACCCAAACAAGCTTTCAGTTGAGCCTCATCACCTAGGAGTACCATAGGGTGCATTCAAAATGATTTCTAAGCCTATCGTATGTTTGCCGCAAACTGTGACGTATCCTGCACTGACACTAGCTCAAAATGGACCGAAACAAGATTCCACATGACCCTCATCACCTAGGAGTTCCATCGGGTGCGTCCAAAATGATTTCTAAGACTAATGGTACGTTTGGCACAAACCGTGTACCTTTATTTTGTCAAGATTAGTACTATCTCCAAACGGACTGAAACAAGCCTCCAATTGAGCCTCTTCCCCTAGGAGACCATCAGGTGCGTCCAAAAGGATTTTTGTGCTGATGGTACGTTTGGCGCAAACCGTGCACCAATCTTGCACCAACACTAACAATGTCTCCAAAGAGAAACATGCGAGATTTCACATGATCCATGTCACCTAGGAGTTCCATTAGGTGCATCCAAAATGATTTCTGAGCCTATGATATGTTTGGTGCAAACCCTGCACCTATCTTGCACTAACACTAACACTGTCTCCAATCGGACCGAAGCGAGATTCCACATGACCCACGTCACCTAGGAGTTCCATCGGGTGTGTCCAAAATGATTTTATGATCCTTATGGTACATTCAGCGTAAACCATGGTCCTATCTTGCATCAAGATTAGTATTATCTCCAATTGGACCCAAACAAGCTTCCACTTGAGCCTCGTCGCATAGGAGTACGACAGGCTACATCCAAAATGATTTCTAAGCCTATGTTACATTTGGTGCAAACTATGCACCTATCTTGCATGGACACTAACACTGTCTCCAAATGGACCAGAGCGAGATTCCACATGACCCATGTCACCTATGAGTTCCATTAGGTGCATCCAAAATGATTTTTGAGCCTATGGTACATTCGGCGAAAACCGTGCACCTATCTTGCGTCAAGATTAGCACTATCTCTAAAAGGACCCAAACGAGCTTCCAATTGAGATTCATCACCTAGGAGTACCATCGGGTGAATCCAAAATGATATCAAAATCTAAGATACATTTGGTGTAAACCGTGCACCTATCTTGCACTAACACTAACACTATCCAAACGGACTGAAGCAAGATTCCACATGACCCACGTCACCCAGGAGTTCCATGGGGGTGTGTCCAAAACGACTTTTGAGCCTTATGGTACATTTGGCGCAAGCCATGCACCTATCTTGTGTCAAGATTACCACTATCTCCAAATAGACCCAAACAAGCTTCCACTTGAGCCTCATCACCTAGGAGTCCATCGGTTGCGGCCAAAATGATTTCAGAGTCTATGGTACGTTAGGCGCAAACCGTGCACCTATCTTGCACCGGCATTAACACTATCTTCAAACAGATCAAATCGAGATTCCACATGACCCTCGTGACCCAGGGGTTCCACTAGGTGCGTCCAAAGTGATTTTCGATCCTATGGTACGCTCGGCGGAAACCATGCACCTATTTTGCGTCAAGATTAGCACTATCTCCAAACAGACCAAACGAGCATCCACTTGAGCTTCGTCAACCAGGAGTACCATCAGATGTGACCAAAACTATTTCTGAGCCTATGGTACGTTTGGCGCAAACCGTGCACCTATGTTGCACCGATAGTAACATTGTCTCCAAATGGACCGAAGCAAGATTCCACATGACCCATGTCACCTTGGAGTTCCATGGGGTGCGTCCCAAACGACTTTTGAGCCTTATGGTACATTCCGCGCAAGGCGTGCACCTATCTTGCGTCAAGGCTAGCACTATCTCCAAATGGACCCAAACAAGCTTCCAGTTGAGCCTCATCACCTAGGAGTACCATACTGTGCATTCAAAATGATTTCTAAGCTTATTGTATGTTTGCTGCAAACTGTGGACCTATCTTGCACTGACACTGGCTTGAAATGGACCGAAACGAGATTCCACATGACCCATGTCACCTAGGAGTTCCATCGGGTGCGTCCAAAATGATTTCTGAGCCTATGGTACGTTTGGCACAAACTGTGTACCTATCTTGTGTCAAGATTAGTACTATCTCCAAACGGACTGAAACAAGCCCCCAATTGAGCCTCTTCTCCTAGGAGTACCATCGGGTGCGTCCAAAATTGTTTCTGAGCCAATGGTACGTTTGGCGCAAACTGTGCACCAATCTTGCACCAACACTAACAGTGTCTCCAAAGAGAAACATGTGAGATTCCACATGACCCACGTCACCTAGGAGTTCCATTAGGTGCATTCAAAATGATTTCTGAGCCTATAGTATGTTTGGTGCAAACCCTACACCTATCTTGCACTGACACTAACACTATCTCCAATGGGACCAAAGCGAGATTCCACATGACCCACATCACATAGGAGTTCCATCAGGTGTGTCCAAAATGATTTATGATCCTCATGGTACATTCATCGTAAACCATGCTCCTATCTTGCATAAAGATTAGCATTATCTCCAATTAGACCCAAAGAAGCTTTCACTTGAGCCTCGTCGCATAGGAGTACGATAGGCTGCATCCAAAATTATTTCTAAGCCTATGGTACATTTGGTGCAAACTATGCACCTATCTTGCATGGACACTAACACTATCTCTAAACAGACAAGATCGAGATTCCACATGACCCATGTCACCTAGGAGTTGCATCGGGTGCATCCAAAATGATTTTTGAGCCTGTGGTATGTTTGGCGAAAACCATGCACCTATCTTGCGTCAAGATTAGCACTATCTCCAAAAGGACCCAAACAAGCTTTCAATTGAGATTCATCACCTAGGAGTACCATCGGGTGAGTCCAAAATAATTTCAGAATCTAAGGTACGTTTGGTGTAAATCGTGCATCTATCTTGCACTACCACTAACATTGCCTAAACGGACTGAAGCAAGATTCCACATGACCCACGTCACCCAGGAGTTCCATGGGGGTGCGTCCAAAATGATTTTTGAGCCTTATGGTACATTTGGCGCAAGCCGTGCACTATCTTGCATCAAGATCAAAGCGAGATTCCACATGACCCTCATGACCTAGGAGTTCCACTAGGTGCGTCCAAAGTGATTTCTAAACCTATGGTACGCTCGGTGAAAACCGTGCTCCTATCTTGCGTCAAGATTAGCACTATCTCCAAACAGACCAAACGAGCATCCACTTGAGCGTCATCAACCAGGAGTACCATCGGATGTGACCAAAACTATTTCTGAGCCTATGGTACGTTTGGCGCAAACCGTGCACCTATGTTGCACCAACAGTAACACTATCTCCAAATGGACCGAAGCGAGTTTCCACCTGACCCATGTCACCTAGGAGTTCCATGGGGTGCATCCAAAATGATTTTGGAGCCTTATGTTATATTCGGCGCAAGCCATACACCTATCTTGCGTCAAAATTAGCACTATCTCTAGATAGACCCAAACAAGCTTCCACTTGAGCCTCATCACCTAGGAGTACCGTCGGTTGCATCGAAAACGATTTCTGATCCTTTGGTACCTTTGGCACAAATCGAGCACCTATCTTGCACTAACACTAATGCTGTCTCCAAATAAACCAAAGCGAGATTCCACATGACCCACATCACCTAGGAGTACCATCGGGCATGTCCAAAATGATTTCTAAGCCTATGGTACATGTGGCCCAAATCATGAACCTATCTTGCATCGATAGTAACACTGTCTCCAAAAGGACCGAAGCGAGATTCCACATGAGCCACATGACCTAAGAGTTCCATCAGGTGCATCCAAAATGATTTCTGAGCCTTATGGTACATTTAGCGGAAACCATGCACCTATCTTGTGTCTAGAGTAGCACTATCTCCAAATGGACCCAAATAAGCTTTTAGTTGAGCCTCGTCACCTAGGAGTACCATCAGGTGCGTCCAAATTGATTTCTAAGCCCATGGTACGTTTGCTGAAAATCATGCACCTATCTTGCACCGACACTAACATTGTCACCAAACAGATCGAAGCGAGATTTCACATGACTCACATCAATTAGGAGTTCCATCAGGTGCGTCCAAAATGATTTCTGATACTCTGGAACATTTGGCACAAAACCATTTACCTATCTTGCATCAAGATAAGCACTATCTCCAATCAGACTGAAATGAGCTTCCACTTGAGCTTCATGACCTAGGAATACCATTAGGTGCATCCAAAATGATTTCTGAGCATATGGTACATTTGGTGCAAACCGTGCACCAACACTAACACTGTCTCCAAACGGACCAAAGCGAGATTCCTTGTGACCCACGTCACCTAGGAGTTCCATTGGGTGCGTCCAAAATTATTTTTGAGACTTATGGTATGTTCGGCGCAAACCGTGTCTTATCTTGCATAAAGATTAGCACTATCTCCGAACAGACTCAAACAAGCTTTCACTTGAGCCTCATCACCTAGGAGTACCATATGGTGCATCCAAAATGATTTCTGATCCTATGGTATGTTGGGGCAAACCATGCACCTATCTCGCACCGACACTAAAACTATTTCCAAACAGACTGAAACGAACTTCCATTTGAGCCTCATCATCTAGTGGTACCATCGGGTGCGTCCAAAATGATTTTCTGAGCCTATGGTATGTCTAGCGCAAACTATGCACCTATCTTGCACTAACAATAACACTGTCTCTAAACGGAAAAAAGTGAGATTCCACATGACCCATCTCACCTAGGAGTTCCATTGGGTGCGTCCAAAATGATGTCTGAGCTAATGGTACATTCGATGCAAACTGTGCACCTATCTTGCATCAAGATTAGCACCCCAAACGGACAGAAACGAGTTTTCGCTTGAGCCTCACCACCTAGGAGTACCATCAGGTGCGTCCAAAATGTTTTCTGAGCCGATGGTACGTTTGGCACAAACCGTGCACCAATCTTGCATTGACACTAACCTGTCTCCAAAGAGAAACAAGTGAGATTTCACATGACCCACATCAGCTAGGAGTTCCATCGAGTATGTCCAAAATGATTTCCAAGCCTATGGTACGTTCGATGCAAGCCATGTACTTAGCACTATCTCCAAACAGGCAAAAATGAGCTTCCACTTAGGCCTCATCACCAACTCCAAGGGACATTCTACGCAAACCGTCGAACATTAGCACAATCTCCAAACAGACCGAAATAAACTTTCACTTGAGCTTTGTCACCTAGGAGTACTATCGTTTGCGTCCAAAATTATTTCTAAGCCGATGGTACATTTGGCGCAAACTGTGCACCAATCTTTCATCCACACTAACATTGTCTCCTAAGAGAAACAAGGAGGTTCCACATGACCCACACCACGTAGGAGTTCCATCAGGTGTGTCCAAGACGATTTTCGAGCCTATGGTACATTCGATGCAAACCGTGCACCTATCTTGCATCAAGATTAGCAGTATGTTCGAAAGGACCGAAACAAGCTTCCACTTGAGCCTCGTCCCCTAGTCGTACCATCAGGTGCGTCCAAAATGATTTTTGAGCCTATGTTACATCTAGTGCAAACCGTGCACCTATCTTGCACTGACACTAATATTGTCTCCAAACAGAAAGAAGTGAGATTCCTCTTGACCCACGTCACCTAGGAGTTCCATCGAGTGCGTCCAAAACGATGTCCGAGCCTAAGGGACATTCGATGCAAACCGTCCAACATTAGCACAATCTCCAAACGAACCGAAATGAACTTTCACTTGAGCTTTGTCACCTAGGAGTACTATCGGGTGCATCTAAAATTATTTCTAAGCCGATGGTACATTTGGCGCAAACCGTGCACCAATCTTTCACCCGCACTAACAATGTCTCCTAAGAGAAACAAGGAGATTCCACGTGACCCACACCACCTAGGAGTTCCATCAGGTGCGTCCAAGATGATTTTCGAGCCTATGGTACATTCGATGCAAACCGTGCACCTATCTTGCGTCAAGATTAGCAGTATGTTTGAAAGGACAGAAACAAGCTTCCACTTGAGCCTCGTCCCCTAGTCGTACCATCAGGTGCGTCCAAAATGATTTTTGAGCCTATGTTACATCTAGTGCAAACCGTGCACCTATCTTGCACTGACACTAACACTATCTCCTATGAGAAACAGGTGAGATTCAACATGACCCACATCACCAAGGTGTTCCATGGGGTGCGTCCAAAAAGATTTCTAAGCCTATGGTACATTCGGCGCAAACTGTGCATCTATCTTGCGTCAAGATCAACACTATGCCTGAAAGGACATAAATGAGCTTCCACTTGAACCACGTCACCTTGTGATACCATCGAGTGCATCCAATACGATTTCTGAGCCTATGGTATGTCTAGCGTAAACCGTACACCTATCTTGCGTAAAGATTAGCACTATCTCCAAATGGACCAAAACAAGCTTTCACTTGAGCCTCGTCACCTAGGAGTACAATCGGGTGTGCCAAAATGATTTCTAAGCCAATGGTACGTTTGGTGCAAACCGTGCATCAATCTTGTACTGACACTAACAGTGTCTCCAAAGAGAAACATGTGAGATTCCACATGACCCACATCACCTAGGAGTTCCATTGGGTGCCTCCAAAATGATTTTCTGAGCCCATGGTACATTCGATGCAAACCGTGCACCTATCTACCGTCAAGATTAGCAGTATGTCCAAAAGTACCAAAACGAGCTTCCACTTGAGCCTCGTCATCTAGTGGTACCATCGAGTGTGTCCAAAACAATTTCAGAGCTTATGGTATGCCTAGGGCAAACCATGCACCTATCTTGTATCGACATTAGTGCTATCTACAAACTGAAAGAAGCGAGATTCCACGTAACCCACGTCACCTTGGAGTTCCATCGGGTGCGTCCAAATTTATTTCTGAGCCTATGGTAAATTCAACGTAAACCAAACACCTATCTTGCATCAAGATTTGCAGTGTCTCCAAATGGACCAAGCTTTCACTTAAGGCTCGTCACCTAGGAGTATCATTGGGTGTGTCGAAAATGATTTCTAAGCTGATGGTATGTTTGGTGCAAACTATGCAACGATATTGTACCAACACTAACATTGTCTCCAAACAGAAAGAAACCAGATTCCACATGACGCACATCACCTTGGAGTTCCATCGGGTGCATCCAAAATGATTTCCAAGCCTATGGTACGTTCGACGCAAACCGTGCACCTATCTTGCATCAAGATTAGCTCTGTCTCAAAACAGGCTGAGCTTTCACTTGAGCCTCATCACCTAGGAGGATTTCTGAGCCAATGGGATGTTTGGCGCAAACTATGCACCTATCTTGCATTGACACTAACAGTGTCTCCGAATGGAAAGACGAGAGATTCCACATGACCCACGTCACCTAGGAGTTCCATCCGGTGCGTCCAAAAAGATTTTCGAGCCAACAACATGTTCGACGCAAATCATGCACCTATCTTGCGTCAAGATTAGTACTATCTCCAAATGGACTGAAACAAGCTTTCACTTGAGCCTCATCGCCTAGTGGTACAATCGGGTGCATCCAAAATGATTTCTGAGCCTATGGTACGTCTAGCACAAACCATGCACCTATCTTGCACTAACACTAATATTGTCTCCAAACAGAAAGAAGTGAGATACCTCTTGACCACGTCACCTAGGAGTTCCATCGAGTGCGTCCAAAACGATGTCCAAGCCTAAGGGACATTCTACGCAAACCGTCGAACATTAGCACAATCTCCAAACGGACCGAAATAAACTTTCACTTGAGCTTTGTCACCTAGGAGTACTATCGTTTGCGTCCAAAATTATTTCTAAGCCGATGGTACATTTGGCGCAAACTGTGCACCAATCTTTCATCCACACTAACATTGTCTCCTAAGAGAAACAAGGAGGTTCCACATGACCCACACCACGTAGGAGTTCCATCAGGTGTGTCCAAGACGATTTTTGAGCCTATGGTACATTCGATGCAAACCGTGCACCTATCTTGCATCAAGATTAGCAGTATGTTCGAAAGGACCGAAACAAGCTTCCACTTGAGCCTCGTCCCCTAGTCGTACCATCAGGTGCGTCCAAAATGATTTTTGAGCCTATGATACATCTAGTGCAAACCATGCACCTATCTTGCACTGACACTAATATTGTCTCCAAACAGAAAGAAGTGAGATTCCTCTTGACCCACGTCACCTAGGAGTTCCATCGAGTGCGTCCAAAACGATGTCCGAGCCTAAGGGACATTCGATGCAAACCATCCAACATTAGCACAATCTCCAAACGAACCAAAATGAACTTTCACTTGAGCTTTGTCACCTAGGAGTACTATCGGGTGCATCCAAAATTATTTCTAAGCTGATGGTACATTTGGCGCAAACCGTGCACCAATCTTTCACCCGCACTAACACTGTCTCCTAAGAGAAACAAGGAGATTCCACGTGACCCACACCACCTAGGAGTTCCATCAGGTGCGTCCAAGATGATTTTCGAGCCTATGGTACATTCGATGCAAACCGTGCACCTATCTTGTGTCAAGATTAGCAGTATGTTCGAAAGGACCGAAACAAGCTTCCACTTGAGCCTCGTCCCCTAGTCGTACCATCAGGTGCGTCCAAAATGATTTTTGAACCTATGTTACATCTAGTGCAAACCATGCACCTATCTTGCACTGACACTAACACTATCTCCTATGAGAAACAGGTGAGATTCAACATGACCCACATCACCAAGGTGTTCCATGGGGTGCGTCCAAAAAGATTTCTAAGCCTATGGTACATTCGGCGCAAACTGTGCACCTATCTTGCGTCAAGATCAGCACTATGCCCGAAAGGATATAAATGAGCTTCCACTTGAACCACGTCACCTTGTGATACCATCGAGTGCATCCAATACGATTTCTGAGCCTATGGTATGTCTAGCGTAAACCATACACCTATCTTGCGTAAAGATTAGCACTATCTCCAAATGGACCAAAACAAGCTTTCACTTGAGCCTCGTCACCTAGGAGTACAATCGGGTGTGCCAAAATGATTTCTAAGCCAATGGTACGTTTGGTGCAAACCGTGCATCAATCTTGTACTGACACTAACAGTGTCTCCAAAGAGAAACATGTGAGATTCCACATGACCCACATCACCTAGGAGTTCCATTGGGTGCCTCCAAAATGATTTCTGAGCCCATGGTACATTCGATGCAAACCGTGCACCTATCTAGCGTCAAGATTAGCAGTATGTCCAAAAGTAACAAAACGAGCTTCCACTTGAGCCTCGTCATCTAGTGGTACCATCGAGTGTGTCCAAAACAATTTTCAGAGCTTATGGTATGCCTAGGGCAAACCATGCACCTATCTTGTATCGACATTAGCGCTATCTACAAACTGAAAGAAGCGAGATTCCACGTGACCCACGTCACCTTGGAGTTCCATCGGGTGCGTCCAAATTTATTTCCGAGCCTATGGTAAATTCAACGTAAACCGAACACCTATCTTGCATCAAGATTTGCAGTGTCTCCAAATGGACCAAGCTTTCACTTAAGGCTCATCACCTAGGAGTATCATTGGGTGTGTCGAAAATGATTTCTGAGCTGATGGTATGTTTGGTGCAAACTATGCAACGATATTGTACCAACACTAACATTGTCTCCAAACAGAAAGAAACCAGATTCCACATGACGCACATCACCTTGGAGTTCCATCAGGTGCATCCAAAATGATTTCCGAGCCTATGGTACGTTCGACGCAAACCGTGCACCTATCTTGCATCAAGATTAGCTCTGTCTCAAAATAGGCTGAGCTTTCACTTGAGCCTCATCACCTAGGAGCGATTTCTGAGCCGATGGGATGTTTGGCGCAAACTATGCACATATCTTGCATTGACACTAACAGTGTCTCCGAACGGAAAGAAGAGAGATTCCACATGACCCACATCACCTAGGAGTTCCATCCGGTGCGTCCAAAAAGATTTTCGAGCCAACAACATGTTCGACGCAAATCATGCACCTATCTTGCGTCAAGATTAGTACTATCTCCAAATGGACTGAAACAAGCTTTCACTTGAGCCTCATCGCCTAGTGGTACAATCGGGTGCATCCAAAATGATTTCTGAGCCTATGGTACGTCTAGCACAAACCATGCACCTATCTTGCACTAACACTAATATTGTCTCCAAACAGAAAGAAGTGAGATTCCTCTTGACCCCGTCACCTAGGAGTTCCATCGAGTGCGTCCAAAACGATGTCCAAGCCTAAGGGACATTCTACGCAAACCGTCGAACATTAGCACAATCTCCAAACGGACCGAAATAAACTTTCACTTGAGCTTTGTCACCTAGGAGTACTATCGTTTGCGTCCAAAATTATATCTAAGCCGATGGTACATTTGGCGCAAACTGTGCACCAATCTTTCATCCACACTAACATTGTCTCCTAAGAGAAACAAGGAGGTTCCACATGACCCACACCACGTAGGAGTTCCATCAGGTGTGTCCTAGATGATTTTCGAGCCTATGGTACATTCGATGCAAACCGTGCACCTATCTTGCGTCAAGATTAGCAGTATGTTCGAAAGGACCAAAACAAGCTTCCACTTGAGCCTCGTCCCCTAGTCGTACCATCAGGTGCGTCCAAAATGATTTTTGAGCCTATGTTACATCTAGTGCAAACCATGCACCTATCTTGCACTGACACTAACACTATCTCCTATGAGAAACAGGTGAGATTCAACATGACCCACATCACCAAGGTGTTCCATGGGGTGCATCCAAAAAGATTTCTAAGCCTATGGTACATTCGGCGCAAACTGTGCACCTATCTTGCGTCAAGATCAGC
This sequence comes from Saccharum hybrid cultivar R570, assembly GCA_038087645.1. Classification (NCBI taxonomy): domain Eukaryota; kingdom Viridiplantae; phylum Streptophyta; class Magnoliopsida; order Poales; family Poaceae; genus Saccharum; species Saccharum hybrid cultivar. Next base: position 14,225,722 of record JAQSUU010000556.1, read on the forward strand.
ACTATGCCCGAAAGGACATAAATGAGCTTCCACTTGAACCACGTCACCTTGTGATACCATCGAGTGCATCCAATACGATTTCTGAGCCTATGGTATGTCTAGCGTAAACCGTACACCTATCTTGCGTAAAGATTAGCACTATCTCGAAATGGACCAAAACAAGCTTTCACTTGAGCCTCGTCACCTAGGAGTACAATCGGGTGTGCCAAAATGATTTCTAAGCCAATGGTACGTTTGGTGCAAACCGTGCATCAATCTTGTACTGACACTAACAGTGTCTCCAAAGAGAAACATGTGAGATTCCACATGACCCACATCACCTAGGAGTTCCATTAGGTGCCTCCAAAATGATTTCTGAGCCCATGGTACATTCGATGCAAACCGTGCACCTATCTAGCGTCAAGATTAGCAGTATGTCCAAAAGTACCAAAACGAGCTTCCACTTGAGCCTCGTCATCTAGTGGTACCATCGAGTGTGTCCAAAACAATTTTCAGAGCTTATGGTATGCCTAGGGCAAACCATGCACCTATCTTGTATCAACATTAGCGCTATCTACAAACTGAAAGAAGCGAGATTCCACGTAACGTGGTTCCAGTTGTACCTTGATTTTTTAAGCCACCTATAGCTCCACAAATTATCTACAACGTCACAGGGTTCTACTTGCTACTACTTGTGTTGTTCTTGTCGTCGCCAACACCATCTGCATAGCAAGGTAAGGACATGTAAGAACTCGGTTGCACATGCTGAGAGAATGAAAATTGTTGCCACCTAATTCAGTTAGTTGGTAGGACATATTTTCTTGTGATTTCCTTGCTACATACTAACCATGGTAGGAGAAGGTGAAAGGACCCCTCCACAATCACCTTGATCAAAAGCCTTGCTGCAACACTTTGAACGCAAAGTGAGGCTCCATGCTGAACACCTTGATGAGGATGTTCGTGTCACCAATGAGCGCCTTGGTCAATTGGAGATGGCTCAGATTGAGACCAACACCAAGTTGGCTTCCTTGGAAGGCACTCTTGGTTCTGTTAATACATCTCTTGTAGGTGTCTTGGAGCGATTGGAGAGGATGGAACAGAATCGCTGTGTTGGTTTCGAACGACGCAATCACAACAACAACAACACCATGGGCAGTGTTGCTGGTCATGATGAAGAAGAATATGCAGCAGACACTGAGCTTGATGAGGAGTTGAATGGTCATCGACGCATCGAACAACATCGCCGCCGCCATGAGACAGGTCCTCGCCGACCACGGCAAGAGGTACGTGCCGATGACTCATTTGGAAAGATTAAATTCACCATACCTGCTTTTGATGGGAGGTATAATCCTAATATGTACCTTAGTTGGGAATTAGCTATTGATCAGAAATTTACTTGCCATGATTTCCCTGAGGACAAACGTGTTAGGGCTGCAACTAGTGAGTTTACTGACTTTGCCTCTGTTTGGTGGTCTGAATACCATCGTAAGAACCCAAATAACACACCAACTTGGGATGCTTTGAAACGGGTCATGCAGGCTAGATTTGTTCCTTCTTATTATGCCCGTGATCTTTTAAATAAGTTGTAACAATTGAGGCAAGGATCCAAATCTGTAGAAGAGTACTATCAAGAGCTACAAATGGGTATGCTTCGTTGCGGGCTAGAGGAAAATGAGGATGGTGCCATAGCTAGATTTATGGGTGGGCTGAACCGGGAGATTCAGGACATTCTAGCTTATAAGGAATATAATTCTGTCAATCGTTTATTTCACCTTGCTTGTAAAGCTAAACGAGAAGTGCAGGGACGACGAGCTAGCATGAGGGCTAACATTCCTGCAGGTCGTGCTAGCCTGTGGACACCCTCCAATGCTGCTGCACCGTCAACGCGTGCACCCCCACAATCTTCCTCGACCATCAAGCCACGCTCCTCTACAACAAATTCTGTACCATGCCCAAGTGAACTAACTAGAGGAGCAACGGCTACATCTACCAAGAGTTCACCCTCGGTGGTATCCATGGGGAGAACAAGGGATATTCAGTGCCTACGCTGCAAAGGATATGGCCACATATGCAAGGACTGCCCAAGCACACGTGTGATGATTGTGCGAGCTGATGAAGGAGATTATTTCCAACAAGACGAAGAGCACATTAGGGCTGAAGCTGCTGAGCACTATGAGAGCCTCATGGTGCAGCGGGTGCTAAGTGCCCAAATGGAGAGGGCTGAACAAAATTAGCGCCACACTTTGTATCAAACCAAGTGTGTGATCAAGGAATGCTCTTGCCGTGTGATCATAGATGGAGGAAGCTGCAACAACTTGGCAAGTGCTGAAATGGTGGAGAAGCTTTCATTGAGCACAAAACCACACCCGCAGCCTTACTACATTCAGTGGCTTAATAGCAGTGGCAAGGTGAAGGTAACCCGATTGGTAAGGGTAGAGTTTGCCATTGGTTCTTATCATGATTCCATTGACTGCGATGTTGTGACTATGCAAGCATGCTCTATGTTGTTAGGTAGACCATGGCAGTTTGATAAAGATTCCTTGCACTCTGGTAAAACAAATCAATACTCTTTCATGCATAATGACAAGAAGATTGTGTTGCACCCCATGTCCCCTGAGTCTATTCTAAGAGTGAACTTGCTAGATCTAGCAAACTTAAGAATCAGGCTGTTGCTAGTAAAAATCAGATTGTCGCTAATGAACTTGAGAAACATAAGAACAAGTCTAGCAAATCTGTTCATCATAATAAAAATGAGATCAAGCTGAAAGGCTCTTGTTACTTTGCCACCAAATCTGATTTGGATGAGATTGATGCTAGTACTACTGTTTGCTATGCTTTGGTTTGCAAAGAAACTTTATTTTCACTCGAAGATACATCTATTTCTTTGCCTCTTGCTATCACTAATCTTTTGCAGGAGTATGCCGATGTTTTTTTCCAAAGGAGGTACCACCGGGGCTGCCACCAATTCGAGGGATTGAACACCAGATTGACCTCATCCCTGGGGCTTCCTTGCCTAATCGTGCGCCGTATAGGACCAACCTGGATGAGACAAAAGAGATTCAGAGACAAGTACAAGAATTGCTTAACAAAGGTTATGTGCGTGAGTCTCTTAGCCCTTGTGCCGTTCCCGTGCTTTTAGTTCCTAAGAAGGATGGATCATGGCGCATGTGTGTTGATTGTAGAGCGATAAATAACATCACAATCAGATATCGTCATCCTATTCCAAGGTTAGATGATATGCTTGATGAATTGAGTGGCTCAATTGTGTTCTCTAAAATTGATTTGCGTAGTGGTTACCACCAGATTCGTATGAAGATAGGAGATGAATGGAAAACAGCGTTTAAAACTAAGTTTGGTTTATATGAATGGCTTGTCATGCCCTTTGGATTGACTAATGCACCCAGCACTTCATGAGATTAATGAACAAGATTTTATGCTCTTTTATTGGCAAATTTGTAGTGGTATACTTTGATGACATCTTGATATATAGTAGATCATTAGAGGAACATCTTGATCATTTGCGTGCCATTTTCAATGCTCTTCGGGGTGCACACTTGTTTGGCAATCTTGAGAAGTGCACCTTTTGCACAGATCGAGTCTCTTTTTCTTGGATATGTTGTGACACCGCAGGGAATCAAAGTTGATCAAGCCAAGGTTGAGGCCATACACAGCTGGCCTGTTCCCTGCACGGTCACACAAGTGCGGAGTTTTCTAGGACTTGCTGGTTTCTACCGTCGATTTGTGAAGGACTTCAGCACCATTGCAGCCCCGCTGCATGAACTCACCAAGAAGGGTGCAACCTTCACTTGGGCCGCAGCCTAATAGGATGCTTTCAACACGCTCAAAGATAAGTTAACTCATGCACCTTTACTCCAGCTTCCTGATTTCAACAAAACCTTTGAGTTTGAATGTGATGCTAGTGGAATTGGGTTGGGTGGTGTGCTGTTATAAGAGGGAAAACCTATGGCGTATTTCAGTGAAAAGTTGAGTGGCCCTAGTTTGAACTATTCTACTTATGATAAGGAATTGCTTGCTCTAGTTCGGACTTGGGAAACATGGCAGCATTATTTGTGGCCCAAAGAGTTTGTCATACATTCTTATCATGAATCATTGAAACACATCCGTAGTCAAGCAAAACTGAACCGTAGACATGCCAAGTGGGTTGAATTCATCGAGTCTTTTCCTTATGTCATCAAACACAAAAAGGGGAAGGAAAATATAATTGTTGATGCCTTGTCTAGACGTTACACCATGCTTTCATCACTTGACTTTAAAATCTTTGGTTTGGAAACTATTAAGGGACAATATGCACATGACAATGATTTCAAAGATGTATTGCTGAATTGCCAAGAGGGGAAAACATGGAACAGATTCGTCCTCACCGAGGGTTTGTCTTTAGAGCCAACAAGCTATGCATTCCAGCTAGCTCCGTGCGTTTGTTATTGTTGCAGGAAGTGCATGGAGGAGGACTCATGGGACATTTTGGTGTGAAAAAGACAGAGGACATCCTTGCTGGTCATTTCTTTTGGCCCAAGATGAGGAGAGACGTGGAGAGGTTCGTTGCTCGCTGCACAACATGCCAGAAAAAGCTAAGTCACGCCTTAATCCTCATGGTTTATACATGCCTCTTCCTGTTCCAAGTGCACCATGGGAAGATATTTCAATGGACTTTGTTTTAGGACTGCCTAGAACAAAGAAGGGGAGGGATAGTGTGTTTGTTGTTGTGGACAGATTTTCTAAAATGACACATTTCATACCATGTCATAAGAGCGATGATGCTACACATGTTGCTGATTTGTTCTTTCGTGAGATTGTTCGATTGCATGGTGTGCCTAACACCATTGTTTCTGATCGGGATGCAAAATTTCTTAGTTATTTTTGGAGAACTTTGTGGGCTAAGCTAGGGACTAAGCTTTTATTTTCCACTACTTGTCATCCCCAAACTGATGGACAAACTGAGGTTGTCAATAGAACCTTATCTACATTGCTTAGGGCTGTTTTGAAAAAGAACATAAAAATGTGGGAAGAGTGCTTGCCTCATGTTGAGTTTGCTTATAATCATTCACAGCATTCTACCACTAAGAAAAGCCCTTTTGAGATAGTTTATGGGTTTGTGTCATGTGCTCCTATTGATTTGTTACCTCTTCTGACCTCGGAGCGAGTGAACTTTGATGCTAAACAACGTGCTGAACTGATCTTAAAATTGCATGAAACCACTAAAGAGAAAATAGAGTGCATGAATGCAAAGTATAAACTAGCTGGTAGCAAAGGGAAGAAACATGTCATTTTTGAACCTGGTGATCTAGTTTGGCTCCATTTGAGAAAAGATAGGTTCCCTGATTTGCGAAAGTCTAAGTTGCTGCGTAGAGCCGATGGTCCTTTTAAAGTGTTAGAAAGGATTAATGATAATGCGTACAAACTTGAGCTACCTGCAGCTTTTGGGGTTAGCCCCACATTTAACATTGCAGATTTGAAGCCATATTTGAGAGAAGAGGATGAACTAGAGTCGAGGACGACTCAAATGCAAGAAGGGGAGGATGATGAGGACATCCCTTCCATTGACACAACCACACCTGCTGCACAACAAGGTCCAATGACAAGAGCTCGAGCACGACAACTTAATTATCAGGTAAAGTCATTCCTCGCTGTTCATACAAACTTATCTTAGAATTGGATGCTACTAAATCATGGTGATGATTCTCTTATTCTTAGGAATATTGGTCAAGACTCCATTTCCTCATGTTTAGACCCCATGATGAGGATGGAGCAGCCGAACAAGTGGGAATCATCATTAATGGGGCGCACAGCTCATCTCGAGACAGCAGGGGACACTCCATCAAAAGTACCATAACTCCTTGATACGAGATCCAATGAAGCTGGTTTTTGACTTGTTGGAAAGAGCGTGTCGTCCTCTTTCACATGGGTCCAACCCCACTATCAGAATCAATCAAAACTGTGTGCAGCAAGCCAAAGGACGCAGAGACCTACAGCTTGGGCCTAGGCCTTGTACTAACTACAACCCTTTGAGGGACGCCCAGATTAGGGTTTCCCACTCCCCCTTGTGCTCTCCTCCTTATAAATAGAGCCAGCAGCCATCAGAATGAGGGGGGTTTTGTTTAGGTGCAAGATAGATGCTGCTTCTTCCTTGTAAACGCGTGTGTCGGCTAGACCACCCGATTTGCTTGTTTCAAGACCCAACTTGTGATTCAGATTCAGCCTTTGGCGTAAATCCGTGAGTTATTTGCTTGTTCATCTTGTTCTTGCTTGTTCTCGGTTGCTTGCAGGTTCTTGGTGTTCTTGGCACGGCAAGAACATCACAAGCGGAGCCGGTGTACCTGTTGCTAAGGCGCAACAACCTTGTGGTCGTTGTAGTCGGACAGCCAACGTCGAATCCACCACAAATCGAGTTTACCCACACTCACCAAAAGATCAGGAACAACCTCTAGTCTCATCAATAGTGCACCAATCTTGTGTCAAGATTAGCACTATCTCTAAACGGACCCAAACAAGCTTCCACTTAAGCCTCATCACCTAGGAGTACCATCGGATGCGTCCAAAAATTTTTTTGAGCCTATGGCACGTTTGGCGCAAACTATGCACCAATCTTGCACGGACACTAACACTGTCTCCAAACGGATCAGAACAAGATTCCACATGACCTATGTCAGATTTTGATCGGGTGCATCCAAATGATTTTTGGGCCTATGGTATGTTTGGCATAAATAGTGTACCTATCTTGTGTCAAGATTAGCACTATCTCCAAACCGACGGGAACGAACTTCCAATTGAGCCTCGTCTCCTAGGACTACGACAGGGTGCGTCCAAAACGATTTCTGAGCCTATGGTACATTTGGTGTAAATCCTGCACCTATCTTGCACTGACACTAACACTGTCTCTAATAGGAGTGAAGCAAGATTCCACATGACCCATGTCACCTAGAAGTTCCATTGGGTGTGTCCAGAATGATTTCTGATCCTTATGGTACATTCGACGCAAACCATACTCCTATCTTGAGTTAAGATTAGCACTATCTCCAAATGGACACAAACAAGCTTCCATTTGAGCCTCATCGCCTAGGAGTATGATAGGGTGCATCCAAAATGATTTCTGAGTCTAAGGTACATTTGGTGCAAATTATGCACCTATCTTGCATGGACGCTAATACTGTCTCAAAATGGACCGGAACGAGATTCCACATGACCCATGTCACCTAGGAGTTCCATCAGGTGCGTCCAAAATGATTTTTTAGCCTGTGGTGCGTTCGGCGAAAACCGTGCACCTATCTTGTGTCAAGACTACTATCTCCAAACAGACCCAAACAAGCTTCCAATTAAGCCTCATCACCTAGGAGTACCATTGGGTGCATCCAAAATGATTTTTGAAACCTAAGATATGTTTGGCGCAAACCGTGCACCTATCTTGCACTAAAACTAACACTATCTACAAATGGACCGAAACAAGATTCCACATGACCCACATTACCCAGGAGTTCCATGGGGTGCGTCCAAAATGATTTTTGAGCCTTATGGTACATTCGGCGCAAGCCGTGCACCTGTCTTGCGTCAAGATTAACACTATCTCCAAGTGGACCCAAACAAGCCTCCACATGACCCACATCACCTAGGCATTCCATCAGATGCATCCACAATGATTTCAGATCCTATGGTACATTTACGCAAACCGTGTACCTATATTGCAGTGACACTTACACTACCTCCAAACGGACTGAAGCGAGATTCCGCATGACCCACGTCACCTAGGAGTTCTATAGGGTGCATCCAAAATGATTTTTGAGCCTTATGGTACATTCGACGCAAACCATGCACCTATCTTGCATCGAGATTAGCACTATCTCCAAATGGTCCCAAACAAGCTTCCACTTAAGCCCCATCACCTAGGAGTTTCATAGGGTGCATCCTAAATGATTTCTAAGCCTATCGTATGTTTGTCGCAAAACGTGCACCTGTCTTGCACTGACACTAGCTCAAAACAGACCGAAACAAGATTCCACATGACCCACGTCACCTACGAGTTCCATCGGGTGCGTCCATAATGATTCCTGAGCCTATGGTATAATTGGCACACACTGTGTACCTATCTTGTGTCAAGATTAGCACTATGTCAAAACGGACTAAAACAAGCCTCCAATTGAGCCTCTTCATTAGTACCATCGGGTGCCTCCAAAACGATTTCTGTGCCTATGATCTGTTTGGCATGAACCGAGTACATATTGTGCGTTAAGATTAGCACTGTCTCCAAACGGATCGGAGCGAGCTTCCAATTAAGCCCATCACCTAGGAGTACCATCGGGTGCGTCCAAAATAATTTCTGAGCCTATGGTACATTTGGCTTAAACCGTGCACCAATCTTGCTCCAACACTAATAATATCTCCAAACGGACCGAAGTGAGATTCAAAATGATCCACGTCACCTCAGAGTTACATCGGGTGCATCCAAAATGATTTCCATGCCTTATGGTACATTTGGCCAAACCGTGTACCTATCTTGCGTCAAGATTAGCACTATCTCCAAATGGACCCGAACAAGCTTCCACTTGACCCTTATCGCCTAGAAGTACCATCGGGTGCATCGAAAAGAATTTCTGAGCCTATAGTACGTTTGGCACAAACTATGCACCTATCTTGCACCGACACTAACACTATCTCCAAACGGACCTATGCGAGATTCCACATGACCCACATCAACTAGGAGTTTCGTTGGGTGCGTCCAAAATTATTTTCAAGACTTGTGGTATGTTCGGTGCAAACCACACACCTATATTACGTTAAGATTAGCACTATCACCAAACGGACCCAAACAAGCTTCGACATGACCCACGTTACCCAAGTGTTCCAAGGAGGTGCGTCCAAAATGATTTTTGAGCCTTATGTTACATTCGGCGCAAGCCGGGCACCTATCTTTCTTCAAGATTAGCACTATCTCCAAATAGACCCAAATAAGCTTCCACTTTAGCCTCATCACCTAGGAGTACCATCAGCTACATCCAAAATGATTTCTGAGCCTATGGTACCTTTAGCACAAATCGGGCACCTATCTTGCACCGACATAACCTATCTCCAAACAGACCAAAGCGAGATTTCACATGACCCACGTCACCTAGGAGTACCATCAGGCACGTCCTAAATGATTTCTGAGCCGATGGTACGTGTGGCCCAAATCATGCACGTAACTTGCATCGATATAACACTATCTCTATAAGGACCAAAGCGAGATTCCATGTGAGCCACGTGACTAAGAGTTCCATCAGGTGTGTCAAAAATGATTTCTGAGCCTTATGGTACATTTAGCGGAAACCGTGCACCTATCTTGTGTCTAGAGTAGCACTATCTCCAAATGCACCCAAACATGCTTTCAATTGAGCCTCGTCACCTAGGAGTACCATCGGGTGTGTCTAAATTGATTTCTGAGCCTATGGTATGTTTGCTGCAAATCGTGCACCATCTTGCATTGACATTAACATTGTCACCAAATGGATCGAAGCGAGATTCCACATCACTCACGTCATCTAGGAGTTCCATCAGGTGCGTCCAAAATGATTTCTGAGCCTCTGGTACGTTTGGCACAAACCGTGTACCTATCTTGCATCAAGATAAGCACTATCTCTAAACAGACCGAAATGAGCTTCCACTTGAGCCTTGTGACCTAGGAATACCATTGGGTGCATCTAAAATGATTTCTGAGTGTATGGTAAGTTTGGCGCAAACCGTGCACCTATCTTGCACCAATACGAACACTGTCTCCAAACGGACCAAAGCAAGATTCCTCATGACCCACGACACCCAGGAGTTCCATCGAGTGCGTAGTATGTTCGGCGTAAATTGTGTACTTATCTTGCGTCAAGATTAGCACTATCTCTAAACAGACTCAAACGAGCTTCCACTTGAGCCTCATCATCTAGGAGTACCATTGGGTGTGTCCAAAACAATTTATGATCCTATGGTATATTGGGGCCAACCATGCACCTATCTCGCACCAACACTAAAACTATCTCCAAACAGACCGAAATGAGATTCTACATGACCCATGTCAACTAGGAGTTCCATCAGGTGTGTCCAAAATGATTTCTGAGCCTGTGGTACGTTCGGCGCAAACCGTGAACCTATCTTGTGTCAAGATTAGCACTATCTCCAAACGGACCAAACGAGCTTCCACTTGAGCCTCGTCAACTAGGAGTACCATTGGGTGCATCCAAAATAATTCCTGAGCTTGTGGTACGTTTGGCGCAAACCGTGCAACTATCTCGTACCGACACTAACACTGTCACCAAATGGACCGAATCGAGATTCCACATGAATCACATCAATTAGGGGTTCCATTGGGTGTGTCCAAAATAATTTTCTGAGCCTATGGTACGTTTGGCACAAACTGTGTACCTATCTTGCATCAAGATTAGCACTTTGTCTAAATAGACCAAAACGAGCTTCCACTTGAGCCTCATGACCTAGAGTACCATAGGGTACATCCAATATGATTTCTGAGCCTATGGTACATTTGACACAAACCATACAACTATGTTGCACCGACAGTAACACTATCTCCAAATGAACCAAAGCGAGATTCCACATGACCCACGTCACCTAGGAGTTCCATCGGGTGCGTCCAAAATGATGTTTGAGCCTTATGGCACATTCGGCGCAAACCGCGTCAAGATTGGCACAATGTCCGGAAGGATTGAAATGAGCTTCCACTTGAGCTCATCACCTAGTGGTACCATCAAGTGCATCCAAAACGATTTATGAGCCTATGGTATGTTTAGCCCAAACCATGCACCTATCTTGCATTGACACTAACACTGTCTCCAAATGTAAAGAAGTGAGATTCCACATGATCCACGTCATCTAGGAGTTCCATTGGGTGCGTCCAAAATGATGTCTGAGCCTATGGTATGTTTGATGCAAACCGTGCACCTATCTTGCATCAAAATTAGCACTCCAAATGGACAAAAATAAGTTTTCTCTTGTGCCTCGCCACTGAGGAGTACCATCGGGTGCATCCAAAATGATTTCTGAGCCAATGGTATATTTGGCGCAAACCATGCACAATCTTGCATCGACACTAATACTGTCTCCAAAGAGAAACAAGTGACATTCCACATGACCCACATCACCTAGGAGTTTCATGGGTGTGTCCAAAATGATTTCCAAGCCTATGGTACGTTCGACGCAAAACCATGCACCTATCTTGCGTCAAGATTAGCACTATGTCCAAAAGGACCAAAATGAGCTTCCACTTGAGCCTCGTCACCTAGTGGTACCATCAGGGGCGTCCAAAATGATTTCTAAGCCTATGGTACATCTAGCGCAAACCATGCACCTGTCTTGCACCGACACTAACACTGTCTCCAAATGAAAAGAAGAGAGATTCCACATGACCCACGTCACCAAGGTCTTCCATCTGGTGTGTCCAAAATGACTTCTGAGCCAATGGCACGTTCAACACAAACCGTGCACCAATTTTGCATCAACATTAGTACTATCTCTAAATGGACTGAAACGAGGTTTCACTTGAGCCTCGTCACCTAATGGTAGAAAAAGGTGCGTCCAAAATGATTTTTGAGCCTATGGTACGTCTAGAGCAAACCATGCACCTATCTTGCACTGACACTAACTCTGTCAGCAAATGAAAACAAGTGACATTCCACATGACCCACGTCACCTAGGAGTTCCATCGAGTGTGTCCAAAATGATGTCCGAGCCTATGGTATGTTCGACGTGAACTGTGCACCAATCTTGTGTCAAGATTAGCACTATCTTTAAACTAACCAAAACGAGCTTTCACTTGAGACTTGTCACCTAGGAGTACAATCAGGTGCATCCAAAATGATTTCTAAGATGATGGTACGTTTGGCACAAACCATGCACCAATCTTACATTGACACTAACTCTGTCTCCAAAGAAAAACATGTGAGATTCCACATGACCCATGTCACCTAGGAGTCCATCGGGTGCGTCCAAAATGATTTTGAGCCTATGGTACATTTGATGCAAACCGTGCACCCACTTGCGTCAAGATTAGCATTATGTCTGAAAGGATCAAAATGAGCTTTCACTTGAGCCTCATCACCTAGTGGTACCAATGAGTGCTTCAAAATGATTTCTGAGCCTATGGTACATTCGATACAAACCGTGCACCTATCTAGCGTCAAGATTAGCAGTATGTTCAAAAGGAGCAAAACGAGCTTCCACTTGACGCTCATCACCTAGTGCTACCATCCAGTGTGTCAAAAATGATTTCTAAGCCTATAGTATGTCTAGGGAAAACCAGGCACCTATCTCTTATCAACACTAATAATGTCTCCAAACTAAAAGAAGCGACATTCCACATGACCCACATTATCTAGGAGTTCGATCGGGTGCATCCAAAATGATTTCTGAGCCTGTGGTACATCTAGCCCAAACCATGCACCTATCTTGCACTAACAATAACACAGTCTCCAAATGAAAAGAAGTGAGATTCCACATGACGCACATCACCTAGGAGTTCCATCGGGCACGTCCAAGATGATGTCTAAGCCTATGGTACATTCGACGAAAACCGTGTACCTATCTACGTCAAGATTAGTCCTATCTCCAAATGAACTGAAACAAGCTTACACTTGAGCTTCGTCACCTAGGAGTTCCATCAGGTGCGTCCAAAACGATTTCTGAGCCTATGATATATTCAACGCAAACCGTCCACCTATCTTGCGTCAATATTAACACTATTTCTAAAAATGACCAAAATGAGCTTCCACATGAGCCACATCACCTAGTGGTACCATCGAGAGCGTCCAAAATGATTTTCTGAGCCTATGGTATGTCTGGCGCAAACCATGCACCTATCGTGCATCGAAACTAATACTGTCTCTAAATAGAAAGAAGCGAGATTCCACATGGCCCACGTCAGCTAGGAGTTCCATCGGGTGAGTCCACAATGATTTCTGAGCCTAAGGTACATTCGACGCAAACCGTGTACCTATCTTGCATCAAGATTAGTAGTATCTCCAAACGGACTGAGCTTTCACTTGAGCCTCATCACCTCGGAGTACAATCGGGTGCATCTAAAACGATTTCTGAGCCGACAGTACGTTTGGCGCAAACCGTGCACCTATCTTGCACCGACACTAACATTGTCTCTAAAGAGAAAGAAGTGAGATTCCACATGACACACATCACCTAGGAGTTCCATCAGGTACATCCAAAATGATTTCTGAGCCTATGGTACGTTCGACGCAAACCGTGTACCTATCTTGTGTCAACATTAGCACTATCTGCAAATAGTCCAAAACAAGCTTCCACTTGAACCTCGTCACCTAGTTGTACCATCAGGTGCGTCCAAAATGATTTCTAAGACTATGGTATGTCTAGCGCAAACCATGCACCTTTCTTGCACCGAAAGTAACACTATCTCCAAATAGAAAGAAGTGAGATTCCACATGACCCACGTCACAGTTCCATCGGGTGCGTCCAAAACGATGTTCGAGCCAATGGTCATTCGATGCAAACCATGCACCTATCTTGCGTCAAGATTAGCACTATCTCCAAATGGATCAAAATGAGCTTTCACTTGAGCCTCATCACCTAGGAGTACAATCGAGTGCGTCCAAAATGATTTCTGAGTCGATGGTACATTTAATGAAAACCGTGCACCAATCTTGCACCGACATTAACAGTGTCTCCAAAGAGAAACATCTGAGATTTCACATGACCCACATCACCTAGGAGTTCCATCGGGTGCGTCCAAAATGATTTCCGAGCCTGTGGTACATTTGATGCAAACCGTGCACCTATCTAGCGTTAAGATTAGCAGTATGTCCGAAAGGACCAAAATGAGCTTTCACTTGAGCTTCGTCACCTAGTGGTACCACCAAGTGCATCCAAAATGATTTCTGAGTACGTCCGGGCAAGCCATGCACCTATCTTGCATCAACACTAACGCTGTCTCCAAACTGAAAGAAGCGAGATTCCACATGACCCACGTCACCTAGGAGTTCCATCGAGTGCGTCCAAAACGATTTCTGAGCCTATGGTACGTTCGACGCAAACCGAGCACCTATCTTGTAGCAAGATTAGCATTGTCTCCAAATGAACCGAGCTTTCACTTGAGGTTCATCACCTAGGAGTACCATTGGGTGCGTCCAAAATGATTTCTGAGTCGATGGTACGTTTGGCGCAAACTATGCACCTATATGGCATCGACACTAACATTGTCTCCAAACGGAAAGAAGTGAGATTCCACATGACCACGTCACCTTGGAGTTCCATCAGGTCCATCAAAAATGATTTCTAGGCCAGTGGTACGTTCGACACAAACCGTGCACCAATCTTGCTTCAAGATTAGCTCTGTCTCAAAACAGGCCAAGGTTTCACTTGAGTCTTGTCACCTAGGAGTACCAATGTACCATTGGGTGCATCCAAAATGATTTTTGAGCCCGTGGTACGTCCAGCGCAAACCATGCACCTATCTTGCACCGACACTAACACTGTCTCCGAACGGAATGAAGTGAGATTCTCATGACCACATCACCTAGCAGTTCCATTGAGTGCGTCTAAAATGATGTCCGAGCCTGTGGTATGTTCGACGCAAACCGTGCACCTATCTTTCATCAAGATTAGTACTATCTCTAAACGGACTGAAATGAGCTTCCACTTGAGCCTCGTCGCCTAGTGGTATAATCGGGTGCGTCCAAAATGATTTCTGAGCCTATGGTGTGTCTAGCGCTAACCATGCACCTATCTTGCACTAACACTAATACTACTCCAAACAGAAACAAGTGAGATTCCATCGAGTGCGTCTAAAACGATGTTCGAGCCTATAGTATGTTCGACGCAAACCGTGCACCTATCTTGCGTCAACATTAGCACAATCTCCAAACGGACCGAAATGAGCTTTCACTTGAGCTCTCTCACCCAGGAGTACCATTGGGTGCGTCCAAAATATTTTCTGAGCCAATGGTACATTTGGCGCAAACTGTGCACCAATCTTGCACCCACAATAACACTGTCTCCTAAGAGAAACAAGTGAGATTCCACATGACCCACATCACCTAGGAGTTCCATCCGGTGCGTCCAAAATGATTTTTGAGCCTACAGTACATTCGACGCAAACTGTGCACCTATCTTGCATCAAGATTAGCACTTTATCCGAAAGGACCGAAACGAGCTTTCACTTGAACCTCGTCACCTAGTGGTACCATCAGGTGCATCCAAAATGATTTTTGAGCCTATGCTACGTCTAGTGCAAACCATGCACCTATCTTGCACTAACACTAATACTACCTCTGAACGGAAATAAGTGAGATTCTCATGACCACATCACCTAGGAGTTTCATCGAGTGCGTCCAAAATGATGTCCGTGCCTATGGTACGTTCGATGCAAACCGTACACCTATCTTGCGTCAAGATTAGCACTATGTCCAAACCAATCGAAATGAGCTTTCACTTAAGCCTTGTCATGTAGGAGTACCATCGGGTGTGTCCAAAATGATTTTCTGAGCCGATGGTACGTTTGGCGCAATCTGTGCACCAATCTTGCACTCACACTAACACTATCTCCAAAGAGAAAGAAGTGAGATTCCACATAACCCACATCACCTAGGATGGGTTTCATGCTCTTTGTTGTATACAAAAGTTTTAGTAAACTTTATGATTTAGTAGCTGTTCAAATTTTGTGGCATTTGGCCCCCTAGTTTAGGAGTTATGCATGTCTAAAGCAGTGTCCTGTCGCAGTTTGCACTCTGTTGCCCAGAACAGATTCTGGGAATGATTGAATTCAACCTGGCAAACTTGTGAATCATGATTTGATATCTGAAGATGAAATGTATGAAATTTCATAATCTTTCCAGAATGTCCTCATGCATATCTATTGGAGTTATATAACTCCAGTTATGAATTTTATAAGTTGCTGCTGTCAACATGTCAATGTGCTGAAATTTCTAGGAACTGGTTTAATTGTGCTAAGTTTGAATCTTGTGGTACTTAGTGGTTACTGATGGATGTTTAAACATGTTAATACCAGAGAGGAGATTTGCACCTAATCTTAAAGTGATTTGAATAGAGCACCATGTAACTTGACTTTTATTTCTTAGATTGTTGCATTGTTCATCACATTCATCATTCATACATGCTCATAAGCTCATCATGTCACATCAGTGCATACATAAAATTCATTGGTGCATATGCATGCAATAGGTGTACTGAGGAACATGACGAATGTGAAACTCCGCGAGGCATGACCGGTGAAATTGGGGTCCATTCGGGAGCTGGAGGTCTAGTCCGACAAAACTGAAGGAGACGTGGGAGCTGTTCATGAAGCCGAGCCCAAAATTTCCTCGTTTGTTTAAGGCAAGCCCTGGAGCATTATAAGCCTCCTACTTTCAAAGCAATTAATTATATATGTTGTATGTATTGCTGCATTAAGTGGTAGGAGTTGACTAGAACCCTTGCTGCATTATATCATTCCTTGTCCAGATATACGAATCCCTGAATCCTATGTAGACAGGATCGTCGATATGCTTAGCCCTGCTTAATTAGAACGGTAATGTCAGGTGATCTCCTGGCACCTGCAAGATAGGAAGTATTTGGTCACGGTTGGCTATATTTGCTATCGTGGAAAAGAACCAAGTGTTTATAATGACTTAGACCGGGCGAGATGTCGATAGTGAAGCAACAAGGCATGGAGATCTTGGGTGTGGAACCATCCCTGTCTATGTCGGTTAAGGACCGATCCACTGTACTTCCTTTGTCATTTTGAATGCAGCCTAACACTTAGCTGCCTGGCCTGGGGTTACCGACCGTGAAGCTGAGTAGCTCAACTCAGGCTACGAAGCCGAAAAATGTAAGTCGCCTCGAAGGGGAGCCAGGTGGGACCAAGGGTAGGTGAGTTAAAAGTCCTGAGCTTCCTGGCCCTGGAATCCCTGAGAGTGCGGCGTTGTTCGGGCTCAGGCCCATCCTGAGTTGTACCAAAGGTGACTGTTGACGACTCTTGCAAAGTATGCCCGGTTGGTGTTAGGAATACCCCCTCAGTTGAGTTGGAATCAATTCGAATCGCCGTCTCTCCCGGATAGTGACAAACTTGACAGAGCAGAGGCAACATAGATTTCACTAAATAACTTGATGGTTCAAGAATGATGATGATAATATGATGGCCTTACTATACTGGCTATGGTTAATATTGTTTGCTCCTAATAAAGTGATTGCTATAGTACAGGTGCTAATCTAGTTGACAGGTTAATAATGATTAACTGGATGTTTAAAGCAATTATGATTACTTATCTATACTTAAGCTTTTATGCAAATGAGTCAAGCTAGCCCCACTTATATAAAGTCTTGCATACTCCTTGGTGTCACTTTATTTCTAGTTTTTGATGGGTAAGTCAAGCTTAGTACGTTCCCGTACTCAGGGTTTATTCCCACCTTGTTGCAGGTAGCAGATTCCTACTGGTTATCTAAAGTACTATCTTCGCCACGTGGTGTGAAGACTAGACCATTGGGCATGGTCTCTGTAGTATTCTCATCTAATATGCTTTCGCAGGATGTGACTACGCATAGGCAATACTTGAACTAAATGTGGTTTCAAAACTATGTTGCTTTCGCTATTCTTAATTTGGTTTGTAATAACTTATTCATACTCCGAGGTATGAGAACTATTTATGAACTACTGTAACAGGTGGTGTGTTGTGTTGAATCACTATGATCTTGGTTTGTTCTTGGTTTGGTTTGAAATCCCTCGTGATTTCATGGACTACCGGAGTTATATGGGCTCAAGTTTGAGAATTTGATCGCTTCAGTGATTGTTTTTGGACTTGTGCTCTTATAATTTGGACGGTTCTGTGACAGCTGGCATCGAGGCAAGATTCAATATTTAAACATGTCATTTGTGTATTTAAACAAAAGCTTTTGTGAAAAGTATTAATTTTAATCTAAGAAGTGCTAGTGGTCATGCCCTATATGCCCAAATAAGGACTATTAGGTGGCTTAATTAAGTACTGACTTGGGGGTTTTTAAATTATGCATCTACGGCTGTGGCCAAGGTGAGAAGTGTGATAACTTGACTGCACTATGTTACCATGTGGTCTAATGGTGGAGGTAACCCTCATATATGAATTAGCCATATATGTTGCTAGTTTACTTTTATGCAACATCACACCTACGCTAAGGTAAGTGTAAGATGTGAGAGTATGATCAGATGCACTGCCGATCTAGGGGAGTGCTTATTGGTCACTGGATTAGTTACGTGTTTAACCATGTAACTATGAATAGTGTCTGCATGTTGGGTGTTTTCATCCCTTGGGAGACGATGCCGTCATTAGGACGATGATTGGGTGTGGCCACCTTCGTATACATTGGGGTGTATGCGAAGTGTGTAGATTTACTGCTTTCATGGAGTGATATATTGGGAACTGTTGGACTAAAATGCAATTTTCTGCAGGTACACTAACAATGTTTCCTGTAGAGCGCCTAGTTATCGTTATTGAGAGAACATGTGTATGCCACCGAACTATACGCTAGAATTTTAAAATTCTTCCTAGGTTTGCGAGGACGTACGGTTCATGCATGCACCATGTTTGCATCATGCATTGCATTTTGCATTACTCCCTCCCTTATCATTGCTTACCCCACTCTTTCAAAAAATTTCTTTCCTCCAAATGGTTTTCCCGTAAGCAGTTGCATTCTTTCGCAGAGGACTGAGGTAATCAACCAATCTAGTGGAGTTGTCGTCAGTATCAGCCTTGAAGCATGATTCATATTCAGTCAGTGGAAGTGAGCAGTACACCAAAAGTTCTTGATGAATCTCTCAAGATGCATCTCCTTGAGTTGTGATGTGTTTTGATCTACAACTCACCCCCTGTTGACTCTAACCTTGTGATCACCCTTGTTTGCTACCCATTCATGTATGATGTTGTTTCTACAGACCTAATTCTTGACATGTGAGGACTCCTCATGGGTGTTGGTTCAGTAATGGTGTTACAATTAGTAATATACGGTGTCGTGACAAAACCGAGGGCCTCCTGTGGGCGCGCTCACAAGGTTTTGCTACTTGGCACATGCAAGTATCGAGGATTGCTAGTCATGATCCATTATGGAGCTACACCGATGTGTTGTCTTCCAGTGATCCTTTTTCCTGGTTATCTTTTCCTATCTTGTCAGAAGATCCTTGTCCCGAACCCAGATGTTTCTTTTGTCAGAATTTGGAACCTTGATAGTTGGATACAACCTCTTTGCCATACTTATAATTCATCAGCAACCTTCCAACACTGTCAATACTCACTGGCTTTCTGTAACTGCAGATGCCTGGTCAGCTTTGCTCTGGCAGTAGGAGTCGTGATAATGTTGAACCTCCATCATCTCATCCTCCGGAACCTACTTCTGTTGAGTTACAGCAGATAATTGTTGAAAGTCAGCGTGCCTTGCTGGAGAGTTGTAATAGCACTGTCCATCAGGGACCTGAGCCTATTCAGTACAGCAACTATAAGGATTTCTTGGAGACTGAACCTCCTATCTTCTAAGAAGCAGAAGAGCCACTTCAAGCAGATGAATGGTTGAACTCTATTGAATAGAAGTTTCGCTTGCTCAGTGTGGCAGATGGTATGAAAATAGAGTATGCTTCGCAACAATTACAAGGGCCTGCAGGTATTTCGTGGTATCATTATAGGAGCACTATGTCTGAGAATGATGAGGTCATTTGGGATCAGTTCAAGGAAGTTTTTCGAGGATATTACATTCCTCCTAGTCTCATGGCTATCAAGCACACCGAGTTCATGAAGCTCGCTTAGGGTGACAGAAGTGTAACCGAATATTGGCATGATTTCATTCACCTGTCAAGGTATGCTCCAAATTTTGTCAACACTGATGCCAAGAGGATTGCTAGTTTCAAGAGGGGACTTTGTCCCTAATTGATGAAGACCATGTGTAATAGCAAGTGTGCAACGTTTAATGAGTTTGTCAGCGATACTCTCCTGCAAGAAAACTGCAATGCTGTTCATGCTGCCTCTAAGTGTCATGAGATAGCTTCTGAGGCTAGGGCTTCTCAATCTAACACTTTTTTGGTGGTTACTTCCCATCCTCAATCATCTAACATATCTGCCAGATATCGGCCATATCAGAAAATGGGTTAGGTCAAGAAAAGCAATATTGAGAAAGGAGCCAAAGATTGTCCTCATCCTCAGAAGAATCTAGATGAGAATAGTGTAGATGTGTGTAAAGGACATGTTAAATACACCATGGTGGAACAAGTTCCTACTGGAGAAATCATTACAGTTGGTGCATTTCTGGTCAACCAACAACTTGCCGTTGTGCTGTTTGATTCAGGCGCTTCTCATTCTTTCATCAGTTCAACCTTTGCAACCAAGCATGGTATGAAGATGGTTACCTTAGACAAAGGTGGTTACAACATAAGTGCTGCTAGAAATAATATCTCCACCAACCAGTTGGTCTTAGGAGCAAAGATCGAGATAGAAGGACGTCTATATGGTGTGGATTTTGTGGTATTACTAGGATTGGGCCTTGACATAATCTTAGGAATGAAGTGGATGAGTGGAAACGGTGTTCTAATTGATTCCTCTACAAGAGTGATTATGTTAAGGGATCCTATGGATCAACAAGCTTTTCTAGTACAGCTTTCTCGAGATGTCAGGCCTCAGAATACAGTCAACACACCAAGCAAAAGCGAAGGAAATAGCAAATGTTCCTATGGTATGCGAGTTTCCGGATGTCTTTCCTGACGATTTGCCCGGATTACCTCCGGATCGTGATGTGGAATTCAAGATTGAGCTAATTCCTAGTACTGCACTGATCTCAAGAAGACCATATAGAATGCCACCAAATGAGTTAGCTGAGCTCAAGATCCAACTTGGAGAACTTTTGCAAAAAGGTCTGATCCGTCCTAGTTCATCTCCATGGGGTTGTCTCGCTATCTTTGTGAAGAAGAAAGATCAGTCTCTACGCATGTGTGTAGACTATCGGTCGCTCAATGCAGTCACTATCAAGAATAAGTATCCATTGCCTCGTATTGATATTTTGTTTGATTTGTTATCCAAAGCTAAGGTATTCTTGAAAATTGATCTGAGATCTGGGTATCATCAAATCAAGATTCGTCCTGAAGATATACCAAAAACAACTTTCTCCACCAGATATGGGTCGTATGAGTATCTGGTCATGTCTTTCGGGTTGACTAATGCCCCTGCGCATTTCATGTACCTGATGAATTTGGTATTCATGCAAGAATTGGAAAAATTCATGGTTGTATTTATTGATGATATTCTCATCGATTCTGAAAATGAAGAAGCATGCCGAGCATCTGAGAATTGTACTATCCAGATTGCGAGAACATCAACTCTACGCCAAGTTCAGCAAATATGAATTCTGGTTGAAGAAAGTACCTTTTCTCGGTCATGTATTGTCTGGTGATGGAATTTCTGTAGATCCAACTAAGGTATAGGAAGTTTTGGATTGGAAGGCACCAACTACAGTTCATGAAGTTCGAAGTTTTCTTGGGTTGGCTGGCTACTATCGTTGTTTCATCCCAGATTTCTCTAAGATAGCTAAGCCGATGACTCGATTGTTAGAGAAGGATAGGAAATTTGATTGGACTCTAGAGTGTGAGCAAGCTTTCCACACACTGCGGACTTTATCAACATCAGCTCCTATGTTAGCTCAACCGAATATTGAGAAACCGTTTGATGTGTATTGCCTCAGCCACTGGTTTAGGCTGTGTACTCATGCAAGAAGGCCAAGTTACTGCCTACACTTCGCGTCAATTGAGAAAACATGAAGTCAACTATCCAACTCATGATTTAGAGTTAGCTGCTGTAGTGCATGCTCTAAAAATTTGGAGACATTATTTGCTTGGAAATGTGTGCAACATCTATACAGCTCATAAGAGTCTCAAGTACATATTCACCCAGCCCGAGCTGAATATGCGACAAAGAAGATGGTTAGAGTTAATCAAGGATTATAATCTTCAAGTGCACTATCATCTAGGCAAAGCAAATGTGGTTGCTAATGTTTTGAGTAGGAAATCTCATTGTAACTCTCTAATAGAAGAAGATTTTCATTTGTCTCATCTCTTACATCCTGCTGTACTCCATAATATCACTATTGAGGGTTCTCTGAGGAGTCGAATCATCGAGCTATAGAAGACAAATGTAGGTGTATTTCACATCAAGAGAAAGATGAAAGAGCAAGAAACTAAGCATTTTTGAGTCGATATGAAGGGAATTCTCTAGTTCAAGGATAGACTTGTGGTACCAAAAAACCGAGAGCTCAGGAACCAAATCTTATCTGAAGCCCAATCTTCTAAGTTGTCCATCCACCTTGGTAGTAGTAAGATGTACCAAGATTTAAAACCTCTCTATTGGTGAACTAAAATGAAGAAAGAGATCGCAGCCTACGTTGCTCGATGTGATAACTGTTGCAGAGTCAAAGCAATACAAATGAAACCTGCTAGATTGCTTCAACCATTATTAATTCTAGGCTAGAAATGGGAAGAAATTAGTATGGATTTTATCTCTAGAATTCCTCGTTCTTAGAAGGGTTATGATTCTATTTGGGTTATTGTTGACTGATTGACCAAATCTACACATTTTATCCCCATTGGAATTGACTATCGCCCACATCAATATGCACAGATATACTTTAATCAGATAGTTCGTCTTCATGGAGTACCAAGGACTATTTGTATGTGACCGTGGACCTCAGTTTACTACTCTTTTTTGGGAATGTCTACACAAAGAATTAGGTACGAACTTAGTTAGAAGTTCTGCTTACCATCCTCAAACATCTGGGCAGACTAAGCGTGTAAACCAAATCTTGAAAGACATGCTGAGAGCTTTTGTAATTTCTTCAAAGGGATCATGGGAGAAATGGTTGCCCTTGGCTGAATTCTCATACAATAATAGTTATCAAGAAAGTATCCAAATGGCTCCATTCAAAGCTCTATATGGTCGCAAGTGCAGAACTCTGTTGAATTGGATTGAGCCCAGAGAACGCAGATACTATGGCATTGATTTCATGAAAGAGGCCGAGAAACAAGTCAGAATCATACAACACCACATGACAGCTGCCCAAGCATGACAGAAAAGTTATGCCGAAAAGCGAAGAAGACCCATTGAGTTTGAAGTTGGTGACCATATATACTTGTAAGTTTCACCGATGAAAGGAGTACAAAGATTTGGTGTTAAAAGAAAGCTTGCACCAAGATATGTAGGACCTTATTCAATAATTGAGAGGTGTGGTAGGGTCGCCTATAAACTTCAGTTACCTCTAGAAATGCATATGATATTTTCGGTGTTTCACGTCTCGCAACTGAAGAAATGTCTTCGAGTGCCTGAAGAGGAAGTCAAAGTTAGGGATATCAAGATCAAGAAAACCTTGACTTATGTAGAAGAGCCAGTATATGTTTTGGAACGCAAGGATCGAGTGACACGAAATTGAGTGGTGAAATTATACAAGATCATGTGCAGTAACCATAGTGAGAGAGATCCAACGTGGGAACGGGAAGATTATTTGCGAGAAGTTTACCCTGCCTTTTATCAAAAATTGTATGCTTTCCAAATATCGGGATGAGATTTTTGTAAGGGGGGAGGGCTGTAACACCCCTAGTGTTTGCCTTGCATCAACATGAACATTCATGATCATGTGCATCATCACCTCATGTGCATTGCTGGATGAAACATAGCACTGCAACAATTGCGACTTTCATGTTACATTAATGTTACACATGTGTGCTATGTTGGTTAACCCTAAGATCATGTTTAGGCACCTTGCTTATATGTGTGCTAGTCTTGTAATGTTTGGAAACACATGTAACATTGCCTTGAAACACATGCCACACACACATGTCACTTGATGTTTCATTAGTTTTAATGATAATGTTTCATTGCACTCTTATGTAACTTTCATGTACATGTGATTCTAGGGTGTGGTTAAGTCCTTGATAATGTTTGTAACATGTTAGTGATCCAAAATGACCTAGAGCTTATGTTTATGTCATGCCCTAATTCCATCTCAACTCATGTGTTGACCTAGTTGACCATAGGACCTTCCTATTTTGACCTAGCAAAAAGTACAGCTTAGAGACTTTGCATGTGAGAGCAACCTTAACATAGTTTGTGCCAAATTTCATGAGGAACAAAAGTTGTTTTTGTGCCATTTCATGAAAAAGCTTGGTTCATGCCCAAACATGGCCACAAGTTGGAATTGAAGGCTGTTTTGACACTTAGAATTTTTCTAAGTCTTAGGGCTACTTTTCAATCTCCAAGTACCCTTCTTTGGGAACTTATAACTTGCTAACCATGCTGATCTAGCTCTTGTGCCTGTAGACTTTTACCTAGATCTTGCTTAGCTCTAACTAAAAGTCTCTTGCCCCTCCATCTAACTCGAGATGGTTTGTGAGTTTGAGGTCGATGAGAATCGGCTATCAGACATCCTTTGCCCAAACCATTTTCATGAGCCCCTTTTTAGAGCTCGATATCTTGCAGTCTAGACCGAATCAAGCATGGACCTAGTAGACTCGATGAAAGACCTCTCATAACTCTAACTATGACTCAACTATAGCGTCGGCTAACGTTGACTTGTTTAGGAGTTTTTGAGCACTCTAATCCTCCTATCAGCCACTGAAGGAGGGTTCCAGTGTTTCTCTGTTCATGGTTTCAGAGTTCAGAATTTTGAACTCAGCCTCGACAGTGGTCGATGGGCATAGGAAGCGCACGCCGTATGGCCAACACGCATCGATGCCGCAACCTAGATGCACATGTGAGGTTGCCACGCCACTTGGAGATCCTCAGCTCACCCTCCATTTCACACGAGGGATTCCACATGACCCACGTCACCTAGAAGTTCCAACGGGTGCATCCAAAATGATTTTTGAGCCTACGACACGTTTGACACAACTCATGCACCTATCTTGCATCAAGATTAGTACTATATCTAAACGGAACGAAACGAGCTTCCACTTGAGCCTCGTCACCTAGTGGTACAATCGGGTGCGTCCAATACGATTTATGAGCCTATGGTCCGTCTAGCGCAAACCATGCACCAATCTTGTACTAACACTAATACTGTCTCAAACAAAAACAAGTGAGATTCTTCGTGACCCAAGTCACCTAGGAGTTCCATCGAGTGCGTCCAAAACAAAGCTCGAGCTCATAGTACGTTCGATGCAAACTGTGCACCTATCTTGCGTCAACATTAGCACAATCCCCAAATGGACCGAAATGAGCTTTCACTTGAGCTTTTTCACCTAGGAGTACCATCGGGTGCATCCAAAATGATTTATGAGCCGATAGTACATTTGGCGCAAACTGTGCACCAATCTGGCACCCATAATAACACTATCCCCTAAGAGTAACAAGTGAGATTCCACATGACCCACATCACCTAGGAGTTCGATCTGGTGCATCCAAAATGATTTCTGAGGCTATGGTACATTCGACGCAAACCGTGCAGCTATCTTGCATCAAGATTAGCACTTTGTACGAAAGGACCGAAACGAGCTTCCACTTGAGCCTCGTCACCTAGTGGTACCATCGGTTGCGTCCAAAATGATTTTTGAGCCTATGGTAAGTCTAGCTCAAACCATGGACCAATCTTGCACTGACACTAACACTGTCTG
Source organism: Saccharum hybrid cultivar R570 (assembly GCA_038087645.1). Lineage (NCBI taxonomy): Eukaryota > Viridiplantae > Streptophyta > Magnoliopsida > Poales > Poaceae > Saccharum > Saccharum hybrid cultivar. The sequence continues at coordinate 14,251,313 of JAQSUU010000556.1, forward strand.
CGAACGGAAAGAAGTGAGATTCTCATGACCACATAACCTAAGAGTTCCATCGAGTGCGTCCAAAACGATGTCAGAGCCTAAGGTACATTCGATGCAAACCGTGCACCTATCTTGCATCAAGACTAGCACTATGTCCAAACCGACCGAAATGAGCTTTCACTTGAGCCTTGTCACGTAGGAGTACCATCGGGTGCGTCCAAAACGATTTCTGAGTCGATAGTACATTTCGCGCAAACTGCGCACCTATCTTGCATCGACACTAAGAGTGTCTCTTAACAAAAAAAAATGAGGGATTCCACATGACCCATGTCACCTAGAAGTTCCATCGGATGCATCCAAAATGATTTTCGAGCCTACGGCACGTTCGACACAACTCGTGCACCTATCTAGCGTCAAGATTAGTACTATCTATAAACAGACCGAATCAAGCTTCCACTTGAGCCTCGTCACCTAGTCGTACAATTGGGTGCGTCCAAAATGATTTCTGAGCCTCTAGTACGTCTAGTGCAAACCATGCACCTATCTTGCACTAACACTAATACTGTCTCCAAACAGAAAGAAGTGAGATTCTTCATGACCCCAAGTCACCTAGGAGTTCCATCGAGTGTGTCCAAAACGATGTCCGAGCCTATGGTACGTTCCACCCAAACTGTGCACCTATCTTGCGTCAACATTAGCACAATCTCCAAATAGACCGAAATGAGCTTTCACTTGAGCTTTATCACCTAGGAGTATCATTGGGTGCGTCCAAAATGATTTCTGAGCTGATGGTACATTTGGCGCAAATTGTGCACCAATCTTGCACCAACACAAACACTATCTACTAAGAAAAACAAGTGAGATTTCACATGACCCACATCACCTCGGAGTTCCATCCAGTGCGTCCAAAATAATTTTCGAGCCTATGGTGAATTCAACACAAGCCATGCACCTATCTTGCGTCAAGATTAGCACTTTATCCGAAAGGACCGAAATGAGCTTCCACTTGAACCTCGTCACCTAGTGGTACCATCGGGTGCGTCCAAAATGATTTTTGAGCCTATGGTTCGTCTAGCGCAAACCATGCACCTATCTTGCACTGAGACTAACACTGCCTCCGAACAGAAAGAAGTGAGATTCTCATGACCACGTCACCTAGGAGTTTTATCGAGTGCATCCAAAATGATGTCCGTGTCTATTGTACGTTCAACGCAAACGGTGCACCTATCTTGCGTCAAGATTAGCACTATGTCCAAACAGACCAAAACTATCTTTCACTTGAGCCTTGTCATGTAGGAGTACCATCGGGTGCGTCCAAATTGATTTCTGAGCCGATGGTACGTTTGGCGCAAACCGTGCACCAATCTTGCTCCCACACTAACACTATCTCCAAAGAGAAAAAAGTGAGATTCCACATGACCCACATCACCTAGGAGTTCCATCAGGTGCGTCCAAAATGATTTCCGAGCCTATGGCACATTCGACGCAAACCGTGCGCCTATCTTGCGTCAAAATTAGCACTATGTCCAAAAGGACCGAAACAAGCTTCCACTTGAGCCTCATCACGTAGGAGTACCATTGGGTGCATTCTGAGCTGATGGTACATTTGGCGCAAATCGTGCATCAATCTTGCGCCCACACTAACAGTGTCTCCAAAGAGAAACATATGAGATTCCACATGACCCACATCACCTAGGAGTTCCACCAGGTGCGTCCAAAATGATTTTTGGGCATATGGTACATTCGATGCAAACCGTGCACCTATGTAGCGTCAAGATTAGTAGTATGTCCAAAAGGACCAAAACGACCTTTCACTTGAGCCTCGTCGCCTAGTGGTACAATCGGGTGCTTCCAAAACAATTTCTAAGCCTATGGTACGTCTAGTGCAAACCATGGACCTATCTTGTAGTGACACTAATACTGCCTCCAAATAGAAAGAAGTGAGATTCCTCATGACCCAAGTCACCTAGGAGTTCCATCGAGTGTGTCCAAAACGATGTCCGAGCCTATAGTACGTTTGATGTAAATCGTGCACCCATCTTGCGTCAACATTAGCACAATCTCCAAACGAACCGAAATGAGCCTTCACTTGAGCGTTGTCACCTAGGAGTACCATCGGGTGCGTCCAAAATGTTTTCTGAGCTGATGGTACATTTGGCACAAACTGTACACCAATCTTGCACCCACACAAACACTGTCCCCTAAGAAAAATAAGTGAGATTCCACATGACCCACATCAACTAGGAGTTTCATTCGGTGCGTCCAAAATGATTTCCGTGCCTATGGTACATTCGACGCATACCATGCAGCTTTCTTGCATCAAGATTAGCACTTTGTCCGAAAGGACCGAAACGAGCTTCCACTTCAGCCTCGTCACCTAATGTTAGAAAAGGTGCATCCAAAATAATTTTTGAGCCTATGGTACGTCTAGCGCAAACCATGCACCTATCTTGCATTGACACTAACACTGTCTTCGAACGGATAGAAGTGAGATTCTCATGACCACGTCACCTAGGAGTTCCATTGAGTGCGGTCAAAATGATGTCCGAGCCTATGGTACGTTTGACACAAACCGTGCACCTATCTTGCATCAAGATTAGCACTATGTCCAAACTGATAGAAACGAGCTTTCACTTCAGCCTTGTCACGTAGGAGTTCCATCGGGTGCGTCCAAAATGATTTTTGAGCCGATGGTACGTTTAGCGCAAACCATGCACCAATCTTGCACCGACACTAATAGTGTCTCCAAAGAGAAACATGTGAGATTCCACATGACCCACATCACCTAGGAGTTCCATCATGTGCGTCCAAAATGATTTCCGAGCCTATGGTATGTTCGACGCAAACTGAGCACCTATTTTGCATCAAGATTAGCACTATCTCCAAATAGACCGAGCTTTCACTTGAGGCTCATCACCTAGGACTACCATTAGGTGCGTCCGAAAATGATTTCTGAGCCGATGGTACGTTTGGCACAAACTATGCACCTATATTGCACCAACACTAACATTGTCTCTAAACGTAAAGTAGTGAAATTCCACATGACCCATGTCACCTTGGAGTTCCACCGGGTGCATCCAAAATAATTTCCGAGCCTATGGTACGTTTGACGCAAACCGTGCACATATCTTGCATCAAGATTAGCTCTATCCTGAAACAGGCTAAGCTTTCACTTGAGCCTCGTCACCTAAGAGTATCATCGAGTGCGTCCAAAACAATTTATGAGCCGATGGTACATTTTGCGCAAACTGTGCACCTTTCTTGCATCGACACTAACAGTGTCTCCAAATAGAAAGAAGACAGATTCCACATGACCCACGTTACCTAGAAGTTCCATCAGGTGCGTCCAAAATGATTTTCGAGCCTACGGCACGTTCGACGCAAATTGTGCACCTTTGTTGCGTCAAGATTAGTACTATCTCTAAACGGACTGAAACAAGCTTCCATTTGAGCCTCGTCACCTAGTGGTATAATCGGGTGCGTCCAAAATGATTTCTGAGCCTATGGTATGTCTAGCGCAAACCATGCACCTATCTTACACCGCACTAACACTGTCTCCAAATGGAAAGATGCGAGATTCCACATGATCCAAGTCACCTAGGAGTTCCATCGGGTGTATCCAAAATGATTTCTGAACCTATAGTACATTAGAAGCAAACCGTGGACCTATCTTACGTCAAGATTAGCACTATCTGCAAACGGACTAAAATGAGCTTTCACTTGGGCCATGTCACCTCGGAGTACCATTGGGTGCATCCAAAACAATTTCTGAGCCAATGGTATATTTGGTGCAAACTGTGCACCTATCTTGCACCAACACTAACACCGTCTTCAAACGAAAAGAAAAGAGATTCCACATGTCCCACGTCAGATAGGAGTTCTATCGGGAGCGTCCAAAATGATTTTGAGCCCATGACACGTTCAACGCAAACTGTGTAGCTATCTTGCATCATGATTAGCACTAATTCCCAAACGGACGAAATGAGCTTCCACTTGAGCCTTGTCGCCTAGTGGTACCATCGAGCGTGTCTAAAATGATTCCTAAGCCTACGGTACGTCTAGCACAAACCGTGCACCTATCTTGCACTGACACTAACGCTGTCTCCAAACAGAAAGAAGCAAGATTCCACATGACCCATGTCACCAAGGAATTCCATCGGGTACGTCCAAAATTATGTCCGAGCCTATGGTACATTTGACGCAAACCATACACCTATCTTGAGTCAAGATTAGCCCTATCTCCAAATGGACTGAAATGAGCTTTCACTTGAGCCTCGTCGCCTAGGAGTACCATTAGGTATGTCCAAAATGATTTTTGAGCCGATGGTACATTTGGAACAAACCGTGCACCAATCTTGCACTAACACTAATACTGTCTCCAAAGAAAAACAAGTGAGATTCCACATGACCCACATTACCTAGGAGTTCCATCGGGTGCGTCCAAAATGATTTTCGAGCCTATGGTACATTTGATGCAAACCGTGCACCCACTAGCGTCAAGATTTGAACTATGTCTACAAGGATCAAAACGAGCTTCCACTTGAGCCTCGTCACCTAGTGGTGCCATTGGGTGCATCCAAAATGATTTATGGGCCTATGGTACGTCTATTGCAAACCATGCACCTATCTTGCACTGGCACTAACACTATAATCGAACGGAAAGAAGTGAGATTCCTCATGACCCACATCACCTAGGAGTTCCATCAAGTGCATCGAAAATGATGTCCGAGATTGTGGTACATTCGACGCAAACTGTGCACCAATCTTGGGTCAAGATTAGCACTATGTCCGAAAGGATCGAAACGAGCTTCCACTTGAGCCTCGTCACCTAGGAGTACCATCAGGTGCATCCAAAACAATTTCTAAGCCGATGGTACATTTGGCACAAACCCTGTACCAATCTTGCTCCCACACTAACAAAGTCTCCAAAGGGAAACAAGTGAGATTTCACATGACCCACGTCACCTAGGAGTTCCATCGGATGCATCAAAAATGATTTCCGAGCCTATGGTACATTCGACGCAAACCATGCACCCACTTGCGTCAAGATTAGCACTATGTCTGAAAGGATCAAAACAAGCTTCCACTAGAGCCTCATCACATTGTGGTACCAACGAGTGCATCCTAAATGATTTTTGAGCCTATGGTACTTCTAGCGCCAACCATGCACCTATCTTGCACCGACACTAAGACTGTCTCCAAATGAAAAGAAGCGAGATTACACATGACCCACGTCACCTAGGAGCTCCATCGGGTGCGTCCAAAATGATTTTCTAGCCTATGGCACATTCGACGCAAACCATGCACCTATCTTGCGTCAAGATTAGCACTATCTCCAAAAGGACCGAAATGAGCTTCCACTTGAGCCTCGTCACCAAGTGGTATTATTGGGTGCGTCCAAAATGATTTCTGAGCCTATGGTACGTCTAGCACAAACCATGCACCTATCTTGCACTAACACTAACACTGTTTCCAAATGGAAAGAAGTGAGATTCCACATGACCCACGTCACCTATGAGTTCCATCGGGTGAGTCCAAAATGATGTCTGTGCCTATGGTACGTTCGACACAAACCGTGCACCTATCTTGCTTCAAGATTACCCCTATCTCCAAATGGAACGAAACGACGCTTAAACTTGAGCCTCGTCACCTAGGACAACCATTGTGTACGTGATTTCTGAGCCAATGGTACATTTGGAGCAAACCGTGCACCAATCTTGCACCAACACTAACACTATCTCCAAAGAGAAACAAGTGAGATCCCTCATGACCCTTGTCACCTAGGAGTTCCATTAGGTGCATCCAAAATGATTTTGAGCCTATGACACGTTCGACACAAATAGTGCACCTATCTTACGTCAAGATTAGTACTATCTCCAAACAGAACGAAACAAGCTTCCACTTGAGCCTCGTCACCTAGTGGTACCATTGGGTGCATCCAAAACGATTTCTGAGCCTACGGTACATCTAACGCAAACCATGCTCCTATGTTGCACTGACACTAACGCTGTCTCCAAATGGAAAGAAGTGAGATTCTACATGACCCACGTCACCTAGGAGTTTCATCAGGTGCGTCCAAAATGATGTTCGAGCGTATGGTAGTTTAACACAAACCGTGCACCTATCTTGAGTCAAGATTAGCCCAATCTCCAAATAGACCGAAACGAGCTTCACTTGGGCCTCGTCACCTAGGGGTACCATCGGGTACATCCGAAACGATTTTTGAGCTGATGATACATTTGGAGCAAACTATGTATGAATCTTGTACCGACACTAATACTGTCTCCAAAGAGAAACAAGTGAGATTCCACATGACCCACATCACCTAGGAGTTCTATCGGGTGCGTCCAAAACGATTTCTGAGCCTATAGTACATTCGACACAAACCGTGCACCTATCTTATGTTAAGATTAGCAACATGTCCAGAAGGACCGAAACAAGCCTCCACTTGAGCCTCGTCACCTAGTGGTGCCATCTGGTGGATCCAAAATGATTTCTGAGCCTATGGTACGTCCAACGCAAACCATGCACCTATATTGCACTGACACTAAAGCTGTCTCCGAACAAAAAGAAGTGAGATTCCTCATGACCCATGTCACCTAGGAGTTTTATCAATGCATCCAAAACGATGTATGAGCCTATGGTATTCGATGCAAACCGTGCACCTATCTTGTGTCAAGATTAGCACCATCTCTAAACCGATCGAAACGAGCTTTCACTTGAACCTTGTCACGTAGGAGTACCATCGATTGCGTCCAAAATGATTTGTAAGGCAATGGTACGTTTGGCGCAAACTATGCTTCAATCTTTCCACCCACACTGTCTCCTTAGAGAAAGAAGTGAGATTCCACATGACCCACATCACCTATGAGTTCCATCGGTAGCATCCAAAATGATTCCGAGCCTATGGTACATTCGATGCAAACTGAGCACCAATCCTTGGTCAAGATTAGCACTATCTCCAAACTGACCGAAATGAGCATTCACTTGAGCTTTGTCACCTAGGAGTACTATCTGGTGTGTCCAAAATGATTTTCTGAGCTGATGGTACGTTTGGCGTAAACCCTGCACCAATCTTGCACCAGTCTCCAAAGAGAAACAAGTGAGATTCTACATGACCCACATCACTTAGGAGTTCCATCGGGTGCGTCCAAAATGATTTCCGAGCCTATGGTACATTTGACGCAAACCGTTCACCCACTTGCGTCAAGATTAGCACTATATCTGAAAGCATCGAAACGAGCTTTCACTTGGGCCTCGTCACCTAGTGGTACCAATGAATGCATCAAAAACGACTTCTGAGCCTATGGTACGTCTAGCGCCAACCATGCACCTATCTTGCACCGACACTAACACTGTCTCCAACCGAAAAGAAGCAAGAATCCACATGACGCATGTCACCTAGGAGTTCCATCAGGTGCGTCCAAAATGATTTTCCAGCCTATGGCACATTCGATGCAAACTGTGCACCTATCTTGGGTCAAGATTATCACTATGTCCAAACCAACCGAAATGAGCTTTCACTTGAACCTTGTCACCTAGTAGTACCATTGGGTGTGTCCAAAACATTTTTTGAGCCTATGGTACGTCTAGCACAAACCATGCACCTATCTTGCACTATACTAACATAGTTTCTAGACAAAAAGAAGTGAGATTCCACATGACCCACGTTACCTATGAGTTCTAATGGGTGAGTCCAAAACGATGTCCGTGCCTATGGCACGTCCGACGCAAACTATGCACCTATCTTGCACCAAGATTACCCTAATCTCCAAATGGACCAAAATGAGTCTTTCACTTGAGCCTCATTGCCTAGGAGTACCATCGGGTGTGTCCAAAATGATTTCTGAGCCGATGGTACATTTGTAGCAAACCGTGCATCAATCTTGTACTGACACTAAAACTGTCTCTAAAGAGAAACAAGTGAGAATCCACATGACCCACGTCACCAAGGAGTTCCATCGGGTGCGTCCAAAACGATTTTTGAGCCTATGGTATATTCGACGCAAACCGTGCAACCACTTGCATCAAGATTAGCACTATGTCCGCAAGGATCAAAATGAGCTTCCACTTGAGCCTTGTCACCTAGTGGTACCAACAAGTGCATCCAAAACAATTTCTGAGCCTATGGTATGTCTAGCGCCAACCATGCACCCATCTTGCACCGACACTAACACTGTCTCCAAACAAAAAAGAAGCAAGATTCCACATGAAGCACGTCACCTAGGAGTTCCATCTGGTGCAACCAAAATGATTTTCCAGCCTATGGCATGTTCAACGCAAACCATGCACCTACTGAAATGAGCCTTGTCACGTAGGAGTACCATCGGGTGCGTCCAAAATGACTTCTAAGCTAATAGTACGTTTGGCGCAAACCGTGCACCAATCTTGCACCCACACTAACACTGTCTCCTAAGAGAAGCAAGTGAGATTTCACATGACCCACACCACCTAGGAGTTCTATCGGGTGCATCTAAAATGATTTCCGAGCATATGGTACATTTGACGCAAACCATGCACCTATCTTGGGTCAAGATTAGCACTATCTCCAAACCAACCGAAATAAGCTTTCACTTGAACCTTGTCACCTAGTAGTACCATCGGGTGCGTCCAAAATGATTTTTGAGCCGATGGTACGTTTGGTGCAAACCCTGCACCAATCTTGCACCCAGACTAACACAGTCTCCAAAGAGAAACAAGTGAGATTCCACATGACCCACATCACTAAGGAGTTCCATCGGGTGCGTCCAAAACGATTTCCGAGCCTATAGTACATTCGACGCAAACCGTTCACCCACTTCCGTCAAGATTAGCACTATGTCTAAAAGGATCGAAACGAGCTTCCACTTGAGCCTTGTCTCCTAGTGGTACCAATGAGTGTGTCTAAAAAAATTTCTGAGCCTATGGTACATCTAGCACCAACCATGCACCTGTCTTGCACCGACACTAACACTGCCACCAAACAAAAATAAGCTAGATTCCACATGATCCACATCACCTGGGATTTCCATCGGGTGATTTTCCAGCCTATGGCACGTTCGACGCAAACCGTGCACCTATCTTGCATCAGGATTAGCACTATCTCCAAAAGGACCGAAACGAGCTTCCACTTGAGCCTCATCACCTAGTGCTACCATTGGGTGCGTCCAAAATGATGTCCGAGCGAATGGTACGTTCGACGCAAACCGTGCACCTATCTTGAGTCAAGATTAGCCTAATCTCCAAATGGACCGAAACGAGCTTTCACTTGGGCCTCGTCACCTTGGGGGTACTTCGGGTACATCCAAAGCGATTTCTTGGCCGATCGTACATTAGGAGCCAACCGTGCACCAATCTTGCACCCACACTAACACAGTCTCCAAAGAGAAACAAGTGAGATTCCATATGACCCACGTCACCTAGGAGTTGCGTCGGGTGCGTCCAAAACGTTTTCTGAGCCCATGGTACATTTGATAGAAACCATGCACCCACTTGCGTCAAGATTAGCACTATGTTTAAAAGGACCGAAACGAGCTTCCACTTGACCTTCGTCTCCTAGTGGTACCATCGGGTGCATCCAAAATGATTTGTGAGCCTATGGTATGTCTAGCGTGAACCATGCTCCTATCTTGCACTGACACTAACACTATCTGCAAACAGAAAGAAGTGAAATTCCTCATGATGCATGTCACCTTGGAGTTCTGTCGAGTGCATCCAAAACAATGTCCAAGCCTATGGTACATTCGACGCAAACTATGCGCCTATCTTGCATCAAGATTAGCACAATTTCCAAACAGACCGAACAGAGCTTTCACTTGAGCTTTGTCACCTAGGAGTACCATTGTGTGCATCCAAAATGATTTCTGAGCCGAAGGTACATTTGTCCCAAACTGTGCACCCACATTAATACTATCTCCTAACAAAAAGAAGTGAGATTCCACATGAGTCTTTCACTTGAGCCTCATCGCCTAGGAGTACCATCGGGTGTGTCCAAAATGATTTCTGAGCTGATGGTACATTTGGAGCAAACCGTGCATCAATCTTGTACTGACACTAAAACTGTCTCTAAAGAGAAACAAGTGAGAATCCACATGACCCACGTCACCAAGGAGTTCCATCGGGTGCGTCCAAAACGATTTTCGAGCCTATGGTATATTCGACGCAAACCGTGCAACCACTTGCATCAAGATTAGCACTATGTCCGCAAGGATCAAAACGAGCTTCCACTTGAGCCTTGTCACCTAGTGGTACCAACAAGTGCATCCAAAATAATTTCTGAGCCTATGGTACGTCTAGCGCCAACCATGCACCCATCTTGCACCGACACTAACACTGTCTCCAAACAAAAAAGAAGCAAGATTCCACATGAAGCACGTCACCTAGGAGTTCCATCTGGTGCAACCAAAATGATTTTCCAGCCTATGGCATGTTCAACACAAATCGTGCACCTACTGAAATGAGCCTTGTCACGTAGGAGTACCATCGGGTGCGTCCAAAACGACTTCTAAGCTGATAGTACGTTTGGCGCAAACCGTGCACCAATCTTGCACCCACACTAACACTGTCTCCTAAGAGAAGCAAGTGAGATTTCACATGACCCACACCACCTAGGAGTTCCATCGGGTGCATCTAAAATGATTTCCGAGCATATGGTACATTTGACGCAAACCGTGCACCTATCTTGGGTCAAGATTAGCACTATCTCCAAACCAACCGAAATGAGCTTTCACTTGAACCTTGTCACCTAGTAGTACCATCGGGTGTATCCAAAACGATTTCTGAGCCGATGGTACGTTTGGCGCAAACCCTGCACCAATCTTGCACCCAGACTAACATAGTCTCCAAAGAGAAACAAGTGAGATTCCACATGACCCACGTCACCAAGGAGTTCCATCGGGTGCGTCCAAAACGATTTTTCAGCCTATGGTACATTCGACGCAAACCGTTCACCCACTTCCGTCAAGATTAGCACTATGTCTAAAAGGATCGAAACGAGCTTCCACTTGAGCCTTGTCACCTAGTGGTACCAATGAGTGTGTCTAAAATAATTTCTGAGCCTATGGTACATCTAGCACCAACCATACACCTGTCTTGCACTGACACTAACACTGCCACCAAACAAAAATAAGCTAGATTCCACATGATCCACATCACCTGGGATTTCCATCGGGTGATTTTCCAGCCTATGGCATGTTCGACGCAAACCGTGCACCTATCTTGCATCAGGATTAGCACTATCTCCAAAAGGACCGAAACGAGCTTCCACTTGAGCCTCATCACCTAGTGCTACCATTGGGTGCGTCCAAAATGATGTCCGAGCGAATGGAACATTCGACGCAAACCGTGCACCTATCTTAAGTCAAGGTTAGCCTAATCTCCAAATGGACCGAAACGAGCTTTCACTTGGGCCTCATCACCTTGGGGGTACTTCAGGTACATCCAAAGCGATTTCTTGGCCGATCGTACATTAGGAGCAAACCGTGCACCAGTCTTGCACCCACACTAACATAGTCTCCAAAGAGAAACAAGTGAGATTCCATATGACCCACGTCACCTAGGAGTTGTGTCGGGTGCGTCCAAAACGTTTTCTGAGCCCATGGTACATTTGACAGAAACCATGCACCCACTTGCGTCAAGATTAGCACTATGTTTAAAAGGACCGAAACGAGCTTCCACTTGACCTTCGTCTCCTAGTGGTACCATCGGGTGCATCCAAAATGATTTGTGAGCCCATGGTATGTCTAGCGCGAACCATGCTCCTATCTTGCACTGACACTAACACTATCTGCAAACAGAAAGAAGTGAAATTCCTCATGATGCACGTCACCTTGGAGTTCTGTCGAGTGCATCCAAAATAATGTCCGAGCCTATGGTACATTCGACGCAAACTATGCGCCTATCTTGCATCAAGATTAGCACAATTTCCAAATAGACCGAACAGAGCTTTCACTTGAGCTTTGTCACCTAGGAGTACCATTGTGTGCATCCAAAATGATTTCTGAGCCGAAGGTACATTTGTCCCAAACTGTGCACCCACATTAATACTATCTCCTAACAAAAAGAAGTGAGATTCCACATGAGTCTTTCACTTGAGCCTCATCGCCTAGGAGTACCATCGGGTGTGTCCAAAATGATTTCTGAGCCGATGGTACATTTGGAGCAAACCGTGCATCAATCTTGTACTGACACTAAAACAGTCTCTAAAGAGAAACAAGTGAGAATCCACATGACCCACGTCACCAAGGAGTTCCATCGGGTGCGTCCAAAATGATTTTCGAGCCTATGGTATATTCGACGCAAACCGTGCAACCACTTGCATCAAGATTAGCACTATGTCCGCAAGGATCAAAACGAGCTTCCACTTGAGCCTTGTCACCTAGTGGTACCAACAAGTGCATCCAAAATAATTTCTGAGCCTATGGTACGTCTAGCGCCAACCATGCACCCATCTTGCACCGACACTAACACTGTCTCCAAACAAAAAAGAAGCAAGATTCCACATGATGCACGTCACCTAGGAGTTCCATCTGGTGCAACCAAAATGATTTTCCAGCCTATGGCATGTTCAACACAAATCGTGCACCTACTGAAATGAGCCTTGTCACGTAGGAGTACCATCGGGTACGTCCAAAACGACTTCTAAGCTAATAGTACGTTTGGCGCAAACCATGCACCAATCTTGCACACTAATACTGTCTCCTAAGAGAAGCAAGTGAGATTTCACATGACCCACACCACCTAGGAGTTCCATTGGGTGCATCTAAAATGATTTCCGAGCATATGGTACATTTGACGCAAACCGTGCACCTATCTTGGGTCAAGATTAGCACTATCTCCAAACCAACCGAAATGAGCTTTCACTTGAACCTTGTCACCTAGTAGTACCATCGGGTGCATCCAAAACGATTTCTGAGCCGATGGTACGTTTGGCGCAAACCCTGCACTAATCTTGCACCCAGACTAACATAGTCTCCAAAGAGAAACAAGTGAGATTCCACATGACCCACGTCACCAAGGAGTTCTATCGGGTGCGTCCAAAACGATTTTTCAGCCTATGGTACATTCGACGCAAACCGTTCACCCACTTCCGTCAAGATTAGCACTATGTCTAAAAGGATTGAAACGAGCTTCCACTTGAGCCTTGTCACCTAGTGGTACCAATGAGTGTGTCTAAAATAATTTCTGAGCCTATGGTACATCTAGCGCCAACCATGCACCTGTCTTGCACCGACACTAACACTGCCACCAAACGAAAATAAGCTAGATTCCACATGATCCACATCACCTGGGATTTCCATCGGGTGATTTTCCAGCCTATGGCACGTTCGACGCAAACCGTGCACCTATCTTGCATCAAGATTAGCACTATCTCCAAAAGGACCGAAACGAGCTTCCACTTGAGCCTCATCACCTAGTGCTACCATTGGGTGCGTCCAAAATGATGTCCGAGCGAATGGTACATTCGACGCAAACCGTGCACCTATCTTGAGTCAAGATTAGCCTAATCTCCAAATGGACCAAAACGAGCTTTCACTTGGGCCACATCACCTTGGGGGTACTTCGGGTACATCCAAAGCGATTTCTTGGCCGATCGTACATTAGGAACAAACCGTGCACCAATCTTGCACCCACACTAACACAGTCTCCAATGAGAAACAAGTGAGATTCCATATGATCCACGTCACCTAGGAGTTGCGTCGGGTGCGTCCAAAACGTTTTCTGAGCCCATGGTACATTTGACAGAAACCATGCACCCACTTGCGTCAAGATTAGCACTATGTTTAAAAGGATCGAAACGAGCTTCCACTTGACCTTCGTCTCCTAGTGGTACCATCGGGTGCATCCAAAATGATTTGTGAGCCTATGGTATGTCTAGCGCGGACCATGCTCCTATCTTGCACTGACACTAACACTATCTGCAAACAGAAAGAAGTGAGATTCCTCATGATGCACGTCACCTAGGAGTTCCATCGAGTGCATCCAAAACAATGTCCGAGCCTTTGGTACATTCGACGCAAACTATGCGCCTATCTTACATCAAGATTAGCACAATTTCCAAACAGACCGAACCGAGCTTTCACTTGAGCTTTGTCACCTAGGGTACCATTGCGTGCATCCAAAATGATTTCTGAGCCGAAGGTACATTTGTCCCAAACTGTGCACCCACATTAACACTATCTCCTAATAGAAAGAAGTGAGATTCCACATGAGTCTTTCACTTGAGCCTCATCGCCTAGGAGTACCATCGGGTGTGTCCAAAATGATTTCTGAGCCGATGGTACATTTGGAGCAAACCGTGCATCAATCTTGTACTGACACTAAAACAGTCTCTAAAGAGAAACAAGTGAGAATCCACATGACCCACGTCACCAAGGAGTTCCATCGGGTGCGTCCAAAACGATTTTTGAGCCTATGGTATATTCGACGCAAACCGTGCAACCACTTGCATCAAGATTAGCACTATGTCCGCAAGGATCAAAACAAGCTTCCACTTGAGCCTTGTCACCTAGTGGTACCAACAAGTGCATCCAAAATAATTTCTAAGCCTATGGTACGTCTAGCGCCAACCATGCACCCATCTTGCACCGACACTAACACTATCTCCAAACAAAAAAGAAGCAAGATTCCACATAATGCACGTCACCTAGGAGTTCCATCTGGTGCAACCAAAATGATTTTCTAGCCAATGGCATGTTCAACACAAACCGTGCACCTACTGAAATGAGCCTTGTCACGTAGGAGTACCATCGGGTGCGTCCAAAACGACTTCTAAGCTGATAGTACGTTTGGTGCAAACCGTGCACCAATCTTGCACCCACACTAACATTGTCTCCTAAGAGAAGCAAGTGAGATTTCACATGACCCACACCACCTAGGAGTTCCATCGGGTGCATCTAAAATGATTTCCGAGCATATGGTACATTTGACGCAAACCGTGCACCTATCTTGGGTCAAGATTAGCACTATCTCCAAACCAACCGAAATGAGCTTTCACTTGAACCTTGTCACCTAGTAGTACCAACGGGTGCGTCCAAAACGATTTCTGAGCCGATGGTACGTTTGGCGCAAACCCTGCACCAATCTTGCACCCAGACTAACATAGTCTCCAAAGAGAAACAAGTGAGATTCCACATGACCCACGTCACCAAGGAGTTCCATCGGGTGCGTCCAAAATTATTTTCGAGCCTATGGTACATTCGACGCAAACCGTTCACCCACTTCCGTCAAGATTAGCACTATGTCTAAAAGGATCGAAACGAGCTTCCACTTGAGCCTTGTCACCTAGTGGTACCAATGAGTGTGTCTAAAATAATTTCTGAGCCTATGGTACATCTAGCGCCAACCATGCACCTGTCTTGCACTGACACTAACACTGCCACCAAACGAAAATAAGCTAGATTCCACATGATCCACATCACCTGGGATTTCCATCGGGTGATTTTCCAGCCTATGGCACGTTCGACGCAAACCGTGCACCTATCTTGCATCAGGATTAGCACTATCTCCAAAAGGACCAAAACGAGCTTCCACTTGAGCCTCATCACCTAGTGCTACCATTGGGTGCGTCCAAAATGATGTCCGAGCGAATGGTACGTTCGACGCAAACCGTGCACCTATCTTGAGTCAAGATTAGCCTAATCTCCAAATGGACCGAAACGAGCTTTCACTTGGGCCTCATCACCTTGGGGGTACTTCGGGTACATCCAAAGCGATTTATTGGCCGATCGTACATTAGGAACAAACCGTGCACCAATCTTGCACCCACACTAACACAGTCTCCAAAGAGAAACAAGTGCGTCCAAAACGATTTTTGAGCCTATGGTATATTCGACGCAAACCGTGCAACCACTTGCATCAAGATTAGCACTATGTCCGCAAGGATCAAAATGAGCTTCCACTTGAGCCTTGTCACCTAGTGGTACCAACAAGTGCATCCAAAACAATTTTCTGAGCCTATGGTACGTCTAGCGCCAACCATGCACCCATCTTGCACCGACACTAACACTGTCTCCAAACAAAAAAGAAGCAAGATTCCACATGATCCACGTCACCTAGGAGTTGTGTCGGGTGCGTCCAAAACGTTTTCTGAGCCCATGGTACATTTGACAGAAACCATGCACCCACTTGCGTCAAGATTATCACTATGTTTAAAAGTACCGAAACAAGCTTCCACTTGACCTTCGTCTCCTAGTGGTACCATCGGGTGCATCCAAAATGATTTGTGAGCCTATGGTATGTCTAGCGCGGACCATGCTCCTATCTTGCACTGACACTAACACTATCTGCAAACAGAAAGAAGTGAGATTCCTCATGATGCACGTCACCTAGGAGTTCCATCGAGTGCATCCAAAACAATGTCCGAGCCTATGGTACATTCGACGCAAACTATGCGCCTATCTTACATCAAGATTACACAATTTCCAAACAGACCGAACCGAGCTTTCACTTGAGCTTTGTCACCTAGGAGTACCATTGCGTGCATCCAAAATGATTTCTGAGCCGAAGGTACATTTGTCCCAAACTGTGCACCCACATTAACACTATCTCCTAACAGAAAGAAGTGAGATTCCACATGACCCACATCACCTAGAAGTTCCATCCAGTGCGTCCAAAACAATTTCCGAGCCTATGGTACATTCGACGCAAACTGTGTAACTATCTTGGGTCAAGATTAGCACTATGTCCGAAAGAACCGAAATGTGCATCCATTTGAGCCTCGTCACCTAGTGGTAACATCAAGTGCGTCCAAAATGATTTATGAGCCTATAGTATGTCTAGCGCAAACCATGCACCTATCTTGCACCACACTAACACTGTCACCAAACAGAAAGAAGTGAGATTCCACATGACCCACATCACCTAGGAGTTCGATTGGGTGCATCCAAAATGATTTCTGAACCTATGGTACGTTCGAAGCAAACCGTTTACCTATCTTGCGTCAAGTTTAGCACTATCTCCAAAAGGACCGAAACGAGCTTTCACATGAGCTTTGTCGCCTAGGAGTATCATCGGGTGTGTCCAAAATGATTTCTCAGCTGAGGATACGTTTGGCGCAAACTGTGCACCTATCTTGCATTAACACTAACATTGTCTCCAAACGGAAATAAGATAGATTTCACATGACCCACATCAGCTAGGAGTTCTATCGGGTGTGTCCAAAATGATTTTTGAGCCTATGACATGTTCAACACAAACCGTGCACCTACCTTACATCAAGATTAGCACTATCTCCAAATGGACCAAAATAAGCTTCCACTTAAGCCTCGTCACCTAGTGGTACCATTGTGTGCATCCAAAATGATTTCTAAGCCTACGGTACGTCTAGCGCAAACTGTGCACCTACCATGCACTGACACTAATGCTGTCTCTAAAGAGAAACAAGTGAGATTCCACATGACCCATGTCAACTAGGACTTCCATCGGGTGCGTCCAAAATGATTTTTCAGCCTATGACACGTTCGACGCAAACCGTGCACCTATATTGTGTCAAGATTAGCACTATCTCCAAACGGACCGAAACGAGCTTCCACTTGAGCCTCGTTGCCTAGTGGCACCATCGGGTGCGTCCAAAACGATTAATGAGCCTACAGTACGTCTAGCGCAAACCATAAACCTATCTTGCACTGACACTAACACTGCCTCCAAACGGAAAGAAGTGAGATTCCACATGACCCACGTCACCTAGGAGTTCTATTGGGTGCATCCAAAATGATGTCTGAGCCTATGGTATGTTCAATGCAAACCGTGCACCGATCTTGAGTTAAGATTAGCCTAATCTCCAAATGGACCAAAACAAGCTTTCACTTGAGCCTCGTCACCTAGGGGTACCATCAGGTACATCCAAAATGATTTTCTAAGTCGATGGTACATTTGGAGGAAACCATGAACCAATCTTGCACCGACACTAATATTGTTTCCAAAGAGAAACAAGTGAGATTCCATATGACCCACATCACCTAGGAGTTCTATCGAGTGCGTCCAAAATGATTTCTAAGCCTATGGTACATTTGATGCAAACCGTGCACCTATCTTGCGTCAAGATTAGCACTATATCCGAAAGGACCAAAATGAGCTTCCACTTCAGCCTCGTCACCTAGTGGTACCATCGGGTGTGTCAAAAATGATTTCTGACCCACGGTACGTCTAGCGCAAATCATGCACGTATCTTGCACAAACACTAACACTGTCTCCAAACGGAAATAACTGAGATTTCACATCACCCACATCACCTAGGAGTTCCATCAGGTGCGTCCAAAATAATGTCTGAGCCTATGGTAAGTTCGATGCAAACCGAGAACCTATCTTGAGTCAAGATTAGCCCTACCTTCAAATGGACGAAACGAACTTTCACTTGAGCCTCGTCACCTAGGTGTACCATCGGGTATGTCCAAAATGATTTCCAAGCCGATGGTATGTTTGGAGAAAACTGTGCACCAATCTTGCATCGACACTAATATTGTCTCCAAAGACAAACAAGCGAGATTCCACATGACCCACATCACCTAGGAGTTCCATCGGGTGCGTACAAAAGGATTTTCGAGCCTATGGTACATTCGACGCAAACCGTGCACCTATGTTACGTTAAGAATAGCCCTATGTCCGAAAGGACCGTAACGAGCTTCCAATTGAGCGTCGCCACCTAGTGGTACCATCGGTTGCATCCAAAACAATTTCTAAGCCTACGGTACGTCTAGGGCAAATCGTGCACCAATTTTGCATAGACACTAACGTCGTCTCCAAATGAAAAGTGAGATTCCACATCACCCATGTCACCTAGGAGTTCCATTGGGTGCTTTCAAAATGATGTTTGAGCCTATGGTACGTTCGATGCAAGCCGTGCATCTATCTTGAGTCAAGATTAGCCCTATCTCCAAATAGACCAAAACGAGCTTTCACTTGAGCCTCATCACCTAGGAGTACCATCGGGTATGTCCAAAATGACTTCTGAGCCAATGGTATGTTTGGAGCAAACTGTGCACCAATCTAGCACCGACACTAATACTGTCAAAAAAGAGAAAGAAGTGAGATTCCACATGACCCACATCACCTAGCAGTTCCATCGGGTGCATACAAAAGGATTTCCAAGCCTATGGTACATTCAACACAAACCGTGCACCTATGTTACGTCAAGAATAGCCTATGTCCGAAAGGACTGTAATGAGCTTCAAATTGAGCCTTGTCACCTAGTGGTACCATCGGGTGCGTCCAAAACGATTTCTAAGCCTACAGTACGTCTAGCGCAAATTATGCACCAATCTTGCACAGACACTAACGCCGTCCCCAAATGAAAAGAAGTGAGATTCCACACCACCCATGTCACTTAGGCGTTCCATCAGGTGCGTCCAAAATGATGTTTGAGCCTGTGGTACATTCGACGTAAATCGTGCACCTAACTTGCGTAAAGATTAGCACTATGTTCAAAAGGACCGAAACAAGCTTCCACTTGAGCCTTGTCACATAGTGGTGCTATTGGGTGCGTCCAAAATGATTTATGAGCCTATGGCACTTCTAGCGCAAACCATGCACCTAGATTGCACTGACACTAAAACTGTTTGTAAATAGGAAGAAGTGAGATTCCTCATGACCCACGTCACCAAGGAGTTCCATCGAGTGCGTCCAAAACGATGTCCAAGCCTTTGGTACATTCCAAGCAAACCGTGCACCTATCTTATGTCAAGAATATCACTATCTCCAAACTGATCAAAACAAGCTTTCACTTGAGCCTTGTCACCTAGGAGTACCATCGAGTGCGTCCAAAACGATTTCTGAGCTGATGGTACATTTGGCGCAAACCGTGCACCAATCCTGCACCCACACTAACACAGTCTCCAAAGAGAAACAAGTGAGATTCCATATGACCCACATCACCTAGGAGTTCCATCGGGTGCGTACAAAAGGATTTCCGAGCCTATGGTACATTCAATGCAAACCATGCACCTATCTTGTGTCAAGGTTTGCACTATGTCCAAAAGGACCGTAACGAGCTTCCACTTGAGCCTCGTCACCTAGTGGTACCATCGAGTGTGACCAAAACGATTTTTGAGCCTATGGTACGTCTAGCGCAAATCATGCACCTAACTTGCACATACACTAAGGTTGTCTCCAAACGAAAAAAGTGAGATTCCACATCACCCACATCACGTAGGAGTTCCATCTGGTGCTTCCAAAATGATGTTCGAGCCTATGGTACGTTCAATGCAAACCGTGCACCTATCTTGAGTCAAGATTAGTCCTATCTCCAAATGGACCTAAACGAGCCTTCACTTGAGCCTCGTCACCTAGGAGTACCATCGGGTATGTCCAAAATGATTTCTGAGCTGATGGTATGTTATGAAGCAAACTGTGCACCAATCTAGCCCTGACACTAATACTGTCGCCAAAGAGAAACAAGTGACATTCCACATGATCCACGTCACCTAGGAGTTCCATCGGGTGCGTCCAAAACGATTTCCGAGCCTATTGTACATTAGACTATACACTCAACGTAAACCGTGCATCTGTCTTGTGTCAATATTAGCATTATCCAAAAGGACCGAAACAAGCTTCCACTTGAGCCTCGTCACCTAGTGGTGCCATCGGTTGTGTCCAAAATGATTTCTAAGCCTATGGCACTTCCAGCGCAAACCATGCACCTATCTTGCACTAACACTAACACTGTCTCTAAATAGAAAGAAGTGAGACTCCTCATGACCCACGTCACCTAGGAGTTTGATCGAGTGCGTCCAAAATGATGTCAGAGGCTATGGTATGTTCCACGCAAACCGTGCACCTATCTTGTGCCAAGATTAGCGCTATCTCCAAACTAACCGAAACAAGCTTTCACTTGAGCCTTGTCACCTAGGAGTACCATTGGGTGCATCCAAAATGATTTCTGAGTCGATGGTACGTTTGGCACAAACCGTGCACCAATCTTGCACCCACACTAACACAGTCTCCAAAGAGAAACAAGTGAGATTCCACATGAACCACATCACCTAGGAGTTCTATCGAGTGCGTACAAAATGATTTCTGAGCCTATGGTACATTCGATGCAAACCGTGCACCTATGTTGCGTCAAGATTAGCACTATGTTCGAAAAGGAACATAGCGAGCTTCCACTTGAGCCTCGTCACCTAGTGGTGCCATCGGATGCGTCCAAAATGATTTCTGAGCCTGTGGCACTTCCAGCACAAACCTTGCACCTATCTTGCATTGACACTAAAACTATCTCTAATTGGAAAGAAGTGAGATTCCTCATGACCCACGTCACCTAGGAGTTCTATCAAGTGCATCCAAAACGATGTCCGAGCCTATGGTACGTTCCACGCAAACCTTTCACCTATCTTGTGTCAAGATTAGCACAATCTCCAAACAGACGAAACGAGCTTCCACTTGAGCCTTGTCAACTAGGAGTACCATCAGGTGCATCCAAAATTATTTATGAGCCTATGGTACGTTTTTTTGCAAACTGTGCACCTATCTTGCACCGACACTAACACTATGTCCAAACAGACCGAAGCGAGATTCCACAGGACCCACGTCAACTAGGAGTGCCATCGGGCTTGTCCAAAACGATTTCTAAGCCTATGGTACATGTGGCACAAATCGTGCACCTAACTTGCACCAAAAGTAACACTGTCTCCAAGCAGACCAAAGTGAGAATCCACATGACCAATGTCACCTATGAGTTCCAACTAGTGAGTCCAAAATGATTTTCGAGCCTATGGTACGTTCAGTGGAAACCATGCACGTATCTTGCTTCAAGACTAGCACTATCTCCAAACGGATCGGAATGAGCTTCCACTTGAGCCTCGTCATCTAGGAGTACCATCGGATGTGTCGAAAATGATTTCTGAGCCTATGGTATGTTTGGTGCAGACCGTGCACCTATCTTGCATCGACACAAATATTGCCTCCAAATGGACCGAAGCGTGATTTCACATGACCCACGTCACCTAGGAGTACCATCGGGTGCGTCCAAAATGATTTCTAAGCCTATGGTACATGTGGCGGAAATCATGCACCTAAGTTGCACCGACAGTAACACTATCTCCAAACATACCGAAGCAAGATTCTACATGAGCCATGTCACCTAGGAGTTCCACCTGGTGCGTCCAAAATGATTTCTAAGCCTATGGCATGTTCAGCGAAAACAATGCACCTATCTTGCGTCAAGATTGGCACTATCTCCAAACGAAACCAAACAAGCTTCCAATTGAGCCTCGTCACCTTGGAGGACCATCAGGTGCATCCAAAATGATTTCTGAGCCTATGATACGTTTGCCACAAATCATGCACCTATCTTGCACCAACACTAACACTATCTCCAAATGGACCAAAGCGAGATTCACCAAGGAGTTCCATAGGGTGCATCCAAAATGATTTCCAAGCCTATGGTACGCTCAACGGAAACCGTGCACCTATCTTGCGTCAAGATTAGCATTATCTCTAAACGGATCGAAACGAGCTTCTAGTTGAGCCTTGTCACCTAGGAGTACCATCGGGTGCGTCTAAAATGATATATGAGCCTAGGGTACTTTTGGCGCAAACCTTGCACCTATCTTTCACTGACACTAACATATTCACCAAATAGACCAAAGCGAGATTGCATATGACCCATGTCATGCAGGAGTTCCATCGAGTGCATCAAAAATGATTTCCAAGCCTTATGGTACATTCGGCGCAAACTGTGCACCTATCTTGCGTTAAGATTAGCACTATGTCCTTCCACTTGAGCCTCATCACCTAGTGGTACCATCGAGTGCGTCCAAAATGATTTTTGAGCCTACGGTACGTCTAGCGCAAATCGTGCACCTAACTTGCACAAACACTAACGTTGTCTCCAAACGCACCGAAGCGAGATTTCGCATGACCCACGTCACCAAGGAGTCCCATCGGGTATGTCCAAAATGATTTCTAAGCCTATGGTACGCTAGGCAGAAACCATGCACCCATCTTGCGTCTCGATTAGCTCGATCTCCAAACAGACCAAACGAGCTTCCACTTGAGCCTTGTCAAATAGGAGTACCATCGGGTGTGTCCAAAACTATTTCTTACCCTATGGTACGTTTTGCGCAAACCGTGCACCTATCTTGCACCGACACTAACACTGTCTCCAAACAGACCAAAGTGAGATTCAACATGACCCATGTCACCTAGGAGTACCATCGGCCATGTCCAAAACGATTTATGAGCCTATGGTACGTGTGGCGCAAATCGTGCACCTAAGTTGCACCGACAGTAACCCTGTCTCCTAACAGACCAAAGCAAGATTCCACATGACCCATGTTACCTATGAGTTCCTTCGGGTGCATCCAAAATGATTTTCGAGCATATGGTACGTTCGGCGGAAACCGTGCACCTATCTTGTCTCAAGATTAGCATTATCTCCAAAAGGGCCTAAACAAGCTTCCACTTGAGCCATCTCACCTAGGAGTACAATCAGGTTCGTCAAAAATGATTTCTGAGCCAATGGTACGTTTGGCACAAAATGGTGCACCTATCTTGCACCAACACTAACATTGTCTACAAACGGACTGAATCGTGATTCCACATGACCCACATCACCTTAGATTTCTATCGGGTGTGTCCAAAATGATTTCAGAGCCTATGGCATGTTCGACGCAAACCATGCACCTATCTAGCGTCTAGATTAGCACTATTACCAAATGGACCCAAACAATCTTTCACTTGAGCCTCGTCGCCTATGGATACCATCAGGTGCGTCTAAAATGATTTCTGAGCCCATGGTACCTTTGGCGCAAATCATGCACCAATCTTGCACTGACACTAACATTGTCTCCAAACGGACCGGAACAAGATTTCACGTGACCCATGTCACCAAGGAGTTCCATCGGGTGTATCCAAATGATTTTTGAGCCTATGGTACGTTTGACACAAATACTGTACCTATCTTGCATCAAGATTAGCACTATGTCCAAACGGACGGGAACGAACTTCCAATTGAGCCTCACCACCTAGGAGTACCATCAGGTGCATCCAAAATGATTTCTACACCTATGGTACGTTTGGCGCAAACCATGCACCTATCTTGCACTAACACTAACACTAACACTCTCTCCAAATGGAGCAAAGTGAGATTCCATATCACCCTCGTCACCTAGGAGTTCCATCAGATGCGTCCAAAATAATTTCTGGGCCTTATGGTACATTTAGTGCAAACCATGCTCCTATCTTGCGTTAAGATTAGCACTATCTCCAAATGAACACAAACAAGCTTCCACTTGAGCCTCGTCGCCTAGGAGTACCATCAGGTGCGTCCAAAATTATTTCTAAGCCTATGGTATATTTGGTGCAAATTGTGCACCTATCTTGCACGGACACTAACTGTCTCCAAATGGACCAGAACGAGATTCCACAAGACCCATGTCACATAGGAGTTCCATTGGGTGCATCCAAAATGATTTTCGAGCCTATGATATGTTCATCGAAAACTGTGCACCTATCTTGCGTCAAGATTACCACTATGTCTAAATGGACGCAAACAAGCTTCCAATTGAGCCTCATCACATAAGAGTACCATCGGGTGTGTCCACAATGATTTTAGAGCCTATGGTAATTGGCACAAACCATGCACCTATATTGCACTGACACTTACATTGTCTCCAAATGTACCAAAGCAAGATTCCACATGACCCACGTCACCAAGGAGTTCCATGGGGTGTGTCCAAAATGATTTTTGAGCCTTATGGTACTTCGGCGCAAGCCATACACCTATCTTGTGTCGAGATTAGCACTATCTCAAAATGGACCCAAATAACCTTCCACTTGAGCCTCATCACCTAGGAGTACCATAGGATGCATCCAAAAAAATTTCTGAGCGCATCGTATGTTTGCCGCAAATTGTGCACCTATCTTGCCCTAACACTGACACTGGCTCAAAATAGACCGAAGCGAGATTCCACATGACTCACGTCACCTAGGAGTTCCATCGGGTGCATCCAAAATGATTTTCTGAGCCTATGGTTTGTTTGGCACAAACTGTGTACCTATCTTGTGTCAAGATTAGCACTATCTCCAAACTGATTGAAACAAGCCTCCAATTGAGTCTCTTCCCCTAGGAATACCATTAGGTGCATCCAAAACGATTTCTGAGCCTATGGTCCGTTTGGCATGAACCGTGTACATATCATGCGTTAAGATTAGCACTATATCCAAACAGACCGGAGCAAGCTTCCAATTGAGCCCCGTTACCTAGGAGTACCATCGAGTGCGTCCTAAATGATTTCTGAGCCTATGGTACATTTGGCGCAAACCGTGCACCTATCTTGCTCCAACACTAACAATATCTCCAAACGGACCGAAGTGAGATTCCAAATGACCCATGTCACCTCGGAGTTCCATCGGGTGCGTCCAAAATGATCTCTAAGCCTTATGGTACATTCGGCGCAAACCGTGTACCTATCTTGCGTCAAGATTAGCACTATCTCCAAACGGACTCGAACAAGCTTCCACTTGACCCTCATCACCCAGGAGTACCATCGGGTGCGTCGAAAATGATTTCTGAGCCTATGGTACGTTTGGCGCAAACTATGCAACTATCTTGCACCGACACTAACACTATATCCAAACAAACCGAAGCGAGATTCCACATGACCCACATCAACTGGAGTTCCATTGGGTGCGTACAAAATGATTTCTGAGACTTGTGGTATGTTTGGCGCAAACCGTGCACCTATACTGCGTTAAGATTAGCACTATCACCAATTAGACCCAAACAAGCTTCGACTTGAGCCTCTCACCTAGGAGTACCATCGGGTGCAGCCAAAACAATTTCGAAGCCTATGGTACGTTTGGCGCAAATCATGCACCTGCCTTGCACCGACACTAACATTGTCTCTACATGAACCGAAGTGAGATTCCACATGACCCACATCACCTAGGAGTTCCATTGGGTGCGTCCAAAATAATTTCTGAGCCTTATGGTACATTCGGCGCAACCGTGCACCTATCTTGTGTTAAGATTAGCACTATCTCTAAAAGGGCCTAAACAAGCTTCCACTTGAGCCTTGTCAACTAGGAGTACGGGGTGCGTCGAAAACGATTTCTGAGCCAATGGTATATTTGGCGCAGACAGTGCACCTATCTTTTACCGACACTAACATTGTCTGCAAATGGACTGAAGTGAGATTCCACATGACCCACGTCACCTAGGTTTTCCATCAAGTGTGTCCAAAATAATTTTAGAGTCTATGGTACGTTCAACGAAAACAGCGCACCTATCTTGAGTCACGATAAGCACTATCTCAAAGCAGACCCAAACAAGCTTCCACTTGACCCTCATCACCTAGGAGTACCATCAGATGCGTCTAAAAAGATTTTCTGAGCCTATGGCACGTTAGGTGCAAACTGTGCACCAATCTTGCACGGACACTGACACTGTCTCTAAACGGACCAGAACGAGATTCCACGTGACCCAGTCACCTAGGACTTCCATCGGGTGCGTCCAAATCATTTCTGGGCCTATTATATGTTTGGCACAAACAGTTTACCTCTCTTGCATCAAGATTACTATCTCCAAATGGATGGGAACGAACTTCCAATTGAGCCTCATCACCTAGGAGTACCATCGGGTGCGACCAAAATGACTTCTGAGCCTATGGTATGTTTGGTGCAAGCCATGCACCTATCTTGTGTCAAGATTACCACTATCTCCAAATGGACCCAAATAAGCTTCCAATTGAGCCTCATCACCTAGGAGTCCATCGGTTGTGGCCAAAATGATTTCTGAGTCTATGGTACGTTAGGCACAAACCATGTACCTATCTTGCACCGGCATTAACACTGTCTCCAAACAGATCGAAGCGAGATTCCACATGACCCTCGTGACCTAGGAGTTCCATTGGGTGCGTCCAAAGTGATTTTCGAACCTATGGTACGCTTGGCGAAAACCGTGCACCTATCTTGCATCAAGATTAGCACTATCCCAAAACAGACCAAACGAGCATCCACTTGAGCCTCGTCAACTAGGAGTACCATCAGATGTGACAAAAACTATTTCTGAGCCTATGGTACGTTTGGCGCAAACCATGCACCTATGTTGCACCGACAGTAACACTGTCCCCAAATAGACCGAAGCGAGATTCCACATGACCCATGTCACGTAGGAGTTCCATGGGGTGCGTCCCAAACGACTTTTGAGCCTTATGGTACATTCGGCATAAGGCGTGCACCTATCTTGCATCAAAGTTTGCACTATATCCAAATGGACCCAAACAAGCTTTCAGTTGAGCCTCATCACCTAGGAGTACCATAGGGTGCATTCAAAATGATTTCTAAGCCTATCGTATGTTTGCCGCAAACTGTGACGTATCCTGCACTGACACTAGCTCAAAATGGACCGAAACAAGATTCCACATGACCCTCATCACCTAGGAGTTCCATCGGGTGCGTCCAAAATGATTTCTAAGACTAATGGTACGTTTGGCACAAACCGTGTACCTTTCTTTTGTCAAGATTAGTACTATCTCCAAACGGACTGAAACAAGCCTCCAATTGAGCCTCTTCCCCTAGGAGACCATCAGGTGCGTCCATAAGGATTTTTGTGCTGATGGTACGTTTGGCGCAAACCGTGCACCAATCTTGCACCAACACTAACAATGTCTCCAAAGAGAAACATGCGAGATTTCACATGATCCACGTCACCTAGGAGTTCCATTAGGTGCATCCAAAATGATTTCTGAGCCTATGATATGTTTGGTGCAAACCCTGCACCTATCTTGCACTAACACTAACACTGTCTCCAATCGGACCGAAGCGAGATTCCACATGACCCACGTCACCTAGGAGTTCCATCGGGTGTGTCCAAAATGATTTATGATCCTTATGGTACATTCAGCGTAAACCATGGTCCTATCTTGCATCAAGATTAGTATTATCTCCAATTGGACCCAAACAAGCTTCCACTTGAGCCTCGTCGCATAGGAGTACGACAGGCTACATCCAAAATGATTTCTAAGCCTATGTTACATTTGGTGCAAACTATGCACCTATCTTGCATGGACACTAACACTGTCTCCAAATGGACGAGAGCGAGATTCCACATGACCCATGTCACCTATGAGTTCCATCAGGTGCATCCAAAATGATTTTTGAGCCTATGGTACATTCGGCGAAAACCGTGCACCTATCTTGCGTCAAGATTAGCACTATCTCTAAAAGGACCCAAACGAGCTTCCAATTGAGATTCATCACCTAGGAGTACCATCGGGTGAATCCAAAATGATATCAAAATCTAAGATACATTTGGTGTAAACCATGCACCTATCTTGCACTAACACTAACACTATCCAAACGGACTGAAGCAAGATTCCACATGACCCACGTCACCTAGGAGTTCCATGGGGGTGTGTCCAAAATGACTTTTGAGCCTTATGGTACATTTGGAGCAAGCCATGCACCTATCTTGTGTCAAGATTACCACTATCTCCAAATAGACCCAAACAAGCTTCCACTTGAGCCTCATCACCTAGGAGTCCATCGGTTGCGGCCAAAATGATTTCAGAGTCTATGGTACGTTAGGCGCAAACCGTGCACCTATCTTGCATCGGCATTAACACTATCTTCAAACAGATCAAATCGAGATTCCACATGACCCTCGTGACCCAGGGGTTCCACTAGGTGCGTCCAAAGTGATTTTCGATCCTATGGTACGCTCGGCGGAAACCGTGCACCTATTTTGCGTCAAGATTAGCACTATCTCCAAACAGACCAAACGAGCATCCACTTGAGCTTCGTCAACCAAGAGTACCATCAGATGTGACCAAAACTATTTCTGAGCCTATGGTACGTTTGGCGCAAACCGTGCACCTATGTTGCACCGATAGTAACATTGTCTCCAAATGGACCGAAGCAAGATTCCACATGACCCATGTCACCTTGGAGTTCCATGGGGTGCGTCCCAAACGACTTTTGAGCCTTATGGTACATTCCGCGCAAGGCGTGCACCTATCTTGCGTCAAGGCTAGCACTATCTCCAAATGGGCCCAAACAAGCTTCCAGTTGAGCCTCATCACCTAGGAGTACCATACGGTGCATTCAAAATGATTTCTAAGCTTATTGTATGTTTGCTGCAAACTGTGGACCTATCTTGCACTGACACTGACACTGGCTTGAAATGGACCGAAACGAGATTCCACATGACCCATGTCACCTAGGAGTTCCAACGGGTGCGTCCAAAATGATTTCCGAGCCTATGGTACGTTTGGCACAAACCGTGTACCTATCTTGTGTCAAGATTAGTACTATCTCCAAACGGACTGAAACAAGCCCCCAATTGAGCCTCTTCTCCTAGGAGTACCATCGGGTGCGTCCAAAATTGTTTCTGAGCCAATGGTACGTTTGGTGCAAACTGTGCACCAATCTTGCACCAACACTAACAGTGTCTCCAAAGAGAAACATGTGAGATTCCACATGACCCACGTCACCTAGGAGTTCCATTAGGTGCATCCAAAATGATTTCTGAGCCTATAGTATGTTTGGTGCAAACCCTACACCTATCTTGCACTGACACTAACACTATCTCCAATGGGACCAAAGCGAGATTCCACATGACCCACGTCACATAGGAGTTCCATCAGGTGTGTCCAAAATGATTTATGATCCTCATGGTACATTCATCGTAAACCATGCTCCTATCTTGCATAAAGATTAGCATTATCTCCCATTAGACCCAAAGAAGCTTTCACTTGAGCCTCGTCGCATAGGAGTACGATAGGCTGCATCCAAAATTATTTCTAAGCCTATGGTACATTTGGTGCAAACTATGCACCTATCTTGCATGGACACTAACACTGTCTCTAAACAGACAAGATCGAGATTCCACATGACCCATGTCACCTAGGAGTTGCATCGGGTGCATCCAAAATGATTTTTGAGCCTGTGGTATGTTTGGCGAAAACCATGCACCTATCTTGCGTCAAGATTAGCACTATCTCCAAAAGGACCCAAACAAGCTTTCAATTGAGATTCATCACCTAGGAGTACCATCGGGTGCGTCCAAAATAATTTCAGAATCTAAGGTACGTTTGGTGTAAATCGTGCATCTATCTTGCACTACCTACATTGTCTAAACGGACTGAAGCAAGATTCCACATGACCCACGTCACCCAGGAGTTCCATGGGGGTGCGTCCAAAATGATTTTTGAGCCTTATGGTACATTTGGCGCAAGCCGTGCACTATCTTGCATCAAGATCAAAGCGAGATTCCACATGACCCTCATGACCTAGGAGTTCCACTAGGTGCGTCCAAAGTGATTTCTAAACCTATGGTACGCTCGGTGAAAACCGTGCTCCTATCTTGCGTCAAGATTAGCACTATCTCCAAACAGACCAAACGAGCATCCACTTGAGCGTCATCAACCAGGAGTACCATCGGATGTGACCAAAACTATTTCTGAGCCTATGGTACGTTTGGCGCAAACCGTGCACCTATGTTGCACCAACAGTAACACTATCTCCAAATGGACCGAAGCGAGTTTCCACCTGACCCATGTCACCTAGGAGTTCCATTGGGTGCATCCAAAATGATTTTGGAGCCTTATGGTACGTTTGCTGAAAATCATGCACCTATCTTGCACCGACACTAACATTGTCACCAAACAGATCGAAGCGAGATTTCACATGACTCACATCAATTAGGAGTTCCATCAGGTGCGTCCAAAATGATTTCTGAGACTCTGGAACATTTGGCACAAAACCATTTACCTATCTTGCATCAAGATAAGCACTATCTCCAATCAGACTTAAATGAGCTTCCACTTGAGCTTCATGACCTAGGAATACCATTAGGTGCATCCAAAATGATTTCTGAGCATATGGTACATTTGGTGCAAACCGTGCACCAACACTAACATTGCCTCCAAACGGACCAAAGCGAGATTCCTCGTGACCCACGTCACCTAGGAGTTCCATTGGGTGCGTCCAAAATTATTTTTGAGACTTATGGTATGTTCGGCGCAAACTGTGTCTTATCTTGCATAAAGATTAGCACTATCTCCGAACAGACTCAAACAAGCTTTCACTTGAGCCTCATCACCTAGGAGTACCATATGGTGCATCCAAAATGATTTCTGATCCTATGGTATGTTGGGGCAAACCATGCACCTATCTCGCACCGACACTAAAACAATTTCCAAACAGACTGAAACGAACTTCCACTTGAGCCTCATCATCTAGTGGTACCATTGGGTGCATCCAAAATGATTTTCTGAGCCTATGGTATGTCTAGCGCAAACCATGCACCTATCTTGCACTAACAATAACACTGTCTCTAAACAGAAAAAAGTGAGATTCCACATGACCCATCTCACCTAGGAGTTCCATTGGGTGCGTCCAAAATGATGTCTGAGCTAATGGTACATTCAATGCAAACTGTGCACCTATCTTGCATCAAGATTAGCACCCCAAACGGACAGAAACGAGTTTTCGCTTGAGCCTCACCACCTAGGAGTACCATCAGGTGCGTCCAAAATGTTTTCTGAGCCGATGGTACGTTTGGCACAAACCGTGCACCAATCTTGCATTGACACTAACCTGTCTCCAAAGAGAAACAAGTGAGATTTCACATGACCCACATCAGCTAGGAGTTCCATCGGGTATGTCCAAAATGATTTCCAAGCCTATGGTACGTTCGATGCAAGCCATGTACTTAGCACTATCTCCAAACAGGCTAAAATGAGCTTCCACTTAGGCCTCATCACCTAGTGGTACCATGAGGTGCGTCCAAAATGATTCTGAGCCTATGGTAAGTCTAGCGCAAACCATGCACCTATCTTGCGCTGACACTAACACTGTCTCCAAATGGAAAGAACTGAGATTCCACATGACCCACATCACCTAGGAATTCCATCAGGTGCGTCCAAAACGATGTCCGAGCCAATGGTAGGTTCGACGCGAATTGTGCACCTATCTTGCATCAAGATTAGCACTATCCCCAAATGGATCAAAACGAGCTTTCACTTGAGCCTCGTCACCTAGGAGTACAATCAGGTGTGCACCAATCTCGCTACGACACTAACGGTGTCTCCAAAGAGAAACATGTGAGATTCCGCATGACCCATATCACCAAGGAGTTCCATCGGGTAAGTCCAAAATGATGTCTGAGCCTATGGTACATTCGATGCAAACCGTGCAACTATCAAGCGTCAAGATTAGCAGTATGTCCAAAAGGACCAAAACAAGCTTCCACTGAGCCTCATCACCTAGTGGTTCTATCGAGTGCGTCCAAAATGATTTATGAGCCAATGGTATGTCTAGGGCAAACCATGCACCTAGCTTGCACCGACACTAACACTGTCTCCAAATGAAAATAGAGATTCCACATGACCCGTGTCACAAAGGAGTTCCATCGGGTGTGTCCAAAACTATTTCCAAGCCAATGGCATGTTCGACGCAAACAGTGCACCGATCTTGCGTCAACATTAGCACTATGTCCAAACAGAACGAAACGAGCTTCCACTTGAGCCTCATCACCTAGTGGTACCATTGGGTGCATCAAAAATGATTTTTGAGCCTACAGTACATCTAGCCGTAATCATGCACCTATCTTGCAGTGACACTAACACTGTCTCCAAACAGAAAGAAGTGAGATTCCACATGACCCACATCACCTAGGAGTTCCATCGGTTGGATCCAAAATGATGTGCGAGCTAGTGGTATGTTCGACGCAAATTGTGCACCTATCTTGCGTCAAGTGAAAGTACCAACTCCAAGGGACATTCTAAGCAAGGGACATTCTACGCAAACCGTCGAACATTAGCACAATCTCCAAACGGACCGAAATAAACTTTCACTTGAGCTTTGTCACCTAGGAGTACTATCGTTTGCGTCCAAAATTATTTCTAAGCCGATGGTACATTTGGCACAAACTGTGCACCAATCTTTCATCCACACTAACATTGTCTCCTAAGAGAAACAAGGAGGTTCCACATGACCCACACCACGTAGGAGTTCCATCAAGTGTGTCCAAGACGATTTTCGAGCCTATGGTACATTCGATGCAAACCGTGCACCTATCTTGCATCAAGATTAGCAGTATGTTCGAAAGGACCGAAACAAGCTTCCACTTGAGCCTCGTCCCCTAGTCGTACCATCAGGTGCGTCCAAAATGATTTTTAAGCCTTTGTTACATCTAGTGCAAACCATGCACCTATCTTGCACTGACACTAATATTGTCTCCAAACAGAAAGAAGTGAGATTCCTCTTGACCCACGTCACCTAGGAGTTCCATCGAGTGCGTCCAAAACGATGTCCGAGCCTAAGGGACATTCGATGCAAACCGTCCAACATTAGCACAATCTCCAAACGAGCCAAAATGAACTTTCACTTGAGCTTTGTCACCTAGGAGTACTATCGGGTGCATCCAAAATTATTTCTAAGCCGATGGTACATTTGGCGCAAACCGTGCACCAATCTTTCACCCGCACTAACACTGTCTCCTAAGAGAAACAAGGAGATTCCATGTGACCCACACCACCTAGGAGTTCCATCAGGTGCGTCTAAGATGATTTTTGAGCCTATGGTACATTCGATGCAAACCGTGCACCTATCTTGCGTCAAGATTAGCAGTATGTTCGAAAGGACAGAAACAAGCTTCCACTTGAGCCTCGTCCCCTAGTCGTACCATCAGGTGCGTCCAAAATGATTTTTGAGCCTATGTTACATCTAGTGCAAACCGTGCACCTATCTTGCACTGACACTAACACTATCTCCTATGAGAAACAGGTGAGATTCAACATGACCCACATCACCAAGGTGTTCCATGGGGTGCGTCCAAAAAGATTTCTAAGCCTATGGTACATTCGGCGCAAACTGTGCACCTATCTTGCGTCAAGATCAACACTATGCCCGAAAGGACATAAATGAGCTTCCACTTGAACCACGTCACCTTGTGATACCATCGAGTGCATCCAATACGATTTCTGAGCCTATGGTATGTCTAGCGTAAACCGTACACCTATCTTGCGTAAAGATTAGCACTATCTCCAAATGGACCAAAACAAGCTTTCACTTGAGCCTCGTCACCTAGGAGTACAATCGGGTGTGCCAAAATTATTTCTAAGCCAATGGTACGTTTGGTGCAAACCGTGCATCAATCTTGTACTGACACTAACTGTGTCTCCAAAGAGAAACATGTGAGATTCCACATGACCCACATCACCTAGGAGTTCCATTGGGTGCCTCCAAAATGATTTCTGAGCCCATGGTACATTCGATGCAAACCGTGCACCTATCTAGCGTCAAGATTAGCAGTATGTCCAAAAGTACCAAAACGAGCTTCCACTTGAGCCTCGTCATCTAGTGGTACCATCGAGTGTGTCCAAAACAATTTCAGAGCTTATGGTATGCCTAGGGTAAACCATGCACCTATCTTGTATCGACATTAGCACTATCTACAAACTGAAAGAAGCGAGATTCCACGTAACCCACGTCACCTTGGAGTTCCATCGGGTGCGTCCAAATTTATTTCTGAGCCTATGGTAATTTCAACGTAAACCAAACACCTATCTTGCATCAAGATTTGCAGTGTCTCCAAATGGACCAAGCTTTCACTTAAGGCTCGTCACCTAGGAGTATCATTGGGTGTGTCGAAAATGATTTCTAAGCTGATGGTATGTTTGGTGCAAACTATGCAACGATATTGTACCAACACTAACATTGTCTCTAAACAGAAAGAAACCAGATTCCACATGACGCACATCACCTTGGAGTTCCATCGGGTGCATCCAAAATGATTTCCGAGCCTATGGTACGTTCGACGCAAACCGTGCACCTATCTTGCATCAAGATTAGCTCTGTCTCAAAATAGGCTGAGCTTTCACTTGAGCCTCATCACCTAGGAGCGATTTCTGAGCCGATGGGATGTTTGGCGCAAACTATGCACCTATCTTGCATTGACACTAACAGTGTCTCCGAACGGAAAGAAGAGAGATTCCACATGACCCACGTCACCTAGGAGTTCCATCCGGTGCGTCCAAAAAGATTTTCGAGCCAACAACATGTTCGACGCAAATCATGCACCTATCTTGCGTCAAGATTAGTACTATCTCCAAATGGACTGAAACAAGCTTTCACTTGAGCCTCATCGCCTAGTGGTACAATCGGGTGCATCCAAAATGATTTCAAAGCCTATGGTACGTCTAGCGCAAACCATGCACCTATCTTGCACTAACACTAATATTGTCTCCAAACAGAAAGAAGTGAGATTCCTCTTGACCCACATCACCTAGGAGTTCCATCGAGTGCGTCCAAAACGATGTCCAAGCCTAAGGGACATTCTACGCAAACCGTCGAACATTAGCACAATCTCCAAACGGACCGAAATAAACTTTCACTTGAGCTTTGTCACCTAGGAGTACTATCGTTTGCGTCCAAAATTATTTCTAAGCCAATGGTACATTTGGCGCAAACTGTGCACCAATCTTTCATCCACACTAACATTGTCTCCTAAGAGAAACAAGGAGGTTCCACATGACCCACACCACGTAGGAGTTCCATCAGGTGTGTCCAAGACGATTTTCGAGCCTATGGTACGTTCGATGCAAACTGTGCACCTATCTTGCATCAAGATTAGCAGTATGTTCGAAAGGACCGAAACAAGCTTCCACTTGAGCCTCGTCCCCTAGTCGTACCATCAGGTGCGTCCAAAATGATTTTGGAGCCTATGTTACATCTAGTGCAAACCATGCACCTATCTGCACTGACACTAATATTGTCTCCAAACAGAAAGAAGTGAGATTCCTCTTGACCCACGTCACCTAGGAGTTCCATCGAGTGCGTCCAAAACAATGTCCGAGCCTAAGGGACATTCGATGCAAACCGTCCAACATTAGCACAATCTCCAAATGAACCGAAATGAACTTTCACTTGAGCTTTGTCACCTAGGAGTACTATCGGGTGCATCCAAAATTATTTCTAAGCCGATGGTACATTTGGCGCAAACCGTGCACCAGTCTTTCACCAACTAACACTGTCTCCTAAGAGAAACAAGGAGATTCCACGTGACCCACACCACCTAGGAGTTCCATCAGGTGCGTCCAAGACGATTTTCGAGCCTATGGTACATTCGATGCAAACCGTGCACCTATCTTGCGTCAAGATTAGCAGTATGTTCGAAAGAACCGAAACAAGCTTCCACTTGAGCCTCGTCCCCTAGTCGTACCATCAGGTGCGTCCAAAATGATTTTTGAGCCTATGTTACATCTAGTGCAAACCATGCACCTATCTTGCACTGACACTAACACTACTCCTATGAGAAACAGGTGAGATTCAACATGACCCACATCACCAAGGTGTTCCATGGGGTGCGTCCAAAAAGATTTCTGAGCCTATGGTACATTCGGCGCAAACTGTGCACCTATCTTGCGTCAAGATCAGCACTATGCCCGAAAGGACATAAATGAGCTTCCACTTGAACCATGTCACCTTGTGATACCATCGAGTGCATCCAATATGATTTCTGAGCCTATGGTATGTCTAGCGTAAACCGTACACCTATCTTGTGTAAAGATTAGCACTATCTCCAAATGGACCAAAACAAGCTTTCACTTGAGCCTCGTCACCTAGGAGTACAATCGGGTGTGCCAAAATGATTTCTAAGCCAATGGTACGTTTGGTGCAAACCGTGCATCAATCTTGTACTGACACTAACAGTGTCTCCAAAGAGAAACATGTGAGATTCCACATGACCCACATCACCTAGGAGTTCCATTGGGTGCCTCCAAAATGATTTCTGAGCCCATGGTACATTCGATGCAAACCGTGCACCTATCTAGCGTCAAGATTAGCAGTATGTCCAAAAGTACCAAAACGAGCTTCCACTTGAGCCTCGTCATCTAGTGGTACCATCGAGTGTGTCCAAAATAATTTCAGAGCTTATGGTATGCCTAGGGCAAACCATGCACCTATCTTGTATCGACATTAGCGCTATCTACAAACTGAATTAAGCGAGATTCCACGTAACCCACGTCACCTTGGAGTTCCATCGGGTGCGTCCAAATTTATTTCCGAGCCTATGGTAAATTCAACGTAAACCGAACACCTATCTTGCATCAAGATTTGCAGTGTCTCCAAATGGACCAAGCTTCCACTTGAGCCTCGTCACCTAGTGGTACCATTGGGTGCATCCAAAACGATTTCTGAGCCTACAGTACATCTAACGCAAACCATGCTCCTATGTTGCACTGACACTAACGCTGTCTCCAAATGGAAAGAAGTGAGATTCTACATGACCCACGTCACCTAGGAGTTTCATCAGGTGCGTCCAAAATGATGTTCGAGCGTATGGTAGTTTAACACAAATCGTGCACCTATCTTGAGTCAAGATTAGCCCAATCTCCAAATAGACCGAAACGAGCTTCACTTGGGCCTCGTCACCTAAGGGTACCATCGGGTACATCCGAAACGATTTTTGAGCTGATGATACATTTGGAGCAAACTGTGTACAAATCTTGTACCGACACTAATACTGTCTCCAAAGAGAAACAAGTGAGATTCCACATGACCCACATCACCTAGGAGTTCTATCAGGTGCGTCCAAAACGATTTCTGAGCCTATAGTACATTCGACACAAACCGTGCACCTATCTTGTGTCAAGATTAGCAACATGTCCAGAAGGACCGAAACAAGCCTCCACTTGAGCCTCGTCACCTAGTGGTGCCATCTGGTGGATCCAAAATGATTTCTGAGCCTATGGTACGTCCAACGCAAACCATGCACCTATATTGCACTGACACTAAAGCTGTCTCCGAACAAAAAGAAGTGAGATTCCTCATGACCCATGTCACCTAGGAGTTTTATCAATGCATCCAAAACGATGTATGAGCCTATGGTATTCGATGCAAACCGTGCACCTATCTTGTGTCAAGATTAGCACTATCTCTAAACCGATCGAAACGAGCTTTCACTTGAACCTTGTCACGTAGGAGTACCATCGATTGCGTCCAAAATGATTTGTAAGGCAATGGTACGTTTGGCGCAAACTATGCTTCAATCTTTCCACCCACACTGTCTCCTTAGAGAAAGAAGTGAGATTCCACATGACCCACATCACCTATGAGTTCCATCGGTTGCATCCAAAATGATTCCAAGCCTATGGTACATTCGATGCAAACCGAGCACCAATCCTTGGTCAAGATTAGCACTATCTCCAAACTGACCGAAATGAGCGTTCACTTGAGCCTTGTCACCTAGGAGTACTATCTGGTGTGTCCAAAATGATTTTCTGAGCTGATGGTACGTTTGGCGTAAACCCTGCACCAATCTTGCACCAGTCTCCAAAGAGAAACAAGTGAGATTCTACATGACCCACATCACTTAGGAGTTCCATCGGGTGCGTCCAAAATGATTTCCGAGCCTATGGTACATTTGATGCAAACCGTTCACCCACTTGCGTCAAGATTAGCACTATATCTGAAAGGATCGAAACGAGCTTTCACTTGGGCCTCGTCACCTAGTGGTACCAATAAATGCATCAAAAACGATTTCTTAGCCTATGGTACGTCTAGCGCCAACCATGCACCTATCTTGCACCGACACTAACACTATCTCCAACCGAAAAGAAGCAAGAATCCACATGACGCATGTCACCTAGGAGTTCCATCAGGTGCATCCAAAATGATTTTCCAGCCTATGGCACATTCGATGCAAACTGTGCACCTATCTTGGGTCAAGATTATCACTATCTCCAAACCAACCGAAATGAGCTTTCACTTGAACCTTGTCACCTAGTAGTACCATTGGGTTCGTCGAAAACATTTTTTGAGCCTATGGTACGTCTAGCACAAACCATGCACCTATCTTGCACTAACACTAACATAGTTTCTAGACAAAAAGAAGTGAGATTCCACATGACCCACGTTACCTATGAGTTCTAATGGGTGATTCCAAAACGATGTCCGTGCCTATGGCACGTGCGACGCAAACTATGCACCTATCTTGCACCAAGATTACCCTAATCTCCAAATGGACCGAAATGAGTCTTTCACTTGAGCCTCATCGCCTAGGAGTACCATCGGGTGTGTCCAAAATGATTTATGAGCCGATGGTACATTTGTAGCAAACCGTGCATCAATCTTGTACTGACACTAAAACTGTCTCTAAAGAGAAACAAGTGAGAATCCACATGACCCACGTCACCAAGGAGTTCCATCGGGTGCGTCCAAAATGATTTTTGAGCCTATGGTATATTCGACGCAAACCGTGCAACCACTTGCATCAAGATTAGCACTATGTCCACAAGGATCAAAATGAGCTTCCACTTGAGCCTTGTCACCTAGTGGTACCAACAAGTGCATCCAAAACAATTTCTGAGCCTATGGTACATCTAGCGCTAACCATGCACCCATCTTGCACTGACACTAACACTATCTCCAAACAAAAAAGAAGCAAGATTCCACATGATGCACGTCACCTAGGAGTTCCATCTGGTGCAACCAAAATGATTTTCCAGCCTATGGCATGTTCAACGCAAACCATGCACCTACTGAAATGAGCCTTGTAACGTAGGAGTACCATCGGGTGCGTCCAAAACGACTTCTAAGCTGATAGTACGTTTGGCGCAAACCGTGCACCAATCTTGCACCCACACTAACACTGTCTCCTAAGAGAAGCAAGTGAGATTTCACATGACCCACACCACCTAGGAGTTCTATCGGGTGCATCTAAAATGATTTCCGAGCATATGGTACATTTGACGCAAACCATGCACCTATCTTGGGTCAAGATTAGCACTATCTCCAAACCAACCGAAATAAGCTTTCACTTGAACCTTGTCACCTAGTAGTACCATCGGGTGCGTCCAAAATGATTTTTGAGCCGATGGTACGTTTGGTGCAAACCCTGCACCAATCTTGCACCCAGACTAACACAGTCTCCAAAGAGAAACAAGTGAGATTCCACATGACCCACATCACTAAGGAGTTCCACCGAGTGCGTCCAAAACGATTTCCGAGTCTATGGTACATTCAACGCAAACCGTTCACCCACTTCCGTCAAGATTAGCACTATGTCTAAAAGGATCGAAACGAGCTTCCACTTGAGCCTTGTCTCCTAGTGGTACCAATGAGTGTGTCTAAAAATATTTCTGAGCCTATGGTACATCTAGCACCAACCATGCACCTGTCTTGCACCGACACTAACACTGCCACCAAACAAAAATAAGCTAGATTCCACATGATCCACATCACCTGGGATTTTCGTCGGGTGATTTTCCAGCCTATGGCACGTTCGACGCAAACCGTGCACCTATCTTGCATCAGGATTAGCACTATCTCTAAAAGGACCGAAACGAGCTTCCACTTGAGCCTCATCACCTAGTGCTACCATTGGGTGCATCCAAAATGATGTCCGAGCGAATGGTACGTTCGACGCAAACCGTGCACCTATCTTGAGTCAAGATTAGCCTAATCTCCAAATGGACCGAAACGAGCTTTCACTTGGGCCTCGTCACCTTGGGGGTACTTCGGGTATATCCAAAGCGATTTCTTGGCCAATCGTACATTAGGAGCAAACCGTGCACCAATCTTGCACCCACACTAACACAGTCTCCAAAGAGAAACAAGTGAGATTCCATATGACCCACGTCACCTAGGAGTTGCGTCGGGTGCGTCCAAAACGTTTTCTGAGCCCATGGTACATTTGACAGAAACCATGCACCCACTTGCGTCAAGATTAGCACTATGTTTAAAAGGACCGAAACAAGCTTCCACTTGACCTTCGTCTCCTAGTGGTACCATCGGGTGCATCCAAAATGATTTGTGAGCCTATGGTATGTCTAGCGCGAACCATGCTCCTATCTTGCACTGACACTAACAGTATCTGCAAACAGAAAGAAGTGAGATTCCTCATGATGCACATCACCTTGGAGTTCTGTCGAGTGCATCCAAAACAATGTCTGAGCCTATGGTACATTCGACGCAAACTATGCGCCTATCTTGCATCAAGATTAGCACAATTTCCAAACGGACCGAACAGAGCTTTCACTTGAGCTTTGTCACCTAGGAGTACCATTGTGTGCATCCAAAATGATTTCTGAGCCGAAGGTACATTTGTCCCAAACTGTGCACCCACATTAATACTATCTCCTAACAAAAAGAAGTGAGATTCCACATGAGTCTTTCACTTGAGCCTCATCGCCTAGGAGTACCATCGGGTGTGTCTAAAATGATTTCTGAGCCGATGGTACATTTGGAGCAAACCGTGCATCAATCTTGTACTGACACTAAAACTGTCTCTAAAGAGAAACAAGTGAGAATCCACATGACCCACGTCACCAAGGAGTTCCATCGGGTGCGTCCAAAATGATTTTCGAGCCTATGGTATATTCGACGCAAACCGTGCAACCACTTGCATCAAGATTAGCACTATGTCCGCAAGGATCAAAACGAGCTTCCACTTGAGCCTTGTCACCTAGTGGTACCAACAAGTGCATCCAAAATAATTTCTGAGCCTATGGTACGTCTAGCGCCAACCATGCACCCATCTTGCACCGACACTAACACTGTCTCCAAACAAAAAAGAAGCAAGATTCCACATGATGCACGTCACCTAGGAGTTCCATCTGGTGCAACCAAAATGATTTTCTAGCCTATGGCATGTTCAACACAAATCGTGCACCTACTGAAATGAGCCTTGTCACGTAGGAGTACCATCGGGTGCGTCCAAAACGACTTCTAAGCTGATAGTATGTTTGGCGCAAACCGTGCACCAATCTTGCACCCACACTAACACTGTCTCCTAAGAGAAGCAAGTGAGATTTCACATGACCCACACCACCTAGGAGTTCCATCGGGTGCATCTAAAATGATTTCCGAGCATATGGTACATTTGACGCAAACCGTGCACCTATTTTGGGTCAAGATTAGCACTATCTCCAAACCAACCGAAATGAGCTTTCACTTGAACCTTGTCACCTAGTAGTACCATCGGGTGCATCCAAAATGATTTCTGAGCCGATGGTACGTTTGGTGCAAACCCTGCACCAATCTTGCACCCAGACTAACATAGTCTCCAAAGAGAAACAAGTGAGATTCCACATGACCCACGTCACCAAGGCGTTCCATCGGGTGCGTCCAAAACGATTTTCGAGCCTATGGTACATTCGACGCAAACCGTTCACCCACTTCCGTCAAGATTAGCACTATGTCTAAGAGGATCGAAACGAGCTTCCACTTGAGCCTTGTCACCTAGTGGTACCAATGAGTGTGTCTAAAATAATTTCTGAGCTTATGGTACATCTAGCGCCAACCATGCACCTGTCTTGCACCGACAGTAACACTGCCACCAAACGAAAATAAGCTAGATTCCACATGATCCACATCACCTGGGATTTCCATCGGGTGATTTTCCAGCCTATGGCACGTTCGACGCAAACCGTGCACCTATCTTACATCAGGATTAGCACTATCTCCAAAAGGACCGAAACGAGCTTCCACTTGAGCCTCATCACCTAGTGCTACCATTGGGTGCGTCCAAAATGATGTCCGAGCGAATGGTACATTCGACACAAACCGTGCACCTATCTTGAGTCAAGATTAGCCTAATCTCCAAATGGACCAAAACGAGCTTTCACTTGGGCCACATCACCTTGGGGGTACTTCGGGTACATCCAAAGCGATTTCTTGGCCGATCGCACATTAGGAACAAACCGTGCACCAATCTTGCACCCACACTAACACAGTCTCCAAAGAGAAACAAGAGAGATTCCACATGATCCACGTCACCTAGGAGTTGCGTCGGGTGCGTCCAAAACGTTTTCTGAGCCCATGGTACATTTGACAGAAACCATGCACCCACTTGCGTCAAGATTAGCACTATGTTTAAAAGGACCGAAACGAGCTTCCACTTGACCTTCGTCTCCTAGTGGTACCATCGGGTGCATCCAAAATGATTTGTGAGCCTATGGTATGTCTAGCGCGGACCATGCTCCTATCTTGCACTGACACTAACACTATCTGCAAACAGAAAGAAGTGAGATTCCTCATGATGCACGTCACCTAGGAGTTCCATCGAGTGCATCCGAAACAATGTCCGAGCCTTTGGTACATTCGACGCAAACTATGCGCCTATCTTACATCAAGATTAGCACAATTTCCAAACAGACCGAACTGAGCTTTCACTTGAGTTTTGTCACCTAGGAGTACCATTGCGTGCATCTAAAATGATTTCTGAGCCGAAGGTACATTTGTCCCAAACTGTGCACCCACATTAACACTATCTCCTAACAGAAAGAAGTGAGATTCCACATGAGTCTTTCACTTGAGCCTCATCGCCTAGGAGTACCATCGGGTGTGTCCAAAATGATTTCTGAGCCGATGGTACATTTGGAGCAAACCGTGCATCAATCTTGTACTGACACTAAAACTGTCTCTAAAGAGAAACAAGTGAGAATCCACATGACCCACGTCACCAAGGAGTTCCATCGGGTGCGTCCAAAACGATTTTTGAGCCTATGGTATATTCGACGCAAACCGTGCAACCACTTGCATCAAGATTAGCACTATGTCCGCAAGGATCAAAATGAGCTTCCACTTGAGCCTTGTCACCTAGTGGTACCAACAAGTGCATCCAAAACAATTTCTGAGCCTATGGTACGTCTAGCGCCAACCATGCACCCATCTTGCACCGACACTAACACTGTCTCCAAACAAAAAAGAAGCAAGATTCCACATGATCCACGTCACCTAGGAGTTGCGTCGGGTGCATCCAAAACGTTTTCTGAGCCCATGGTACGTTTGACAGAAACCATGCACCCACTTGCGTCAAGGTTATCACTATGTTTAAAAGGACCGAAACAAGCTTCCACTTGACCTTCGTTTTCTAGTGGTACCATCGGGTGCATCCAAAATGATTTGTGAGCCTATGGTATGTCTAGCGCGGACCATGCTCCTATCTTGCACTGACACTAACACTATCTGCAAATAGAAAGAAGTGAGATTCCTCATGATGCACGTCACCTAGGAGTTCCATTGAGTGCATCCAAAACAATGTCCGAGCCTTTGGTACATTCGACGCAAACTATGCGCCTATCTTACATCAAGATTAGCACAATTTCCAAACAGACCGAACCGAGCTTTCACTTGAGCTTTGTCACCTAGGAGTACCATTGCGTGCATCCAAAATGATTTCTGAGCCGAAGGTACATTTGTCCCAAACTGTGCACCCACATTAACACTATCTCCTAACAGAAAGAAGTGAGATTCCACATGACCCACATCACCTAGAAGTTCCATCCAGTGCGTCCAAAACAATTTC
Source organism: Saccharum hybrid cultivar R570 (assembly GCA_038087645.1). NCBI lineage: Eukaryota > Viridiplantae > Streptophyta > Magnoliopsida > Poales > Poaceae > Saccharum > Saccharum hybrid cultivar. The sequence continues at coordinate 14,295,522 of JAQSUU010000556.1, forward strand.
CGAGCCTATGGTACATTCGACGCAAACTGTGTAACTATCTTGGGTCAAGATTAGCACTATGTCCGAAAGAACCGAAATGTGCATCCATTTGAGCCTCGTCACCTAGTGGTAACATCAAGTGCGTCCAAAATGATTTATGAGCCTATAGTATGTCTAGCGCAAACCATGCACCTATCTTGCACCACACTAACACTGTCACCAAACAGAAAGAAGTGAGATTCCACATGACCCACATCACCTAGGAGTTCGATTGGGTGCATCCAAAATGATTTCTGAACCTATGGTACGTTCGAAGCAAACCGTTTACCTATCTTGCGTCAAGTTTAGCACTATCTCCAAAAGGACCGAAACGAGCTTTCACATGAGCTTTGTCGCCTAGGAGTATCATCGGGTGCGTCCAAAATGATTTCTCAGCTGAGGATACGTTTGGCGCAAACTATGCACCTATCTTGCATTAACACTAACACTGTCTCCAAACGGAAATAAGATAGATTTCACATGACCCACATCAGCTAGGAGTTCTATCGGGTGCGTCCAAAATGATTTTTTGAGCCTATGACATGTTCAACACAAACCGTGCACCTACCTTACATCAAGATTAGCACTATCTCCAAATGGACCAAAATAAGCTTCCACTTAAGCCTCGTCACCTAGTGGTACCATTGCGTGCATCCAAAATGATTTCTAAGCCTACGGTACGTCTAGCGCAAACTGTGCACCTACCTTGCACTGACACTAATGCTGTCTCTAAAGAGAAACAAGTGAGATTCCACATGACCCATGTCAACTAGGACTTCCATCGGGTGCGTCCAAAATGATTTTTCAGCCTATGACACGTTCGACGCAAACCGTGCACCTATATTGCGTCAAGATTAGCACTATCTCCAAACGGACCGAAACGAGCTTCCACTTGAGCCTCGTTGCCTAGTGGCACCATCGGGTGCGTCCAAAACGATTAATGAGCCTACAGTACGTCTAGCGCAAACCATAAACCTATCTTGCACTGACACTACACTGCCTCCAAACGGAAAGAAGTGAGATTCCACATGACCCACGTCACGTAGGAGTTCTATTGGGTGCATCTAAAATGATGTCTGAGCCTATGGTATGTTCAATGCAAACCGTGCACCGATCTTGAGTTAAGATTAGCCCAATCTCCAAATGGACCAAAACAAGCTTTCACTTGAGCCTCGTCACCTAGGGGTACCATCAGGTACATCCAAAATGATTTTCTAAGTCGATGGTACATTTGGAGGAAACCATGAACCAATCTTGCACCGACACTAATATTGTTTCCAAAGAGAAACAAGTGAGATTCCATATGACCCACATCACCTAGGAGTTCTATCGGGTGCGTCCAAAATGATTTCTAAGCCTATGGTACATTTGATGCAAACCGTGCATCTATCTTGCGTCAAGATTAGCACTATATCCGAAAGGACCAAAATGAGCTTCCACTTCAGCCTCGTCACCTAGTGGTACCATCGGGTGTGTCAAAAATGATTTCTGACCCACGGTACGTCTAGCGCAAATCATGCACGTATCTTGCACAAACACTAACACTGTCTCCAAACAGAAATAACTGAGATTTCACATCACCCACATCACCTAGGAGTTCCATCAGGTGCGTCCAAAATAATGTCTGAGCCTATGGTAAGTTCGATGCAAACCGAGAACCTATCTTGAGTCAAGATTAGCCTACCTTCAAATGGACGAAACGAACTTTCACTTGAGCCTCGTCACCTAGGTGTACCATCGGGTATGTCCAAAATGATTTCCAAGCCGATGGTATGTTTGGAGAAAACTGTGCACCAATCTTGCATCGACACTAATATTGTCTCCAAAGACAAACAAGCGAGATTCCACATGACCCACATCACCTAGGAGTTCCATCGGGTGCGTACAAAAGGATTTTCGAGCCTATGGTACATTCGACGCAAACCGTGCACCTATGTTACGTTAAGAATAGCCCTATGTCCGAAAGGACCGTAACGAGCTTCCAATTGAGTGTCGCCACCTAGTGGTACTATCGGTTGCATCCAAAACAATTTCTGAGCCTACGGTACGTCTAGCGCAAATCGTGCACCAATTTTGCACAGACACTAACGCCGTCTCCAAATGAAAAGTGAGATTCCACATCACCCATGTCACCTAGGAGTTCCATCGGGTGCGTCCAAAATGATGTTTGAGCCTATGGTACGTTCGATGCAAGCCGTGCATCTATCTTGAGTCAAGATTAGCCCTATCTCCAAATAGACCGAAACGAGCTTTCACTTGAGCCTCATCACCTAGGAGTACCATCGGGTATGTCCAAAATGACTTCTGAGCCAATGGTATGTTTGGAGCAAACCGTGCACCAATCTAGCACTGACACTAATACTGTCAAAAAAGAGAAAGAAGTGAGATTCCACATGACCCACATCGCCTAGCAGTTCCATCGGGTGCATACAAAAGGATTTCCAAGCCTATGGTACATTCGACACAAACCGTGCACCTATGTTACGTCAAGAATAGCCTATGTCCGAAAGGACTGTAATGAGCTTCAAATTGAGCCTTGTCACCTAGTGGTACCATCGGGTGCGTCCAAAACGATTTCTAAGCCTACAGTACGTCTAGCGCAAATTATGCACCAATCTTGCACAGACACTAACGTCGTCCCCAAATGAAAAGAAGTGAGATTCCACACCACCCATGTCACTTAGGCGTTCCATCAGGTGCGTCCAAAATGATGTTCGAGCCTGTGGTACATTCGACGTAAATCGTGCACCTAACTTGCGTAAAGATTAGCACTATGTTCAAAAGGACCGAAACAAGCTTCCACTTGAGCCTCATCACATAGTGGTGCTATTGGGTGCGTCCAAAATGATTTATGAGCCTATGGCACTTCCAGCGCAAACCATGCACCTAGATTGCACTGACACTAAAACTGTTTGTAAATAGGAAGAAGTGAGATTCCTCATGACCCATGTCACCAAGGAGTTCCATCGAGTGCGTCCAAAACGATGTCCAAGCCTTTGGTACATTCCAAGCAAACCGTGCACCTATCTTATGTCAAGAATATCACTATCTCCAAACTGATCAAAACAAGCTTTCACTTGAGCCTTGTCACCTAGGAGTACCATCGAGTGCGTCCAAAACGATTTCTGAGCTGATGGTACATTTGGCGCAAACCGTGCACCAATCCTGCACCCACACTAGCACAGTCTCCAAAGAGAAACAAGTGAGATTCCACATGACCCACATCACCTAGGAGTTCCATCGGGTGCGTACAAAAGGATTTCCGAGCCTATGGTACATTCGATGCAAACCATGCACCTATCTTGCGTCAAGGTTTGCACTATGTCCAAAAGGACCGTAACGAGCTTCCACTTGAGCCTCATCACCTAGTGGTACCATCGAGTGTGACCAAAACGATTTTTGAGCCTATGGTACGTCTAGAGCAAATCATGCACCTAAGTTGCACATACACTAAGGTTGTCTCCAAACGAAAAAAGTGAGATTCCACATCACCCACATCACGTAGGAGTTCCATCTGGTGCTTCCAAAATGATGTTCGAGCCTATGGTACATTCAATGCAAACCGTGCACCTATCTTGAGTCAAGATTAGTCCTATCTCCAAATGGACCTAAACGAGCCTTCACTTGAGCCTCGTCACCTAGGAGTACCATCGGGTATGTCCAAAATGATTTCTGAGCTGATGGTATGTTATGAAGCAAACTGTGCACCAATCTAGCCCTAACACTAATACTGTCGCCAAAGAGAAACAAGTGACATTCCACTTGATCCACGTCACCTAGGAGTTCCATCGGGTGCGTCCAAAACGATTTCCGAGCCTATTGTACATTAGACTATACACTCAACGTAAACCGTGCATCTGTCTTGTGTCAATATTAGCATTATCCAAAAGGACCGAAACAAGCTTCCACTTGAGCCTCGTCACCTAGTGGTGCCATCGGTTGTGTCCAAAATGATTTCTAAGCCTATGGCACTTCCAGCGCAAACCATGCACCTATCTTGCACTAACACTAACACTGTCTCTAAATAGAAAGAAGTGAGACTCCTCATGACCCACGTCACCTAGGAGTTTGATCGAGTGCGTCCAAAATGATGTCAGAGGCTATGGTATGTTCCACGCAAACCGTGCACCTATCTTGTGCCAAGATTAGCGCTATCTCCAAACTAACCGAAACAAGCTTTCACTTGAGCCTTGTCACCTAGGAGTACCATTGGGTGCATCCAAAATGATTTCTGAGTCGATGGTACGTTTGGCGCAAACCGTGCACCAATCTTGCACCCACGCTAACACAGTCTCCAAAGAGAAACAAGTGAGATTCCACATGACCCACATCACCTAGGAGTTCCATCGAGTGCGTACAAAATGATTTCTGAGCCTATGGTACATTCGATGCAAACCGTGCACCTATGTTGCGTCAAGATTAGCACTATGTTCGAAAAGGAACATAGCGAGCTTCCACTTGAGCCTCGTCACCTAGTGGTGCCATCGGATGCGTCCAAAATGATTTCTGAGCCTGTGGCACTTCCAGCACAAACCTTGCACCTATCTTGCATTGACACTAAAACTATCTCTAATTGGAAAGAAGTGAGATTCCTCATGACCCACGTCACCTAGGAGTTCTATCAAGTGCATCCAAAACGATGTCCGAGCCTATGGTACGTTCCACGCAAACCTTTCACCTATCTTGTGTCAAGATTAGCACAATCTCCAAACAGACGAAACGAGCTTCCACTTGAGCCTTGTCAACTAGGAGTACCATCAGGTGCATCCAAAATATTTATGAGCCTATGGTACGTTTTTTGCAAACTGTGCACCTATCTTGCACCGACACTAACACTATGTCCAAACAGACCGAAGCGAGATTCCACAGGACCCACGTCAACTAGGAGTGCCATCGGGCTTGTCCAAAACGATTTCTAAGCCTATGGTACATGTGTCACAAATCGTGCACCTAACTTGCACCAAAAGTAACACTGTCTCCAAGCAGACCAAAGTGAGAATCCACATGACCAATGTCACCTATGAGTTCCAACTAGTGAGTCCAAAATGATTTTTGAGCCTATGGTACGTTCAGTGGAAACCATGCACGTATCTTGCTTCAAGATTAGCACTATCTCCAAACGGATCGCAATGAGCTTCCACTTGAGCCTCGTCATCTAGGAGTACCATCGGATGTGTCGAAAATGATTTCTGAGCCTATGGTATGTTTGGTGCAGACCGTGCACCTATCTTGCATCGACACAAATATTGCCTCCAAATGGACCGAAGCGTGATTTCACATGACCCACGTCACCTAGGAGTACCATCGGGCGTGTCCAAAATGATTTCTAAGCCTATGGTACATGTGGCGGAAATCATGCACCTAAGTTGCACCGACAGTAACACTATCTCCAAACATACCGAAGCAAGATTCTACATGAGCCATGTCACCTAGGAGTTCCACCTGGTGCGTCCAAAATAATTTCTAAGCCTATGGCATGTTCAGCGAAAACCATGCACCTATCTTGCGTCAAGATTGGCACTATCTCCAAACGAAACCAAACAAGCTTCCAATTGAGCCTCGTCACCTTGGAGGACCATCAGGTGCATCCAAAATGATTTCTGAGCCTATGATACGTTTGCCACAAATCATGCACCTATCTTGCACCAACACTAACACTATCTCCAAATGGACCAAAGCGAGATTCACCAAGGAGTTCCATAGGGTGCATCCAAAATGATTTTCCAAGCCTATGGTACGCTCAACGGAAACCGTGCACCTATCTTGCGTCAAGATTAGCATTATCTCTAAACGGATCGAAACGAGCTTCTAGTTGAGCCTTGTCACCTATGAGTACCATCGGGTGCGTCTAAAATGATATATGAGCCTAGGGTACTTTTGGCGCAAACCTTGCACCTATCTTTCACTGACACTAACACATTCGCCAAATAGACCAAAGCGAGATTGCATATGACCCACGTCACCCAGGAGTTCCATCGAGTGCATCAAAAATGATTTCCAAGCCTTATGGTACATTCGGCGCAAACTGTGCACCTATCTTGCGTTAAGATTAGCACTATGTCCTTCCACTTGAGCCTCATCACCTAGTGGTACCATCGAGTGCGTCCAAAATGATTTTTGAGCCTACGGTACGTCTAGCGCAAATCGTGCACCTAACTTGCACAAACACTAACGTTGTCTCCAAACGCACCAAAGCGAGATTTCGCATGATCCACGTCACCTAGGAGTCCCATCGAGTATGTCCAAAATGATTTCTAAGCCTATGGTACGCTAGGCAGAAACCATGCACCCATCTTGCGTCTCGATTAGCTCGATCTCCAAACAGACCAAACGAGCTTCCACTTGAGCCTTGTCAAATAGGAGTACCATCGGGTGTGTCCAAAACTATTTCTTACCCTATGGTACGTTTTGCGCAAACCGTGCACCTATCTTGCACCGACACTAACACTGTCTCCAAACAGACCAAAGTGAGATTCAACATGACCCATGTCACCTAGGAGTACCATCGGCCATGTCCAAAACGATTTATGGGCCTATGGTACGTGTGGCGCAAATCGTGCACCTAAGTTGCACCGACAGTAACCCTGTCTCCTAACAGACCAAAGCAAGATTCCACATGACCCATGTTACCTATGAGTTCCTTCGGGTGCATCCAAAATGATTTTTGAGCATATGGTACGTTCGGCGGAAACCGTGCACCTATCTTGTCTCAAGATTAGCATTATCTCCAAAAGGGCCTAAACAAGCTTCCACTTGAGCCATCTCACCTAGGAGTACCATCAGGTTCGTCAAAAATGATTTCTGAGCCAATGGTACGTTTGGCACAAAATGGTGCACCTATCTTGCACCAACACTAACATTGTCTACAAACGGACTGAATCGTGATTCCACAGGACCCACATCACCTTAGATTTCTATCGGGTGTGTCCAAAATGATTTTAGAGCCTATGGCATGTTCGACGCAAACCATGCACCTATCTAGCGTCTAGATTAGCACTATTACCAAATGGACCCAAACAATCTTTCACTTGAGCCTCGTCGCCTATGGATACCATCAGGTGCGTCTAAAATGATTTCTGAGCCCATGGTACCTTTGGCGCAAATCATGCACCAATCTTGCACTGACACTAACATTGTCTCCAAACGGACCGGAACAAGATTTCACGTGACCCATGTCACCAAGGAGTTCCATCGGGTGTATCCAAATGATTTTTGAGCCTATGGTACGTTTGACACAAATAGTGTACCTATCTTGCATCAAGATTAGCACTATGTCCAAACGGACGGGAACGAACTTCCAATTGAGCCTCGCCACCTAGGAGTACCATCAGGTGCATCCAAAATGATTTCTACACCTATGGTACGTTTGGCGCAAACCATGCACCTATCTTGCACTAACACTAACACTAATACTCTCTCCAAATGGAGCAAAGTGAGATTCCATATCACCCTCGTCACCTAGGAGTTCCATCGGATGCGTCCAAAATAATTTCTGGGCCTTATGGTACATTTAGTGCAAACCATGCTCCTATCTTGCGTCAAGATTAGCACTATCTCCAAATGAACACAAACAAGCTTCCACTTGAGCCTCGTCGCCTAGGAGTACCATCAGGTGCGTCCAAAATTATTTCTAAGCCTATGGTATATTTGGTGCAAATTGTGCACCTATCTTGCACGGACACTAACTGTCTCCAAACGGACCGGAACGAGATTCCACAAGACCCATGTCACATAGGAGTTCCATTGGGTGCATCCAAAATGATTTTCGAGCCTATGATATGTTCATCAAAAACTGTGCACCTATCTTGCGTCAAGATTACCACTATGTCTAAATGGACGCAAACAAGCTTCCAATTGAGCCTCATCACATAAGAGTACCATCGGGTGTGTCCACAATGATTTTAGAGCCTATGGTAATTGGCACAAACCATGCACCTATATTGCACTGACACTTACATTGTCTCCAAATGGACCAAAGCAAGATTCCACATGACCCACGTCACCAAGGAGTTCCATGGGGTGCGTCCAAAATGATTTTTGAGCCTTATGGTACTTCGGCGCAAGCCATACACCTATCTTGTGTCGAGATTAGCACTATCTCATAATGGACCCAAACAACCTTCCACTTGAGCCTCATCACCTAGGAGTACCATAGGATGCATCCAAAAAAATTTCTGAGTGCATCGTATGTTTTCCGCAAATTGTGCACCTATCTTGCCCTAACACTGACACTGGCTCAAAATAGACCGAAGCGAGATTCCACATGACTCACGTCACCTAGGAGTTCCATCGGGTGCATCCAAAATGATTTTCTGAGCCTATGGTTTGTTTGGCACAAACTGTGTACCTATCTTGTGTCAAGACTAGCACTATCTCCAAACTGATTGAAACAAGCCTCCAATTGAGTCTCTTCCCCTAGGAATACCATTAGGTGTATCCAAAACGATTTCTGAGCCTATGGTCCGTTTGGCATGAACCGTGTACATATCATGCGTTAAGATTAGCACTATATCCAAACAGATCGGAGCAAGCTTCCAATTAAGCCCCGTTACCTAGGAGTACCATCGAGTGCGTCCAAAATGATTTCTGAGCCTATGGTACATTTGGCGCAAACCGTGCACCTATCTTGCTCCAACACTAACAATATCTCCAAACGGACCGAAGTGAGATTCCAAATGACCCATGTCACCTTAGAGTTCCATTGGGTGCGTCCAAAATGATTTCTAAGCCTTATGGTACATTCGGCGCAAACCGTGTACCTATCTTGCGTCAAGATTAGCACTATCTCCAAACGGACCCGAACAAGCTTCCACTTGACCCTCATCGCCCAGGAGTACCATCGGGTGCGTCGAAAATGATTTCTGAGCCTATGGTACGTTTGGCGCAAACTATGCAACTATCTTGCACCGACACTAACACTATATCCAAACAAACCGAAGCGAGATTCCACATGACCCACATCAACTGGAGTTCCATTGGGTGCGTACAAAATGATTTCTGAGACTTGTGGTATGTTTGGCGCAAACCGTGCACCTATACTGCGTTAAGATTAGCACTATCACCAATTAGACCCAAACAAGCTTCGACTTGAGCCTCTCACCTAGGAGTATCATCGGGTGCAGCCAAAACAATTTCGAAGCCTATGGTACGTTTGGCGCAAATCGTGCACCTGCCTTGCACCGACACTAACATTGTCTCTACATGAACCGAAGTGAGATTCCACATGACCCACATCACCTAGGAGTTCCATTGGGTGCGTCCAAAATAATTTCTGAGCCTTATGGTACATTCGGCGCAACCGTGCACCTATCTTGTGTTAAGATTAGCACTATCTCTAAAAGGGCCTAAACAAGCTTCCACTTGAGCCTTGTCAACTAGGAGTACGGGGTGCGTCGAAAACGATTTCTGAGCCAATGGTATATTTGGCGCAGACAGTGCACCTATCTTTTACCGACACTAACATTGTCTGCAAATGGACTGAAGTGAGATTCCACATGACCCACGTCACCTAGGTTTTCCATCAGGTGTGTCCAAAATAATTTTAGAGTCTATGGTACGTTCAACGAAAACAGCGCACCTATCTTGAGTCACGATAAGCACTATTTCAAAGCAGACCCAAACAAGCTTCCACTTGACCCTCATCACCTAGGAGTACCATCAGATGCGTCTAAAAAGATTTTCTGAGCCTATGGCACGTTAGGTGCAAACTGTGCACCAATCTTGCACGGACACTGACACTGTCTCTAAACGGACCAGAACGAGATTCCACGTGACCCAGTCACCTAGGACTTCCATCGGGTGCGTCCAAATCATTTCTGGGCCTATTATATGTTTGGCACAAACAGTTTACCTCTCTTGCATCAAGATTACTATCTCCAAATGGATGGGAACGAACTTCCAATTGAGCCTCGTCACCTAGGAGTACCATCGGGTGCGACCAAAATGACTTCTGAGCCTATGGTATGTTTGGTGCAAGCCATGCACCTATCTTGTGTCAAGATTACCACTATCTCCAAATGGACCCAAATAAGCTTCCAATTAAGCCTCATCACCTAGGAGTCCATCGGTTGCGGCCAAAATGATTTCTGAGTCTATGGTACGTTAGGCACAAACCGTGTACCTATCTTGCACCGGCATTAACACGGTCTCCAAACAGATCGAAGCGAGATTCCACATGACCCTCGTGACCAAGGAGTTCCATTGGGTGCGTCCAAAGTGATTTTCGAACCTATGGTACGCTTGGCGAAAACCGTGCACCTATCTTGCATCAAGATTAGCACTATTCCAAAACAGACCAAACGAGCATCCACTTGAGCCTCGTCAACTAGGAGTACCATCAGATGTGACAAAAACTATTTCTGAGCCTATGGTACGTTTGGCGCAAACCATGCACCTATGTTGCACCGACAGTAACACTGTCCCCAAATAGACCGAAGCGAGATTCCACATGACCCATGTCACGTAGGAGTTCCATGGGGTGCGTCCCAAACGACTTTTGAGCCTTATGGTACATTTGGCATAAGGCGTGCACCTATCTTGCATCAAAGTTTGCACTATATCCAAATGGACCCAAACAAGATTTTAGTTGAGCCTCATCACCTAGGAGTACCATAGGGTGCATTCAAAATGATTTCTAAGCCTATCATATGTTTGCCGCAAACTGTGACGTATCCTGCACTGACACTAGCTCAAAATGGACCGAAACAAGATTCCACATGACCCTCATCACCTAGGAGTTCCATCGGGTGCGTCCAAAATGATTTCTAAGACTAATGGTACGTTTGGCACAAACCGTGTACCTTTATTTTGTCAAGATTAGTACTATCTCCAAACAGACTGAAACAAGCCTCCAATTGAGCCTCTTCCCCTAGGAGACCATCAGGTGCGTCCAAAAGGATTTTTGTGCTGATGGTACGTTTGGCGCAAACCGTGCACCAATCTTGCACCAACACTAACAATGTCTCCAAAGAGAAACATGCGAGATTTCACATGATCCACGTCACCTAGGAGTTCCATTAGGTGCATCCAAAATGATTTCTGAGCCTATGATATGTTTGGTGCAAACCCTGCACCTATCTTGCACTAACACTAACACTGTCTCCAATCGGACCGAAGCGAGATTCCACATGACCCACGTCACCTAGGAGTTCCATCGGGTGTGTCCAAAATGATTTATGATCCTTATGGTACATTCAGCGTAAACCATGGTCCTATCTTGCATCAAGATTAGTATTATCTCCAATTGGACCCAAACAAGCTTCCACTTGAGCCTCGTCGCATAGGAGTACGACAGGCTACATCCAAAATGATTTCTAAGCCTATGTTACATTTGGTGCAAACTATGCACCTATCTTGCATGGACACTAACACTGTCTCCAAATGGACCAGAGCGAGATTCCACATGACCCATGTCACCTATGAGTTCCATTAGGTGCATCCAAAATGATTTTTGAGCCTATGGTACATTCGGCGAAAACCGTGCACCTATCTTGCGTCAAGATTAGCACTATCTCTAAAAGGACCCAAACGAGCTTCCAATTGAGATGCATCACCTAGGAGTACCATCGGGTGAATCCAAAATGATATCAAAATCTAAGATACATTTGGTGTAAACCGTGCACCTATCTTGCACTAACACTAACACTATCCAAACGGACTGAAGCAAGATTCCACATGACCCACGTCACCCAGGAGTTCCATGGGGGTGTGTCCAAAACGACTTTTGAGCCTTATGGTACATTTGACGCAAGCCATGCACCTATCTTGTCTCAAGATTACCACTATCTCCAAATAGACCCAAACAAGCTTCCACTTGAGCCTCATCACCTAGGAGTCCATCGGTTGCGGCCAAAATGATTTCAGAGTCTATGGTACGTTAGGTGCAAACCGTGCACCTATCTTGCACCGGCATTAACACTATCTTCAAACAGATCAAATCAAGATTCCACATGACCCTCGTGACCCAGGGGTTCCACTAGGTGCGTCCAAAGTGATTTTCGATCCTATGGTACGCTCGGCGGAAACCGTGCACCTATTTCGCGTCAAGATTAGCGCTATCTCCAAACAGACCAAACGAGCATCCACTTGAGCTTCGTCAACCAGGAGTACCATCAGATGTGACCAAAACTATTTCTGAGCCTATGGTACGTTTGGCGCAAACCGTGCACCTATGTTGCACCGATAGTAACATTGTCTCCAAATGGACCGAAGCAAGATTCCACATGACCCATGTCACCTTGGAGTTCCATGGGGTGCGTCCCAAACGACTTTTGAGCCTTATGGTACATTCCGCGCAAGGCGTGCACCTATCTTGCGTCAAGGCTAGTACTATCTCCAAATGGACCCAAACAAGCTTCCAGTTGAGCCTCATCACCTAGGAGTACCATACGGTGCATTCAAAATGATTTCTAAGCTTATTGTATGTTTGCTGCAAACTGTGGACCTATCTTGCACTGACACTGACACTGGCTTGAAATGGACCGAAACGAGATTCCACATGACCCATGTCACCTAGGAGTTCCATCGGGTGCGTCCAAAATGATTTCTGAGCCTATGGTACGTTTGGCACAAACCGTGTACCTATCTTGTGTCAAGATTAGTACTATCTCCAAACGGACTGAAACATGCCCCCAATTGAGCCTCTTCTCCTAGGAGTACCATCGGGTGCGTCCAAAATTGTTTCTGAGCCAATGGTACGTTTGGCGCAAACTGTGCACCAATCTTGCACCAACACTAACAGTGTCTCCAAAGAGAAACATGTGAGATTCCACATGACCCACGTCACCTAGGAGTTCCATTAGGTGCATCCAAAATGATTTCTGAGCCTATAGTATGTTTGGTGCAAACCCTACACCTATCTTGCACTGACACTAACACTATCTCCAATGGGACCAAAGCGAGATTCCACATGACCCACGTCACATAGGAGTTCCATCAGGTGTGTCCAAAATGATTTATGATCCTCATGGTACATTCATCGTAAACCATGCTCCTATCTTGCATAAAGATTAGCATTATCTCCAATTAGACCCAAAGAAGCTTTCACTTGAGCCTCGTCGCATAGGAGTACGATAGGCTGCATCCAAAATTATTTCTAAGCCTATGGTACATTTGGTACAAACTATGCACCTATCTTGCATGGACACTAACACTGTCTCTAAACAGACAAGATCGAGATTCCACATGACCCATGTCACCTAGGAGTTGCATCGGGTGCATCCAAAATGATTTTTGAGCCTGTGGTATGTTTGGCGAAAACCATGCACCTATCTTGCGTCAAGATTAGCACTATCTCCAAAAGGACCCAAACAAGCTTTCAATTGAGATTCATCACCTAGGAGTACCATCGGGTGCGCCCAAAATAATTTCAGAATCTAAGGTGCGTTTGGTGTAAATCGTGCATCTATCTTGCACTACCACTAACATTGTCTAAACGGACTGAAGCAAGATTCCACATGACCCACGTCACCCAGGAGTTCCATGGGGGTGCGTCCAAAATGATTTTTGAGCCTTATGGTACATTTGGCGCAAGCCGTGCACTATCTTGCATCAAGATCAAAGCGAGATTCCACATGACCCTCATGACCTAGGAGTTCCACTAGGTGCGTCCAAAGTGATTTCTAAACCTATGGTACGCTCGGTGAAAACCGTGCTCCTATCTTGCGTCAAGATTAGCACTATCTCCAAACAGACCAAACGAGCATCCACTTGAGCGTCATCAACCAGGAGTACCATCGGATGTGACCAAAACTATTTCTGAGCCTATGGTCGTTTGGCGCAAACCGTGCACCTATGTTGCACCAACAGTAACACTATCTCCAAATGGACCGAAGCGAGTTTCCACCTGACCCATGTCACCTAGGAGTTCCATGGGGTGCATCCAAAATGATTTTGGAGCCTTATGTTATATTCGGCGCAAGCCATACACCTATCTTGCGTCAAAATTAGCACTATCTCTAGATAGACCCAAACAAGCTTCCACTTGAGCCTCATCACCTAGGAGTACCGTCGGTTGCATCGAAAACGATTTCTGATCCTTTGGTACCTTTGGCACAAATCGAGCACCTATCTTGCACTAACACTAATGCTGTCTCCAAATAAACCAAAGCGAGATTCCACATGACCCACATCACCTAGGAGTACCATCGGGCATGTCCAAAATGATTTCTGAGCCTATGGTACATGTGGCCCAAATCATGAACCTATCTTGCATTGATAGTAACACTGTCTCCAAAAGGACCGAAGCGAGATTCCACATGAGCCACATGACCTAAGAGTTCCATCAGGTGCATCCAAAATGATTTCTGAGCCTTATGGTACATTTAGCGGAAACCATGCACCTATCTTGTGTCTAGAGTAGCACTATCTCCAAATGGACCCAAACAAGCTTTTAGTTGAGCCTCGTCACCTAGGAGTACCATCAGGTGCGTCCAAATTGATTTCTAAGCCCATGGTACGTTTGCTGAAAATCATGCACCTATCTTGCACCGACACTAACATTGTCACCAAACAGATCGAAGCGAGATTTCACATGACTCACATCAATTAGGAGTTCCATCAGGTGCGTCCAAAATGATTTCTGAGACTCTGGAACATTTGGCACAAAACCATTTACCTATCTTGCATCAAGATAAGCACTATCTCCAATCAGACTGAAATGAGCTTCCACTTGAGCTTCATGACCTAGGAATACCATTAGGTGCATCCAAAATGATTTCTGAGCATATGGTTCATTTGGTGCAAACCGTGCACCAACACTAACACTGTCTCCAAACGGACCAAAGCGAGATTCCTCGTGACCCACGTCACCTAGGAGTTCCATTCGGTGCGTCCAAAATTATTTTTGAGACTTATGGTATGTTCGGCGCAAACCGTGTCTTATCTTGCATAAAGATTAGCACTATCTCCGAACAGACTCAAACAAGCTTTCACTTGAGCCTCATCACCTAGGAGTACCATATGGTGCATCCAAAATGATTTCTGATCCTATGGTATGTTGGGGCAAACCATGCACCTATCTCGCACCGACACTAAAACTATTTCCAAACAGACTGAAACGAACTTCCATTTGAGCCTCATCATCTAGTGGTACCATCGGGTGCGTCCAAAATGATTTTCTGAGCCTATGGTATGTCTAGCGCAAACTATGCACCTATCTTGCACTAACAATAACACTGTCTCTAAATGGAAAAAAGTGAGATTCCACATGACCCATCTCACCTAGGAGTTCCATTGGGTGCGTCCAAAATGATGTCTGAGCTAATGGTACATTCGATGCAAACTGTGCACCTATCTTGCATCAAGATTAGCACCCCAAACGGACAGAAACGAGTTTTCGCTTGAGCCTCACCACCTAGGAGTACCATCAGGTGCGTCCAAAATGTTTTCTGAGCCGATGGTACGTTTGGCACAAACCGTGCACCAATCTTGCATTGACACTAAGCTGTCTCCAAAGAGAAACAAGTGAGATTTCACATGACCCACATCAGCTAGGAGTTCCATCGAGTATGTCCAAAATGATTTCCAAGCCTATGGTACGTTCGATGCAAGCCATGTACTTAGCACTATCTCCAAACAGGCAAAAATGAGCTTCCACTTAGGCCTCATCACCAACTCCAAGGGACATTCTACGCAAGGGACATTCTACGCAAACCGTCGAACATTAGCACAATCTCCAAACGGACCGAAATAAACTTTCACTTGAGCTTTGTCACCTAGGAGTACTATCGTTTGCGTCCAAAATTATTTCTAAGCCGATGGTACATTTGGCGCAAACTGTGCACCAATCTTTCATCCATACTAACATTGTCTCCTAAGAGAAACAAGGAGGTTCCACATGACCCACACCACGTAGGAGTTCCATCAGGTGTGTCCAAGACGATTTTCGAGCCTATGGTACATTCGATGCAAACCGTGCACCTATCTTGCATCAAGATTAGCAATATGTTCGAAAGGACCGAAACAAGCTTCCACTTGAGCCTCGTCCCCTAGTCGTACCATCAGGTGCGTCCAAAATGATTTTTGAGCCTATGTTACATCTAGTGCAAACCATGCACCTATCTTGCACTGACACTAATATTGTCTCCAAACAGAAAGAAGTGAGATTCCTCTTGACCCACGTCACCTAGGAGTTCCATCGAGTGCGTCCAAAACGATGTCCGAGCCTAAGGGACATTCGATGCAAACCGTCCAACATTAGCACAATCTCCAAACGAACCGAAATGAACTTTCACTTGAGCTTTGTCACCTAGGAGTACTATCGGGTGCATCTAAAATTATTTCTAAGCCGATGGTACATTTGGCGCAAACCGTGCACCAATCTTTCACCCGCACTAACATTGTCTCCTAAGAGAAACAAGGAGATTCCACATGACCCACACCACCTAGGAGTTCCATCAGGTGCGTCCAAGATGATTTTCGAGCCTATGGTACATTCGATGCAAACCGTGCACCTATCTTGCATCAAGATTAGCAGTATGTTCGAAAGGACATAAACAAGCTTCCACTTGAGCCTCGTCCCCTAGTCGTACCATCAGGTGCGTCCAAAATGATTTTTGGGCCTATGTTACATCTAGTGCAAACCGTGCACCTATCTTGCACTGACACTAACACTATCTCCTATGAGAAACAGGTGAGATTCAACATGACCCACATCACCAAGGTGTTCCATGGGGTGCGTCCAAAAAGATTTCTAAGCCTATGGTCCAAAAAGATTTCTAAGCCTATGATACCATCGAGTGCATCCAATACGATTTCTGAGCCTATGGTATGTCTAGCGTAAACCGTACACCTATCTTGCGTAAAGATTAGCACTATCTCCAAATGGACCAAAACAAGCTTTCACTTGAGCCTCGTCACCTAGGAGTACAATCGGGTGTGCCAAAATGATTTCTAAGCCAATGGTACGTTTGGTGCAAACCGTGCATCAATCTTGTACTGACACTAACAGTGTCTCCAAAGAGAAACATGTGAGATTCCACATGACCCACATCACCTAGGAGTTCCATTGGGTGCCTCCAAAATGATTTCTGAGCCCATGGTACATTCGATGCAAACCGTGCACCTATCTAGCGTCAAGATTAGCAGTATGTCCAAAAGTAACAAAACGAGCTTCCACTTGAGCCTCGTCATCTAGTGGTACCATCGAGTGTGTCCAAAATAATTTTCAGAGCTTATGGTATGCCTAGGGCAAACCATGCACCTATCTTGTATCGACATTAGCGCTATCTACAAACTGAAAGAAGCGAGATTCCACGTAACCCACGTCACCTTGGAGTTCCATCGGGTGCGTCCAAATTTATTTCCGAGCCTATGGTAAATTCAACGTAAACCGAACACCTATCTTGCATCAAGATTTGCAGTGTCTCCAAATGGACCAAGCTTTCACTTAAGGCTCGTCACCTAGGAGTATCATTGGGTGTGTCGAAAATGATTTCTGAGCTGATGGTATGTTTGGTGCAAACTATGCAACGATATTGTACCAACACTAACATTGTCTCCAAACAGAAAGAAACCAGATTCCACATGACGCACATCACCTTGGAGTTCCATCGGGTGCATCCAAAATGATTTCCGAGCCTATGGTACGTTCGACGCAAACCGTGCACCTATCTTGCATCAAGATTAGCTCTGTCTCAAAATAGGCTGAGCTTTCACTTGAGCCTCATCACCTAGGAGCGATTTCTGAGCCGATGGGATGTTTGGCGCAAACTATGCACATATCTTGCATTGACACTAACAGTGTCTCCGAACGGAAAGAAGAGAGATTCCACATGACCCACGTCACCTAGGAGTTCCATCCGGTGCGTCCAAAAAGATTTTCGAGCCAACAACATGTTCGACGCAAATCATGCACCTATCTTGCGTCAAAATTAGTACTATCTCCAAATGGACTGAAACAAGCTTTCACTTGAGCCTCATCGCCTAGTGGTACAATCGGGTGCATCCAAAATGATTTCTGAGCCTATGGTACGTCTAGCACAAACCATGCACCTATCTTGCACTAACACTAATATTGTCTCCAAACAGAAAGAAGTGAGATTCCTCTTGACCCCGTCACCTAGGAGTTCCATCGAGTGCGTCCAAAACGATGTCCAAGCCTAAGGGACATTCTACGCAAACCGTCGAACATTAGCACAATCTCCAAACGGACCGAAATAAACTTTCACTTGAGCTTTGTCACCTAGGAGTACTATCGTTTGCGTCCAAAATTATTTCCAAGCCGATGGTACATTTGGCGCAAACTGTGCACCAATCTTTCATCCACACTAACATTGTCTCCTAAGAGAAACAAGGAGGTTCCACATGACCCACACCACGTAGGAGTTCCATCAGGTGTGTCCTAGATGATTTTCGAGCCTATGGTACATTCGATGCAAACCGTGCACCTATCTTGCGTCAAGATTAGCAGTATGTTCGAAAGGACCGAAACAAGCTTCCACTTGAGCCTCGTCCCCTAGTCGTACCATCAGGTGCGTCCAAAATAATTTTTGAGCCTATGTTACATCTAGTGCAAACCATGCACCTATCTTGCACTGACACTAACACTATCTCCTATGAGAAACAGGTGAGATTCAACATGACCCACATCACCAAGGTGTTCCATGGGGTGCGTCCAAAAAGATTTCTAAGCCTATGGTACATTCGGCGCAAACTGTGCATCTATCTTGCGTCAAGATCAGCACTATGCCCGAAAGGACATAAATGAGCTTCCACTTGAACCACGTCACCTTGTGATACCATCGAGTGCATCCAATACGATTTCTGAGCCTATGGTATGTCTAGCGTAAACCGTACACCTATCTTGCGTAAAGATTAGCACTATCTCCAAATGGACCAAAACAAGCTTTCACTTGAGCCTCGTCACCTAGGAGTACAATCGGGTGTGCCAAAATGATTTCTAAGCGAATGGTACGTTTGGTGCAAACCGTGCATCAATCTTGTACTGACACTAACAGTGTCTCCAAAGAGAAACATGTGAGATTCCACATGACCCACATCACCTAGGAGTTCCATTGGGTGCCTCCAAAATGATTTCTGAGCCCATGGTACATTCGATGCAAACCGTGCACCTATCTAGCGTCAAGATTAGCAGTATGTCCAAAAGTACCAAAACGAGCTTCCACTTGAGCCTCGTCATCTAGTGGTACCATCGAGTGTGTCCAAAACAATTTCAGAGCTTATGGTATGCCTAGGGCAAACCATGCACTTATCTTGTATCAACATTAGCGCTATTTACAAACTGAAAGAAGCGAGATTCCACGTAACCCACGTCACCTTGGAGTTCCATCGGGTGCGTCCAAATTTATTTCCGAGCCTATGGTAAATTCAACGTAAACCGAACACCTATCTTGCATCAAGATTTGCAGTGTCTCCAAATGGACCAAGCTTTCACTTAAGGCTCGTCACCTAGGAGTATCATTGGGTGTGTCGAAAATGATTTCTGAGTTGATGGTATGTTTGGTGCAAACTATGCAACGATATTGTACCAACACTAACATTGTCTCCAAACAGAAAGAAACCAGATTCCACATGACGCACATCACCTTGGAGTTCCATCGGGTGCATCCAAAATGATTTCCGAGCCTATGGTACGTTCGACGCAAACCGTGCACCTATCTTGCATCAAGATTAGCTCTGTCTCAAAATAGGCTGAGCTTTCACTTGAGCCTCATCACCTAGGAGCGATTTCTGAGCCGATGGGATGTTTGGCGCAAACTATGCACATATCTTGCATTGACACTAACAGTGTCTCCGAACGGAAAGAAGAGAGATTCCACATGACCCACGTCACCTAGGAGTTCCATCCGGTGCGTCCAAAAAGATTTTCGAGCCAACAACATGTTCGACGCAAATCATGCACCTATCTTGCGTCAAGATTAGTACTATCTCCAAATGGACTGAAACAAGCTTTCACTTGAGCCTCATCGCCTAGTGGTACAATCAGGTGCATCCAAAATGATTTCTGAGCCTATGGTACGTCTAGCGCAAACCATGGACCTATCTTGCACTAACACTAATATTGTCTCCAAACAGAAAGAAGTGAGATTCCTCTTGACCCCGTCACCTAGGAGTTCCATCGAGTGCGTCCAAAACGATGTCCAAGCCTAAGGGACATTCTACGCAAACCGTCAAACATTAGCACAATCTCCAAACGGACCGAAATAAACTTTCACTTGAGCTTTGTCACCTAGGAGTACTATCGTTTGCGTCCAAAATTATTTCTAAGCCGATGGTACATTTGGCGCAAACTGTGCACCAATCTTTCATCCACACTAACATTGTCTCCTAAGAGAAACAAGGAGGTTCCACATGACCCACACCACGTAGGAGTTCCATCAGGTGTGTCCTAGATGATTTTCGAGCCTATGGTACATTCGATGCAAACCGTGCACCTATCTTGCATCAAGATTAGCAATATGTTTGAAAGGACCGAAACAAGCTTCCACTTGAGCCTTGTCCCCTAGTCGTACCATCAGGTGCGTCCAAAATGATTTTTGAGCCTATGTTACATCTAGTGCAAACCATGCACCTATCTTGCACTGACACTAACACTATCTCCTATGAGAAACAGGTGAGATTCAACATGACCCACATCACCAAGGTGTTCCATGGGTTGCGTCCAAAAAGATTTCTAAGCCTATGGTACATTCGGCGCAAACTGTGCATCTATCTTGCGTCAAGATCAGCACTATGCCCGAAAGGACATAAATGAGCTTCCACTTGAACCACGTCACCTTGTGATACCATCGAGTGCATCCAATACGATTTCTGAGCCTATGGTATGTCTAGCGTAAACCGTACACCTATCTTGCGTAAAGATTAGCACTATCTCCAAATGGACCAAAACAAGCTTTCACTTGAGCCTCGTCACCTAGGAGTACAATCGGGTGTGCCAAAATGATTTCTAAGCCAATGATACGTTTGGTGCAAACCGTGCATCAATCTTGTACTGACACTAACAGTGTCTCCAAAGAGAAACATGTGAGATTCCACATGACCCACATCACCTAGGAGTTCCATTGGGTGCCTCCAAAATGATTTCTGAGCCCATGGTACATTCGATGCAAACCGTGCACCTATCTAGCGTCAAGATTAGCAGTATGTCCAAAAGTACCAAAACGAGCTTCCACTTGAGCCTCGTCATCTAGTGGTACCATCGAGTGTGTCCAAAACCATTTCAGAGCTTATGGTATGCCTAGGGCAAACCATGCACTTATCTTGTATCGACATTAGCGCTATCTACAAACTGAAAGAAGCGAGATTCCACGTAACCCACGTCACCTTGGAGTTCCATCGGGTGCGTCCAAATTTATTTCCGAGCCTATGGTAAATTCAACGTAAACCGAACACCTATCTTGCATCAAGATTTGCAGTGTCTCCAAATGGACCAAGCTTTCACTTCAGGCTCGTCACCTAGGAGTATCATTGGGTGTGTCGAAAATAATTTCTGAGCTGATGGTATGTTTGGTGCAAACTATGCAACGATATTGTACCAACACTAACATTGTCTCCAAACAGAAAGAAACCAGATTCCACATGACGCACATCACCTTGGAGTTCCATCGGGTGCATCCAAAATGATTTCGAGCCTATGGTACGTTCGACGCAAACCGTGCACCTATCTTGCATCAAGATTAGCTCTGTCTCAAAATAGGCTGAGCTTTCACTTGAGCCTCATCACCTAGGAGCGATTTCTGAGCCGATGGGATGTTTGGCGCAAACTATGCACCTATCTTGCATTGACACTAACAGTGTCTCCGAATGGAAAGAAGAGAGATTCCACATGACCCACGTCACTTAGGAGTTCCATCCGGTGCGTCCAAAAAGATTTTCGAGCCAACATGTTCGACGCAAATCATGCACCTATCTTGCGTCAAGATTAGTACTATCTCCAAATGGACTGAAATAAGCTTTCACTTGAGCCTCATCGCCTAGTGGTACAATCGGGTGCATCCAAAATGATTTCTAAGCCTATGGTACGTCTAGCGCAAACCATGCACCTATCTTGCACTAACACTAATATTGTCTCCAAACAGAAAGAAGTGAGATTCCTCTTGACCCACGTCACCTAGGAGTTCCATCGAGTGCGTCCAAAATGATGTCCAAGCCTAAGGGACATTCTACGCAAACCGTCGAACATTAGCACAATCTCCAAACGGACCGAAATAAACTTTCACTTGAGCTTTGTCACCTAGGAGTACTATCATTTGCGTCCAAAATTATTTCTAAGCCGATGGTACATTTGGCGCAAATTGTGCACCAATCTTTCATCCACACTAACATTGTCTCCTAAGAGAAACAAGGAGGTTCCACATGACCCACACCACGTAGGAGTTCCATCAGGTGTGTCCTAGATGATTTTCGAGCCTATGGTACATTCGATGCAAACCGTGCACCTATCTTGCATCAAGATTAGCAATATGTTCGAAAGGACCGAAACAAGCTTCCACTTGAGCCTTGTCCCCTAGTCGTACCATCAGGTGCGTCCAAAATGATTTTTGAGCCTATGTTACATCTAGTGCAAACCATGCACCTATCTTGCACTGACACTAACACTATCTCCTATGAGAAACAGGTGAGATTCAACATGACCCACATCACCAAGGTGTTCCATGGGTTGCGTCCAAAAAGATTTCTAAGCCTATGGTACATTCGGCGCAAACTGTGCATCTATCTTGCGTCAAGATCAGCACTATGCCCGAAAGGACATAAATGAGCTTCCACTTAAACCAGTCACCTTGTGATACCATCGAGTGCATCCAATACGATTTCTGAGCCTATGGTATGTCTAGCGTAAACCGTACACCTATCTTGCGTAAAGATTAGCACTATCTCCAAATGGACCAAAACAAGCTTTCACTTGAGACTCGTCACCTAGGAGTACAATCGGGTGTGCCAAAATGATTTCTAAGCCAATGGTACGTTTGGTGCAAACCGTGCATCAATCTTGTACTGACACTAACAGTGTCTCCAAAGAGAAACATGTGAGATTCCACATGACCCACATCACCTAGGAGTTCCATTGGGTGCCTCCAAAATGATTTCTGAGCCCATGGTACATTCGATGCAAACCGTGCACCTATCTAGCGTCAAGATTAGCAGTATGTCCAAAAGTACCAAAACGAGCTTCCACTTGAGCCTCGTCATCTAGTGGTACCATCGAGTGTGTCCAAAACAATTTCAGAGCTTATGGTATGCCTAGGGCAAACCATGCACTTATCTTGTATCGACATTAGCGCTATCTACAAACTGAAAGAAGCGAGATTCCACGTAACCCACGTCACCTTGGAGTTCCATCGGGTGCGTCCAAATTTATTTCCGAGCCTATGGTAAATTCAACGTAAACCGAACACCTATCTTGCATCAAGATTTGCAGTGTCTCCAAATGGACCAAGCTTTCACTTAAGGCTCGTCACCTAGGAGTATCATTGGGTGTGTCGAAAATGATTTCTGAGTTGATGGTATGTTTGGTGCAAACTATGCAACGATATTGTACCAACACTAACATTGTCTCCAAACAGAAAGAAACCAGATTCCACATGACGCACATCACCTTGGAGTTCCATCGGGTGCATCCAAAATGATTTCCGAGCCTATGGTACGTTCGACGCAAACCGTGCACCTATCTTGCATCAAGATTAGCTCTGTCTCAAAATAGGCTGAGCTTTCACTTGAGCCTCATCACCTAGGAGCGATTTCTGAGCCGATGGGATGTTTGGCGCAAACTATGCACCTATCTTGCATTGACACTAACAGTGTCTCCGAACGGAAAGAAGAGAGATTCCACATGACCCACGTCACTTAGGAGTTCCATCCGGTGCGTCCAAAAAGATTTTCGAGCCAACATGTTCGACGCAAATCATGCACCTATCTTGCGTCAAGATTAGTACTATCTCCAAATGGACTGAAACAAGCTTTCACTTGAGCCTCATCGCCTAGTGGTACAATCGGGTGCATCCAAAATGATTTCTAAGCCTATGGTACGTCTAGCGCAAACCATGCACCTATCTTGCACTAACACTAATATTGTCTCCAAACAGAAAGAAGTGAGATTCCTCTTGACCCACGTCACCTAGGAGTTCCATCGAGTGCGTCCAAAATGATGTCCAAGCCTAAGGGACATTCTACGCAAACCGTCGAACATTAGCACAATCTCCAAACGGACCGAAATAAACTTTCACTTGAGCTTTGTCACCTAGGAGTACTATCGTTTGCGTCCAAAATTATTTCTAAGCCGATGGTACATTTGGCGCAAACTGTGCACCAATCTTTCATCCACACTAACATTGTCTCCTAAGAGAAACAAGGAGGTTCCACATGACCCACACCACGTAGGAGTTCCATCAGGTGTGTCCTAGATGATTTTCGAGCCTATGGTACATTCGATGCAAACCGTGCACCTATCTTGCATCAAGATTAGCAATATGTTCGAAAGGACCGAAACAAGCTTCCACTTGAGCCTTGTCCCCTAGTCGTACCATCAGGTGCGTCCAAAATGATTTTTGAGCCTATGTTACATCTAGTGCAAACCATGCACCTATCTTGCACTGACACTAACACTATCTCCTATGAGAAACAGGTGAGATTCAACATGACCCACATCACCAAGGTGTTCCATGGGTTGCGTCCAAAAAGATTTCTAAGCCTATGGTACATTCGGCGCAAACTGTGCATCTATCTTGCGTCAAGATCAGCACTATGCCCGAAAGGACATAAATGAGCTTCCACTTAAACCAGTCACCTTGTGATACCATCGAGTGCATCCAATACGATTTCTGAGCCTATGGTATGTCTAGCGTAAACCGTACACCTATCTTGCGTAAAGATTAGCACTATCTCCAAATGGACCAAAACAAGCTTTCACTTGAGCCTCGTCACCTAGGAGTACAATCGGGTGTGCCAAAATGATTTCTAAGCCAATGGTACGTTTGGTGCAAACCGTGCATCAATCTTGTACTGACACTAACAGTGTCTCCAAAGAGAAACATGTGAGATTCCACATGACCCACATCACCTAGGAGTTCCATTGGGTGCCTCCAAAATGATTTCTGAGCCCATGGTACATTCGATGCAAACCGTGCACCTATCTAGCGTCAAGATTAGCAGTATGTCCAAAACTACCAAAACGAGCTTCCACTTGAGCCTCGTCATCTAGTGGTACCATCGAGTGTGTCCAAAACAATTTCAGAGCTTATGGTATGCCTAGGGCAAACCATGCACTTATCTTGTATCGACATTAGCGCTATCTACAAACTGAAAGAAGCGAGATTCCACGTAACCCACGTCACCTTGGAGTTCCATCGGGTGCGTCCAAATTTATTTCCGAGCCTATGGTAAATTCAACGTAAACCGAACACCTATCTTGCATCAAGATTTGCAGTGTCTCCAAATGGACCAAGCTTTCACTTAAGGCTCGTCACCTAGGAGTATCATTGGGTGTGTCGAAAATGATTTCTGAGCTGATGGTATGTTTGGTGCAAACTATGCAACGATATTGTACCAACACTAACATTATCTCCAAACAGAAAGAAACCAGATTCCACATGACGCACATCACCTTGGAGTTCCATCGGGTGCATCCAAAATGATTTCCGAGCCTATGGTACGTTCGACGCAAACCGTGCACCTATCTTGCATCAAGATTAGCTCTGTCTCAAAATAGGCTGAGCTTTCACTTGAGCCTCATCACCTAGGAGCGATTTCTGAGCCGATGGGATGTTTGGCGCAAACTATGCACCTATCTTGCATTGACACTAACAGTGTCTCCGAACGGAAAGAAGAGAGATTCCACATGACCCACGTCACCTAGGAGTTCCATCCGGTGCGTCCAAAAAGATTTTCGAGCCAACATGTTCGACGCAAATCATGCACCTATCTTGCGTCAAGATTAGTACTATCTCCAAATGGACTGAAACAAGCTTTCACTTGAGCCTCATCGCCTAGTGGTACAATCGGGTGCATCCAAAATGATTTCTAAGCCTATGGTACGTCTAGCGCAAACCATGCACCTATCTTGCACTAACACTAATATTGTCTCCAAACAGAAAGAAGTGAGATTCCTCTTGACCCACGTCACCTAGGAGTTCCATCGAGTGCGTCCAAAATGATGTCCAAGCCTAAGGGACATTCTACGCAAACCGTCGAACATTAGCACAATCTCCAAACAGACCGAAATAAACTTTCACTTGAGCTTTGTCACCTAGGAGTACTATCGTTTGCGTCCAAAATTATTTCTAAGCCAATGGTACATTTGGCGCAAACTGTGCACCAATCTTTCATCCACACTAACATTGTCTCCTAAGAGAAACAAGGAGGTTCCACATGACCCACACCACGTAGGAGTTCCATCAGGTGTGTCCAAGATGATTTTCGTGCCTATGGTACGTTCGATGCAAACCGTGCACCTATCTTGCATCAAGATTAGCAGTATGTTCAAAAGGACAGAAACAAGCTTCCACTTGAGCCTCGTCCCCTAGTCGTACCATCAGGTGCGTCTAAAATGATTTTTGAGCCTATGTTACATCTAGTGCAAACCATGCACCTATCTTGCACTGACACTAATATTGTCTCCAAACAGAAAGAAGTGAGATTCCTCTTGACCCACGTCACCTAGGAGTTCCATCGAGTGCGTCCAAAATGATGTCCGAGCCTAAGGGACATTCGATGCAAACCGTCCAACATTAGCACAATCTCCAAACGAACCGAAATGAACTTTCACTTGAGCTTTGTCACCTAGGAGTACTATCGGGTGCATCCAAAATTATTTCTAAGCCGATGATACATTTGGCGCAAACCGTGCACCAGTCTTTCACCCGCACTAACACTGTCTCCTAAGAGAAACAAGGAGATTCCACGTGACCCACACCACCTAGGAGTTCCATCAGGTGCGTCCAAGATGATTTTCGAGCCTATGGTACATTCGATGCAAACCATGCACCTATCTTGCGTCAAGATTAGCAGTATGTTCGAAAGAACCGAAACAAGCTTCCACTTGAGCCTCGTCCCCTAGTCGTACCATCAGGTGCGTCCAAAATGATTTTTGAGCCTATGTTACATCTAGTGCAAACCATGCACCTATCTTGCACTGACACTAACACTATCTCCTATGAGAAACAGGTGAGATTCAACATGACCCACATCACCAAGGTGTTCCATGGGGTGCGTCCAAAAAGATTTCTAAGCCTATGGTACATTCGGCGCAAACTGTGCACCTATCTTGCGTCAAGATCAGCACTATGCCCGAAAGGACATAAATGAGCTTCCACTTGAACCACGTCACCTTGTGATACCATCGAGTGCATCCAATACGATTTCTGAGCCTATGGTATGTCTAGCGTAAACCGTACACCTATCTTGCGTAAAGATTAGCACTATCTCCAAATGGACCAAAACAAGCTTTCACTTGAGCCTCGTCACCTAGGAGTACAATCGGATGTGTCCAAAATGATTTCTAAGCCAATGGTACGTTTGGTGCAAACCGTGCATCAATCTTGTACTGACACTAATAGTTTCTCCAAAGAGAAACATGTGAGATTCCACATGACCCACATCACCTAGGAGTTCCTTGGGTGCCTCTAAAATGATTTCTGAGCCCATGGTACATTCGATGCAAACCGTGCACCTATCTAGCTACATCGATGTTGACTCTAACCTTGTGATCACCCTTGTTTGCTACCCATTCATGTATGATGTTGTTTCTACAGACCTAATTCTTGACATGTGAGGACTCCTCATGGGTGTTGGTTCAGTAATGGTGTTACAATTAGTAATCTACGGTGTTGCGACAAAACCGAGGGCCTCCTGTGGGCGCGCTCACAAGGTTCTGCTACTTGGCACATGCAAGTATCGAGGATTGCTAGTCATGATCCATTATGGAGCTACACCGATGTGTTGTCTTCCAGTGATCCTTTTTCCTGGTTATCTTTTCCTATCTTGTCAGAAGATCCTTGTCCCGAACCCAGATGTTTCTTTTGTCAGAATTTGGAACCTTGATAGTTGGATACAACCTCTTTGCCATACTTATAATTCGTCAGCAACCTTCCAACACTGTCAATACTGATTGGCTTTCTGTAACTGCAGATGCCTGGTCAGCTTTGCTCTGGCAGTAGGAGTCGTGATAATGTTGAACCTCCATCATCTCATCCTCCGCAACCTACTTCTGTTGAGTTACTGCAGATAATTGTTGAAAGTCAGCGTGCCTTGCTTGAGAGTTGTAATAGCACTATCCATCAGGGACCTGAGCCTATTCAGTACAGCAACTATAAGGATTTCTTGGAGACTGAACCTCCTATCTTCTAAGAAGCAGAAGAGCCACTTCAAGCAGATGAATGGTTGAACTCTATTGAATAGAAGTTTTGCTTGCTCAGTGTGGCAGATGGTATGAAAATAGAGTATGCTTCGCAACAATTACAAGGGCCTGCAGGTATTTGGTGGTATCATTATAGGAGCACTATGTCTGAGAATGATGAGGTCATTTGGGATCAGTTCAAGGAAGTTTTTCGAGGATATTACATTCCTCCTAGTCTCATGGCTATCAAGCACACCGAGTTCATGAAGCTCGCTTAGGGTGACAGAAGTGTAACCGAATATTGGCATGATTTCATTCACCTGTCAAGGTATGCTCCAAATTTTGTCAACACTGATGCCAAGAGGATTGCTAGTTTCAAGAGGGGACTTTGTCCCTAATTGATGAAGACCATGTGTAATAGCAAGTGTGCAACATTTAATGAGTTTGTCAGCGATACTCTCCTGCAAGAAAACTGCAATGCTGTTCATGCTGCCTCTAAGTGTCATGAGATAGCTTCTGAGGCTAGGGCTTCTCAATCTAACACTTTTTTGGTGGTTACTTCCCATCCTCAATCATCTAACATATCTGCCAGATATCGGCCATATCAGAAAATGGGTTAGGTCAAGAAAAGCAATATTGAGAAAGGAAAGTCTAATGTTCCGCCAAGTAACCGACCGTGTTGGAACTGCAATACGCCAGGTCATTGGGCCAAAGATTGTCCTCATCCTCAGAAGAATCTAGATGAGAATAGTGTAGATGTGTGTAAAGGACATGTTAAATACACCATGGTGAACAAGTTCCTACTGGAGAAATCATTACAGTTGGTGCATTTCTGGTCAACCAACAACTTGTCGTTGTGCTGTTTGATTCAGGCGCTTCTCATTCTTTCATCAGTTCAACCTTTGCAACCAAGCATGGTATGAAGATGGTTACCTTAGACAAAGGTGGTTACAACATAAGTGTTGCTAGAAATAATATCTCCACCAACCAGTTGGTCTTAGGAGCAAAGATCGAGATAGAAGGACGTCTATATGGTGGATGAGTGGAAACTGTGTTCTAATTGATTCCTCTACAAGAGTGATTATGTTAAGGGATCCTATGGATCAACAAGCTTTTTCTAGTACAGCTTTCTCGAGATGTCAGGCCTCAGAATACAGTCAACACACCATAGCAAAAGCGAAGGAAATAGCAAATGTTCCTATGGTATGCGAGTTTCCGGATGTCTTTCCTGACGATTTGCCCGGATTACCTCTGGATCGTGATGTGGAATTCAAGATTGAGCTAATTCCTAGTACCGCACCGATCTCAAGAAGACCATATAGAATGCCACCAAATGAGTTAGCTGAGCTCAAGATCCAACTTGGAGAACTTTTGCAAAAAGGTCTGATCCGTCCTAGTTCATCTCCATGGGGTTGTCTTGCTATCTTTGTGAAGAAGAAAGATCAGTCTCTACGCATGTGTGTAGACTATCGGTCGCTCAATGCAGTCACTATCAAGAATAAGTATCCATTGCCTCGTATTGATATTTTGTTTGATTAGTTATCCAAAGCTAAGGTATTCTTGAAAATTGATCTGAGATCTGGGTATCATCAAATCAAGATTCGTCCTGAAGATATACCAAAAACAACTTTCTCCACCAGATATGGGTCGTATGAGTATCTTGTCATGTCTTTCGGGTTGACTAATGCCCCTGCGCATTTCATGTACCTGATGAATTTGGTATTCATGCAAGAATTGGAAAAATTCGTGGTTGTATTTATTGATGATATTCTCATCGATTCTGAAAATGAAGAAGCATGCCGAGCATCTGAGAATTGTACTATCCAGATTGCGAGAACATCAACTCTACGCCAAGTTCAGCAAATATGAATTCTGGTTGAAGAAAGTACCTTTTCTCGGTCATGTATTGTCTGGTGATGGAATTTTTGTAGATCCAACTAAGGTATAGGAAGTTTTGGATTGGAAGGCACCAACTACAGTTCATGAAGTTCGAAGTTTTCTTGGGTTGGCTGGCTACTATCGTTGTTTCATCCCAGATTTCTCTAAGATAGCTAAGCCGATGACTCGATTGTTAGAGAAGGATAGAAAATTTGATTGGACTCTAGAGTGTGAGCAAGCTTTCCACACACTACGGACTTTATCAACATCAGCTCCTATGTTAGCTCAACCGAATATTGAGAAACCGTTTGATGTGTATAGCCTCAAGCACTGGTTTAGGCTGTGTACTCATGCAAGAAGGCCAAGTTACTACCTACACTTCGCGTCAATTGAGAAAACATGAAGTCAACTATCCAACTCATGATTTAGAGTTAGCTGCTGTAGTGCATGCTCTAAAAATTTGGAGACATTATTTGCTTGGAAATGTGTGCAACATCTATACAGATCATAAGAGTCTCAAGTACATATTCACCCAGCCCGAGCTGAATATGCGACAAAGAAGATGGTTAGAGTTAATCAAGGATTATAATCTTCAAGTGCACTATCATCTAGGCAAGCAAATGTGGTTGCTAATGCTTTGAGTAGGAAATCTCATTGTAACTCTCTAATAGAAGAAGATTTTCATTTGTCTCATCTCTTACATCCTGCTGTACTCCATAATATCACTATTGAGGGTTCTCTGAGGAGTCGAATCATCGAGCTATAGAAGACAAATGTAGGTGTATTTCACATCAAGAGAAAGATGAAAGAGCAAGAAACTAAGCATTTTTGAGATGATATGAAGGGAATTCTCTAGTTCAAGGATAGACTTGTGGTACCAAAAAACCGAGAGCTCAGCAACCAAATCTTATCTGAAGCCCAATCTTCTAAGTTGTCCATCCACCTTGGTAGTAGTAAGATGTACCAAGATTTAAAACCTCTCTATTGGTGGACTAAAATGAAGAAAGAGATCGCAACCTACGTTGCTTGATGTGATAACTGTTGCAGAGTCAAAGCAATACAAATGAAACCTGCTAGATTGCTTCAACCATTATTAATTCTAGGCTAGAAATGGGAAGAAATTAGTATGGATTTTATCTCTGGAATTCCTTGTTCTTAGAAGGGTTATGATTCTATTTGGGTTATTGTTGACTGATTGACCAAATCTACACATTTTATCCCCATTGGAATTGACTATCGCCCACATCACTATGCACAGATATACTTGAATCAGATAGTTCGTCTTCATGGAGTACCAAGGACTATTGTATGTGACCGTGGACCTCAGTTTACTGCTCTTTTTTGGGAATGTCTACACAAAGAATTAGGTACGAACTTAGTTAGAAGTTCTGCTTACCATCCTCAAACATCTGGGCAGACTAAGCGTGTAAACCAAATCTTGAAAGACATGCTGAGAGCTTTTGTAATTTCTTCAAAGGGATCATGGGAGAAATGGTTGCCCTTGGCTGAATTCTCGTACAATAATAGTTATCAAGAAAGTATCCAAATGGCTCCATTCAAAGCTCTATATGGTCGCAAGTGCAGAACTCCGTTGAATTGGATTGAGCCCGGAGAACGCAGATACTATGGCATTGATTTCATGAAAGAGGCCGAGAAACCAGTCAGAATCATACAACAACACATGACAGCTGCCCAAGCATGATAGAAAAGTTATGCCAACAAGCGAAGAAGACCCATTGAGTTTGAAGTTGGTGACCATATATACTTGTAAGTTTCACCGATGAAAGGAGTACAAAGATTTGGTGTTAAAAGAAAGCTTGCACCAAGATATGTAGGTCCTTATTCAATAATTGAGAGGTGTGGTAGGGTCGCCTATAAACTTCAGTTACCTCTAGAAATGCGTATGATATTTTTGGTGTTTCACGTCTCGCAACTGAAGAAATGTCTTCGAGTGCCTGAAGAGGAAGTCAAAGTTAGGGATATCAAGATCAAGAAAACCTTGACTTATGTAGAAGTGCCAGTATATGTTTTGGAACGCAAGGATCGAGTGACACGAAATCGAGTGGTGAAATTATACAAGATCATGTGCAGTAACCATAGTGAGAGAGATCCAACGTGGGAACGGGAAGATTATTTGCGAGAAGTTTACCTTGCCTTTTATCAAAAATTGTATGCTTTCCAAATATCGGGATGAGATTTTTGTAAGGGGGGAGGGCTGTAACACCCCTAGTGTTTGCCTTGCATCATTCCATCAACATGAACATTCATGATCATGTGCATCATCATCTCATGTGCATTGCTGGATGAAACATAGCACTGCAACAATTGCGACTTTCATGTTACATTAATGTTACACATGTGTGCTATGTTGGTTAACCCTAAGATCATGTTTAGGCACCTTGCTTATATGTGTGCTAGGCTTGTAATGTTTGGAAACACATGTAACATTGCCTTGAAACACATGCCACACACACATGTCACTTGATGTTTCATTAGTTTTAATGATAATGTTTCATTGCACTCTTATGTAACTTTCATGTACATGTGATTCTAGGGTGTGGTTAAGTCCTTGATAATGTTTGTAACATGTTAGTGATCCAAAATGACCTAGAGCTTATGTTTATGTCATGCCCTAATTCCATCTCAACTCATGTGTTGACCTAGTTGACCATAGGACCTTCCTATTTTGACCTAGCAAAAAGTACAGCTTAGAGACTTTGCATGTGAGAGCAACCTTAACAAAGTTTGTGCCAAATTTCATGAGGAACAAAAGTTGTTTTTGTGCCATTTCATGAAAAAGCTTGGTTCATGCCCAAACATGGCCACGAGTTGGAATTGAAGGCTGTTTTGACACTTAGAATTTTTCTAAGTCTTAGGGCTACTTTTCAATCTCCAAGTACCCTTCTTTGGGAACTTATAACTTGCTAACCATGCTGATCTAGCTCTTGTGCCTGTAGACTTTTACCTAGATCTCGCTTAGCTCTAACTAAAAGTCTCTTGCCCCTCCATCTAACTCGAGATGGTTTGTGAGTTTGAGGTCGATGAGAATCGGCTATCAGACATCCTTTGCCCAAACCATTTTCATGAGCCCCTTTTTAGAGCTTGATATCTTGCAGTCTAGACCGAATCAAGCCTGAACCTAGTAGACTCGATGAAAGACCTCTCAAAACTCTAACTATGACTCAACTATAGCGTCGGCTAACATTGACTTGTTTAGGAGTTTTTGAGCACTCTAATCCTCCTATCAGCCACTGAAGGAGGGTTCCAGTGTTTCTCTGTTCATGGTTTCAGAGTTCAGAATTTTGAACTCAGCCTCGACAGTGGTCGACGGGCATAGGAAGCGCACGCTGTGTGGCCAACACGCATCGATGCCACAACCTAGATGCACATGTGAGGTTGCCACGCCACTTGGAGATCCTCAGCTCACCCTCCATTTCACATGAGGGATTCCACATGACCCACGTCACCTAGAAGTTCCAACGGGTGCATCCAAAATGATTTTCGAGCCTACGACACGTTTGACACAACTCATGCACCTATCTTGCATCAAGATTAGTACTATATCTAAACGGAACGAAACGAGCTTCCACTTGAGCCTCGTCACCTAGTGGTACAATCGGGTGCGTCCAATACGATTTCTGAGCCTATGGTCCGTCTAGCGCAAACCATGCACCAATCTTGTACTAACACTAATACTGTCTCCAAACAGAAACAAGTGAGATTCTTCATGACCCAAGTCACCTAGGAGTTCCATCGAGTGCGTCCAAAACAAAGCTCGAGCCCATAGTACGTTCGATGCAAACTGTGCGCCTATCTTGCGTCAACATTAGCACAATCCCCAAATGGACCGAAATGAGCTTTCACTTGAGCTTTTTCACCTAGGAGTACCATCGGGTGCATCCAAAATGATTTCTGAGCTGATGGTACATTTGGCGCAAACTGTGCACCAATCTAGCACCCATAATAACACTATCCCCTAAGAGTAACAAGTGAGATTCCACATGACCCACATCACCTAGGAGTTTGATCCGGTGCATCCAAAATGATTTCTGAGGCTATGGTACATTCGACGCAAACCGTGCAGCTATCTTGCATCAAGATTAGCACTTTGTACGAAAGGACCAAAACGAGCTTCCACTTGAGCCTCATCACCTAGTGGTACCATCGGTTGCGTCCAAAATGATTTTTGAGCCTATGGTAAGTCTAGCTCAAACCATGGACCAATCTTGCACTGACACTAACATTGTCTGCAAACGGAAAGAAGTGAGATTCTCATGACCATGTCACCTAAGAGTTCCATCGAGTGCGTCCAAAACGATGTTAGAGCCTAAGGTACATTCGATGCAAACCGTGCACCTATCTTGCATCAAGACTAGCACTATGTCCAAACCGACCGAAACGAGCTTTCACTTGAGCCTTGTCACGTAGGAGTACCATCGGGTGCGTCCAAAACGATTTCTGAGTCGATAGTACATTTCGCGCAAACTGCGCACCTATCTTGCATCGACACTAAGAGTGTCTCTTAACAAAAAAAATGAGAGATTCCACATGACCCATGTCACCTAGAAGTTTCATCGGATGCATCCAAAATGATTTTCGAGCCTACGGCATGTTCGACGCAACTCGTGCACCTATCTAGCGTCAAGATTAGTACTATCTGTAAACAGACCGAATCAAGCTTCCACTTGAGCTTCGTCACCTAGTGGTACAATTGGGTGTGTCCAAAATGATTTCTGAGCCTCTGGTACGTCTAGTGCAAACCATGCACCTATCTTGCACTAACACTAATACTGTCTCCAAACAGAAAGAAGTGAGATTCTTCATGACCCCAAGTCACCTAGGAGTTCCATCGAGTGTGTCCAAAACGATGTCCGAGCCTATGGTACGTTCCACCCAAACTGTGCACCTATCTTGCGTCAACATTAGTACAATCTCCAAATGGTCCGAAATGAGCTTTCACTTGAGCTTTATCACCTAGGAGTATCATTGGGTGCGTCCAAA
Organism: Saccharum hybrid cultivar R570; assembly: GCA_038087645.1. Classification (NCBI taxonomy): domain Eukaryota; kingdom Viridiplantae; phylum Streptophyta; class Magnoliopsida; order Poales; family Poaceae; genus Saccharum; species Saccharum hybrid cultivar. The sequence goes on from JAQSUU010000556.1 coordinate 14,330,707, forward strand.
ATGATTTCTGAGCCGATGGTACATTTGGCGCAAATTGTGCACCAATCTTGCACCAACACAAACACTATCTCCTAAGAAAAACAAGTGAGATTTCACATGACCCACATCACCTCGGAGTTCCATCCAGTGCGTCCAAAATAATTTTCGAGCCTATGGTGAATTCAACACAAGCCATGCACCTTTCTTGCGTCAAGATTAGCACTTTATCCGAAAGGACCGAAATGAGCTTCCACTTGAACCTCGTCACCTAGTGGTACCAACGGGTGCGTCCAAAATGATTTTTGAGCCTATGGTACGTCTAGCGCAAACCATGCACCTATCTTGCACTGAGACTAACACTACCTCCGAACAGAAAGAAGTGAGATTCTCATAACCATGTCACCTAGGAGTTTCATCGAGTGCATCCAAAATGATGTCCGTGTCTATGGTACGTTCGACGCAAACGGTGCACCTATCTTGCGTCAAGATTAGCACTATGTCCAAACCGACCAAAACTATCTTTCACTTGAGCCTTGTCATGTAGGAGTACCATCGGGTGCGTCCAAATTGATTTCTAAGCCGATGGTACGTTTGGCGCAAACCGTGCACCAATCTTGCTCTCACACTAACACTATCTCCAAAGAGAAAGAAGTCAGATTCCACAAGACCCACATCACCCAGGAGTTCCATCAGGTGCGTCCAAAACGATTTCCGAGCCTATGGCACATTCGACGCAAACCGTGCGCCTATCTTGCGTCAAAATTAGCACTATGTCCAAAAGGACCGAAACAAGTTTCCACTTGAGCCTCGTCACGTAGGAGTACCATCGGGTGCATCCAAAATGATTTCTGAGCTGATGGTACATTTGGCGCAAATCGTGCATCAATCTTGCGCCCACACTAACAGTGTCTCCAAAGAGAAACATATGAGATTCCACATGACCCACATCACCTAGGAGTTCCACCAGGTGCGTCCAAAATGATTTTTGGGCATATGATACATTCGATGCAAACCGTGCACCTATGTAGCGTCAAGATTAGTAGTATGTCCAAAAGGACCAAAACGACCTTTCACTTGAGCCTCGTCGCCTAGTGGTACAATCGGGTGCTTCTAAAACAATTTCTAAGCCTATGGTACGTCTAGTGCAAACCATGGACCTATCTTGCAGTGACACTAATACTGCCTCCAAATATAAAGAAGTGAGATTCCTCATGACCCAAGTCACCTAGGAGTTCCATCGAGTGTGTCCAAAACGATGTCCGAGCCTATAGTACGTTCGATGTAAATCGTGCACCCATCTTGCGTCAACATTAGCACAATCTCCAAACGAACCGAAATGAGCCTTCACTTGAGCGTTGTCACCTAGGAGTACCATCGGGTGCATCCAAAATGTTTTCTGAGCTGATGGTACATTTGGCACAAACTGTACACCAATCTTGCACCCACACAAACACTGTCCCCTAAGAAAAATAAGTGAGATTCCACATGACCCACATCAACTAGGAGTTTCATTCGGTGCGTCCAAAATGATTTCCGTGCCTATGGTACATTCGACGCATACCATGCAGCTTCCTTGCGTCAAGATTAGCACTTTGTCCGAAAGGACCGAAACGAGCTTCCACTTCAGCCTCCTCACCTAATGTTAGAAAAGGTGCATCCAAAATAATTTTTGAGCCTATGGTACATCTAGCGCAAACCATGCACCTATCTTGCATTGACACTAACACTGTCTTCGAACGGATAGAAGTGAGATTCTCATGATCACGTCACCTAGGAGTTCCATTGAGTGCGGTCAAAACAATTTCCGAGCCTATGGTACGTTTGACGCAAACCATGCACCTATCTTGCATCAAGATTAGCACTATGTCCAAACTGATCGAAACGAGCTTTCACTTCAGCCTTGTCACGTAGGAGTACCATCAGGCGCGTCCAAAATGATTTTTGAGCCGATAGTACGTTTGGCGCAAACCATGCACTAATCTTGCACCGACACTAATAGTGTCTCCAAAGAGAAACATGTGAGATTCCACATGACCCACGTCACCTAGGAGTTCCATCATGTGCGTCCAAAATGATTTCCGAGCCTATGGTATGTTCGACGCAAACTGAGCACCTATTTTGCATCAAGATTAGCACTGTCTCCAAATGGACCGAGCTTTCACTTGAGGCTCATCACCTAGGACTACCATTGGATGCGTCCAAAAATGATTTCTGAGCCGATGGTACGTTTGGCGCAAACTATGCACCTATATTGCACCAACACTAACATTGTCTCTAAACGTAAAGTAGTGAAATTCCACCTGACCCATGTCACCTTAGAGTTCCACCGGGTGCATCCAAAATAATTTCTGAGCCTATGGTACGTTTGACGCAAACCGTGCACATATCTTGCATCAAGATTAGCTCTATCCTGAAACAGGCTGAGCTTTCACTTGAGCCTCGTCACCTAAGAGTATCATTGAGTGCGTCCAAAACAATTTCTGAGCCGATGGTACATTTTGTGCAAACTATGCACCTTTCTTGCATCGACACTAACAGTGTCTCCAAATAGAAAGAAGACAGATTCCACATGACCCACATTACCTAGAAGTTCCATCAGGTGCGTCCAAAATGATTTTCGAGCCTACGCCACGTTCGACGCAAATTGTGCACCTATGTCGTGTCAAGATTAGTACTATCTCTAAACGGATTGAAACAAGCTTCCATTTGAGCCTCGTCACCTAGTGGTATAATCGGGTGCGTCCAAAATGATTTCTGAGCCTATGGTATGTCTAGCGCAAACCATGCACCTATCTTACACCGCACTAACACTGTCTCCAAATGGAAAGATGTGAGATTCCACATGATCCAAGTCACCTAGGAGTTCCATCGGGTCTATCCAAAACGATTTCTGAACCTATGGTACATTAGAAGCAAACTGTGGACCTATCTTACGTCAAGATTAGCACTATCTGCAAACGGACTAAAATGAGCTTTCACTTGGGCCATGTCACCTCGGAGTATCATTGGGTGCATCCAAAACAATTTCTGAGCCAATGGTATATTTGGTGCAAACTGTGCACCTATCTTGCACCGACACTAACACTGTCTTCAAACGAAAAGAAAAGAGATTCCACATGACCCACGTCAGATAGGAGTTCTATCGGGAGCGTCCAAAATGATTTTGAGCCCATGACACGTTCAACGCAACTGTGTAGCTATCTTGCATCATGATTAGCACTAATTCCCAAACGGACGAAACGAGCTTCCACTTGAGCCTTGTCGCCTAGTGGTACCATCGAGCGTGTCTAAAATGATTTCTAAGCCTACGGTACGTCTAGCACAAACCGTGCACCTATCTTGCACTGACACTAATGCTGTCTCCAAATAGAAAGAAGCAAGATTCCACACGACCCATGTCACCAAGGAATTCCATCGGGTACGTCCAAAATTATGTCCGAGCCTATGGTACATTTGACGCAAACCATACACCTATCTTGAGTCAAGATTAGCCCTATCTACAAATGGACTGAAATGAGCTTTCACTTGAGCCTCGTCGCCTAGGAGTACCATCAGGTATGTCCAAAATGATTTCTGAGCCGATGGTACATTTGGAACAAACCGTGCACCAATCTTGCAGTAACACTAATACTGTCTCCAAAGAAAAACAAGTGAGATTCCACATGACCCACATTACCTAGGAGTTCCATCGGGTGCGTCCAAAATGATTTTCGAGCCTATGGTACATTTGATGCAAACCGTGCACCCACTAGCGTCAAGATTTGAACTATGTCTACAAGGATCAAAACGAGCTTCCACTTGAGCCTCGTCACCTAGTGGTGTCATCGGGTGCGTCCAAAATGATATATGGGCCTATGGTACGTCTATTGCAAACCATGCACCTATCTCGCACTGGCACTAACACTATAATCGAACGGAAAGAAGTGAGATTCCTCATGACCCACATCACCTAGGAGTTCCATCAAGTGCGTCCAAAATGATGTCCGAGCTTGTGGTACATTCGACGCAAACTGTGCACCAATCTTGGGTCAAGATTAGCACTATGTCCGAAAGGATCGAAACGAGCTTCCACTTGAGCCTCGTCACCTAGGAGTACCATCAGGTGCATCCAAAACAATTTCTAAGCCGATGGTACATTTGGCACAAACCCTGTACCAATCTTGCTCCCACACTAACACAATCTCCAAAGGGAAACAAGTGAGATTTCACATGACCCACGTCAACTAGGAGTTCCATCGGATGCGTCAAAAATGATTTCCGAGCCTATGGTACATTCGACGCAAACCATGCACCCACTTGCGTCAAGATTAGCACTATGTTTGAAAGGATCAAAACAAGCTTCCACTAGAGCCTCATCACATTGTGGTACCAACGAGTGCATCCTAAATGATTTTTGAGCCTATGGTACTTCTAGCGCCAACCATGCACCTATCTTGCACCGACACTAAGACTGTCTCCAAATGAAAAGAAGCGAGATTACACATGACCCACGTCACCTAGGAGCTCCATCAGGTGCGTCCAAAATGATTTTCCAGCCTATGGCACATTCGACGCAAACCATGCACCTATCTTGCGTCAAGATTAGCACTATCTCCAAAAGGACCGAAATGAGCTTCCACTTGAGCCTCGTCACCAAGTGGTACTATTGGGTTCGTCCAAAATGATTTCTGAGCCTATGGTACGTCTAGCACAAACCATGCACCTATCTTGCACTAACACTAACACTGTTTCCAAATGGAAAGAAGTGAGATTCCACATGACCCACGTCACCTATGAGTTCCATCAGGTGAGTCCAAAACGATGTCTGTGCCTATGGCACGTTCGACACAAACCGTGCACCTATCTTGCTTCAAGATTACCCCTATCTCCAAATGGAACGAAACGACGCTTAAACTTGAGCCTCGTCACCTAGGACAACCATTGCGTACGTGATTTCTGAGTCGATGGTACATTTGGAGCAAACCGTGCACCAATCTTGCACCAACACTAACACTGTCTCCAAAGAGAAACAAGTGAGATCCCTCATGACCCTTGTCACCTAGGAGTTCTATTAGGTGCATCCAAAATGATTTTGAGCCTATGACATGTTCGACACAAATAGTGCACCTATCTTGCGTCAAGATTAGTACTATCTCCAAACAGAACGAAATGAGCTTCCACTTGAGTCTCGTCACCTAGTGGTACCATTGGGTGCATCCAAAACGATTTCTGAGCCTACAGTACATCTAACGCAAACCATGCTCCTATGTTGCACTGACACTAACGATGTCTCCAAATGGAAAGAAGTGAGATTCTACATGACCCACGTCACCTAGGAGTTTCATCAGGTGCGTCCAAAATGATGTTCGAGCGTATGGTAGTTTAATACAAACCGTGCACCTATCTTGAGTCAAGATTAGCCCAATCTCCAAATAGACCGAAACGAGCTTCACTTGGGCCTCGTCACCTAGGGGTACCATCGGGTACATCCGAAACGATTTCTGAGCTGATGATACATTTGGAGCAAACTGTGTACCAATCTTGTACTGACACTAATACTGTCTCCAAAGAGAAACAAAGTGAGATTCCACATGACCCACATCACCTAGGAGTTCTATCGGGTACGTCCAAAACAATTTCTGAGCCTATAGTACATTCAACACAAACCGTGCACCTATCTTGTGTCAAGATTAGCAACATGTCCAAAAGGACCGAAACAAGCCTCCACTTGAGCCTCGTCACCTAGTGGCGCCATCGGGTGGATCCAAAATGATTTCTGAGCCTATGGTACATCCAACGCAAACCATGCACCTATATTGCACTGACACTAAAGCTGTCTCCGAACAAAAAGAAGTGAGATTCCTCATGACCCATGTCACCTAGGAGTTTTATCAATGCATCCAAAACGATGTATGAGCCTATGGTATTCGATGCAAACCGTGCACCTATCTTGTGTCAAGATTAGCACTATCTCTAAACCGATCGAAACGAGCTTTCACTTGAACCTTGTCACGTAGGAGTACCATCGATTGCGTCCAAAATGATTTGTAAGGCAATGGTACGTTTGGCGCAAACTATGCTTCAATCTTTCCACCCACACTGTCTCCTAAGAGAAAGAAGTGAGATTCCACATGACCCACATCACCTAGGAGTTCCATTGGTTGCATCCAAAATGATTTCGAGCCTATGGTACATTCGATGCAAACCGAGCACCAATCCTTGGTCAAGATTAGCACTATCTCCAAACCGACCGAAATGAGCGTTCACTTGAGCCTTGTCACCTAGGAGTACTATCTGGTGTGTCCAAAATGATTTTCTGAGCTGATGGTACGTTTGGCGTAAACCCTGCACCAATCTTGCACCAGTCTCCAAAGAGAAACAAGTGAGATTCCACATGACCCACATCACTTAGGAGTTCCATCGGGTGCGTCCAAAATGATTTCCGAGCCTATGGTACATTTGACGCAAACCGTTCACCCACTTGCGTCAAGATTAGCACTATATCTGAAAGGATCGAAACGAGCTTTCACTTGAGCCTCGTCACCTAGTGGTACCAATGAATGCATCAAAAACGATTTCTGAGCCTATGGTACGTCTAGCGCCAACCATGCATCTATCTTGCACTGACACTAACACTGTCTCCAACCGAAAAGAAGCTAGAATCCACATGACGCATGTCACCTAGGAGTTCCATCAGGTGCGTCCAAAATGATTTTCCAGCCTATGGCACATTCGATGCAAACTGTGCACCTATCTTGGGTCAAGATTATCACTATCTCCAAACCAACCGAAATGAGCTTTCACTTGAACCTTGTCACCTAGTAGTACCATTGGGTGCGTCCAAAACATTTTTTGAGCCTATGGTACGTCTAGCACAAACCATGCACCTATCTTGCACTAACACTAACATAGTTTCTAGACAAAAAGAAGTGAGATTCCACATGACCCACGTTACCTATGAGTTCTAATGGGTGAGTCCAAAACGATGTCCGTGCCCATGGCACGTGCGACGCAAACTATGCACCTATCTTGCACCAAGATTACCCTAATCTCCAAATGGACCGAAATGAGTCTTTCACTTGAGCCTCATCGCCTAGGAGTACCATCGGGTGTGTCCAAAATGATTTCTGAGCCGATGGTACATTTGTAGCAAACCATGCATCAATCTTGTACTGACACTAAAACTGTCTCTAAAGAGAAACAAGTGAGAATCCACATGACCCACGTCACCAAGGAGTTCCATCGGGTGCGTCCAAAACGATTTTCGAGCCTATGGTATATTCGACGCAAACCATGCAACCACTTGCATCAAGATTAGCACTATGTCTGCAAGTATCAAAACGAGCTTCCTCTTGAGCCTTGTCACCTAGTGGTACCAACAAGTGCATCCAAAACAATTTCTGAGCCTATGGTACGTCTAGCGCCAACCATGCACCCATCTTGCACCGACACTAACACTGTCTCCAAACAAAAAAGAAGCAAGATTCCACATGATGCACGTCACCTAGGAGTTCCATCTGGTGCAACCAAAATGATTTTCCAGCCTATGGCATGTTCAACGCAAACCGTGCACCTACTGAAATGAGCCTTGTCACGTAGAAGTACCATCGGGTGCGTCCAAAACGACTTCTAAGCTGATAGTACGTTTGGCGCAAACCGTGCACCAATCTTGCACCCACACTAACACTGTCTCCTAAGAGAAGCAAGTGAGATTTCACATGACCCACACCACCTAGGAGTTCTATCGGGTGCATCTAAAATGATTTCCGAGCATATGGTACATTTGACGCAAACCATGCACCTATCTTGGGACAAGATTAGCACTATCTCCAAACCAACCGAAATAAGCTTTCACTTGAACCTTGTCACCTAGTAGTACCATCGGGTGCGTCCAAAATGATTTCTAAGCCGATGGTACGTTTGGTGCAAACCCTGCACCAATCTTGCACCCAGACTAACACAGTCTCCAAAGAGAAACAAGTGAGATTCTACATGACCCACGTCACCAAGGAGTTCCATCGGGTGCGTCCAAAACGATTTCCGAGCCTATGGTACATTCGACGCAAACCGTTCACCCACTTCCGTCAAGATTAACACTATGTCTAAAAGGATCGAAACGAGCTTCCACTTGAGCCTTGTCACCTAGTGGTACCAATGAGTGTGTCTAAAATAATTTCTAAGCCTATGGTACATCTAGCGCCAACCATGCACCTGTCTTGCACCGACACTAACACTGCCTCCAAACAAAAATAAGCTAGATTCCACATGATCCACATCACCTGGGATTTCCATCGGGTGATTTTCCAGCCTATGGCACGTTCGACGCAAACCGTGCACCTATCTTGCGTCAGGATTAGCACTATCTCCAAAAGGACCGAAACGAGCTTCCACTTGAGCCTCATCACCTAGTGCTACCATTGGGTGCGTCCAAAATGATGTCCGAGCGAATGGTACGTTCGACGCAAACCGTGCACCTATCTTGAGTCAAGATTAGCCTAATCTCCAAATGGACCGAAACGAGCTTTCACTTGGGCCTCGTCACCTTGGGGGTACTTCGGGTACATCCAAAGCGATTTCTTGGCCGATCGTACATTAGGAGCAAACCGTGCACCAATCTTGCACCCACACTAACACAGTCTCCAAAGAGAAACAAGTGAGATTCCACATGACCCACGTCACCTAGGAGTTGCGTCGGGTGCGTCCAAAACGTTTTCTGAGCCCATGGTACATTTGATAGAAACCATGCACCCACTTGCGTCAAGATTAGCACTATGTTTATAAGGACCGAAACAAGCTTCCACTTGACCTTCGTCTCCTAGTGGTACCATCGGGTGCATCCAAAATGATTTGTGAGCCTATGGTATGTCTAGCGCGAACCATGCTCCTATCTTGTACTGACACTAACACTATCTGCAAACAGAAAGAAGTGAGATTCCTCATGATGCACGTCACCTAGGAGTTCTGTCGAGTGCATCCAAAACAATGTCCGAGCCTATGGTACATTCAACGCAAACTATGCGCCTATCTTGCATCAAGATTAGCATAATTTCCAAACAGACCGAACAGAGCTTTCACTTGAGCTTTGTCACCTAGGAGTACCATTGTGTGCATCCAAAATGATTTCTAAGTCGAAGGTACATTTGTCCCAAACTGTGCACACACATTAACACTATCTCCTAACAAAAAGAAGTGAGATTCCACATGAGTCTTTCACTTGAGCCTCATCGCCTAGGAGTACCATCGGGTGTCCAAAATGATTTCTGAGCCGATGGTACATTTCGAGCAAACCGTGCATCAATCTTGTACTGACACTAAAAATATCTCTAAAGAGAAACAAGTGAGAATCCACATGACCCACGTCACTAAGGATTTCCATCGGGTGCGTCCAAAACGATTTTCGAGCCTATGGTATATTCAACGCAAACCGTGCAACCACTTGCATCAAGATTAGCACTATGTCCGCAAGGATCAAAACGAGCTTCCACTTGAGCCTTGTCACCTAGTGGTACCAACAAGTGCATCAAAAATAATTTCTGAGCCTATGGTACGTCTAGCGCCAACCATGCACCCATCTTGCACCGACACTAACACTGTCTCCAAACAAAAAAGAAGCAAGATTCCACATGATGCATGTCACCTAGGAGTTCCATCTGGTGCAACCAAAATGATTTTCTAGCCTATGGAATGTTCAACACAAACCGTGCACCTACTGAAATGAGCCTTGTCACGTAGGAGTACCATCGGGTGCGTCCAAAACTACTTCTAAGCAGATAGTACGTTTGGCGCAAACCGTGCACCAATCATGCACCCACACTAACACTGTCTCCTAAGAGAAGCAAGTGAGATTTCACATGACCCACATCACCTAGGAGTTCCATCAGGTGCATCTAAAATGATTTCCGAGCATATGGTACATTTGACACAAACTGTGCACCTATCTTGGGTCAAGATTAGCACTATCTCCAAACCAACCGAAATGAGCTTTCACTTGAACCTTGTCACCTAGTAGTACCATCGGGTGCGTCCAAAACGATTTCTGAGCTGATGGTACGTTTGGCGCAAACCCTGCACCAATCTTGCACCCAGACTAACACAGTCTCCAAAGAGAAACAAGTGAGATTCCACATGACCCACGTCACCAAGGAGTTCCATCGGGTGCGTCCAAAACGATTTCCGAGCCTATGGTACATTCAACGCAAACCATTCACCCACTTCCGTCAAGATTAGCACTATGTCTAAAAGGATCGAAACGAGCTTCCACTTGAGCCTTGTCACCTAGTGGTACCAATGAGTGTGTCTAAAATAATTTCTGAGCCTATGGTACATCTAGTGCCAACCATGCACCTGTCTTGCACCGACACTAACACTGCCTCTAAACGAAAATAAGCTAAATTCCACATGATCCACATCACCTGGGATTTCCATCGGGTGTGTCCAAAACGATTTTCTAGCCTATGGCACGTTCGACGCAAACCGTGCACCTATCTTGCGTCAGGATTAGCACTATCTCTAAAAGGCCCAAAACGAGCTTCCACTTGAGCCTCATCACCTAGTGCTACCATTGGGTGCGTCCAAAATGATGTCCAAGCGAATGGTACGTTCGACGCAAACCGTGCACCTATCTTGAGTCAAGATTAGCCTAATCTCCAAATGGACCGAAACGAGCTTTCACTTGGGCCTCGTCACCTTGGGGGTACTTCGGGTACATCCAAAGCGATTTCTTGGCCGATCGTACATTAGGAGCAAACCGTGCACCAATCTTGCACCCACACTAACACAGTCTTCAAAAAGAAACAAGTGAGATTCCACATGACCCACGTCACCTAGGAGTTGCGTCGGGTGCGTCCAAAACGTTTTCTGAGCCCATGGTACATTTGACAGAAACCATGCACCCACTTGCGTCAAGATTAGCACTATGTTTAAAAGGACCGAAACAAGCTTCCACTTGACCTTCGTCTCCTAGTGGTACCATCGGGTGCATCCAAAATGATTTGTGAGCCTATGGTATGTCTAGCGCGAACCATGCTCCTATCTTGCACTGACATAACACTATCTGCAAACATAAAGAAGTGAGATTCCTCATGATGCACGTCACCTAGGAGTTCCATCGAGTGCATCCAAAACAATGTCCGAGCCTATGGTACATTCGACGCAAACTATGCGCCTATCTTGCATCAAGATTAGCACAATTTCCAAACAGACCGAACCGAGCTTTCACTTGAGCTTTGTCACCTAGGAGTACCATTGCGTGCATCCAAAATGATTTTGAGCCAAAGGTACATTTGTCCCAAACTGTGCACCCACATTAACACTATCTCCTAACAGAAAAAAGTGAGATTCCACATGACCCACATCATCAAGAAGTTCCATCCAGTGCGTCCAAAATAATTTCTGAGCCTATGGTACATTCGACGCAAACTGTGTAACTATCTTGGGTCAAGATTAGCACTATGTCCGAAAGAACCAAAATGTGCATCCATTTGAGCCTCGTCACCTAGTGGTAACATCAAGTGCGTCCAAAATGATTTCTGAGCCTATAGTATGTCTAGCGCAAACCATGCACCTATCTTGCACCACACTAACACTGTCACCAAATAAAAAGAAGTGAGATTCCACATGACCCACATCACCTAGGAGTTCCATTGGGTGCATCCAAAATGATTTCTGAACCTATGGTACGTTCGAAGCAAACTGTTTACCTATCTTGTGTCAAGTTTAGCACTATCTTCAAAAGGACCGAAACGAGCTTTCACATGAGCTTTGTCACCTAGGAGTATCATCGGGTGCGTCAAAAATGATTTCTCAGCCGAGGATACGTTTGGCGCAAACTGTGCACCTATCTTGCATTAACACTAACACTGTCTCCAAACGGAAATAAGATAGATTTCACATGACCCACATCAGCTAGGAGTTCTATCGGGTGCGTCCAAAATGATTTTTGAGCCTATGACATGTTCAACACAAACCGTGCACCTACCTTACATCAAGATTAGCACTATCTCCAAATGGACCAAAATAAGCTTCCACTTAAGCCTCGTCACCTATTGGTACCATTGCGTGCATCCAAAATGATTTCTAAGCCTATGGTACGTCTAGCGCAAACCGTGCACCTACCTTGCACTGACACTAATGCTGTCTCCAAAGAGAAACAAGTGAGATTCCACATGACCCATGTCAACTAGGACTTCCATCGGGTGCGTCCAAAATGATTTTTGAGCCTATGACACGTTCGACGCAAACCGTGCACCTATATTGCGTCAAGATTAGCACTATCTCCAAACGAACCGAAACGAGCTTCCACTTGAGCCTCGTTGCCTAGTGGTACCATCGGGTGCGTCCAAAACGATTAATGAGCCTACAGTACGTCTAGCGCAAACCATAAACCTATCTTGCACTGACACTAACACTGCCTCCAAACGGAAAGAAGTGAGATTCCACATGACCCACGTCACCTTGGTGTTCTATTGGGTGCATCCAAAATGATGTCTGAGCCTATGGTACGTTCAATGCAAACCGTGCACCGATCTTGAGTTAAGATTAGCCCAATCTCCAAATGGACCAAAATAAGCTTTCACTTGAGCCTCGTCACCTAGGGGTACCATCAGGTACATCCAAAATGATTTTCTAAGTCGATGGTACATTTGGAGGAAACCATGAACCCATCTTGCACCGACACTAATACTGTTTCCAAAGAGAAACAAGTGAGATTCCATATGACCCACATCACCTAGGAGTTCTATCGGGTGCGTCCAAAATGATTTCTAAGCCTATGGTACATTTGACGCAAACCGTGCACCTATCTTGCGTCAAGATTAGCATTGTATCCAAAAGGACCAAAATGAGCTTCCACTTCAGCCTCGTCACCTAGTGGTACCATCGGGTGTGTCCAAAATGATTTCTGACCCACGATACGTCTAGCACAAATCATGCACGTATCTTGCACAAACACTAACACTGTCTCCAAACGGAAATAACTGAGATTTCACATCACCCACATCACCTAGGAGTTCCATCAGGTGCGTCCAAAATAATGTCTGAGCCTATGGTAAGTTCGAAGCAAACCGAGAACCTATCTTGAGTCAAGATTAGCCCTACCTCCAAATGGACGAAACGAACTTTCACTTGAGCCTCGTCACCTAGGTGTACCATCGGGTGCGTCCAAAATGATTTCCAAGCCGATGGTATGTTTGGAGCGAACCGTGCACCAATCTTGCATCGACACTAATATTGTCTCCAAAGACAAACAAGCGAGATTCCACATGACCCACATCACCTAGGAGTTCCATCGGGTGCGTACAAAAGGATTTTCGAGCCTATGGTACATTCAACGCAAACCGTGCACCTATGTTACGTCAAGAATAGCCCTATGTCCGAAAGGACCGTAACGAGCTTCCAATTGAGCCTCGTCACCTAGTGGTACCATCGGTTGCATCCAAAACAATTTCTGAGCCTACGGTACATCTAGCGCAAATCGTGCACCAATTTTGCACAGACACTAACGCCGTCTCCAAATGAAAAGAAGTGAGATTCCACATCACCCATGTCACCTAGGAGTTCCATCGGGTGCGTCCAAAATGATTTTTGAGCCTATGGTCGTTCGATGCAAGCCGTGCACCTATCTTGAGTCAAGATTAGCCCTATCTCCAAATGGACCGAAACGAGCTTTCACTTGAGCCTCGTCACCTAGGAGTACCATCGGGTATGTCCAAAATGACTTCTGAGCCAATGGTATGTTTGGAGCAAACCGTGCACCAATCTAGCACCGACACTAATACTGTCAAAAAAGAGAAACAAGTGAGATTCCTCATGACCCACATCACCTAGCAGTTCCATCGGGTGCATACAAAAGGATTTCCAAGCCTATGGTACATTCGACACAAACCGTGCACCTATGTTACGTCAAGAATAGCCTATGTCTGAAAGGACTGTAATGAGCTTCAAATTGAGCCTTGTCACCTAGTGGTTCCATCGGGTGCGTCCAAAACGATTTCTAAGCCTACAGTATGTAACGGAACCGTCCAAATTATAAGAGCACAAGTACAAAAACAATCACCGAAATGATCAAATTCTCGCACTTGAGCCCATATAACTCCGGTAGTCCAATGAAATCACGAGGGATTTCAAACCAACCAACATACAAGCAAGATCGTAGTGATTCAACATAACAAGTCACATGTTACAACCATTTCACAAGTAATTCAATATACATCGGAGTTCAACATAGTTATTACAAATTAACTTGAAAAGTAGCGGAAGCAAAGTAATTTGAAACTACATTATTCTTATTTCAAATACATGCCAGTGCCACGGTCGACTTCCAACAAAAGCATTAGAGACAAGATAGATAAGAAGGATCATGCCCGTGATCACGCTCCGCCTCTATGGCAGGAGCCAACCAACTCTTGTAGCCGCCATGATACATCACAACCTGCAACAAGTGGGGATAAAACCCTGAGTACAAGAAGGTACTCAGCTAGACTTACCCGTCAGAAACCAGAAATAAGGTGACACCAAGAATCATGCAAGGCTGATATAAAGTAGGGCTAGCTTGACAACATTTTGCATAAAAGCTTAATATGGATGATCAATCATTAATGCTTAAGCATCAAGTTAATTATCATTAACCTATCATCTATATTAGAAACCTGTACTAGAGCACTCACTTTATTAGGAGCAAACAATATTAACCATAGCAGGTATAAATTGAGGCAATCTTTCCATCGTGATCCAATTAACCATCCGTTCAATTTAATTGAATCTACGTTGCCGCTGCTCAAGTCAAGTGCTCACTAACCGGGAGCGATGGCGATTCGAATCGAATTCCTATCCAGCTGGAGGGGTATTTCTAACACTCACCGTGCAGACCCCTGCCAGGGTCGCATAGGCCACCGTTTCATATGATTCAGGAATCGCGGGTCCGAATGATGTCGCGACCCCAAGGGCGACACTCTGCCAGGTGATAGGGACTCTAACCCCCCCTTGGTCTCACGCCAATGTCCCCAAGCACATCCTTTCTCTCCTCCAAGAAGCAACCTACCATTCGATTCCCGGCCTGAATCACATTACTCGGCTTCGCGGTCGGAACGACTTATCCGGCCAACTAAGTGTTAGACTGCGTTCAACATGACTCAAGGACGTACAGCGAATCGGTCCTTAAACGACTCAGACGGGGATAGATTCACACCCAAGACCTCCATGTCTTGTCGCTTCACTATCATCATCCCGCCCGGTCTCATTTTATTTTATTAACACATGGTTCCTTTCCACGATAGCAAATATAGCCAACCGTGTCATATATGAATATCCCTATATCTCGCAGGTGACAGGAAATCACCTGACTTCTACCGCTTAAAGCAGGGCTAAGCATCTACTCGATCCTAGTCTATGTAGGATTCAAGGATTCATATATCTGGACAAGGAGTGATATAATGCAGCAAGGTTTTCAACCAACTCCTACCACTTAATGCAACAATACTTATAACATATATAGAATTAATTGTTTTGAAGGTAGGAGGCTTATAATGCTCCGGGGCTTGCCTGAGATCCGACACAAGTCAGTTTAGTTAGCTTGCACCGTCATGGTGACATCTCCGGTCCTAGCACTTGCATTCAGGGGTTCTTCCATCTTCTGGACAGCCCACCGTTACACCATCATCTGTCTCCATATCATGCGCTCCACGTCTGTACCTAGCGTACCTAGGATGAGATGCATAGATGCAGATGCATGAACATAAAGAATACACATGAAGGAATGCAACAAGCATACTAAACAAGCATATGTTACACTATACCCACATAAGCATGTCATACAACCAGCTAGCTATACATGATCAAGTACTTCATAATTTAGCAAAACATTTTAGGCATGCTACCTTAACTCTAGGTGTCCAAGATAACCATTTGCAATCATACAAACAAGAGCAAGTAGAAGCAAACAATTCTAGATACAAGTAGATTTGGACAGCAGCAAACAGTCACTTGTTTCAAACATAACTTAAGCTACAAACATCCCACAAGGATGATCTAAGACTTTATGAAAATCCATAGAAATTGTCTACAAGATTGATGTTTACATAAAAAGCTAATTACAAAGTTAAACAGGTCAAACATGTAGATGTTTCAGACCTATCCAGACATGGACATAAAACTGATTGCAACTTCAGAGAAGCATAACTGTAGTTACACAAATCCAAATGACTTGCAAGAAGACATTTTGGAAAGCTTATGAAATTATCTACATTTCATCTTTAATCATCTCAACCTGATTCCCAAGTTATCATGACCAAACATGTCAATCTTTAAAGTCTGCACAGAAGGTAATTAAATCTGACAGTAGACTTATTAAGCATGCAACTCTTAAACTATCAGACCTAGGATCATGAAAATTTAACACAAGAAAGATAAGATAATTATCTACAACTTTTGTATTTACCAAAATCACAGTAAACATCATTTACACCATGAAACTAGTTGCACGAGTAACACCACACATGCAGCCCAACAGCAGTGGTAAAATTATAGACAGAAAACTGATAGAAACTTCAGAGAAGCATAAATGGAGTTCTAGACCTCCAACAAACATGATTCTCAACTTTATGGAAAGCTTATAAAGTTACCTACAACTTTCTTGTAATCATCTTAAGATGATTCTACAGTTAACATGGTCAATTAATTAAATAATTGCATCTCTGTCCAAAATATGGACAGAATCTGATATGCCACTTTAAACCGTTATAACTTGAGTTTCACAAATCCAATAATTATGGTTCTGGACTTTTTAGAAAGATTAACAAGTTGCGAACAATTTTGTTATAAACATCTAGAGCTAATTGTGCTACTAACTAGGTCACACATTATAAACAAGGCAACCCTGTCTTGGTTTGGACAGAAACAGCTACAACACTTTAGACTACTATAGTTAAACATATACTTAACCAAAAATTGTGCTCTTTAGCTTTTTGAAAATCTTAAGAAAATTACTACAAATCATTTATTGTCATCAAGGCATAATTCATAACTTAACTAAGCCAAACAATGCATATATGCAGAACTGTCCAGAATAGAAGCAAAGCAGCATATAGCATTTGTTATTTTTATAGCTCCTAAACTATCAAGCCTAAAATTTCACTTCATTTGGAGTTATATATTTACAGTTATTAAAAATAACAGATCCAACTAGCATTCAAAACCTAGTTGCATAAATCTATTTTTACAGCTAAAACTTTAAACTAAAACATGCCATATTATAGATCCAATGCATAGAAAATTTCACAAGGATTCCAAAAAGTCCTCATTTGCTATTTTACGATTTTTCTATCATTTACTATGTATTTTCAAAGTTCACCATTTGAATGCAATACTAATTCCGAAAAAGAAAAAAAAAACATTATGCAGAGTGAACACAAAACTTTCCACAAATCATGTAAGCCCCTATATGTAAATCCTTTGTCTCTAGCACTTTTGCAAAGTGAACACAACAAAGAGTTTCTGCCTCGCTAGATGGTCCTTCTTCCTCACAGCGACAGAAAACAGCGAAGGGGATGGAGGAGGCCGGCTTGATTCCGGTGAGATAGCGGCCCAGGACGACGAAGGAACAGATGGCAGTCAACAACAGCGGCAGGAGGGAGGAGGAGAGGGGTGGCTGGTGTTGGAAGAGGAGGGGCGACGGCAACAGCGAGCTCCAGCCCGACTCGGCCATGGCTTCGGGCACGAGAGAGCGAGGGAGAAATAGACCGAGGAAAAGAGGAGAAGTGAGCGAGTGAAGGGTCGGGCTCGATCCCCTTTTTCTCCCCCTCGACACAGAGCAGCCCGGGGAGGTGGCGCTCATGCACGGGCACGGAGGCCACACGGCGCTCGGTCCTTTCCGATGTCGGCCACCAAGTTTCAGCGCATCCAAAACTGCCATCCAAAAGCGACGTATTTACGAGTCTGCCACTCTTCTAATCTCACCTCTATCTCTTAAACCAGATGACAATTCGACCAACAAATTATACCGCTGCGTAGGGCTATGAGAGTACTACAACATTGCTTATAGGAGCTCAGTCAAATTCCACTAGTTTGCGAGATATTAATTCCCACCATAGGGTTGCACAGGAGGAGTCAAAATTGCACTGTGATCAGCTTGACAGCACTTCGGGGTGGGATCGGGACGCGGTCCAAAAATAAAGTTTGTTGCATACAAACTAAACTCCAATTTTCATTAAAGGTCAAACTTCATATCTCGAACAAAAATAGTAGTTTCACTTCGGTCAACACCGCGTCGGAAGAAACCCTAGTTTTGAGGTTTGGGACCGATTTGCGGCATCTTCTTGTCACTTGTTCCACATGAGCCTTTCATAAGTGTTGTTGTAGGGTTCAATTGGAGTTGTTTGGTCAAGGTTGCAAGACTTGGTTGATGACATATGTTCTCATTCTCTAAACAAAACAATCCAAGCAAGATATGACTCATTCCTTCAAAATTTCCAACTCTACTATGACTTATCATTTCATTTGACTTCTTGATTCCAAACTTCAAGAAACTTTTCCAGGGATCAATATAGATAGTTATTGAGGTGAGACATGTGAAGATACTTTGATAGCAACACCCAAGCATATATCTTTTAATTGAGCCTATATGTAAGCGAGGGTGCAATATCCAAGTTTAGGTTAGGGCTTATTTCCATAGGTTTAACTTTGACATTGTCATCTCCATTAATCTATCATGTTTGAGCTTAAACCCACTACTTAATTGGTGATAAACACCTGGAGTGTTACAGCCCTTCCCCCTTAAAAGAATCACGTCCCGAGATTCGGAATGGAAGATCTTTTAAGGAAGAGAGACACGTTATCTAGTTCCCAACATCTGCTATAACATTCAGCTAAAAGCTTCAACGTCGGTGAACAATTTGGTCAAAGGCACTTTTTGATACTTACTCTTTATGGTAAAATTTGTCTGAAGAATTTCCTTCGTTGACTTCCATGAAGCATTGTTACTTTGGGAGCAATCCAAGACAACGCAGTACTTCGTTCTCAATGTACATAGATCCTTGGTCTATGAGCGAACTACTACAAGTATCTGACTCTTTAGTGAACACAGCATAGTCCATATGAACTTTATATTAGACCAAAATCTTTAGAAGTATACTCGTTAAAATGACTCTATATCCACACGGTTTTGAAAAGCAGTTCTCTATCAAAATGGCTTGAGTACAACCTTCCAAAAGGGTGAGATCATAGATGACAAACATTCTCTGAGGCTATAGGATACTGACTAACCAATAGACAGGGTCTAGGTTGGTCGTAAATGTTCAAACATTCCGATATCAACTAATGAAAAACTACTTGAGGTTCCATGTGTGCAATTCTCTTTCTCTGATGACAACACTATATTATCTGAGTCTATCGATGGGTTATTGAATGTGATAGCTGACTCTGTCGGCTTCGTATTTCTGCCAACAGTTATCTTAAAGATTCTTTTATCCAAAGATAACAGTTATCTGGGTTGAATCAGATGCAACCTCTTGGTAAAAACATGTATAAGGTACCAAAGTATGTCATCATTGGAAAATAATTCCCAAAGAAAGATGTAACGAGGCCTTAAGGACAACAAAAGTTGTACTTATTCACTTAACTACGGGGAGTAGTCTACCACCAAGCGATTGAGTAAAAATTTTCCTTGGTGACTTAGTTGTATTGTAAGTTGAGCTGACTTGCAGCATAACAACTTTGTTAGGCCAACTTTCACCTTGAGGCTTCCTTTTTAGGATCAAATAGCAGCTCTAAGATGGGAAATCTGTTGTTTGACACTTTTTAAATTGCTTTTGATTCACGATGGTATAAATTAATTTGCAGAAACCAAGGCTACTCGTACATTGGGGATACGAGAAACCAAAAGCAAATGAAAGAGTGTAAACTAGTATCTGTGAGACCTCAAAAGGACCATCCAACAGCAGATCTCGACTATTAATTTAAATACCAATCCGAGGATGCACACGCTTTGAACTTGCGGGTTACTTTTGCAAGGCAAAACACATACTTTATCTACTTCTTCACCTTAGCTGATAGAACATCTTGCACTATCTGTGTGATTGTCCAAGATGGAATTGACTTGATCACAATGGCTCCGGAAGATAGAGTATCACTCAAGTTGTTGGCTAGTTGATTAACTTCTTGTTGGTTATTACTCTGTAAGACATAGCCTTCATAGCTACCAAAGAGTCGTTACCTAGCTGGAGATTAACCTTCCTATTGGTAACTAATTAGTTGTCTCTCAACACTAAAAAGTTCCAAATCTTCATTCTTGATCACAATAATTGCGGTTGATACAAAGCAGATGGTTGCCATTGAAGTCAGCAGATACGGAGTCTCACCAGAGATGGTTGATCTCAATGGTATGATCATTATGCATACAAAGGTTAAGACTTGCGTAATGTGACAATCGATTCTTATCCAATAGAAATGAGATACGTTGCTCACTAGATGACGTTCGTCAATAGTCTGACAACTAAGTAGAGTCACTTGTCTACCACCTCTTGTAGTATGTTAATGTTTATGTCGGTGGCCTGTTCTTCAAAGGTTATCCTATTAGCAACTTCAGAAGGAAGTTTTACTACTTTTGGTTCAATATAAGGGTCTTTCAATAAGATATGGGAAAACAATCAAGGAAGAAGGTCGTGTAAACATCACATCAGTGTTGTTCTGCAATGGATTACGATTAGAAACCATGATACCAGCGCGTGCCGAGCAGCACAACCTTGTGTGTGCACCCACAGGAGGCTCTCGGTTTCGTCGCGGCACCATTAGTTGCTACTCATAACACCATTACTGAACATACACCCAATGAGGAATTTCAAATGGCATAGATTGGGTTGATAAGGTAGATGCATGAATTTGCAAGCACACGATTTAGAGGCCATAGCATGGATACATTGCGTCACACTAGCTAACCTTTAGGAGAGGTAACCGAAAGGTCCAACAAGGATTCAGTTAAGGGTCTTACAACTTGGCATCAAACAACTATAGCCAAAAGGAAGAGTTGAAGAGAAACTATCTTGGCTAGTAGATCAAACAAAGGTATTCACGTGCGGTTGCAGGACAATCATGGTATACATAAATATTTAATGGTCCAGACTTGGGCTCATAAGGAAAAGAACCTAATTGGGGATGACGCCAAGAGATCGTTTCGCGTAACTCGAGTATTGCTCTAAGATAAAGCTACTCGACACTCGTATACTTACCGAAGACAATCGAAGTGACAACAATGACACTAATTAACTAACAAGCATACATACAAACATCATAGTCAAGCATTGGGGAGATCCAATCCAATTAGCTTAAGCAACCACTACTAAGAATCAGGCTCACCCATAACAAACATTCATCTAAAGCAAGAACTAACTACGAGTTTAGCCTAAGACAAACGCTAGCTAAGGTGGCTACTTAGCATGGGCACAGAACATGGACAGCAACATAGTAGTTAATTGTTTCGACCATAGCTGAGGTTGTAGACATCCCATAAAGGTGATCCTAGACTTTCTAGAAAGCTTAGAAAGATGGCTACACATTAGTTATTCATACCAAAAGCTAAATCATAGGTTAGCATGGTCAAACATGCTGATGTTTCAGATCTGTACCATTATGGACAGAAAACTGACAAGAACTTCAAAAATGCAAAACTGGAGTTTTAGGGACACAACAAGGCTAAGCCTTAACTTTGTGTAAAGCTTATTAAGTTGTCTATAACTTTCTTATTATCATATTAAGATGATTCTATATCTAACAAGGCCAAACAAGACAAAGAAGACATCTCTGCCCAGATTTGGACAGATTCTGTCATTCCACTTTACAAGCTCATAAGTAGAGATTTAGACCACCCCAATTGGTGCTATAGGACAATTTGGAAAGCTCAGAAAAAGTACTACACTTCTTCTATTATCTCCAAGACATGATTCCTTATGCACATAGGTCAAACAAACCAAACATACAGATTTGTTCTGAACATGAGCAGATTTTGACAACAACTTCTAAAATTTATAACTCCCAAACCATAAGGCCTAGGGTCTTGAAATTTTAGGACAAGCTATATAATTAAGTTAGCTACAACTTTGGTATTCTCTATAACTACAGAAAACACCATTATGATCATAAAAGCATCACTACAACAGAAACCGCTCTAGCAGCCAACGTTTAATAAGCAAAACAAAGTTTGCCTTTGTTCTACTTAACAAGAGAGCACACAAACATATCATCCTAGTGGCTCTAAACATTGTTACCTTAGACCAACACCAATTTAATTCATTCACGAGAATCCAATTTACTTAAGTGAGGTCTAAAACATTTTCAAAAACTTGTATGACAGCATATCCACCACTTGGCTAAACTAGAGGGCATCTATAGGTTCAAGCATGTAACCACAATTATTTCTAACAAAACTAAGCACACACTTTTCTCAAGCAACATGGAACAAGACATTTTTGTTTTACTTCACTCACAAGTTACTTACTGTAGAACAAGGGTGAGAGGAGCATAGTTATTTATTAAGCAACAACATGATGCTGCATGCTTCGTCCTATTCATCCTCACAAGATTGCCAATATAAGGTGGCGATCACGTTCTATGTCGGTGGCATAACATGCACTCTCTCGATATATGGCTAGTCGTCAGCTACATTCGACTTACGCATTCGTGGTTAGCGTACCTGCAGAAATTTTTCATTGCAGCCCAACATTTCCCAATATAGCACACAATGAAAACAGAGAAGTAAAATTCTAAGTACTCCCATGTACATATACCCCCGTATATATACATGTAGCACCAAAACTACCCGAATAATCAACCACCCACAATTAAGTACCTTCATATATACATGTGTGTAACATGTAAATAATCCAGTAACCAAAACTAGCTCTCCCCTAGACCGCAGTTTGTACGGTCATGCTCTCACAACTCACACTTACCTGAGCGTAGGTGCGATGTTGCATAAAAGTAAACTAGCAACATATATGACTATTTCATATATGAAGGCTACCTCTAATCTGACACACCGGGTAGCATAGTGTGGGAGAGTCATCACACATACATACCTTGGCCTAGGCGTAGATGCATAAATGAAAAACCCCAAAGTTAGTACTTATATAAGCCACCTAATAATCCTTATATGGGCGTAAGGAAATTGACCACTGGCATACTTAGGTTTAAAATTTAGATTTGACAAACCTATATATAACTATAAGTTGATAAAACTGATTTTATAAAACAAAACCTTTGTTTTAAATACACATACGACAAGTTTAATGTTGAATCTTGCTCCGATGCCAGCTGTAACGGAACCGTCCAAATTATAAGAGCACAAGTACAAAAACAATCACCGAAATGATCAAATTCTCGCACTTGAGCCCATATAACTCCGGTAGTCCAATGAAATCACGAGGGATTTCAAACCAACCAACATACAAGCCAAGATCGTAGTGATTCAACATAACAAGTCACATGTTACAACCATTTCACAAGTAATTCAATATACATCAGAGTTCAACATAGTTATTACAAATTAACTTGAAAAGTAGTGGAAGCAAAGTAATTTGAAACTACATTATTCTTATTTCAAATACATGCCAGTGCCACGGTCGACTTCCAACAAAAGCATTAGAGACAAGATAGATAAGAAGGATCATGCCCGTGATCACGCTCCGCCTCTATGGCAGGAGCCAACCAACTCTTGTAGCCGCCATGATACATCACAACCTGCAACAAGTGGGGATAAAACCCTGAGTACAAGAAGGTACTCAGCTAGACTTACCCGTCAGAAACCAGAAATAAGGTGACACCAAGAATCATGCAAGGCTGATATAAAGTAGGGCTAGCTTGACAACATTTTGCATAAAAGCTTAATATGGATGATCAATCATTAATGCTTAAGCATCAAGTTAATTATCATTAACCTATCATCTATATTAGAACCTGTACTAGAGCACTCACTTTATTAGGAGCAAACAATATTAACCATAGCAGGTATAAATTGAGGCAATCTTTCCATCGTGATCCAATTAACCATCCGTTCAATTTAATTGAATCTACGTTGCCGCTGCTCAAGTCAAGTGCTCACTAACCGGGAGCGACGGCGATTCGAATCGAATTCCTATCCAGCTGGAGGGGTATTTCTAACACTCACCGTGCAGACCCCTGCCAGGGTCGCACAGGCCACCGTTTCATATGATTCAGGAATCGCGGGTCCGAATGATGTCACGACCCCAAGGGCGACACTCTGCCAGGTGATAGGGACTCTAACCCCCCCTTGGTCTCACGCCAATGTCCCCAAGCACATCCTTTCTCTCCTCCAAGAAGCAACCTACCATTCGATTCCCGGCCTGAATCACATTACTCGGCTTCGCGGTCGGAACGACTTATCCGGCCAACTAAGTGTTAGACTGCGTTCAACATGACTCAAGGACGTACAGCGAATCGGTCCTTAAACGACTCAGACGGGGATAGATTCACACCCAAGACCTCCATGTCTTGTCGCTTCACTATCATCATCCCGCCCGGTCTCATTTTATTTTATTAACACATGGTTCCTTTCCACGATAGCAAATATAGCCAACCGTGTCATATATGAATATCCCTATATCTCGCAGGTGACAGAAAATCACCTGACTTCTACCGCTTAAAGCAGGGCTAAGCATCTACTCGATCCTAGTCTATGTAGGATTCAAGGATTCATATATCTGGACAAGGAGTGATATAATGCAGCAAGGTTTTCAACCAACTCCTACCACTTAATGCAACAATACTTATAACATATATAGAATTAATTGTTTTGAAGGTAGGAGGCTTATAATGCTCCGGGGCTTGCCTGAGATCCGACACAAGTCAGTTTAGTTAGCTTGCACCGTCATGGTGACATCTCCGGTCCTAGCACTTGCATTCAGGGGTTCTTCCATCTTCTGGACAGCCCACCGTTACACCATCATCTGTCTCCATATCATGCGCTCCACGTCTGTACCTAGCGTACCTAGGATGAGATGCATAGATGCAGATGCATGAACATAAAGAATACACATGAAGGAATGCAACAAGCATACTAAACAAGCATATGTTACACTATACCCACATAAGCATGTCATACAACCAGCTAGCTATACATGATCAAGTACTTCATAATTTAGCAAAACATTTTAGGCATGCTACCTTAACACTAGGTGTCCAAGATAACCATTTGCAATCATACAAACAAGAGCAAGTAGAAGCAAACAATTCTAGATACAAGTAGATTTGGACAGCAGCAAACAGTCACTTGTTTCAAACATAACTTAAGCTACAAACATCCCACAAGGATGATCTAAGACTTTATGAAAATCCATAGAAATTGTCTACAAGATTGATGTTTACATAAAAAGCTAATTACAAAGTTAAACAGGTCAAACATGTAGATGTTTCAGACCTATCCAGACATGGACATAAAACTGATTGCAACTTCACAGAAGCATAACTGTAGTTACATAAATCCAAATGACTTGCAAGAAGACATTTTGGAAAGCTTATGAAATTATCTACATTTCATCTTTAATCATCTCAACCTGATTCCCAAGTTATCATGACCAAACATGTCAATCTTTAAAGTCTGCACAGAAGGTAATTAAAATCTGACAGTAGACTTATTAAGCATGCAACTCTTAAACTATCAGACCTGGGATCATGAAAATTTAACACAAGAAAGATAAGATAATTATCTACAACTTTTGTATTTACCAAAATCACAGTAAACATCATTTACACCATGAAACTAGTTGCACGAGTAACACCACACATGCAGCCCAACAGCAGTGGTAAAATTATAGACAGAAAACTGATAGAAACTTCAGAGAAGCATAAATAGAGTTCTAGACCTCCAACAAACATGATTCTCAACTTTATGGAAAGCTTATAAAGTTACCTACAACTTTCTTGTAATCATCTTAAGATGATTCTACAGTTAACATGGTCAATTAATTAAATAATTGCATCTCTGTCTAAAATATGGACAGAATCTGATATGCCACTTTAAACCGTTATAACTTGAGTTTCACAAATCCAATAATTATGGTTCTGGACTTTTTAGAAAGATTAACAAGTTGCGAACAATTTTGTTATAAACATCTAGAGCTAATTGTGCTACTAACTAGGTCACACATTATAAACAAGGCAACCCTGTCTTGGTTTGGACAGAAACAGCTACAGCACTTTAGACTACTATAGTTAAACATATACTTAACCAAAAATTGTGCTCTTTAGCTTTTTGAAAATCTTAAGAAAATTACTACAAATCATTTATTGTCATCAAGGCATAATTCATAACTTAACTAAGCCAAACAATGCATATATGCAGAACTGTCCAGAATAGAAGCAAAGCAGCATATAGCATTTGTTATTTTTATAGCTCCTAAACTATCAAGCCTAAAATCTTGAAATTTTTACTAGACATCATACATCACAAGAATAACACGTCACAAAAATTTCACTTCATTTGGAGTTATATATTTACAGTTATTAAAAATAACAGATCCAACTAGCATTCAAAACCTAGTTGCATAAATCTATTTTTACAGCTAAAACTTTAAACTAAAACATGCCATATTATAGATCCAATGCATAGAAAATTTCACAAGGATTCCAAAAAGTCCTCATTTGCTATTTTACGATTTTTCTATCATTTACTATGTATTTTCAAAGTTCAGCCATTTGAATGCAATACTAATTCCGAAAAAGAAAAAAAAACATTATGCAGAGTGAACACAAAACTTTCCACAAATCATGTAAGCCCCTATATGTAAATCCTTTGTCTCTAGCACTTTTGCAAAGTGAACACAACAAAGAGTTTCTGCCTCGCTAGATGGTCCTTCTTCCTCACAGCGACGGAAAACAGCGAAGGGGATGGAGGAGGCCGGCTTGATTCCGGTGAGATAGCGGCCCAGGACGACGAAGGAACAGATGGCAGTCAACAACAACGGCAGGAGGGAGGAGGAGAGGGGTGGCTGGTGTTGGAAGAGGAGGGGCAAAGGAGGGGCGACGACAACAGCGAGCTCCAGCCCGACTCGGCCATGGCTTCGGGCACGAGAGAGCGAGGGAGAAATAGACCGAGGAAAAGAGGAGAAGTGAGCGAGTGAAGGGTCGGGCTCGATCCCCTTTTTCTCCCCCTCGACACAGAGCAGCCCGGGGAGGTGGCGCTCATGCACGGGCACGGAGGCCACACGGCGCTCGGTCCTTTCCGATGTCGGCCACCAAGTTTCAGCGCATCCAAAACTGCCATCCAAAAGCGACGTATTTACGAGTCTGCCACTCTTCTAATCTCACCTCTATCTCTTAAACCAGATGACAATTCGACCAACAAATTATACCGCTGCGTAGGGCTATGAGAGTACTACAACATTGCTTATAGGAGCTCAGTCAAATTCCACTTGTTTGCGAGATATT
Source organism: Saccharum hybrid cultivar R570 (assembly GCA_038087645.1). NCBI lineage: Eukaryota > Viridiplantae > Streptophyta > Magnoliopsida > Poales > Poaceae > Saccharum > Saccharum hybrid cultivar. The sequence goes on from JAQSUU010000556.1 coordinate 14,358,091, forward strand.
AATTCCCACCATAGGGTTGCACAGGAGGAGTCAAAATTGCACTGTGATCAGCTTGACAGCACTTCGGGGTGGGATCGGGACGCGGTCCAAAAATAAAGTTTGTTGCATACAAACTAAACTCCAATTTTCATTAAAGGTCAAACTTCATATCTCGAACAAAAATAGTAGTTTCACTTCGGTCAACACCGCGTCGGAAGAAACCCTAGTTTTGAGGTTCGGGACCGATTTGCGGCATCTTCTTGTCACTTGTTCCACATGAGCCTTTCATAAGTGTTGTTGTAGGGTTCAATTGGAGTTGTTTGGTCAAGGTTGCAAGACTTGGTTGATGACATATGTTCTCATTCTCTAAACAAAACAATCCAAGCAAGATATGACTCATTCCTTCAAAATTTCCAACTCTACTATGACTTATCATTTCATTTGACTTCTTGATTCCAAACTTCAAGAAACTTTTCCAGGGATCAATATAGATAGTTATTGAGGTGAGACATGTGAAGATACTTTGATAGCAACACCCAAGCATATATCTTTTAATTGAGCCTATATGTAAGCGAGGGTGCAATATCCAAGTTTAGGTTAGGGCTTATTTCCATAGGTTTAACTTTGACATTGTCATCTCCATTAATCTATCATGTTTGAGCTTAAACCCACTACTTAATTGGTGATAAACACCTGGAGTGTTACACAGTACGTCTAGCGCAAATCATGCACCAATCTTGCATAGACACTAACGCCGTCCCCAAATGAAAAGAAGTGAGATTCCACACCACCCATGTCACTTAGGCGTTCCATCAGGTGCGTCCAAAATGATGTTCGAGCCTGTGGTACATTCGACGTAAACCGTGCACCTAACTTGCGTAAAGATTAGCACTATGTTCAAAAGGACCGAAACAAGCTTCCACTTGAGCCTCGTCACATAGTGGTGCTATTGGGTGCGTCCAAAATGATTTATGAGCCTATGGCACTTCCAGCGCAAACCATGCACCTAGATTGCACTGACACTAAAACTGTTTGTAAATAGGAAGAAGTGAGATTCCTCATGACCCACGTCACCAAGGAGTTCCATCGAGTGCGTCCAAAACGATGTCCAAGCCTATAGTACATTCCAAGCAAACCGTGCACCTATCTTATGTCAAGAATATCACTATCTCCAAACTGATCAAAACAAGCTTTCACTTGAGCCTTGTCACCTAGGAGTACCATCGAGTGCGTCCAAAACGATTTCTGAGCTGATGGTACATTTGGCGCAAACCGTGCACCAATCCTGCACCCACACTAACACAGTCTCCAAAGAGAAACAAGTGAGATTCCACATGACCCACATCACCTAGGAGTTCCATCGGGTGCGTACAAAAGGATTTCCAAGCCTATGGTACATTCGATGCAAACCATGCACCTATCTTACGTCAAGGTTTGCACTATGTCCAAAAGGACCGTAACGAGCTTCCACTTGAGCCTCGTCACCTAGTGGTACCATCGAGTGTGACCAAAACGATTTTTGAGCCTACGGTACGTCTAGCGCAAATCATGCACCTAACTTGCACAGACACTAAGGTTGTCTCCAAACAAAAAAAAAGTGAGATTCCACATCACCCACATCACGTAGGAGTTCCATCTGGTGCTTCCAAAATGATGTTCGAGCCTATGGTACGTTCAATGCAAACCGTGCACCTATCTTGAGTCAAAATTAGCCCTATCTCCAAATGGACCTAAACAAGCTTTCACTTGAGCCTCGTCACCTAGGAGTACCATCGGGTATGTCCAAAATGATTTCTGAGCCGATGGTATGTTATGAAGCAAACTGTGCCACAATCTAGCCCTGACACTAATACTGTCTCCAAAGAGAAACAAGTGACATTCCACATGATCCACATCACCTAGGAGTTCCATCGGGTGCGTCCAAAACGATTTCCGAGCCTATGGTACATTCGACCGTGCACTCGACGTAAACCGTGCATCTGTCTTGTGTCAAGATTAGCATTATCCAAAAGGACCGAACCAAGGTTCCACTTGAGCCTTGTCACCTAGGGGTGCCATCTGGTGTGTCCAAAATAATTTCTGAGCCTATGGCACTTCCAGCGGAAACCATGCACCTATCTTGCACTAACACTAACACTGTCTCTAAATGGAAAGAAGTGAGATTCCTCATGACCCACGTCACCTAGGAGTTTGATCGAGTGCGTCCAAAACGATATCGGAGCCAATGGTATGTTCCACGCAAACCGTGCACCTATCTTGTGCCAAGATTAGCGCTATCTCCAAATTGACCGAAACAAGTTTTCACTTGAGCCTTGTCACCTAGGAGTACCATTGGGTGCGTCCAAAATGATTTCTGAGTCGATGGTATGTTTGGCGCAAACCGTACACCAATCTTGCACCCACACTAACACAGTCTCCAAAAGAAATAAGTGAGATTCCACATGACCCACATCACCTAGGAGTTCCATCGGGTGCGTACAAAATAATTTCCGAGCCTATAGTACATTCGATGCAAACCGTGCACCTATCTTGCGTCAAGGTTTGCACTATGTCCGAAAGGACCGTAATGAGCTTCCACTTGAGCCTTATCACCTAGTGGTACCATCGAGTGTGACCAAAATAATTTTTGAGCCAACGGTACGTCTGGCGCAAATCATTCACTTAACTTGCACAGACACTAACGTTGTCTCCAAACGAAAAGAAGTGAGATTCCACATCACCCACATCACGTAGGAGTTCCATCTGGTGCTTCCAAAATGATGTTCGAGCCTATGGTATGTTCAATGCAAACCGTGCACCTATCTTGAGTCAAGATTAGTCCTATCTCCAAATGGACCTAAACGAGCTTTCACTTGAGCCTCGTCACCTAGGAGTACCATCGGGTATGTCCAAAATGATTTCTGAGCCGATGGTATGTTATGAAGCAAACTGTGCACCAATCTAGCCCTGACACTAATACTGTCGCCAAAGAGAAACAGGTGACATTTCACATGATCACGTCACCTAGGAGTTCCATCGGGTGCGTCCAAAACGATTTCCGAGCCTATTATACATTAGACTATACACTCGACGTAAACCGTGGATCTGTCTAGTGTCAATATTAGCATTATCCAAAAGGACCGAAACAAGCTTCCACTTGAGCCTCGTCACCTAGTGGTGCCATCGGGTGAGTCCAAAATGATTTCTAAGCCTATTGCACTTCCAGCGCAAACCATGCACCTATCTTGCACTAACATTAACACTGTCTCTAAATAGAAAGAAGTGAGACTCCTCATGACCCACGTCACCTAGGAGTTTGATCGAGTGCGTCCAAAATGATGTCAGAGGCTATGGTATGTTCCACGCAAACCGTGCACCTATCTTGTGCCAAGATTAGCACTATCTCCAAACTAACCGAAACAAGCTTTCACTTGAGCCTTGTCACCTAGGAGTACCATTGGGTGCGTCCAAAATGATTTCTGAGTCGATGGTACGTTTGGCGCAAACCGTGCACCAATCTTGCACCCACACTAACACAGTCTCCAAAGAGAAACAAGTGAGATTCCACATGACCCACATCACCTAGGAGTTCCATCGAGTGCGTACAAAACGATTTCTGAGCCTATAGTACATTCGATGCAAACCGTGCACCTATGTTGCGTCAATATTAGCACTATGTTCGAAAGGAACATAGCGAGCTTCCACTTGAGCCTCGTCACCTAGTGGTGCCATCGGATGCGTCCAAAATGATTTCTGAGCCTGTGGCACTTCCTGCACAAACCTTGCACCTATCTTGCATTGACACTAAAACTATCTCTAAATGGAAAGAAGTGAGATTCCTCATGACCCACGTCACCTAGGAGTTCTATCGAGTGCGTCCAAAACGATGTCCGAGCCTATGGTACGTTCCACGCAAACCTTTTCACCTATCTTGTGTCAAGATTAGCACAATCTCCAAACAGACGAAACGAGCTTCCACTTGAGCCTTGTCAACTAGGAGTACCATCAGGTGCATCCAAAATTATTTATGAGCCTATGGTACGTTTTTTGCAAACTGTGCACCTATCTTGCACCGACACTAACACTATGTCCAAACAGACCGAAGCGAGATTCCACAGGACCCACATCAACTAGGAGTGCCATCGGGCTCGTCCAAAACGATTTCTAAGCCTATGGTACGTGTGGCACAAATCGTGCACCTAACTTGCACCAAAAGTAACACTGTCTCCAAGCATACCAAAGTGAGAATCCACATGACCAATGTCACCTATGAGTTCCATCTAGTGAGTCCAAAATGATTTTCAAGCCTATGGTACGTTCAGTGGAAACCATGCACGTATCTTGCTTCAAGATTAGCACTATCTCCAAACGGATCGGAATGAGCTTCCACTTGAGCCTCGTCATCTAGGAGTACCATCGGATGTGTCGAAAATGATTTCTGAGCCTATGGTATGTTTGGTGCAGACCGTGCACCTATCTTGCATCGACACAAATATTGCCTCCAAATGGACCGAAGCGAGATTTCACATGACCCACGTCACCTAGGAGTACCATCAGGCGCGTCCAAAATGATTTCTAAGCCTATGGTACATGTGGCGGAAATCATGCACCTAAGTTGCACCGATAGTAACACTATCTCCAAACAGACCGAAGCAAGATTCTACATGAGCCATGTCACCTAGGAGTTCCACCTGGTGCGTCCAAAATGATTTCTAAGCCTATGGCATGTTCAGCGAAAACCATGCACCTATCTTGCGTCAAGATTGGCACTATCTCCAAACGGAACCAAACAAGCTTCCAATTGAGCCTCGTCACCTTGGAGGACCATCAGGTGCATCCAAAATGATTTCTGAGCCTATGATACGTTTGCCACAAATCATGCACCTATCTTGCACCAACACTAACACTATCTCCAAATGGACCAAAGCGAGATTCACCAAGGAGTTCCATAGGGTGCATCCAAAATGATTTCCAAGCCTATGGTACGCTCAACGGAAACCGTGCACCTATCTTGCGTCAAGATTAGCATTATCTCTAAATGGATCGAAACGAGCTTCTAGTTGAGCCTTGTCACCTAGGAGTACCATCGGGTGCGTCTAAAATGATATATGAGCCTAGGGTACTTTTGGCGCAAACCTTGCACCTATCTTTCACTGACACTAACACATTTGCCAAATAGACCAAAGCGAGATTGCATATGACCCACGTCACCCAGGAGTTCCATCGAGTGCATCAAAAATGATTTCCAAGCCTTATGGTACATTCGGCGCAAACTGTGCACCTATCTTGCATTAAGATTAGCACTATGTCCTTCCACTTGAGCCTCATCACCTAGTGGTAACATCGAGTGCGTCCAAAATGATTTTTGAGCCTACGGTACGTCTAGCACAAATCGTGCACCTAACTTGCACAGACACTAATGTTGTCTCCAAACGCACCGAAGCGAGATTTCGCATGACCCACGTCACCTAGGAGTCCCATCGGGTATGTCCAAAATGATTTCTAAGCCTATGGTACGCTAGGGAGAAACCATGCACCCATCTTGCGTCTCGATTAGCTCGATCTCCAAACAGACCAAACGAGCTTCCACTTGAGCCTTGTCAAATAGGAGTACCATCGGGTGTGTCCAAAACTATTTCTTACCCTATGGTACGTTTTGCGCAAACCGTGCACCTATCTTGCACCGACACTAACACTGTCTCCAAACAGACCAAAGTGAGATTCAACATGACCCATGTCACCTAGGAGTACCATCGGCCATGTCCAAAACGATTTATGAGCCTATGGTACGTGTGGCGCAAATCGTGCACCTAAGTTGCACCGATAGTAACCCTGTCTCCTAACAGACCAAAGCAAGATTCCACATGACCCATGTTACCTATGAGTTCCTTCGGGTGCATCCAAAATGATTTTTGAGCCTATGGTACGTTCGGCGAAAACCGTGCACCTATCTTGTCTCAAGATTAGCATTATCTCCAAAAGGGCCTAAACAAGCTTCCACTTGAGCCATCTAACCTAGGAGTACCATCGGGTTCGTCAAAAATGATTTCTGAGCCAGTGGTACGTTTGGCACAAAATGGTGCACCTATCTTGCACCAACACTAACATTGTCTACAAACGGACTGAATCGTGATTCCACATGACCCACATCACCTTAGATTTCTATCGGGTGTGTCCAAAATGATTTCAGAGCCTATGGCATGTTCGATGCAAACCATGCACCTATCTAGCGTCTAGATTAGCACTATTACCAAATGGACCCAAACAAGCTTTCACTTGAGCCTCGTCGCCTATGGATACCATCAGGTGCGTCTAAAATGATTTCTAACACTAACATTGTCTCCAAACGGACCGGAACAAGATTTCACGTGACCCATGTCACCAAGGAGTTCCATCGGGTGTATCCAAATGATTTTTGAGCCTATGGTACGTTTGACACAAATAGTGTACCTATCTTGCATCAAGATTAGCACTATGTCCAAACGGACGGGAACGAACTTCCAAATGAGCCTCGCCACCTAGGAGTACCATCAGGTGCATCCAAAATGATTTCTACACCTATGGTACGTTTGGCGCAAACCATGCACCTATCTTGCACTAACACTAACACTAACACTCTCTCCAAATGGAGCAAAGTGAGATTCCATATCACCCTCGTCACCTAGGAGTTCCATCGGATGCGTCCAAAATAATTTCTGGGCCTTATGGTACATTTAGTGCAAACCATGCTCCTATCTTGCGTCAAGATTAGCACTATCTCCAAATTAACACAAACAAGCTTCCACTTGAGCCTTGTCGCCTAGGAGTACCATCAGGTGCGTCCAAAATTATTTCTAAGCCTATGGTACATTTGGTGCAAATTGTGCACCTATCTTGCACGGACACTAGCTGTCTCCAAACAGACCGGAACGAGATTCCACAAGACCCATGTCACATAGGAGTTCCATTGGGTGCATCCAAAATGATTTTCGAGCCTATGATATGTTCATCGGAAATCGTGCACCTATCTTGCGTCAAGATTACCACTATGTCTAAATGGACGCAAACAAGCTTCCAATTGAGCCTCATCACATAAGAGTACCATCGGGTGCGTCCACAATGATTTTAGAGCCTATGGTAATTGGCACAAACCATGCACCTATATTGCACTGACACTTACAGTGTCTCCAAATGGACCAAAGCAAGATTCCACATGACCCACGTCACCCAGGAGTTTCATGGGGTGCGTCCAAAATGATTTTTGAGCCTTATGGTACTTCGGCGCAAGCCGTACACCTATCTTGTGTTGAGATTAGCACTATCTCAAAATGGACCCAAACAACCTTCCACTTGAGCCTCATCACCTAGTGGTACCATAGGATGCATCCAAAAAAATTTCTGAGCGCATCGTATGTTTGCCGCAAATTTTGCACCTATTTTGCCCTAACACTGACACTGGCTCAAAATAGACCGAAGCGAGATTCCACATGACTCACGTCACCTAGGAGTTCCATCGGGTGCATCCAAAATGATTTTATGAGCCTATGGTTTGTTTGGCACAAACTGTGTACCTATCTTGTGTCAAGATTAGCACTATCTCCAAACTGATTGAAACAAGCCTCCAATTGAGTCTCTTCCCCTAGGAATACCATCAGGTGCATCCAAAACGATTTCTGAGCACTAACACTATAGCCTCCAATTGAGTCTCTTCCCCTAGGAATACCATCAGGTGCATCCAAACTATGCAACTATCTTGCACCGACACTAACACTATATCCAAACAAACCGACGCGAGATTCCACATGACCCACATCAACTAGAGTTCCAATGGGTGCGTACAAAATTATTTCTAAGACTTGTGGTATGTTTGGCGCAAACCGTGCACCTATACTGCGTTAAGATTAGCACTATCACCAATTAGACCCAAACAAGCTTCGACTTGAGCCTCGTCACCTAGGAGTACCATCGGGTGCAGCTAAAACAATTTCGAAGCCTATGGTACGTTTGGCGCAAATCGTGCACCTGCCTTGCACCGACACTAACATTGTCTCTACATGAATCGAAGTGAGATTCCACATGACCCACATCACCTAGGAGTTCCAGTGGGTGCGTCCAAAATAATTTCTGAGCCTTATGGTACATTCGGCGCAATCGTGCACCTATCTTGTGTAAAGATTAGCACTATCTCTAAAAGGGCCTAAACAAGCTTCCACTTGAGCCTTGTCAACTAGGAGTACGGGGTGCGTGGAAAACGATTTCTGAGCCAATGGTATATTTGGCGCAGACAGTGCACCTATCTTTTACCGACACTAACATTGTCTCCAAATGGACTGAAGTGAGATTCCACATGACCCACGTCACCTAGGATTTCCATCAGGTGTGTCCAAAATAATTTCAGTCTATGGTACGTTCAACAAAAACAGCGCACCTATCTTGAGTCACGATAAGCACTATCTCAAAGCAGACCCAAACAAGCTTCCACTTGACCCTCATCACCTAGGAGTACCATCAGATGCGTCTAAAAAGATTTTCTAAGCCTATGGCACGTTAGGTGTAAACTGTGCACCAATCTTGCACGGACACTGACACTGTCTCTAAACGGACCAGAACGAGATTCCACGTGACCCAGTCACCTAGAACTTCCATCGGGTGCATCCAAATCATTTCTGGGCCTATTATATGTTTGGCACAAACAATTTACCTCTCTTGCATCAAGATTACTATCTCCAAATGGATGGGAACGAACTTCCAATTGAGCCTTGTCACCTAGGAGTACCATCGGGTGCGTCCAAAATGACTTAAAAGCCTATGGTATGTTTGGTGCAAGCCATGCACCTATCTTGTGTCAAGATTACCACTATCTCCAAATGGACCCAAACAAGCTTCCAATTGAGCCTCATCACCTAGGAGTCCATCGGTTGCGGCCAAAATGATTTCTGAGTCTATGGTATGTTAGGCACAAACCGAGTACCTATCTTGCACCGGCATTAACACTGTCTCCAAACAGATCGAAGCAAGATTCCACATGACCCTCGTGACCTAGGAGTTCCATTGGGTGCGTCCAAAGTGATTTTCGAACCTATGGTACGCTTGGCGAAAACCGTGCACCTATCTTGCGTCAAGATTAGCACTATCCCAAAACAGACCAAACGAGCATCCACTTGAGCCTCGTCAACTAGGAGTACCATCAGATGTGACAAAAACTATTTCTGAGCCTATGGTACGTTTGGCGCAAACCATGCACCTATGTTGCACCGACAGTAACACTGTCCCCAAATAGACCGAAGCGAGATTCCACATGACCCATGTCACGTAGGAGTTCCATGGGGTGCGTCCCAAACGACTTTTGAGCCTTATGGTACATTCGGCATAAGGCGTGCACCTATCTTGCATCAAAGTTTGCACTATATCCAAATGGACCCAAACAAGCTTTTAGTTGAGCCTCATTACCTAGGAGTACCATAGGGTGCATTCAAAATGATTTCTAAGCCTATCGTATGTTTGCCGCAAACTGTGACGTATCCTGCACTGACACTAGCTCAAAATGGACCGAAACAAGATTCTACATGACCCTCATCACCTAGGAGTTCCATCGGGTGCGTCCAAAATGATTTCTAAGACTAATGGTACGTTTGGCACAAACCGTGTACCTATCTTGTGTCAAGATTAGTACTATCTCCAAACAGACTGAAACAAGCCTCCAATTGAGCCTCTTCTCCTAGGAGACCATCAGGTGCGTCCAAAAGGATTTCTGTGCTGATGGTACATTTGGCGCAAACCGTGCACCAATCTTGCACCAACACTAACAATGTCTCCAAAGAGAAACATGCGAGATTTCACATGATCCACGTCACCTAGGAGTTCCATTAGGTGCATCCAAAATGATTTCTGAGCCTATGATATGTTTGGTGCAAACCCTGCACCTATCTTGCACTAACACTAACACTGTCTCCAATCGGACCGAAGCGAGATTCCACATGACCCACGTCACCTAGGAGTTCCATCGGGTGTGTCCAAAATGATTTATGATCCTTATGGTACATTCAGCGTAAACCATGGTCCTATCTTGCATCAAGATTAGTATTATCTCCAATTGGACCCAAACAAGCTTCCACTTGAGTCTCGTCGCATAGGAGTACGACAGGCTACATCCAAAATGATTTCTAAGCCTATGTTACATTTGGTGCAAACTATGCACCTATCTTGCATGGACACTAACACTGTCTCCAAATGGACCAGAGCGAGATTCCACATGACCCATGTCACCTATGAGTTCCATCAGGTGCATCCAAAATGATTTTTGAGCCTATGGTACATTCGGCGAAAACCGTGCACCTATCTTGCGTCAAGATTAGCACTATCTCCAAAAGGACCCAAACAAGCTTCCAATTGAGATTCATCACCTAGGAGTACCATCAGGTGAATCCAAAATGATATCAAAATCTAAGATACATTTGGTGTAAACCGTGCACCTATCTTGCACTAACACTAACACTAACACTATCCAAACGGAATGAAGCAAGATTCCACATGACCCACGTCACCCAGGAGTTCCATGGGGGTGTGTCCAAAATGACTTTTGTGCCTTATGGTACATTTGGCGCAAGCCATGCACCTATCTTGTGTCAAGATTACCACTATCTCCAAATAGACCCAAACAAGCTTCCACTTGAGCCTCATCACCTAGGAGTCCATCAGTTGCGGCCAAAATGATTTCTGAGTCTATGGTACGTTAGGCGCAAATCGTGCACCTATCTTGCACCGGCATTAACACTATCTTCAAACAGATCAAATCGAGATTCCACATGACCCTCGTGACCCAGGGGTTCCACTAGGTGCGTCCAAAGTGATTTTTGATCCTATGGTACGCTCGGCGGAAACCGTGCACCTATTTTGCGTCAAGATTAGCACTATCTCCAAACAGCCCAAACGAGCATCCACTTGAGCTTCGTCAACCAGGAGTACCATCAGATGTGACCAAAACTATTTCTGAGCCTATGGTACGTTTGGCGCAAACCGTGCACCTATGTTGCACCGATAGTAACATTGTCTCCAAATGGATGAAGCACGATTCCACATGACCCATGTCACCTTGGAGTTCCATGGGGTGCGTCCCAAACGATTTTTGAGCCTTATGGTACATTCCGCGCAAGGCGTGCACCTATCTTACGTCAAGGTTAGCACTATCTCCAAATGGACCCAAACAAGCTTCCAGTTGAGCCTCATCACCTAGGAGTACCATACGGTGCATTCAAAATGATTTCTAAGCTTATTGTATGTTTGCTGCAAACTATGGACCTATCTTGCACTAACACTAACACTGGCTTGAAATGGACCGAAACAAGATTCCACATGACCCATGTCACCTAGGAGTTCCATCGGGTGCGTCCAAAATGATTTCCGAGCCTATGGTACGTTTGTCACAAACCGTGTACCTATTTGTGTCAAGATTAGTACTATCTCCAAACGGACTGAAACAAGCCCCCAATTGAGCCTCTTCTCCTAGGAGTACCATCGGGTGCGTCCAAAATTGTTTCTGAGCCAATGGTACGTTTGGCGCAAACTGTGCACCAATCTTGCAGCAACACTAACAGTGTCTCCAAAGAGAAACATGTGAGATTACACATGACCCACGTCACCTAGGAGTTCCATTAGGTGCATCCAAAATGATTTCTGAGCCTATAGTATGTTTGGTGCAAACCCTACACCTATCTTGCACTGACACTAACACTATCTCCAATGGGACCAAAGCGAGATTCCACATGACCCACGTCACATAGGAGTTCCATCAGGTGTGTCCAAAATGATTTATGATCCTCATGGTACATTCATCGTAAACATGCTCCTATCTTGCATCAAGATTAGCATTATCTCCAATTAGACCCAAAGAAGCTTTCACTTGAGCCTCGTCGCATAGGAGTACGATAGGCTGCATCCAAAATGATTTCTAAGCCTATGGTACATTTGGTGCAAACTATGCACCTATCTTGCATGGACACTAACACTGTCTCTAAACAGACAAGATCGAGATCCCACATGACCCATGTCACCTAGGAGTTGCATCGGGTGCATCCAAAATGATTTTTGAGCCTATGGTATGTTCGGCAAAAACCGTGCACCTATCTTGCGTCAAGATTAGCACTATCTCCAAAAGGACCCAAACAAGCTTTCAATTGAGATTCATCACCTAGGAGTACCATCGGGTGCGTCCAAAATAATTTTAGAATCTAAGGTACGTTTGGTGTAAACCGTGCATCTATCTTGCACTACCACTAACATTGTCTAAACGGACTGAAGCAAGATTCCACATGACCCACGTCACCCAGGAGTTCCATGGGGGTGCGTCCAAAATGATTTTTGAGCCTTATGGTACATTTGGCGCAAGCCGTGCACTATCGTGCATCAAGATCAAAGCGAGATTCCACATGACCCTCGTGACCTAGGAGTTCCACTAGGTGCGTCCAAAGTGATTTCTAAACCTATGGTACGCTCGGTGAAAACCGTGCTCCTATCTTGCGTCAAGATTAGCACTATCTCCAAACAGACCAAACGAGCATCCACTTGAGCGTCATCAACCAGGAGTACCATCGGATGTGACCAAAACTATTTCTGAGCCTATGGTACGTTTGGCGCAAACCGTGCACCTATGTTGCACCAATAGTAACACTATCTCCAAATGGACCGAAGCGAGTTTCCACCTGACCCATGTCACCTAGGAGTTTCATGGGGAGCATCCAAAATGATTTTGGAGCCTTATGTTATATTCGGCGCAAGCCATACACCTATCTTGCGTCAAGATTAGCACTATCTCTAGATAGACCCAAACAAGCTTCCACTTGAGCCTCATCACCTAGGAGTACCGTCGGTTGCATCGAAAACGATTTCTGATCCTTTGGTACCTTTGGCACAAATCGAGTACCTATCTTGCACCAACACTAATGCTGTCTCCAAATAAACCGAAGCGAGATTCCACATGACCCACATCACCTAGGAGTACCATCGGGCGTGTCCAAAATGATTTCTGAGCCTATGGTACATGTGGCCCAAATCATGAACCTATCTTGCATCGATAGTAACACTGTCTCCAAAAGGACCGAAGCGAGATTCCACATGAGCCACATGACCTAAGAGTTCCATCAGGTGCATCCAAAATGATTTCTGAGCCTTATGGTACATTTAGCGGAAACCATGCACCTATCTTGTGTCTAGAGTAGCACTATCTCCAAATGGACCCAAACAAGCTTTTAGTTGAGCCTCGTCACCTAAGAGTACCATCAGGTGCATCCAAATTGATTTCTAAGCCCATGGTACGTTTGCTGAAAATCATGCACCTATCTTGCACCGACACTAACATTGTCACCAAACAGATCGAAGCGAGATTTCACATGACTCACATCAATTAGGAGTTCCATCAGGTGCGTCCAAAATGATTTCTGAGACTCTAGAACATTTGGCACAAAACCATTTACCTATCTTGCATCAAGATAAGCACTATCTCCAATCAGACTGAAATGAGCTTCCACTTGAGCTTCATGACCTAGGAATACCATCAGGTGCATCCAAAATGATTTCTGAGCATATGGTACATTTGGCGCAAACCGTGCACTAACACTAACACTGTCTCCAAACGGACCGAAGCGAGATTCCTCATGACCCACGTCACCTAGGAGTTCCATTGGGTGCGTCCAAAATTATTTTTGAGACTTATGGTATGTTCGGCGCAAACCGTGTCTTATCTTGCATAAAGATTAGCACTATCTCCGAACAGACTCAAACAAGCTTCCACTTGAGCCTCATCACCTAGGAGTACCATATGGTGCATCCAAAATGATTTCTGATCCTATGGTATGTTGGGGCAAACCATGCACCTATCTCGCACCGACACTAAAACTATTTCCAAACTGACTGAAACGAACTTCCACTTGAGCCTCATCATCTAGTGGTACCATCAGGTGCGTCCAAAATGATTTTCTGAGCCTATGGTATGTCTAGCGCAAACCATGCACCTATCTTGCACTGACAATAACACTGTCTCTAAACGGAAAAAAGTGAGATTCCACATGACCCATCTCACCTAGGAGTTCCATTGGGTGCGTCCAAAATGATGTCTGAGCTAATGGTACATTCGATGCAAACTGTGCACCTATCTTGCATCAAGATTAGCACCCCAAACGGACAGAAACGAGTTTTCGCTTGAGCCTCACCACCTAGGAGTACCATCAGGTGCATCCAAAATGTTTTCTGAGCCGATGGTATGTTTGGCACAAACCGTGCACCAATCTTGCATTGACACTAACCTGTTTCCAAAGAGAAACAAGTGAGATTTCACATGACCCACATCAGCTAGGAGTTCCATCGGGTATGTCCAAAATGATTTCCAAGCCTATGGTACGTTCGATGCAAGCCATGTACTTAGCACGATCTCCAAACAGGCTAAAATGAGCTTTCGTTTAGGCCTCATCACCTAGTGGTACCATGAGGTGCGTCCAAAATGATTCTGAGCCTATGGTAAGTCTAGCGCAAACCAAGCACCTATCTTGCGCTGACACTAACACTGTCTCCAAACGGAAAAGAACTGAGATTCCACATGACCCACATCACCTAGGAATTCCATCAGGTGCGTCCAAAACGATGTCCGAGCCAATGGCAGGTTCGACGCGAATTGTGCACCTATCTTGCATCAAGATTAGCTCTATCCCCAAATGGATCAAAACGAGCTTTCACTTGTGCCTCGTCACCTAGGAGTACAATCGGGTGTGCACCAATCTTGCTATGACACTAACGGTGTCTCCAAAGAGAAACATGTGAGATTCCGCATGACCCATATCACCAAGGAGTTCCATCGGGTAAGTCCAAAATGATGTCTGAGCCTATGGTACATTCGATGCAAACCGTGCAACTATCAAGCGTCAAGATTAGCAGTATGTCCGAAAGGTCCAAAACAAGCTTCCACTGAGCCTCATCACCTAGTGGTTCTATCGAGTGCGTCCAAAATGATTTATGAGCCAATGGTATGTCTAGGGCAAACCATGCACCTAGCTTGCACCGACACTAACACTGTCTCCAAATGAAAATAGAGAGTCCACATGACCCGTGTCACAAAGGAGTTCCATCGGGTGTGTCCAAAATTATTTCCAAGCCAATGGCATGTTCGATGCAAACAGTGCACCGATCTAGCGTCAACATTAGCACTATGTCCAAACAGAACGAAACGAGCTTCCACTTGAGCCTCATCACCTAGTGGTACCATTGGGTGCATCCAAAATGATTTTTGAGCCTATAGTACATCTAGCCGTAATCATGCACCTATCTTGCAGTGACACTAACACTGTCTCCAAACAGAAAGAAGTGAGATTCCACATGACCCACATCACCTAGGAGTTCGATCGGTTGGATCCAAAATGATGTGCGAGCCAATGGTATGTTCAACGCAAACTGTGCACCTATCTTGCGTCAACATTAGCACTCCAAAACGAGTTTTCACTTGAGCCTCGCCACCTAGGAGTACCATTGGGCGCATCCAAAATGATTTTTGAGACGATGGTACATTTGGCACAAATCGTGCACCAATCCTGTGCTGACACTAACACTGTATCCGAACGGAAAGAAATGAGATTCCACATGACCCACGTCACCTAGTAGTTCCATCTGGTGCGTCCAGAACGATGTCCAAACCATTGGTACGTTCGATGCAAACCATGCACCTATCTTGCGTAAAGATTAGCAGTATCTCCAAATGGACCAAAACAAGCTTTCACTTGAGCCTCGTCACCTAGGAGTACAATCGGGTGTGTCCAAAATGATTTCTGAGCCAATGGTACGGTTGGCGCAAACCATGCACCAATCTTGTACTGATACTAACAGTGTCTCCAAAGAGAAACATGTGAGATTCCACATGACCCACATCACCTAGGAGTTCCATCGGGTGCCTCCAAAATGATTTCTAAGCCTATGGTACATTCGATGGAAACCGTGCACCTATCTAGCGTCAAGATTAGCAGTATGTCCAAAAGTACCAAAATGAGCTTCCACTTGAGCCTCGTCATCTAGTGGTACCATCGAGTGTGTCCAAAACAATTTCAGGGCCTATGGTATGTCTAGGGCAAACCATGCACCTATCTTGCATCGACATTAGCGCTATCTACAAACTGAAAGAAACGAGATTCCACACAACCCACATCACCTTGGAGTTCCATCGCGTGCGTCCAAAATTATTTCCGAGCCTATGGTACATTCGATGCAAACCGAGCACCTATCTTGCATCAAGATATGCAGTGTCTCCAAATGGACCAAGCTTTCACTTAAGGCTCATCACCTAGGAGTATCATTGGGTGTGTCAAAAACGATTTCTGAGCTGATGGTACGTTTGGTGCAAACTATGCAACGATATTGCACCAACACTAACATTGTCTCCAAACAGAAAGAAACCAGATTCCACATGACCCACATCACCTTGGAGTTCCATCAGGTGCATCCAAAATGATTTCCGAGCCTATGGTACATTCGACGCAAACCGTGCACCTATCTTGCATCAAGATTAGCTCTGTCTCAAAATAGGCTGAGCTTTCACTTGAGCCTCGTCACCTAGGAGCGTTTTCTGAGCCGATGGTATGTTTGGCACAAACTGTTCACCTATCTTGCATTGACACTACAGTGTCTCCGAACGGAAAGTAGAGATATTCCACATGACCCACGTCACCTAGGAGTTCCATCCGGTGCGTCCAAAAAGATTTTTGAGCCAACAACATGTTTGACGCAAATCGTGCACCTATCTTGCGTCAAGATTATTACTATCTCCAAATGGACTGAAACAAGCTTCCACTTGAGCCTCATCGCCTAGTGGTACAATCGGGTGCGTCCAAAATGATTTATGAGCCTATGGTCGTCTAGCGCAAACCATGCACCTATCTTGCACTGACACTAATATTGTCTCCAAATAGAAAGAAGTGAGATTCCTCTTGACCCACGTCACCTAGGAGTTCCATCGAGTGCGTCCAAAACGATGTCCAAGCCCAAGGGACATTCTACGCAAACCGTCCAACATTAGCACAATCTCCAAACGGACCGAAATGAACTTTCACTTGAGCTTTGTCACCTAGGACTACTATCGTTTGCGTCCAAAATTATTTCTAAGCCGATGGTACATTTGGCGCAAACTGTGCACCAATCTTTCATCCACACTAACATTGTCTCCTAAGAGAAACAAGGAGGTTCCACATGACCCACACCACATAGGAGTTCCATCAGGTGTGTCCAAGATGATTTTTGAGCCTATGGTACATTCGATGTAAACCGTGCACCTATCTTGCATCAAGATTAGCAGTATGTTTGAAAGGACCGAAACAAGCTTCCACTGGAGCCTCGTCCCCTAGTCGTACCATCAGGTGCGTCCAAAATGATTTTTGAGCCTATGTTACATCTAGTGCAAACCATGCACCTATCTTGCACTGACATTAATATTGTCTCCAAACAGAAAGAAGTGAGATTCCTCTTGACCCACGTCTCCTAGGAGTTCCATCAAGTGCGTCCAAAACGATGTCTGAGCCTAAGGGACATTCGATGCAAGCCGTCCAACATTAGCACAATCTCCAAACAAACCAAAATGAACTTTCACTTGAGCTTTGTCACCTAGGAGTACTATCGGGTGCATCCAAAATTATTTCTAAGCCGATGGAACATTTGGCGCAAACCGTGCACCAATCTTTCACCCGCACTAACACTGTCTCCTAAGAGAAACAAGGAGATTCCACGTGACCCACACCACCTAGGAGTTCCATCAGGTGCGTCCAAGACGATTTTCGAGCCTATGGTACATTCGATGCAAACCGTGCACCTATCTTGCGTCAAGATTAGCAGTATGTTCGAAAGGACCGAAACAAGCTTCCACTTGAGCCTCGTCCCCTAGTCGTACCATCAGGTGCGTCCAAAATGATTTTTGAGCCTATGTTACATCTAGTGCAAACCATGCACCTATCTTGCATTGACACTAACACTATCTCCTATGAGAAACAAGTGAGATTCAACATGACCCACATCACGAAGGTGTTCCATGGGGTGCGTCCAAAAAGAATTCTAAGCCTATGGTACATTCGGCGCAAACTGTGCTCCTATCTTGCGTCAAGATCAGCACTATGCCTGAAAGGACATAAATGAGCTTCCACTTGAACCACGTCACCTTGTGATACCATCGAGTGCATCCAATACGATTTCTGAGCCTATGGTATGTCTAGCGTAAACCGTACACCTATCTTGCGTAAAGATTAGCACTATCTCCAAATGGACCAAAACAAGCTTTCACTTGAGCCTCGTCACCTAGGAGTACAATCGGGTGTGTCCAAAATGATTTCTGAGCCAATGGTACATTTGGCGCAAACCATGCACCAATCTTGTACTAACACTAACAGTGTCTCCAAAGAGAAACATGTGAGATTCCACATGACCCACATCACCTAGGACTTCCATCGGGTGCCTCCAAAATGATTTCTAAGCCCATGGTACATTCGATGCAAACCGTGCACCTATCTAGCGTCAAGATTAGCAGTATGTCCAAAAGTACCAAAATGAGCTTTCACTTGAGCCTCGTCATCTAGTGGTACCATCGAGTGTGTCCAAAACAATTTCAGAGCTTATTGTATGCCTAGGGCAAACCATGCACCTATCTTGTATCGACATTAGTGCTATCTACAAACTGAAAGAAGCTAGATTACACGTAACCCACGTCACCTTGGAGTTCCATCGGGTGCATCCAAATTTATTTCCGAGCCTATGGTAAATTCAACGTAAACCGAAGACCTATCTTGCATCAAGATTTGCATTGTCTCCAAATGGACCAAGCTTTCACTTAAGGCTCGTCGCCTAGGAGTATCATTGGGTGTGTCGAAAATGATTTCTGAGTTGATGGTATGTTTGGTACAAACTATGCAACGATATTGTACCAACACTAACATTGTCTCCAAACAGAAAGAAACCAGATTCCACATGACGCACATCACCTTGGAGTTCCATCGGGTGCATCCAAAATGATTTCCGAGCCTATGGTACGTTCGACGCAAACCGTGCACCTATCTTGCATCAAGATTAGCTCTGTCTCAAAATAGGCTGAGCTTTCACTTGAGCCTCATCACCTAGGAGCGATTTCTGAGCCGATGGGATGTTTGGCGCAAACTATGCACCTATCTTGCATTGACACTAACAGTGTCTCCGAACGGAAAGAAGAGAGATTCCACATGACCCACGTCACCTAGGAGTTTCATCCGGTGCGTCCAAAAAGATTTTCGAGCCAACAACATGTTCGACGCAAATCATGCACCTATCTTGCGTCAAGATTAGTACTATCTCCAAATGGACTGAAACAAGCTTTCACTTGAGCCTCATCGCCTAGTGGTACAATCGGGTGCATCCAAAATGATTTCTAAGCCTATGGTACGTCTAGCGCAAACCATGCACCTATCTTGCATTAACACTAATATTGTCTCCAAACAGAAAGAAGTGAGATTCCTCTTGACCCACGTCACCTAGGAGTTCCATCGAGTGCATCCAAAACGATGTCCAAGCCTAAGGGACATTCTACGCAAACCGTTGAACATTAGCACAATCTCCAAACGGACCGAAATAAACTTTCACTTGAGCTTTGTCACCTAGGAGTACTATCGTTTGCGTCCAAAATTATTTCTAAGCCGATGGAACATTTGGCGCAAACTGTGCACCAATCTTTCATCCACACTAACATTGTCTCCTAAGAGAAACAAGGAGGTTCCACATGACCCACACCACGTAGGAGTTCCATCAGGTGTGTCCAAGACGATTTTCGAGCCTATGGTACATTCGATGCAAACCGTGCACCTATCTTGCATCAAGATTAGCAGTATGTTCGAAAGGACCGAAACAAGCTTCCACTTGAGCCTCGTCCCCTAGTCGTACCATCAGGTGCGTCCAAAATGATTTTTGAGCCTATGTTACATCTAGTGCAAACCATGCACCTATCTTGCACTGACACTAATATTGTCTCCAAACAGAAAGAAGTGAGATTCCTCTTGACCCACGTCACCTAGGAGTTCCATCGAGTGCGTCCAAAACGATGTCCGAGCCTAAGGGACATTCGATGCAAACCGTCCAACATTAGCACAATCTCCAAACGAACCGAAATGAACTTTCACTTAAGCTTTGTCACCTTGGAGTACTATCGGGTGCATCCAAAATTATTTCTAAGCCGATGGTACATTTGGCGCAAACCATGCACCAGTCTTTCACCCGCACTAACACTATCTCCTAAGAGAAACAAGGAGATTCCACGTGACCCACACCACCTAGGAGTTCCATCAGGTGCGTCCAAGACGATTTTCGAGCCTATGGTACATTCGATGCAAACCGTGCACCTATCTTGCGTCAAGATTAGCAGTATGTTCGAAAGGACCGAAACAAGCTTCCACTTGAGCCTCGTCCCCTAGTCGTACCATCAGGTGCGTCCAAAATGATTTTTGAGCCTATGTTACATCTAGTGCAAACCATGCACCTATCTTGCACTGACATTAATATTGTCTCCAAACAGAAAGAAGTGAGATTCCTCTTGACCCACGTCTCCTAGGAGTTCCATCAAGTGCGTCCAAAACGATGTCTGAGCCTAAGGGACATTCGATGCAAGCCGTCCAACATTAGCACAATCTCCAAACAAACCAAAATGAACTTTCACTTGAGCTTTGTCACCTAGGAGTACTATCGGGTGCATCCAAAATTATTTCTAAGCCGATGGAACATTTGGCGCAAACCGTGCACCAATCTTTCACCCGCACTAACACTGTCTCCTAAGAGAAACAAGGAGATTCCACGTGACCCACACCACCTAGGAGTTCCATCAGGTGCGTCCAAGACGATTTTCGAGCCTATGGTACATTCGATGCAAACCGTGCACCTATCTTGCGTCAAGATTAGCAGTATGTTCGAAAGGACCGAAACAAGCTTCCACTTGAGCCTCGTCCCCTAGTCGTACCATCAGGTGCGTCCAAAATGATTTTTGAGCCTATGTTACATCTAGTGCAAACCATGCACCTATCTTGCACTGACACTAATATTGTCTCCAAACAGAAAGAAGTGAGATTCCTCTTGACCCACGTCACCTAGGAGTTCCATCGAGTGCGTCCAAAACGATGTCCGAGCCTAAGGGACATTCGATGCAAACCGTCCAACATTAGCACAATCTCCAAACGAACCGAAATGAACTTTCACTTGAGCTTTGTCACCTTGGAGTACTATCGGGTGCATCCAAAATTATTTCTAAGCCGATGGTACATTTGGCGCAAACCATGCACCAGTCTTTCACCCGCACTAACACTATCTCCTAAGAGAAACAAGGAGATTCCACGTGACCCACACCACCTAGGAGTTCCATCAGGTGCGTCCAAGACGATTTTCGAGCCTATGGTACATTCGATGCAAACCGTGCACCTATCTTGCGTCAAGATTAGCAGTATGTTCGAAAGGACCGAAACAAGCTTCCACTTGAGCCTCGTCCCCTAGTCGTACCATCAGGTGCGTCCAAAATGATTTTTGAGCCTATGTTACATCTAGTGCAAACCATGCACCTATCTTGCACTGACATTAATATTGTCTCCAAACAGAAAGAAGTGAGATTCCTCTTGACCCACGTCTCCTAGGAGTTCCATCAAGTGCGTCCAAAACGATGTCTGAGCCTAAGGGACATTCGATGCAAGCCGTCCAACATTAGCACAATCTCCAAACAAACCAAAATGAACTTTCACTTGAGCTTTGTCACCTAGGAGTACTATCGGGTGCATCCAAAATTATTTCTAAGCCGATGGAACATTTGGCGCAAACCGTGCACCAATCTTTCACCCGCACTAACACTGTCTCCTAAGAGAAACAAGGAGATTCCACGTGACCCACACCACCTAGGAGTTCCATCAGGTGCGTCCAAGACGATTTTCGAGCCTATGGTACATTCGATGCAAACCGTGCACCTATCTTGCGTCAAGATTAGCAGTATGTTCGAAAGGACCGAAACAAGCTTCCACTTGAGCCTCGTCCCCTAGTCGTACCATCAGGTGCGTCCAAAATGATTTTTGAGCCTATGTTACATCTAGTGCAAACCATGCACCTATCTTGCATTGACACTAACACTATCTCCTATGAGAAACAAGTGAGATTCAACATGACCCACATCACGAAGGTGTTCCATGGGGTGCGTCCAAAAAGAATTCTAAGCCTATGGTACATTCGGCGCAAACTGTGCTCCTATCTTGCGTCAAGATCAGCACTATGCCTGAAAGGACATAAATGAGCTTCCACTTGAACCACGTCACCTTGTGATACCTCGAGTGCATCCAATACGATTTCTGAGCCTATGGTATGTCTAGCGTAAACCGTACACCTATCTTGCGTAAAGATTAGCACTATCTCCAAATGGACCAAAACAAGCTTTCACTTGAGCCTCGTCACCTAGGAGTACAATCGGGTGTGTCCAAAATGATTTCTGAGCCAATGGTACATTTGGCGCAAACCATGCACCAATCTTGTACTAACACTAACAGTGTCTCCAAAGAGAAACATGTGAGATTCCACATGACCCACATCACCTAGGACTTCCATCGGGTGCCTCCAAAATGATTTCTAAGCCCATGGTACATT
Source organism: Saccharum hybrid cultivar R570 (assembly GCA_038087645.1). NCBI lineage: Eukaryota > Viridiplantae > Streptophyta > Magnoliopsida > Poales > Poaceae > Saccharum > Saccharum hybrid cultivar. The sequence goes on from JAQSUU010000556.1 coordinate 14,380,669, forward strand.
CGATGCAAACCGTGCACCTATCTAGCGTCAAGATTAGCAGTATGTCCCAAAAGTACCAAAATGAGCTTTCACTTGAGCCTCGTCATCTAGTGGTACCATCGAGTGTGTCCAAAACAATTTCAGAGCTTATTGTATGCCTAGGGCAAACCATGCACCTATCTTGTATCGACATTAGTGCTATCTACAAACTGAAAGAAGCTAGATTACACGTAACCCACGTCACCTTGGAGTTCCATCGGGTGCATCCAAATTTATTTCCGAGCCTATGGTAAATTCAACGTAAACCGAAGACCTATCTTGCATCAAGATTTGCATTGTCTCCAAATGGACCAAGCTTTCACTTAAGGCTCGTCGCCTAGGAGTATCATTGGGTGTGTCGAAAATGATTTCTGAGTTGATGGTATGTTTGGTACAAACTATGCAACGATATTGTACCAACACTAACATTGTCTCCAAACAGAAAGAAACCAGATTCCACATGACGCACATCACCTTGGAGTTCCATCGGGTGCATCCAAAATGATTTCCGAGCCTATGGTACGTTCGACGCAAACCGTGCACCTATCTTGCATCAAGATTAGCTCTGTCTCAAAATAGGCTGAGCTTTCACTTGAGCCTCATCACCTAGGAGCGATTTCTGAGCCGATGGGATGTTTGGCGCAAACTATGCACCTATCTTGCATTGACACTAACAGTGTCTCCGAACGGAAAGAAGAGAGATTCCACATGACCCACGTCACCTAGGAGTTTCATCCGGTGCGTCCAAAAAGATTTTCGAGCCAACAACATGTTCGACGCAAATCATGCACCTATCTTGCGTCAAGATTAGTACTATCTCCAAATGGACTGAAACAAGCTTTCACTTGAGCCTCATCGCCTAGTGGTACAATCGGGTGCATCCAAAATGATTTCTAAGCCTATGGTACGTCTAGCGCAAACCATGCACCTATCTTGCATTAACACTAATATTGTCTCCAAACAGAAAGAAGTGAGATTCCTCTTGACCCCACGTCACCTAGGAGTTCCATCGAGTGCATCCAAAACGATGTCCAAGCCTAAGGGACATTCTACGCAAACCGTTGAACATTAGCACAATCTCCAAACGGACCGAAATAAACTTTCACTTGAGCTTTGTCACCTAGGAGTACTATCGTTTGCGTCCAAAATTATTTCTAAGCCGATGGAACATTTGGCGCAAACCATGCACCAGTCTTTCACCCGCACTAACACTATCTCCTAAGAGAAACAAGGAGATTCCACGTGACCCACACCACCTAGGAGTTCCATCAGGTGCGTCCAAGACGATTTTCGAGCCTATGGTACATTCGATGCAAACCGTGCACCTATCTTGCGTCAAGATTAGCAGTATGTTCGAAAGGACCGAAACAAGCTTCCACTTGAGCCTCGTCCCCTAGTCGTACCATCAGGTGCGTCCAAAATGATTTTTGAGCCTATGTTACATCTAGTGCAAACCATGCACCTATCTTGCACTGACATTAATATTGTCTCCAAACAGAAAGAAGTGAGATTCCTCTTGACCCACGTCTCCTAGGAGTTCCATCAAGTGCGTCCAAAACGATGTCTGAGCCTAAGGACATTCGATGCAAGCCGTCCAACATTAGCACAATCTCCAAACAAACCAAAATGAACTTTCACTTGAGCTTTGTCACCTAGGAGTACTATCGGGTGCATCCAAAATTATTTCTAAGCCGATGGAACATTTGGCGCAAACCGTGCACCAATCTTTCACCCGCACTAACACTGTCTCCTAAGAGAAACAAGGAGATTCCACGTGACCCACACCACCTAGGAGTTCCATCAGGTGCGTCCAAGACGATTTTCGAGCCTATGGTACATTCGATGCAAACCGTGCACCTATCTTGCGTCAAGATTAGCAGTATGTTCGAAAGGACCGAAACAAGCTTCCACTTGAGCCTCGTCCCCTAGTCGTACCATCAGGTGCGTCCAAAATGATTTTTGAGCCTATGTTACATCTAGTGCAAACCATGCACCTATCTTGCACTGACACTAATATTGTCTCCAAACAGAAAGAAGTGAGATTCCTCTTGACCCACGTCACCTAGGAGTTCCATCGAGTGCGTCCAAAACGATGTCCGAGCCTAAGGGACATTCGATGCAAACCGTCCAACATTAGCACAATCTCCAAACGAACCGAAATGAACTTTCACTTGAGCTTTGTCACCTTGGAGTACTATCGGGTGCATCCAAAATTATTCTAAGCCGATGGTACATTTGGCGCAAACCATGCACCAGTCTTTCACCCGCACTAACACTATCTCCTAAGAGAAACAAGGAGATTCCCACGTGACCCACACCACCTAGGAGTTCCATCAGGTGCGTCCAAGACGATTTTCGAGCCTATGGTACATTCGATGCAAACCGTGCACCTATCTTGCGTCAAGATTAGCAGTATGTTCGAAAGGACCGAAACAAGCTTCCACTTGAGCCTCGTCCCCTAGTCGTACCATCAGGTGCGTCCAAAATGATTTTTGAGCCTATGTTACATCTAGTGCAAACCATGCACCTATCTTGCACTGACATTAATATTGTCTCCAAACAGAAAGAAGTGAGATTCCTCTTGACCCACGTCTCCTAGGAGTTCCATCAAGTGCGTCCAAAACGATGTCTGAGCCTAAGGGACATTCGATGCAAGCCGTCCAACATTAGCACAATCTCCAAACAAACCAAATGAACTTTCACTTGAGCTTTGTCACCTAGGAGTACTATCGGGTGCATCCAAATTATTTCTAAGCCGATGGAACATTTGGCGCAAACCGTGCACCAATCTTTCACCCGCACTAACACTGTCTCCTAAGAGAAACAAGGAGATTCCACGTGACCCACACCACCTAGGAGTTCCATCAGGTGCGTCCAAGACGATTTTCGAGCCTATGGTACATTCGATGCAAACCGTGCACCTATCTTGCGTCAAGATTAGCAGTATGTTCGAAAGGACCGAAACAAGCTTCCACTTGAGCCTCGTCCCCTAGTCGTACCATCAGGTGCGTCCAAAATGATTTTTGAGCCTATGTTACATCTAGTGCAAACCATGCACCTATCTTGCATTGACACTAACACTATCTCCTATGAGAAACAAGTGAGATTCAACATGACCCACATCACGAAGGTGTTCCATGGGGTGCGTCCAAAAAGAATTCTAAGCCTATGGTACATTCGGGCGCAAACTGTGCTCCTATCTTGCGTCAAGATCAGCACTATGCCTGAAAGGACATAAATGAGCTTCCACTTGAACCACGTCACCTTGTGATACCATCGAGTGCAATCCAATACGATTTCTGAGCCTATGGTATGTCTAGCGTAAACCGTACACCTATCTTGCGTAAAGATTAGCACTATCTCCAAATGGACCAAAACAAGCTTTCACTTGAGCCTCGTCACCTAGGAGTACAATCGGGTGTGTCCAAAATGATTTCTGAGCCAATGGTACATTTGGCGCAAACCATGCACCAATCTTGTACTAACACTAACAGTGTCTCCAAAGAGAAACATGTGAGATTCCACATGACCCACATCACCTAGGACTTCCATCGGGTGCCTCCAAAATGATTTCTAAGCCCATGGTACATTCGATGCAAACCGTGCACCTATCTAGCGTCAAGATTAGCAGTATGTCCAAAAGTACCAAAATGAGCTTTCACTTGAGCCTCGTCATCTAGTGGTACCATCGAGTGTGTCCAAAACAATTTCAGAGCTTATTGTATGCCTAGGGCAAACCATGCACCTATCTTGTATCGACATTAGTGCTATCTACAAACTGAAAGAAGCTAGATTACACGTAACCCACGTCACCTTGGAGTTCCATCGGGTGCATCCAAATTTATTTCCGAGCCTATGGTAAATTCAACGTAAACCGAAGACCTATCTTGCATCAAGATTTGCATTGTCTCCAAATGGACCAAGCTTTCACTTAAGGCTCGTCGCCTAGGAGTATCATTGGGTGTGTCGAAAATGATTTCTGAGCTGATGGTATGTTTGGTACAAACTATGCAACGATATTGTACCAACACTAACATTGTCTCCAAACAGAAAGAAACCAGATTCCACATGACGCACATCACCTTGGAGTTCCATCGGGTGCATCCAAAATGATTTCCGAGCCTATGGTACGTTCGACGCAAACCGTGCACCTATCTTGCATCAAGATTAGCTCTGTCTCAAAATAGGCTGAGCTTTCACTTGAGCCTCATCACCTAGGAGCGATTTCTGAGCCGATGGGATGTTTGGCGCAAACTATGCACCTATCTTGCATTGACACTAACAGTGTCTCCGAACGGAAAGAAGAGAGATTCCACATGACCCACGTCACCTAGGAGTTTCATCCGGTGCGTCCAAAAAGATTTTCGAGCCAACAACATGTTCGATGCAAATCATGCACCTATCTTGCGTCAAGATTAGTACTATCTCCAAATGGACTGAAACAAGCTTTCACTTGAGCCTCATCGCCTAGTGGTACAATCGGGTGCATCCAAAATGATTTCTAAGCCTATGGTACGTCTAGCGCAAACCATGCACCTATCTTGCATTAACACTAATATTGTCTCCAAACAGAAAGAAGTGAGATTCCTCTTGACCCACGTCACCTAGGAGTTCCATCGAGTGCATCCAAAACGATGTCCAAGCCTAAGGGACATTCTACGCAAACCGTTGAACATTAGCACAATCTCCAAACGGACCGAAATAAACTTTCACTTGAGCTTTGTCACCTAGGAGTACTATCGTTTGCGTCCAAAATTATTTCTAAGCCGATGGAACATTTGGCGCAAACTGTGCACCAATCTTTCATCCACACTAACATTGTCTCCTAAGAGAAACAAGGAGGTTCCACATGACCCACACCACGTAGGAGTTCCATCAGGTGTGTCCAAGACGATTTTCGAGCCTATGGTACATTCGATGCAAACCGTGCACCTATCTTGCATCAAGATTAGCAGTATGTTCGAAAGGACCGAAACAAGCTTCCACTTGAGCCTCGTCCCCTAGTCGTACCATCAGGTGCGTCCAAAATGATTTTTGAGCCTATGTTACATCTAGTGCAAACCATGCACCTATCTTGCACTGACACTAATATTGTCTCCAAACAGAAAGAAGTGAGATTCCTCTTGACCCACGTCACCTAGGAGTTCCATCGAGTGCGTCCAAAACGATGTCCGAGCCTAAGGGACATTCGATGCAAACCGTCCAACATTAGCACAATCTCCAAACGAACCGAAATGAACTTTCACTTGAGCTTTGTCACCTTGGAGTACTATCGGGTGCATCCAAAATTATTTCTAAGCCGATGGTACATTTGGCGCAAACCATGCACCAGTCTTTCACCCGCACTAACACTATCTCCTAAGAGAAACAAGGAGATTCCACGTGACCCACACCACCTAGGAGTTCCATCAGGTGCGTCCAAGACGATTTTCGAGCCTATGGTACATTCGATGCAAACCGTGCACCTATCTTGCGTCAAGATTCGCAGTATGTTCGAAAGGACCGAAACAAGCTTCCACTTGAGCCTCGTCCCCTAGTCGTACCATCAGGTGCGTCCAAAATGATTTTTGAGCCTATGTTACATCTAGTGCAAACCATGCACCTATCTTGCACTGACACTAACACTATCTCCTATGAGAAACATGTGAGATTCAACATGACCCACATCACCAAGGTGTTCCATGGGGTGCGTCCAAAAAGATTTCTAAGCCTATGGTACATTCGGCGCAAACTGTGCACCTATCTTGCGTCAAGATAAGCACTATGCCCGAAAGGACATAAATGAGCTTCCACTTGAACCACGTCACCTTGTGATACCATCGAGTGCATCCAATACGATTTCTGAGCCTATGGTATGTCTAGCGTAAACCGTACACCTATCTTGCGTAAAGATTAGCACTATCTCCAAATGGACCAAAACAAGCTTTCACTTGAGCCTCGTCACCTAGGAGTACAATCGGGTGTGTCCAAAATGATTTCTGAGCCAATGGTACATTTGGCGCAAACCATGCACCAATCTTGTACTAACACTAACAGTGTCTCCAAAGAGAAACATGTGAGATTCCACATGACCCACATCACCTAGGACTTCCATCGGGTGCCTCCAAAATGATTTCTAAGCCCATGGTACATTCGATGCAAACCGTGCACCTATCTAGCGTCAAGATTAGCAGTATGTCCAAAAGTACCAAAATGAGCTTTCACTTGAGCCTCGTCATCTAGTGGTACCATCGAGTGTGTCCAAAACAATTTCAGAGCTTATTGTATGCCTAGGGCAAACCATGCACCTATCTTGTATCGACATTAGTGCTATCTACAAACTGAAAGAAGCTAGATTACACGTAACCCACGTCACCTTGGAGTTCCATCGGGTGCATCCAAATTTATTTCCGAGCCTATGGTAAATTCAACGTAAACCGAAGACCTATCTTGCATCAAGATTTGCATTGTCTCCAAATGGACCAAGCTTTCACTTAAGGCTCGTCGCCTAGGAGTATCATTGGGTGTGTCGAAAATGATTTCTGAGTTGATGGTATGTTTGGTACAAACTATGCAACGATATTGTACCAACACTAACATTGTCTCCAAACAGAAAGAAACCAGATTCCACATGACGCACATCACCTTGGAGTTCCATCGGGTGCATCCAAAATGATTTCCGAGCCTATGGTACGTTCGACGCAAACCGTGCACCTATCTTGCATCAAGATTAGCTCTGTCTCAAAATAGGCTGAGCTTTCACTTGAGCCTCATCACCTAGGAGCGATTTCTGAGCCGATGGGATGTTTGGCGCAAACTATGCACCTATCTTGCATTGACACTAACAGTGTCTCCGAACGGAAAGAAGAGAGATTCCACATGACCCACGTCACCTAGGAGTTTCATCCGGTGCGTCCAAAAAGATTTTCGAGCCAACAACATGTTCGACGCAAATCATGCACCTATCTTGCGTCAAGATTAGTACTATCTCCAAATGGACTGAAACAAGCTTTCACTTGAGCCTCATCGCCTAGTGGTACAATCGGGTGCATCCAAAATGATTTCTAAGCCTATGGTACGTCTAGCGCAAACCATGCACCTATCTTGCATTAACACTAATATTGTCTCCAAACAGAAAGAAGTGAGATTCCTCTTGACCCACGTCACCTAGGAGTTCCATCGAGTGCATCCAAAACGATGTCCAAGCCTAAGGGACATTCTACGCAAACCGTTGAACATTAGCACAATCTCCAAACGGACCGAAATAAACTTTCACTTGAGCTTTGTCACCTAGGAGTACTATCGTTTGCGTCCAAAATTATTTCTAAGCCGATGGAACATTTGGCGCAAACTGTGCACCAATCTTTCATCCACACTAACATTGTCTCCTAAGAGAAACAAGGAGGTTCCACATGACCCACACCACGTAGGAGTTCCATCAGGTGTGTCCAAGACGATTTTCGAGCCTATGGTACATTCGATGCAAACCGTGCACCTATCTTGCATCAAGATTAGCAGTATGTTCGAAAGGACCGAAACAAGCTTCCACTTGAGCCTCGTCCCCTAGTCGTACCATCAGGTGCGTCCAAAATGATTTTTGAGCCTATGTTACATCTAGTGCAAACCATGCACCTATCTTGCACTGACACTAATATTGTCTCCAAACAGAAAGAAGTGAGATTCCTCTTGACCCACGTCACCTAGGAGTTCCATCGAGTGCGTCCAAAACGATGTCCGAGCCTAAGGGACATTCGATGCAAACCGTCCAACATTAGCACAATCTCCAAACGAACCGAAATGAACTTTCACTTGAGCTTTGTCACCTTGGAGTACTATCGGGTGCATCCAAAATTATTTCTAAGCCGATGGTACATTTGGCGCAAACCATGCACCAGTCTTTCACCCGCACTAACACTATCTCCTAAGAGAAACAAGGAGATTCCACGTGACCCACACCACCTAGGAGTTTCATCAGGTGCGTCCAAGACGATTTTCGAGCCTATGGTACATTCGATGCAAACCGTGCACCTATCTTGCGTCAAGATTCGCAGTATGTTCGAAAGGACCGAAACAAGCTTCCACTTGAGCCTCGTCCCCTAGTCGTACCATCAGGTGCGTCCAAAATGATTTTTGAGCCTATGTTACATCTAGTGCAAACCATGCACCTATCTTGCACTGACACTAACACTATCTCCTATGAGAAACATGTGAGATTCAACATGACCCACATCACCAAGGTGTTCCATGGGGTGCGTCCAAAAAGATTTCTAAGCCTATGGTACATTCGGCGCAAACTGTGCACCTATCTTGCGTCAAGATAAGCACTATGCCCGAAAGGACATAAATGAGCTTCCACTTGAACCACGTCACCTTGTGATACCATCGAGTGCATCCAATACGATTTCTGAGCCTATGGTATGTCTAGCGTAAACCGTACACCTATCTTGCGTAAAGATTAGCACTATCTCCAAATGGACCAAAACAAGCTTTCACTTGAGCCTCGTCACCTAGGAGTACAATCGGGTGTGTCCAAAATGATTTCTGAGCCAATGGTACATTTGGCGCAAACCATGCACCAATCTTGTACTAACACTAACAGTGTCTCCAAAGAGAAACATGTGAGATTCCACATGACCCACATCACCTAGGACTTCCATCGGGTGCCTCCAAAATGATTTCTAAGCCCATGGTACATTCGATGCAAACCGTGCACCTATCTAGCGTCAAGATTAGCAGTATGTCCAAAAGTACCAAAATGAGCTTTCACTTGAGCCTCGTCATCTAGTGGTACCATCGAGTGTGTCCAAAACAATTTCAGAGCTTATTGTATGCCTAGGGCAAACCATGCACCTATCTTGTATCGACATTAGTGCTATCTACAAACTGAAAGAAGCTAGATTACACGTAACCCACGTCACCTTGGAGTTCCATCGGGTGCATCCAAATTTATTTCCGAGCCTATGGTAAATTCAACGTAAACCGAAGACCTATCTTGCATCAAGATTTGCATTGTCTCCAAATGGACCAAGCTTTCACTTAAGGCTCGTCGCCTAGGAGTATCATTGGGTGTGTCGAAAATGATTTCTGAGCTGATGGTATGTTTGGTACAAACTATGCAACGATATTGTACCAACACTAACATTGTCTCCAAACAGAAAGAAACCAGATTCCACATGACGCACATCACCTTGGAGTTCCATCGGGTGCATCCAAAATGATTTCCGAGCCTATGGTACGTTCGACGCAAACCGTGCACCTATCTTGCATCAAGATTAGCTCTGTCTCAAAATAGGCTGAGCTTTCACTTGAGCCTCATCACCTAGGAGCGATTTCTGAGCCGATGGGATGTTTGGCGCAAACTATGCACCTATCTTGCATTGACACTAACAGTGTCTCCGAACGGAAAGAAGAGAGATTCCACATGACCCACGTCACCTAGGAGTTTCATCCGGTGCGTCCAAAAAGATTTTCGAGCCAACAACATGTTCGACGCAAATCATGCACCTATCTTGCGTCAAGATTAGTACTATCTCCAAATGGACTGAAACAAGCTTTCACTTGAGCCTCATCGCCTAGTGGTACAATCGGGTGCATCCAAAATGATTTCTAAGCCTATGGTACGTCTAGCGCAAACCATGCACCTATCTTGCATTAACACTAATATTGTCTCCAAACAGAAAGAAGTGAGATTCCTCTTGACCCACGTCACCTAGGAGTTCCATCGAGTGCATCCAAAACGATGTCCAAGCCTAAGGGACATTCTACGCAAACCGTTGAACATTAGCACAATCTCCAAACGGACCGAAATAAACTTTCACTTGAGCTTTGTCACCTAGGAGTACTATCGTTTGCGTCCAAAATTATTTCTAAGCCGATGGAACATTTGGCGCAAACTGTGCACCAATCTTTCATCCACACTAACATTGTCTCCTAAGAGAAACAAGGAGGTTCCACATGACCCACACCACGTAGGAGTTCCATCAGGTGTGTCCAAGACGATTTTCGAGCCTATGGTACATTCGATGCAAACCGTGCACCTATCTTGCATCAAGATTAGCAGTATGTTCGAAAGGACCGAAACAAGCTTCCACTTGAGCCTCGTCCCCTAGTCGTACCATCAGGTGCGTCCAAAATGATTTTTGAGCCTATGTTACATCTAGTGCAAACCATGCACCTATCTTGCACTGACACTAATATTGTCTCCAAACAGAAAGAAGTGAGATTCCTCTTGACCCACGTCACCTAGGAGTTCCATCGAGTGCGTCCAAAACGATGTCCGAGCCTAAGGGACATTCGATGCAAAACCGTCCAACATTAGCACAATCTCCAAACGAACCGAAATGAACTTTCACTTGAGCTTTGTCACCTTGGAGTACTATCGGGTGCATCCAAAATTATTTCTAAGCCGATGGTACATTTGGCGCAAACCATGCACCAGTCTTTCACCCGCACTAACACTATCTCCTAAGAGAAACAAGGAGATTCCACGTGACCCACACCACCTAGGAGTTCCATCAGGTGCGTCCAAGACGATTTTCGAGCCTATGGTACATTCGATGCAAACCGTGCACCTATCTTGCGTCAAGATTCGCAGTATGTTCGAAAGGACCGAAACAAGCTTCCACTTGAGCCTCGTCCCCTAGTCGTACCATCAGGTGCGTCCAAAATGATTTTTGAGCCTATGTTACATCTAGTGCAAACCATGCACCTATCTTGCACTGACACTAACACTATCTCCTATGAGAAACATGTGAGATTCAACATGACCCACATCACCAAGGTGTTCCATGGGGTGCGTCCAAAAAGATTTCTAAGCCTATGGTACATTCGGCGCAAACTGTGCACCTATCTTGCGTCAAGATAAGCACTATGCCCGAAAGGACATAAATGAGCTTCCACTTGAACCACGTCACCTTGTGATACCATCGAGTGCATCCAATACGATTTCTGAGCCTATGGTATGTCTAGCGTAAATCGTACACCTATCTTGCGTAAAGATTAGCACTATCTCCAAATGGACCAAAACAAGCTTTCACTTGAGCCTCGTCACCTAGGAGTACAATCGGGTGTGTCCAAAATGATTTCTAAGCCAATGGTACATTTGGTGCAAAGCGTGCATCAATCTTGTACTGACACTAACAGTGTCTCCAAAGAGAAACATGTGAGATTCCACATGACCCACATCACCTAGGAGTTCCATTGAGTGACTCCAAAATAATTTCTGAGCCCATGGTACATTCGATGCAAACCGTGCACCTATCTAGTGTCAAGATTAGCAGTATGTCCAAAAGTACCAAAACGAGCTTCCACTTGAGCCTCGTCATCTAGTGGTACCATCGAGTGTGTCCAAAACAATTTCAGAGCTTATGGTATGCCTAGGGTAAACCATGCACCTATCTTGTATCGACATTAGCGCTATCTACAAACTGAAAGAAGCGAGATTCCACGTAACCCACGTCACCTTGGAGTTCCATCGCGTGCGTCCAAAATTATTTCCGAGCCTATGGTACATTCGATGCAAACAAGCTTTCACTTAAGGCTCGTCACCTAGGAGTATCATTGGGTGTGTCGAAAATGATTTCTGAGCTGATGGTATGTTTAGTGCAAACTATGCAACTATATTGTACCAACACTAACATTGTATCCAAACAGAAAGAAACCAGATTCCACATGACGCACATCACCTTGGAGTTCCATCGGGTGCATCCAAAATGATCTCCGAGCCTATGGTACGTTCGACGCAAACCGTGCACCTATCTTGCATCAAGATTAGCTCTGTCTCAAAATAGGCTGAGCTTTCACTTGAGCCTCATCACCTAGGAGCGATTTCTGAGCCGATGGGATGTTTGGCGCAAACTATGCATCTATCTTGCATTGACACTAACAATGTCTCCGAACGGAAAGAAGATAGATTCCACATGACCCACGTCACCTAGGAGTTCCATCCGGTGCGTCCAAAAAGATTTTTGAGCCAACAACATGTTCGACGCAAATCATGCACCTATCTTGCATCAAGATTAGTAATATCTCCAAATGGACTGAAACAAGCTTTCACTTGAGCCTCATCACCTAGTGGTAATGAACTTTCACTTGAGCGTTGTCAACTAGGAGTACTATCGGTTGCGTCCAAAATTATTTCTAAACCAATGGTACATTTGGCGCAAACTGTGCACCAATCTTTCATCCACACTAACATTGTCTCCTAAGAGAAACAAGGAGATTCCACATGACCCGCACCACCTAGGAGTTCCATCAGGTGCTTCCAAGACGATTTTCGAGCCTATGGTACATTCGATGCAAACCGTGCAACTATCTTGCGTCAAGATTAGTAGTATGTTCGAAAGGACCGAAACAAGCTTCCACTTGAGCCTCGTCCCCTAGTCGTACCATCAGGTGCGTCCAAAATAATTTTTGAGCCTATGTTACATCTAGTGCAAACCATGCACCTATCTTGCACTGACACTAATATTGTCTCCAAACAGAAAGAAGTGAGATTCCTCTTGACCCACGTCACCAAGGAGTTCCATCGAGTGCGTCCAAAACGATGTCTGAGCCTAAGGGACATTCGACGCAAACCGTCCAACATTAGCACAATCTCCAAACGAACCAAAATGAACTTTCACTTGAGCTTTGTCACCTAGGAGTACTATCGGGTGCATCCAAAATTATTTCTAAGCCGATGGTACATTTGGCGCAAACCGTGCACCAATCTTTCACCCGCACTAACACTGTCTCCTAAGAGAAACAAGGAGATTCCACGTGACCCACACCACCTAGGAGTTCTATCAGGTGCGTCCAAGATGATTTTCGAGCCTATGGTACATTCGATGCAAACCGTGCACCTATCTTGCGTCAAGATTAGCAGTATGTTCGAAAGGACCGAAACAAGCTTCCACTTGAGCCTCGTCCCCTAGTCGTACCATCAGGTGCGTCCAAAATGATTTTTGAGCCTATGTTACATCTAGTGCAAACCATGCACCTATCTTGCACTGACACTAACACTATCTCCTATGAGAAACATGTGAGATTCAACATGACCCACATCACCAAGGTGTTCCATGGGGTGCGTCCAAAAAGATTTCTAAGCCTATGGTACATTCGGCATAAACTATGCTCTTATCTTACGTCAAGATCAGCACTATGCCTGAAAGGACATAAATGAGCTTCCACTTGAACCACGTCACCTTGTGATACCATCGAGTGCATCCAAAATGATTTCTGAGCCTATGGTATGTCTAGCGTAAACCATGCACCTATCTTGCACTGACACTAACACTATCTTCGAATGGAAAGAAGTTAGATTCCTCATGACCCATGTCACCTAGGAGTTCCATCGAGTGCGTCAAAACGATGTCCGGCCTATGGTATTTCCACACAAACCGTACACCTATCTTGAGTCAACACTAGCCCTATCTCCAAACCGACCGAAACAAGTTTTCACTTGAGCCTTGTCACCTAGGAGTACCATCAGGTACGTCCAGAACCATTTCTGAGCTGATGGTACGTTCGGAGCAAACCGTGCACCAATCTTTCCTCAACACTAACAGTGTCTCCAAAGAGAAACATGTGAGATTCCACATGACCCACATCACCTAGGAGTTCTATCTGGTGCATCCAGAACAATTTTTGAGCCTATGGTACATTCGACACAAACCTTGCACCCACTTGCGTCAAGATTTGCATTTTGTCTGAATGGATCGAAACGAGATTCCAGTTGAGCCTCATCACCTAGTGGTACCATCGAGTGCGTCCAAAATAATTTCCAAGCCTATGGTACATTAGATGTGAAACCGTGCACCTATCTAACATCAAGGTTAGCAGTATGTCGGAAAGGACCAAAACGAGCATCCACTTGAGCCTCATCACCTAGTGGTACCATCTAGTGCGTCCAATATGATTTTTGAGCCTATGGTACGTCTAGGGCAAACCATGCACCTATCTTGCATCGACACTAACGCTATCTCCAAACTGAAAGAACCGAGATTCCACATGACCCACGTCACCTAGGGGTTCCATCAGGTGCATCCAAAATGATTTCTGAGCCTATAGTATGTCTAGCCCAAACCATGCACCTATCTTGCACTGACACTACACTATCTCCAAAATGGAAAGAAGTGAGATTCCACATGACCAACGTCACCTAGGAGTTCTATCAGGTGCGTCCAAAATGATGTCTGAGGCTATGGTACGTTCGACGCAAACCATGCACCTATCTTGCGTCATGATTAGCCGTATCTCCAAGCAGACCAAAACGAGCTTTCACTTGAGCCTTGTTACCTAGGAGTTCCATCAGGTGCGTCCAAAATGATTTCCAAGCCTATGATATGTTTGACGCAAACCATCCACATATCTTGTGTCAAGATTAGCACTATTTTCGAAAAGGGCCAAAACGAGCTTCGACATGAGCTACATCACCTAGTGGTACTATCGGGTGCATACAAAATGATTTCTAAGCCTGTGGTACGTCTTGAGCAAACCAAGCACCTATCGTGCACCGACATTAATACTATCTCCAAATAGAAAGAAGTGAGATTCCTCATGACACATGTCACCTAGGAGTTCCATCGAGTGCGTCCAAAAAGATATCCAAGCCAATGGTACGTTCAACGCAAACCTTGCACCTATCTTGCGTCAACATTAGCACAATCTCCAAACAGACCGAAATGAGATTTCACTTGAGCTTTGTCACCTAGGAGTACCATCGGGTGCATCCAAAATGATTTCTGAGCCGATGGTACATTTGGCACAAACTGTGCACTAATCTTGCACCCACACTAACATTGTGTCCAAAGAGAAAGAAGCGAGATTTGACATGACCCACATCACCTAGGAGTTCCATCAGGTGCGTCCAAGATGATTTTCGAGACTATGGTACATTCGATGTAAATCGTGCATCTATCTTGTGTCAAGATTAGCAATATGTCCGAAAGGATCGAAACAAGCCTTTAGTTGAGCCTCATCACCTCGGAGTACAATTAGGGGCATGCAAAACAATTTCTGAGCCGATGATACATTTGGTGCAAACCGTGCACCTGTCTAGCACTGACACTAACATTGTCTCCAAAGAGAAAGAAGTGAGATTCCACATGACCCACATCACCTAGGAGTTTCATCGGGTGCGTCTAAAATGATTTCTGAGCCTATGGTACATTTGATGCAAACCGTGCACCTATCTTGCGTCAAGATTAGCACTATGTCCAAAAGGACCAAAACAAGCTACCACTTGAGCCTCGTCACCTAGTGGTGCCATCGGGTGCGTCTAAAATGATTTTCTGAGCCTATAGTACGTCTAGTGCAAGCTATGCACCCATTTTGCACTAACACTAACTCTGTCTCCGAATGGAAAGAAGTCAAATTGCTCATGACCCATGTCACCTAGGGGTTCGATCAAGTGCGTCCAAAATGATGTCTGAGCCAATAGTACATTCCACACAAACGGTGTAACAATCTCGTGTCAAGATTAGCACTATCTCCAAACTGATCGAAACGAGCTTTCACTAGAGCCTTGTCTTCGAGGAGTACCATCAGGTGCGTCCAAAATGATTTCTGAGCCGATGGTACGTTTGGTGCAAACCCTCCATCAATCTTGCACCCATACTAACACAGTCTCCAAAGATAAAGAAGTGAGATTTCACATGACCCACATCACCTAGGAGTTTTATCGTGTGTCCAAATGATGTCCGAGCCTATGGTATGTTCGACACGAACTATGCCCCAATCTTTAGTCAAGATTAGCACTATCTTTAAACAGACCGAAACGAGCTTTTCCTTGACCCACGTCACCTAGGAGTTCCATCGGGTGCGTCCAAAACAATTTCTGAGCCTATGGTACGTACGACGCAAACTGTGCACCAACCTTGTTTTATGATAAGCACTATCTCCGAAAGCACCGAAACGAGCTTTCACTTGAGCCTCGTCACCTAGTGGTAACATCGAGTGCGTCCAAAATGATTTTTGAGTCTATGGTATGTCTAGCGCAAACCATGCACCTATCTTACACCGCACTAACATTGTCTCCAAACGGAAACAAGCGAGATTCCAAATGACCCATGTCACCAAGGAGTTCCATCGGTGCATCCAAAATGATTTCTGAACTTGTAGTATGTTCGAAGCAAACCGTGCACCTATCTTGCGTTAGGATAAACACTATCTCCAAATGGACCAAAACGAGCTTCCACCTGAGCCTCGTCGCCTAGTGGTTCCATCAGGTGCATCCAAAACGATTTCTAAGCCCATGGTACATCTAGCGCAAACCGTGCACCTATGTTGCACAGACACTAACGCTGTCTCTAAATGGAAAGAAGTGAGATTCCAGATGACCCATGTCACCTAGGAGTTCCATCGGGTGAGCTCAAAATGATGTCCAAGCCTATGGTACGTTTGATGCAAACCATGCACCTATCTTGATTCAAGATTAGCCCCATCTCCAAATGCACCGAAACGAGCTTTCACTTGAGCCTCGTCACATAGTACCATCGAGTGCATCTGAAATGATTTTTGAGCCGATGGTACGTTTGGCGCAAACTGTGCACCTATCTTGCACTGACACTAACACTATCTGCAAACAGAAAGACGAGAGATTCCACATGACTCACGTCAGCTAGGAGTTCTATTGGGTGCGTCAAAAATATTTTTTGAGCCTATGACACATTCGACGCAAACCGTGCACCTATCTTGTGTCAAGATTAGCGCTATCTCCAAGAGGACCGAAATGAGCTTTCACTTAAGCCTCGTCACCTAGTGGTACCATCGGGTGCGTCCAAAACGATTTTCTCAGCCTATGGTACATTTAGCGCAAACCAAGCACCTATCTTGCACTGACACTAACGCTGTCTCCAAATGAAAAGAAATGAGATTTCACCTGACCGACGTCACCTAGGAGTTCCATCTGGTGCGTCCAGAATGATGTTCGAGCCTATGGTACGTTCGATGCAAAACGTGCACCTATCTTGAGTCAAGAATAGCCCTATCTCCAAATGGACCGAAATGAGCTTTCACTTGAGCCTCGTCACCTACCATCGGGTATGGCCAAAATGATTTCTATATTGATGGTATGTTTGGAGCAAACCGTGCACCAATCTTTCACCGACACTAATACTATCTCCAAAGAGAATCAAATGAGATTCCACATGACCAACATCATCTAGGAGTTCCATCGGGTGCGTCCAAAATGATTTTCAAGCTATGGTACATTCCATGCAAACCGTGCACCCAGTTGCGTCAAGATTAGCACTATGTCTGAAAGGATCAAAACGAGCTTCCACTTGAGCCTAATCACCTAGTGGTGCCATCGGATACGTCCAAAATGATTTTTGAGCCTATGGTACGTCTAGCGCAACCATGCACTAACACTATCTCCAAACGCAAAGAAGTGAGATTCTGCATGACCCACGTCACCTATGAGTTCCATCGAGTGCGTCCAAAATAATGTCCGAGCCTATGGTACGTTCGACGCAAACCGTGTAACTATCTTGCGTCAAGGTTAGCACAATCTCCAAATGGACCAAAACAAGCTTTCACTTGACCTTTGTCACCTAGGAGGCTAGGAGTACCATTAGGTGCATCCAAAAATGATTTCTGAGCTGATTGTACATTTGGCACAAACTGTGCACCAATCTTGCACCCATACTAACACTGTCTCCCAAGAGAAACAAGTGAGATTCCACATGACCCACATCACCTTGGAGTTCCATACGATGCGTCCAAAATAATTTCTGAGCCTAAGGTACATTCGACGCAAACCGTGCACCTTTCTTGCGTCAAGATTAGCACTTTGTTCGAAAGGACCAAAACAAGCTTCTACTTGAGTCTCGTGAACTAGTGGTAACATCAAGTGCATCCAAAACAATTTCTGAGCCTATAGTATGTCTAGCGCAAACCCTACACCTATCTTGCACCGCACTAACACTGTCTCCAAACCGAAAGAAGCAAGATTCGACATGACCCACGTCACCAAGGAGTTCCATCGGATGCATCCAAAATTATTTATGAACCTATGGTACGTTTGAAGCAAACCGTGCACCTATCTTGCGTCAAGATTAGCAGTATCTCCAAAAAGATCGAAACGAGCTTTCACTTGAGCCTTGATACCTCAGAGTACCATCGGGTGCATCCAAAATGATTTCTGAGCCGATGGTACGTTTGGCGCAAACTATGCACCTATTTTGCACCGACACTAACACTGTCTCCAAACAAAAAGATAAGACATTTCACATGACCCATGTCAGCTAGGAGTTCTATCGGGTGCGTCCAACACGATTTTTGAGCCTATGACAGGTTCAACGCAAACTATGCACCTATCTTACGTTGAGATAAACACTATATCCAAACGGACTAAAACAAGCTTCCACTTGAGCCTCGTCGCCTAGTGGTACCATCAGGTGCATCCAAAATGATTTTTGAGCCGGTACACCAATCTTGCACTGATACTAACGCTGTGTCCAAATGGAAAGAAGTGAGATTCCACATGACCATGTCACCTAGGAGTTCCATCGGGTGTGTCCAAAATGATGTCCGAGCCTATGGTACGTTCGATGCAAACCATGCACCTATCTTGAGTCAAGATTAGCCATATCTCCAAATGCACCGAAATGAGCTTTCACTTGAGCCTCGTCACCTAGGAGTATCATCGGGTACGTCCAAAATGATTTTTGAGCCGATGGTACGTTTGGAGCCAACCATGCACCAATCTTGCACTGGCACTAATACTGTCACCAAAGAGAAACAAGTGAGATTCCACAAGACCCACATCACCTAGGAGTTCCATCGGGTGTGTCCAAAATTATTTCTGAGCCTATGGTACATTCGACACAAACCGTGCACCTATCTTACGTCAAGAATAGCACTATGCCTGGAAGGACCAAAACAAGCTTCCACTTGAGTCTCACCACCTAGTGGTGCCATCAGGTGTGTCTAAAATGATTTCTGAGCCTATGGTACGTCTAGCACGAACCATGCACCTATCTTGCACTAACACTAACACTGTCTCTAAATGGAAAGAAGTGAGATTCCTCATGACCCACGTCACCTAGGACTTCCATCGATTGCGTCCAAAATGACGTCCGAGCCTATGGTACGTTCGATGCAAACCGTGCACCTATCTTGCGTCAACATTAGCACAATCTCCAAATAGACCGAAATGAGCTTTCACTTGAGCTTTGTCACCTAGGAGTACCATCGGGTGCATCCAAAATGATTTCTGAGCCGATGGTACATTTGGCGCAAGCTGTGCACCAATCCTGCACCCACACTAACACTGTCTCCTAAGATAAACAAGTGAGATTCCACATGACCCACATCACCTAGAAGTTCCATCCGGTGCATCCAAAACGATTTCTGAGCCTATGGTACATCGACGCAAACCGTGCACCTATCTTGCGTTAAGATTAGCACTATGTCCGAAAAGGACCGAAACAAGCTTCCACTTGAGCCTCGTCACCTAGTGGTAACATCGAGTGCATCTAAAATGATTTCTAAGCCTATGGTACGTCTAGCACAAACCATGCACCTATCTTACAATGACACTAACACTGTCTCCAAACGGAAAGAACTAAGATTCCTCATGACCCACGTCACCTAGGAGTGCAATCGAGTGCGTCTAACATGATGTCCGAGCCTATGATACGTTCCATGCAAACCGGGCACCTATCTTGGGTCAAGATTAACACTATTGCCAAACCGACTAAAACAAGCTTTCACTTGAGCCTTGCCACCTAGGAGTTCTGATGAGGACATCAACACCATCTATACATCCACAACTACACCATCACAAACATCGCTTGGCCCTATTACTCGTGCCCGTGGCCGTCAGCTCAACCATCAGGTGAGTTCGTTCTTGAGTTCTTGTTCACCTTATTTAGACCATGGAAACCCGTGCACTTTTGTTTTGCTCAAGAATAATGGAAAGGAACCACAAGGAAACATTATTTGCGAGGGGTGAATTCGAACTGCAGAATAGCACCAACTTGTGATTGTCACCAGACTTCATACGGAACCCGATTTGGACACTCTAGCACTTCGTGGAAAGCTTATCAAGTCTACTTCTCAACGGATGCAACCCCAACCTCATATCACCTCTGAGTCGTCCGCATAAGTCGATTTACTCCAGACCATTTCTGTCCATAGGTGCTGCGATGCCTATTCTTAGTGGTTGTTTCAGTCAATATGGGAGCCTCATGCAACCATGCAGTGGATGTCCTTGTTTCTCTTTTGTTTTTGCTAAGTCGAGGGAGCACTCCTATGGTGGACCTCTCATGTACATAAGGCTCCTACAGCCACCACCACTAGGCGGGTTTTGTTTCATCGAGTTAGCCATTGCTACCGCATTTCAGCGCGCGTGTTGGATAAACCGCCCATCTGATTGTATTCGGAACCCCAACCATCTTGTGTTTTCAGATTAAAGCTTCATATTTATCTTGCAATTGAGTGCTTGTTCAACTTGTTCTTGCTTGTTCTTCGATTGCTTGTAGGACGAGTGCCTCGTGGCCGGGTCGCGCACCACAAGAAGATCCTTGGAGTCGGTGTATCGGTTGCTAAGGCGCATCGTCCCTAGATGGTTGTAGTCAGATCATGAACGTTGTCTCCATCCACCAAATCAAAGTTATCCCATCTCCACCGAAAGATCGGGACACCCTTACCCTCATCAAGTGGTATTCAGAGCAAGGTTGGCTCGGTGAGAGATTCTAGTCGCTATTATTTTCCTATAGTCCAAAAAAAGCCAATAGAAAATAGTAGATTAATTTTTCATATTCCCATAGACCCTTTGAGCCATTTACTAATATTGCTTAGTTTGGGCTTGTTGAGTTTGGTTTACATCGGTTGAGTTGAGTTGTTGGTCTTAGGGTTAGCCTTTTAGAGTTTCGAGTTCTTGTCATGCTTTGGTCACCGTTGATCATATACATCTCCGTTGTCACCACCACCATCACATACGTATCCACCACACCATATACATCCCTTTCACTCGCATGTTCCCCAACTCTTCCTAGCCGCATCCTCTCTTTTCACTCTTGTGCATCCTATTTTTAGAACATTGCATGCTGCCTTGCACTTCCACTCTCTACGCGTGTCATCCCTTTTGCGTGCATGTTCCCCAGCCCTTCCTAGCCACTCCCTCTCTTCCACTCTGCGCATTCTATTTTTAGAACATTGCATGCTCCCTTCCACTTCCATGCATCCTATTGTTCCTATTCTTAGCACCCCATTGCAATCATTACTACCATAGACTCCTCGCTGCACCATATCCTTCCTTTTTTTAACACAATCAAAATCTGATTTGGGTATACACAGAAACATCTGAGTTGCTAGCTCTATTCTTATTACTCCTTGAAAAGAAAGAGAAATATATTACAAGTTGCTTTTCTGAAATCTGATTTGTCAAGTTTCAGAATTGTTCTAGTTGTGCAAAGTAAAAGAAAACAAGAAGAAAAAAATCAGAAAGGAAATAAAAGAAAAAGAAAGAGAAAGAGAAAAGAAAGAAAAGAATCTTTTATTTCATCTTACTTGTAAAGCTGAAAGGGAAGTACAGGGACGACATGCTAGTGTTAGGACTAATTTTTCTACAGGAAAGACTACTTCGGGGCACCCACGCACAACGTTTACTCCTACTGGACGTTTCCCTCCGCCATCTTCTTCACCAAGTCGAGCAGCCCCTCCTAGTCACAAGTCACATGCTCCTTCCACTCATTCAGCAGCAAAGACTATCCAAAGCCAATGACAAGTGCTTCTTCAGTTGCACCAACAGGTAGAACAAGAGACGTGCAATGCCATCAGTGCAAGGGCTATGGACATGTGCAGCGTGATTGTCCTAGCAAGCGTTTTTTATTGTTAAAGATGATGGTGAGTATTCCTCTGCTAGTGATTTTGATGAAGATACACATGCTTTGCTTGCTGCTGACCATGCAGGTAGTGAGGAACAACAAGAAGAGCATATTGGTGTAGACGATGCAGAGCGCTATGAAAGTCTCATTGTGCAGCGTGTGCTTAGTACGCAAATGGAGAAGGCAGAACAAAACCAGCAACATACTTTATTTCAAACAAAATGTGTTGTTAAAGAACGTTCTTGCCGCATGATCATTGATGGAGGTAGCTGCAACAACTTGGCTAGCAGCGACATGGCAGCGAAGCTTGCACTTAGCGCCAACCCGCACCCACATCCATACTACATCCAATGGCTAAACAACAGTGGTAAGGCAAAGGTAACTAGACTGGTGTGAATTAATTTTCTTATTGGATCATATCATGATGTTGTTGAATGTGATGTTGTGCCTATGCAAGCTTGTAATATTCTGCTCGGTAGACCATGGCAATTTGATAAGGATTCTATGCATCATGGTAGGTCAAACCAGTACTCTTTTATGCACCATGATAGGAAAATTGTGCTACAATATATGCCTCCTGAAGCTATTGTGAAAGATGATGTTGCTAAAGTTAGCAAACTTAAATCTCAGGAGCATGCTAATAGTGAGAACCATATAGCTGCAAAGGAACTTGTAAAGCAAGGAAACAAAAATACCAAATCTGCTCTCAATAAGAAAAATGAGATAACTTTGAAAGGATCATGTTTTCTAGCCACTAGATCTGATGTTAATGAATTAATTGCCTCCACTTCAGATTGCTATGCCTTAGTGTGCAAAGATGCTTTGATTTTCACTTCATGATATGCAACATTCTTTGCCCCCTGCTGTGTCTAACATTTTGCAGGAGTATTCTGATGTGTTTCCATGTGAAATTCCCCTGGGGCTTCCACCAATTTGTGGGATTGAGCACCAGATTGACCTCATCCCTAGTGCTTCATTACCCAACCGTGCACCGTACCGGACAAATCCAGAGGAAACGAAAGAGATTCAACGCTAAGTGCAAGAACTACTCGACAAAGGTTATGTGCGTGAGTCGCTTAGTCCTTGTGCTGTCCCAATGATTTTAGTGCCTAAGAAAGACGGAACATGGCATTTGTGTGTGGACTATAGAGCAATTAATAATATCACCATTCAATACCGTCATCCCATTCCACGCTTAGATGATATGCTTGATGAATTGAGTGGTGCTACTTTATTTTCAAAGGTTGATTTATGTAGTGGATACCACCAGATTCGTATGAAATTGGGAGATGAATGAAACTGCTTTTAAAACTAAGTTTGGTTTATAAGAGTGGTTAGTTATGCCTTTTGGATTAACTAATGCACCTAGCACTTCATGAGATTAATGAATGAGGTTTTACGTGCTTTTATTGGCAAATTTGTGGTGGTATATTTTGATGATATATTGATTTATAGCACATCTATGGATGAGCATCTTAATCACTTGCATGTTGTTTTTAATGCTCTGAGAAGTGCACCTTTTGCACAGATCGAGTTTCTTTTCTTGGCTATGTTGTCACTCCACAGGGGATTGAGGTTGATAAAGCCAAGGGTGAAGCTATACAAGGATGGCCTAGACCACAGAGTATCACATAGGAAGCGCATGGAGGGGGCTTGATGGGGCATTTTGGAGCAAAGAAAATGGAAGACATACTTGCTGGTCATTTCTTTCGACCAAGGATGAGGAGAGACGTGGAAAGATTTGTTGCTCGCTGCATGACATGTCAAAAGGCTAAGTCACGTTTAAATCCACACGATTTGAAGCCATATTTGGGTGAGGGAGATGAGCATGAGTCGAGGACGACTCAAATGCAAGAAAGGGAGGATGATGAGGACATCAACACCATCTATATATCCACAACTACACCATCGCAAACATCGCTTGGTCCTATTACTCGTGCCTATGGCCGTCAACTCAACCATCAGGTGAGTTCGTTCTTGAGTTCTTGTTCACCTTATTTAGACCATGGAAACCCGTGGACTTTTGTTTTGCTCAGGAATAATGGAAAGGAACCACAAGGAAACATTATTCACGAGGGGTGAATTCGGACTGCAGAATAACACCAACTTGTGACTGTCACCAAGACTTCATATGGAATCCGATTTGGACCATGGCAATTTGATAAGGATTCTATGCATCATGGTAGGTCAAACCAGTACTCTTTTATGCACCATGATAGGAAAATTGTGCTACAATATATGCCTCCTGAAGCTATTGTGAAAGATGATGTTGCTAAAGTTAGCAAACTTAAATCTCAGGAGCATGCATGTGAGAACCATATAGCTGCAAAGGAACTTGTAAAGCAAGGAGACAAAAATACCAAATCTGCTCTCAATAAGAAAAATGAGATAACTTTGAAAGGATCATGTTTTCTAGCCACTAGATCTGATGTTAATGAATTAATTGCCTCCACTTCAGATTGCTATGCCTTAGTGTGCAAAGATGCTTTGATTTTCACTTCATGATATGCAACATTCTTTGCCCCCTGCTGTGTCTAACATTTTGCAGGAGTATTCTGATGTGTTTCCATGTGAAATTCCCCTGGGGCTTCCACCAATTTGTGGGATTGAGCACCAGATTGACCTCATCCCTAGTGCTTCATTACCCAACCGTGCACTGTACCGGACAAATCCAGAGGAAACGAAAGAGATTCAACGCTAAGTGCAAGAACTACTCGACAAAGGTTATGTGCGTGAGTCGCTTAGTCCTTGTGCTGTCCCAATGATTTTAGTGCCTAAGAAAGACGGAACATGGCATTTGTGTGTGGACTATAGAGCAATTAATAATATCACCATTCAATACCGTCATCCCATTCCACGCTTAGATGATATGCTTGATGAATTGAGTGGTGCTACTTTATTTTCAAAGGTTGATTTATGTAGTGGATACCACCAGATTCGTATGAAATTGGGAGATGAATGGAAACTGCTTTTATAACTAAGTTTGGTTTTATAAGAGTGGTTAGTTATGCCTTTTGGATTAACTAATGCACCTAGCACTTCATGAGATTAATGAATGAGGTTTTACGTGCTTTTATTGGCAAATTTGTGGTGGTATATTTTGATGATATATTGATTTATAGCACATCTATGGATGAGCATCTTAATCACTTGCATGTTGTTTTTAATGCTCTGAGAAGTGCACCTTTTGCACAGATCGAGTTTCTTTTCTTGGCTATGTTGTCACTCCACAGGGGATTGAGGTTGATAAAGCCAAGGGTGAAGCTATACAAGGATGGCCTAGACCACAGAGTATCACATAGGAAGCGCATGGAGGGGGCTTGATGGGGCATTTTGGAGCAAAGAAAATGGAAGACATACTTGCTGGTCATTTCTTTCGACCAAGGATGAGGAGAGACGTGGAAAGATTTGTTGCTCGCTGCATGACATGTCAAAAGGCTAAGTCACGTTTAAATCCACACGATTTGAAGCCATATTTGGGTGAGGGAGATGAGCATGAGTCGAGGACGACTCAAATGCAAGAAAGGGAGGATGATGAGGACATCAACACCATCTATATATCCACAACTACACCATCGCAAACATCGCTTGGTCCTATTACTCGTGCCTATGGCCGTCAACTCAACCATCAGGTGAGTTCGTTCTTGAGTTCTTGTTCACCTTATTTAGACCATGGAAACCCGTGGACTTTTGTTTTGCTCAGGAATAATGGAAAGGAACCACAAGGAAACATTATTCGCGAGGGGTGAATTCGGACTGCAGAATAACACCAACTTGTGACTGTCACCAAGACTTCATATGGAATCCGATTTGGACCATGGCAATTTGATAAGGATTCTATGCATCATGGTAGGTCAAACCAGTACTCTTTTATGCACCATGATAGGAAAATTGTGCTACAATATATGCCTCCTGAAGCTATTGTGAAAGATGATGTTGCTAAAGTTAGCAAACTTAAATCTCAGGAGCATGCATGTGAGAACCATATAGCTGCAAAGGAACTTGTAAAGCAAGGAAACAAAAATACCAAATCTGCTCTCAATAAGAAAAATGAGATAACTTTGAAAGGATCATGTTTTCTAGCCACTAGATCTGATGTTAATGAATTAATTGCCTCCACTTCAGATTGCTATGCCTTAGTGTGCAAAGATGCTTTGATTTTCACTTCATGATATGCAACATTCTTTGCCCCCTGCTGTGTCTAACATTTTGCAGGAGTATTCTGATGTGTTTCCATGTGAAATTCCCCTGGGGCTTCCACCAATTTGTGGGATTGAGCACCAGATTGACCTCATCCCTAGTGCTTCATTACCCAACCGTGCACCGTACCGGACAAATCCAGAGGAAACGAAAGAGATTCAACGCTAAGTGCAAGAACTACTCGACAAAGGTTATGTGCGTGAGTCGCTTAGTCCTTGTGCTGTCCCAATGATTTTAGTGCCTAAGAAAGACGGAACATGGCATTTGTGTGTGGACTATAGAGCAATTAATAATATCACCATTCAATACCGTCATCCCATTCCACGCTTAGATGATATGCTTGATGAATTGAGTGGTGCTACTTTATTTTCAAAGGTTGATTTATGTAGTGGATACCACCAGATTCGTATGAAATTGGGAGATGAATGAAACTGCTTTTAAAACTAAGTTTGGTTTATAAGAGTGGTTAGTTATGCCTTTTGGATTAACTAATGCACCTAGCACTTCATGAGATTAATGAATGAGGTTTTACGTGCTTTTATTGGCAAATTTGTGGTGGTATATTTTGATGATATATTGATTTATAGCACATCTATGGATGAGCATCTTAATCACTTGCATGTTGTTTTTAATGCTCTGAGAAGTGCACCTTTTGCACAGATCGAGTTTCTTTTCTTGGCTATGTTGTCACTCCACAGGGGATTGAGGTTGATAAAGCCAAGGGTGAAGCTATACAAGGATGGCCTAGACCACAGAGTATCACATAGGAAGCGCATGGAGGGGGCTTGATGGGGCATTTTGGAGCAAAGAAAATGGAAGACATACTTGCTGGTCATTTCTTTCGACCAAGGATGAGGAGAGACGTGGAAAGATTTGTTGCTCGCTGCATGACATGTCAAAAGGCTAAGTCACGTTTAAATCCACACGATTTGAAGCCATATTTGGGTGAGGGAGATGAGCATGAGTCGAGGACGACTCAAATGCAAGAAAGGGAGGATGATGAGGACATCAACACCATCTATATATCCACAACTACACCATCGCAAACATCGCTTGGTCCTATTACTCGTGCCTATGGCCGTCAACTCAACCATCAGGTGAGTTCGTTCTTGAGTTCTTGTTCACCTTATTTAGACCATGGAAACCCGTGGACTTTTGTTTTGCTCAGGAATAATGGAAAGGAACCACAAGGAAACATTATTCACGAGGGGTGAATTCGGACTGCAGAATAACACCAACTTGTGACTGTCACCAAGACTTCATATGGAATCCGATTTGGACCATGGCAATTTGATAAGGATTCTATGCATCATGGTAGGTCAAACCAGTACTCTTTTATGCACCATGATAGGAAAATTGTGCTACAATATATGCCTCCTGAAGCTATTGTGAAAGATGATGTTGCTAAAGTTAGCAAACTTAAATCTCAGGAGCATGCATGTGAGAACCATATAGCTGCAAAGGAACTTGTAAAGCAAGGAGACAAAAATACCAAATCTGCTCTCAATAAGAAAAATGAGATAACTTTGAAAGGATCATGTTTTCTAGCCACTAGATCTGATGTTAATGAATTAATTGCCTCCACTTCAGATTGCTATGCCTTAGTGTGCAAAGATGCTTTGATTTTCACTTCATGATATGCAACATTCTTTGCCCCCTGCTGTGTCTAACATTTTGCAGGAGTATTCTGATGTGTTTCCATGTGAAATTCCCCTGGGGCTTCCACCAATTTGTGGGATTGAGCACCAGATTGACCTCATCCCTAGTGCTTCATTACCCAACCGTGCACTGTACCGGACAAATCCAGAGGAAACGAAAGAGATTCAACGCTAAGTGCAAGAACTACTCGACAAAGGTTATGTGCGTGAGTCGCTTAGTCCTTGTGCTGTCCCAATGATTTTAGTGCCTAAGAAAGACGGAACATGGCATTTGTGTGTGGACTATAGAGCAATTAATAATATCACCATTCAATACCGTCATCCCATTCCACGCTTAGATGATATGCTTGATGAATTGAGTGGTGCTACTTTATTTTCAAAGGTTGATTTATGTAGTGGATACCACCAGATTCGTATGAAATTGGGAGATGAATGGAAACTGCTTTTAAAACTAAGTTTGGTTTTATAAGAGTGGTTAGTTATGCCTTTTGGATTAACTAATGCACCTAGCACTTCATGAGATTAATGAATGAGGTTTTACGTGCTTTTATTGGCAAATTTGTGGTGGTATATTTTGATGATATATTGATTTATAGCACATCTATGGATGAGCATCTTAATCACTTGCATGTTGTTTTTAATGCTCTGAGAAGTGCACCTTTTGCACAGATCGAGTTTCTTTTCTTGGCTATGTTGTCACTCCACAGGGGATTGAGGTTGATAAAGCCAAGGGTGAAGCTATACAAGGATGGCCTAGACCACAGAGTATCACATAGGAAGCGCATGGAGGGGGCTTGATGGGGCATTTTGGAGCAAAGAAAATGGAAGACATACTTGCTGGTCATTTCTTTCGACCAAGGATGAGGAGAGACGTGGAAAGATTTGTTGCTCGCTGCATGACATGTCAAAAGGCTAAGTCACGTTTAAATCCACACGATTTGAAGCCATATTTGGGTGAGGGAGATGAGCATGAGTCGAGGACGACTCAAATGCAAGAAAGGGAGGATGATGAGGACATCAACACCATCTATATATCCACAACTACACCATCGCAAACATCGCTTGGTCCTATTACTCGTGCCTATGGCCGTCAACTCAACCATCAGGTGAGTTCGTTCTTGAGTTCTTGTTCACCTTATTTAGACCATGGAAACCCGTGGACTTTTGTTTTGCTCAGGAATAATGGAAAGGAACCACAAGGAAACATTATTCGCGAGGGGTGAATTCGGACTGCAGAATAACACCAACTTGTGACTGTCACCAAGACTTCATATGGAATCCGATTTGGACCATGGCAATTTGATAAGGATTCTATGCATCATGGTAGGTCAAACCAGTACTCTTTTATGCACCATGATAGGAAAATTGTGCTACAATATATGCCTCCTGAAGCTATTGTGAAAGATGATGTTGCTAAAGTTAGCAAACTTAAATCTCAGGAGCATGCATGTGAGAACCATATAGCTGCAAAGGAACTTGTAAAGCAAGGAAACAAAAATACCAAATCTGCTCTCAATAAGAAAAATGAGATAACTTTGAAAGGATCATGTTTTCTAGCCACTAGATCTGATGTTAATGAATTAATTGCCTCCACTTCAGATTGCTATGCCTTAGTGTGCAAAGATGCTTTGATTTTCACTTCATGATATGCAACATTCTTTGCCCCCTGCTGTGTCTAACATTTTGCAGGAGTATTCTGATGTGTTTCCATGTGAAATTCCCCTGGGGCTTCCACCAATTTGTGGGATTGAGCACCAGATTGACCTCATCCCTAGTGCTTCATTACCCAACCGTGCACCGTACCGGACAAATCCAGAGGAAACGAAAGAGATTCAACGCTAAGTGCAAGAACTACTCGACAAAGGTTATGTGCGTGAGTCGCTTAGTCCTTGTGCTGTCCCAATGATTTTAGTGCCTAAGAAAGACGGAACATGGCATTTGTGTGTGGACTATAGAGCAATTAATAATATCACCATTCAATACCGTCATCCCATTCCACGCTTAGATGATATGCTTGATGAATTGAGTGGTGCTACTTTATTTTCAAAGGTTGATTTATGTAGTGGATACCACCAGATTCGTATGAAATTGGGAGATGAATGGAAACTGCTTTTAAAACTAAGTTTGGTTTATAAGAGTGGTTAGTTATGCCTTTTGGATTAACTAATGCACCTAGCACTTCATGAGATTAATGAATGAGGTTTTACGTGCTTTTATTGGCAAATTTGTGGTGGTATATTTTGATGATATATTGATTTATAGCACATCTATGGATGAGCATCTTAATCACTTGCATGTTGTTTTTAATGCTCTGAGAAGTGCACCTTTTGCACAGATCGAGTTTCTTTTCTTGGCTATGTTGTCACTCCACAGGGGATTGAGGTTGATAAAGCCAAGGGTGAAGCTATACAAGGATGGCCTAGACCACAGAGTATCACATAGGAAGCGCATGGAGGGGGCTTGATGGGGCATTTTGGAGCAAAGAAAATGGAAGACATACTTGCTGGTCATTTCTTTCGACCAAGGATGAGGAGAGACGTGGAAAGATTTGTTGCTCGCTGCATGACATGTCAAAAGGCTAAGTCACGTTTAAATCCACACGATTTGAAGCCATATTTGGGTGAGGGAGATGAGCATGAGTCGAGGACGACTCAAATGCAAGAAAGGGAGGATGATGAGGACATCAACACCATCTATATATCCACAACTACACCATCGCAAACATCGCTTGGTCCTATTACTCGTGCCTATG
The DNA here is from genome assembly GCA_038087645.1 of Saccharum hybrid cultivar R570. Taxonomy (NCBI): domain Eukaryota; kingdom Viridiplantae; phylum Streptophyta; class Magnoliopsida; order Poales; family Poaceae; genus Saccharum; species Saccharum hybrid cultivar. The sequence continues at coordinate 14,411,091 of JAQSUU010000556.1, forward strand.
GCCGTCAACTCAACCATCAGGTGAGTTCGTTCTTGAGTTCTTGTTCACCTTATTTAGACCATGGAAACCCGTGGACTTTTGTTTTGCTCAGGAATAATGGAAAGGAACCACAAGGAAACATTATTCGCGAGGGGTGAATTCGGACTGCAGAATAACACCAACTTGTGACTGTCACCAAGACTTCATATGGAATCCGATTTGGACCATGGCAATTTGATAAGGATTCTATGCATCATGGTAGGTCAAACCAGTACTCTTTTATGCACCATGATAGGAAAATTGTGCTACAATATATGCCTCCTGAAGCTATTGTGAAAGATGATGTTGCTAAAGTTAGCAAACTTAAATCTCAGGAGCATGCATGTGAGAACCATATAGCTGCAAAGGAACTTGTAAAGCAAGGAAACAAAAATACCAAATCTGCTCTCAATAAGAAAAATGAGATAACTTTGAAAGGATCATGTTTTCTAGCCACTAGATCTGATGTTAATGAATTAATTGCCTCCACTTCAGATTGCTATGCCTTAGTGTGCAAAGATGCTTTGATTTTCACTTCATGATATGCAACATTCTTTGCCCCCTGCTGTGTCTAACATTTTGCAGGAGTATTCTGATGTGTTTCCATGTGAAATTCCCCTGGGGCTTCCACCAATTTGTGGGATTGAGCACCAGATTGACCTCATCCCTAGTGCTTCATTACCCAACCGTGCACCGTACCGGACAAATCCAGAGGAAACGAAAGAGATTCAACGCTAAGTGCAAGAACTACTCGACAAAGGTTATGTGCGTGAGTCGCTTAGTCCTTGTGCTGTCCCAATGATTTTAGTGCCTAAGAAAGACGGAACATGGCATTTGTGTGTGGACTATAGAGCAATTAATAATATCACCATTCAATACCGTCATCCCATTCCACGCTTAGATGATATGCTTGATGAATTGAGTGGTGCTACTTTATTTTCAAAGGTTGATTTATGTAGTGGATACCACCAGATTCGTATGAAATTGGGAGATGAATGGAAACTGCTTTTAAAACTAAGTTTGGTTTATAAGAGTGGTTAGTTATGCCTTTTGGATTAACTAATGCACCTAGCACTTCATGAGATTAATGAATGAGGTTTTACGTGCTTTTATTGGCAAATTTGTGGTGGTATATTTTGATGATATATTGATTTATAGCACATCTATGGATGAGCATCTTAATCACTTGCATGTTGTTTTTAATGCTCTGAGAAGTGCACCTTTTGCACAGATCGAGTTTCTTTTCTTGGCTATGTTGTCACTCCACAGGGGATTGAGGTTGATAAAGCCAAGGGTGAAGCTATACAAGGATGGCCTAGACCACAGAGTATCACATAGGAAGCGCATGGAGGGGGCTTGATGGGGCATTTTGGAGCAAAGAAAATGGAAGACATACTTGCTGGTCATTTCTTTCGACCAAGGATGAGGAGAGACGTGGAAAGATTTGTTACTCGCTGCATGACATGTCAAAAGGCTAAGTCACATTTAAATCCACAAAATTTGAAGCCATATTTGGGTGAGGGAGATGAGCATGAGTCGAGGACGACTCAAATGCAAGAAAGGGAGGATGATGAGGACATCAACACCATCTATATATCCACAACTACACCATCGCAAACATCGCTTGGTCCTATTACTCGTGCCTATGGCCGTCAACTCAACCATCAGGTGAGTTCGTTCCTGAGTTCTTGTTCACCTTATTTAGACCATGGAAACCCGTGGACTTTTGTTTTGCTCAGGAATAATGGAAAGGAACCACAAGGAAACATTATTCGCGAGGGGTGAATTCGGACTGCAGAATAACACCAACTTGTGACTGTCACCAAGACTTCATATGGAATCCGATTTGGACCATGGCAATTTGATAAGGATTCTATGCATCATGGTAGGTCAAACCAGTACTCTTTTATGCACCATGATAGGAAAATTGTGCTACAATATATGCCTCCTGAAGCTATTGTGAAAGATGATGTTGCTAAAGTTAGCAAACTTAAATCTCAGGAGCATGCATGTGAGAACCATATAGCTGCAAAGGAACTTGTAAAGCAAGGAAACAAAAATACCAAATCTGCTCTCAATAAGAAAAATGAGATAACTTTGAAAGGATCATGTTTTCTAGCCACTAGATCTGATGTTAATGAATTAATTGCCTCCACTTCAGATTGCTATGCCTTAGTGTGCAAAGATGCTTTGATTTCACTTCATGATATGCAACATTCTTTGCCCCTGCTGTGTCTAACATTTTGCAGGAGTATTCTGACGTGTTTCCATGTGAAATTCCCCTGGGGCATCAACCAATTTGTGGGATTGAGCACTAGATTGACCTCATCCCTAGTGCTTCATTACCCAACCGTGCACCGTACCGGACAAATCCAGAGGAAACGAAAGGGATTCAACGCTAAGTGCAAGAACTACTCGACAAAGGTTATGTGCGTGAGTCGCTTAGTCCTTGTGCTGTCCCAATGATTTTAGTGCCTAAGAAAGACGGAACATGGCATTTGTGTGTGGACTATAGAGCAATTAATAATATCACCATTCAATACCGTCATCCCATTCCACGCTTAGATGATATGCTTGATGAATTGAGTGGTGCTACTTTATTTTCAAAGGTTGATTTATGAAGTGGATACCACCAGATTCGTTTGAAATTGGGAGATGAATGGAAACTGCTTTTAAAACTAAGTTTGGTTTATAAGAGTGGTTAGTTATGCCTTTTGGATTAACTAATGCACCTAGCACTTCATGAGGTTAATGAATGAGGTTTTACGTGCTTTTATTGGCAAATTTGTGGTGGTATATTTTGATGATATATTGATTTATAGCACATCTATGGATGAGCATCTTGATCACTTGCATGTTGTTTTTAATGCTCTGAGAAGTGCACCTTTTGCACAGATCGAGTTTCTTTTCTTGGCTATGTTGTCACTCCACAGGGGATTGAGGTTGATAAAGCCAAGGGTGAAGCTATACAAGGATGGCCTAGACCACAGAGTATCACATAGGAAGCGCATGGAGGGGGCTTGATGGGGCATTTTGGAGCAAAGAAAATGGAAGACATACTTGCTGGTCATTTCTTTCGACCAAGGATGAGGAGAGATGTGGAAAGATTTGTTACTCGCTGCATGACATGTCAAAAGGCTAAGTCACGTTTAAATCCACAACATTTGAAGCCATATTTGGGTGAGGGAGATGAGCATGAGTCGAGGACGACTCAAATGCAAGAAAGGGAGGATGATGAGGACATCAACACCATCTATATATCCACAACTACACCATCGCAAACATCGCTTGGTCCTATTACTCGTGCCTATGGCCGTCAACTCAACCATCAGGTGAGTTCGTTCTTGAGTTCTTGTTCACCTTATTTAGACCATGGAAACCCGTGGACTTTTGTTTTGCTCAGGAATAATGGAAAGGAACCACAAGGAAACATTATTCGCGAGGGGTGAATTCGGACTGCAGAATAACACCAACTTGTGACTGTCACCAAGACTTCATATGGAATCCGATTTGGACCATGGCAATTTGATAAGGATTCTATGCATCATGGTAGGTCAAACCAGTACTCTTTTATGCACCATGATAGGAAAATTGTGCTACAATATATGCCTCCTGAAGCTATTGTGAAAGATGATGTTGCTAAAGTTAGCAAACTTAAATCTCAGGAGCATGCTAATAGTGAGAACCATATAGCTGCAAAGGAACTTGTAAAGCAAGGAAACAAAAATACCAAATCTGCTCTCAATAAGAAAAATGAGATAACTTTGAAAGGATCATGTTTTCTAGCCACTAGATCTGATGTTAATGAATTAATTGCCTCCACTTCAGATTGCTATGCCTTAGTGTGCAAAGATGCTTTGATTTCACTTCATGATATGCAACATTCTTTGCCCCCTGCTGTGTCTAACATTTTGCAGGAGTATTCTGATGTGTTTCCATGTGAAATTCCCCTGGGGCTTCCACCAATTTGTGGGATTGAGCACCAGATTGACCTCATCCCTAGTGCTTCATTACCCAACCATGCACCGTACCGGACAAATCCAGAGGAAACGAAAGAGATTCAACGCTAAGTGCAAGAACTACTCGACAAAGGTTATGTGCGTGAGTCGCTTAGTCCTTGTGCTGTCCCAATGATTTTAGTGCCTAAGAAAGACGGAACATGGCATTTGTGTGTGGACTATAGAGAAATTAATAATATCACCATTCAATACCGTCATCCCATTCCACGCTTAGATGATATGCTTGATGAATTGAGTGGTGATACTTTATTTTCAAAGGTTGATTTATGTAGTGGATACCACCTGATTCGTATGAAATTGGGAGATGAATGGAAAACTGCTTTTAAAACTAAGTTCGGTTTATAAGAGTGGTTAGTTATGCCTTTTGGATTAACTAATGCACCTAGCACTTCATGAGGTTAATGAATGAGGTTTTACGTGCTTTTATTGGCAAATTTGTGGTGGTATATTTTGATGATATATTGATTTATAGCACATCTATGGATGAGCATCTTGATCACTTGCATGTTATTTTTAATGCTATGAGAAGTGCACCTTTTGCACAGATCGAGTTTCTTTTCTTGGCTATGTTGTCACTCCACAGGGGATTGAGGTTGATAAAGCCAAGGGTGAAGCTATACAAGGATGGCCTAGACCACAGAGTATCACATAGGAAGCGCATGGAGGGGGCTTGATGGGGCATTTTGGAGCAAAGAAAATGGAAGACATACTTGCTGGTCATTTCTTTCGACCAAGGATGAGGAGAGACGTGGAAAGATTTGTTGCTCGCTGCATGACATGTCAAAAGGCTAAGTCACGTTTAAATCCACACGATTTGAAGCCATATTTGGGTGAGGGAGATGAGCATGAGTCGAGGACGACTCAAATGCAAGAAAGGGAGGATGATGAGGACATCAACACCATCTATATATCCACAACTACACCATCGCAAACATCGCTTGGTCCTATTACTCGTGCCTATGGCCGTCAACTCAACCATCAGGTGAGTTCGTTCTTGAGTTCTTGTTCACCTTATTTAGACCATGGAAACCCGTGGACTTTTGTTTTTCTCAGGAATAATGGAAAGGAACCACAAGGAAACATTATTCGCGAGGGGTGAATTCGGACTGCAGAATAACACCAACTTGTGACTGTCACCAAGACTTCATATGGAATCCGATTTGGACACTCTAGCACTTCATGGAAAGCTTATCAAGTCTACTTCTCAACGGATGCAACCTCAACCTCATATCACCTCTGAGTCATCCGCAGCAGTCGATTTACTCCAGACCGTTTCTGTCCATAGGTGCTGCGATGCCTATTCTTAGTGGTTGTTTCAGTCAATAAGGGAGCTGCATGCAACCATGCAGTGGATGTCCTTGTTTCTCTTTTGTTTTTGCTAAGTCGAGGGAGCACTCCTATGGTGGACCTCTCATGTACATAAGGCTCCTACAGCCACCACCACTAGGTGGGTTTTGTTTCATCGAGTTATCCATTGCTACCGCATTTCAGCGCGCGTGTTGGATAAACCGCCCGTCTGATTGTATTTGGAACCCCAACCATCTTGTGTTTTTAGATTAAAGCTTCATATTTATCTTGCAATTGAGTGCTTGTTCAACTTGTTCTTGCTTGTTCTTCGATTGCTTGCAGGATGAGTGCCCTCGTGGCCGGGTCGCGCACCACAAGAACGCAGCGATCCTTAGAGTCGGTGTATCGGTTGCTAAGGCGCATCGCCCTAGACGGTTGTAGTAGTATCGTGAACGTCGTCTCCATCCACCAAATCAAAGTTATCCCATCTCCACCGAAAGATCAGGACACCCTTACCCTCATCAAGTACCATTGGGTGCGTGCAAAACAATTTCTGAGCCAATGGTATGTTTGGCGCAAACCCTGCACCAATCTTGCACCCACACTAACGTAGTCTCCAAAGAGAAACAAGTGAGATTCCACATGACCCATGCCACCGAGGAGTTGCATTGGGTGTGTCCAAAGTAATTTCTGAACCTATGGTATGCACCCACTTGCATCACGATTAGCACTATGTATGCAAGGGTCGAAATGAGCTTCCACTTGAACCTTGTCACCTAGTGGTACCAACGAGTGCGTCCTAAATGATCTTTTGAGCCTGTGGTACGTCTAGCACCAACCATGCACGTATTTTGCACCGACACTAACACTGTCTCCAAACGGAAAGAAGCGAGATTCCATATGACCCACGTCACCAAGAAGTTCTATCGGGTGTGTCCAAAACAATTTTCGAGCCTATGACACGTTCGACGCAAACCGTGCACATATCTTGTGTAAACATTAGCACTATCTCCTAACGAACCGAAATGAGCTTCCACTTGAGCCTCGTCGCCTAGTGGTACCATCATGTGGAAAGAAGTGAGATTCCACATGACCCACATCACCTAGGAATTCCATCGGGTGCGCCCAAAAAGATATCCTAGCCTATGGTATGTTCGATGCAAACCGTGCACCTATCTTGAGTCAAGATTACCTCTATCTCCAAATGAATTGAAACGAGCTTTCACTTGAGCCTCGTCATCTAGGAGTACCATCAGGTATGGCCAAAATAATTTCTGAGCCAATGGTACATTTGGAGCAAACCGTGCACCAATCTTTGCACCGACACTAATACTGTCTCCAAAGAGAAACAAGTGAGATTCCACATGACCCACATCACATAGGAGTTCCATCAAGTGTGTCCAAAACTATTAGCGAGGCTATGGTACACTCAACGCAAACCGTGCACCTATCTTGGGTCAAGATTAGCACTATGTCCGAAAAAGACCGAAACAAGCTTCCAATTGAGCCACGTCACCTAGTGGTGCCATCGGGTGCGTTCAAAACAATTTCTGAGCCTATGGTACGTCTAGGGCAAACCATGCACCCATCTTGCACTAACACTAACACTGCCTCCGAAGGAAAGAAGTGAGACTCCTCGTGACCCATGTCTCCTACGAGTTCCATCGCGTGCATCCAAAATGATGTCTGAGCCTATGGTACGTTCTAGGCAAACCATGCACCTATCTTGGGTCAACATTAGCACTATCTCCAAACCGACCGAAACAAGCTTTCACTTGAGCCTTGTCACCTAGGAGTACCATCGGGTGTGTCCAAAATGATTTTTGATCTGATTATACGTTTGGTGCAAACCCGGCACCAATCTTGCACCCACACTAACACAGTCTCCAAAAAGAAACAAGTGAGATTTCACATGACCCACGTCACCTAGGAGTTCCATCGGTTGCGTCCATAACGATTTCTAAGCCTATGGTACATGCGACGCAAACAATGCACCCACTTGCGTCAAGATTAGCACTATGTCTGCAAGGATCGAGACGAGATTCCACTTGAACCCCATCACCTATTGGTACCAACGAGTGTGTCCAAAATGATTTCTGAGCCAGTGGTATATCTAGCGCCAACCATGCACCTGTCTTGCACCGACACTAACACTGTCTCCAATAGAAAAGAAGCAAGATTCCACATGACCCACGTCACCTAGGAGTTCCATCGGTTGTGTCCAAAATGATTTTCCAGCCCATGGCACGTTGGATGCAAACCGTGCACCTATCGTGCGTCAAGATTAGCACTATCTCCAAAAGAATCAAAACGAGCTTCCACTTGAGCCTCATCACCTAGTGGTACCATCGGCTATGTACAAAATGATTTTTGAGCCTATGGTACGTCTAGCGCAAACCACGCACCTATCTCGCACTGAAACTAACACTGTCTCCAAACGAAAAGAACTAAGATTCCTCATGACCCACACCACCTAGGAGTTCCATCGAGTGCGTCCAAACGATGTCCAAGCCTGTGGTACGTTCGACGCAAACCATGCACCTATCTTGTGTCAAGATTAGTACAATCTCCAACTGGAGTGAAGAGCTTTCACTTGAGCTTTGCCACCTAGGAGTACCATCGGGTGCGTCCAAAATGATTTCTGACCCGACGGTACATTTGGCGCAAACTGTGCACCAATCTTGCACCCACACTAACACTGTCCCTAAGAGAAAGAAGTGAGATTCCACAAGGCCCATATTACCTAGGAGTTCCATTCAGTGCATCCAAAATGATTTCTGAGCCTATGGTACATTTGACGCAAACCGTGCACCTATCTTGTGTCAAGATTAGCACTATGTCCGAAAGGACCCAAATGAGCTTCCACTTGAGCCTCGTCACCTAGTGGTAACATCGAGTGTGCCCAAAATGATTTCTAAGCCTATGGTATGTCTAGTGCAAACCATGCACCTATTTTGCACTGCACTAACACTATCTCTAAATGGAAAGAAGCGAGATACCACATGACCCACGTCACCTAGGAGTTCCATTGGGTGCATCCAAAATAATTTTTGAACCTATGGTACGCTTGAAGCAAACCATGCACCTATCTTGCGTCAAGATTAGCACTATCTCCAAATGGACCGAAATAAGCTTTCACTTGAGCCTTGTCACCTCGGAGTACCGTCGGGTGCATCCAAAATGATTTCTGAGCCAATGGTACATTTGGTGCAAATTGTGCACCTATATTGCACCGACACTAACACTGCCTCCAAAAGGAAAGAAGAGATATTCCCCACGACCCACGTCAACTAGGAGTTCTATCGGGTGCGTCCAAAATGATTTTTGAGCTTATGACACGTTCGATGCAAACCGTGAACCTATGTTACACATTGGCACTATCTCCTAACGGACCGAAACGTGCTTCCACTTGAGCCTCATCACCTAGTGGTACCATCGGGTGCATCCAAAACGATTTTTGAGCCTACGATACGTCTTGCGCAAACTGTTGCACTGACACTCACTACAAGAAACCTTTCATCTTTTGACATTTTCATCCATTTATAATGTCACAAATTGAGTGTCAATAATGACAACTTGTGACATTTATGCAGAGGTTTTATGACAACTTGTGACACTCAACTTGTGACATTATAAATGGATGAAAATGTCAAAAGATGAAAGGTTTCTTGTAGTGACTATTCCTATGTCCAAACGGAATGAAGTGAGATTTCACATGGCCCACATCACCTAGGAGTTCCATCGAGTGCGTCCAAATTGATGTTCGAGCCTATGGTACGTTCGATGCGAACCGTGCACCTATCTTGAGTCAAGATTAGCTCTATCTCCAAATGGACCAAAACAAGCTTTCACTTGAGCCTCGTCACCTAGCAGTACCATCGGGTACGACCAAAATGATTTCTAAGCCGATGGTACATTTGGAGGAAACTGTGCACTAATCTTGCACCGACACTAATATTATCTCCAAAGAGGAACAAGTGAGATTCCACATGACACACATCACCTAGAAGTTCCATCAGGTGTGTCCAAAATGATTTCCCAGCCTTGGTATATTCGACACAAACCGTGCACCTATCTTGGGTCAAGATTAGCACTATGTCCAAAAGGACCAACACAAGCTTCCACTCGAGCCACGTCACCTAGTGGTGCCATCGGGTCGGTCCAAAATGATTTCTGAGCCTATGGCATGTCTAGCGCAAACCATGCACCTATCTTGCACTGACACTAATAGTCTCCGAACAGAAAGAAGTTAGATTCCTCATGACCCACGTCACCTAGGAGTTCCATCGAGTGAGTCCAAAACGATGTCCGAGCCTATGGTACGTTCCACGCAAACTGTGCACCTATCTTGGGTCAAGATTAGCACTATCTCCAAACTGACCGAAACAAGCTTTCACTTGAGCCTTGTCACCTAGGAGTACCATCGGATGTGTCCAAAATGATTTCTGAGCCGATGGTACATTTGGCGCAAACCCTGCACCAATCTTGCACCCACACTAACATAGTCTCCAAAGAGAAACAACTGAGATTCCACATGACCCATGTCACCTAGGAGTTCCATCGAGTGCGTCCAAAATGATTTCCGAGCCTATGGTACATTCGACGCAAACCGTGCGCCCACTTGCGTCAAGATTAGCACTATGTCTAAAAGGATCAAAATGAGCTTTCACTTGAGCCTCGTCACCTAGTGGTACCATTGGGTGCGTCCAAAATAATTTCTGAGCCTATGGTATGTCTAGCACAAACCATGCACCTATCTTGCAGTGACACTAACACTGTTTCCAAACAGAAAGAAGTAAGATTCCACATGACCCACGTCAGCTATGAGTTCCATCGGGTGAGTCCAAAACGATGTCCGTACCTATGGCTCGTTCGACGCAAACCGTGCACCTATCTTGCTTCAAGATTACCCCCTATCTCCAAATGGACCAAAACAAGGCTTTCACTTGGGCCTCATCACCTATGAGTACCATCGGGTATGTCCAAAACGATTTCTGAGCCAATGGTACATTTGGAGCAAACTGTGCACCAATCTTGCACCGATACTAACACTGTCTCCAAAGAGAATCAAGTGAGATTTCACATGACCCATGTCACCTAGGAGTTCCATTGGGTGTGTCCAAAATGATTTTTGAGCCTATGACATGTTCGATGCAAACCGTGCACCTATCTTGTGTTAAGATTAGCAATATGTCCGAAAGGACCGAAATGAGCTTCCACTTGAGCCTTGTCACCTTGTGGTACCAACGGGTGCGTCCAAAATAATTTCTAAGCCGATGGTATGTTTGGCACAAACCGTGTACCAATCTTGCACCCACACTAACTCTGTCTCCTAAGAGAAACAAGTGGATTTCACATGACCCACATCACCTAGGAGTTCCATCGGGTGCATCTAAAATGATTTCTGAACCTATGGTACATTTGACGCAAGCCGTGCACCTATCTTGCGTCAAGATTAGCACCATATCTGATAGGACCAAAACGAGCTTTCACTTGAGCCTTGTCACCTTGTGGTACCATTAAGTAAGTCCAAAATGATTTCTGAGCCTATGGTATGTCTTGCGCAAACAATACACCTATCTTGCACTGCACTAACATTGTCTCCAAATGAAAAGGAGCGAGATTCGACAAGACCCACGTCACCTAGGAGTTCCATCAGGTGCATCCAAAATGATTTCAGAACCTATGGTACGTTTGAAGCAAACCATGCACCTATCTTGCATCAATATTAGCACTATCTCCAAACAGACTGAAATGAGCTTTCACTTGAGCCTTGTCACCTCGGAGTACCATCGGGTGCGTCCAAAATGATTTTAAGCCATTGGTACTTTGGCGCAAACTGTGTACCTATCTTGCAACGACACTAACACTATCTCCAAACAGAAAGAAGAGAGATTCCACATGACTCACGTCACCTAGGTATTCCATCGGGTGCGCCCAAAATGATGTCCGAGCCTGTGGTACGTTCGACGCAAACTGTGCACCTATCTTGCATCAAGATTAGCACTATCTGCAAACGAACCGAAACGAGCTTCCACTTGAGCCTTGTCTCCTAGTGGTACCATCGGTTGTGTCTAAAACAATTTCTGAGCCTATGGTACGTCTAGCACAAACCGTGCACCTATCTTGCACTGACACTGACGTCAGCGTCTATCGGCTACGCGCAGAGGAAGCGGAGTGAGCTGTGGAGCGACAGATGCTAGGTCGTGTCTGTCGAGCGACCACCGGGTGCGTCTATCACGTGATAGCGCAGTTCCGGTCCTTACTAGGCCGCATCTGTCGTGTGACGGACGCTGAGGGTGTAGAGCGTCGGACGTGTCTGTCGCCCGCGACAGACGCTGGGTCGCGAAGCGTAGGATGCGTCTGACGCTGGGATTTCGACCGTTAGATTTGAGCGCGTGGGGACACATGGCACAAGGAGAATGTGACAGACACTGGGCGTGCATCTGTCGGCTTGGCGACAGATGCTACTATGCAGCGTCTGTCGCCCCCGAAAATCGACCAGTGAAATTGATAACAGCTAGCTCTTGAGTGAAACATTATAAATAAGAGGTGGCCGACCCTTGGGGGTTCTCTCTTGCACATTTGAGATATTGAGGCACACTTTGAGCTAGAGAACTTCCCCTCCACTCATCTCCTTGCTTGGTTGCATACTCTAGAGAGATTGAGTGAGATTCAAGTGCATTGCATTGAGAGTTGCATCTAGTGGCACTTGATTCTTGGGTTTGCTGTGGATTGCTTGTTACTCTTGGGTGTTTCCCGACACCCTAGATGGCTTGGAGCAGCAATGGTGTTGAGCTCATGATTGGAGATTGTTTCGAGCCTCACCAAGCGATTGTGAGGGGTTCTTGAGCCTTCCCCATGGGAGTTCGTGAATTGGCTACTCTAGTGGAACTTATGGCTTGAAGGATCCCCATCTTGTGAGTGGATGTGTGGCACCCGCTGAGGGTTCAACTCTTGATAGTTAATTAGCTCATGATCCATCAAGTGGGTGCATCGCCACAACGAGGAGTAGCTTGCCGGAAAGCAAATGAACCTCGGTAAAAAATCTTGTGTCATCTCTTTACCGAGGATTTCTCTTGTGATTGCTCATTGTGATTGATTCTTCGAGTGCATTGCTTCTCTACATCGTTGGTATAAGAATCAAGTCACTTGCTCTTTAATTTCTTGTACTAGTCTTTGTGTAGTTTGCTTAGTGTAGCCTTTATCACATAGGAGTAAGTAGCTTAGTGACTTAGCATTGTTGGTGTGTATTGGTGATCTTAGACTTGCTTCACTAGAATTGTATAGGTGGCTTGCATAGTATAGTTGAGCTAGTGCTAGAATTAGCTTAGCTATCTTTTATACTAACGTGGTTGTTTAGTGAAGCTTGTAGATTTTTAAATAGGCTATTCACCCCCCTCTAGCCATTTGGACCTTACAAGTGGTATCGGAGCCGAGGCACCGTTTACTTGAGGCTTAACAACCTACGGTGAAAAAGAAATGGCTCAATTAAGCTGGCACATCAACAACACCAAGAAGGCACCTCACTTTGATGGCACAAATTATGCATATTGGAACGTTAAGATGATCGCACACCTCAAGTCAATCAATAGAGAAGTGTGGAAGGTCAACGAAACAAAATTTGAGGTTGCTAATCCGGAAGCACCTACACCGGTAGAAGAGAAGAAGCTCCAATGCAATGGCATTGCCATTAGTGCTCTTCATGAGGCACTAGATGACAAGACGATACACCTAGCGTAAACTATGCACCTATCTTGCATTAACACTAGCGCTGTCTTCGAATGGAAAGAAGTGAGATTCTACATGACCCACATCACCTAGGAGTTCCATCGGGTGCGTCCAAAACAATTTCCAAGCCTTATGGTACATTCGGTGCAAGCCGTGCGCCTATCTTGCGTTAGGATTAGCACTATCTCCAAATAGACCCAAAGAAGCTTCCATTTGAGCCTGATCACCTTGGAGTACCAATGAGCCTAAGTATGTTTGGCGCAAACCATGCACCTATCTTGCACTGACACTAACTCTCTCCAAATGGACCGAAGCGATATTCCACCTAACCCGCGTCACCTAAGAGTTTCATCAAATGCATCCAAAATGTTTTCTAAGCCTATGGTCTGCTTGGCGGAAATCATGCACCTATCTTGTGTCAAGATTAACTCTATCTCCAAATAGACCAAACGAGCTTCCCTTGAGCCTTGTCAACTAGGAGTAACACCGGGTACGTCAAAAACTATTTTGTAAGCCATGGTACATTTGCGCAAACCGTGCACCTATCTTGCACCGACACTAACACTATGTCCAAACAGACCAAAGTGAGATTCCACATGACCCATGTCAACTAGGAGTAACACCGTGCGCGTCCAAAATGATTTCTGAGCCTATGGTACATGAGGCGCAAATCATGCACCTAACTTGCGTCGAAAGTAACACTGTCTCCAAACGGACCAAAGTGACATTCCACATGACCCATGTCACCTCTGAGTTCTATCGGGTGTGTCCAAAATGATTTTCAAACCCATGGTACATTCAACGGAAACTGTGCACCTATCTTGCATCAAGATTAGCACTATCTCCAAAGAGATCCAAACAAGCCTCCACTTTAACTTCGTCACCTAGGAGTACCATCGGGGGCATCCAAAACGATTTCTGAGCCTATGGTACGTGTAGTGCAAACTGTGCACCTATCTTGCACCGACAGTAACTCTGTCTCCAAACAGACCGAAGCGAGATTCTACATGACCCACATCACCTAGAGTTCTATCGGGTGTATCCAAAATGATTTTCAAGCCTATGGTATGTTCGGTGGAAACGTGACCTATCTTGCGTCAAGATTAGCACTATCTCCAAATGGACCCAAACAAGCTTCCAATTGAGCCTTGTCACCTAGGAGTACAATCGGGTGCGTCCAAAATAATTTCTGAGCCTATGGTATGTTTGGCGCAAACTGTGCACCTATCTTACACCGACACTAATACTGTCTCCAAACAGACCGAAACGAGATTCCACTTGACCCACGTAACATAGGTGTTTCATTGGGTGCATCCAAAACGATTTCGAAGCCTTATGGTATATTCGGCGCAAGCCGTGAGCTTATCTTGCGTCAAGATTAGCAGTATCTCCAAACAAACCCAAACAAGCCTCCAATTGAGCCTCGTCACATTGGAGTACCATCGGGTGCGTCCAAAATAATTTCTGAGCATATGGTATGTTTGGCACAAAACGTGCACATATCTTGCACCGACACTAACACTGTCTCTAAAGAGACCGAAGTGAGATTCCACAAGACCCACGCCTTCTAGGAGTTCCATCAGGTGCGTCCAAAATGGTTTCTGAGCCAATGGTATTCTTGGTGGAAGCTGTGCACCTATCTTGCATCAAGATTGACACTATCTACAAATAGACCAAACGAGCTTTCACTTGGGCCTCGTCAACTAGGAGTACCATCTAGACAAAAAAAACTAGGACTACCATCGGGTGCCTGCAAAACTATTTCTAAGCCTATGATACATTTTGTGCAAACCATGCACCTATCATGCACCGACACTAACACTGTCACCGAACGGACCCAAACAAGTTTCCACTTGAGCCTCGTCACCTGGACTACCATCGGGGGCATCCAAAACGATTTCTGAGCCTACGGTACGTGTGGTGCAAACCGTACAACTATCTTGCATCGATAGTAACTCTGTCTCCAAATGGATCGAAGCGAGATTCCACATGACCCACATCACCTAGGAGTTCTATCGGTTGCGTCCAAAATGATTTCAGAGCCTAAGGTATGTTCGGCGGAAACATGACCTATATTGCGTCAATATTGGCACTATCTCCAAACACACTGAAACAAGCTTCCAATTGAGCCTTGTCACCTAGGAGTACAATCGTATGCATCCAAAATAATTTCTGAGCCTATGGTATGTATGGCGCAAATCGTGCAGCTATCTTGCACCGACACTAATACTGTCTCCAAACGGACCGAAGCGAGATTCCATATGACCCACGTCACCTAGGAGTTCCATCGGGTGTGTCTAAAACAATTTACAAGCCTTATGGTACATTCAGCGCAAGTTGTGCGCCTATCTTGCGTCATGATTAGCACTATCTCTAAATGTACCCAAAGAAGCTTCCACTTGAGCCTCATCACCTCAGAGTACCATCGGCTGCATCTAAAATGAATTTTGAGACTATGGTATGTTTATTGCAAAACATGAACCTATCTTGCACCGACACTAACACTCTCCAAATAGACCGAAGCGAGATTCAACATGACCCACATCACCTAGGGGTTTCATCGAGTGCATCCAAAACGATTTCTGAGCCTATGGTCTACTTGGCGAAAACCGTGCACCTATCTTGTGTCAAGATTAGCACTATCTCTAAACAGACCAAATGAGCTTCCACTTGAGCCTTGTCAACTAGGAGAACCATCGAGGGCATCCTAAACAATTTCTAAGCCTATGGCACATTTTGCGCAAACCGTGCACTTATCTTGCACCGACACTAACACTATGTCCAAACAGACCAAAGCGAGATTCCCCACATGACCCACGTCAACTAGGAGTACCACCATGCGCGTCCAAAATGATTTCTGAGCCTATGGTACATGTGGCGCAAATCGTGCACCTAACTTGCATTGAAAGTAACACTGTCTCCAAACGGACCAAAGCAAGAATTCACATGACCCACGTCACCTATGAGTTCCATCAAGTGAGTCCAAAATGATTTTTGAGCCCATGGTACGTTCGGCGGAAACCATGCACCTATCTTGCATCAAGATTAGCACTATCTCCAAATGGACCAAAATGAGCTTCCACTCAGCCTCGTCATCTAGGAGTACCATCGGGTGCGTCAAAAATGATTTCTGAGCCGATGGTATGTTTGGCGCAAACTGTGCACTTATCTTGCACCAACATTAACACTATCTCCTAACAAACTGAAGTGAGATTCCACATGACCCATGTCACCTAGGAGTTCCATGGGATGTGTCCAAAATTATTTTTGAGCCTTACGGTACATTCGGCGCAAGCCGTGCACCTATCTTGTGTCAACATTAGCACTATCTCCAAATGGACCCAAACAAGCTTCCACTTGAGCCTCATCACCTAGGAGCACCATTGGCTGCGTCCAAAATGATTTCTAAGCCTATGGTACGTTAGGTGCAAACCGTGCTCCTATCTTGCACCGACACTAACACTGTCTCCAAACAAACCGAAGCAAGATTCCACATGACCCACGTGACATAGGAGTTCCATTGGGTGCGTCCAAAATAATTTCTGAACCTATGGTATGCTCCACAGAAACCATGAACCTATCTTGCGTCAAGATTAACACTATCTCCAAACAGACCAAACGACCTTCCAATTGAGCCTCGTTAACTAGGAGTACCATCGGGTCCGTCCAAAACTATTTTCAGAGCCTATGGTACATTTTGCACAAATCATGCACCTATCTTGCACCAACACTAACACTGTCTTCAAATGGACTGAAGTGAGATTCCAAATGACCCATGTCACTAGGAGTTCCATTAGGTGCGCCTAAAATGATTTTTGAGCCTTATGGCACGTTCAGCTGAAAACCGTGCACCTATCTTGTGTTAAGATTAGCACTATCTCCAAACAGAACCAAACAGGCTTCCAATTGAGCCTCATCACCTTGGAGTACCATCAGATGCGTCCAAAATGATTTATGTGCCTGTGGTACATTCGTCGCAAATCATGCACCTATCTTGCACTAACACTAACACTGTCTCCAAACGGACCGAAGCAAGATTCCACATGACCCACGTCGCTAAGGAGTTCCATGGGGTGCATCCAAAACGATTTACAAGCCTATGGTACGCTCAGCGGAAACCGTGCACCTATCTTGCGTTAAGATTAGCACTATCTCCAAACGGATCGAAACGAGCTTCCACTTGAGCCTTGTCACCTAGGAGTACCATCGGGTGCATCCAAAATGATATATGAGCCTAGGGTACTTTTAGTGCAAACCGTGCACCTACCTTTCACTGACACTAACACTATCTCCAAATGGACCAAAGTGAGTTGCATGTGACCCACGTCACCTAGGACTTCCATCGAGTGCATCCAAAATGATTTCCGAGCCTTATGGTACATTCAGTGCAAACCATGAACCTACCTTGCGTCAAGATTAGCACCATCTCCAAATGGACCCAAACAAGCTGCCACTTGAGCCTCGTATCCTAGGAGTACCATCGGGTGCATCCAAAATGATTTATTAGCCTATGGTATGTTTGATGCAAACCGTGCACCTATCTTGCACCGACAATAACACTGTCTCCAAATGGACCAAAGCAAGATTCCACATGACTCACACCACCTAGGAGTTTCATCAGGTGCGTCCAAAACAATTTCTGAGCCTTAAGGTACAATCAGCGCAAGCCGTACACCTATCTTGGGTTAAGTTTAGCACTATCTCTAAAGAGACCCAAACAAGCTTCCACTTGAGCCTCAAGATTAGAATAATCTCCAAAAGGACACAAACAAGCTTCCACTCGAGCCTTGTCACCTAAGAGTACCATCGGGTGCGTCAAAATAATTTCTGAGCCAATGGTACATTTGGCACAAACTATGCACCTATCTTGTACCGACACTAACATTGTCTCCAAACGGACCGAAGCGAGCTTCCACATGACCCACGTCACCTAGGAGTTCCATCAGGCGCGTCCAAAATTATTTCCAAGCCTTATGGTACATTTGGCACAAACCATGCTCCTATTTGGCATTAATATTAGCACTATCTGCAAACGAACCCAAACACGCTTCCACTTGAGCCTTGTTACCCAGCCGTACCATCGGGTGCGTCCAAAACAATTTCTGAGCTTATGGTACATTTGGTGCAAATCGTGCACCTATCTTGCATGGACACTAACACTGTCTCTAAACAGACCGGAACAAGATTCACATGACCTATGTCACCTAGGAGTTCCATCAGGTGCATCCAAAATGATTTTCGAGCTAATAGTATGTTCAGCGCAAACAGTGCTCCTATCTTGCATCAAGGTTGGCACTATCTCCAAATGGACCCAAACAAGCTTCCACTTGACCCTCGTCGCCTAGGGGTACCATCGGGTGCGTCCAAAATGATTTATGTGCTTATGGTACATTTGGCACAAGTTGTGCACCTATCTTACACCGACACTAACATTGTCTCCAAACAGACTTAAACGAGATTCCATGTTACCCATGTCACCTAGGAGTTCCATCGAGTGTGTCCAAAATGATTTCCAAGCCTATGGTACGTTTGGCACAAACTGTGTACCTAACTTGCGTAAGGTTTGCACTATCCCCAAATGGACCATAACGAGCTTCCACTTGAGCCTCGTCGCCTATGAGTACCATCGGGTGCGTCCAAAATGATTTCTGAGCCTATCGTACATTTGGTGCAAACAAGCAGCTATCTTGCACAAACACTAACACTGTCTCCAAACGGACTAAAGCAAGACTCCACATGATCCACGTCACCTAGGAGTTCGATCAGGTGCGTCCAAACTGATTTCTAAGCCTTATGGTACTTGGCGGAAACCGTGTACCTATCTTGTGTGAATATTAGTACTATCTCCATATGGACCCAAACAAGCTTCCACTTGAGCCTCGTCATCTAGGAGTATTATCGTGTGTGTCCAAAATGATTTATGAGCCAATAGTACGTTTGGTACAAACCGTGCACCTATCTTGCACCGACACTAACACTGTCTCCAAACGAACCGGAACAAGATTCCATGTGAACCATGTCACTTGGAGTTCCGTCGGGTGCATCCAAAATGGTTTTTGAGCCTATGGTACATTTGGCAGAAACCGTGCACCTATCTCATGACGAGATTAGTACAATCTCCAAACGGACCCAAATAAGTTTCCAATTGAGCCTCACCACCTAGGAGTACCATCGGCTATGTCCAAAATGGTTTCAGAGACTATGGTATGTTTGGCGTAGACCGTGCACCTATCTTGCACCGACACTAACACTATCTCCAAACGTACCGAAGCAAGATTCTACATGACCCATGTCACCTAGGAGTTCCATCGGGTATGTCCAAAGCAATTTCCGAGCCTATGGTACGCTTGGCAAAAACGGTGGACCCATCTTGCATCCAGATTAGCACGATTTCCAAACAGACCAAATGAGCTTCCACTCGAGCCTCATCAAATAGGAGTACCATCGAGTATGTCCAAAACTTTTTATGATCCTATGGTACATTTTGCATAAATCGTGCACCAATCTTGCACCAACACTAACATTATCTTCAAACAGACCGAAGCAACATTCAACATGACCCACATCACCTAGGAGTACCATCGGGCACGTCCAAAATGATTTTTGAGCCTATGGTATGTGTGGCATAAATCGTGCACCTAACTTGCACGGACAGTAATCCTGTCTCCAAATAGACCAAAACGAGATTCCATAAACCCACGTTACCTATAAGTTCCTTCGGGTGCGTCCAAAATGATTTTCAAGCCTATAGTATGTTCGACGGAAACCGCACACCTATCTTGTGTCAAGATTAGCACTATCTCCAAAAGGGCCCAAACAAGCTTCCACTTGAGCCTTGTCACCTAGGAGTATGGTGCGTCAAAAATGATTTCTGAGCCAATGGTACGTTTGGCACAAACGGTGCACCTATCTTGCACCAACACTAACATTGTCTCCAAACGGACTAAGCGAGATTCCACATGACCCACGTCACCTTAGAATTTCTATCGGGTGGGTCCAAAATGATTTCAGAGCATATGGCACGTTCGACGGAAAAAGTGCACCTATCTTGCGTCAAAATTAGCACTATCTTCAAATGGACCCAAACAAGCTTCCATTTGAGCCTCGTCACCTAGGAGTACCATCAGATGCGTCCAAAATGATTTCTGAGCCTATGGTATGTGTGGCACAAACCATGCACCTATCTAGTGTCTATATTATCACTATTACCAAATGGACCCAAACAAGCTTCCACTTGAGACTTGTCACTTACTGATACCATCGGGTGCTTCCAAAACTATTTCTGAGCTGATGGTACCTTTGGCAGAAATCGTGCACCTATCTTGCACTGACACAAACAATGTCTCCAAACGGGAAGTTCCATCGGGTGCGTCCAAAACGATGTATGAGCCTATGGTATGTTTGACACAAACCGTGCACCTATCTTGCGTCAAAATTAGCACTCCAAACGGACAAAAACGAGTTTTCGCTTGGCCTCGCCACCTAGGAGTACCATCGGGTGCGTCCAAAACGATTTCTGAGCCAATGATACGTTTGGCGCAAACTATGCACAATATTGCACCGACATTAACACTGTCTCCAAAGAGAAACAAGTGAGATTCCACATGACTCACATCACCTAGGAGTTCCATCAGGTGTGTCCAAAATGATTTTCTGAGCCTATGATACATTCGATGCAAATCATGCACCTATCTTGTGTCAAGATTAGCACTATCTCTAAGCCTATGGTACATCTAGCGCAAACCATGCACCTGTCTTGCACCGACACTAACATTGTCTCCAAATGAAAAGAAGAGAGATTCCACATGACCCATGTCACCAAGGACTTCCATCCGGTGTGTCCAAAATGACTTCTGAGCCAATGGCACGTTCAACGCAAACCGTGCACCAATTTTGCATCAACATTAGTACTATCTCTAAACAGACTGAAATGAGCTTCCACTTGAGCCTCGTCACCTAATGTAGAAAAGGTGCGTCCAAAATGATTTCTGAGCCTATGGTACGTCTAGCGCAAACCATGCACCTATCTTGCACTGACACTAATGCTATCTCCAAACGAAAACAAGTGAGATTCCACATAACCCACTTCACCTAGGTGTTCCATCGAGTGTGTCCAAAACTATGTCCGAGCCTATGGTACGTTTGACGTGAACCGTACACCAATCTTGTGTCAAGATTAGCACTATCTTTAAACTGACCAAAATGAGCTTTCACTTGAGACTCGTCACCTACGAGTACAATCGGGTGCATCCAAAATGATTTCTAAGCCGATGGTACATTTGGCGCAAACTGTGCACCAATCTTGCATCGACACTAACTTCGCTCCAAAGAGAAACATGTGAGATTACACATGACCACGTCACCTAGGAGTTCCATCGGATGCCTCCAAAACGATTCTGAGCCTATGGTACACTCGACGCAAACCGTGCACTCACTTGCATCAAGATTAGCATTATGTCTAAAAGGATCAAAATGAGCTTTCACTTGAGCGTCATCACCTAATGGTACCAACGAGTGCGTCCAAAACGATTTCTGAGCCTATGGTATATTTGATGCAAACCGTGCACCTATCTAGCGTCAATATTAGCAGTATGTCCAAAAGGACCAAAACGAGCTTCCACATGAGCCTAGTCACCTAGTGATACCATCCAGTGTGTCAAAAATGATTTCTAAGCCTATAGTAAAGTCTAGGGCAAACCATGCACCTATTTTGTATCAACACTAATGATGTCTCCAAACTGAAAGAAGTGATATTCCACATGGCCCACATCATCTAGGAGTTCCATCGGGTGCGTCCAAAATGATTTCTGAGCCTACGGTACATTTAGCCCAAACCATGCACCTATCTTGCACTGACACTAACACAGTCTCCAAATGGAAAGAAGTGAGATTCCACATGACGTATGTCACCTAGGAGTTCCATCGGGTGCGACCAAAATGATGTCTGATGAGGACATCAACACCACACCTACACCTACACCAGCACCAGCACCAGCACCACTTGGTCCTATTACTCGTGCTCGTGCCCGTGAACTCAACCATCAAGTAAGTTCATTCTTAAACTCTTGTCCATCATATTTAGACAATGGAGACGCGTGCACTCTTGTTTTACTTAGGAATGATGGAGAGGATCAGAAGGGCAGGGGATTGGCGCCGGCTGGATTTGGACTGCAGGGGAGCACCAACTTGTGATGGATGCCACGACTTCATACGGACTCCGATTGGGACGTTCTAGAACTTTTTGGAAAGCTTATCAAGTCTACTTTCCAACGGATCCATCGTCGTAGATATATCTTATCAGATTCTTCTGCAGTAACTATTTTTGTACCGAGACTTTTTCTGTCAACGGTGCTGCGTCACCTTATTTTGGGCCGATGGCCCATGTATCAAGTTGGGTCCATTAGGGACGCGTCCTAGGGTTGGAGAACGACCCAAACACCCTTGTTGTCGTCCTCCCATCTACTTATATGCCTCTAGGGCTGCCACAAACAGATTAGGTTTTGTTTCATCGAGTTAGCTATTGCTACCGCCTTTCAGCGCGCGTGTTGGATCAACCGCCTAACTGATTGTCTTTAGAACCTCACCATCTTGTGTTTTCAGATTGAAACCTTCATATTTGTTTGGTAATTGAGTGCTTATTCTTCTTGTTCTTGCTGGTTCTTCGATTGCTTGCAGGACGGGTGCCCTAGTGGCTGGTTGTCGCGCCGCAAGATCACCGCAGCCATCGGAGGAGGTGTATCGGTTGCTAAGGCGCAGCGTCCTTGGACGGTTGTAGTCGGACCATGATAGAGGGGGAGTGCCCGATCTTTCGGTGAGTGGAGATAATTTCGATTTGGTGGTAGTAGACCCTCACAATCCGACTACGACGAGCGAACCCGAAGCGCCAATGCAATCGCTGAACCAACTCCCAATGGTTACCAACCTCGGTGGTACAAGATCAGCCTGATCACGAAGATCAATTCCTGCACGCAATCGAAGAACGAACAAGAAAAAGACGCGAGCAATCTTATTGTCACTCGAAGGTGGAGTTCTGAATTACACGAGACAGCGCAGATTGGCGTGTGTTCGAGAGTAGCTAAAGCTAGATGTAAAACAAAACTCAAGTTGTAAACAAAAGAGACTCCAACTAAATAAAAGGGCGGCGACAGGAGAGTGGCGCGTGCCCAAAGAAAGTGTTGCGGCTCCAAACCCTAGGCGCCCCACCTTGGGCTGCTCTGTTGGCCCATCTTCTTATTCTGCTGGGCCTTCGTTCCTTAACAGCATAATGAAGTTTAATTCTCTTGCACGGGCCCGAGTGATTTGCCCAACTGGATGATCAACTGTAGGCGCCTGCGGTGGAGGAGTAACTGGAGGCGCCTGAGGTGCTGCTGGTGTAGATGTACTCGCGGTGTCCTCATCATCCTCCCCTTCTTGAACTGAAGTCATCCTCGACGGCAAGTGATGAGGACATCAACACCGATCATACATCCACGCCGACAACTGCTGGTCCTATTACTCGTGCTCGTGCTAGAAAAGTTAATCATCAAGTGAGTTCCTTCTTGAGCTCTTGTCCATCCTATTTAGATCTTGGAGACACGTGCACTCTTGTTTTGATTAGGAATCAAGGAGAAGACCGAAAGGGAAAAGGACTCGCGTAGGCTGGATTCGGACTGCAGCACACCTTCAACTTGCGACGGTCGCCACGGTTACATACGGAGTTGGATTGGGGTGATTCTGGACTTGTTGGAAACCTAATAAAGTCTACTTTCATATGGATCTGACATCATACTCATACCTGCTCAGAAGCGGCGTCAACAGTCCAAAAATCACCGAGAGGTCTATTCTGTCCAGGGTGCTGCGCCACCTTAAGTTAGCCCAATGGGCTTGTATCGTTTAGAGTCCAGTAGGGACGCATCCTAGGGTTGGAGCACAACCCAAACTCTCTTGTGGTCGTCCTCCACACGTTATATACCCCTTAGCCGCCACCAGGAACACTGGGGTTTTGTTTAGATCAAGTTTAGCCATCGCTACTTGCTTGTAGGCGCGCGTGCTGATCCAGTCGCCCGTCTCCTTGTCTTCGGAACCCCACTCATAATAAGATTCAGTGTGAAACCTTCAATTTTATCTTGCAATTTTAGTGCTTGTTTCCTCGTTCTTGCTAGTTCTTCGATTGCTTGCAGGACGGGAGCCCTAGGGGCTGGTTGTCATACTCCACAAGATCGTGACGGCCTTGGGAAGTCGTGTATCGGTCGCTAAGGTGCAGTCTTGGAAGGCTGTAGTCGGGCCGTGAACGTCATCTCCATCCACCAATCGAATTATCTCACGCTTCTCATCGAAAGATCGACCACAAACCCTTGCGGGTTCATATCAGTTGGTAATCAGAGCAAGGTTTATCGGTGAGAGACTTCCAATCCTTCACTGTTTTATTTTTCCTATAGTCCAGAAAAGCCAAAAAAAATAGTAGATTAGTTTCCTGCAATCCTATAGACCTTTAAGCCGTGGCTAGTGCTACCTAGTTAGGGTTTGTTGAATATTCGGTTGCATCGGGTGTGTCGGATTGCTGGTCTTAGTTTATTCCCTTAGAGTTTCGAGTTCTTGTCACTTTCCTATCACAACACGCGCTATCATATAGTCTCTCTGTTGGCCGAATCCAAGTAGGGTTTGAAGTTTGAGTCGGATCAAGGGATCAGTTATTCCTCGCTGTTGGCCAAGTCTGAGTAGAATTGGAAGTTCCAATCGAACGAGGAATCAGTTCACCCTATGCTACAAATATCAAACTAACCACGCAGCAAGTATTCATATCTAAACGAGTGGCTTACTCTAGAGAGAGAGAGAGAGAGAGAAACTAACCACGCAGCAAGTATTCATATCTAAACGAGTGGCCGAATCTTTTTTTTACCGGAATACCCCTCCCCTTTCAGAAAAAGTGTGTGTGCTGAGTTACTCTTTGGGAGTGTTTTTGTTCATATAATCAGTTTTGAGTGTCCCCTGAAAAAAAAAGAAAAAAGAAGAAAAAAAAGAAGAAAAAAAAGAAAAAAAAGAGAAAGAAGCAAAAGAAAAGAAGAGAAAGGGGCTGATCTTAGAGATTTTTCATTCACTTTGGGTGGTGTGTTGTGCTTTCCTTTGTGTCCAGGCTCGCGTCTCTAGCACGGTCTAGACTAGGACCAGCACAGTACCGCCGGTTGAACGATTATTCAGCTTGCCTTTTGTAACTAACGTGGTGCTAGTTCGTTCCTTGTTTCTGCCCACCTATAGCTCCACATATTCTACAGCTTGACAGGTCTTGTGCTACGGCACCGATACACTTCATCCATTGCTGCAGACTTGTTGGTAGACGACCCCTCCTATCGAGCAAGGTAAGAACTGGTAAGAACTTGTGTAGCAGGTGGAGAGTGAGCGACTTGCTGTAGCTACATCCTAGTAGTTGTAGGGCTTTTATTTCTTCACTTGTCTTGTTGTTGTCTTTGCCTTTGAACCATGCCAGGGTCCGACGAAGATAACCAAATTCCACATTCTCCGCGCACAAAGGGCATCATTCAACATTTTGAAAGGAAAGTGAAGTTGCACACGGAGGGACTTGATAATGACTTGCAGGTGACAAATGACAAACTTGGACAGTTGGAGGCTACGCAGATTGCCGCAAACAACAAGCTTGCAGGTTTGGAGAAGTCCATTGCTAGTGTGGACAAAAGCCTTGCTGCTCTGCTGAGGCGTTTCGATGACCTCCACAACAATGATAAAGACCAGCATGATGAACAAAAGGAGGAAGATCGAGAGGATGGTAGTTATGATGAAGAATACACAGGTGATATTGAACATGATGATCGAGACACTCGTGATCGACGTCGCCTACGTCACAACCGTAGAGGTATGGGTGGCCGCCGCCGACGCGAGGTACACAATAATGATGATGCTTTCAGTAAAATTAAATTTAAAATACCTCCTTTTGATGGTAAATATGACCCTAATGCATACATTACTTGGGAGATTGCTGTTGATCAAAAGTTTGCATGCCATGAATTTCCTGAGAACACACGTGTTAGGGCTGCTACTAGTGAGTTCACAGATTTTGCTTCTGTTTGGTAGATCGAATATGGCAAGAAAAACCCTAATAACATACCTAAAACTTGGGATGCGCTGAAACGAGCCATGAGAGCTAGATTTGTTCCATCTTACTATGCCCGTGATATGATAAATAAGTTGCAGCAATTGAGACAAGGTTCTAAAAGTGTAGAAGAATACTATCAGGAATTACAAACGGGTATGTTGCGTTGTAAATTAGAGGAGGATGAGGAAGCTGCTATGGCTAGATTTTTAGGTGGGTTAAATCGGGAAATTCAGGATATCCTCGCTTACAAAGAATACAATAACGTAACCAAACTGTTTCATCTTGCTTGTAAAGCTGAACGGGAAGTGCAGGGACGACGTGCTAGCGCAAGGACTAATGTTTCTGTAGGGAAAGCTAGTTCATGGCAGCAGCGCACGTCTACAACTCCGTCTACATGTACTCCTACGCCATCATCTAGTGACAAGACTCAAGCTGCCCCCGCCAATTCAGTCGCGAAGACAGCGCAAAAGCCGGCTGCGAGTACTTCATCCGTGGCATCGACCGGTAGAACAAGCAACATACAATGTCATCGGTGCAAGGGATATGGCCATATGATGCGTGACTGCCCAAACAAGCGTGTTATGATTGTCAAAGATGATGGTGAGTGTTCATCTGCTAGTGATTTTGATGAAGATACACTTGCATTGCTTGCAGCTGACTATGCAGGTAGTGAGGAACACATAGAAGAACACATTAATGCAGGTGACGCGGAGCACTATGAGAGCTTGATTGTACAGCAAGTGCTTAGTGTACAAATAGAGAAGGTAGAGCAAAATCAGCGACACACTTTATTCCAAACAAAGTGTGTCATCAAGGAGCGTTCGTGCCGCATGATCATTGATGGAGGTAGCTGCAACAACTTGGCAAGTAGCGACATGGTACAGAAGCTTGCCCTCACCACCAAACCACACCCCCATCCCTACTACATCCAATGGCTGAACAACAGTGGTAAGGCAAAGGTAACGAGACTTGTGCAAATTGATTTTGCCATAGGATCATACAAAGATATTGTTGAATGTGATGTTGTGCCTATGCAAGCTTGTAATATTCTGCTAGGTAGACCATGGCAATTTGATAGAGATTCGATGCATCATGGTAGATCAAATCAATATTCGTTTCTATACCATGATCGAAAAATTGTGTTGCATCCTATGTCTCCTGAAGCTATTATGCAATCTGATGTTACTAAGGCTGCAAAAGCAAAGAGCGAGAGCAATAAAAATGACAAATCTGTTGTTGATGACAAAGATGAGATAAAATTGAAAGGACGTTGTATGCTTGCTACAAAATCTGATATTAATGAGTTCAATGCATCCACCTCTGTTGCTTATGCTTTGGTATGCAAGGATGCTTTGATTTCATTTGAGGATATGCAACGTTCTTTGCCCCCTGTTGCTGCTAACATTTTGCAGGAGTATTCTGATGTGTTCCCCATTGAGATACCAGCGGGGCTGCCACCAATACGTGGGATTGAGCACCAAATTGATCTTATCCCTGGAGCATCTTTGCCAAACCGTGCGCCATACAGGACCAATCCGGAAGAAGCGAAGGAAATTCAGCGACAAGTGCAAGAACTGCTAGACAAAGGTTATGTGCGTCAGCCTCTTAGTCCTTGTGCTGTTCCAGTGATTTTAGTGCCTAAGAAAGATGGAACATGGCGCATGTGTGTTGATTGTAGGGCTATTAATAATATCACCATTCAATATCGACACCCTATTCCACGATTAGATGATATGCTTGATGAATTGAGTGGTGCTGTTGTGTTTTCAAAGGTTGATTTGCGTAGTGGGTACCACCAGATTCATATGAAATTGGGAGATGAATGGAAAACTGCTTTCAAAACTAAGTTCGGTCTATATGAGTGGTTAGTCATGCCTTTTGGGTTAACTAATGCACCTAGTACTTTCATGAGATTAATGAACGAGGTTTTGCGTGCTTTCATTGGGAAATTTGTTGTCGTCTACTTTGATGATATACTGATTTATAGCAAATCCATGGATGAAGACCTTGATCACTTACGTGTTGTTTTCAATGCTCTACGTGATGCACGTTTGTTTGGTAACCTTGAGAAGTGCACTTTCTGCACCAATCGAGTATCGTTTCTTGGCTATGTTGTCACTCCACAGGGAATTGAGGTTGATAAAGCCAAGGTGGAAGCTATACAAGGATGGCCTATACCCATGACGGTCACGCAAGTGCGGAGTTTCCTAGGACTTGCTGGTTTCTATCGCCGTTTCGTGAAGGACTTCAGCACCATTGCTGCACCATTGAATGAGCTTACAAAGAAGGGAGTGCCCTTTTCTTGGGGCAAAGCACAAGATCACGCCTTCCATGTGCTGAAAGATAAGTTAACACATGCACCTCTACTCCAACTCCCTGATTTTAATAAGACTTTCGAGCTTGAATGTGATGCGAGTGGAATTGGATTGGGTGGTGTTTTGTTGCAAGAAGGAAAACCTGTTGCATACTTTAGTGAGAAATTGAGCGGGCCTATTATTAATTATTCTACATATGATAAGGAATTATATGCTCTAGTGCGGACATTAGAAACATGGCAGCATTATTTGTGGCCCAAAGAATTTGTTATACATTCTGATCATGAATCTTTGAAGCATATTCGTAGTCAAGGAAAACTAAATCGTAGACATGCAAAATGGGTTGAATTTATTGAATCTTTTCCTTATGTTATCAAACACAAGAAAGGGAAAGATAATATCATTGCAGATGCATTGTCTAGGAGATATACTTTGCTGAATCAACTTGATTACAAGATCTTTGGGTTAGAAACAATTAAAGATCGATATGCTCATGATGCTGATTTTAAAGAAGTGCTGCTGCATTGTAAAGATGGGAAAACGTGGAACAAATTCATCGTCAATGATGGGTTTGTGTTTAGAGCTAACAAGCTATGCATTCCAGCTAGCTCCGTTCGCTTGTTGTTGCTGCAGGAAGCGCATGGAGGTGGCTTGATGGGGCATTTTGGAGCGAAGAAGACGGAGGACATTCTTGCTGGTCATTTCTTTTGGCCAAAGATGCGACGAGACGTGGAGAGATTTGTTGCTCGCTGCACAACATGTCAAAAGGCTAAGTCCCGGTTGAATCCACACGGTTTGTATATGCCTCTTCCTGTTCCTAGTGCTCCTTGGGAGGATATTTCTATGGATTTTGTGTTGGGATTGCCACGAACTAGGAAAGGGCGAGATAGTGTTTTTGTGGTTGTGGATCGATTCTCTAAAATGGCACATTTCATACCATGTCATAAAACTGATGATGCTACAAATATTGCTGATTTGTTCTTTCGAGAAGTTGTTCGCTTGCATGGTGTGCCAAATACAATTGTTTCTGATCGTGATGCTAAATTTCTTAGCCATTTTTGGAGAACTTTATGGGCTAAATTGGGGACTAAGCTTTTATTTTCCACCACTTGTCACCCCCAAACTGATGGTCAAACTGAAGTTGTGAATAGAACTTTGTCTACTATGTTAAGGACTATTTTAAAGAAGAATATTAAGATGCGGGAAGATTGTTTGCCTCATATTGAGTTTTCTTATAATCGTTCGCTGCATTCTACTACGAAGATGTGTCCCTTTGAGATTGTTTATGGATTGTTACCACGTGCTCCTATTGATTTAATGCCATTGCCAAGTTCTGAAAAGTTGAATTTTGATGCTAAGCAACGTGCTGAATTGATGCTAAAACTACATGAAACCACTAAAGAAAACATAGAGCGCATGAATGCTAAGTACAAATTTGCTGGAGATAAAGGTAGAAGGGAATTGATTCTTGAACCTGGTGATTTGGTTTGGTTGCATTTGCGAAAGGATAGGTTTCCTGAATTAAGAAAATCTAAATTGATGCCTAGAGCGGATGGTCCTTTTAAAGTGATGCAACGAATAAATGAGAATGCATATAAGCTTGATCTTCCTGCAGATTTTGGGGTTAGTCCCACATTTAACATTGCAGATTTGAAGCCTTATTTGGGTGACGAAGATGAGCTTGAGTCGAGGACGACTCAAATTCAAGAAAGGGAGGATGATGAGGACATCAACACCGATCATACATCCACGCCGACAACTGCTGGTCCTATTACTCGTGCTCGTGCTCGAAAAGTTAATCATCAAGTGAGTTCCTTCTTGAGCTCTTGTCCATCCTGTTTAGATCTTGGAGACACGTGCACTCTTGTTTTGATTAGGAATCAAGGAGAAGACCGAAAGGGAAAAGGACTCGCGTAGGCTGGATTCGGACTGCAGCACACCTTCAACTTGCGACGGTCGCCACGGTTACATACGGAGTCGGATTGGGGTGATTCTGGACTTGTTGGAAACCTAATAAAGTCTACTTTCATATGGATCTGACATCATACTCATACCTGCTCAGAAGCGGCATCAACAGTCCAAAAATCACCGAGAGGTCTATTCTGTCCAGGGTGCTGCGCCACCTTAAGTTAGCCCAATGGGCTTGTATCGTTTAGAGTCCAGTAGGGACGCATCCTAGGGTTGGAGCACGACCCAAACTCTCTTGTGGTCGTCCTCCACACGTTATATACCCCTTAGCCGCCACCAGGAACACTGGGGTTTTGTTTAGATCAAGTTTAGCCATCGCTACTTGCTTGTAGGCGCGCGTGCTGATCCAGTCGCCCGTCTCCTTGTCTTCGGAACCCCACTCATAATAGGATTCAGTGTGAAACCTTCAATTTTATCTTGCAATTTCAGTGCTTGTTTCCTCGTTCTTGCTAGTTCTTCGATTGCTTGCAGGACGGGAGCCCTAGGGGCTGGTTGTCATACTCCACAAGATCGTGACGGCCTTAGGAAGTGGTGTATCGGTCGCTAAGGCGCAGTCTTGGAAGGCTGTAGTCGGGCCGTGAACGTCATCTCCATCCACCAATCGAATTATCTCACGCTTCTCATCGAAAGATCGACCACAAACCCTTGCGGGTTCATATCAGCAAGTCCTCATCTTCGCCTGCATACCATTTCAAATCTGCAACATTAAAACTCATGGAAACACCAAACTCCGTAGGCAGGTCAAGGATATAAGCATTATCATTAATTTGGTTAGCACTTTAAAAGGGCCAGCAGCACGTGGCATCAATTTAGAATGACGTAAAGCAGGAAAACGATCCTTTCTCAAATGCAACCAAACCAGATCACCCGGTTCAAAAGTAACATGTTGTCTCCCTTTACTACCCGCAACCTGATATTTAGCATTAGCAGCAGCAATGTTTTGTTAAGTTTGCTCATGCAAGCTAATCATTTGATCAACATGTGCAGCGGCATCTATGTGTGGGGCGTCCTCAGCATCAAGCGCAAACAAATCAATAGGCGCCCGAGGAATATAACCATAAACAACCTGAAAGGGACACATCTTTGTAGAAGAATGTGTTGCATGATTATAAGCAAACTCAACATGAGGCAAGCAAGCTTCCCAATGTTTCAAATTTTTATCTAAAACAGCCCTAAGCATGGTTGACAAAGTTCGATTAACCACTTTAGTTTGTCCATCGGTTTGAGGGTGACAAGTTGTGCTAAACAGCAATTTAGTTCCCAATTTATTTCACAGTGATCTCCAAAAATGACTGAGAAACTTAGCATCACGATCAGAGACTATTGTATTTGGAATACAATGCAAACGAATAATCTTGCTAAAGAACAATTCAGCAATATTGGTAGCATCATCGGTTTTATGACAAGGTATAAAATGAGCCATTTTGGAGAAACGATCAACAACCACAAAAATATTGTCCCTCCCCTTCTTAGTTTGAGGTAATCCCAAAACAAAGTCCATAGAAATATCAAGCCAAGGGGAAGTAGGAATAGGCAAAGGTATGTACAAACCATGGTTGTTCAATCGTGACTTAGCTTTCTGGCAAGTAGTGCAGCGTGCAACAAGGCACTCAACATCAGCGCGCATCCGGGGCCAAAAGAAGTGGGCAGCCAGCACCTCATGTGTTTTGTAGACGCCAAAATGCCCCATGAGACCGCCTCCATGCGCTTCCTATAATAACAAACGACGAACCGAGCTTGCTAGAACACACAGCTTGTTAGCGCGAAATAGGAATCCGTCCTATATGTGAAATTTGCCCCATGGTTTGCCATGAATACAATGGGTGAAAGCATCTTTAAAATCAGCATCGTCCACATATTGATTCTTCATAGTTTGCAAGCCAAAGATTTTAAAATCTAACTGTGACAGCATGGTATAGCGACGAGACAAAGCATCAGCAATAACATTTTCCTTGCCGCTCTTGTGTTTAATAATGTAAGGGAAAGACTCAATCAATTCTACCCATTTAGCATGACGATGGTTCAGGTTTGTTTGGGTACGAATATGTTTTAAAGCCTCATGATCAGAATGAATTATAAACTCGCGATGCCAAAGGTAGTGCTGCCAAGTATGCAAAGTGCGCACTAAAGCATAAAGCTCCTTATCATACGTAGAATAATTCAAGCTAGCACCACTTAATTTCTCGCTAAAATAAGCAACCGGCTTTCCTTCTTGTAACAAAACAGCACCTAGCCCAATACCGCTAGCATCACATTCAAGCTCAAACACTTTAGTAAAATCAGGCAACTGCAAGAGAGGAGCATTGGTTAACTTATCTTTCAAGGTGCTGAACGCAACCTCTTGCGAATCACTCCAAGCAAAGGGAACATCCTTCTTTGTAAGCTCATGTAGAGGCGCTGCAATGGAGCTAAAATCACGAACAAACCTGCAGTAGAAACCTGCAAGGCCAAGAAAGCTGCGAATTTGGGTGACCGTTGTCGGTGTAGGCCACGCCCGAATGGCATCGATCTTGCTGCTATCCACCTCAATGCCCTGTGGAGTAATAACATAGCCAAGAAATGAAACATGTTATGTGCAAAACATGCATTTTTCGATGTTAGCAAATAAATGGGCTGCACGCAATGCATCAAAAACAGCACGCAAATGTTCTAAATGCTCTTCCATGGACTTGCTGTAAATGAGAATGTCATCAAAATAGACAACTACAAACAGTCCTATGAAGGGCCGCAGAACTTCATTCATCAAACGCATAAATGTGCTGGGAGCATTTGTCAAACCAAACGGCATAACCAACCATTCATATAACCCAAATTTTGTTTTGAAAGCCGTTTTCCATTCATCACCTAATTTCATGCGAATCTGATGGTAGCCACTACGCAAATCTACCTTAGTGAAAAGAATGGCACCACTCAGCTCATCTAGCAAATCTTCAAGGCGTGGTATAGGGTATCAGTAGCGAATGGTAATGTTATTAATAGCACGACAATCTACACACATACGCCATGATCCATCTTTCTTTGGAACAAGTAACACGGGAACGGAGCAGGGGCTAAGAGACTCACGAATATAACCCTTGTCAAGCAACGCCTGTACCTGTCGCTGTATTTCCTTGGTCTCATCCGGATTTGTATGGTATGGTGCGCGGTTCGGAAGCTGTGTGCTGGGAATGAGGTGGATCCGGTGCTCAATGCCATGAAGTGGTGGGAGTCCCGGTGGTGAATATTTTGGAAAGACATCAGCGTACTCCTGCAAAATGTTAGCAACCACAGGGGGAATATCCAAAGATGGTGCATCATCAAGTGAAACGAGCACACTAGAGCATATAAGGGCATAGCATGGCAAAGGAGCATCGCGTAACTCATCGAAATCAGCATGTGTAGCAAGCAAACACAGGAGCATTCAACTTGATTTCAGAATTAACAGAGGTCGACGGTTCAAGTTGTTTAGCAGTTTTAGCAGCTCTAGCAAGATCATCTTTAAGAATTTGTTCAGGTGTCATTGGATGTATAATTATTTTCTGACCCTTAAACATGAAAGAATAGTGATTTGAACGACCATGATGCAAGCTATCAGTATCATATTGCTAAGGTCGCCCAAGTAACAGAGAGCATGCTTCCATGGGAATAACATCACAATCGACAAAATCAGAATAAGCACCCATGGAGAAAGGAACACGGACCGATCGAGTAATTCTAATTTTCCCACCATCATTAAGCCATTGAATGTGATAAGGATGTGGATGCTTACGAGTGGGTAAAGACAACTTTTCAACCAGCGCGGTACTAGCCAAATTGTTGCAGCTACCGCTGTCGATGATAATGCGAATGGACCGCTCTAGCACCACGCCCTTGGTATGGAAAAGAGTGTGTCGCTGATTCTTCTCGGGTGGAGCGACTTGTGTACTAAGAACACGCTGCACAATAAGACTTTCATACCTATCGGCGTCGCCCGGGTTGACATGTACTTCCGCCTTTGCTGCATGGTCAGTGGCAAGCATAGCGTGTTGAATATCTTCAGAATCACTAGCAGAAGACTACTCACCATCATCACAAATGACCAAGACACGCTTGTTCGGATAGTCCCGAGACACGTGGCCAAATCCTTGGCAACGAAAGCACTGAATATCCCGTGTGTGGCCTGTGGAAGGCGCTGCGCCTGTGGACGGGGGAGCACCTGCAGAAGTGGCTGTCCGCTCACGCGGTGTAGTGGCGGGCGTGGACGGTGCAGGGGGTCCGGGTGCTGAACCGGATGTCGATCTTCGTCCTGCAAAAGAGTTAGAATATGGCTTCGAACGGCGTCCAAGCATTTCACGTTCAGCTTTGCAAGCAAATTCAAATAATGTGGTGATATCATAATACTCCTTATAATCAAGTATATCCTGAATTTCATGGTTTAAACCACCATGAAATCGTGCCATAGCAGCGTCAGTTTCCTCAACTAACCCACAACGAATCATGCCTTTTTGCAATTCCTGGTAATAGTCCTCTACAGATTGTGAACCTTGCTGAAAACGTTGCATTTTATTAAGCAAATCGCGGGCATAAAAAGAAGGTACAAATCTGCGGCGCATAGCAGCTTTTAATTGATCCCATGTGGTTGGAGCTAGAGTGGGATGTTTTTGTTTATATTCACGACACCAAATTAAAGCAAAATCAGTAAATTCACTAATAGCAGCTTTAACTTGAGAAGTAGGAGGAATATCATGGCATGCAAATTTCTGTTCGACTTCTAATTCCCAATCAAGATATGCGGCAGGATCATATTTTCCATTAAAAGATGGAATTTTAAATTTGATCTTATCAAAAGGATCATTACCGTGGTGGCGTGGCACACGGCGAGCACGGCCTTGACGGTGTCCACCGTCCTGCTCCGTGTCACCACAGTAATCCCGCTGGAATTCTGTGACCATCGTGTTCAAAGCATCGAGGCGTGGCACGATGGTGTCGAGCGTGGTCTTGGTGGTTGTCTGTGCGAGGTCAAGCTGATCGAACCGTTCGTTCGCCGTAGTGACCGTGGAATCCATCCCATGCATCGTCTTGATGTCTGCGGCAAGTCCATCAATCTGTGTCCACATGTCCTGTAGCTGTTCAATCCTTCTTGGCGTCGTCGTCGTCGCCTGCCATGGTTAGTGCAAACACAAAACCGACGCCAAAATAGGGGTGTAATGGCTCACAAGGCGCTCACACTAGTGTTGTTATCAATGTCTTATCCGTTGTTACCAAGCACACAGGGGCGACCTGCAACCGACCGGAGGAACTCTCGAAAGATTGGAGCAGCGATTGCCTAGGAAACAAAGTCAGCCCATCGTAGAACTATGTGGAGTTCTGGGTAGGCTGCACTCAAGTCAAGGATTAGCACAATCAAACAATAATGCAAAGTTGAATTATAGTGCTAAATACGAAACAACGCTACTGGAAACAAGTGGGAAACAAAGGAGGTGGCAAAGAGGGAGAGGGTGCGGCTATAAAAGGCAAATTCTTGATTTGTTTGGATCTGTTTTTTTTCAAGAGTCCTCAAAAACTGATAATATGAACAAAGAGGATCTCAAACATCAAAAGACGGCACACACTTTTTCTGAAAGTACAGGGGTATTCTGGTAAAAAAACTGGATCTCTCTCTCTAGAGTAAGGCGAGATAGGTAGATGAACAAGGGAGGGCAATGTATGCGTGGGGGTGTAGAGGCCCTAGAGGGTCATGACCCAGGGGGTTCACGGCGCGCACAAGGAAACCTTCCACCGAACCAAACCGGATCACCTTCCTTCTTCCTGTTTCTTTTTTTTATTTCTTTCTATCTTTGTTTTCGATAGGGAGGGGGCGATCGGAGGGGTGGTATGCGGTGGCCCGGTGGTCTGGTGGCTACCAAGCCGGGTATTCGCGCGAGGGGGGCGGTGGCCGGACAGTGGAACGACGGTGGCGAAACTAGGGTGAGGAGAACAAAGAGAAAAACAAGGGATTAAACACAAGTGACCAGCAACAATTGAACGAGTAAGCACACAAATTCAACACAGATTATTGAAAGAATGTGCAAGGCTAAACGGTTGCTGGGACAAGGATATAATGTGAAATGTTTTGGTTTTCATGGACTGTAGGAAGGGAAAAACACTCGATAAAACTCACCGATCAACCTGGAAATCTGATACCACTTGATAGAGCGGGAGTGCCTGATCTTTCGGTGAGTGGAGATAATTTTGATTTGGTGGTAGTAGACCCTCATGATCCGACTATGACGAGCGAACCCAAAGCGCCAATGAAATCGCTAAACCAACTCCCAATGGTTACCAACCTCGGTAGTACGAGATCAGCCTGATCACGAAGATCAATTCATGCACGCAATCGAAGAACGAACAAGAAACAGACGCGAGCAATCTTATTATCACTCGAAGGTGGAGTTCTGAATTACACGAGACAACGCAGATTGGCGTGTGTTCGAGAGTAGCTAAAGCTAGATGTAAAACAAAACTCAAGTTGTAAACAAAAGAGACTCCGACTAAATAAAAGGGCGGCGGCAGGAGAGTGGCGCGCGCCCAAAGAAAGGGCTGCGGCTCCAAACCCTATGCGCCCCACCTTGGGCTGCTCTGTTGGCCCATCTTCTTATTCTGCTGGGCCTTCGTTCCTTAACAGCATGATGAAGTTTAATTCTCTTGCACGGGCCCGAGTGATTGGCCCAACTGGATGATCAACTATAGGCGCCTGCAGTGGAGGAGTAACTGGAGGCGCCTGAGGTGCTGATGGTGTAGATGTACTTGCGGTGTCCTCATCATCCTCCCCTTCTTGAACTGAAGTCATCCTCGACGGCAAGTCCTCATCTTCGCCCGCATACCGTTTCAAATCTGCAACATTAAAACTCGTGGAAACACCAAACTCCGCAGGCAGGTCAAGGATATAAGCATTATCGTTAATTTTGGTTAGCACTTTAAAAGGACCAGCAGCACGTGGCATCAATTTAGAATGACGTAAAGCAGGAAAACGATCTTGCACCCACACAAACCTATCTTGCGTCAACATTAGCACAATCTCCAAACGGACCGAATTGAGCTTTCACTTGAACTTTGTCACCTAGGAGTACCATCGGGTGCGTCCAAAATAATTTCTGAGCCGATGGCGCAAACTGTGCACCAATCTTGCACCCACACAAACACTGTCTCCTAAGAGAAACAAGTGAGATTCCACATGACCTAAATCACCTAGGAGTTCCATCCGGTGTGTCCAAAACAATTTCCGAGCCTATGGTGAATTCGACGCAAACCGTGCACCTATCTTGCGTCAAGATTAGCACTTTATCCGAAAGGACCAAAACGAGCGTCCACTTGAACCTCATCACCTAGTGGTACCATCGGGTGCATCCAAAATGATTTTTGAGCCTATGGTGCGTCTAGCACAAACCATGCACTATCTTGCACTGACAGTAACACTATCTCCGAACGAAAAGAAGTGAGATTCTCATGACCACGTCACCCAGGAGTTTCATCGAGTGTGTACAGAACGATGTCCGTGCCTATGGTACATTCGACACAAACCGTGTACCTATCTTGCATCAAGATTAGCACTATATCCAAACCGACCGAAACGAGCTTTCACTTGAGCCTTGTCACGTAGGAGTACCATCAGGTGTGTCCAAAATGATTTCTGAGCCGATGGTACGTTTGGCGCAAACCGTGCACCAATCTTGCACCCACACAAACACTATCTCCAAAGAGAAAGAAGTGAGATTCCACATGGTCCACATCACCTAGGAGTTCTATCAGGTGCGTCCGAAATGATTTTCGAGCCTACGGTACATTCGATGCAAACCATGCACCTATCTTGCATCAAGATTAGCACTATGTCCGAAAGGACCGAAACAAGCTTCCACTTGAGCCTTGTCCCCTAGTGGTACCATCAGGTGAGTCTAAAATGATTTCTGAGCCTATGGTACATGTAGCGCAAACCGTGCACCAATCTTGCATCGACACTAATACTGTTTCCAAAGAGAAACAAGTGACATTCCACATGACCCACATCACCTAGGAGTTCCATTAGGTGCATCCAAAATAATTTCCGTGCCTATGGTACATTCGATGCAAACTATGCAACTATCATGTGTCAAGATTAGCACTATGTCCAAAAGGACCGAAACAAGCTTCCACTTGAGCCACGTCACCTAGTGGTGCCATCGGGTGCTTTTAAAATGATTTTTGAGCCTATGGTACGTCTAGCGCAAACCATTCACCTATCTTGCACTGACAGTAACACTATCTCTGAATGGAAAGAAGTGAGATTCCTCATGACCCATGTCACCTAGGAGTTCTATCGAGTGCGTCCAAAACGATGTCTGAGCCTATGGTATGTTCCACGCAAACCGTGCACCTATCTTGAATGAAGATTAGCCCTATCTCTAAACTGAACGAAATGAGCTTTCACTTGAGCCTCGTTACCTAGGTGTACCATTAGGTATGTCCAAAACGATTTTTGAGCCAATGGTACGTTTGGAGCAAACCGTGCATCAATCTTGCACTGACACTAACAATGTGTCCAAAGAGAAACATGCGAGATTCCACATGATCCACATCACCTAGGAGTTCCATTGGGTTCATCTAAAATTATTTCTGAGCCGATGGTATGTTTGTCACAAACCGTGCACCAATCTTGCACTGACACTAACAGTGTCTCCAAAGAGAAACATGTGAGATTCCACATGACCCACATCACCTAGGAGTTCCATCAGGTGCATCCAAAATGATTTCTGACACTATAGTATATTCGATGCAAACCATGCACCTATCTAGCGTCAAGATTAGCAGTATGTCCGCAAGGACCAAAACGAGCTTCCACTTGAGCCTCATCACCTAGTGGTAGCATCGAGTGCGTCCAAAATAATTTTTGAGTATGTCTAGGGCAAGCCATGCACCTATCTTGCATCAACACTGACGTTGTCTCCAAACTGAAAGAAGCGAGATTCAACATGACCCACGTCACCTAGGAGTACCATCGGGTGCATCCAAAATAATTCCTGAGCCTATAGTACGTTTGACGCAAACCGAGCACCTATCTTGCATCAAGATTAGCCCTATCTCTAAATGGATAAAGCTTTCACTTGAGGCTCGTCACCTAGGAGTGCCATTGGGTGCATCCAAAATGATTTCTGAGCCAATGGTACGTTTGACACAAACTATGCACCTATATTGCACCGACACTAACATTGTCTCCAAATGGAAAGAAGCAAGATTCTGCATGACCCACGTCACCTTAGAGTTCCATCGGGTGCATCCAAAACGATTTCCAAGGCTGTGGTATGTTTGACACAAACTGTACACCAATCTTGCTTCAAGATTAGCTCTGTCTCAAAACAGGCCGAGGTTTCACTTGAGCCTCATCACCTAGGAGTACCATTAGGTGCATCCAAAATGATTTTTGAGCCCATGGTATGTCTAGCTCAAACCATGCACCTATCTTACACTGACACTAACACTATCTCTGAATAGAAAGAAGTGAGATTCTCATGACCACGTCACCTAGCAGTTCCATTGAGTGCGTCCGAAACAATGTCCGAGCCTATGGTACATTCGACGCAGACCGTGCACCTATCTTGTGTCAAGATTAGTACTATCTCTAAACGGACCGAAACGAGCTTCTACTTGAGCCTCGTCGCCTAGTGGTACAATTGGGTGCATCCAAAATGATTTCTGGGCCTATGGTACATCTAACACAAACCATACACCTATCTTGCACTAACACTAATATTGTCCCTAAACAGAAACAAGTGAGATTCCACATGACCCAAGTCACCTAGGAGTTCCATCGAGTGCGTCCAAAACAATGTTCAAGCCTATAGTATGTTCGACACAAATCGTGCACCTATCTTGCGTCAACATTAGCACAATCTCCAAATGGACCGAAATCAGCTTTCACTTGAGCTTTGTCACCTAGGAGTACCATCGGGTGCATCCAAAATATTTTCTGAGCCGATGGTACATTTGGTGCAAACTATGCACCAATCTTGCACCCACAATAACACTCTCTCCTAAGAGAAACAAGTGAGATTCCACATGACCCACATCACCTATTAGTTCCATTCGGTGCGTCCAAAATGATTTCCGAGCCTATGGTACATTCTACGCAAACCGTGCAGCTATCTTGATTCAAGATTAGCACTTTATCCGAAAGGACCAAAAACGAGCTTCCACTTGAGCCTCGTCACCTAGTGGTACCATCGGGTGCATCCAAAATTATTTTTGAGTCTATGGTATGTCTAGCGCAAACCATGCACCTATCTTGCATTAACATTAACACTGTCTCCGAACGGAAAGAAGTGAGATTCTCATGACCACGTCACCTAGGAGTTCCATCGAGTGCGTCCAAAATGATGTCCGAGCCTATGGTACGTTCGACGCAAAGCGTGCACATATCTTGGATCCAGATTAGCACTATGTCCAAAGATAAACATGTGAGGTTCCACATAACCCATGTCACCTAGGAGTTCCATCAGGTGCGTCCAAAATAATTTTCGAGCCTATGGTACATTCGATGTAAACCGTGCACCTATGTAGCATCAAGATTAGTAGTATGTTCGAAAGGACCAAAACAAGCTTCCACTTGAGCCTCGTCACCTATTGGTACCGTCGAGTGCATCCAAAACAATTTTTGGGTTTGTCTAGGGCAAGCCATGCACCCATCTTGCATCGACACTAATGCTGTCCCCAAAATGAAAGAAGTGAGATTCCAGATGACCCACATCACCTAGGAGTTCCATCGGGTGTGTCCAAAATGATTTTCGAGTCTATGGTATGTTTGACGCAAACCGAGCACCTATCTTGCATCAAGATTAGCACTTTCTCCAAATAGACCGAACTTTCACTTGAGGCTTGTCACCTAGGAGTACCATTTGGTGTGTCCAAAATGATTTCTGAGCGATGGTACATTTGGCACAAACTATGCACCTATATTGCACCAACACTAACATTGTCTCTAAACGGAAAGTACTGAGATTCCACATGACCCACATCACCTTGGAGTTCCATCGGGTGCATCCAAAATGATTTTTGAGCCTATGGTACGTTCAACGCAAACCGTGCACCTATCTTGCATCAAGATTAGCTTTGTCCTGAAACAGGCTGAGCTTTCACTTGACCCTCGTCACCTAAGGGTACCATCGAGTGCGCCCAAAACAATTTCTGAGCCGATGGTACATTTGGCACAAACTGTGCACCTTTCTTGCATTGACACTAACAGTATCTCCAAATAGAAAGAAGACATATTCCACATGACCCACGTCACCTAGAAGTTCCATCTAGTGTGTCCAAAATGATTTTCAAGCCAACGGCACGTTCGACGCAAGTTGTGCACCTATCGTGCGTCAAGATTAGTACTATCTCTAAATGGACTGAAACAAGCTTTCACTTGAGCCTCGTCGCCTAGTACAATCGGGTGCATCCAAAATGATTTCTGAGTCTATGGTATGTCTAGCGCAAACCATGCACCTATCTTGCACCGCACTAACACTGTCTCCAAACAGAAAGAAGCAAGATCCACATGATCCAAGTCACCTAGGAGTTCCATCGGGTGTATCCAAAATGATTTCTGAACCTATGGTCCATTAGAAGCAAACCATGGACCTATCTTATGTCAAGATTAGCACTCTCTCCAAACGGACTGAAACGAGCTTTCACTTGGGCCATGTCACCTTGGAGTACCATCGGGTGCATCCAAAACAATTTCTAAGCCAATGATATGTTTGGCGCAAACTGTGCACCTATCTTGCACCGATAGTGACACTGTCTCCAAACGAAAAGAAGAGAGATTCGACATGACCCACGTCAGCTAGGAGTTCTATCAAGAGCATCCAAAACGTTATTTGAGCCCATGACACGTTCGACGCAAATTGTGCACCTATCTTGCGTCATCATTAGCACTATCTCCAAACGGACCAAAACGAGCTTCCACTTGAGACTTGTCTCCTAGTGGTACCATTGGGTGTGTCTAAAATGATTTCTGAGCCTACGGTACGTCTAGCACAAACCATGCACCTATCTTGCACTGACACTAATGCTGTCTCGAAACAGAAAGAAGTGAGATTCCACATGACCCATGTCACCTAGGAGTTCCATCGAAAGCGTCCAAAATTATATCCGAGCCTAGGGTACGTTTGACGCAAACCATGCACCTATCTTGAGTCAAGATTAAACCTATCTCCAAATGGACCGAAATGAGCTATCACTTGAGCCTCGTCACCTAGGAGTACCATTCGGTACGTCCAAAACAATTTCTGAGCTGATGGTACGTTTGGAACAAACCTGCACCAATCTTGCACCAACACTAATACTGTCTCCAAAGAGAAACAAGTGAGATTCCACATGACCCACATCACCTAGGAGTTTTATCAGGTGCGTCCAAAATGATTTCTGAGCCTATGATACATTTGACGCAAACTGTGCACCTATCTTGCGTCAAGATTAGCACTATATCCGAAAGGACCAAAAGGAGCGTCCACTAAAGCCTTTGTCACCTAGTGGTACCATCGGGTGTGTCCAAAATGATTTCTGACCCACGGTACATCTAGCGCAAATTGTGCACTTATCTTACACAGACACTAACACTATCTGCAAACAGAAAGAAGTGAGATTCCTCATGATGCACGTCACCTAGGAGTTCAATCGAGTGCATCCAAAATGATGTCCGAGCCTATGGTACGTTCGACGCCAGCTGTACGCCTATCTTGCATCAAGATTAGCACAATCTCCAAACAGACCGAACAAGCTTTCACTTGAGCTTTGTCATCTAGAAGTACCATTGGGTGCATCCAAAATGATTTCTGAGCCGAAGGTACATTTGGCCCAAACTATGCACCAATCTTGCACCCACATTGACACTATATTCTAACACAAAGAAGTGAGATTCCACATGACCCACATCACTTAGGAGTTCCATCCAGTGCGTACAAAACAATTTCCGAGCCTATGGTACATTCGACGCAAACTGTGTAACTATCTTAGGTCAAGATTAGCACTATGTCCGAAAGGACCGAAATGAGCATCCATTTGAGCCTCGTCACCTAGTGGTAACATCGAGTGCGTCCAAAATAATTTCTTATCCTATAGTATGTCTAGCGCAAACCATGCACCTATCTTGCACCGCACTAACACTGTCACCAAACAAAAAGAAGTGAGATTCCACATGACCCAAATCACCTAGGAGTTCCATCGGGTGCATCCAAAACGATTTCTGAACCTATGGTATGTTCGAAGCAAACTGTGCACCTATCTTGCGTCAAGTTTAGTACTATCTCCAAATGGACCGAAACGAGCTTTCACATGAGCTTTGTCACCTAGGTGTATCATCGGGTGCGTCCAAAATGATTTCTGAGCTGAGAGTACGTTTGGCGCAAACTATGCACCTATCTTGCACTGACACTAACACTGTCTCCAAACGGAAATAAGATAGATTTCACATGACCCACGTCAGCTAGGAGTTCTATCGGGTGCATCCAAAATGATTTTTGAGCCTATGACATGTTCAACACAAACCGTGCACCTACCATGCATCAAGATTAGCACTATCTCCGAATGGACCAAAATAAGCTTCCACTTAAGCCTCGTCGCCTAGTGGTACCATCGTGTGCATCCAAAATGATTTTTGAGCCTACGGTACGTCTAGCGCAAACCGTGCACCTACCTTGCACTGACACTAACGCTGTCTCCAAAGAGAAACAAGTGAGATTCCACATGACCCATGTCAACTAGGACTTCCATTGGGTGCGTCCAAAATGATTTCCGTGCCTATGACACGTTCGACGCAAACCATGCACCTATCTTGCGTCAAGATTAACACTATCTCCAAACGGACCGAAACAAGCTTCCACTTGAGCCTCGTTGCCTAGTGGTACCATCGGGTGTGTCCAAAACGATTTATGAGCCTACGGTACGTCTTGCGCAAACCATACACCTATCTTGCACTAACACTAATACTGTCTCCAAATGGAAAGAAGCGAGATTCCACATGACCCACGTCACCTAGGAGTTCTATTGGGTGTGTCCAAAATGATGTCCGAGCCTATGATACGTTCAATGCGAACCGTGCACCGATCTTGAGT
Source organism: Saccharum hybrid cultivar R570 (assembly GCA_038087645.1). Lineage (NCBI taxonomy): Eukaryota > Viridiplantae > Streptophyta > Magnoliopsida > Poales > Poaceae > Saccharum > Saccharum hybrid cultivar. The sequence goes on from JAQSUU010000556.1 coordinate 14,455,582, forward strand.
TAAGATTAGCCCAATCTCCAAATGGACCGAAACAAGCTTTCACTTGAGCCTCATCACCTAAGGGTACCATTGGATACATCCAAAATGATTTCTAAGCCGATGGTACATTTGGAGCAAACCGTGAACCAATCTTGCACCGACACTAATATTGTCTCCAAAGAGAAACAAGTGAGATTCCACATCACCCACATCACTTAGGAGTTCTATCGGGTGTGTCCAAAATCATTTCTGAGCCTATGGTACATTTGACGCAAAACGTGCACCTATCTTGCATCAAGATTAGCACTATATATGAAAAGGACCAAAATGAGCTTCCACTTGAGCCTCGTCACCTAGTGGTACCATCGGGTGTGTCCAAAATGATCTCTGACCCACGATACGTCTAGCGCAAATCGTGCACCTATCTTGCACAGACACTAACACTGTCTCCAAACGGAAATAACTGAGATTTCACATCACCCACATCACCTAGGAGTTCCATCGGGTGCGTCCAAAATAATGTTTGAGCCTATGGTAAGTTCGATGCAAACCGAGAACCTATCTTGAGTCAAGATTAGCCCTACCTCCAAATGGACGAAACAAACTTTCACTTGAGCCTCGTCACCTAGGTGTACCATCGGGTACGTCCAGAATGATTTATGAGCCGATGGTATGTTTGGAGCAAACCGTGCACGGCTTGCACCGACACTAATACTGTCTCCAAAGAGAAACAAGTGAGATTCCACATGACCCACATCACCTAGGAGTTCCATCGGGTGCGTACAAAAGGATTTCTGAGCCTATGGTACATTCGACGCAAACTGCGCACCTATGTTACGTCAAGAATAGCCCTATGTCCGAAAGGACCATAACAAGCTTCCAATTGAGCCTCGTCACCTAGTGGTACCATCGGTTGCGTCCAAAATGATTTCTGAGCCTACGGTACGTCTAGCGCAAATCGTGCAACAATTATGCACAGACACTAATGTCGTCTCCAAATGAAAAGAAGTGAGATTTCACATCACCCATGTCACCTAGGAGTTCCATCGGGTGCATCCAAAATGATGTGTTGAGCCTATGGTACGTTCGATGCAAGCCGTGCACCTATCTTTAGTCAAGATTAGCCCTATCTCCAAATGGACCGAAACGAGCTTTCACTTGAGCCTCATCTCCTAGGAGTACCATCGGGTATGTCCAAAATGACTTCTGAGCCAATGGTATGTTTGGAGCAAACCGTGCACCAATCTAGCACCGACACTAATACTGTCAACAAAGAGAAACATGTGAGATTCCACATGACCCACATCACATAGGAGTTCCGTCGGGTGATATGAACCCGCAAGGGTTTGTGGTCGATCTTTCGATGAGAAGCATGAGATAATTCGATTGGTGGATGGAGATGACATTCACGGCCCGACTACAGCCTTCCAAGACTGCGCCTTAGCGACCGATACACCACTTCCCAAGGCCGTCACGATCTTGTGGAGTATGACAACCAGCCCCTAGGGCTCCCGTCCTGCAAGCAATCAAAGAACTAGCAAGAACGAGGAAACAAGCACTGAAATTGCAAGATAAAATTGAAGGTTTCACACTGAATCTTATTATGAGTGGGGTTCCAAAGACAAAGAGACGGGCGACTGGATCAGCACGCGCGCCTACAAGCAAGTAGCGATGGCTAAACTTGATCTAAACAAAACCCGAGTGTTCCTGGTGGCGGCTAAGGGGTATATAACGTGTGGAGGACGACCACAAGAGAGTTTGGGTCGTGCTCCAACCCTAGGATGCGTCCCTACTGGACTCTAAACGATACAAGCCCATTGGGCTAACTTAAGGTGGCGCAGCACCCTGGACAGAATAGACCTCTCGGTGATTTTTGGACTGTTGACGCCGATTCTGAGCAGGTATGAGTATGATGTCAGATCCATATGAAAGTAGACTTTATTAGCTTTCCAACAAGTCCAGAATCACCCCAATCCGACTCCGTATGTAACCGTGGCGACCGTCGCAAGTTGAAGGTGTGCTGCAGTCCGAATCCAGCCTACGCGAGTCCTTTTCCCTTTCGGTCTTCTCCTTGATTCCTAATCAAAACAAGAGTGCACGTGTCTCCAAGATCTAAACAGGATGGACAAGAGCTCAAGAAGGAACTCACTTGATGATTAACTTTTCGAGCACGAGCACGAGTAATAGGACCAGCAGTTGTCGGCGTGGATGTATGATCGGTGTTGATGTCCTCATCATCCTCCCTTTCTTGAATTTGAGTCGTCCTCGACTCAAGCTCATCTTCGTCACCCAAATAAGGCTTCAAATCTGCAATGTTAAATGTGGGACTAACCCCAAAATCTGCAGGAAGATCAAGCTTATATGCATTCTCATTTATTCGTTGCATCACTTTAAAAGGACCATCCGCTCTAGGCATCAATTTAGATTTTCTTAATTCAGGAAACCTATCCTTTCGCAAATGCAACCAAACCAAATCACCAGGTTCAAGAATCAATTCCCTTCTACCTTTATCTCCAGCAAATTTGTACTTAGCATTCATGCGCTCTATGTTTTCTTTAGTGGTTTCATGTAGTTTTAGCATCAATTCAGCACATTGCTTAGCATCAAAATTCAACTTTTCAGAACTTGGCAATGGCATTAAATCAATAGGAGCACGTGGTAACAATCCATAAACAATCTCAAAGGGACACATCTTCGTAGTAGAATGCAGCGAACGATTATAAGAAAACTCAATATGAGGCAAACAATCTTCCCACATCTTAATATTCTTCTTTAAAATAGTCCTTAACATAGTAGACAAAGTTCTATTCACAACTTCAGTTTGACCATCAGTTTGGGGGTGACAAGTGGTGGAAAATAAAAGCTTAGTCCCCAATTTAGCCCATAAAGTTCTCCAAAAATGGCTAAGAAATTTAGCATCACGATCAGAAACAATTGTATTTAGCACACCATGCAAGCGAACAACTTCTCAAAAGAACAAATCAGCAATATTTGTAGCATCATCAGTTTTATGACATGGTATGAAATGTGCCATTTTAGAGAATCGATCCACAACCACAAAAACACTATCTCGCCCTTTCCTAGTTCGTGGCAATCCCAACACAAAATCCATAGAAATATCCTCCCAAGGAGCACTAGGAACAGGAAGAGGCATATACAAACCGTGTGGATTCAACCGGGACTTAGCCTTTTGACATGTTGTGCAGCGAGCAACAAATCTCTCCACGTCTCGTCGCATCTTTGGCCAAAAGAAATGACCAGCAAGAATGTCCTCCGTCTTCTTCGCTCCAAAATGCCCCATCAAGCCACCTCCATGCGCTTCCTGCAGCAACAACAAGCGAACGGAGCTAGCTGGAATGCATAGCTTGTTAGCTCTAAACACAAACCCATCATTGACGATGAATTTGTTCCACGTTTTCCCATCTTTACAATGCAGCAGCACTTCTTTAAAATCAGCATCATGAGCATATCGATCTTTAATTGTTTCTAACCCAAAGATCTTGTAATCAAGTTGATTCAGCAAAGTATATCTCCTAGACAATGCATCTGCAATGATATTATCTTTCCCTTTCTTGTGTTTGATAACATAAGGAAAAGATTCAATAAATTCAACCCATTTTGCATGTCTACGATTCAGTTTTCCTTGACTACGAATATGCTTCAAAGATTCATGATCAGAATGTATAACAAATTCTTTGGGCCACAAATAATGCTGCCATGTTTCTAATGTCCGCACTAGAGCATATAATTCCTTATCATATGTAGAATAATTAAGAATAGGCCCGCTCAATTTCTCACTAAAGTATGCAACAGGTTTGCCTTCTTGCAACAAAACACCACCCAATCCAATTCCACTCGCATCACATTCAAGCTCGAAAGTCTTATTAAAATCAGGGAGTTGGAGTAGAGGTGCATGTGTTAACTTATCTTTCAGCACATGGAAGGCGTGATCTTGTGCTTTGCCCCAAGAAAAGGGCACTCCCTTCTTTGTAAGCTCATTCAATGGTGCAGCAATGGTGCTGAAGTCCTTCACGAAACGGCGATAGAAACCAGCAAGTCCTAGGAAACTCCGCACTTGCGTGACCGTCATGGGTATAGGCCATCCTTGTATAGCTTCCACCTTGGCTTTATCAACCTCAATTCCCTGTGGAGTGACAACATAGCCAAGAAACGATACTCGATTGGTGCAGAAAGTGCACTTCTCAAGGTTACCAAACAAACGTGCATCACGTAGAGCATTGAAAACAGCACGTAAGTGATCAAGGTGTTCATCCATGGATTTGCTATAAATCAGTATATCATCAAAGTAAACGACAACAAATTTCCCAATGAAAGCACGTAAAACCTCGTTCATTAATCTCATGAAAGTACTAGGTGCATTAGTTAACCCAAAAGGCATGACTAACCACTCATATAGACCGAACTTAGTTTTGAAAGCAGTTTTCCATTCATCTCCCAATTTCATACGAATCTAGTGGTACCCACTACGCAAATCAACCTTTGAAAACACAACAGCACCACTCAATTCATCAAGCATATCATCTAATCGTGGAATAGGGTGTCGATATCGAATGGTGATATTATTAATAGCCCTACAATCAACACACATGCGCCATGTTCCATCTTTCTTAGGCACTAAAATCACTGGAACAACACAAGGACTAAGAGACTGACGCACATAACCTTTGTCTAGCAGTTCTTGCACTTGTCGCTGAATTTCCTTCGCTTCTTCCGGATTGGTCCTGTATGGCGCACGGTTTGGCAAAGATGCTCCAGGGATAAGATCAAATTGGTGCTCAATCCCACGTATTGGTGGTAGCCCCGCTGGTATCTCAATGGGGAACACATCAGAATACTCCTGCAAAATGTTAGCAGCAACAGGGGGCAAAGAACGTTGCATATCCTCAAATGAAATCAAAGCATCCTTGCATACCAAAGCATAAGCAACAGAGGTGGATGCATTGAACTCATTAATATCAGATTTTGTAGCAAGCATACAACGTCCTTTCAATTTTATCTCATCTTTGTCATCAACAACAGATTTGTCATTTTTATTGCTCTCGCTCTTTGCTTTTGCAGCCTTAGTAACATCAGATTGCATAATAGCTTCAGGAGACATAGGATGCAACACAATTTTTCGATCATGGTATAGAAACGAATATTGATTTGATCTACCATGATGCATCGAATCTCTATCAAATTGCCATGGTCTACCTAGCAGAATATTACAAGCTTGCATAGGCACAACATCACATTCAACAATATCTTTGTATGATCCTATTGCAAAATCAATTTGCACAAGTCTCGTTACCTTTGCCTTACCACTGTTGTTCAGCCATTTGATGTAGTAGGGATGGGGGTGTGGTTTGGTGGTGAGGGCGAGCTTCTGTACCATGTCGCTACTTGCCAAGTTGTTGCAGCTACCTCCATCAATGATCATGCGGCACGAACGCTCCTTGATGACACACTTTGTTTGGAATAAAGTGTGTCGCTGATTTTGCTCTACCTTCTCTATTTGTACACTAAGCACTCGCTGTACAATCAAGCTCTCATAGTGCTCCGCGTCACCTGCATTAATGTGTTCTTCTATGTGTTCCTCACTACCTGCATAGTCAGCTGCAAGCAATGCAAGTGTATCTTCATCAAAATCACTAGCAGATGAACACTCACCATCATCTTTGACAATCATAACACGCTTGTTTGGGCAGTCACGCATCATATGGCCATATCCCTTGCACCAATGACATTGTATGTTGCTTGTTCTACCGGTCGATGCCACGGATGAAGTACTCGCAGCTGGCTTTTGCGCTGTCTTCGCGACTGAATTGGTGGGGGCAGCTCGAGTCTTGTCACTAGATGATGGCGTAGGAGTACATGTAGACGGAGTTGTAGACGTGCGCTGCTGCCATGAACTAGCTTTCCCTACAGAAACATTAGTCCCTGCGCTAGCACGTCGTCCCTGCACTTCCCGTTCAGCTTTACAAGCAAGATGAAACAGTTTGGTTACGTTATTGTATTCTTTGTAAGCGAGGATATCCTGAATTTCCCGATTTAACCCACCTAAAAATCTAGCCATAGCAGGTTCCTCATCCTCCTCTAATTTACAATGCAACATACCCGTTTGTAATTCCTGATAGTATTCTTCTACACTTTTAGAACCTTGTCTCAATTGCTGCAACTTATTTATCATATCACGGGCATAGTAAGATGGAACAAATCTAGCTCTCATGGCTCGTTTCAGCGCATCCCAAGTTTTAGGTATGTTATTAGGGTTTTTCTTGCCATATTCGATCCACCAAACAGAAGCAAAATCTGTGAACTCACTAGTAGCAGCCCTAACACGTGTGTTCTCAGGAAATTCATGGCATGCAAACTTTTGATCAACAGCAATCTCCCAAGTAATGTATGCATCATTTGGTATCAGAGCTGGACCCTTGTTTAAGGGGGTGGGAATGATGAGGACATCCTCCGCTATTACCCGCTGGCAAAGACGCAACAAAAAAAGGGCCAAGTGGCCTAGTTGTAGTCGGGCGGCGACCGTGTGAGCCTCTGAATAATCCCACCTTGCTTAGCTTGGGAGGAGGAAGCCACCTTAAAAGAGAGAGCCACCCTTCCCCTATCGGACTAGTCTTTTAGGGATATTGGGCCTTTCCCTGAGTGGGTGTGCATAAGAACTGTTGGGGTCCGAGCAACCTTAATTTATTGGGCCTCCGCCAACCCTACCTGGGCCGGATGTATCATCGGGTGCATACAAAAGGATTTCCAAGCCTATGCTACATTTGACGCAAACTGTGCACCTATGTTACATCAAGAATAGCCCTATGTCCGAAAGGACTGTAATGAGCTTCAAATTGAGCCTCGTCACCTAGTGGTACCATCGGGTGCGTCCAAAATGATTTCTGAGCCAACGGTACGTCTAGCGCAAATCATGCACCAATCTTGCATAGACACTAACGCCATCCCCAAATGAAAAGAAGTGAGATTCCACGCCACCCATGTCACCTAGGCGTTCCATCGGGTGCGTCCAAAATGATGTTCGAGCATATGGTACATTTGACGTAAACCGTGCACCTGTCTTGCATAAAGATTAGCACTATGTCTAAAAGGACCGAAACAAGCTTCCACTTGAGCCTCGTCACGTAGTGGTACTATTGGGTGCGTCCAAAATGATTTATGAGCCTATGGCACTTCCAGCGCAAACCATGCACCTATCTTGCACTGACACTAAATTTTTTTGTAAATGGGAAGAAGTGAGATTCCTCATGACCCACGTCACCAAGGAGTTCCATCGAGTACGTCCAAAACGATTTTCAAGCCTTGGTACGTTCCAAGCAAACCATGCACCTATCTTATGTCAAGATTAGCACTATCTCCAAACAGATCGAAACAAGCTTTCACTTGAATCTTGTCACCTAGGAGTACCATCGGGTGCGTCCAAAATGATTTCTGAGTTGATGGTATGTTTGGCGCAAATCGTGCACCAATCCTACACCCACACTAACACAGTCTCCAAAGAGAAACAAGTGAGATTCCACATAACCCACATCACCTAGGAGTTCCATTAGGTGCGTACAAAAGGATTTTCGAGCCTATGGTACATTCGATGCAAATCGTGCACCTATTTTGCATCAAGGTTAGCACTATGTCCGAAAGGACCGTAACGAGCTTCCACTTGAGCCTCGTCACCTAGTGGTACATCGAGTGTGACCAAAACGATTTTTGAGCCTACGGTACGTCTAGCGCAAATCATGCACCTAACTTGCACAAACACTGACGTTGTCTCCAAACGAAAAGAACTGAGATTCCACATCACCCACATCATGTAGGAGTTCCATTTGGTGCGTCCAAAATGATGTTGGAGCCTATGGTATGTTCAATGCAAACCATGCACCTATCTTGAGTCAAGATTAGCCCTATCTCCAAATGGACCTAAACGAGCTTTCACTTGAGCCTCGTCACCTAGGAGTACCATCGGGTATGTCCAAAATGATTTCTGAGCCGATGGTATGTTATGAAGCAAACTGTGCACCAATCTAGCCCTGACACTAATACTGTCTCCAAAGAGAAACAAGTGACATTCCACATGATCCACATCACCTAGGAGTTCCATCGGGTGCGTCCAAAATGATTTCCGAGCCTATGGTACATTCAACCGTGCACTCGACGTAAACCGTGCATCTATCTTGCGTCAAGATTAGCATTATCCAAAAGGACCGAAACAAGCTTCCACTTGAGCCTCGTCACCTAGTGGTGCCATCGGGTGTGTCCAAAATGATTTTATGAGCCTATGGCACTTCCAGCGCAAACCATGCACCTATCTTGACTAACACTAAAATTGTCTCTAAATGGAAAGAAGTGAGATTCCTCATGACCCACGTCACCTAGGAGTTTGATCGAGTGCGTCCAAAACGATGTCGGAGCCTACGGTACATTCCACGCAAACCGTGCACCTATCTTGTGCCAAGATTAGCGCTATCTCAAAACTGACCGAAACAAGCTTTCACTTGAGCCTTATCACCTAAGAGTACCATTGGGTGCGTCCAAAATGATTTCTGAGCCGATGGTACGTTTGGCGCAAACCGTACACCAATCTTGCACCCACACTAACACAGTCTCCAAAGAGAAACAAGTGAGATTCCACATGACCCACATCACCGAGGAGTTCCATCAGGTGTGTACAAAACGATTTCCGAGCCTATGGTACATTCGATGCAAACTGTGCACCTATGTTGCGTCAAGATTAGCACTATGTTCGAAAGGACCATAGCGAGCTTCCACTTGAGCCTCGTCACCTAGTGGTGCCATCGGATGCGTCCAAAATGATTTATGCGCCTATGGCACTTCCAGCACAAACCTTGCACCTATCTTGCGTTGACACTAAAACTATCTCTAAATGGAAAGAAGTAAGATTCCTCATGACCCACGTCACCTAGGAGTTCCATCGAGTGCGTCCAAAACGATGTCTGAGCCTATGGTATGTTCCACGTAAACCGTGCACCTATCTTGTGTCAAGATTAGCACAATCTCCAAACAGACGAAATGAGCTTCCACTTGAGCCTTGTCAACTAGGAGTACCATCAGGTGCATCCAAAACTATTTCTGAGCCTATGGTACGTTTTTTGCAAACTGTGCACCTATCTTGCATTGACACTAACACTATGTCCAAACAGACCGAAGTGAAATTCCACAGGACCCACGTCAACTAGGAGTGCCATCATGCGCGTCCAAAATGATTTCTAAGCCTTTGGTACGTGTGGCGCAAATTGTGCACCTAACTTGCATCGAAAGTACACTGTCTCCAAACAGACCAAAGTGAGAATCCACATGACCAACATCACCTATGAGTTCCATCTGGTGAGTCCAAAATGATTTTCGAGCCTATGGTACGTTCGGTGGAAACCGTGCACGTATCTTGCTTGAAGATTAGCACTATCTCCAAACGGACCGGAATGAGCTTCTACTTGAGGCTCGTCATCTAGGAGTACCATCGGGTGTGTCAAAAATGATTTCTGAGCCTATGGTATGTTTGGTGTAGACCGTGCACCTATCTTGCATCGACACAAATACTTTCTCCAAATGGACCAAAGCGAGATTCCACATGACCCACGTCACCTAGGAGTACCATCGGGCGCGTCCAAAATGATTTCTAAGCCTATGGTACATGTGGCGGAAATCATGCACCTAAGTTGCACCGACAGTAACACTGTCTCCAAACAGACCAAAGCGAGATTCCACATGAGCGACGTCACCTAGGAGTTCCACCTGGTGCGTCCAAAATGATTTCTAAGCCTGTGACATGTTTAGCGAAAACCGTGCTCCTATCTTGCGTCAAGATTAGCACTATCTCCAAACAGAACCAAACATGCTTCCTAATTGAGCCTTGTCACCTTGGAGTAGCATTGGGTGCATCCAAAATGATTTATGAGCCTATGATACGTTTGCCACAAATTATGCACCTATCTTGCACCAACACTAACACTATCTCCAAATGGACCAAAGCGAGATTCACCAAGCAGTTCCATGGGGTTCATCCAAAATGATTTCCAAGCCTATGGTACGCTCAACGGAAACCGTGCACCTATCTTGTGTCAAGATTAGAATTATCTCCAAATAGATCGAAACAAGCTTCTAGTTGAGCCTCGTCACCTAGGAGTACCAACGGGTGCGTCCAAAATGATATATAAGCCTAGGGTACTTTTGGCGCAAACTTTGCACCTATCTTTCACTGACACTAACACATTCGCCAAACAGACCAAAGCGAGATTGCATATGACCCACGTCACCTAGGAGTTCCATCGAGTGCATCAAAAATGATTTCCAAGCCTTATGGTACATTTGGCGCAAACTGTGCACCTATCTTGCATGAAGATTAGCACTATGTCTGAAAGGGGACTGTAACGAGCTTCCACTTGAGCCTCGTCACCTAGTGGTACCATCAAGTGTGTCCAAAATGATTTTTGAGCCTACGGTACATCTAGCGTAAATCGTGCACCTAACTTGCATAGACACTAACGTTGTCTCCAAACGTACCGAAGCGAGATTTCGCATGACCCACGTCACCTAGGAGTTCCATCGGGTACATCCAAAATGATTTCTAAGCCTATGGTATGCTAGGTAGAAACCGTGCACCCATCTTGCATCTAGATCAGCACAATCTCCAAATAGACCAAACGAGCTTCCACTTGAGCCTCGTCAAATAGGAGTACCATCGGGTGTGTCCAAAACTATTTCTTACCCTATGGTACGTTTTGCGCAAACCGTGCACCTATCTTGCACTGACACTAACACTGTCTCCAAATAGACCAAAGCGAGATTCAACATGACCCATGTCACCTAGGAGTACCATCGGGCATGTCCAAAACGATTTATGAGCCTATAGTACATGTGGCACAAATCGTGCACCTAAGTTGCACAGACAGTAACCCTGTCTCCTAACGGACCAAAGCGAGATTCCACATGACCCACATTTCCTATGAGTTGCTTCGGGTGCATCCAAAATGATTTTCAAGCCTATGGTACATTCAGTGGAAACTGTGCACCTATCTTGGGTCAAGATTAGCACTATCTCCAAAAGGGCCTAAACAAGCTTCCACTTGAGCCTTCTCACCTAGGAGTACCACCGGGTTTGTCAAAAATGATTTATGAGCCAATGGTACGTTTGGCACAAATGGTGCACCTATCTTGCACCAACACTAACATTGTCTACAAACGGACTGAATCGTGATTCCACATGACCCACATCACCTTAGATTTCTATCGGGTGTGTCCAAAATGATTTCAGAGCCTATGGCATGTTCGACACAAACCATGCACCTATCTAGCGTCTAGATTAGCACTATTACCAAATGGACCCAAACAAGATTTCACTTGAGCCTCATCGCCTATGGGTACCATCGGGTGCGTCTAAAACGATTTCTGAGCCCAAGGTAACTTTGGTGCAAATCATGTACCTATCTTGCACTGACACTAACATTGTCTCCAAACAGACTGGAACAAGATTCCACGTGACCCATGTCACTAAGGAGTTCCATCGGGTGTGTCCAAATGATTTTCGAGCCTATGGTATGTTTAACACAAACAGTGTACCTATCTTGCGTCAAGATTAGCACTATGTCCAAATGGATAGGAATGGACTTCCAATTGAGCCTCGCCACCTAGGAGTACCATCATGTGCATCCAAAATGATTTCCACACCTATGGTACGTTTGGCGCAAACCATGCACCTATCTTGCACTAACACTAACACTCTCTCCAAATAGAGCAAAGTGAGATTCCATATGACCCACGTCACCTAGGAGTTCCATCGGGTGCGTCCAAAATAATTTCTAGGCCTTATGGTACATTTAGTGCAAATCATGCTCCTATCTTGCGTCAAGATTAGCACTATCTCCAAATAAACACAAACAAGCTTCCACTTGAGCCTCGTCACCTAGTGGTGCCATCGGATGCGTCCAAAATGATTTATGAGCCTATGGCGCTTCCGGCACAACCCTTGCACCTATCTTGCATTGATACTAAAACTATTTCTGAATGGAAAGAAGTGAGATTCCTCATGACCCACGTCACCTAGGAGTTCCATCGAGTGCGTCCAAAATGATGTCCGAGCCTATGGTACGTTCCACGTAAACCGTGCACCTATCTTGTGTCAAGATTAGCACAATCTCCAAACAAACGAAATGAGCTTCCACTTGAGCCTTGTCAACTAGGAGTACCATCAGGTGCATCCAAAACTATTTCTGAGCCTATGGTACGTTTTTTGCAAACTGTGCACCTATCTTGCACTGACACTAACACTATGTCCAAACAGACCAAACGAGCATCCACTTGAGCCTCATCAACCAGGAGTACCATTAGATGTGACCAAAACTATTTCTAAGCCTATGGTACGTTTGGCGCAAACCGTGCACCTATGTTGCACCGACAGTAACACTGTCTCCAAATAGACCGAAGAGAGATTCCACATGACCCATGTCACCTAGGAGTTCCATGGGGTGCGTCCCAAATGATTTTTGAGCCTTATGGTACATTCAGCGCAAGGCGTGCACCTATCCTGCGTCAAGGTTAGCACTATCTCTAAATGGATCCAAACAAGCTTCCAGTTAAGCCTCATCACCTAGGAGTACCATAGGGTGCATTCAAAATGATTTCTAAGCCTATCGTATGTTTGCCGCAAACTGTGACCATATCCTCGCTGCACCATATCCTTCCTTTTTTTTAACACCATCAAAATCTGATTTGGGTATACACAGAAACATCTGAGTTGCTAGCTCTATTCTTATTACTCCTTGAAAAGAAAGAGAAATATATTACAAGTTGCTTTTCTGAAATCTGATTTGTCAAGTTTCAGAATTGTTCTAGTTGTGCAAAGTAAAAGAAAACAAGAAGAAAAAAATCAGAAAGGAAATAAAAGAAAAAGAAAGAGAAAGAGAAAAGAAAGAAAAGAATCTTTTATTTCATCTTACTTGTAAAGCTGAAAGGGAAGTACAGGGACGACATGCTAGTGTTAGGACTATTTTTTCTACAGGAAAGACTACTTCGGGGCACCCACGCACAACGTTTACTCCTACTGGACGTTTCCCTCCGCCATCTTCTTCACCAAGTCGAGCAGCCCCTCCTAGTGACAAGTCACATGCTCCTTCCACTCATTCAGCAGCAAAGACTATCCAAAGCCAATGACAAGTGCTTCTTCAGTTGCACCAACAGGTAGAACAAGAGACGTGCAATGCCATCAGTGCAAGGGCTATGAACATGTGCAGCGTGATTGTCCTAGCAAGCATGTTTTGATTGTTAAAGATGATGGTGAGTATTCCTCTGCTAGTGATTTTGATGAAGATACACATGCTTTGCTTGCTGCTGACCATGCAGGTAGTGAGGAACAACAAGAAGAGCATATTGGTGTAGACGATGCAGAGCGCTATGAAAGTCTCATTGTGCAGCGTGTGCTTAGTACGCAAATGGAGAAGGCAGAACAAAACCAGCGACATACTTTATTTCAAACAAAATGTGTTGTTAAAGAACGTTCTTGCCGCATGATCATTGATGGAGGTAGCTGCAACAACTTGGCTAGCAGCGACATGGTCGCGAAGCTTGCACTTAGCGCCAACCCGCACCCACATCCATACTACATCCAATGGCTAAACAACAGTGGTAAGGCAAAGGTAACTAGACTGGTGCGAATTAATTTTCTTATTGGATCATATCATGATGTTGTTGAATGTGATGTTGTGCCTATGCAAGCTTGTAATATTCTGCTCGGTAGACCATGGCAATTTGATAAGGATTCTATGCATCATGGTAGGTCAAACCAGTACTCTTTTATGCACCATGATAGGAAAATTGTGCTACAATATATGCCTCCTGAAGCTATTGTGAAAGATGATGTTGCTAAAGTTAGCAAACTTAAATCTCAGGAGCATGCTAATAGTGAGAACCATATAGATGCAAAGGAACTTGTAAAGCAAGGAAACAAAAATACCAAATCTGCTTTCAATAAGAAAAATGAGATAACTTTGAAAGGATCATGTTTTCTAGCCACTAGATCTGATGTTAATGAATTAATTGCCTCCACTTCAGATTGCTATGCCTTAGTATGCAAAGATGCTTTGATTTCACTTCATGATATGCAACATTCTTTGCCCCCTGCTGTGTCTAACATTTTGCAGGAGTATTCTGATGTGTTTCCATGTGAAATTCCCTGGGGCTTCCACCAATTTGTGGGATTGAGCACCAGATTGACCTCATCCCTAGTGCTTCATTACCCAACCATGCACCGTACCAGACAAATCCAGAGGAAACGAAAGAGATTCAACGCTAAGTGCAAGAACTACTCGACAAAGGTTATGTGCATGAGTCGCTTAGTCCTTGTGCTGTCCTAATGATTTTAGTGCCTAAGAAAGACGGAACATGGCATTTGTGTGTGGACTATAGAGCAATTAATAATATCACCATTCAATACCGTCATCCCATTCCACGCTTAGATGATATGCTTGATGAATTGAGTGGTGCTACTTTATTTTCAAAGGTTGATTTATGTAGTGGATACCACCAGATTCGTATGAAATTGGGAGATGAATGGAAACTGCTTTTAAAACTAAGTTTGGTTTATAAGAGTGGTTAGTTATGCCTTTTGGATTAACTAATGCACCTAGCACTTCATGAGGTTAATGAATGAGGTTTTACGTGCTTTTATTGGCAAATTTGTGGTGGTATATTTTGATGATATATTGATTTATAGCACATCTGTGGATGAGCAACTTGATCACTTGCATGTTGTTTTTAATGCTCTGAGAAGTGCACCTTTTGCACAGATCGAGTTTCTTTTCTTGGCTATGTTGTCACTCCACAGGGGATTGAGGTTGATAAAGCCAAGGGTGAAGCTATACAAGGATGGCCTAGACCACAGAGTATCACATAGGAAGCGCATGGAGGGGGCTTGATGGGGCATTTTGGAGCAAAGAAAATGGAAGACATACTTGCTGGTCATTTCTTTCAACCAAGGATGAGGAGAGACGTGGAAAGATTTATTACTCGCTGCATGACATGTCAAAAGGCTAAGTCACGTTTAAATGAACAAAATTTGAAGCCATATTTGGGTGAGGGAGATGAGCATGAGTCGAGGACGACACAAATGCAAGAAAGGGAGGATGATGAGGACATCAACACCATCTATATATCCACAACTACACCATCGCAAACATCGCTTGGTCCTATTACTCGTGCCTATGGCCGTCAACTCAACCATCAGGTGAGTTCGTTCTTGAGTTCTTGTTCACCTTATTTAGACCATGGAAACCCGTGGCCTTTTGCTTTGCTCAGGAATAATGGAAAGGAACCACAAGGAAACATTATTCGCGAGGGGTGAATTCGGACTGCAGAATAACACCAACTTGTGACTGTCACCAAGACTACATATGGAATCCGATTTGGACCATAGCAGTTTGATAAGGATTCTATGCATCATGGTAGGTCAAACCAGTACTCTTTTTATGCACCATGATAGGAAAATTGTGCTACAATATATGCCTCCTGAAGCTATTGTGAAAGATGATGTTGCTAAAGTTAGCAAACTTAAATCTCAGGAGCATGCTAATAGTGAGAACCATATAGCTGCAAAGGAACTTGTAAAGCAAGGAAACAAAGTACCAAATCTGCTCTCAATAAGAAAAATGAGATAACTTTGAAAGGATCATGTTTTCTAGCCACTAGATCTGATGTTAATGAATTAATTGCCTCCACTTCAGATTGCTATGCCTTAGTGTGCAAAGATGCTTTGATTTCACTTCATGATATGCAACATTCTTAGCCCCCTGCTGTGTCTAACATTTTGCAGGAGTATTCTGATGTGTTTCCATGTGAAATTCCCGTAGGGCTTCCACCAATTTGTGGGATTGAGCACCAGATTGACCTCATCCCTAGTGCTTCATTATCCAACCGTGCACCGTACCGGACAAATCCAGAGGAAACAAAAGAGATTCAACGCTAAGTGCAAGAACTACTCGACAAAGGTTATGTGCGTGAGTCGCTTAGTCCTTGTGCTGTCCCAATGATTTTAGTGCCTAAGAAAGACGGAACATGGCATTTGTGTGTGGACTATAGAGCAATTAATAATATCACCATTCAATACCGTCATCCCATTCCACGCTTAGATGATATGCTTGATGAATTGAGTGGTGCTACTTTATTTTCAAAGGTTGATTTATGTAGTGGATACCACCAGATTCGTATGAAATTGGGAGATGAATGGAAAACTGCTTTTAAAACTAAGTTCGGTTTATAAGAGTGGTTAGTTATGCCTTTTGGATTAACTAATGCACCTAGCACTTCATGAGGTTAATGAATGAGGTTTTACGTGCTTTTATTGGCAAATTTGTGGTGGTATATTTTGATGATATATTGATTTATAGCACATCTATGGATGAGCATCTTGATCACTTGCATGTTGTTTTTAATGCTCTGAGAAGTGCACCTTTTGCACAGATCGAGTTTCTTTTCTTGGCTATGTTGTCACTCCACAGGGGATTGAGGTTGATAAAGCCAAGGGTGAAGCTATACAAGGATGGCATGACCATAGAGTATCACATAGGAAGCGCATGGATGGGGCTTGATGGTGCATTTTGGAGCAAAGAAAATGGAAGACATACTTGCTGGTCATTTCTTTCGACCAAGGATGAGGAGAGACGTGGAAAGATTTGTTGCTCGCTGCATGACATGTCAAAAGGCTAAGTCACGTTTAAATCCACACGATTTGAAGCCATATTTGGGTGAGGGAGATGAGCATGAGTCGAGGACGACTCAAATGCAAGAAAGGGAGGATGATGAGGACATCAACACCATCTATATATCCACAACTACACCATCGCAAACATCGCTTGGTCCTATTACTCGTGCCTATGGCCGTCAACTCAACCATCAGGTGAGTTCGTTCTTGAGTTCTTGTTCACCTTATTTAGACCATGGAAACCCGTGGCCTTTTGTTTTGCTCAGGAATAATGGAAAGGAACCACAAGGAAACATTATTCGCGAGGGGTGAATTCGGACTGCAGAATAACACCAACTTGTGACTGTCACCAAGACTACATATGGAATCCGATTTGGACCATGGCAGTTTGATAAGGATTCTATGCATCATGGTAGGTCAAACCAGTACTCTTTTTATGCACCATGATAGGAAAATTGTGCTACAATATATGCCTCCTGAAGCTATTGTGAAAGATGGTGTTGCTAAAGTTAGCAAACTTAAATCTCAGGAGCATGCCAATAGTGAGAACCATATAGCTGCAAAGGAACTTGTAAAGCAAGGAAACAAAGTACCAAATCTGCTCTCAATAAGAAAAATGAGATAACTTTGAAAGGATCATGTTTTCTAGCCACTAGATCTGATGTTAATGAATTAATTGCCTCCACTTCAGATTGCTATGCCTTAGTGTGCAAAGATGCTTTGATTTCACTTCATGATATGCAACATTCTTAGCCCCCTGCTGTGTCTAACATTTTGCAGGAGTATTCTGATGTGTTTCCATGTGAAATTCCCCTAGGGCTTCCACCAATTTGTGGGATTGAGCACCAGATTGACCTCATCCCTAGTGCTTCATTACCCAACCGTGCACCGTACCGGACAAATCCAGAGGAAACGAAAGAGATTCAACGCTAAGTGCAAGAACTACTCGACAAAGGTTATGTGCGTGAGTCGCTTAGTCCTTGTGCTGTCCCAATGATTTTAGTGCCTAAGAAAGACGGAACATGGCATTTGTGTGTGGACTATAGAGCAATTAATAATATCACCATTCAATACCGTCATCCCATTCCACGCTTAGATGATATGCTTGATGAATTGAGTGGTGCTACTTTATTTTCAAAGGTTGATTTATGTAGTGGATACCACCAGATTCGTATGAAATTGGGAGATGAATGGAAAACTGCTTTTAAAACTATGTTCGGTTTATAAGAGTGGTTAGTTATGCCTTTTGGATTAACTAATGCACCTAGCACTTCATGAGGTTAATGAATGAGGTTTTACGTGCCTTTATTGGCAAATTTGTGGTGGTATATTTTGATGATATATTGATTTATAGCACATCTATGGATGAGCATCTTGATCACTTGCATGTTGTTTTTAATGCTCTGAGAAGTGCACCTTTTGCACAGATCGAGTTTCTTTTCTTGGCTATGTTGTCACTCCACAGGGGATTGAGGTTGATAAAGCCAAGGGCGAAGCTATACAAGGATGGCCTAGACCATAGAGTATCACATAGGAAGCGCATGGATGGGGCTTGATGGTGCATTTTGGAGCAAAGAAAATGGAAGACATACTTGCTGGTCATTTCTTTCGACCAAGGATGAGGAGAGACGTGGAAAGATTTGTTGCTCGCTGCATGACATGTCAAAAGGCTAAGTCACGTTTAAATCCACACGATTTGAAGCCATATTTGGGTGAGGGAGATGAGCATGAGTCGAGGACGACTCAAATGCAAGAAAGGGAGGATGATGAGGACATCAACACCATCTATATATCCACAACTACACCATCGCAAACATCGCTTGGTCCTATTACTCGTGCCTATGGCTGTCAACTCAACCATCAGGTGAGTTCGTTCTTGAGTTCTTGTTCACCTTATTTAGACCATGGAAACCCGTGGCCTTTTGTTTTGCTCAGGAATAATGGAAAGGAACCACAAGGAAACATTATTCGCGAGGGGTGAATTCGGACTGCAGAATAACACCAACTTGTGACTGTCACCAAGACTACATATGGAATCCGATTTGGACCACGGCAGTTTGATAAGGATTCTATGCATCATGGTAGGTCAAACCAGTACTCTTTTTATGCACCATGATAGGAAAATTGTGCTACAATATATGCCTCCTGAAGCTATTGTGAAAGATGGTGTTGCTAAAGTTAGCAAACTTAAATCTCAGGAGCATGCCAATAGTGAGAACCATATAGCTGCAAAGGAACTTGTAAAGCAAGGAAACAAAGTACCAAATCTGCTCTCAATAAGAAAAATGAGATAACTTTGAAAGGATCATGTTTTCTAGCCACTAGATCTGATGTTAATGAATTAATTGCCTCCACTTCAGATTGCTATGCCTTAGTGTGCAAAGATGCTTTGATTTCACTTCATGATATGCAACATTCTTAGCCCCCTGCTGTGTCTAACATTTTGCAGGAGTATTCTGATGTGTTTCCATGTGAAATTCCCCTAGGGCTTCCACCAATTTGTGGGATTGAGCACCAGATTGACCTCATCCCTAGTGCTTCATTACCCAACCGTGCACCGTACCGGACAAATCCAGAGGAAACAAAAGAGATTCAACGCTAAGTGCAAGAACTACTCGACAAAGGTTATGTGCGTGAGTCGCTTAGTCCTTGTGCTGTCCCAATGTTTTAGTGCCTAAGAAAGACGGAACATGGCATTTGTGTGTGGACTATAGAGCAATTAATAATATCACCATTCAATACCGTCATCCCATTCCACGCTTAGATGATATGCTTGATGAATTGAGTGGTGCTACTTTATTTTCAAAGGTTGATTTATGTAGTGGATACCACCAGATTCGTATGAAATTGGGAGATGAATGGAAAACTGCTTTTAAAACTATGTTCGGTTTATAAGAGTGGTTAGTTATGCCTTTTGGATTAACTAATGCACCTAGCACTTCATGAGGTTAATGAATGAGGTTTTACGTGCTTTTATTGGCAAATTTGTGGTGGTATATTTTGATGATATATTGATTTATAGCACATCTATGGATGAGCATCTTGATCACTTGCATGTTGTTTTTAATGCTCTGAGAAGTGCACCTTTTGCACAGATCGAGTTTCTTTTCTTGGCTATGTTGTCACTCCACAGGGGATTGAGGTTGATAAAGCCAAGGGTGAAGCTATACAAGGATGGCCTGGACCACAGAGTATCACATAGAAAGCGCATGGAGGGGGCTTGATGGGGCATTTTGGAGCAAAGAAAATGGAAGACATACTTGCTGGTCATTTCTTTCGACCAAGGATGAGGAGAGACGTGGAAAGATTTGTTGCTCGCTGCATGACATGTCAAAAGGCTAAGTCACATTTAAATCCACACGATTTGAAGCCATATTTGGGTGAGGGAGATGAGCATGAGTCGAGAACGACTCAAATGCAAGAAACGGAGGATGATGAGGACATCAACACCATCGCAAACATCGCTTGGTCCTATTACTCGTGCCTATGGCCGTCAACTCAACCATCAGGTGAGTTCGTTCTTGAGTTCTTGTTCACCTTATTTAGACCATGGAAACCCGTGGACTTTTGTTTTGCTCAGGAATAATGGAAAGGAACCACAAGGAAACATTATTCGTGAGGGGTGAATTCGGACTGCAGAATAACACCAACTTGTGACTGTCACCAAGACTTCATATGGAATCCGATTTGGACCATGGCAATTTGATAAGGATTCTATGCATCATGGTAGGTCAAACTAGTACTCTTTTATGCACCATGATAGGAAAATTGTGCTACAATATATGCCTCCTGAAGCTATTGTGAAAGATGATGTTGCTAAAGTTAGCAAACTTAAATCTCAGGAGCATGCTAATAGTGAGAACCATATAGCTGCAAAGGAACTTGTAAAGCAAGGAAACAAAAATACCAAATCTGCTCTCAATAAGAAAAATGAGATAACTTTGAAAGGATCATGTTTTCTAGCCACTAGATCTGATGTTAATGAATTAATTGCCTCCACTTCAGATTGCTATGCCTTAGTGTGCAAAGATGCTTTGATTTCACTTCATGATATGCAACATTCTTTGCCCCCTGCTGTGTCTAACATTTTGCAGGAGTATTCTGATGTGTTTCCATGTGAAATTCCCCTGGGGCTTCCACCAATTTGTGGGATTGAGCACCAGATTGACCTCATCCCTAGTGCTTCATTACCCAACCGTCCACCGTACCGAACAAATCCAGAGGAAACGAAAGAGATTCAACGCTAAGTGCAAGAACTACTCGACAAAGGTTATGTGCGTGAGTCGCTTAGTCCTTGTGCTGTCCCAATGATTTTAGTGCCTAAGAAAGACGGAACATGGCATTTGTGTGTGGACTATAGAGCAATTAATAATATCACCATTCAATACCGTCATCCCATTCCACGCTTAGATGATATGCTTGATGAATTGAGTGGTGCTACTTTATTTTCAAAGGTTGATTTATGTAGTGGATACCACCAGATTCGTATGAAATTGGGAGATGAATGGAAAACTGCTTTTAAAACTATGTTCGGTTTATAAGAGTGGTTAGTTATGCCTTTTGGATTAACTAATGCACCTAGCACTTCATGAGGTTAATGAATGAGGTTTTACGTGCTTTTATTGGCAAATTTGTGGTGGTATATTTTGATGATATATTGATTTATAGCACATCTATGGATGAGCATCTTGATCACTTGCATGTTGTTTTTAATGCTCTGAGAAGTGCACCTTTTGCACAGATCGAGTTTCTTTTCTTGGCTATGTTGTCACTCCACAGGGGATTGAGGTTGATAAAGCCAAGGGTGAAGCTATACAAGGATGGCCTGGACCACAGAGTATCACATAGAAAGCGCATGGAGGGGGCTTGATGGGGCATTTTGGAGCAAAGAAAATGGAAGACATACTTGCTGGTCATTTCTTTCGACCAAGGATGAGGAGAGACGTGGAAAGATTTGTTGCTCGCTGCATGACATGTCAAAAGGCTAAGTCACATTTAAATCCACACGATTTGAAGCCATATTTGGGTGAGGGAGATGAGCATGAGTCGAGAACGACTCAAATGCAAGAAACGGAGGATGATGAGGACATCAACACCATCGCAAACATCGCTTGGTCCTATTACTCGTGCCTATGGCCGTCAACTCAACCATCAGGTGAGTTCGTTCTTGAGTTCTTGTTCACCTTATTTAGACCATGGAAACCCGTGGACTTTTGTTTTGCTCAGGAATAATGGAAAGGAACCACAAGGAAACATTATTCGTGAGGGGTGAATTCGGACTGCAGAATAACACCAACTTGTGACTGTCACCAAGACTTCATATGGAATCCGATTTGGACCATGGCAATTTGATAAGGATTCTATGCATCATGGTAGGTCAAACTAGTACTCTTTTATGCACCATGATAGGAAAATTGTGCTACAATATATGCCTCCTGAAGCTATTGTGAAAGATGATGTTGCTAAAGTTAGCAAACTTAAATCTCAGGAGCATGCTAATAGTGAGAACCATATAGCTGCAAAGGAACTTGTAAAGCAAGGAAACAAAAATACCAAATCTGCTCTCAATAAGAAAAATGAGATAACTTTGAAAGGATCATGTTTTCTAGCCACTAGATCTGATGTTAATGAATTAATTGCCTCCACTTCAGATTGCTATGCCTTAGTGTGCAAAGATGCTTTGATTTCACTTCATGATATGCAACATTCTTTGCCCCCTGCTGTGTCTAACATTTTGCAGGAGTATTCTGATGTGTTTCCATGTGAAATTCCCCTGGGGCTTCCACCAATTTGTGGGATTGAGCACCAGATTGACCTCATCCCTAGTGCTTCATTACCCAACCGTCCACCGTACCGAACAAATCCAGAGGAAACGAAAGAGATTCAACGCTAAGTGCAAGAACTACTCGACAAAGGTTATGTGCGTGAGTCGCTTAGTCCTTGTGCTGTCCCAATGATTTTAGTGCCTAAGAAAGACGGAACATGGCATTTGTGTGTGGACTATAGAGCAATTAATAATATCACCATTCAATACCGTCATCCCATTCCACGCTTAGATGATATGCTTGATGAATTGAGTGGTGCTACTTTATTTTCAAAGGTTGATTTATGTAGTGGATACCACCAGATTCGTATGAAATTGGGAGATGAATGGAAAACTGCTTTTAAAACTATGTTCGGTTTATAAGAGTGGTTAGTTATGCCTTTTGGATTAACTAATGCACCTAGCACTTCATGAGGTTAATGAATGAGGTTTTACGTGCTTTTATTGGCAAATTTGTGGTGGTATATTTTGATGATATATTGATTTATAGCACATCTATGGATGAGCATCTTGATCACTTGCATGTTGTTTTTAAATGCTCTGAGAAGTGCACCTTTTGCACAGATCGAGTTTCTTTTCTTGGCTATGTTGTCACTCCACAGGGGATTGAGGTTGATAAAGCCAAGGGTGAAGCTATACAAGGATGGCCTGGACCACAGAGTATCACATAGAAAGCGCATGGAGGGGGCTTGATGGGGCATTTTGGAGCAAAGAAAATGGAAGACATACTTGCTGGTCATTTCTTTCGACCAAGGATGAGGAGAGACGTGGAAAGATTTGTTGCTCGCTGCATGACATGTCAAAAGGCTAAGTCACATTTAAATCCACACGATTTGAAGCCATATTTGGGTGAGGGAGATGAGCATGAGTCGAGAACGACTCAAATGCAAGAAACGGAGGATGATGAGGACATCAACACCATCTATATATCCACAACTACACCATCGCAAACATCGCTTGGTCCTATTACTCGTGCCTATGGCCGTCAACTCAACCATCAGGTGAGTTCGTTCTTGAGTTCTTGTTCACCTTATTTAGACCATGGAAACCCGTGGACTTTTGTTTTGCTCAGGAATAATGGAAAGGAACCACAAGGAAACATTATTCACGAGGGGTGAATTCGGACTGCAGAATAACACCAACTTGTGACTGTCACCAAGACTTCATATGGAATCCGATTTGGACCATGGCAATTTGATAAGGATTCTATGCATCATGGTAGGTCAAACCAGTACTCTTTTATGCACCATGATAGGAAAATTGTGCTACAATATATGCCTCCTGAAGCTATTGTGAAAGATGATGTTGCTAAAGTTAGCAAACTTAAATCTCAGGAGCATGCTAATAGTGAGAACCATATAGCTGCAAAGGAACTTGTAAAGCAAGGAAACAAAAATACCAAATCGCTCTCAATAAGAAAAATGAGATAACTTTGAAAGGATCATGTTTTCTAGCCACTAGATCTGATGTTAATGAATTAATTGCCTCCACTTCAGATTGCTATGCCTTAGTGTGCAAAGATGCTTTGATTTCACTTCATGATATGCAACATTCTTTGCCCCATGCTGTGTCTAACATTTTGCAGGAGTATTCTGATGTTTTTCCATGTGAAATTCCCCTGGGGCTTCCACCAATTTGTGGGATTGAGCACCAGATTGACCTCATCCCTAGTGCTTCATTACCCAACCGTCCACCGTACCGAACAAATCCAGAGGAAACGAAAGAGATTCAACGCTAAGTGCAAGAACTACTCGACAAAGGTTATGTGCGTGAGTCGCTTAGTCCTTGTGCTGTCCCAATGATTTTAGTGCCTAAGAAAGACGGAACATGGCATTTGTGTGTGGACTATAGAGCAATTAATAATATCACCATTCAATACCGTCATCCCATTCCACGCTTAGATGATATGCTTGATGAATTGAGTGGTGCTACTTTATTTTCAAAGGTTGATTTATGTAGTGGATACCACCAGATTCGTATGAAATTGGGAGATGAATGGAAAACTGCTTTTAAAACTATGTTCGGTTTATAAGAGTGGTTAGTTATGCCTTTTGGATTAACTAATGCACCTAGCACTTCATGAGGTTAATGAATGAGGTTTTACGTGCTTTTATTGGCAAATTTGTGGTGGTATATTTTGATGATATATTGATTTATAGCACATCTATGGATGAGCATCTTGATCACTTGCATGTTGTTTTTAAATGCTCTGAGAAGTGCACCTTTTGCACAGATCGAGTTTCTTTTCTTGGCTATGTTGTCACTCCACAGGGGATTGAGGTTGATAAAGCCAAGGGTGAAGCTATACAAGGATGGCCTGGACCACAGAGTATCACATAGAAAGCGCATGGAGGGGGCTTGATGGGGCATTTTGGAGCAAAGAAAATGGAAGACATACTTGCTGGTCATTTCTTTCGACCAAGGATGAGGAGAGACGTGGAAAGATTTGTTGCTCGCTGCATGACATGTCAAAAGGCTAAGTCACATTTAAATCCACACGATTTGAAGCCATATTTGGGTGAGGGAGATGAGCATGAGTCGAGAACGACTCAAATGCAAGAAACGGAGGATGATGAGGACATCAACACCATCTATATATCCACAACTACACCATCGCAAACATCGCTTGGTCCTATTACTCGTGCCTATGGCCGTCAACTCAACCATCAGGTGAGTTCGTTCTTGAGTTCTTGTTCACCTTATTTAGACCATGGAAACCCGTGGACTTTTGTTTTGCTCAGGAATAATGGAAAGGAACCACAAGGAAACATTATTCGTGAGGGGTGAATTCGGACTGCAGAATAACACCAACTTGTGACTGTCACCAAGACTTCATATGGAATCCGATTTGGACCATGGCAATTTGATAAGGATTCTATGCATCATGGTAGGTCAAACTAGTACTCTTTTATGCACCATGATAGGAAAATTGTGCTACAATATATGCCTCCTGAAGCTATTGTGAAAGATGATGTTGCTAAAGTTAGCAAACTTAAATCTCAGGAGCATGCTAATAGTGAGAACCATATAGCTGCAAAGGAACTTGTAAAGCAAGGAAACAAAAATACCAAATCTGCTCTCAATAAGAAAAATGAGATAACTTTGAAAGGATCATGTTTTCTAGCCACTAGATCTGATGTTAATGAATTAATTGCCTCCACTTCAGATTGCTATGCCTTAGTGTGCAAAGATGCTTTGATTTCACTTCATGATATGCAACATTCTTTGCCCCCTGCTGTGTCTAACATTTTGCAGGAGTATTCTGATGTGTTTCCATGTGAAATTCCCCTGGGGCTTCCACCAATTTGTGGGATTGAGCACCAGATTGACCTCATCCCTAGTGCTTCATTACCCAACCGTCCACCGTACCGAACAAATCCAGAGGAAACGAAAGAGATTCAACGCTAAGTGCAAGAACTACTCGACAAAGGTTATGTGCGTGAGTCGCTTAGTCCTTGTGCTGTCCCAATGATTTTAGTGCCTAAGAAAGACGGAACATGGCATTTGTGTGTGGACTATAGAGCAATTAATAATATCACCATTCAATACCGTCATCCCATTCCACGCTTAGATGATATGCTTGATGAATTGAGTGGTGCTACTTTATTTTCAAAGGTTGATTTATGTAGTGGATACCACCAGATTCGTATGAAATTGGGAGATGAATGGAAAACTGCTTTTAAAACTATGTTCGGTTTATAAGAGTGGTTAGTTATGCCTTTTGGATTAACTAATGCACCTAGCACTTCATGAGGTTAATGAATGAGGTTTTACGTGCTTTTATTGGCAAATTTGTGGTGGTATATTTTGATGATATATTGATTTATAGCACATCTATGGATGAGCATCTTGATCACTTGCATGTTGTTTTTAATGCTCTGAGAAGTGCACCTTTTGCACAGATCGAGTTTCTTTTCTTGGCTATGTTGTCACTCCACAGGGGATTGAGGTTGATAAAGCCAAGGGTGAAGCTATACAAGGATGGCCTGGACCACAGAGTATCACATAGAAAGCGCATGGAGGGGGCTTGATGGGGCATTTTGGAGCAAAGAAAATGGAAGACATACTTGCTGGTCATTTCTTTCGACCAAGGATGAGGAGAGACGTGGAAAGATTTGTTGCTCGCTGCATGACATGTCAAAAGGCTAAGTCACATTTAAATCCACACGATTTGAAGCCATATTTGGGTGAGGGAGATGAGCATGAGTCGAGAACGACTCAAATGCAAGAAACGGAGGATGATGAGGACATCAACACCATCTATATATCCACAACTACACCATCGCAAACATCGCTTGGTCCTATTACTCGTGCCTATGGCCGTCAACTCAACCATCAGGTGAGTTCGTTCTTGAGTTCTTGTTCACCTTATTTAGACCATGGAAACCCGTGGACTTTTGTTTTGCTCAGGAATAATGGAAAGGAACCACAAGGAAACATTATTCACGAGGGGTGAATTCGGACTGCAGAATAACACCAACTTGTGACTGTCACCAAGACTTCATATGGAATCCGATTTGGACCATGGCAATTTGATAAGGATTCTATGCATCAGGGTAGGTCAAACCAGTACTCTTTTATGCACCATGATAGGAAAATTGTGCTACAATATATGCCTCCTGAAGCTATTGTGAAAGATGATGTTGCTAAAGTTAGCAAACTTAAATCTCAGGAGCATGCTAATAGTGAGAACCATATAGCTGCAAAGGAACTTGTAAAGCAAGGAAACAAAAATACCAAATCTGCTCTCAATAAGAAAAATGAGATAACTTTGAAAGGATCATGTTTTCTAGCCACTAGATCTGATGTTAATGAATTAATTGCCTCCACTTCAGATTGCTATGCCTTAGTGTGCAAAGATGCTTTGATTTCACTTCATGATATGCAACATTCTTTGCCCCATGCTGTGTCTAACATTTTGCAGGAGTATTCTGATGTGTTTCCATGTGAAATTCCCCTGGGGCTTCCACCAATTTGTGGGATTGAGCACCAGATTGACCTCATCCCTAGTGCTTCATTACCCAACCGTCCACCGTACCGAACAAATCCAGAGGAAACGAAAGAGATTCAACGCTAAGTGCAAGAACTACTCGACAAAGGTTATGTGCGTGAGTCGCTTAGTCCTTGTGCTGTCCCAATGATTTTAGTGCCTAAGAAAGACGGAACATGGCATTTGTGTGGACTATAGAGCAATTAATAATATCACCATTCAATACCGTCATCCCATTCCACGCTTAGATGATATGCTTGATGAATTGAGTGGTGCTACTTTATTTTCAAAGGTTGATTTATGTAATGGATACCACCAGATTCGTATGAAATTGGGAGATGAATGGAAAACCGCTTTTAAAACTAAGTTCGGTTTATAAGAGTGGTTAGTTATGCCTTTTGGATTAACTAATGCACCTAGCACTTCATGAGGTTAATGAATGAGGTTTTACGTGCTTTTATTGGCAAATTTGTGGTGGTATATTTTGATGATATATTGATTTATAGCACATCTATGGATGAGCATCTTGATCAC
Organism: Saccharum hybrid cultivar R570; assembly: GCA_038087645.1. Lineage (NCBI taxonomy): Eukaryota > Viridiplantae > Streptophyta > Magnoliopsida > Poales > Poaceae > Saccharum > Saccharum hybrid cultivar. The sequence continues at coordinate 14,483,626 of JAQSUU010000556.1, forward strand.
TTGCATGTTGTTTTTAATGCTCTGAGAAGTGCACCTTTTGCACAGATCGAGTTTCTTTTCTTGGCTATGTTGTCACTCCACAGGGGATTGAGGTTGATAAAGCCAACGGTGAAGCTATACAAGGATGGCCTAGACCACATAGTATCACATAGGAAGCGCATGGAGGGGGCTTGATGGGGCATTTTGGAGCAAAGAAAATGGAAGACATACTTGCTGGTCATTTCTTTCGACCAAGGATGAGGAGAGACGTGGAAAGATTTGTTGCTCGCTGCATGACATGTCAAAAGGCTAAGTCACGTTTAAATCCACACGATTTGAAGCCATATTTGGGTGAGGGAGATGAGCATGAGTCGAGGACGACTCAAATGCAAGAAAGGGAGGATGATGAGGACATCAACACCGTCTATATATCCACAACTACACCATCGCAAACATCGCTTGGTCCTATTACTCGTGCCTATGGCCGTCAACTCAACCATCAGGTGAGTTCGTTCTTGAGTTCTTGTTCACCTTATTTAGACCATGGAAACCCGTGGACTTTTGTTTTGCTCAGGAATAATGGAAAGGAACCACAAGGAAACATTATTCACGAGGGGTGAATTCGGACTGCAGAATAACACCAACTTGTGACTGTCACCAAGACTTCATATGGAATCCGATTTGGACCATGGCAATTTGATAAGGATTCTATGCATCAGGGTAGGTCAAACCAGTACTCTTTTATGCACCATGATAGGAAAATTGTGCTACAATATATGCCTCCTGAAGCTATTGTGAAAGATGATGTTGCTAAAGTTAGCAAACTTAAATCTCAGGAGCATGCTAATAGTGAGAACCATATAGCTGCAAAGGAACTTGTAAAGCAAGGAAACAAAAATACCAAATCTGCTCTCAATAAGAAAAATGAGATAACTTTGAAAGGATCATGTTTTCTAGCCACTAGATCTGATGTTAATGAATTAATTGCCTCCACTTCAGATTGCTATGCCTTAGTGTGCAAAGATGCTTTGATTTCACTTCATGATATGCAACATTCTTTGCCCCATGCTGTGTCTAACATTTTGCAGGAGTATTCTGATGTGTTTCCATGTGAAATTCCCCTGGGGCTTCCACCAATTTGTGGGATTGAGCACCAGATTGACCTCATCCCTAGTGCTTCATTACCCAACCGTCCACCGTACCGAACAAATCCAGAGGAAACGAAAGAGATTCAACGCTAAGTGCAAGAACTACTCGACAAAGGTTATGTGCGTGAGTCGCTTAGTCCTTGTGCTGTCCCAATGATTTTAGTGCCTAAGAAAGACGGAACATGGCATTTGTGTGGACTATAGAGCAATTAATAATATCACCATTCAATACCGTCATCCCATTCCACGCTTAGATGATATGCTTGATGAATTGAGTGGTGCTACTTTATTTTCAAAGGTTGATTTATGTAATGGATACCACCAGATTCGTATGAAATTGGGAGATGAATGGAAAACCGCTTTTAAAACTAAGTTCGGTTTATAAGAGTGGTTAGTTATGCCTTTTGGATTAACTAATGCACCTAGCACTTCATGAGGTTAATGAATGAGGTTTTACGTGCTTTTATTGGCAAATTTGTGGTGGTATATTTTGATGATATATTGATTTATAGCACATCTATGGATGAGCATCTTGATCACTTGCATGTTGTTTTTAATGCTCTGAGAAGTGCACCTTTTGCACAGATCGAGTTTCTTTTCTTGGCTATGTTGTCACTCCACAGGGGATTGAGGTTGATAAAGCCAACGGTGAAGCTATACAAGGATGGCCTAGACCACATAGTATCACATAGGAAGCGCATGGAGGGGGCTTGATGGGGCATTTTGGAGCAAAGAAAATGGAAGACATACTTGCTGGTCATTTCTTTCGACCAAGGATGAGGAGAGACGTGGAAAGATTTGTTGCTCGCTGCATGACATGTCAAAAGGCTAAGTCACGTTTAAATCCACACGATTTGAAGCCATATTTGGGTGAGGGAGATGAGCATGAGTCGAGGACGACTCAAATGCAAGAAAGGGAGGATGATGAGGACATCAACACCGTCTATATATCCACAACTACACCATCGCAAACATCGCTTGGTCCTATTACTCGTGCCTATGGCCGTCAACTCAACCATCAGGTGAGTTCGTTCTTGAGTTCTTGTTCACCTTATTTAGACCATGGAAACCCGTGGACTTTTGTTTTGCTCAGGAATAATGGAAAGGAACCACAAGGAAACATTATTCGCGAGGGGTGAATTCGGACTGCAGAATAACACCAACTTGTGACTGTCACCAAGACTTCATATGGAATCCGATTTGGACCATGGCAATTTGATAAGGATTCTATGCATCATGGTAGGTCAAACCAGTACTCTTTTATGCACCATGATAGGAAAATTGTGCTACAATATATGCCTCCTGAAGCTATTGTGAAAGATGATGTTGCTAAAGTTAGCAAACTTAAATCTCAGGAGCATGCTAATAGTGAGAACCATATAGCTGCAAAGGAACTTGTAAAGCAAGGAAACAAAAATACCAAATCTGCTCTCAATAAGAAAAATGAGATAACTTTGAAAGGATCATGTTTCCTAGCCACTAGATCTGATGTTAATGAATTAATTGCCTCCACTTCAGATTGCTATGCCTTAGTGTGCAAAGATGCTTTGATTTCACTTCATGATATGCAACATTCTTTGCCCCATGCTGTGTCTAACATTTTGCAGGAGTATTCTGATGTGTTTCCATGTGAAATTCCCCTAGGGCTTCCACCAATTTGTGGGATTGAGCACCAGATTGACCTCATCCCTAGTGCTTCATTACCCAACCGTCCACCGTACCGAACAAATCCAGAGGAAACGAAAGAGATTCAACTCTAAGTGCAAGAACTACTCGACAAAGGTTATGTGCGTGAGTCGCTTAGTCCTTGTGCTGTCCCAATGATTTTAGTGCCTAAGAAAGACGGAACATGGCATTTGTGTGGACTATAGAGCAATTAATAATATCACCATTCAATACCATCATCCCATTCCACGCTTAGATGATATGCTTGATGAATTGAGTGGTGCTACTTTATTTTCAAAGGTTGATTTATGTAGTGGATACCACCAGATTCGTATGAAATTGGGAGATGAATGGAAAACTGCTTTTAAAACTAAGTTCGGTTTATAAGAGTGGTTAGTTATGCCTTTTGGATTAACTAATGCACCTAGCACTTCATGAGGTTAATGAATGAGGTTTTACGTGCTTTTATTGGCAAATTTGTGGTGGTATATTTTGATGATATATTGATTTATAGCACATCTATGGATGAGCATCTTGATCACTTGCATGTTGTTTTTAATGCTCTGAGAAGTGCACCTTTTGCACATATCGAGTTTCTTTTCTTGGCTATGTTGTCACTCCACAGGGGATTGAGGTTGATAAAGCCAAGGGTGAAGCTATACAAGGATGGCCTAGACCATAGAGTATCACATAGGAAGCGCATGGAGGGGGCTTGATGGGGCATTTTGGAGCAAAGAAAATGGAAGACATACTTGCTGGTCATTTCTTTCGACCAAGGATGAGGAGAGACGTGGAAAGATTTGTTGCTCGCTGCTTGACATGTCAAAAGGCTAAGTCACGTTTAAATCCACACGATTTGAAGCCATATTTGGGTGAGGGAGATGAGCATGAGTCGAGGACGACTCAAATGCAAGAAAGGGAGGATGATGATGACATCAACACCATCTATATATCCACAACTACACCATCGCAAACATCGCTTGTTCCTATTACTCGTGCCTATGGCCGTCAACTCAACCATCAGGTGAGTTCGTTCTTGAGTTCTTGTTCACCTTATTTAGACCATGGAACCCCGTGGACTTTTGTTTTGCTCAGGAATAATGGAAAGGAACCACAAGGAAACATTATTCGCGAGGGGTGAATTCGGACTGCAGAATAACACCAACTTGTGACTGTCACCAAGACTTCATATGGAATCCGATTTGGACCATGGCAATTTGATAAGGATTCTATGCATCATGGTAGGTCAAACCAGTACTCTTTTATGCACCATGATAGAAAAATTGTGCTACAATATATGCCTCCTGAAGCTATTGTGAAAGATGATGTTGCTAAAGTTAGCAAACTTAAATCTCAGGAGCATGCTAATAGTGAGAACCATATAGCTGCAAAGGAACTTGTAAAGCAAGGAAACAAAAATACCAAATCTGCTCTCAATAAGAAAAATGAGATAACTTTGAAAGGATCATGTTTTCTAGCCACTAGATCTGATGTTAATGAATTAATTGCCTCCACTTCAGATTGCTATGCCTTAGTGTGCAAAGATGCTTTGATTTCACTTCATGATATGCAACATTCTTTTCCCCCTGCTGTGTCTAACATTTTGCAGGAGTATTCTGATGTGTTTCCATGTGAAATTCCCCTGGGGCTTCCACCAATTTGTGGGATTGAGCTCCAGATTGACCTCATCCCTAGTGCTTCATTACCCAACCGTGCACCGTACCGGACAAATCCAGAGGAAACGAAAGAGATTCAACGCTAAGTGCAAGAACTACTCGACAAAGGTTATGTGCGTGAGTCGCTTAGTCCTTGTGCTGTCCCAATGATTTTAGTGCCTAAGAAAGACGGAACATGGCATTTGTGTGGACTATAGAGCAATTAATAATATCACCATTCAATACCGTCATCCCATTCCACGCTTAGATGATATGCTTGATGAATTGAGTGGTGCTACTTTATTTTCAAAGGTTGATTTATGTAGTGGATACCACCAGATTCGTATGAAATTGGGAGATGAATGGAAAACTGCTTTTAAAACTAAGTTCGGTTTATAAGAGTGGTTAGTTATGCCTTTTGGATTAACTAATGCACCTAGCACTTCATGAGGTTAATGAATGAGGTTTTACGTGCTTTTATTGGCAAATTTGTGGTGGTATATTTTGATGATATATTGATTTATAGCACATCTATGGATGAGCATCTTGATCACTTGCATGTTGTTTTTAATGCTCTGAGAAGTGCACCTTTTGCACAGATCGAGTTTCTTTTCTTGGCTATGTTGTCACTCCACAGGGGATTGAGGTTGATAAAGCCAAGGGTGAAGCTATACAAGGATGGCCTAGACCACAGAGTATCACATAGGAAGCGCATGGAGGGGGCTTGATGGGGCATTTTGGAGCAAAGAAAATGGAAGACATACTTGCTGGTCATTTCTTTCGACCAAGGATGAGGAGAGACATGGAAAGATTTGTTGCTCGCTGCATGACATGTCAAAAGGCTAAGTCACGTTTAAATCCACACGATTTGATGCCATATTTGGGTGAGGGAGATGAGCATGAGTCGAGGACGACTCAAATGCAAGAAAGGGAGGATGATGAGGACATCAACACCATCTATATATATCCACAACTACACCATCGCAAACATCGCTTGGTCCTATTACTCGTGCCTATGGCCGTCAACTCAACCATCAGGTGAGTTCGTTCTTGAGTTCTTGTTCACCTTATTTAGACCATGGAAACCCGTGGACTTTTGTTTTGCTCAGGAATAATGGAAAGGAACCACAAGGAAACATTATTCGCGAGGGGTGAATTCGGACTGCAGAATAACACCAACTTGTGACTGTCACCAAGACTTCATATGGATTCCGATTTGGACACTCTAGCACTTCATGGAAAGCTTATCAAGTCTACTTCTCAACGGATGCAACCCCAACCTCATATCACCTCTGAGTCATCCGCAGCAGTCGATTTACTCCAGACCGTTTCTGTCCATAGGTGCTGCGATGCCTATTCTTAGTGGTTGTTTCCGTCAATAAGGGAGCTGCATGCAACCATGCAGTGGATGTCCTTGTTTCTCTTTTGTTTTTGCTAAGTCGAGGGAGCACTCCTATGGTGGACCTCTCATGTACATAAGGCTCCTACAGCCTCCACCACTAGGTGGGTTTTGTTTCATCGAGTTATCCATTGCTACCGCATTTCAGCGTGCGTGTTGGATAAACCGCCCGTCTGATTGTATTTGGAACCCCAACCATCTTGTGTTTTTAGATTAAAGCTTCATATTTATCTTGCAATTGAGTGCTTGTTCAACTTGTTCTTGCTTGTTCTTCGATTGCTTGCAGGATGAGTGCCCTCGTGGCCGAGTCGCGCACCACAAGAACGCAGCGATCCTTAGAGTCGGTGTATCGGTTGCTAAGGCGCATCGTCCCTAGACGGTTGTAGTAGGATCATGAACGTCGTCTCCATCCACCAAATCAAAGTTATCCCATCTCCACCGAAAGATCAGGACACCCTTACCCTCATCAAGTACCATCGGGTGCGTGCAAAACAATTTCTGAGCCAATGGTACGTTTGGCGCAAACCCTGCACCAATCTTGCACCCACACTAACGTAGTCTCCAAAGAGAAACAAGTGAGATTCCACATGACCCATGCCACCGAGGAGTTGCATTGGGTGTGTCCAAAGTAATTTCTGAACCTATGGTACATTCGACGCAAACCGTGCACCCACTTGCATCATGATTAGCACTATGTATGCAAGGATCGAAATGAGCTTCCACTTGAACCTTGTCACCTAGTGGTACCAACGAGTGCATCCTAAATGATCTTTTGAGCCTGTGGTACGTCTAGCACCAACCATGCACGTATTTTGCACCGACACTAACACTGTCTCCAAACGGAAAGAAGCGAGATTCCATATGACCCACGTCACCAAGAAGTTCTATCGGGTGTGTCCAAAACAATTTTCGAGCCTATGACATGTTCGACGCAAACCGTGCACATATCTTGCGTCAACATTAGCACTATCTCCTAACGAACCGAAATGAGCTTCCACTTGAGCCTCGTCGCCTAGTGGTACCATCATGTGGAAAGAAGTGAGATTCCACATGACCCACATCCCCTAGGAATTCCATCGGGTGCGCCCAAAAAGATATCCGAGCCTATGGTATGTTCGATGCAAACCGTGCACCTATCTTGAGTCAAGATTACCTCTATCTCCAAATGAATTGAAACGAGCTTTCACTTGAGCCTCATCATCTAGGAGTACCATCAGGTATGGCCAAAATAATTTCTGAGCCAATGGTACATTTGGAGCAAACCGTGCACCAATCTTTGCACCGACACTAATACTGTCTCCAAAGAGAAACAAGTGAGATTCCACATGACCCACATCACATAGGAGTTCCATCAAGTGTGTCCAAAACTATTAGTGAGGCTATGGTACACTCAACGCAAACCGTGCACCTATCTTGGGTCAAGATTAGCACTATGTCCGAAAAGACCAAAACAAGCTTCCAATTGAGCCACGTCACCTAGTGGTGCCATCGGGTGCGTTCAAAACAATTTCTGAGCCTATGGTATGTCTAGGGCAAACCATGCACCCATCTTGCACTAACACTAACACTGCCTCCGAAGGAAAGAAGTGAGACTCCTCGTGACCCATGTCACCTACGAGTTCCATCGCGTGCATCCAAAATGATGTCTGAGCCTATGGTACGTTCTAGGCAAACCATGCACCTATCTTGGGTCAACATTAGCACTATCTCCAAACCGACCGAAACAAGCTTTCACTTGAGCCTTGTCACCTAGGAGTACCATCGGGTGTGTCCAAAATGATTTCTGATCCAATTATACGTTTGGTGCAAACCCGGCACCAATCTTGCACCCACACTAACACAGTCTCCAAAGAGAAACAAGTGAGATTTCACATGACCCACGTCACCTAGGAGTTCCATCGGTTGCGTCCATAACGATTTCTAAGCCTATGGTACATGCGACGCAAACCGTGCACCCACTTGCGTCAAGATTAGCACTATGTCTGCAAGGATCGAGATGAGATTCCACTTGAACCCCATCACCTATTGGTACCAACGAGTGTGTCCAAAACGATTTCTGAGCCAGTGGTATGTCTAGCGCAAACCATGCACCTGTCTTGCACCGACACTAACACTGTCTCCAATCGAAAAGAAGCAAGATTCCACATGACCCACGTCACCTAGGAGTTCCATCGGTTGTGTCCAAAATGATTTTCCAGCCCATGGCACGTTGGATGCAAACCGTGCACCTATTGTGCGTCAAGATTAGCACTGTCTCCAAAAGAATCAAAATGAGCTTCCACTTGAGCCTCGTCACCTAGTGGTACCATCGGCTATGTACAAAATGATTTTTGAGCCTATGGTACGTCTAGCGCAAACCATGCACCTATCTCGCACTGAAACTAACACTGTCTCCAAACGAAAAGAACTAAGATTCCTCATGACCCACACCACCTAGGAGTTCCATCGAGTGCGTCCAAACGATGTCCAAGCCTGTGGTACGTTCGACGTAAACCATGCACCTATCTTGTGTCAAGATTAGCACAATCTCCAACTGGAGTGAAGAGCTTTCACTTGAGCTTTGCCACCTAGGAGTACCATCGGGTGCGTCTAAAATGATTTCTGAGCCGACGGTACATTTGGCACAAACTGTGCACCAATCTTGCACCCACACTAACACTGTCTCCTAAGAGAAAGAAGTGAGATTCCACAAGGCCCACATTACCTAGGAGTTCCATTCAGTGCATCCAAAATAATTTCTGAGCCTATGGTACATTTGACGCAAACCGTGCACCTATCTTGCGTCAAGATTAGCACTATGTCCGAAAAGGACCGAAATGAGCTTCCACTTGAGCCTCGTCACCTAGTGGTAACATCGAGTGTGCCCAAAATGATTTCTAAGCCTATGGTATGTCTAGTGCAAACCATGCACCTATTTTGCACTGCACTAACACTGTCTCCAAATGGAAAGAAGCGAGATACCACATGACCCACGTCACCTAGGAGTTCCATTGGGTGCATCCAAAATGATTTTTGAACCTATGGTACGCTTGAAGCAAACCATGCACCTATCTTGCGTCAAGATTAGCACTATCTCCAAATGGACCGAAATAAGCTTTCACTTGAGCCTTGTCACCTCGGAGTACCGTCGGGTGCATCCAAAATGATTTCTGAGCCAATGGTACGTTTGGCGCAAATTGTGCACCTATATTGCACCGACACTAACACTGTCTCCAAAAGGAAAGAAAAGATATTCTCCACGACCCACGTCAACTAGGAGTTCTATCGGGTGCGTCCAAAATGATTTTTGAGCCTATGACACGTTCGACGCAAACCATGAACCTATGTTACACATTGGCACTATCTCCTAACGGACCGAAACGTGCTTCCACTTGAGCCTCGTCACCTAGTGGTACCATCGGGTGCATCCAAAACGATTTTTGAGCCTACGATACGTCTTGCGCAAACTATGCACCTATCTTGCACTGACACTCACTACAAGAAACCTTTCATCTTTTGACATTTTCATCCATTTATAATGTCACAAATTGAGTGTCAATAATGACAACTTGTGACATTTAGCAGAGGTTTTATGACAACTTGTGACACTCAACTTGTGACATTATAAATGGATGAAAATGTCAAAAGATGAAAGGTTTCTTGTAGTGACTATTCCTATGTCCAAACGGAATGAAGTGAGATTTCACATGGCCCACATCACCTAGGAGTTCCATCGAGTGCGTCCAAATTGATGTTCGAGCCTATGGTACGTTCGATGCGAACCGTGCACCTATCTTGAGTCAAGATTAGCTCTATCTCCAAATGGACCGAAACAAGCTTTCACTTGAGCCTCGTCACCTAGGAGTACCATCGGGTACGACCAAAATGATTTCTGGGCCGATGGTACGTTTGGAGGAAACTATGCACTAATCTTGCACCGACACTAATATTATCTCCAAAGAGGAACAAGTGAGATTCCACATGACACACATCACCTAGAAGTTCCATCAGGTGCGTCCAAAACGATTTCTCAGCCTTGGTATATTCGACACAAACCGTGCACCTATCTTGGGTCAAGATTAGCACTATGTCCGAAAGGACCAACACAAGCTTCCACTCGAGCCACGTCACCTAGTGGTGCCATCGAGTCCGTCCAAAATGATTTCTGAGCCTATGGCATGTCTAGCGCAAACCATGTACCTATCTTGCACTGACACTAATAGTCTCCGAACAGAAAGAAGTTAGATTCCTCATGACCCACGTCGCCTAGGAGTTCCATCGAGTGAGTCCAAAACGATGTCCGAGCCTATGGTACGTTCCACGCAAACCGTGCACCTATCTTGGGTCAAGATTAGCACTATCTCCAAACTGACCGAAACGAGCTTTCACTTGAGCCTTGTCACCTAGGAGTACCATCGGATGTGTCCAAAATGATTTCTGAGCTGATGGTACATTTGGCGCAAACCCTGCACCAATCTTGCACCCACACTAACATAGTCTCCAAAGAGAAACAACTGAGATTCCACATGACCCATGTCACCTAGGAGTTCCATCGAGTGCGTCCAAAATGATTTCCGAGCCTATGGTACATTCGACGCAAACCGTGCGCCCACTTGCGTCAAGATTAGCACTATGTCTGAAAGGATCGAAATGAGCTTCCACTTGAGCCTCGTCACCTAGTGGTACCATTGGGTGCGTCCAAAATGATTTCTGAGCCTATGGTATGTCTAGCACAAACTATGCACCTATCTTGCAGTGACACTAACACTGTTTCCAAATTGAAAGAAGTAAGATTCCACATGACCCACGTCAGCTGTGAGTTCCATCGGGTGAGTCCAAAATGATGTCCATGCCTATGGCACGTTCGACGCAAACCGTGCACCTATCTTGCTTCAAGATTACCCCCTATCTCCAAATGGACCAAAACAAGGCTTTCACTTGGGCCTCATCACCTATGAGTACCATCGGGTATGTCCAAAACGATTTCTGAGCCAATGGTACATTTGGAGCAAACTGTGCACCAATCTTGCACCGATACTAACACTGTCTCCAAAGAGAATCAAGTGAGATTTCACATGACCCATGTCACCTAGGAGTTCCATTGGGTGTGTCCAAAATGATTTTTGAGCCTATGACATGTTCGATGCAACCCGTGCACCTATCTTGTGTTAAGATTAGCAATATGTCCGAAAGGACCGAAATAAGCTTCCACTTGAGCCTTGTCACCTTGTGGTACCAACGGGTGCGTCCAAAATAATTTCTAAGCCGATGGTATGTTTGGCACAAACTGTGTACCAATCTTGCACCCACACTAACTCTGTCTCCTAAGAGAAACAAGTGGATTTCACATGACCCATCACCTAGGAGTTCCATCGGGTGCATCCAAAATGATTTCTGAACCTATGGTACATTTGACGCAAGCCGTGCACCTATCTTGAGTCAAGATTTGCACCATATCTGATAGGACCAAAATGATCTTTCACTTGAGCCTTGTCACCTTGTGGTACCATTAAGTAAGTCCAAAATGATTTCTGAGCCTATGGTATGTCTTGCGCAAACAATACACCTATCTTGCACTGCACTAACATTGTCTCCAAATGAAAAGGAGCGAGATTCAATAAGACCCACGTCACCTAGGAGTTCCATCAGGTGCATCCAAAATGATTTCAGAACCTATGGTACGTTTGAAGCAAACCATGCACCTATCTTGCATCAATATTAGCACTATCTCCAAACAGACAAAAATGAGCTTTCACTTGAGCCTTGTCACCTCGGAGTACCATCGGGTGCGTCCAAAATGATTTTGAGCCATTGGTACTTTGGCGCAAACTGTGTACCTATCTTGTAACGACACTAACACTGTCTCCAAACAGAAAGAAGAGAGATTCCACATGACCCACGTCACCTAGGTATTCCATCAGGTGCGCCCAAAACGATGTCCGAGCCTATGGTACGTTCGACGCAAACTGTGCACCTATCTTGCATCAAGATTAGCACTATCTGCAAATGAACCGAAACGAGCTTCCACTTGAGGCTTGTCTCCTAGTGGTACCATCGGTTGTGTCTAAAACAATTTCTGAGCCTATGGTACGTCTAGCACAAACTGTGCACCTATCTTGCACTGACACTGACGTCAGCGTCTATCGGCTACGCGCAGAGGAAGCGGAGTGAGCTGTGGAGCGACAGACGCTAGGTCGTGTCTGTCGAGCGACCACCGGGTGCGTCTGTCACGTGATAGCGCGGTTCCGGTCCTTACTGGGCCGCATCTGTCGTGCGACAGACGCTGAGGGTGCAGAGCGTCGGACGCGTCTGTCGCCCGTGATAGACGCTGGGTCACGAAGCGTAGGACGCGTCTGACGCTGGGATTTCAACCGTTAGATTTGAGCGCGTGGGGACACATGGCACAAGGAGAATGTGACAGACACTAGGCGTGCATCTGTCGGCTTAGCGACAGACGCTACTATGCAGCGTCTGTCGCCCCCGAAAATCGACCAGTGAAGTTGATAACAGCTAGCTCTTGAGTGAAACGTTATAAATAAGAGGTGGCCGGCCCTTGGGGGTTCTCTCTTGCACATTTGAGATATTGAGGCACACTTTGAGCTAGAGAACTTCCCCTCCACTCATCTCCTTGCTTGGTTGCATACTCTAGAGAGATTGAGTGAGATTCAAGTGCATTGCATTGAGAGTTGCATCTAGTGGCACTTGATTCTTGGGTTTGCTGCGGATTGCTTGTTACTCTTTGGTGTTTCCCGACACCCTAGATGGCTTGGAGCAGCGATGGTGTTGAGCTCATGATTGGAGATTGTTTCGAGCCTCACCAAGCGATTGTGAGGGTTCTTGAGCCTTCCCCATGGGAGTTCGTGAATTGGCTACTCTAGTGGAGCTTGTGGCTTGAAGGATCCCCATCTTGTGAGTGGATGTGTGGCACCCGCTGAGGGTTCAACTCTTGATAGTTAATTAGCTCATGATCCATCAAGTGGGTGCATCGCCACAACGAGGAGTAGCTTGCCGGGAAGCAAATGAACCTCGGTAAAAAATCTTGTGTCATCTCTTTACCGAGGATTTCTCTTGTGATTGCTCATTGTGATTGATTCTTCGAGTGCATTGCTTCTCTACATCGTTGGTATAAGAATCAAGTCACTTGCTCTTTAATTTCTTGTACTAGTCTTTGTGTAGTTTGCTTAGTGTTGCCTTTATCACATAGGAGTAAGTAGCTTAGTGACTTAGCATTGTTGGTGTGTATTGGTGATCATAGCCTTGCTTCACTAGAATTGTATAGGTGACTTGCATAGTGTAGTTGAGCTAGTGCTAGAATTAGCTTAGCTATCTTTTATACTAATGTGGTTGTTTAGTGAAGCTTGTAGATTTTTAAATAGGCTATTCACCCCCTCTAGCCATTTGGACCTTACAAGTGGTATCGGAGCCGAGGCACCGTTTACTTGAGGCTTAACAACCTACGGTGAAAAAGAAATGGCTCAATTAAGCTGGCACATCAACAACACCAAGAAGGCACCTCACTTTGATGGCACAAATTATGCATATTGGAACGTTAAGATGACCACACACCTCAAGTCAATCAATAGAGAAGTGTGGAAGGTCAACGAAACAAAATTTGAGGTTGCTAATCCGGAAGCACCTACACCGGTAGAAGAGAAGAAGCTCCAATGCAATGGCATTGCCATTAGTGCTCTTCATGAGGCACTAGATGACAAGACGATACACCTAGCGTAAACTATGCACCTATCTTGCATTAACACTAGCACTGTCTTCGAATGGAAAGAAGTGAGATTCTACATGACCCACATCACCTAGGAGTTCGATCGGGTGCGTCCAAAACAATTTCCAAGCCTTATGGTACATTCGGTGCAAGCCATGCGCCTATCTTGCGTTAGGATTAGCACTATCTCCAAATAGACCCAAAGAAGCTTCCATTTGAGCCTCATCACCTTGGAGTACCAATGAGCCTAAGTATGTTTGGCGCAAACCATGCACCTATCTTACACTGACACTAACTCTCTCCAAATGGACCGAAGCGATATTCCACCTAACCCGCGTCACCTAAGAGTTTCATCAAATGCATCCAAAATGTTTTCTAAGCCTATGGTCCGCTTGGCGGAAATCATGCACCTATCTTGTGTCAAGATTAACTCTATCTCCAAATACACCAAACGAGCTTCCCTTGAGCCTTGTCAACTATGAGTAACACCGGGTACGTCGAAAACTATTTTGTAAGCCATGGTACATTTGCGCAAACCGTGCACCTATCTTGCAACCACACTAACACTATGTCCAAACAGACCAAAGTGAGATTCCACATGACCCATGTCAACTAGGAGTAACACCGTGCGCGTCCAAAATGATTTCTGAGCCTATGGTACATGTGGCGCAAATCATGCACCTAACTTGCGCTGAAAGTAACACTGTCTCCAAACGGACAAAAGTGACATTCCACATGACCCATGTCACCTCTGAGTTCTATCGGGTGTGTCCAAAATGATTTTCAAACCCATGGTACATTCGACGGAAACTGTGCGCCTATCTTGCATCAAGATTAGCACTATCTCCAAAGAGATCCAAACAAGCCTCCACTTTAACTTCGTCACCTAGGAGTACCATCGGGGGCATCCAAAACGATTTCTGAGCCTATGGTACGTGTAGTGCAAACTGTGCACCTATCTTGCACCGACAGTAACTCTGTCTCCAAATAGACCGTAGCGAAATTCCACATGACCCACATCACCTAGAGTTCTATCGGGTGTATCCAAAATGATTTTCAAGCCTATGGTATGTTCGGTGGAAACGTGACCTATCTTAATGGTCCCAAACAAGCTTCCAATTGAGCCTTGTCACCTAGGAGTACAATCGGGTGCGTCCAAAATAATTTCTGAGCCTATGGTATGTTTGGCGCAAACTGTGCACCTATCTTACACCGACACTAATACTATCTCCAAACAGACCGAAACGAGATTCCACTTGACCCACGTAACATAGGTGTTTCATTGGGTGCATCCAAAACGATTTCTAAGCCTTATGGTACATTCGGCGCAAGCCGTGAGCTTATCTTGCGTCAAGATTAGCAGTATCTCCAAACAGACCCAAACAAGCCTCCAATTGAGCCTCGTCACGTTGGAGTACCATCGGGTGCGTCCAAAATGATTTCTGAGCATATGGTATGTTTGGCGCAAAACGTGCACATATCTTGCACCGACACTAACACTGTCTCTAAAGAGATCGAAGTGAGATTCCACAAGACCCACGCCTTCTAGGAGTTCCATCAGGTGCGTCCAAAATGGTTTCTGAGCCAATGGTATTCTTGGTGGAAGCTGTGCACCTATCTTGCGTCAAGATTGACACTATCTACAAATAGACCAAACGAGCTTTCACTTGGGCCTCGTCAACTAGGAGTACCATCTAGACAAAAAAACTAGGACTACCATCGGGTGCCTGCAAAACTATTTCTAAGCCTATGATACATTTTGTGCAAACCATGCACCTATCATGCACCGACACTAACACTGTCACCGAACGGACCTAAACAAGCTTCCACTTGAGCCTCGTCACCTGGACTACCATCGGGGGCATCCAAAACGATTTCTGAGCCTACGGTACGTGTGGTGCAAACCGTGCACCTATCTTGCATCGATAGTAACTCTGTCTCCAAATGGACCGAAGCGAGATTCCACATGACCCACATCACCTAGGAGTTCTATCGGTTGCTTCCAAAATGATTTCAGAGCCTATGGTATGTTTGGCGGAAACATGACCTATATTGCGTCAAGATTGACACTATCTCCAAACACACTGAAACAAGCTTCCAATTGAGCCTTGTCACCTAGGAGTACAATCGTATGCATCCAAAATAATTTCTGAGCCTATGGTATGTATGGCGCAAATCGTACAGCTATCTTGCACCGACACTAATACTGTCTCCAAACGGACCGAAGCGAGATTCCATATGACCCACGTCACCTAGGAGTTCCATCGGGTGTGTCTAAAACAATTTACAAGCCTTATGGTACATTCAGCGCAAGTTGTGCGCCTATCTTGCGTCATGATTAGCACTATCTCTAAATGTACCCAAAGAAGCTTCCACTTGAGCCTCATCACCTCAGAGTACCATCGGCTGCATCTAAAATGAATTTTGAGACTATGGTATATTTATTGCAAAACATGCACCTATATTGCACCGACACTAACACTCTCCAAATAGACCGAAGCGAGATTCAACATGACCCACATCACCTAGGGGTTTCATCGGGTGCATCCAAAACGATTTCTGAGCCTATGGTCTACTTGGCGAAAACCGTGCACCTATCTTGTGTCAAGATTAGCACTATCTCTAAACAAACCAAATGAGCTTCCACTTGAGCCTTGTCAACTAGGAGAACCATTGAGGGCATCCTAAACAATTTCTGAGCCTATGGCACATTTTGCGCAAACCGTGCACTTATCTTGCACCGACACTAACACTATGTCCAAACAGACCAAAGCGAGATTCCCCACATGACCCACGTCAACTAGGAGTACCACCATGCGCGTCCAAAATGATTTCTGAGCCTATGGTACATGTGGCGCAAATCGTGCACCTAACTTGCACCGAAAGTAACACTGTCTCCAAACGGACCAAAGCAAGAATTCACATGACCCACGTCACCTATGAGTTCCATCAAGTGAGTCCAAAATGATTTTTGAGCCCATGGTACGTTCGGCGGAAACCATGCACCTATCTTGCATCAAGATTAGCACTATCTCCAAATGGACCAGAATGAGCTTCCACTCAGCCTCGTCATCTAGGAGTACCAACGGGTGCGTCAAAAATGATTTCTGAGCCGATGGTATGTTTGGCGCAAACTGTGCACCTATCTTGCACCAACATTAACACTATCTCCTAACGAACTGAAGTGAGATTCCACATGACTCATGTCACCTAAGAGTTCCATGGGATGTGTCCAAAATTATTTTTGAGCCTTACGGTACATTCGGCGCAAGCCGTGCATCTATCTTGTGTCAACATTAGCACTATCTCCAAATGGACCCAAACAAGCTTCCACTTGAGCCTCATCACCTAGGAGCACCATTGGCTGCGTCTAAAACGATTTCTGAGCCTATGGTACGTTAGGTGCAAACCGTGCTCCTATCTTGCACCGACACTAACACTGTCTCCAAACAAACCGAAGCGAGATTCCACATGACCCACGTGACATAGGAGTTCCATTGGGTGCGTCCAAAATAATTTCTGAACCTATGGTATGCTCCACAGAAACCATGAACCTATCTTGCGTCAAGATTAACACTATCTCCAAACAGACCAAACGACCTTCCAATTGAGCCTCGTTAACTAGGAGTACCATCGAGTGTGTCCAAAACTATTTTCAGAGCTTATGGTACATTTTGCACAAATCATGCATCTATCTTGCACCAACACTAACACTGTCTCCAAACGGACCGAAGTGAGATTCCAAATGACCCACGTACTAGGAGTTCCATTAGGTGCGCCTAAAATGATTTTCGAGCCTTATGGCACGTTCAGCTGAAACCGTGCACCTATCTTGTGTTAAGATTAGCACTATCTCCAAACAGAACCAAACAGGCTTCCAATTGAGCCTCGTCACCTTGGAGTACCATCAGATGCGTCCAAAATGATTTATGTGCCTGTGGTACATTCGCCGCAAATCATGCACCTATCTTGCACTAACACTAACACTGTCTCCAAACGGACCGAAGCAAGATTCCACATGACCCACGTCGCTAAGGAGTTCCATGGGGTGCATCCAAAACGATTTACAAGCCTATGGTACGCTCAGCGGAAACCGTGCACCTATCTTGCGTTAAGATTAGCACTATCTCCAAACGGATCGAAATGAGCTTCCACTTGAGCCTTGTTAGCTAGGAGTACCATCGGGTACGTCCAAAATGATATATGAGCCTAGGGTACTTTTAGTGCAAACCGTGCACCTACCTTTCACTGACACTAACACTATCTCCAAATGGACCAAAGTGAGTTGCATGTGACCCACGTCACCTAGGACTTCCATCGAGTGCATCCAAAATGATTTCCGAGCCTTATGGTACATTCAGTGCAAACCATGAACCTACCTTGCGTCAAGATTAGCACCATCTCCAAATAGACCCAAACAAGCTGCCACTTGAGCCTCGTATCCTAGGAGTACCATCGGGTGTATCCAAAATGATTTATTAGCCTATGGTATGTTTGATGCAAACCGTGCACCTATCTTGCACCGACAATAACACTGTCTCCAAATGGACCAAAGCAAGATTCCACATGACTCACACCACCTAGGAGTTTCATCAAGTGCGTCCAAAACAATTTCTGAGCCTTAAGGTACAATCAGTGCAAGCCGTACACCTATCTTGGGTTAAGTTTAGCACTATCTCCAAAGAGACCCAAACAAGCTTCCACTTGAGCCCCAAGATTAGAATAATCTCCAAAAGGACACAAACAAGCTTCCACTCGAGCCTTGTCACCTAGGAGTACCATCGGGTGCGTCAAAAATAATTTCTGAGCCAATGGTACATTTGGCACAAACTATGCACCTATCTTGTACCGACGCTAACATTGTCTCCAAACGGACCGAAGTGAGCTTCCACATGACCCACGTCACCTAGGAGTTCCATCAGGCGCGTCCAAAATTATTTCCGAGCCTTATGGTACATTTGGCACAAACCATGCTCCTATTTGGCATCAATATTAGCACTATCTGCAAACGAACCCAAACACGCTTCCACTTGAGCCTCGTTACCCAGCCGTACCATCGGGTGCGTCCAAAACAATTTCTGAGCTTATGGTACATTTGGTGCAAATCGTGCACCTATCTTGCATGGACACTAACACTGTCTCTAAATAGACCGGAACAAGATTCACATGACCTATTTCACCTAGGAGTTCCATCAGGTGCATCCAAAATGATTTTCGAGCTAATAGTATGTTCAGCGCAAACAGTGCTCCTATCTTGCATCAAGGTTGGCACTATCTCCAAATGGACCCAAACAAGCTTCCACTTGACCCTCGTCGCCTAGGGGTACCATCGGGTGCGTCCAAAATGATTTATGTGCTTATGGTACATTTGGCACAAGTTGTGCACCTATCTTACACCGACACTAACATTGTCTCCAAACAGACTTAAACGAGATTCCATGTTACCCATGTCACCTAGGAGTTCCATCGAGTATGTCCAAAATGATTTCCAAGCCTATGGTACGTTTGGCACAAACTGTGTACCTATCTTGTGTAAGGTTTGCACTATCCCCAAATGGACCATAACGAGCTTCCACTTGAGCCTCGTCGCCTATGAGTACCATCGGGTGCGTCCAAAATGATTTCTGAGCCTATCGTACATTTGGTGCAAACAAGCAGCTATCTTGCACTAACACTAACACTGTCTCCAAACGGACTAAAGCAAGACTCCACATGATCCACGTCACCTAGGAGTTCGATCAGGTGCGTCCAAACTGATTTCTAAGCCTTATGGTATGTAAGGCGGAAACCGTGTACCTATCTTGTGTGAATATTAGTACTATCTCCATATGGACCCAAATAAGCTTCCACTTGAGCCTCGTCATCTAGGAGTATTATCGTGTGTGTCCAAAATGATTTATGAGCCAATAGTATGTTTGGTACAAACCGTGCACCTATCTTGCACCGACACTAACACTGTCTCCAAACGAACCGGGACAAGATTCCATGTGAACCATGTCACTTGGAGTTCCGTCGGGTGCATCCAAAATGATTTTTGAGCCTATGGTACATTTGGCAGAAACCGTGCACCTATCTCATGACGAGATTAGTACAATCTCCAAACGGACCCAAATAAGTTTCCAATTGAGCCTCACCACCTAGGAGTACCATCGACTGTGTCCAAAATGGTTTCAGAGACTATGGTATGTTTGGCGTAGACCGTGCACCTATCTTGCACCGACACTAACACTGTCTCCAAACGTACCGAAGCAAGATTCTGCATGACCCATGTCACCTAGGAGTTCCATCGGGTATGTCCAAAGCAATTTCCGAGCCTATGGTATGCTTGGCAGAAACGGTGGACCCATCTTGCATCCAGATTAGCACGATTTCCAAACAGACCAAATGAGCTTCCACTCGAGCCTCATCAAATAGGAGTACCATCGAGTATGTCCAAAACTTTTTATGATCCTATGGTACATTTTGCGTAAATCGTGCACCAATCTTGCACCAACACTAACATTATCTTCAAACAGACCGAAGCAAGATTCAACATGACCCACATCACCTAGGAGTACCATCGGGCACGTCCAAAATGATTTTTGAGCCTATGGTATGTGTGGCATAAATCGTGCACCTAACTTGCACGGACAGTAACCCTGTCTCCAAATAGACCAAAGCGAGATTCCATAAACCCACGTTACCTATAAGTTCCTTCGGGTGCGTCCAAAATGATTTTCAAGCCTATAGTATGTTCGACGGAAACCGCACACCTATCTTGTGTCAAGATTAGCACTATCTCCAAAAGGGCCCAAACAAGCTTCCACTTGAGCCTTGTCACCTAGGAGTAGGATGCGTCAAAAATGATTTCTGAGCTAATGGTACGTTTGGCACAAACGGTGCACCTATCTTGCACCAACACTAACATTGTCTCCAAACGGACTAAGCGAGATTCCACATGACCCACGTCACCTTAGAATTTCTATCGGGTGGGTCCAAAATGATTTCAGAGCATATGGCATGTTCAACGGAAAAAGTGCACCTATCTTGCGTCAAAATTAGCATTATCTCCAAATGGACCCAAACAAGCTTCCATTTGAGCCTCGTCACCTAGGAGTACCATCAGATGCGTCCAAAATGATTTCTGAGCCTATGGTATGTGTGGCACAAACCATGCACCTATCTAGTGTCTATATTATCACTATTACCAAATGGACCCAAACAAGCTTCCACTTGAGACTTGTCACTTACTGATACCATCGGGTGCTTCCAAAACTATTTCTGAACTGATGGTACCTTTGGCAGAAATCGTGCACCTATCTTGCACTGACACAAACAATGTCTCCAAACGGGGAGTTCCATCAGGTGCGTCCAAAACGATGTATGAGCCTATGGTATGTTTGACACAAACCGTGCACCTATCTTGCGTCAAAATTAGCACTCCAAACGGACAAAAACGAGTTTTTGCTTGGCCTCGCCACCTAGGAGTACCATCGGGTGCGTCCAAAATGATTTCTGAGCCAATGATACGTTTGGCGCAAACTATGCACAATATTGCACTGACATTAACACTGTCTCCAAAGAGAAACAAGTGAGATTCCACATGACCCACGTCACCTAGGAGTTCCATCGGGTGTGTCCAAAATAATTTTCTGAGCCTATGATACGTTCGATGCAAACCATGCACCTATCTTGTGTCAAGATTAGCACTATCTCTAAGCCTATGGTACATCTAGTGCAAACCATGCACCTGTCTTGCACCGACACTAACACTGTCTCCAAATGAAAAGAAGAGAGATTCCACATGACCCATGTCACCAAGGACTTCCATCCGGTGTGTCCAAAATGACTTCTGAGCCAATGGCACGTTCAACGCAAACTGTGCACCAATTTTGCATCAACATTAGTACTATCTCTAAACAGACTGAAATGAGCTTCCACTTGAGCCTCGTCACCTAATGTAGAAAAGGTGCGTCCAAAATGATTTCTGAGCCTATGGTACGTCTAGCGCAAACCATGCACCTATCTTGCACTGACACTAATGCTATCTCCAAACGAAAACAAGTGAGATTCTACATAACCCACTTCACCTAGGTGTTCCATCGGGTGTGTCCAAAACTATGTCCGAGCCTATGGTACGTTTGACGTGAACCGTGCACCAATCTTGTGTCAAGATTAGCACTATCTTTAAACTGACCAAAATGAGCTTTCACTTGAGACTCGTCACCTACGAGTACAATCGGGTGCATCCAAAATGATTTCTAAGCCGATGGTACATTTAGCGCAAACTGTGCACCAATCTTGCATTGACACTAACTTCGCTCCAAAGAGAAACATGTGAGATTACACATGACCACGTCACCTAGGAGTTCCATCGGATGCCTCCAAAATGATTCTGAGCCTATGGTACACTCGACGCAAACCGTGCACTCACTTGCATCAAGATTAGCATTATGTCTAAAAGGATCAAAACGAGCTTTCACTTGAGCATCATCACCTAATTGATGAGGACATCATTGGCTCAAAGATGACCATGCCAACCACTTCTATACCAAAGGTGCAACCATTCTATATGAGGCTTATCATTGAAGCATTTGATGAATTGATGTCGCACCATGATGTGTGTTCATTCTCATTTTCAGAATTACTTACATGGATCAAGGGAAGGTTTGATTGCATATGGAAAGCATGGAAGGTTAATGAAGTTGATTGGGGACCAAATCCAAGTATTCCTAACGTCCTCCGCTAGGCCACCACGTCAATTTGGTTCTAAGGACAGAAAGAGTCCAAGTCCAACACGTTTTGGAAGTTGAATTCGGACTGCAAAACAGTCCCAAATTGCGACGGTCACCACGACTTCATACGGACTCCGATTGGGACGTTATAGCACTTTTTGGAAAGCTTATCAAGTCTATTTTCCAACGGATCTAGACTCATGGCTATATCTTATCTAATGCTTCCGCAATCATCGTTTCAACGCCGGAACCTTTTCTGCCTTTGGTGCTGCGTCACCCTATTTTGGGCCGATGGTCCATGTATCTATTTGGGTCTATTAAGGACGTGTCCTAGGGTTGGAGAACGATCCCAACACCCCCCTGGTCGTTCCCCTAGGTATTAATAAGGATTAGAGCCGCCACAAATAGATTGGGTTTTGTTTTGTTGAAAGTTTAGCCATTGCTACTTCCTTGTAGACGCGTGTGTTGACTAGACCATCCGTTCTACTTGATTCAGAACCCCAACTTTGTGAGTTCAGATTGGTTTTTCATCTCCATATTTGCAATTGAGTTGCTTGTTCTACTTGTTCTTGCTTGTTCCTCGATTGCTTGCAGGAATTACCCTAGTGATTTGGTTGATCGTGCTCCACAAGATCACGACGGCTGTTGGAGGTGGTGTATCGGTTGCTAAGGCGCAGCTTGGAAGGCTGTAGTCGGGCCGTGAACGTCATCTCCATCCACCAAATCGAGTTATCCACCTTCTCTCATCGAAAGATCAGGATTCACCCTAG
Organism: Saccharum hybrid cultivar R570; assembly: GCA_038087645.1. Lineage (NCBI taxonomy): Eukaryota > Viridiplantae > Streptophyta > Magnoliopsida > Poales > Poaceae > Saccharum > Saccharum hybrid cultivar. Next base: position 14,506,652 of record JAQSUU010000556.1, read on the forward strand.
CGGGTTCATATCAGTTGGTATCAGAGCAAGGTTGATCGGTGAGAGACTTCTAGTTCTTTGCTGTTTTTTTAATCTCCTATAGTCCAGAAAAAGCCAAAACAAAATTAGTAGATTAGTTCTCCATAATCCCAAAAACCCTTTGAGCTTAATACTATTACTGCTTAGTTAGGGCTTATTGAATTAACGGTTGCATCGTCGTGTCAAGTTGCTGGTCTTAGCGTCTATTCGTTTAGAGTTTCGAGTTCTAGTCACGTTTCTGTCACCATCGCAGATTTGAGTTTATTTGTTTCTCTCAACGAATCCGAGTGGATTTCCAAATTCCTTTGTTTTGTTTACCACCATTATCCTAGCCATGCCCTTGGAGGTTTCATCCACGTCCATATTTCCATCTACAAAAAGGAAATCCAACAAGATCAAGATAGAATTCGATTCGGAGTCCTATTTTATCCTGAAAAGAAAAGCACCATATTTCCTTTGTCAGGAGTCTGAATAGGGAGTTTAAATACAATCTGGAAACCTTAACTTGTCCTCTTTCCAACTGATCAGAGCTTGGTCCCAAATTCAATCTGAGCGCTTTGCAATTGCCCTGGAGATTTGTGCGTCTGCTGGTTTTGCAAAACAGCCACTTGTTTGACTTTGCTACTGAATCACCCTTCCCAAGGAAACATTTAATTGTTGTAAGTAGCTTGACATTCTTGTTGCAAAATTTCAGTTTTGTGCTAGTTGAAAAAAATAGAAAAAAAGACAGAAGAAAGAAAAGAAAAGAAAGATAGAAAGAAAGAAAGAAAAGAAAGAGAAAGAAGAAGAGAAGGGTTTTTCTTTTGTTGTTATTCCTATCCTTGTGATCCTTCTTTGCTACAGCTCAGTGACTTCGTTTGTGTCCAGGCTCGCGTCTCTAGCACGTACTAGCCTAGGACCAGCACAATAACGTCGTTGAGCGTTTGTTCAATTTGCTTGCAACTAACGTGGTTCTAGTACTTCCTTGCTTTAGCCCACCTACAGCTCTACATATTCGACTACAGCTTGACAATTTGTTTTGTTGCTATGGCACTGATACACTTCACTCCACGGTTGTAGACTTGTTGGTTGCCATCACCTCCTGTTTGGCTTGGTAAGAACTTGTAAGGGCTTGTTTTAACAAGTTGAGTTTGAGAGAGTTACAACCGACACATCCTAGTAGTTGATAGGAGGATACATATTATTTTTGTGTTTCTTGTTTTCTACTAATCATGGCAGGGGATATGGATATTTTTGAGTTGTTGAAACTAGACCCTCATATTCAGGATGTCATTCAACACTTGCCGTTATATGATGGTAAGTTTGATCCTCAAGCTTACATTGATTGGGAGTTAAAAGTAGACAATGAATTTGATGAGCATGACCTGTCCGAGAAACAAAAGATTTGTATTGCCTCTAATATTTTGATTGAAAATGCTTTGCTAGAATGGAAACACATTTGTAGGCACAACAAAGTTCCAGAATCTTGGAAAGACTTCAAATTTCTTTTTAGAGATGCATTCGTTCCTGCATATTATGTTGATTATTTGCTTGCAAAATTAGACAACTTGAACCAGGGTAGTAAGACTATGAAACAATACTACTATAATTTTAAGATTTGTATCATGTTTGGTGGATTGGATGAATGCATGGAAGATGTTATGAGTAGATTCATGATAGGTCTCAATTCTGAAATTCGAACCTTGTTAATTAGCAAATCATATTGCCATATTGGTCAATTATTTTGTCTGGCTCTCAATGCTGAAAAAGAGATTCTATTATCTGTGAATACTTGCCAGAATGATGTGACCCATAATGTCCAAAATTTGTCCACTTTGCATGCTAATGAAGAGCAACAAATAGTGGAACCCACTACTGATTTTCCTTTGTCACAAAATGAATTACTCGTTGTTCCTTGTGATAAAGAGGAGTTGTGTGCTGATGATTCTTTTACTCCTATGCCACAAGTAGCGAATAAGTGTGATACTTTTGGTTTGGAACCATACAAATGTGCTGAAGATAAGCTTTTTCATCCTATTACATGTGCACAAGATGAACTGAATTTACTGTCCTCTTTAAATACTTTGGGTTATATTGAATTTGATATTCTGTGTAATCTAAATTGTCTAAAAGAGAAACTTAAATTTGATTCTGGTTTGCCGAGTTTTAATCATTGTTCGCTTCATGCAATTGGCAAATATGACAGCAAAGGAGAATATTTGGTGCATAAAGTTTATATTTGTTCTAATCTGAAATATCCTTTTGGGCCACAATACCATGATCAAATTGAGGGCTGCACTAACACTAATGATGTCTTGCAAAGTTTTTCTAGTTTTCCCCATATGCAACAGGATAAATATCAAGAAGGGGAGCACAGTTCACTTTTACCTACAACACATACTCCAACAAAGATCAAACCGAGGACGGTTTGCTGTCAAGAAGGGGAGAATGATGAGGACATCATTGGCTCAAAGATGACCATGCCAACCACTTCTATACCAAAGGTGCAACCATTCTATATGAGGCTTATCATTGAAGCATTTGATGAATTGATGCCGCACCATGATGTGTGTTCATTCTCATTTTCAGAATTACTTACATGGATCAAGGGAAGGTTTGATTGCATATGGAAAGCATGGAAGGTTAATGAAGTTGATTGGGGACCAAATCCAAGTATTCCTAACGTCCTCCGCTAGGCCACCACGTCACTTTGGTTCTAAGGACAGAAAGAGTCCAAGTCCAACATGTTTTGGAAGTTGAATTCGGACTGCAAAATAGTCCCAAATTGCGACGGTCACCATGACTTCATACAGACTCCGATTGGGACGTTATAGCACTTTTTGGAAAGCTTATCAAGTCTATTTTCCAACGGATCTAGACTCATGGCTATATCTTATCTAATGCTTCCGCAATCGTCGTTTCAACGCCAGAACCTTTTCTGCCTTTGGTGCTGCGTCACCCTATTTTGGGCCGATGGTCCATGTATCTATTTGGGTCCATTAAGGACGTGTCCTAGGGTTGGAGAACGACCCCAACACCCCCCTGGTCGTTCCCCTAGGTATTAATAAGGATTAGAGCCGCCACAAATAGATTGGGTTTTGTTTTGTTGAAAGTTTAGCCATTGCTACTTCCTTGTAGACGCGTGTGTTGACTAGACCATCCGTTCTACTTGATTCAGAACCCCAACTTTGTGAGTTCAGATTGGTTTTTCATCTCCATATTTGCAATTGAGTTGCTTGTTCTACTTGTTCTTGCTTGTTCCTCGATTGCTTGCAGGAATTACCCTAGTGATTTGGTTGATCGTGCTCCACAAGATCACGACGACTGTTGGAGGTGGTGTATCGGTTGCTAAGGCGCAGCTTGGAAGGCTGTAGTCGGGCCGTGAACGTCATCTCCATCCACCAAATCGAGTTATCCACCTTCTCTCATCGAAAGATCAGGATTCACCCTAGCGGGTTCATATCACTAATGGTACCAACGAGTGCGTCCAAAACGATTTCTGAGCCTATGGTATATTTGATGCAAACCGTGCACCTATCTAGCGTCAATATTAGCAGTATGTCCAAAAGGACCAAAACGAGCTTCCACATGAGCCTAGTCACCTAGTGGTACCATCCAGTGTGTCAAAAATGATTTCTAAGCCTATAGTACGTCTAGGGAAAACCATGCATCTATTTTGTATCAACACTAATGATGTCTCCAAACTGAAAGAAGTGAGATTCCACATGACCCACATCATCTAGGAGTTCCATCGGGTGCGTCCAAAATGATTTCTGAGCCCATTTAGCCCAAACCATGCACCTATCTTGCACTGACACTAACACAGTCTCCAAATGGAAAGAAGTGAGATTCCACATGACGTATGTCACCTAGGAGTTCCATCGGGTGCGACCAAAATGATGTCTGATGAGGACATCAACACCACACCTACACCTACACCAGCACCAGCACCACTTGGTCCTATTACTCGTGCTCGTGCCCGTGAACTCAACCATCAAGTAAGTTCATTCTTAAACTCTTGTCCATCATATTTAGACAATGGAGACGCGTGCACTCTTGTTTTACTTAGGAATGATGGAGAGGATCAGAAGGGCAGGGGATTGGCGCCGGCTGGATTTGGACTGCAGGGGAGCACCAACTTGTGATGGATGCCACGACTTCATACGGACTCGATTGGGACGTTCTAGAACTTTTTGGAAAGCTTATCAAGTCTACTTTCCAACGGATCCATCCTCATAGATATATCTTATCAGATTCTTCTGCAGTAACTATTTTTGTACCGAGACTTTTTCTGTCAACGGTGCTGCGTCACCTTATTTTGGGCCGATGGCCCATGTATCAAGTTGGGTCCATTAGGGACGCGTCCTAGGGTTGGAGAACGACCCAAACACCCTTGTTGTCGTCCTCCCATCTACTTATATGCCTCTAGGGCTGCCACAAACAGATTAGGTTTTGTTTCATCGAGTTAGCTATTGCTACCGCCTTTCAGCGCGCGTGTTGGATCAACCGCCTAACTGATTGTCTTTAGAACCTCACCATCTTGTGTTTTCAGATTGAAACCTTCATATTTATTTGGTAATTGAGTGCTTATTCTTCTTGTTCTTGCTGGTTCTTCGATTGCTTGCAGGACGGGTGCCCTAGTGGCTGGTTGTCGCGCCGCAAGATCACCGCAGCCATCGGAGGAGGTGTATCGGTTGCTAAGGCGCAGCGTCCTTGGACAGTTGTAGTCGGACCGTGATAGAGGGGGAGTGCCCGATCTTTCGGTGAGTGAAGATAATTTCGATTTGGTGGTAGTAGACCCTTACAATCTGACTACGACGAGCGAACCCGAAGCGCCAATGCAATCGCTGAACCAACTCCCAATGGTTACCAACCTCAGCGGTACAAGATCAGCCTGATCACGAAGATCAATTCCTGCACGCAATAGAAGAACAAACAAGAAAAAGACGCGAGCAATCTTATTGTCACTCGAAGGTGGAGTTCTGAATTACACGAGACAGCGCAGATTGGCGTGTGTTCGAGAGTAGCTAAAGCTAGATGTAAAACAAAACTCAAGTTGTAAACAAAAGAGACTCCAACTAAATAAAAGGGCGGCGACAGGAGAGTGGCGCGCGCCCAAAGAAAGTGTTGCGGCTCCAAACCCTAGGCGCCCCACCTTGGGCTGCTCTATTGGCCCATCTTCTTATTCTGCTGGGCCTTCGTTCCTTAACAGCATGATGAAGTTTAATTCTCTTGCACGGGCCCGAGTGATTTGCCCAACTGGATGATCAACTGTAGGTGCCTGCAGTGGAGGAGTTACTGGAGGCGCCTGAGGTGCTGCTGGTGTAGATGTACTCACGGTGTCCTCATCATCCTCCCCTTCTTGAACTGAAGTCATCCTCGACAGCAAGTCCTCATCTTCGCCTGCATACCGTTTCAAATCTGCAACATTAAAACTCATGGAAACACCAAACTCCGTAGGCAGGTCAAGGATATAAGCATTATCATTAATTTTGGTTAGCACTTTAAAAGGACCAGCAGCACGTGGCATCAATTTAGAACGACGTAAAGCAGGAAAACGATCCTTTCTCAAATGCAACCAAACCAGATCACCCGGTTCAAAAGTAACATGTTGTCTCCCTTTACTACCCGCAACCTGATATTTAGCATTAGCAGCAGCAATGTTTTGTTAAGTTTGCTCATGCAAGCTAATCATTTGATCAACATGTGCAGCGGCATCTATGTGTGGGGGCGTCCTCAGCATCAAGCGCAAACAAATCAATAGGCGCCCGAGGAATATAACCATAAACAACCTGAAAAAGGGACACATCTTTGTAGAAGAATGTGTTGCATGGTTATAAGCAAACTCAACATGAGGCAAGCAAGCTTCCCAACGTTTCAAATTTTTATCTAAAACAGCCCTAAGCATGGTTGACAAAGTTCGATTAACCACTTCAGTTTGTCCATCGGTTTGAGGGTGACAAGTTGTGCTAAACAGCAATCTAGTTCTCAATTTATTTCACAGTGATCTCCAAAAATGACTGAGAAACTTAGCATCACGATCAGAGACTATTGTATTTGGAATACCATGCAAACGAATAATCTCGCTAAAGAACAATTCAGCAATATTGGTAGCATCATCGGTTTTATGACAAGGTATAAAATGAGCCATTTTGGAGAAACGATCAACAACCACAAAAATATTGTCCCTCCCCTTCTTAGTTCGAGGTAATCCCAAAACAAAGTCCATAGAAATATCAAGCCAAGGGGAAGTAGGAATAGGCAAAGGTATGTACAAACCATGGTTGTTCAATCATGACTTAGCTTTCTGGCAAGTAGTGCAGCGTGCAACAAGGCACTCAACATCAGCGCGCATCCGGGGCCAAAAGAAGTGGGCAGCCAGCACCTCATGTATTTTGTAGACGCCAAAATGCCCCATGAGACCACCTCCATACGCTTCCTATAATAACAAACGACGAACCGAGCTTGCTAGAACACACAGCTTGTTAGCGCGAAATAGGAATCCGTCCTGTATGTGAAATTTGCCCCATGGTTTGCCATGAATACAATGGGTGAAAGCATCTTTAAAATCAGCATCGTCCACATATTGATTCTTCATAGTTTGCAAGCCAAAGATTTTAAAATCTAACTGTGACAGCATGGTATAGCGACGAGACAAAGCATCAGCAATAACATTTTCCTTGCCGCTCTTGTGTTTAATAATGTAAGGGAAAGACTCAATCAATTCTACCCATTTAGCATGATGATGGTTCAGGTTTGTTTGGGTACGAATATGTTTTAAAGCCTCATGATCAGAATGAATTATAAACTCGCGATGCCAAAGGTAGTGCTGCCAAGTATGCAAAGTGCGCACTAAAGCATAAAGCTCCTTATCATACGTAGAATAATTCAAGCTAGCACCACTTAATTTCTCGCTAAAATAAGCAACCGGATTTCCTTCTTGTAACAAAACAGCACCTAGCCCAATACCGCTAGCATCACATTCAAGCTCAAACACTTTAGTAAAATCAGGCAACTGCAAGAGAGGAGCATTGGTTAACTTATCTTTCAAGGTGCTGAACGCAACCTCTTGCGAATCACTCCAAGCAAAGGGAACATCCTTCTTTGTAAGCTCATGTAGAGGCGCTGCAATGGAGCTAAAATCACGAACAAACCTGCGGTAGAAACCTGCAAGGCCAAGAAAGCTGCGAATTTGGGTGACCGTTGTCGGTGTACGCCACGCCCGAATGGCATCGATCTTGCTGCTATCCACCTCAATGCCCTGTGGAGTAATGACATAGCCAAGAAATGAAACACGTTATGTGCAAAACATGCATTTTTCGATGTTAGCAAATAAATGGGCTGCACGCAATGCATCAAAAACAGCACGCAAATGTTCTAAATGCTCTTCCATGGACTTGCTGTAAATGAGAATGTCATCAAAATAGACAACTACAAACAGTCCTTTGAAGGGCCGCAGAACTTCATTCATCAAACGCATAAATGTGCTGGGAGCATTTGTCAAACCAAACGGCATAACCAACCATTCATATAACCCAAATTTTGTTTTGAAAGCCGTTTTCCATTCATCACCTAATTTCATGCGAATCTGATGGTAGCCACTACGCAAATCTACCTTAGTGAAAAGAATGGCACCACTCAGCTCATCTAGCAAATCTTCAAGGCGTGGTATAGGGTATCAGTAGCGAATGGTAATGTTATTAATAGCACGACAATCTACACACATACGCCATGATCCATCTTTCTTTGGAACAAGTAACACGGGAATGGAGCAGGGGCTAAGAGACTCACGAATATAACCCTTGTCAAGCAACGCCTGTACCTGTCGCTGTATTTCCTTGGCCTCATCCGGATTTGTATGGTATGGTGCGCGGTTCGGAAGCTGTGTGCCGGGAATGAGGTGGATCCGGTGCTCAATGCCATGAAGTGGTGGGAGTCCCGGTGGTGAATATTTTGGAAAGACATCAGCGTACTCCTGCAAAATGTTAGCAACCACAGGGGGAATATCCAAAGATGGTGCATCATCAAGTGAAACGAGCACACTAGAGCATATAAGGGCATAGCATGGCAAAGGAGCATCGCGTAACTCATCGAAATCAGCACGTGTAGCAAGCAAACACAGGAGCATTCAACTTGATTTCAGAATTAACAGAGGTCGACGGTTCAAGTTGTTTAGCAGTTTTAGCAGCTCTAGCAAGATCATCTTTAAGAATTTGTTCAGGTGTCATTGGATGTATAATTATTTTCTGACCCTTAAACATGAAAGAATAGTGATTTGAACGACCATGATGCAAGCTATCAGTATCATATTGCCAAGGTCGCCCAAGTAACTGAGAGCATGCTTCCATGGGAATAACATCACAATCGACAAAATCAGAATAAGCACCCATGGAGAAAGGAACACGGACCGATCGAGTAATTCTAATTTTCCCACCATCATTAAGCCATTGAATGTGATAAGGATGTGGATGCTTACGAGTGGGTAAAGACAACTTTTCAACCAGCGCGGTACTAGCCAAATTGTTGCAGCTACCGCTGTCGATGATAATGCGAATGGACTGCTCTTGCACCACGCCCTTGGTATGGAAAAGAGTGTGTCGCTGATTCTTCTCGGGTGGAGTGACTTGTGTACTAAGAACACGCTGCACAACAAGACTTTCATACCTATCGGCGTCGCTCGGGTTGACATGTACTTCCGCCTTTGCTGCATGGTCAGTGGCAAGCATAGCGTGTTGAATATCTTCAGAATCACTAGCGGAAGACTACTCACCATCATCACAAATGACCAAGACACGCTTGTTCGGACAGTCCCAAGACACATGGCCAAATCCTTGGCAACGAAAGCACTGAATATCCCATGTGTGGCCTGTGGAAGGCGGCTGCGCCTGTGGACGGGGGAGCACCTGCAGAAGTGGCTGTCCGCTCACGCGGTGTAGTGGCGGGCGTGGACGGTGCAGGGGGTCCGGGTGCTGAACCGGATGTCGATCTTCGTCCTGCAAAAGAGTTAGAATATGGCTTCGAACGGTGTCCCTGCATTTCACGTTCAGCTTTGCAAGCAAATTCAAATAATGTGGTGATATCATAATACTCCTTATAATCAAGTATATCCTGAATTTCACGGTTTAAACCACCATGAAATCGTGCCATAGCAGCGTCAGTTTCCTCAACTAACCCACAACAAATCATGCCTTTTTGCAATTCCTGGTAATAGTCCTATACAGATTGTGAACCTTGCTGAAAACGTTGTATTTTATTAAGCAAATCGCGGGCATAAAAAGAAGGTACAAATCTGTGGCGCATAGCAGCTTTTAATTGATCCCATGTGGTTGGAGCTAGAGTGGGATGTTTTTGTTTATATTCACGCCACCAAATTAAAGCAAAATCAGTAAATTCACTAATAGCAGCTTTAACTTGAGAAGTAGGAGGAATATCATGGCATGCAAATTTCTGTTCGACTTCTAATTCCCAATCAAGATATGCGGCAGGATCATATTTTCCATTAAAAGATGGAATTTTAAATTTGATCTTATCAAAAGGATCATTACCGTGGTGGCGTGGCACACGGCGAGCACGGCCTTGACGGTGTCCACCGTCCTGCTCCGTGTCACCACAGTAATCCCGCTGGAATTCTGTGACCATCGTGTTCAAAGCATCGAGGCGTGACACGATGGTGTCGAGCGTGGTCTTGGTGGCTGTCTGTGCGAGGTCAAGCTGATCGAACCGTTCGTTCGCCGTAGTGACCGTGGAATCCATCCGTTCATGCATCGTCTTGATGTCTGCGGCAAGTCCATCAATCTGTGTCCACATGTCCTATAGCTGTTCATCCTTCTTGGCGTCGTCATCGTCGCCTGCCATGGTTAGCGCAAACACAAAACCGACGCCAAAATAGGGGTGTAATGGCTCACAAGGCGCTCACACTAGTGCTGTTGTCAATGTCTTATCCGTTGTTACCAAGCACACAGGGGCGACCTGCAACCGACCGGAGGAACTCTCGAAAGATTGGAGCAGCGATTGCCTGGGAAACAAAGTCAGCCCATCGTAGAACTATGTGGAGTTCTGGGTAGGCTGCACTCAAGTCAAGGATTAGCACAATCAAACAATAATGCAAAGTTGAATTATAGTGCTAAATACGAAACAACGCTATTGGAAACAAGTGGGAAACAAAGGAGGTGGCAAAGAGGGAGAGGGTGCGGCTATAAAAGGAAAATTCTTGATTTGTTTGGATCTGTTTTTTTTTAAGAGTCCTCAAAAACTGATAATATGAACAGAGAGGATCTCAAACATCAAAAGACGGCACACACTTTTTTTGAAAGTACAGGGGTATTCCGGTAAAAAAACTGGATCTCTCTCTCTAGAGTAAGGCGAGATAGGTAGATGAACAAGGGAGGGCAATGTATGTGTGGGGGTGCAGAGGCCCTGGAGGGTCATGACCCAGGGGGTTCACGGCGTGCGCAAGGAAACCTTCCACCGAACCAAACCGGATCACCTTCCTTCTTCCTGATTCTTTTTTTTATTTCTTTCTATCTTTGTTTTCGATAGGGAGGGGCGATCGGAGGGGTGGTATGCGGCGGCCCGGTGGTCTGGTGGCTACCAAGCCGGGTATTCACGCAATGGGGGCGGTGGCCGGACAGCGGAACGACGGTGGCGAAACTAGGGTGAGGAGAACAAAGAGAAAAACAAGGGATTAAACACAAGTGACCAGCAACAATTGAACGAGTAAGCACACAAATTCAACACAGATTATTGAAAGAATGTGCAAGGCTAAACGGTTGCTGGGACAAGGATATAATGTGAAATGTTTTGGTTTTCATGGACTGTAGGAAGGGAAAAACACTCGATAAAACTCACCGATCAACCTGGAAATCTGATACCACTTGATAGAGCCGGAGTGCCCGATCTTTCGGTGAGTGGAGATAATTTTGATTTGGTGGTAGTAGACCCTCACGATCCGACTATGATGAGCGAACCCAAAGCGCCAATGCAATCGCTTAACCAACTCCCAATGGTTACCAACCTCGGCAGTACGAGATCAGCCTGATCACGAAGATCAATTCCTACACGCAATCGAAGAATGAACAAGAAAAAGACGCGAGCAATCTTATTATCACTCGAAGGTGGAGTTCTGAATTACACGAGACAGCGAGATTGGCGTGTGTTCGAGAGTAGCTAAAGCTAGATGTAAAACAAAACTCAAGTTGTGAACAAAAGAGACTCCGACTAAATAAAAGGGCGGTGGCAGGAGAGTGGCGCGTGCCCAAAGAAAGGGCTGCGGCTCCAAACCCTATGCGCCCCACCTTGGGCTGCTCTGTTCTTATTCTGCTGGGCCTTCGTTCCTTAACAGCATGATGAAGTTTAATTCTCTTGCACGGGCCCGAGTGATTGGCCCAACTGGATGATCAACTATAGGCGCCTGCGGTGGAGGAGTAACTGGAGGCGCCTGAGGTGCTGCTGGTGTAGATGTACTTGCGGTGTCCTCATCATCCTCCCCTTCTTGAACTGAAGTCATCCTCGATGGCAAGTCCTCATCTTCGCCCGCATATTGTTTCAAATCTGCAACATTAAAACTCGTGGAAACACCAAACTCCGCAGGCAGGTCAAGGATATAAGCATTATCGTTAATTTTGGTTAGCACTTTAAAAGGACCAGCAGCACGTGGCATCAATTTAGAATGACGTAAAGCAGGAAAACGATCTTGCACCCACACAAACCTATCTTGCGTCAACATTAGCACAATCTCCAAACGGTCCGAATTGAGCTTTCACTTGAACTTTGTCACCTAGGAGTACCATCGGGTGCGTCCAAAATAATTTCTGAGCCGATGGCGCAAACTGTGCACCAATCTTGCACCCACACAAACACTGTCTCCTAAGAGAAACAAGGAGATTCCACATGACCTAAATCACCTAGGAGTTCCATCCGGTGCGTCCAAAACAATTTCCGAGCCTATGGTGAATTCGACGCAAACCGTGCACCTATCTTGCGTCAAGATTAGCACTTTATCCGAAATGACCAAAACGAGCGTCCACTTGAACCTCATCACCTAGTGGTACCATCGGGTGTATCCAAAATGATTTTTGAGCCTATGGTGCGTCTAGCACAAACCATGCAACTATCTTGCACTGACAGTAACACTATCTCCGAACGAAAAGAAGTGAGATTCTCATGACCACGTCACCCAGGAGTTTCATCGAGTGTGTACAGAACGATGTCCGTGCCTATGGTACATTCGACGCAAACTGTGTACCTATCTTGCATCAAGATTAGCACTATATCCAAACCGACCGAAACGAGCTTTCACTTGAGCCTTGTCACGTAGGAGTACCATCAGGTGCGTCCAAAATGATTTCTGAGCCGATGGTACGTTTGGCGCAAACCGTGCACCAATCTTGCACCCACACAAACATTATCTCCAAAGAGAAAGAAGTGAGATTCCACATGGTCCACATCACCTAGGAGTTCCATCAGGTGCGTCCGAAATGATTTTCGAGCCTACGGTACATTCGATGCAAACCATGCACCTATCTTGCATCAAGATTAGCACTATGTCCGAAAGGACCGAAACAAGCTTCCACTTGAGCCTCGTCCCCTAGTGGTACCATCGGGTGAGTCTAAAATGATTTCTGAGCCTATGATACATGTAGCGCAAACCGTGCACCAATCTTGCATCGACACTAATACTATTTCCAAAGAGAAACAAGTGACATTCCACATGACCCACATCACCTAGGAGTTCCATTAGGTGCATCCAAAATGATTTCCGAGCATATGGTACATTCGATGCAAACTATGCAACTATCATGTGTCAAGATTAGCACTATGTCCAAAAGGACCGAAACAAGCTTCCACTTGAGCCACGTCACCTAGTGGTGCCATCAGGTGCTTCTAAAATGATTTTTGAGCCTATGGTACGTCTAGCGCAAACCATTCACCTATCTTGCACTGACAGTAACACTATCTCTGAATGGAAAGAAGTGAGATTCCTCATGACCCATGTCACCTAGGAGTTCCATCGAGTGCGTCTAAAACGATGTCCGAGCCTATGGTATGTTCCACGCAAACCGTGCACCTATCTTGAATGAAGATTAGCCCTATCTCTAAACTGAACGAAATGAGCTTTCACTTGAGCCTCGTTACCTAGGTGTACCATTAGGTATGTCCAAAACGATTTCTGAGCCAATGGTACGTTTGGAGCAAACCGTGCATCAATCTTGCACTAACACTAACAATGTGTCCAAAGAGAAACATGCGAGATTCCACATGATCCACATCACCTAGGAGTTCCATTGGGTTCATCTAAAATTATTTCTGAGCCGATGGTATGTTTGTCACAAACCGTGCACCAATCTTGCACTGACACTAACAGTGTCTCCAAAGAGAAACATGTGAGATTCCACATGACCCACATCACCTAGGAGTTCCATCAGGTGCATCCAAAATGATTTCTGACACTATAGTATATTCGATGCAAACCATGCACCTATCTAGCATCAAGATTAGCAGTATGTCCGCAAGGACCAAAACGAGCTTCCACTTGAGCCTCATCACCTAGTGGTAGCATCGAGTGCGTCCAAAATAATTTTTGAGTATGTCTAGGGCAAGCCATGCACCTATCTTGCATCAACACTGACGTTGTCTCCAAACTGAAAGAAGCGAGATTCCACATGACCCACGTCATCTAGGAGTACCATCGGGTGCATCCAAAACAATTCCTGAGCCTATAGTACGTTTGATGCAAACCGAGCACCTATCTTCCATCAAGATTATCCCTATCTCTAAATGGATAAAGCTTTCACTTGAGGCTCGTCACCTAGGAGTGCCATTGGGTGCATCCAAAATGATTTCTGAGCCAATGGTACGTTTGGCACAAACTATGCACCTATATTGCACCGACACTAACATTGTCTCCAAACAGAAAGAAGCAAGATTCTGCATGACCCACGTCACCTTAGAGTTCCATCGGGTGCATCCAAAAGGATTTCCAAGCCTGTGGTATGTTTGACACAAACTGTGCACCAATCTTGCTTCAAGATTAGCTCTGTCTCAAAACAGGCCGAGGTTTCACTTGAGCCTCAACACCTAGGAGTACCATTAGGTGCATCCAAAATGATTTTTGAGCCCATGGTATGTCTAGCTCAAACCATGCACCTATCTTGCACTGACACTAACACTATCTCTGAATAGAAAGAAGTGAGATTCTCATGACCACATCACCTAGCAGTTCCATTGAGTGCGTCTGAAACAATGTCCGAGCCTATGGTACATTCGACGCAGACCGTGCACCTATCTTGTGTCAAGATTAGTACTATCTCTAAACGGACCGAAACGAGCTTCTACTTGAGCCTCGTCGCCTAGTGGTACAATTGGGTGCATCCAAAACGATTTCTGGGCCTATGGTACATCTAGCACAAACCATACACCTATCTTGCACTAACACTAATATTGTCCCTAAACAGAAACAAGTGAGATTCCACATGACCCAAGTCACCTAGGAGTTCCATCGAGTGCGTCCAAAACAACGTTCAAGCCTATAGTATGTTCGACACAAATCGTGCACCTATCTTGCGTCAACATTAGCACAATCTCCAAATGGACCGAAATCAGCTTTCACTTGAGCTTTGTCACCTAGGAGTACCATCGGGTGCATCCAAAATATTTTCTGAGCCGATGGTACATTTGGCGCAAACTATGCACCAATCTTGCACCCACAATAACACTCTCTCCTAAGAGAAACAAGTGAGATTCCACATGACCCACATCACCTATTAGTTCCATTCGATGCGTCCAAAATGATTTTCGAGCCTATGGTACATTCTACGCAAACCGTGCAGCTATCTTGATTCAAGATTAGCACTTTATCCGAAAGGACCAAAAACGAGCTTCCACTTGAGCCTCGTCACCTAGTGGTACCATCGGGTGCATCCAAAATTATTTTTGAGTCTATGGTATGTCTAGCGCAAACCTTGCACCTATCTTGCATTAACATTAACACTGTCTCCGAACGGAAAGAAGTGAGATTCTCATGACCACGTCACCTAGGAGTTCCATCGAGTGCGTCCAAAACGATGTCCGAGCCTATGGTACGTTCGACGCAAAGCGTGCACCTATCTTGGATCCAGATTAGCACTATGTCCAAAGATAAACATGTGAGGTTCCACATGACCCATGTCACCTAGGAGTTCCATCAGGTGCGTCCAAAATGATTTTCGAGCCTATGGTACATTCGATGTAAACCGTGCACCTATGTAGCATCAAGATTAGTAGTATGTCCGAAAGGACCAAAACGAGCTTCCACTTGAGCCTCGTCACCTATTGGTACCGTCGAGTGCATCCAAAACAATTTTTGGGTTTGTCTAGGGCAAGCCATGCACCCATCTTGCATCGACACTAATGCTGTCCCCAAAATGAAAGAAGTGAGATTCCAGATGACCCACATCACCTAGGAGTTCCGTCGGGTGTGTCCAAAATGATTGTCGAGCCTATGGTATGTTTGACGCAAACCGAGAACCTATCTTGCATCAAGATTAGCACTTTCTCCAAATAGACCGAACTTTCACTTGAGGCTTGTCACCTAGGAGTACCATTTGGTGTGTCCAAAATGATTTCTGAGCGATGGTACATTTGGCACAAACTATGCACCTATATTGCACCAACACTAACATTGTCTCTAAACGGAAAGTACTGAGATTCCACATGACCCACATCACCTTAGAGTTCCATCGGGTGCATCCAGAATGATTTTTGAGCCTATGGTACGTTCAACGCAAACCGTGCACCTATCTTGCATCAAGATTAGCTTTGTCCTGAAACAGGCCGAGCTTTCACTTGACCCTCATCACCTAAGGGTACCATCGAGTGCGCCCAAAACAATTTCTGAGCCGATGGTACATTTGGCACAAACTGTGCACCTTTCTTGCATTGACACTAACAGTGTCTCCAAATAGATAGAAGACATATTCCACATGACCCACGTCACCTAGAAGTTCCATCTGGTGTGTCCAAAATGATTTTTGAGCCAACAGCACGTTCGACGCAAGTTGTGCACCTATCGTGTGTCAAGATTAGTACTATCTCTAAACGGACTGAAACGAGCTTTCACTTGAGCCTCGTCGCCTAGTACAATCGGGTGCATCCAAAATGATTTCTGAGTCTATGGTATGTCTAGCGCAAACCATGCACCTATCTTGCACCGCACTAACACTGTCTCCAAACGGAAAGAAGCAAGATCCACATGATCCAAGTCACCTAGGAGTTCCATCGGGTGTATCCAAAATGATTTCTGAACCTATGGTCCATTAGAAGCAAACCATGGACCTATCTTATGTCAAGATTAGCACTCTCTCCAAACGGACCGAAACGAGCTTTCACTTGGGCCATGTCACCTTGGAGTACCATCGGGTGCATCCAAAACAATTTCTAAGCCAATGATATGTTTGGCGCAAACTGTGCACCTATCTTGCACCGATAGTGACACTGTCTCCAAACGAAAAGAAGAGAGATTTGACATGACCCACGTCAGCTAGGAGTTCTATCAAGAGCATCCAAAATGTTATTTTAGCCCATGACACGTTCGACGCAAATTGTGCACCTATCTTGCATCATCATTAGCACTATCTCCAAACGGACCGAAACGAGCTTTCACTTGAGACTTGTCTCCTAGTGGTACCATTGGGTGTGTCTAAAATGATTTCTGAGCCTATGGTACGTCTAGCACAAACCATGCACCTATCTTGCACTGACACTAATTCTGTCTCGAAACAGAAAGAAGTGAGATTCCACATGACCCATGTCACCTAGGAGTTCCATCGAAAGCTTCCAAAATTATGTCCGAGCCTAGGGTACGTTTGACGCAAACCATGCACCTATCTTGAGTCAAGATTAAACCTATCTCCAAATGGACCGAAATGAGCTATCACTTGAGCCTCGTCACCTAGGAGTACCATTCGGTACGTCCAAAACCATTTCTGAGCTGATGGTACGTTTGGAACAAACCTGCACCAATCTTGCACCAACACTAATACTGTCTCCAAAGAGAAACAAGTGAGATTCCACATGACCCACATCACCTAGGAGTTTTATCGGGTGCGTCCAAAATGATTTCTGAGCCTATGGTACATTTGACGCAAACTGTGCACCTATCTTGCGTCAAGATTAGCACTATATCCGAAAGGACCAAAAGGAGCGTCCACTAAAGCCTTTGTCACCTAGTGGTACCATCGGGTGTGTCCAAAATGATTTCTGACCCACGGTACATCTAGCGCAAATTGTGCACTTATCTTACACAGACACTAACACTATTTGCAAACAGAAAGAAGTGAGATTCCTCATGATGCACGTCACCTAGGAGTTCAATCGAGTGCATCCAAAATGATGTCCGAGCCTATGGTACGTTCGACGCCAGCTGTACGCCTATCTTGCATCAAGATTAGCACAATCTCCAAACAGACCGAACGAGCTTTCACTTGAGCTTTGTCACCTAGAAGTACCATTGGGTGCATCCAAAATGATTTCTGAGCCGAAGGTACATTTGGCCCAAACTATGCACCAATCTTGCACCCACATTGACACTATATTCTAACACAAAGAAGTGAGATTCCACATGACCCACATCACTTAGGAGTTCCATCCAGTGCGTACAAAACAATTTCCGAGCCTATGGTACATTCGACGCAAACTGTGTAACTATCTTGGGTCAAGATTAGCACTATGTCCGAAAGGACCAAAATGAGCATCTATTTGAGCCTCGTCACCTAGTGGTAACATCGAGTGCGTCCAAAATAATTTCTTATCCTATAGTATGTCTAGCGCAAACCATGCACCTATCTTGCACCGCACTAACACTGTCACCAAACAAAAAGAAGTGAGATTCCACATGACCCAAATCACCTAGGAGTTCCATCGGGTGCATCCAAAACGATTTCTGAACCTATGGTACGTTCGAAGCAAACTGTGCACCTATCTTGCGTCAAGTTTAGTACTATCTCCAAATGGACCGAAACGAGCTTTCACATGAGCTTTGTCACCTAGGAGTATCATCGGGTGCGTCCAAAATGATTTCTGAGCCGAGGGTACGTTTGGCGCAAACTGTGCACCTATCTTGCACTAACACTAACACTGTCTCCAAACGGAAATAAGATAGATTTCACATGACCCACGTCAGCTAGGAGTTCTATCGGGTGCGTCCAAAATGATTTTTGAGCCTATGACATGTTCAACACAAACCGTGCACCTACCATGCATCAAGATTAGCACTATCTCCGAATGGACCAAAATAAGCTTCCACTTAAGCCTCGTCGCCTAGTGGTACCATCGCGTGCATCCAAAATGATTTTTGAGCCTACGGTACGTCAAGCGCAAACCGTGCACCTACCTTGCACTGACACTAACGCTGTCTCCAAAGAGAAACAAGTGAGATTCCACATGACCCATGTCAACTAGGACTTCCATTGGGTGCGTCCAAAATGATTTCCATGCCTATGACACGTTCGACGCAAACCGTGCACCTATCTTGCGTCAAGATTAGCACTATCTCCAAACGGACTGAAACAAGCTTCCACTTGAGCCTCATTGCCTAGTGGTACCATCGGGTGTGTCCAAAACGATTTATGAGCCTACGGTACGTCTTGCGAAAACCATGCACCTATCTTGCACTAACACTAACACTATCTCCAAATGGAAAGAAGCGAGATTCCACATGACCCACGTCACCTAGGAGTTCTATTGGGTGTGTCCAAAATGATGTCCGAGCCTATGGTACGTTCAATGCGAACCGTGCACCGAACTTGAGTTAAGATTAGCCCAATCTCCAAATGGACCGAAACAAGCTTTCACTTGAGCCTCGTCACCTAAGGGTACCATCAGGTACATCCAAAATGATTTCTAAGCCGATGGTACATTTGGAGCAAATCGTGAACCAATCTTGCACCGACACTAATATTGTCTCCAAAGAGAAACAAGTGAGATTCCACATCACCCACATCACCTAGGAGTTCTATCGGGTGTGTCCAAAATGATTTCTGAGCCTATGGTACATTTGACGCAAAACGTGCACCTATCTTGCATCAAGATTAGCACTATATATGAAAGGACCAAAATGAGCTTCCACTTGAGCCTCGTCACCTAGTGGTACCATCGGGTGTGTCCAAAATGATCTCTGACCCACGGTACGTCTAGCGCAAATCGTGCACCTATCTTGCACAGACACTAACACTGTCTCCAAACAGAAATAACTGAGATTTCACATCACCCAATCACCTAGGAGTTCCATCGGGTGCGTCCAAAATAATGTTTGAGCCTATGGTAAGTTCGATGCAAACCGCGAACCTATCTTGAGTCAAGATTAGCCCTACCTCCAAATGGACGAAACAAACTTTCACTTGAGCCTCGTCACCTAGGTGTACTATCGGGTACGTCCAGAATGATTTATGAGCCGATGGTATGTTTGGAGCAAACCGTGCACCAATCTTGCACCGACACTAATACTGTCTCCAAAGAGAAACAAGTGAGATTCCACATGACCCACATCACCTAGGAGTTCCATCAGGTGCGTACAAAAAGGATTTCTGAGCCTATGGTACATTCGACGCAAACTGCGCACCTATGTTACGTCAAGAATAGCCCTATGTCCGAAAGGACCGTAACAAGCTTCCAATTGAGCCTCGTCACCTAGTGGTACCATCGGTTGCGTCCAAAATGATTTCTGAGCCTACGGTACGTCTAGCGCAAATCGTGCAACAATTATGCACAGACACTAATGTCGTCTCCAAATGAAAAGAAGTGAGATTTCACATCACCCATGTCACCTAGGAGTTCCATCAGGTGCATCCAAAATGATGTTTGAGCCTATGGTACGTTCGATGCAAGCCGTGCACCTATCTTTAGTCAAGATTAGCCCTATCTCCAAATGGACCGAAACGAGCTTTCACTTGAGCCTCGTCTCCTAGGAGTACCATCGGGTATGTCCAAAATGACTTCTGAGCCAATGGTATGTTTGGAGCAAACCGTGCACCAATCTAGCACCGACACTAATACTGTCAACAAAGAGAAACATGTGAGATTCCACATGACCCACATCACATAGGAGTTCCGTTGGATGCATACAAAAGGATTTCCAAGCCTATGCTACATTTGACACAAACTGTGCACCTATGTTACATCAAGAATAGCTCTATGTCCGAAAGGACTGTAATGAGCTTCAAATTGAGCCTCGTCACCTAGTGGTACCATCGGGTACGTCCAAAACGATTTCTGAGCCAACGGTACGTCTAGCGCAAATCATGCACCAATCTTGCATAGACACTAACGCTGTCCCCAAATGAAAAGAAGTGAGATTCCACACCACCCATGTCACCTAGGCGTTCCATCGGGTGCGTCCAAAATGATGTTCGAGCCTATGGTACATTTGACGTAAACCGTGCACCTGTCTTGCGTAAAGATTAGCACTATGTCTAAAAGGACCGAAACAAGCTTCCACTTGAGCCTCGTCACGTAGTGGTACTATTGGGTGCGTCCAAAATGATTTATGAGCCTATGGCACTTCCAGCGCAAACCATGCACCTATCTTGCACTAACACTAAAATTTTTTGTGAATGGGAAGAAGTGAGATTCCTCATGACCCACGTCACCAAGGAGTTCCATCGAGTATGTCCAAAATGATTTTCAAGCCTTGGTACGTTCCAAGCAAACCATGCACCTATCTTATGTCAAGATTAGCACTATCTCCAAACAGATCGAAACAAGCTTTCACTTGAACCTTGTCACCTAGGAGTACCATCAGGTGCGTCCAAAATGATTTCTGAGTTGATGGCATGTTTGGCGCAAATCGTGCACCAATCCTGCACCCACACTAACACAGTCTCCAAAGAGAAACAAGTGAGATTCCACATAACCCACATCACCTAGGAGTTCCATTAGGTGCGTACAAAAGGATTTTCGAGCCTATGGTACATTCGATGCAAACCGTGCACCTATCTTGCGTCAAGGTTAGCACTATGTCCGAAAGGACCGTAACGAGCTTCCACTTGAGCCTCGTCACCTAGTGGTACCATCGAGTGCGACCAAAACGATTTTTGAGCCTACGGTACGTCTAGCGCAAATCATGCACCTAACTTGCACAAACACTAACGTTGTCTCCAAACGAAAAGAACTGAGATTCCACATCACCCACATCATGTAGGAATTCCATTTGGTGCGTCCAAAATGATGTTGGAGCCTATGGTATGTTCAATGCAAACCATGCACCTATCTTGAGTCAATATTAGCCCTATCTCCAAATGGACCTAAACGAGCTTTCACTTGAGCCTCGTCACCTAGGAGTACCATCGGGTATGTCCAAAATGATTTCTGAGCCGATGGTATGTTATGAAGCAAACTGTGCACCAATCTAGCCCTGACACTAATACTGTCTCCAAAGAGAAACAAGTGACATTCCACATGATCCACATCACCTAGGAGTTCCATCGGGTGCGTCCAAAATGATTTCTGAGCCTATGGTACATTCAACCGTGCACTCAACGTAAACCGTGCATCTATCTTACGTCAAGATTAGCATTATCCAAAAGGACCGAAACAAGCTTCCACTTGAGCCTCGTCACCTAGTGGTGCCATCGGGTGTGTCCAAAATGATTTTGTGAGCCTATGGCACTTTCAGCGCAAACCATGCACCTATCTTGCACTAACACTAAAACTGTCTCTAAATGGAAAGAAGTGAGATTCCTCATGACCCACGTCACCTAGGAGTTTGATCGAGTGCGTCCAAAATGATGTCGGAGCCTACGGTACGTTCCACGCAAACCGTGCACCTATCTTGTGCCAAGATTAGCGCTATCTCAAAACTGACCGAAACAAGCTTTCACTTGAGCCTTATCACCTAGGAGTACCATTGGGTGCGTCCAAAATGATTTCTGAGCTGATGGTATGTTTGGCGCAAACCGTACACCAATCTTGCACCCACACTAACATAGTCTCCAAAGAGAAACAAGTGAGATTCCACATGACCCACATCACCGAGGAGTTCCATTAGGTGTGTACAAAACGATTTTCGAGCCTATGGTACATTCGATGCAAACCGTGCACCTATGTTGCGTCAAGATTAGCACTATGTTCGAAAGGACCATAGCGAGCTTCCACTTGAGCCTCGTCACCTAGTGGTGCCATCGGATGCGTCCAAAATGATTTATGCGCCTATGGCACTTCTAGCACAAACCTTGCACCTATCTTGCGTTGACACTAAAACTATCTCTAAATGGAAAGAAGTGAGATTCCTCATGACCCACGTCACCTAGGAGTTCCATCGAGTGCGTCCAAAACGATGTCTGAGCCTATGGTACGTTCCACGTAAACCGTGCACCTATCTTGTGTCAAGATTAGCACAATCTCCAAACAGACGAAACGAGCTTCCACTTGAGCCTTGTCAACTAGGAGTACCATCAGGTGCATCCAAAACTATTTCTAAGCCTATGGTACGTTTTTTGCAAACTGTGCACCTATCTTGCATTGACACTAACACTATGTCCAAACAGACCGAAGTGAGATTCCACAGGACCCACGTCAACTAGGAGTGCCATCGGGCGCGTCCAAAATGATTTCTAAGCCTTTGGTACGTGTGGCGCAAATTGTGCACCTAACTTGCATCGAAAGTAACACTGTCTCCAAACAGACCAAAGTGAGAATCCACATGACCAACATCACCTATGAGTTCCATCTGGTGAGTCCAAAATGATTTTCGAGCCTATGGTACGTTCGGTGGAAACCGTGCACATATCTTGCTTGAAGATTAGCACTATCTCCAAACGGGCCGGAATGAGCTTCTACTTGAGGCTCGTCATCTAGGAGTACCATCGGGTGTGTCAAAAATGATTTCTGAGCCTATGGTATGTTTGGTGTAGACCGTGTACCTATCTTGCATCGACACAAATACTTTCTCCAAATAGACCAAAGCGAGATTCCACATGACCCACGTCACCTAGGAGTACCATCGGGCGCGTCCAAAATGATTTCTAAGCCTATGGTACATGTGGCGGAAATCATGCACCTAAGTTGCACCGATAGTAACACTGTCTCCAAACAGACCAAAGCGAGATTCCACATGAGCGACGTCACCTAGGAGTTTCACCTGGTGCGTCCAAAATGATTTCTAAGCCTGTGGCATGTTCAGCGAAAACCGTGCTCCTATCTTGCATCAAGATTAGCACTATCTCCAAACGGAACCAAACATGCTTCTAATTGAGCCTCGTCACCTTGGAGTAGCATTGGGTGCATCCAAAATGATTTATGAGCCTATGAAACGTTTGCCACAAATTATGCACCTATCTTGCACCAACACTAACACTATCTCCAAATGGACCAAAGCGAGATTCACCAAGCAGTTCCATGGGGTTCATCTAAAATGATTTCCAAGCCTATGGTACGCTCAACGGAAACCGTGCACCTATCTGTGTCAAGATTAGCTTTATCTCCAAATAGATCGAAACAAGCTTCTAGTTGAGCCTCGTCACCTAGGAGTACCATCGGGTGCGTCCAAAACGATATATGAGCCTAGGGTACTTTTGGCGCAAACTTTGCACCTATCTTTCACTGACACTAACACATTCGCCAAACAGACCAAAGCGAGATTGCATATGACCCACGTCACCTAGGAGTTTCATCGAGTGCATCAAAAATGATTTCCAAGCCTTATGGTACATTTGGCGCAAACTGTGCACCTATCTTGCATGAAGATTAGCACTATGTCCGAAAGGATTGTAACGAGCTTCCACTTGAGCCTCGTCACCTAGTGGTACCATCGAGTGCGTCCAAAATGATTTTTGAGCCTACGGTACATCTAGCGTAAATCGTGCACCTAACTTGCATAGACACTAACGTTGTCTCCAAACGTACCGAAGCGAGATTTCGCATGACCCACGTCACCTAGGAGTTCCATCGGGTACATCCAAAATGATTTCTAAGCCTATGGTACGCTAGGCAGAAACCGTGCACCCATCTTGCATCTAGATCAGCACAATCTCCAAATAGACCAAATGAGCTTCCACTTGAGCCTCGTCAAATAGGAGTACCATCGGGTGTGTCCAAAACTATTTCTTACCCTATGGTACGTTTTGCGCAAACCGTGCACCTATCTTGCACTGACACTAACACTGTCTCCAAATAGACCAAAGCGAGATTCAACATGACCCATGTCACCTAGGAGTACCATCGGGCATGTCCAAAACGATTTATGAGCCTATAGTACGTGTGGCACAAATCGTGCACCTAAGTTGCACCGACAGTAACCCTGTCTCCTAACGGACCAAAGCGAGATTCCACATGACCCACGTTTCCTATGAGTTGCTTCGGGTGCATCCAAAATGATTTTCGAGCCTATGGTACATTTAGTGGAAACTGTGCACCTATCTTGGGTCAAGATTAGCACTATCTCCAAAAGGGCCTAAACAAGCTTCCACTTGAGCCTTCTCACCTAGGAGTACCACCGGGTTTGTCAAAAAAAATTTATGAGCCAATGGTACGTTTGGCACAAATGGTGCACCTATCTTGCACCAACACTAACATTGTCTAAAAACGGACTGAATCGTGATTCCACATGACCCACATCACCTTAGATTTCTATCGGGTGTGTCCAAAATGATTTCAGAGCCTATGGCAACGACACAAACCATGCACCTATCTAGCGTCTAGATTAGCACTATTACCAAATGGACCCAAACAAGATTTCACTTGAGCCTCATCGCCTATGGGTACCATCGGGTGCGTCTAAAACGATTTCTGAGCCTAAGGTACCTTTGGTGCAAATCATGTACCTATCTTGCACTGACACTAACATTGTCTCCAAACAGACTGGAACAAGATTCCACGTGACCCATGTCACCAAGGAGTTCCATCGGGTGTGTCCAAATGATTTTCGAGCCTATGGTATGTTTGACACAAACAGTGTACCTATCTTGCGTCAAGATTAGCACTATGTCCAAATGGACAGGAATGGACTTCCAATTGAGCCTCGCCACCTAGGAGTACCATCAGGTGCATCCAAAATGATTTCCACACCTATGGTACGTTTGGCGCAAACCATGCACCTATCTTGCACTAACACTAACACTCTCTCCAAATAGAGCAAAGTGAGATTCCATATGACCCACGTCACCTAGGAGTTCCATCGGGTGCGTCCAAAATAATTTCTAGGCCTTATGGTACATTTAGTGCAAATCATGCTCCTATCTTGCGTCAAGATTAGCACTATCTCCAAATGAACACAAACAAGCTTCCACTTGAGCCTCGTCACCTAGTGGTGCCATCGGATGCGTCCAAAATGATTTATGAGCCTATGGCACTTCCAGCACAACCCTTGCACCTATCTTGCATTGATACTAAAACTATTTCTAAATGGAAAGAAGTGAGATTCCTCATGACCCACGTCACCTAGGAGTTCCATTGAGTGCGTCCAAAATGATGTCCGAGCCTATGGTACGTTCCACGTAAACCGTGCACCTATCTTGTGTCAAGATTAGCACAATCTCCAAACAGACGAAATGAGCTTCCACTTGAGCCTTGTCAACTAGGAGTACCATTAGGTGCATCCAAAACTATTTCTGAGCCTATGGTACGTTTTTTGCAAACTGTGCACCTATCTTGCACTGACACTAACACTATGTCCAAACAGACCAAACGAGCATCCACTTGAGCCTCATCAACCAGGAGTACCATTAGATGTGACCAAAACTATTTCTAAGCCTATGGTACGTTTGGCGCAAACCGTGCACCTATGTTGCACCGACAGTAACACTGTCTCCAAATAGACCGAAGCGAGATTCCACATGACCCATGTCACCTAGGAGTTCCATGGGGTGCGTCCCAAATGATTTTTGAGCCTTATGGTACATTCAGCGCAAGGCGTGCACCTATCCTGCGTCAAGGTTAGCACTATCTCCAAATGGATCCAAACAAGCTTTCAGTTAAGCCTCATCACCTAGGAGTACCATAGGGTGCATTCAAAATGATTTCTAAGCCTATCGTATGTTTGCCGCAAACTGTGACCTATCCTGCACTAACACTGACACTGGCTCAAAACGGACCGAAATGAGATTCCATATGACCCACATCACCAAGGAGTTCCATCGGGTGCATCCAAAATGATTTCTAAGACTTATGGTACGTTTTGCACAAACCATGTACATATCTTGTGTTAAGATTAGTACTATCTCCAAACTGACCGAAACAAGCCTCCAATTGAGCCTCTTCTCCTAGGAGTACCATCAGGAGCATCCAAAAGGATTTCTGAGCCGATGGTACATTCGGCGCAAACCGTACACCAATCTTGCACCAACACTAATAGTGTCTCCAAAGAGAAACATGTGAGATTCCACATGATCCACGTCACCTATGAGTTCCATTAGGTGCATCCAAAATGATTTCTGAGCCTACGGTATGTTTGGTGCAAACCGTGCACCTATCTTGCACTAACACTAACACTGTCTCTAATCGGACCGAAGTGAGATTCCACATGACCCACGTCACCTAGGAGTTTCATCGGGTGTGTCCAAAATGATTTATGATCCTTATGGTACATTCAGCGTAAACCATGCTCCTATCTTGCATCATGATTAGTATTATCTCCAATTGGACCCAAACAAGCTTCCACTTGAGCCTCGTCGCATAGGAGTACGATAGGCTGCATCCAAAATGATTTCTAAGCCTATGGTACATTTGGTGTAAACTATGCACCTATCTTGCATGGACACTAACACTGTCTCCAAATGGACCAGAATGAGATTCCACAAGACCCATGTCACCTATGAGTTCCATCGGGCGCATCCAAAATGATTTTTGAGCCTATGGTACGTTCGGTGAAAACCGTGCACCTATCTTGCGTCAAGATTAGCACTATCTCCAAAAGGACCCAAACAAGCTTCCAATTGAGATTCATCACCTAGGAGTACCATCGGGTGCGTCCAAAATGATATCGGAATCTAAGGTACGTTTGGTGTAAACCGTGCACCTATCTTGAACTAACACTATTATTGTCCAAACGGACTGAAGCAAGATTCCACATGACCCACGTCACCCAGGAGTTCCATGGGGGTGCATCCAAAACAATTTTTGAGCCTTATGGTACATTTGGCGCAAGCCGTGCACCTATCTTGCGTCAAGATTACCACTATCTCCAAATGGACCCAAACAAGCTTCCACTTGAGCCTCATCACCTAGGAGTCCATCGGTTGCGGCCAAAATGATTTCTGAGTCTATGGGACGTTAGGCGCAAACCGTGCACCTATCTTGCACCGGCATTAACACTATCTTCAAACAGATCAAAGCGAGATTCCACATGACCCTCGTGACCCAGGAGTTCCACTAGGTGCGTCCAAAGTGATTTTCGAACCTATGGTACGCTCAGTGAAAACCGTGCACCTATTTTGCGTCAAGATTAGCACTATCTCCATACAGACCAAACGAGCATCCACTTGAGCCTCGTCAACCAGGAGTACCATCAGATGTGACCAAAACTATTTCTAAGCCTATGGTACGTTTGGCGCAAACCGTGCACCTATGTTGCACCGACAGTAACACTGTCTCCAAATGGACCGAAGCGAGATGCCACATGACCCATGTCACCTAGGAGTTCCATGGGGTGTGTCCCAAATGATTTTCGAGCCTTATGGTACATTCGGCATAAGGCGTGCACCTATCTTGCGTCAAGGTTAGCACTATCTCCAAATGAACCCAAACAAGCTTCAAGTTGAGCCTCATCAACTAGGAGTACCACAGGGTGCATTCAAAATGATTTCTAAGCCTATTGTATGTTTGCCGCAAACTGTGGACCTATCTTGCACTGACACTAACACTGGCTCAAAATGGACCGAAACGAGATTCCACATGACCCACGTCACCTAAGAGTTCCATCGGGTGCGTCCAAAATGATTTCCGAGCCTATGGTATGTTTGGCACAAACCATGTACCTATCTTGTGTCAGGATTAGTACTATCTCCAGACAGACTAAAACAAGCCTCTAATTGAGCCCTTCTCCTAGGAGTACCATCAGGTGCGTCCAAAATGATTTCTGAGCCGATGGTATATTTGGCGCAAACCGTGCACCAATCTTGCACTAACACTAACAGTGTCTCCAAAGAGAAACATGTGAGATTCCACATGACCCACGTCACCTAGGAGTTCCATTAGGTGCATCCAAAATGATTTCTGAGCCTATGGTATGTTTGGTGCAAACCCTGCACCTATCTAGCACTGACACTAACACTATCTCCAATGGGACCAAAGCGAGATTCCACATGATCACGTCACCTAGGAGTTCTATCAGGTGTGTCCAAAATGATTTATGATCCTCATGTACATTCATCGTAAACCATGCTCCTGTCTTGCATCAAGATTAGCATTATCTCCAATTGGACCCAAACAAGATTCGACTTGTGCCTCGTCGCATAGGAGTATGATAGGCTGCATCCAAAATGATTTCTAAGCCTATGGTACATTTGGTGCAAACTATGCACCTATCTTGCATGGACACTAACACTGTCTCCAAACAGACCAGAACGAGATTTCACATGACCCATGTCACCTAGGAGTTCCATCGGGTGCATCCAAAATAATTTTTAAGCCTATGGTACGTTCGGTGAAAACCGTGCACCTATCTTGCGTCAATATTAGCACTATCTCCAAAAGGACCCAGACAAGCTTTCAATTGAAATTCATCACCTTGGAGTACCATCGGGTGCGTCCAAAATGATTTCAGAATCTAAGGTATGTTTGGTGTAAACCGTGCACCTATCTTGCAGTAACACTAACACTGTCCAAACGGACCGAAGCAAGATTCTACATGACCCACGTCACCCAGGAGTTGCATGGTGGTGCGTCCAAAATGATTTTTGAGTTTTATGGTACATTTGGCGCAAGCCGTGCACTATCTTGCGTCAAGATCGAAGCGAGATTCCACATGACCCTCGTGACCTAGGAGTTCCACTGGGTGCGTCCAAAGTGATTTCTAAACCTATGGTACAGTCAGCGAAAACTGTGCTCCTATCTTGCGTCAAGATTAGCACTATCTCCAAACAGACCAAACGAGCATCCACTTGAGCCTCATCAACCAGGAGTACCATCGGATGTGACCAAAACTATTTCTGAACCTATGGTACGTATGTTGCACCAGCAGTAACACTATCTCCAAATGGACCGAAGCGAGATTCCGCATGACCCATGTCACCTAGGAGTTCCATGGGGTGCGTCCAAAATGATTTTGGAGCCTTATGTTATATTCGGCGCAAGCCGTACACCTATCTTGCGTCAAGGTTAGCACTATCTCCAGATAGACCCAAACAAGCTTCCACTTGAGCCTCATCACCTAGGAGTACCGTCGGCTGCATCGAAAACGATTTCTGAGCCTATGGTACCTTTTGCACTGACACTAACGCTGTCTCCAAACAAATCGAAGCGAGATTCCACATGACCCACATCACCTAGGAGTACCATCGGGCGCGTCCAAAATGATTTCTGAGCCTATGGTACGTGTGGCCCAAATCGTGAAGCTATCTTGCATCGACAGTAACACTGTCTCCAAAAGGACCGAAGTGAGATTCCACATGAGCCACGTGACCTAAGAGTTCCATTAGGTGCATTTAGCGAAAACCATACACCTATCTTGTGTCTAGAGTAGCACTATCTCCAAATGGACCCAAACAAGCTTTCAGTTGAGCCTTGTCACCTAGGAGTACCATCGGGTGTGTCCAAATTGATTTCTAAGCCCATGGTACGTTTGTCGGAAATCATGCACCTATCTTGCACCGACACTAACATTATTACCAAACAGATCGAAGCGAGATTTCACATGACTCACATCAATTAGGAGTTCCATCAGGTGCGTCCAAAATGATTTTTGAGCCTATGGAACATTTGACACAAAACCTTTACCTATCTTGCATCAAGATAAGCACTATCTCTAATCAGACCGAAATGAGCTTCCACTTGAGCCTCATGACCTAGGAATACCATCGGGTGCATCCAAAATGATTTCTGAGCATATGGTATATTTGGCGCAAACTGTGCACCTATCTTGCACCAACACTAACACTGTCTCCAAACGGACCGAAGCGAGATTCCTCATGACCCACTGAAAGATATTGATGGCTAGAGGGGGGTGAATAGCCTTTTAAAATTTTCTACAAGGACAAGCCAAACAAGTTTATCAATATAACAAATAGCGAGATGCGAGTTTTGCTTAGCCTACGGGGTGTTCGCAAGCCACCTAACCAATTCACAATTATGGTATATTTGCACTCAACTGCACAAGTCAAACCGCACAACTTAGATACAACTAAAGCTAACTAGCTACACAAGCTAAGAGCTACACTAACAAGCTAACAAGGTAACTAAGAAATTAATACAAGAGAGAGTTAGAAGGGTATCACCGAGGGGCGAAGTATTGAGCCAACCAATCAATATGATCAAGAGATGAATTCCACAATATACAACCACCGGGATTGATTAATCATAATAAGAATGATGACACAAAGATTTATCCCGAGGTTCATGTGCTTGCCGGCACGCTAGTCCCCGTTGTGTCCCTCTTCACCACGTGGTTCACTGGCTAATCGGTCACACACCGAGCCTCTCAAAAGGCACCATAAGAACCTACCAAATGGCAAAAGGTTGCAAATGACATGAGCAATCCACTAACATTGTCTTTGGTGCTTCGCCGAGGTAGGCACAAACCCCTCACAATCACCAGAGGTGGCCAAGAACAATCACCAACTCTTGCCAATGCCTCCAAGCTGCTCCAAGCCGTCTAGGTGGTGGCAACCACCAAGAGAAACAAGAATCCCATAGCAAATCAACCACCAAGTGCCAACTAGATACAATCTCATAATGCAAATACACTTGGATCACTCAATCTCACTACGAATATGCAAAGAAGCAAGAGAGATGAGTGGGAGGGGAGTTGCTTAGCTCAAAGTGCTCACAAGTATGTCAAAGAATGCAACAGTGAGAGCCTTGAGCCGGCCAACGAGTATTTATAGATGTACCCCTTTGAATAGAGCCATTAGGCACTTGATTCAGCTACAGTCGTACTGACCAGACGTGCTGGTCGCGCAGACCGGACACATGAAGCTCGACCGGACGCGCTGGTCCCGTAACAGACCGGACGCGCTGGTCAAGCCTGAGCAGCGCTCCAATGAGTCAGCGACCGGACGCGATGCTAGACAAACCGGACGCCACAGTGCCCGCGTCCAGTTTGAGTCTAGTAAGCTCCCACAACGACCGGACGTGTTCGGTTGATCGTGACTGGACGCGCCACCACGTCCGATCAGAATACCGAGACATGCGCAACCACTGAGCACTGACCGGACGTGTCTGGTCAAACAGAGACCACGTCCGGTCACCTCTGTGACCTCCATTTGCCTCCGTTTGAATCACCCTTTCACATATGAGCTAGACTAAGTATGTGTGTCACTTTAGCACATGTTTTAGCTCATGAAACAACATGTGACAACGTCTCCAAATCTTGACATTGGCGTAAAGGAAAATAGGCATTTCAATTCCTCGAAAACGCCTGAATCCTGCCTCGCAAGCTCGGCGGGAGGGAGAGGACCCCAAACCCTCTCTACCGCTCAAACACCAACGCCATCGCAAATGTGCTAACACCACCAAGTGATCACGTCATGTGCGAGTGACGCATTTTCACAATCATTTATCGAGGCGTTATTAGTTCTATCCAAATGCATATGATTATGAAATACACACCTAGAAGCACTTAGGAGTTCAATAGCCGTGTCATTCCCCTCTTTATAGTATAGCTATCTATCCTATAATGTAACCACACCCACTAGGTGTCTTGGTTACTAAAACACAACCCTTAAGCATATACCTTCGCCTTGATCACGTAGGGTTGCGTCCAAATCCAAGTGTGGCCATCATGATCACCATGTCCATCTTGCCACCAACCTTGGAATGTACTAATCCTCATATGCTATATACAACTTAGGCATAGGATTAGTACTTAGGCATTGTCACTAATTACCAACACCAAACATAGAGCTTTCACCCACGTCACCTAGGAGTTCCATCGGGTGCATCCAAAATTATTTTTGAGACTTATGGTATGTTCGGCGCAAACCGTGTACTTATCTTGCATCAAGATTAGCACTATCTCCGAACAGACTTAAACGAGCTTCCACTTCAGCCTCATCACCTAGGAGTACCATATGGTGCGTCCAAAATGATTTCTGATCCTATGGTACGTTGGGACAAACCATGCACCTATCTCGCACCGACACTAAAACTATCTCCAAACACACTGAAACAAGCTTCCACTTGAGCCTCATCACCTAGTGGTACCATCGGGTGCGTCTAAAATGATTTTCTAAGCCTATGGTACATCTAGCGCAAAACCATGCACCTATCTTGCACTGATAATAACACTGTCTCTAAATGGAAAGAAGTGAGATTCCACATGACCCATATCACCTAGGAGTTCCATTTGGTGCGTCCAAAATGATGTCTGAGCCAATGGTACATTTGATGCAAACTGTGCACCTATCTTGCATCAAGATTAGGACCCCAAGCAGACAGAAACGAGTTTTCGCTTGAGCCTCACCACCTAGGAGTACCATCAGGTGCGTCCAAAATGTTTTCTGAGCCGATGGTACGTTTGGCACAAACCGTGCACTAATCTTGCACTGACACTAACACTGTCTCCAAAGAGAAACAAGTGAGATTCCACATGACCCACGCTAGCTAGGAGTTCCATCGGGTGTGTCCAAAACGATTTCAAAGCCTATGGTACGTTCAATGCAAGCCACGTACCTATCTTACGTAAACATTAGCATTATCTCCAAACAGGCTGAAATGAGCTTCCACTTGGGCCTCATCACCTAGTGGTACCATGAGGTGCGTCCAAAATGATTCTGAACCTATGGTAAGTCTAGCGCAAACCATGCACCTATCTTGCACTAACACTAACACTGTCTCTAAATGGAAAGAGCTGAGATTCCACATGACCCACATCACCTAGGAATTCCATCAGGTGCGTCCAAAACGATGTCCGAGCCAATGGTACGTTTGACATGAACTATGCACCTATCTTGCATCAAGATTAGCACTATCTCCAAATGGATCAAAACGAGCTTTCACTTGAGCCTCGTCACCTAGGAGTACAATTGGGTGTGTCCAAAACGATTTCTGAGCCGATGGTACATTTGACGCAAACCATGCACCAATCTCGCTCCGACACTAATGGCGTCTCCAAAGAGAAACATGTGAGATTCTGCATGACCCATATCACCTAGGAGTTCCATCGGGTAAGTCCAAAATGATGTCTGAGCCTATGGTACATTCGATGCAAACCGTGCAACTATAAAGCGTCAAGATTAGCATTATGTCTGAAAGGACCAAAACAAGCTTCCAATTGAGCCTCATCACCTAGTGGTTCCATCGAGTGCGTCCAAAATTATTTCTAAGCCAATGGTATGTCTAGGGCAAACCATGCACCTACCTTGTACCGACACTAACACTGTCTCCAAACAAAAAGAGAGATTCCGCATGACCCGTGTCACAAAGGAGTTCCATCGGGTGTGTCCAAAACTATTTTCAAGCCAATGGCATGTTCGACGCAAACAGTGCACCGATCTTGCGTCAACATTAGCACTATGTCCAAACAGACCGAAACGAGCTTCCACTTGAGCCTCATCACCTAGTGGTACCATCAGGTGCATCCAAAACAATTTTTGCCTACAATACGTCTAGCCGTAATCATGCACCTAACTTGCACTGACACTAACAGTGTCTCCAAACGGAAAGAAGTGAGATTCCACATGACCTACATCACCTAGGAGTTCCATCAGTTGCATCCAAAACGATGTGTGGGCCAATGGTATGTTCCACGCAAACCGTGCACCTATCTTGCGTCAACATTAGCACTCCAAACGGACAGAAACGAGTTTTCGCTTAAGCCTCGCCACCTAGGAGTACCGTTAGACACAAATCATGCACCAATCCTGCGCTGACACTAACACTATATCCAAACGTAAAGAAGTGAGATTCCACATGACCCATGTCACCTAGGAGTTCCATCGGGTGCCTCCAAAACGATGTACGAACCATTGGTACGTTCGACGTAAACTGTGCACCTATCTTGCGTAAAGATTAGCACTATCTCTAAATGGACAAAAACAAGCTTTCACTTGAGCCTCGTCACCTAGGAGTGCAATCGGGTGTGTCCAAAATGATTTCTGAGCCAATGGTACGTTTGGCGCAAACCGTGCACCAATCTTGTACGACAACTAACAGTGTCTTCAAAGAGAAACATGTGAGATTCCACATGACCCACATCACCTAGGAGTTCCATCGGGTGCCTCCAAAATGATTTCCGAGCCCATGGTACATTCGATGCAAACCGTGCACCTATCTAGCGTCAAGATTAGCAGTATGTCCAAAAGTACCAAAATGAGCTTCCACTTGAGCCTCATCATCTAGTGGTACCATCAAGTGTGTCCAAAATAATTTCAGAGCCTATGGTACGTCTAGGGCAAACCATGCACCTATCTTGCATCGACATTAGCGCTATCTACAAACTAAAAGAAGCGAGATTCCACGTAACCCATGTCACCTAGGAGTTACATCGGGTGCGTCAAAAATTATTTTCGAGCCTATGGTACATTCGACGCAAACCGAGCACCTATCTTGCATCAAGATTTGCTAGGTCTCCAAATGGACCGAGCTTTCACTTAAGGCTCGTCACCTAGGAGTATAATTGGGTGTGTCCAAAATGATTTCTGAGCCGATGGTACATTTGGCGCATACTATGCAACGATATTGCACCGACACTAACATTGTCTCCAAATAGAAAGAAGCTAGATTCCACATGACCCACATCACCTTGGAGTTCTATCGGGTGCATCCAAAATAATTTCCGAGCCTATGGTACGTTTGACACAAACTGTGCACCTATCTTGCATCAAGATTAGCTCTGTCTCAAAATAGATCGAGCTTTCACTTGAACCTTGTCACCTAGGAGCGATTTTCTGAGCCGATGGTATGTTTGGCGCAAACTGTGCACCTATCTTGCATCGACACTAATAGTGTCTCCGAACGGAAAGAAGAGGGATTCCACATGACCCACGTCACCTAGGAGTTCCATCGGGTGCGTCCAAAAAGATTTTCGAGTCAACAGCATGTTCGACGCAAATCGTGCACCTATCTTGCGTCAAGATTAGTACTATCTCCAAATGAACTGAAACAAGCTTCCACTTGAGCTTCATCGACTAGTGGTACAATCGGGTGCGTCCGAAATGATTTATGAGCCTATGGTACATCTAGCGCAAACCATGCACCTATCTTGCACTAACACTAATATTGTCTCCAAACAGAAAGAAGTGAGATTCCTCTTGACCCACGTCACCTAGGAGTTCCATCGAGTGCATCCAAAACAATGTCCGAGCCTAAGGGACGTTCGACTCAAACCGTGCACCTATCTTGCGTCAACATTAGCACAATCTCCAAATGGACCGAAATTAACCTTCACTTGAGCTTTGTCACCTAGGAGTACTATCGGGTGCGTCCAAAATTATTTCTAAGACGATGGTACATTTGGCGCAAACTGTGCACCAATCTTTCACCCACACTAACACTGTCTACTAAGAGAAACAAGGAGATTCCACATGACCCACACCACCTAGGAGTTCCATCAGGTGCATCCAATATGATTTTCGAGCCTATGGTACATTCGATGCAAACCGTGCACCTATCTTGCGTCAGGATTAGCAGTATGTTCGAAAGGACCGAAACAAGCTTCCACTTGAACCTCGTCCGCTAGTCGTACCATCAGGTGCATCCAAAATGATTTCTGAGCCTATGTTACATCTAGTGCAAACCATACACCTATCTTGCACTGACACTAACACTATCTCCTAGGAGAAAGAAGTGAGATTCGACATGACCCATATCACCTAGGTGTTCCATCGGTTGCGTCCAAAATGATTTCTGAGCCTATGGTACATTCGGCGCAAACTGTGCACCTATCTTATGTCAAGATTAGCACTATGTCCAAAAGGACATAAATGAGCTTCCACTTGAACCACGTCACCTTGTGATACCATCGAGTGCATCCAAAACGATTTCTGAGTCTATGGTATGTCTAGCGTAAACCATGCACCTATCTTGCACTGACACTAACACTGTTACCAAATGGAAAGAAGTTAGATTCCTCATGACCAATGTCACCTAGGAGTTCCATCGAGTGCGTCTAAAACGATGTCCGTGCCTATGGTACATTCCACGCAAACCGTACACCTATCTTGAGTCAACGTTAGCCCTATCTCCAAACCGACGAAAACAAGCTTTCACTTGAACCTTGTCACCTAGGAGTACCATCGAGTACGTCCAGAACGATTTCTGAGCCGATGGTACGTTTGGAGCAAACCGTGCACCAGTCTTTCCTCGACACTAACAGTGTCTCCAAAGAGAAACATGTGAGATTCCACATGACCCACGTCACCTATCAGTTCCATCTGGTGCATCTAGAACGATTTTTGAGCCTATGGTACATTCGACACAAACCTTGCACCCACTTGCGTCAAGATTTGCATTATGTCTGAAAAGGATCGAAACGAGATTCCACTTGAGCCTCATCACCTAGTGGTACCATCAAGTGCGTCCAAAATAATTTCTGAGCCTATGGTACATTAGATGTGAAACCGTGCACCTATCTAGCATCAAGATTAGCAGTATGTCCGAAAGGACCAAAACGAGCTTCCACTTGAGCCTCATCACCTAGTGGTACCATCCAGTGTGTCCAATATGATTTTGAGCCTACGGTACATCTAGGGCAAACCATGCACCTATCTTGCATCGACACTAACACTATCTCCAAACTGAAAGAAGCGAGATTCCACATGGCCCACGTCACCTAGGGGTTCCATCGGGTGCATCAAAAATGATTTTCTGAGCCTATAGTACGTCTAGCTCAAACCATGTACCTATCTTGCACTGACACTAACACTGTCTCCAAATGGAAAGAAGTGAGATTCCACATGACCAACGTCACCAAGGAGTTTTATCAGGTGCGTCCAAAATAATGTCCGAGGCTATGGTACGTTCGACGCAAACCATGCACCTATCTTGCGTCAAGATTAGCCATATCTCCAAGCAGACCAAAACGAGCTTTCACTTGAGCCTTGTACCTAGGAGTTCCATCAGGTGCGTCCAAAATGATTTTCAAGCCTATGATATGTTCGACGCAAACCGTCCACCTATCTTATGTCAAGATTAGCACTATTTTTGAAAAGGACCAAAATGAGCTTCGACATGAGCCGCATCACCTAGTGGTACTATCGGGTGCATCCAAAATTATTCTCTGAGCCTATGGTACGTCTTGCGCAAACCAAGCACCTATCGTGCACCGACACTAATACTGTCTCCAAATAGAAAGAAGTGAGATTCCTCATGACCCACGTCACCTAGGAGTTCCATCGAGTGTGTCCAAAATGATATCCAAGCCAATGGTACGTTCGACGCAAACCTTCCACCTATCTTGCATCAACATTAGCACAATCTCCAACACAGACCGAAATGAGATTTCACTTGAGCTTTATCACCTAGGAGTACCATCGGGTGCATCCAAAATGATTTCTGAGCCGATGGTACATTTAGCACAAACCGTGCACTAATCTTGCACCCATACTAACACCGTGTCCAAAGAGAAAGAAGCGAGATTCGACATGACCCACATCACCTAGGAGTTCCATCAGGTGCGTCCAAGACGATTTTCGAGCCTATGGTACATTCGATGCAAACCGTGCACCTATCTTGTGTCAAGATTAGCAGTATGTCCGAAAGGACCGAAACAAGCCTTCACTTGAGCCTCATCACCTCAGAGTACAATCGGGGGCATGCAAAACAATTTCTGAGCCGATGGTACATTTGGCGCAAACCGTGCACCTATCTAGCACTAACACTAACACTGTCTCCAAAGAGAAAGAAGTGAGATTCCACATGACCCACATCACCTAGGAGTTCCATCAGGTGCGTCTAAAATGATTTCTGAGCCTATGGTATATTCGATGTAAACCGTGCACCTATCTTGCGTCAAGATTAGCACTATGTCCAAAAGGACCGAAACAAGCTTCCACTTGAGCCTCATCACCTAGTGGTGCCATCGGGTGCGTCCAAAACGATTTTCTAAGCCTATGGTACGTCTAGCGCAAGCTATGCACCCATTTTGCACTGACACTAACATTGTCTCCAAATGAAAAGAAGTGAGATTCCTCATGACCCACATCACCTAGGGGTTCGATTGAGTGCATCCAAAATGTTGTCTGAGCCAATAGTATGTTCCACACAAACAGTGTAACAATCTTGTGTCAAGATTAGCACTATCTCCAAACTGATCGAAACGAGCTTTCACTTGAGCCTTGTCTTTGAGGAGTACCATCAGGTGCGTCCAAAATGATTTCTAAGCCGATGGTACGTTTAGCGCAAACCCTCCATCAATCGCACCCACACTAACACAGTCTCCAAAGAGAAAGAAGTGAGATTCCACATGACCCACATCACCTAGGAGTTCTATCGTATGTCCAAATGATGTCCGATCCTATGGTATGTTCAACACGAACTGTGCCCCAATCTTTAGTCAAGATTAGCACTATCTTTAAATAGACCGAAACGAGCTTTCCCTTGACCCACGTCACCTAGGAGTTCCATCGGGTGCGTCCAAAATGATTTATGAGCCTGCAAACTGTGCACCAATCTTGTGTAATAAGCACTATCTCTGAAAGCACCGAAACGAGCTTTCACTTGAGCCTCGTCACCTAGTGGTAACATCGAGTGCGTCCAAAATGATTTCTGAGCCTATGGTATGTCTAGCGCAAACTATGCACCTATCTTGCACCACACTAACATTGTTTCCAAATGGAAACAAGTGAGATTCCAAATGACTCACATCACCAAGGAGTTCCATCGGTGCATCCAAAATGATTTCTGAACCTGTGGTATGTTTGAAGCAAACCGTGCACCTATCTTGCGTTAGGATACATACTATCTCCAAATGAACCAAAACAAGCTTCCACATGAGCCTCGTTGCCTAGTGGTTCCATTAGGTGCATCCAAAACGATTTCTGAGCCCACGGTATGTCTAGCGCAAACCGTGCACCTATCTTACACTGACACTAATGCTGTCTCCAAATGAAAAGAAGTGAGATTCCACATGACCCATGTCACCTAGGAGTTCCATCGGGTGAGCTCAAAATGATCTCCAAGCCCATGGTACGTTCGATGCAAACCATGCACCTATCTTGAGTCAAGATTAGCCCCATTTCCAAATGCACCGAAACGAGCTCTCACTTAAGCCTCGTCACCTAGGAGTACCATCGGGTGCATCCGAAATGATTTTTGAGCCGATGGCACGTTTGGCGCAAACTGTGCACCTATCTTGCACTGACACTAACACTATCCGTTAACGGAAAGACGAGAGATTCCACATGACCCACGTCAGCTAGGAGTTCTATTGGGTGCGTCAAAAATGATTTTTGAGCCTCTGACACATTCGACGCAAACCGTGAACCTATCTTGTGTCAAGATTAGCGCTATCTCCAAACGGACCGAAATGAGCTTTCACTTAAGCCTCGTCGCCTAGTGGTACCATCGGGTGCGTCCAAAACGATTTTCTCAGCCTATGGTACATTTAGCGCAAACCATGCACCTATCTTGCTCTAACACTAATACTGTCTCCAAATGAAAAGAAATGAGATTTCACCTGACCCACGTTACCTAGGAGTTCCATCTGGTGCGTCTAGAATGATGTTCGAGCCTATGGTACGTTCGATGCAAAACGTGCACCTATCTTGAGTCAAGAATAGCCCTATCTCCAAATGGACCGAAAATGAACTTTCACTTGAGCCTCGTCACCTACCATCGGGTATGACCAAAATGATTTCTATGCTGATGGTATGTTTGGAGCAAACCATGCACTAATCTTGCACCGACACTAATACTATCTCCAAAGAGAATCAAATGAGATTCCACATGACCAACATCACCTAGGAGTTCCATCGGGTGCGTCAAAAATGATTTTCGAGCTATGGTCCATTCCATGCAAACCGTGCACCCACTTGCGTCAAGATTAGCACTATGTCTGAAAGGATCGAAACGAGCTTCCACTTGAGCCTCATCACCTAGTGGTGCCATCGGATGCGTCCAAAATGATTTATGAGCCTATGGTACGTCTAGTGCAAAGCATGCACTAACACTATCTCCAAACAGAAAGAAGTGAGATTCCTCATGACCCACGTCACCTAGGAGTTCCATCGAGTGCGTCCAAAATGATGTCTGAGCCTATGGTATGTTCGACACAAACCGTGCAACTATCTTGCATCAAGATTAGCACTTTGTCCAAAAGGACCAAAACAAACTTCCACTTGAGTCTCATCACCTAGTGGTAACTTCAAGTGCATCCAATATGATTTCTAAGCCTATAGTATGTCTAGCGCAAACCCTGCACCTATCTTGCACCGCACTAACACTGTCTCCAAACCGAAAGAAGCAAGATTCCACATGACCCACGTCACCAAGTAGTTCCATCGGATGCATCCAAAATGATTTCTGAACCTATGGTACGTTTGAAGCAAACTGTGCACCTATCTTACATCAAGATTAGCAGTATCTCCAAATGGACCAAAACGAGCTTTCACTTGAGCCTTGTTACCTCGGAGTACCATCGGGTGCATCCAAAATGATTTCTGAGCCGATGGTACATTTGGCACAAACTATGCACCTATTTTGCACCGACACCAACACTGTCTCTAAACAAAAAGATAAGACATTTCACATGACCCACGTCAGCTAGGAGTTCTATTGGGTGCGTCCAAAACAATTTTTGAGCATATGACAAGTTCAACGCAAACCGTGCACCTATTTTGCGTTGAGATAAACACTATTTCCAAACGGACCGAAACAAGCTTCCACTTGAGCCTCATCGCCTAGTGGTACCATCGGTTGCATCCAAAACAATTTCTGAACCCACGGTATGTCTAGCGCAAACTGTGCACCTATCTTGCACTAACACTAACGTTGTGTCCAAATGGTAAGAAGTGAGATTCCACATGACCCATGTCACCTAGGAGTTCCATCGGGTGTGTCCAAAATGATGTCTGAGCCTATGGTTCGTTTGATGCAAACCATGCACCTATCTTGAGTCAAGATTAGCCATATCTCCAAATGCACCGAAATGAGCTTTCACTTGAGCCTCGTCACCTAGGAGTACCATCGGGTACATCCAAAATGATTTCTGAGCCGATGGTACGTTTGGAGCCAACCGTGCACCAATCTTGCACCGACACTAATATTGTCACCAAAGAGAAACAAGTGAGATTCCACAAGACCCACATCACCTAGGAGTTCCATCGGGTGTGTCCAAAACGATTTCTGAGCCTATGGTACATTCGATGCAAACCGTGCACCTATCTTACATCAAGATTAGCACTGTGTCCGAAAGGACTGAAACAACCTTCCACTTGAGCCTCATCACCTAGTGGTGCCATCGGGTGCGTCTAAAATAATTTCCGAGCCTATGGTACGTCTAGCACAAACCATGCACCTATCTTGCACTGACACTAACACTGTCTCCAAACGGAAAGAACTGAGATTCCTCATGACCCACATCACCAAGGAGTTCCATTGAGTATGTCCAAAATGATGTCCGAGCCTATGGTACGTTTGGGGCAAACCCTGCACCAATCAGGTGCGTCCAAAATGACTTTCTAAGCCAATGGTACGTTTGGGGCAAACCCTGCACTAATCTTGCACCCAAACTAACACAGTCTCCAAAGAGAAACAAGTGAGATTCCACATGACCCATGCTACCTAGGAGTTCTATTGGGTGTGTCCAAAACGATTTCCGAGCCTATAGTACATTCGATGCAAACTGTATACCCACTTGCATCAAGATTAGCACTATGTCTACAGGGATCGAAATGAGCTTCCACTTGAGCCTCGTCACCTAGTGTTACCAACGAGGGCATCCTAGATGATTTCTGAGCCTGTGGTATGTCTAGCACCAACCATGCACCTATCTTGCACCGACACTAACACTATCTCTAAACGAAAAGAAGCGAGATTCCACATGACCCACATCACCTAGGAGTTCTATCCGGTGCGTCCGAAAAAATTTTCTAGCCTATGACACGTTCGACGTAAACCATGCACCTATCTTGCATCAAGATTAGCACTATCTCTAAAAGTACCAGAACAAGCTTCCACTTGAGCCTCATCACCTAGTGGTACCATTGGGTGCGTCCAAAATGATTTCTAAGCCTAAGGTATGTCTAGCATAGACTATGCACCTATCTTGTGCTGACACTAACACTGTTTCCAAATAGAAAGAAGCGAGATTCCACATGACCCACGTCACCTATGCGTTCCATCGAGTGAGTCCATAACGATGTCTATGCCTATGGCATGTTTGACGCAAACTATACACCTAT
Organism: Saccharum hybrid cultivar R570; assembly: GCA_038087645.1. Lineage (NCBI taxonomy): Eukaryota > Viridiplantae > Streptophyta > Magnoliopsida > Poales > Poaceae > Saccharum > Saccharum hybrid cultivar. The sequence goes on from JAQSUU010000556.1 coordinate 14,549,110, forward strand.
CTTGCATTAAGATTACCCTTATCTCCACATGGACCAAAACGAGGCTTTCACTTGAGCTCATCACCTTGGAGTACCATTGGGTACATCCAAAACGATTTCTGAGCCGATGGTACATTTGGAGCAAACCGTGCACCAATCTTGCACTAACACTAATGCTGTCTCCAAAGAGAAACAAGTGAGATTCCATATGACCCATGTCACCTAGGAGTTCCATCGGGTGCGACCAAAATGATTATTGAGCCTATGACATGTTTGACGCAAACCGTGCACCTATCTTGCATCAAGATTAACACTATCTCCAAATGGACAAAAACGAGCTTCCACTTAAGCCTCGTCGCCTAGTGGTACATCAGGTGCGTCCAAACCGATTTCTGAGGAGCGCAAACCATGCACCTATCTTACACTGACACTAACACTGTCTCCAAATAGAAAGAAGTGAGATTCCACATGACCCATGTCACCTAGGAGCTCCATCAGGTGCGTCCAAAATGATATCCGAGCTTATGGTACGTTCATCGCAAACCATGCACTTATCTTGAGTCAATATTAACCCAATCTTCAAATGGACTGAAATAAGCTTTCACTTGGGCCTCGTCGCCTAGGGGTACCATCGGGTACATCCAAAATGATGTCTAAGCTGATGGTACATTTGGAGCAAACCATGCACCAATCTTGCACCGACACTGATGCTGTCTCCAAAGAGAAACAAGTGAGATTCCACATGACCCACATCACCTAGGAGTTCCACTGGGTGCATCCAAAATACGAGCCTATGGTACATTTGATGCAAATTGTGCAGCTATCGTGCGTCAAGATTAGCACTATGTCTGAAAAGGACCAAAATGAGCTACCACTTGAGCCTCGTCACCTAGTGGTACCATCAGGTGCGTCCAAAATGATTTTGAGCCTATGGTACATCTAGCGCAAACCATGAACCTATCTTGCACTGACACTAATACTGTCTCTAAATGGAAAGAAGTGAGATTCCTCATGACCCACGTCACATAGGACTTCCATCGAGTGCGTCCAAAATGACATCCGAGCCTATGGTACGTTCGATGCAAACTGTACACCTATCTTGCGTCAACATTAGCACAATCTTCAAACAGACCGAAATGAGCTTTCACTTGAGATTTGTCACCAGGAGTACCATCGGGTGCATCCAAAAATGATTTCTGAGCCGATGATACATTTGGCGCAAGCTGTGCACCAATCCTGCACCCACACTAACACCGTCTCCTAAGATAAACAAGTGAGATTCCATATGACTCACATCACCTAGGAGTTCCATCCGGTGTGTCTAAAATGATTTCCGAGCCTATGGTACATCGACGCAAACCATGCACCTATCTTACGTTAAGATTTGCACTATATCTGAAAAGGATCGAAACGAGCTTCCACTTGAGCCTCGTCACCTAGTGGTAACATCGAGTGCGTCTAAAATGATTTCTAAGCCTATGGTACGTCTAGTACAAACCATGCACCTATCTTATAATGACACTAACACTGTCTCCAAACAGAAAGAACTAAGATTCCTCATGACCCACGTCACCTAGGAGTGCCATCGAGTGTGTCCAACATGATGTCCGAGCCTATGGTACGTTTCATGCAAACCGGACACCTATCTTGGGTTAAGATTAGCACTATCGCCAAACCAACCAAAACAAGCTTTCACTTGTGCCTTGCCACCTAGGAGTTCTGATGAGGACATCAACACCATCTATACATCCACAACTACACCATCGCAAACATCGCTTGGCCCTATTACTCGTGCCCGTGGCCGTCAGCTCAACCATCAGGTGAGTTCATTCTTGAGTTCTTGTTCACCTTATTTAGACCATGGAAACCCATGCACTTTTGTTTTGCTCAAGAATAATGGAAAGGAACCACAAGGAAACAATATTCGCGAGGGGTGAATTCGTACTGCAGAATAGCACCAACTTGACTGTCACCAAGACTTCATACGAAACCTGATTTGGACACTCTAGCACTTCGTGGAAAGCTTATCAAGTCTACTTCTCAACGGATGCAACCTCAACCTCATATCACCTCTGAGTCGTCCGCAGCAGTCGATTTACTCCAGACCGTTTCTGTCCATAGGTGCTGCGATGCCTATTCTTAGTGGTTGTTTCAGTCAATAAGGGAGCCGCATGCAACCATGCAGTGGATGTCCTTGTTTCTCTTTTGTTTTTGCTAAGTCGAGGGAGCACTCCTATGGTGTTCCTCTCATGTACATAAGGCTCCTACAGCCACCACCACTAGGCGGGTTTTGTTTCATCAAGTTAGCCATTGCTACCGCATTTCAGCGCGCGTGTTGGATAAACCACCCATCTGATTGTATTCGGAACCCCAACCATCTTGTATTTTCAGATTAAAGCTTCATATTTATATTGCAATTGAGTGCTTGTTCAACTTGTTCTTGCTTTTTCTTCGATTGCTTGCAGGACGAGTGCCCTCGTGGCCGGGTCACGCACCACAAGAACGCAGCGATCCTTGGAGTCGGTGTATCGGTTGCTAAGGCGCATCGTCCCTAGATGGTTGTAGTCGGATCGTGAACCCTGTCTCCATCCACCAAATCGAAGTTATCCCATCTCCACCGAAAGATCGAGACACCCTTACCCTCATCAAGTGGTATTCAGAGCAAGGTTGGATCGGTGAGAGATTCCAGACGCTATTATTTTCCTATAGTCCAGAAAAAGCCAACAGAAAATAGTAGATTAATTTTCCATATTCCCATAGACCCTTTGAGCCATTTACTAATACTGCTTAGTTTGGGCTTGTTGAGTTTGGTTTACATCAGTTGAGTCGAGTTGCTGGTCTTAGGGTTAGCCTTTTAGAGTTTCAAGTTCTTGTCATGCTTTGGTCACCGTTGCTCATATACATCTCCGTTGTCACCACCACATACGTATCCACTACACCATATACATCCCTTTCACTCGCATGTTCCCAGCTCTTCCTAGCCGCACCCTCTCTTTCACTCTTGTGCATCCTATTTTTAGAACATTGCATGCTGCCTTGCACTTCCACTCTCTACGCGTGTCATCCCTTTTGTGTGCATGTTCCCCAGCCCTTCCTAGCCACTCCCTCTCTTCCACTTTGCACATTCTATTTTTAGAACATTGCATGCTCCCTTCCACTTCCACGCATCCTATTCTTCCTATTCTCAGCACCCCATTGCAATCATTACTACCATAGACTCCTTGCTGCACCATATCCTTCCTTTTTTTAACACCATCAAAATCTGATTTGGGTATACACAGAAACATCTGAGTTGCTAGCTCTATTCTTATTACTCCTTGAAAAGAAAGAGAAATATATTACAAGTTGCTTTTCTGAAATCTGATTTGTCAAGTTTCAGAATTGTTCTAGTTGTGCAAAGTAAAAGAAAACAAGAAGAAAAAATCAGAAAGGAAATAAAAGAAAAAGAAAGAGAAAGAGAAAAGAAAGAAAAGAATCTTTTATTTCATCTTGCTTGTAAAGCTGAAAGGGAAGTACAGGGATGACATGCTAGTGTTAGGACTAATTTTTCTGCAGGAAAGACTACTTCGGGGCACCCACGCACAATGTTTACTCCTACTGGACGTTTCCCTCCGCCATCTTCTTCACCAAGTCAAGCAGCCCCTCCTAGTGACAAGTCACATGCTCCTTCCACTCATTCAGCAGCAAAGACTATCCAAAAAGCCAACGACAAGTGCTTCTTCAGTTGCACCAACAAGTAGAACAAGAGACGTGCAATGCCATCGGTGCAAGGGCTACGGACATATGCAGCGTGATTGTCCTAGCAAGCGTGTTTTGATTGTTAAAGATGATGGTGAGTATTCCTCTACTAGTGATTTCGATGAAGATACACATGCTTTGCTTGCTGCTGACCATGCAGGTAGTGAGGAACAACAAGAAGAGCATATTGGTGTAGATGATGCAGAGCGCTATGAAAGTCTCATTGTGCAGCGTGTGCTTAGTACACAAATGGAGAAGGTAGAACAAAACCAGCAACATACTTTATTTCAAACAAAGTGTGTTGTTAAAGAACGTTCTTGCCGCATGATCATTGATGGAGGTAGCTGCAACAACTTGGCTAGTAGCGACATGGTCGCAAAGCTTGCACTTAGCACCAACCCGCACCCACATCCATACTACATCCACCAAATTGAAGTTATCCCATCTCCACTGAAAGATTGGGACACCCTTACCCTCATCAAGTACCATCAGATGCGTCCAAAATGATTTATGAGCCAATGGTACGTTTGGCGCAAACCCTAGACCAATCTTGCACCCACACTAACGCAGTCTCCAAAGAGAAACAAGTGAGATTCCACATGACCCATACCACCGAGGAGTTGCATTGGGTGTGTCCAAAGCAATTTCTGAGCCTATGGTACATTTGACGCAAACCGTGCACCCACTTGCGTCACGATTAGCACTATGTATGCAAGGATCGAAATGAGCTTCCACTTGAGCCTTGTCACCTAGTGGTACCAACGAGTGCATCCTAAACGATTTCTGAGCCTGTGGTACGTCTAGCACCAACCATGCACGTATCTTGCACCGACACTAACACTGTCTCCAAATGGAAAGAAGCGAGATTCCATATGACCCACATCACCTAGGAGTTTCCATTAGGTGTGTCCAAAATGATTTTCGAGCCTATGACACGTTCGATGACCGTGCACATATCTTGCGTTAACATTAGTACTATCTCCTAACAAATCGAAATGAGCTTCCACTTGAGCCTCGTCGCCTAGTGGTACCATCATGTGGAAAGAAGTGAGATTCCACATGACCCACATCACCTAGGAGTTCCATCGGGTGCGCCCTAAAAGATATCTGAGCCTATGGTATATTCGATGCAAACCGTGTATCTATCTTGAGTCAAGATTAGCTCTATCTCTAAATGAACTGAAACGAGCTTTCACTTGAGCCTCGTCATCTAGGAGTACCATCGGGTGCGACCAAAATGATTTCTAAGCCGATGGTACATTTGGAGCAAACCGTGCACCAATCTTTGCACCGACACTAATACTGTCTCCAAAGAGAAACAAGTGAGATTTCACATGACCCACATCACCTAAGAGTTGCATCAAGTGTGTCCAAAACAATTAGCGAGGCTATGGTACACTCGACGCAAACCGTGCACCTATCTTGGGTCAAGATTAGCACTATGTCCGAAAAGACCGAAACAAGCTTCCAATTGAGCCACGTCACCTAGTGGTGCCATCGGGTGCGTCCAAAATAATTTCTGAGCCTGTGGTACGTCTAGGGCAAACCATGCACCTGTCTTGCACTAACACTAACACTGCCTCCGAAGGAAAGAAGTGAGACTCCTCATGACCCATGTCACCTACGAGTTCCATAGCGTGCATCCAAAATGATGTCCGAGCCTATGGTATGTTCCTGGCAAACCAAGCACCTATCTTGGGTCAACATTAGCACTATCTCCAAACCGACCGAAACGAGCTTTCACTTGAGCCTTGTAAACTAGGAGTACCATCGGGTGTGTCCAAAATGATTTCTAAGCCGATGATACATTGGTGCAAACCCAGCACAATCTTGCACCCACACTAACATAGTCTCCAAAGAGAAACAAGTGAGATTCCACATGACCCACGTCACCTAGGAGTTCCATCGGTTACGTCCATAACAATTTCTAAGCATATGGTACATGCGACGGAAACCGTGCACCCACTTGCATCAAGATTAGCACTATGTCTGCAAGGATCGAGAGGAGCTTTCACTTGAACCTCATCACCTAGTGGTACCAATGAGTGCGTCCAAAACGATTTCTGAGCCAGTGGTACGTCTAGGGCCAACTATGCACCTATCTTGCACCGACACTAACACTGTCTCCAATCGAAAAGAAGCGAGATTCCACATGACCCACGTCACCTAGGAGTTCCATCAGGTGCGTCCAAAATGATTTTCTAGCCCATGGCACGTTCGATGCAAACCGTGCACCTATCGTGCGTCAAGATTAGCACTATCTCCAAAAGAACCGAAACGAGCTTCCACTTGAGCCTCGTCACCTAGTGGTACCATCGGGTGTGTCCAAAATGATTTATGAGCCTATGGTATGTCTAGCGCAAACCATGCACCTATCTGGCACTGACACTAACACTGTCTCCAAATGAAAAGAACTAAGATTCCTCATGACCCACGCCGCCTAGGAGTTCCATCGAGTGCCTCCAAATGATGTCTAAGCCTGTGGTACGTTCGACGCAAACCATGCACCTATCTTGCATCAAGATTAGCACAATCTCCAACTAGAGCGAAGAGCTTTCACTTGAGCTTTGCCACCTAGGAGTACCATCGGGTGCGTTCAAAATGATTTTCTAAGCTGATGGTACATTTGGCGCAAACTGTGCACCAATCTTGCACCCACACTAACACTGTCTCCTAAGAGAAACAAGTGAGATTCCACAAGGCCCACATCACCTAGGAGTTCCATTCCGTGCATCCAAAATGATTTCTAAGCCTATGGAACATTCGATGCAAACCATGCACCTATCTTGCGTCAAGATTAGCACTATGTCCGAAAAGGACCGAAATGAGCTTTCACTTGAGCCTCGTCACCTAGTGGTAACATCGAGTGCGCCCAAAATGATTTCTAAGCCTATGGTATGTCTAGCGCAAACAATGCACCTATTTTGCACCGCACTAACACTGTCTCTAAACGGAAAGAAGTGAGATACCACATGACCCACGTCACCTAGGAGTTCCATTGGGTGCATCCTAAATGATTTCTGAACCTATGGTACGCTTGAAGCAAACCATGCACCTATCTTGCGTCAAGATTAGCACTATCTCCAAATAGACAGAAATGAGCTTTCACTTGAGCCTTGTCACCTCAGAGTACCATCAGGTGCATCCAAAATGATTTCTGAGCCGATGGTACGTTTGGCACAAATTATGTACCTATCTTGCACCGACACTAACACTGTCTCCAAAAGGAAAGAAGAGATATTCCCCATGACCCACATCAACTAGGAGTTCTATCGAGTGCGTCCAAAATGATTTTTGAGCCTATGACATGTCGACACAAACCGTGAACCAATGTTGCGTCATCATTGGCACTATCTCCTAACGGACCGAAACTGCTTCCACTTGAGCCTCGTCACCTAGTGGTACCATCGGGTGCGTCCAAAATGATTTCGGAGCCTATGGTATGTCTTGCGCAAACTGTGCACCTATCTTGTACTGACACTATTCCTATGTCCAAACAGAATGAAGTGAGATTTCACATGGCCCGCATCACCTAGGAGTTCTATCGAGTGCGTCCAAATTGTTGTTCGAGCCTATGGTACGTTCGATGCGAACCGTGCACCTATCTTGAGTCAAGATTAGCTCTATCTCCAAATGGACCGAAACAAGCTTTCACTTGAGCCTCGTTACCTAGGAGTACCATTGAGTATGACCAAAATGATTTCTGAGCCGATGGTACGTTTGGAGGAAACTGTGCACTAATCTTGCACCGACACTAATACTGTCTCCAAAGAGGAACAAGTGAGATTTCACATGACACACATCACCTAGGAGTTCCATCAGGTGTGTCCAAAATGATTTCCTAGCCTTGGTACATTCAACACAAACCGTGCACCTATCTTGGGTCAAGATTAGCACTATGTCCGAAAGGAACGAAACAAGCTTCTACTCGTGCCACTTCACCTAGTGGTGCCATCGGGTCTGTCCAAAATGGTTTTTGAGCCTATGGCATGTCTAGCGCAAACCATGCACCTACGTTGCACTGACACTAATAGTCTCCGAACAGAAAGAAGTTAGATTCCTCATTACCCACGTCACATAGGAGTTCCATCGAGTGAGTCCAAAACGATGTCCGAGCCTATGGTACGTTCCACGCAAACTGTGCACCTATCTTGGGTCAAGATTAGCACTATCTCCAAACTGACCGAAACGAGCTTTCACTTGAGCCTTGTCCAAAACGATTTCTGAGCCGATGGTACGTTTGGCGCAAACCCTGCACCAATCTTGCACCCATACTAACACAGTCTCCAAAGAGAAATAATTGAGATTCCACATGACCCATGTCACCTAGGAGTTCCATCGGGTGCGTCCAAAATGATTTCCGAGCCTATGGTACATTTGACGCAAACCGTGCGCCCACTTGCATCAAGATTAGCACTATGTCTGAAAGGATCAAAACGAGCTTCCACTTGAGCCTCGTCACCTAGTGGTACCATTGGGTGCGTCCAAAATGATTTCTGAGCCTATGGTATGTCTATCACAAAACCATGCACCTATCTTGCAGTGACACTAACACTGTTTCCAAACGGAAAGAAGTGAGATTCCACATGACCCACATCACCTATGAGTTCCATCGGGTGAGTCCGAAACGATGTCCATGCCTATGGCACTTTCGATGCAAACCGTGCACCTATCTTGCATCAAGATTACCCCTATCTCCAAATGGACCGAAACGAGGCTTTCACTTGGGCCTCGTCACCTAGGAGTACCATCGGGTACGCACAAAACGATTTCTGAGCCAATGGTACATTTGGAGCAAACTGTGCACCAATCTTGCACCGATACTAACACTGTCTCCAAAAGAGAATCAAGTGAGATTTCACATGACCCATGTCACCTAGGAGTTCCATTGGGTGCGTCCAAAATGATTTTCGAGCCTATGATATGTTCGATGCAAACCGTGCACCTATCATGTTTTAAGATTAGCACTATGTTCGAAAGGACCAAAATAAGCTTCCACTTGAGCCTTGTCACCTTGTGGTACCATCGGGTGCGTCCAAAATGATTTCTGAGTGGATGGTATGTTTGGCACAAATCGTGTACCAATCTTGCACCCACACTAACTCTGTCTCCTAAGAGAAACAAGTGAGATTTCACATGACCCACATCTACTAGGAGTTCCATCGGGTGCATCCAAAATGATTTCCGAGCCTATGGTACATTCAACGCAAGCCGTGCACCTATCTTGCGTCAAGATTAGCACCATATCTGATAGGACCAAAATGAGCTTTCACTTGAGCCTTGTCACCTTATGGTAGCATCAAGTAAGTCCAAAATGATTTCTGAGCCTATGTCTTGTGCAAACAATGCACCTATCTTGCACTGCACTAACATTGTCTCCAAATGAAAAGGAGCGAGATTCGACAAGACCCACGTCACCTAGGAGTTCCATCAGGTGCATCCAAAACGATTTTTGAACCAATGGTACGTTCGAAGCAAACCATGCACCTGTCTTGCATCAATATTAGCACTATCTCGAAACAGACCAAAATGAGCTGTCACTTGAGCCTTGTCACCTCGGAGTACCATCGGGTGTGTCTAAAACGATTTTGAGCCATTGGTACTTTGGCGCAAACTATGTACCTATCTTGCAATGACACTAACACTGTCTCCAAATGAAAAGAAGAGAGATTCCACATGACCCACGTCACCTAGGTATTCCATCGGGTGCACCCAAAACGATGTCCGAGCCTATGATACATTCGACGCAAACCGTGCACCTATCTTGCATCAAGATTAGCACTATCTGCAAACAAACCAAAATGAGCTTCCACTTGAGCCTTGTCTCCTAGTGGTACCATCGATTGTGTCCAAAACAATTTCTAAGCCTATGGTACGTCTAGCACAAACCGTGTACCTATCTTGCACTGACACTAACGTCAGCGTCTGTCGGCTATGCGTAGAGGAAGCGGAGTGAGCTATGGAGCGACAGACGCTAGGCCGCATCTGTCGAGCAACCAACGGGCGCGTCTGTCGCATGATAGCGTGGTTTCGGTCCTTACTGGACCGCGTCTGTCACGCGACGGACGCTGAGGGTGCAGAGCGTCGGACGTGTCTGTCGCCTGCGGTCACGAAGCGTAGTACGCGTCTGACGCTAGGATTTCGACCGTTCACTTAGAGCACGTGGGGACACATGGCGCAAGGAGAACGCGACAGACACTGGGCATGCGTCTGTCGGCTTGGCGACAGACGCTACTGTGCAGCGTCTGTCGCCCCCGAAAATCGTCCAATGAAGTTGATAACAGCTAGCTCCTGAGTGAAACGTTATAAATAAGAGGTGGCCGGCCCTTGGGGGTTCTCTCTTGCACATTTGAGATATTGAGGCACACTTTGAGCTAGAGAACTTCCCCTCCACTCATCTCCTTGCTTGGTTGCATACTCTAGAGAGATTGAGTGAGATTCAAGTGCATTGCATTGAGCGTTGCATCTAGTGGCACTTGATTCTTGGGTTTGCTGCGGATTGCTTGTTACTCTTGGGTGTTTCCCAACACCCTAGATGTCTTGGAGCAGCGGTGGTGTTGAGCTCATGATTGGATATTGTTTCGAGCCTCACTAAGCGATTGTGAGGGATTATTGAGCCTTTCCCGTGGGAGTTCGTGAATTGGCTACTCTAGTGGAGCTCGTGGCTTGAAGGATCCCCATCTTGTGAGTGGATGTGCGGCACCCGCTGAGGGTTCAACTCTTGATAGTTGATTAGCTCGTGATCCATCAAGTGGGTGCATCGCCACAACGAGGAGTAGCTTACCGGGAAGCAAGTGAACCTTGGTAAAAAATCATGTGTCATCTCTTTGCCAAGGATTTCTCTTGTGATTGCTTATTGTGATTGATTCTTCGAGTGCATTGCTTCTCTACATCATTGGTATAAGAATCAAGTCACTTGCTCTTTAATTTCTTGTCTAGTCCTTGTGTAGTTTGCTTAGTGTAGCCTTTATCACATAGGAGTAAGTAGCTTAGTGACTTAGTATTGTTGGTGTGTATTATAGATCATAACCTTGCTTCACTAGAATTGTATAGGTGGCTTGCATAGTGTAGTTGAGATAGTGCTAGAATTAGCTTAGCCATCTTTTTTAATAACGTGGTTGTTTAGTGAAGCTTGTAGATTTTTAAATAGGCTATTCACCCCCCTCTAGCCATTTGGACCTTACAAGTGGTATTGGAGCCGAGGCACCGTTTATTTGAGGCTTAACAACCTACGATGAAAAAGAAATGGCTCAATTAAGCTTGCACATCAATAACACCAAGAAGGCACCTCACTTTGATGGCACAAATTATGCATATTGGAAGGTTAAGATGACCGCACATCTCAAGTCAATCAATAGAGAAGTGTGGAAGGTCACCGAAACAAAATTTGAGGTTGCTAATCCGGAAGCACCTACATCGATGGAAGAGAAGAAGCTCCAATGCAATGACATTGCCATTAGTGCTCTTCATGAGGCACTAGATGAAAGACATTTGAGCAAGTGAAGAACATTGAATTTGCTCATGATGCTTGGGCCAAGCTAGAAGAAACATTTGAGGGCACTGTAGGCACAAAGACTGCTAAAGCATATATCTTGCAAGAAAAATTTTCAAGCTTTAAGATGCAAGATGATAAGAGTGTACTAGAAATATTTTATCGGTTGCAAGTCATTGTCAATGAGCTCAAGGCACTTGGTGAGGAGGTCAAGGACAACCAATTCTCTATGAAGTTCTTGAGAAGCTTGACCAAGAGGTTTGATACATTGATCACCGTGCTAGTGAGGACTACATTGAAGGATTCAACTCCTCAACAAGTATTTCAAGAAGTGATGACCGATGATTCATATTGAGAAGATGATGAGAAGGATGAGTTGGTCAAAAAGAAGAAGAAGGAAAATGAGAAGAAAGATGATGAAAAGAAGAAGAGTGTGGCATTCAAAGCTACCACATCAAAGGGTCCAAGATTGAATCATCAAGTGATGAAGACTCAAGCTCTTGTGATAGTGATGACATTGATAAGAAGATGGTTCTCTTTGTCAAGCAATTTGGCAAATTCATGAAGAAGAAATGTTATCGTGCTAGGAGGAAGAACTCATCCAAGAAGAATGAGCATACCATGAGATGCTTTAGATGCCATAGCAAGGACCATCTCATTGCAAAGTGTCCTTATGATAGTGATGATGAAGATGCTATCAAGAAGGAGAGGAAGAAGCAAAAGAAGAAGCAAGAAAAGAAGGAGAGCTCTCATAAGAAGAAGAATTATTCTCATGTTGCTACATGGGATAGTGATGATTCCTCAAGTGATGATGAGGATGACAACAAAAGCAAGAAGAAGGGACATGCTAGCATTGCCATCCAAGAGAAGGTCTCCCTCTTCGACACTCCATCGTGCTTCATGGCTAAGGCCGCTAAGGTATCATCCGACGATGAGAGTGATCATGATAATGCTAGTGATAGTGATAGTGATGAAGAAGAATTCACTAAAGATGAACAAATCACTATGCTAGAAGATTGCACTCAACATTTTAAAGAATCTAGAAAGGAGTGCAAGGGCTTGCTTAAGGATAAGAAAAACCTTATGCAAGAACTTGATGAGCTTAGGACATCTTATGAGAGTCTAAAGGTAGACCATAAGAAGCTTCAAAAGTCTCACTCTAAGCTTGAAGAAGCTCATTCCTCTCTAGTTGAAAAATGTGAAAACATGTCAACTAATATTGAGAAAGCTAAAACTTGCAACATAGGCATATCATGTGATATAATTGATGAATCTTTTCATAAGCCTGTTGTTGTTGCTCCCACTAACCCTTCATGTAGCTCATCTACATCATCCTCATCTAGTAGTGACGGTTTCACTTGTCACTCCACACTAATAGTTGAGAATGAAAATCTCAAGGAGGTAAAAGAGCTCAATCACACATTAGCTAAGGCTTATGGTGGTGAGGACCGCTTGCTTATGTGCTTGGGTAGCCAAAGGGCTTCTCTCTATAAAGAGGGATTGGGCTATAACCCCAAGAAAGGCAAGGCTGCTTTGCTCCTCACAAGACTCGTTTTGTGAAGAACAATGGTAGCTATTGCAAAGTGTGCAATCAAGTTAGTCACATAGAGCAACAATGCATGAACAAGAAATCAAATGCTAATGTATCCTCAATTAAGCTTGACTCTTTCTATGTACTTACCAAGGGTACTAATGGTGTTCATGCTAAGTTCATTGGTGCACCATGGATGGGCTCAAAGAAGAAAGCCATTTGGGTACCAAAGAGCTTGGTCACTAACCTTGGAGGACCAATAAGTTTGGGTACCTAAAAAGAATTGATCTTGTTTTGTAGGTCAATTATAAAGCCGGAGGAAGGCATTGGGTGCTTGATAGTGGGTGCACTCAACATATGACTGGGGATTCTTGTATGTTCAAATTAATTGATACAAGTCAAAATGGTGGTTTTGATGCTATTACTTTTGGCAACAACAAGAGAGGCAAGGTCAAAGGGCTTGGTAAAATTGCTATCTCAAATGACATGAGCATATCCAATGTATTGCTAGTTGAGAGCTTGGATTTCAATCTTTTGTCGGTGGCACAACTTTGTGATCTTGGCTTCAAGTGCATGGATCAAATTTAATATTCAAAGGATTTAGACATGGTAGCTTATACTTGGTTGACTTCAATGATAGTGAGACACAATTGACATCATGCTTGCTTAGCAAATCTAGTATGGGATGTTGTGGCATAGAAGCCTTGGTCATGTTTGAATGAAATAATTGAACAAACTTTTGAGGCATGACTTAGTTAGAGGATTGAAGGATGACACCTTTGATAAGGATAAATCTTGTAGTGCTTGTCAAGCCAGCAAAAAAGTTGGAAATGCACATCCTAGCAAGAGTGAAATGAGCACATCTAAGTCATTTGAGTTATTGCACATGGACTTGTTTGGGCCAACAACATACACTAGCATTGGTGGCAACAAGTATGGTTTTGTGATAGTGGACGACTACACAAGATACACTTGGGTGTTCTTTCTCTATAACAAGAGTGATGTTTATAATCTATTCAAGTCTTTTGTCAAGAGAGTGCAAAATGAGTTTAAAATCACCAACAAGAAGATTAGAAGTGACAATGGTAGTGAGTTCAAGAATACAAGAATTGAGGAATTATGTGATGATCTTGGTATTGGACATCAATTTTCTCCAACATACACTTCTCAATCCAATGGTGTAGTTGAAAAAAAGAATAGAACTTTGATTGACATGGCTAGATCATTGCTTAGTGAATACAATGTGAGTCATTCATTTTGGAGTGAAGCTATCAACACAGCTTGCTATTGTAGTAATCGTCTCTATTGCCATGGAAAGCTTGAGAAGACACCATATGAGCTATTAAATGGAAGAAAGCCCAACATTGCATACTTTAGAGTGTTTGGTTGCAAATACTACATTCTCAAGAAAGACACTAGATTGAGCAAGTTTGACAAGAAATGTGATGAAGGGTTCTTACTTGGTTATTCTACCACAAGCAAAGCATATAGAGTTTAGAATCTCACTAATGGCACCTTGGAAGAAGTTCATGATGTTGAGTTTGATGAAACCCAAGGATCCCAAAATGAAGCTCAAAACCTTGATGATGTGAGAGGAGATCAATTGTCAAATGCAATGAAGAACATGGACATTGGTGATATAAGGCCGAGACAAGACGATGATGGTGACATACAAATGATTAATCAAGATGTGCAAATTGATACAAATCAAGCTAGCTCAAGTGGTACTCACAATGAAGCTCAAGATCAAGGTCAAGCAAGTGGAAGTAATAACTCCCAATACTCCAACCTACCAACATTGCAAGAGATCATTCATTGGATCAAATCATTGGTGGAATTCAAAGTGGTGTTCAAACTAGATCAAGATTGGCATCTTTTTGTGAGCACTACTCATTTGTGTCACTTGAAGAACCTAAGAAAATAGAAGATGCTTTGAAAGATTCCGATTGGGTTAATGTAATGCATGAAGAGCTAAACAACTTCACTAGAAATCAAGTTTGGGAGCTTGTTGAGAGGCCAAATGACTACAATGTGATTGGTACTAAGTGGGTCTTTAGAAACAAGCAAGATCAAGATGGAATGGTTGTGAGAAACAAAGCAAGATTGGTAGCACAAGGTTATACTCAAGTTGAGGGTCTTGACTTTGGAGAGACATATGCACTGGTTGCAAGATTGGAAGCAATTAGAATTCTTTTAGCCTATGCTTGTGCCCACAACATCAAGTTATATCAAATGGATGTGAAAAGTGCATTCCTCAATGGGTACATAAATGAGTTGGTCTATGTTGAGCAACCTCCCGGTTTTGAAGATGACAAGAAGCCCGACCATGTTTACAAGCTCAAGAAGGCATTGTATGGTTTGAAGCAAGCACCTAGAGCATGGTATGAGAGGTTGAGGGACTTTTCCTCTCTAAAGGGTTCAAGATGGGAAAATTTGACACCACTATCTTCACCAAGAATATAGACATTGACTTGTTTGTGTTGCAAATCTATGTGGATGATATCATTTTTGGATCAACTAATCAAGACTTTTATGAAGAGTTTGGAAAAATGATGGCAAATGAGTTTGAGATGTCCATGATTGGAGAGCTTAGTTACTTCCTTGGACTACAAATCAAACAAATGAAGAATGACACCTTTGTTAGCTAAGGCAAGTACATCAAGGACATGATCAAGAAGTTTGGTTTGCAAGATGCTAGGCAAATGAGTACACCAATGGGCACAAATGATCAATTGGGTGTTGATGCTAGTTGCAACATGGTAGATCAAAAGCAATACCGGTCTATGATTGAAAGTTTGCTATATGTCACCGCTTCTAGGCTGGATGTGATGTTTAGTGTGTGCAAGTGTGCAAGATATCAAGCTTCACCTAGAGAAAGTCACTTGAAAGCGACCAAGAGGATATTGAGATATCTTAAGGGCACTCATGATGTTGGACTATGGTATCCTAAGGGGTCTAATTTTGAGTTGATTGGATATTCAGCTTCGACTATGGTGGACGCAAGATTGATAAAATGAGCACAAGTGGTACTTATCAATTGCTAGGAAGGTCTCTCGTTTCATGGTCATCAAAGAAACAAAATAGTGTTGCACTATCTACTGCCGAGGCCGAATACATTAGTGCCGGTAGTTGTTGTACACAATTGCTTTGGATGAAAGCAACCTTGAATGATTTTGGAATCAAGTTCAAAAATGTGCCTTTGTTTTGTGATAATGAGAGTGTTATCAAGATGACACAAAATCTATTTCAACATTCAAGAACCAAGCACATTGAAATAAGACATCACTTCATAAGAGACCATCAACAAAAGGGTGATATAGCATTGAGAGCATTGGCACCGAAGATCAACTAGCCAACATATTCACAAAGCCACTTGATGAGAAGATATTTTACAAGTTGAAGAATGAATAGAACATACTTGACTTCTCCAACTTAAAATGAGTGCACCCCCACATTCTTGTATGACATGCCTTCCCTTCGACAATGCAAGGTAAAGTTGTTTGGCATATCATTCATACTTTACTAAGGACTTGTTTAGAACATATAGACATATTTGCATGACAAATAGGCTCATTCATGAAAATCAAAATGAATTTGATGTATATATGATACCACTATTGCTTCTATGATTGATTGATCTAGTGGTAGCATATGACATGTTTGTGGGCTTGCAAACCTAGTGTTGAATCTAGAAAACGAGCTCATGATGTGTAATTCAACATTGTCAAGATAACCCTTATACTTTATGAGGTGTAAAGAAGCTTGTCCTTGGTTCAAACCGAATTACATATTCTAGGCAAGTGATCTAGATTGAACCATAATATGACCCTCATACTCACTCCCTAATTGATTAAATTAACTTTCACTAAAATTGGCACCTTTTTGGTGATTGTTTACAAAGGGGGAGAAGTAAGTCACAAAGATTTAGAAAGGGGGAGAAAGCAAAAGATATAAGGGGAAGAGAAATCAAAGATATGACATTGCAAAGGGATCAATTAAAATTGAGCACACAAGTAGGGGGAGCAAGCTCATGAATCATGTGTTGCATTTGTATGTGCACTATCATGATGAATTGTTGCATTGCAAAGCTTAAATTCATATTCATGATTGTGTGGTGAATGCTAGAAATAGATCTTGAATGATGAATTGTTGAGAGTAGATTTACAAGTGGTATCTAGACACTCGTTGTGATAATGTTGATCTCACGAGGTATTTTAGTGTTTGTGATATTTACAAGTGATGTATTACAAGTGGTGTCTAGCTACATTGGTGCTAAGAATGGTATATATTGGCAACTCTAATTGGTATCACGCTTCAAAGGTCCATTCTATATACCTTAGCATCATTTTGGTAGTAGTAACTCTCCCAAAATTTTGATTCTTGCATATGTGCAAAATGGAACCAAACTCATGGAAGCACATATGTAGGGGGAGCTAATACTACCTAATCCAAAATATGATTTCATTTCATATCTTTGTGATGGTTGTCATCAATTACGAAAAAGGGGGAGATTAAAAGCCCAAGTTGGTAATTAATGACACCAAGTTACTAATGCCATGTGTTAAGTGGTTTAAGTTAGGCATAAGCAACACATGTGATGAAGGTGCATGTGACATGGAGTGGTGGCCACAAGATCACATAGAGATGGTGCATGGACATGAAATGATGGTCACGGTGATCAAGCGTAAGGAGATGGACACCGAACTAAGTGATCAAGCCAAAGGTATAATCGTAGGGTTTGCTTTTGCTGGTCTAAAGACGAGTAGAGAAGTGATTGACCTGGTTTAGGATTGATAGCCGACTATCAAGAGGGGCAATCATGGTTAGCTCGTAAATCAAGTGCTACTAGGTCATCATCTTGAGCATATGCATTAGGATCTAGTCAAGAGAGATAACATATCGCCTTGGAAAAATGATTGTGAAAATGCTAACACACATGCACATGGTGATTTTCACATGATGGTGTTGGCACATTTGCGAAGGCGGCGGTGTTTGAGCGGTAGTGAGGGGTTTGGGGTTCGTTCTCCCTTCCGCCGAGCTTGCGAGCGCAGGATTCAGACGTTTTCGGGGAAATGAAATGCCTATTTTCCATTACACCGGAGGTTGAAAAAGTGCTGAAAGCATGGAGGTGTTTCTTGAGCTAAAACATGTGTTTTAGTGATACACATATGAAGAGTAGCTCATAAGTGACAAGGGCGATCAAGCGGAATGAGAAAACGACAAAGATTCACTGAGTTGTGAGCGACAGACGCTAGCGCCGCGAGCAACAGACGCGGGCACACAGCGTCTGACGCTAAACCCTAGCAGCATGGCGCTGGACGTGGCGACGGACGCGCGATTGGTCGCGCGACAGATGCTGACGTCAGCGGCTGTCGGCTACGTGCAGAGGAAGCGGAGTGAGCTGTGGAGCGACAGACGCTAGGCCACGTCTATCGAGCGACCACCGGGCACGTCTGTCGCATGATAGCACGGTTCCGCTCCTTACTGGACTGCGCATGTCGCGCGACGGACGCTGAGGGTGCAGAGCGTCGGATACGATAGACGCTAGGTCGCGAAGCGTAGGACGTGTCTGACGCTGGGATTTCAACCGTTACCTTTGAGCACGTGGGGACACGTGGTGTGAGGAGAACGCAACAGATGCTGGGCGTGCGTCTGTTGGCTTGGCGACAGACGCTACTGTGCAGCGTCTGTCGCCCCCGAAAATCATCCAGTGAAGTTGATAATGGCTAGCTCTTAAGTGAAACGTTATAAATAAGAGGTGGCCAGCCCTTGGGGTTCTCTCTTGCACATTTGAGATATTGAGGCACACTTTGAGCTAGAGAACTTCCCCTCCACTCATCTCCTTGCTTGGTTGCATACTCTAGAGAGATTGAGTGAGATTCAAGTGCATTGCATTGCATTGAGAGTTGCATCTAGTGGCACTTGATTCTTAGGTTTGCTGCGGATTGCTTTTTACTCTTGGGTGTTTCCCGACACCCTAGACGGCTTGGAGCAGCGGTGGTGTTGAGCTCATGATTGGAGATTGTTTCGAGCCTCACCAAGCGATTGTGAGGGGTTATTGAGCCTTCCTCACGGGAGTTCGCGAATTGGCTACTCTAGTGGAGCTCGTGGCTTGAAGGATCCCCATCTTGTGAGTGGATGTGTGGCACCCGTTGAGGATTCAACTCTTGATAGTTGATTAGCTCATGATCCATCAAGTGGGTGCATCGCCACAACGAGGAGTAGCTTGCTGGGAAGCAAGTGAACCTCGGTAAAAAATCTTATGACTCTTTGCCGAGGATTTCTCTTGTGATTGCTCATTGTGCTTGATTCTTCGAGTGCATTGCTTCTCTACATCGTTGGTATAAGAATCAAGTCACTTGCTCTTTAATTTCTTGTACTAGTCCTTGTGTAGTTTGCTTAGTGTATCCTTTATCACATAGGAGTAAGTAGCTTAGTGACTTAGCATTGTTGGTGTGTATTAGAGATCATAGCCTTGATTCACTAGAATTGTATAGGTGGCTTGCATAGTGTAGTTGAGCTAGTGCTAGAATTAGCTTAGCCATCTTTTATACTAACGTGGTTGTTTAGTGAAGCTTGTAGATTTTTAAATAGGCTATTCACCCCCCTCCCTCTAGCCATTTGGACCTTACAACGATCTCTAAGCCCATGGTACATCTAGCGCTAACCATGCACCTATCTTGCTCTTGCATCGACACTAACACTGTCTCCAAACAAAAAGAAGCGAGATTCCGCATGACCCACGTCACCTAGGAGTTCCACCAGGTGCGTCTAAAATGATTTTCCAGCCTATGGCACGTTCGACGCAAACCGTGCACCTATCTTGCGTCAAGATTAGCACTATCTCCAAAAGGACCCAAATAAGCTACCACTTAAGCCTCATCACCTAGTGGTACCATTGGGTGCATCCAAAATGATTTCTGAGCCTATAGTATGTCTAGCATAAACCATGCACCTATCTTGCACTGACAATAACATGGTTTCCAAGTGAAAAGAAATGAGATTCCACATAACCCACGTCACCTATGAGTTCCATCGAGTGAGCCCAAAACGATGTCCGTGCCTATGGTACGTGCGATGCAAACCATGCACCTATCTTGCATCAAGATTACCCTTATCTCCAAATGGACCGAAACGCGGCTTTCACTTGAGCCTCGCCACCTAGGAGTACCATCGGGTGTGTCCAAAATGTTTTCTGAGCCTATGGTACGTCTAGCGCAAACCATGCACCTATCTTGCATTGATACTAACACTATCTCTGAACAAAAAGAAGTGAGATTCCTCATGACCCATGTCCCATAGGAGTTCCATCGAGTGCGTCCAAAACAATGTCCGAGCCTATGGTACGTTCCACACAAACCGTGCACCTATCTTGCATCAAGATTTGCACTATCTCCAAACCGACCTAAACGAGCTTTCACTTGAGCCTTGTCACCTAGGAGTGCCATCAGGTGCGCCCAAAATGATTTTTGAGCTGATGGTCGTTTGGCGCAAACTGTGCACCTATCTTGTACCGATACTAACACTGTCTCCAAATGGAAAGAAAAGATACCACATGACCCACGTCACCTAGGAGTTCTATCAGGTGCGTCCAAAATGATTTTCGAGCCTATGACACGTTTGACGCAAACTGTGCACCTATCTTGCGTCAAAATTAGCACTATGTCCAAACGGACCGAAACGAGCTTTTCACTTGAGCCTCATCACCTAGTCGTACCATCGGGTGCGTCCAAAATGATTTCTGAGCTTACGATACGTGTAGCACAAACCGTGCACCTATCTTGCACTGACACTAAGGCTATCTCCAAATGGAAAGAAGTGAGATTCCACATGGCCCACATCACCTAGGAGTTCTATCGGGTGCGTCCAAAATGATTTCTGAGCCTATGGTACATTCAACAGAAACCATACACCTATCTTGCGTCAAGATTAGCACTATGTCCGAAAGACCAAAACAAGCTTCCACTTGAGCCTTGTCACCTAGTGGTACCAACGAGTGCATCCAAAATGATTTCTGAGTCACACTAACATAGTCTCCAAAGAGAAACAAGTGAGATTCCACATGACCCACATCACCTAGGTGTTCCATCGGGTGCGTCTAAAATGATTTCTGATCCTATGGTACATTCAACGCAAACCGTACACCCACTTGCATCAAGATTAGTACTATGTCTGAAAGGATCGAAACAAGCTTCCACTTGAGCCTTGTCACCTAGTGGTACCAACGAGTGTATCCAAAACAATTTTCTGAGCCTATGGTACGTCTAGCGCCAACCACACACCTATCATGCACTGACACTAACACTGTCTCCAAACGAAAAGAAGCAAGATTCCACATAATCCCATCATCTAGGAGTTCCATCGGGTGAGTCCAAAACGATGTCCGAGCCTACGGCACGTTCGATGCAAATTGTGCACCTATCTTGCATCAAGATTACCCCTTTCTCCAAATGGACCGAAAAGGCTTTCACTTGAGCCTTGTCAGCTAGGAGTACCATTGGGTACGTCCAAAACAATTTCTAAGCCCATGGTACATTTGGAGCAAACCGTGCACCAATCTTGCACCACACTAACACTGTCTCCAAAGAGAAACAAGTGAGATTCCACATGACCCATGTAACCTAAGAGTTTTCATCGGGTGCGTCCAAAATGATTTTCGAGCCTATGACAAGTTTGACACAAACCGTGCATCTATCTTGCGTCAAGATAAGCACTATCTCCGAACGGAATGAAACGAGCTTTCACTTGAGCCTCGTCGCCTAGTGGTACCATCGGGTGCATCCAAAATGATTTATGAGCCTACGGTACATCTAGCACAAACCAAGCACCTATCATGCACTGACACTAACACTGTCTCCAAATGGAAAGAAGTGAGATTTCACATGACCCACGTCACCTAGGAATTCCATCGGGTGCATCCAAAACTATGTCCGAGCCTATGGTACGTTCGACACAAACCGTGCACCTATCTTGAGTGAAGATTAGCCCAATCTCAAAATGGATCAAAACGTGCTTTCACTTGAGCCTCGGCACCTAGGGGTACCATCGTCTACATCCAAAATGATTTCTGAGCTGATGGTACATTTAGAGCAAACCATTCACCAATCTTGCACCGACACTAATACTGTCTCCAAAGAGAAACAAGTGAGACTCTACATGACCCACATCACCTAGGAGTTCCATCGGGTGCGTCCAAAATGATTTTTGAGCCTATAGTACATTCAACGCAAACCGTGCACCTATCTTGCATCAAGATTAGCACTATGTTCGAAAGGACCAAAACGAGCTTCCACTTGAGCCTCATCTCCTAGTGGTAACATTAGGTGTGTCAAAAATGATTTCTGAGCCGACGGTACGTTTAGCGCAAACCGTGTACCTATCTTGCATAGGCCCTAATGCAGTCTCCAAACAGAAAGAAGTGAGATTCACCATCACCCACGTCACCTAGGAGTTCCATCAGGTGTGTCCAAAATGATGTTCGAGCCTATGGTACGATCGATGCAAACCATGCACCTATCTTGAGTTAAGATTAACCGTATCTCCAAATGGACCGAAACGAGTTTTCACTTGAGCCTCGTCACCTAGTGGTGCCATCAATTGCATCCAAAATGATTTTTGAGCATATGGTACATCTAGTGCACTAACACTAGCAATGTCTCTGAATGCAAAGAAGTTAGATTCCTCATGACCCAAGTCACCTGGGAGTTCCATTGAGTGCATCCAAAACGATGTCTAAGCCTATGGTACGTTCCACACAAACCATGCACCTATCTTGTGTCAAGGTTAGTACTATCTCCAAACCTACCAAAACGAGCTTTCACATGAGCCTTGTCACCTAGGAGTACCATTAGGTGCGTCCAAAACGATTTTTGAGCCAATGGTATGTTTGGCGCAAACTGTGCACCTATCTTGTCCCGGCACTAACACTATCTCCAAACGGAAAGAAGAGAGATTTCACATGACCCATGTCACCTAGGAGTTCTATCGGGTGCCTCTAGAATGATTTTTGAGCTTATGACACGTTCGACGCAAACCATGCACCTATCTTGCGTCAAAATTAGCACTATCTCTAAACGGACCAAAACGAGCTTCCACTTGAGGCTCATCGCCTAGTGGTACATCTGGTGCGTCGAAAAATGATTTATGAGCTTACAGTACGTCTAGCGCAAACCGTGCACGAATCTTGCAACCACACTAACACTATCTCCTAAGAGAAACAAGTGAGATTCCACATGATCCACATCACCTAGGAGTTCCATCGGGTGCATCCAAAATGATTTCCATGCACCTATCGTGGGTCAAGATTAGTAATATCTCCAAACCGACCGAAACAAGCTTTTACTTGAGCCTTGTCACCAAAGAGTACCATCGGGTGCGTCCAAAATGATTTCTGAGCCGATGGTAAGTTTGGCGCAAACCGTGCACCAATCTTGCACCCACACTAACATAGTCCCCAATGTGAAACAAGTGTGATTCCACATGACCCAAGTCACCTACGAGTTGCATTGGGTGCGAGCAAAATGATTTTCGAGCCTATGGTAGATTCGATGCAAACCGTGCACCCACTTGCATCAAGATTAGCACTATATCTGAAAGGATCGAAATGAGCTTCCACTTGAGCCTCGTCACCTAGTGGTACCAACGAGTGCGTCCAAAACAATTTATGAGCCTATAGTACGCCTAGCACCATGCACCTATCTGCACTGACACTAACACAGTCTCCAAACGAAAAGAAGCGAGATTCCATGTGACCCATGTCACCTAGGAGTTCCATTTGGTGCGTTTAAAATGATTTTCCAGCCTATGGCACGTTCGACACAAACCGTGCACCTATCTTGCGTCAAGATTAGCACTATCTCCAAAAGGACCGAATAGAGCTTCCACTTGAGCCTCGTCACCTAGTGGTACCATTAGGTGTGTCCAAAATGATTTTGAGCCTATGGTACGTCTAGCACAAACCATGCACCTATCTTGCACTAACACTAACAGTGTTTTCAAACGGAGAGAAGTGAGATTCCACATGACATACGTTGTCCGAATCGCTGTCCGAGCCATGGCACGTGCGACGCAAACCGTGCACCTATCTTGCATCAAGATTGCCCTTATCTCCAAACCGACCAAAACGAGGCTTTCACTTGAGCCTTGTCAACTAGGAGTACCATCGGATACGTCCAAAATAATTTCTGAGCTGATGGTACATTTGGAGCAAACCGTGCACCAACCTTGCACCGACACTAACACTGTCTCCAAAGAGAAATAAGTGAGATTCCACATGACCCATGTCACCTAGGAGTTCCATCGGGTGCATCCATAATGATTTTCGAGCCTATGACACGTTCGACGCAAACTATGCACCTGTCTTGCGTCAAGATTAGCATTATCTCCAAACAGACCGAAACGAGCTTCCACTTGAGCCTCGTCGCCTAGTGGTACCAACATGTGCGTCCAAAACGATTTCTGAGCCTATGGTACGTCTAGCGCCAACCTTGCACCTATCATGCACTAACACTAACACTATCTCCGAATGAAAAGAAGCGAGATTCCACATGACCCACGTCACCTAGGAGTTCCATCGGGTGCGTCCAAAACCATTTTCTAGCCTATGGCACGTTTGATGCAAACCATGCACCTATCTTGCATTAAGATTGACACTATCTCCAAACGGACCAAAACAAGCTTTCACTTGAACCTCGTCACCTAGTGGTACCATTGGGTGCATCCAAAATATTTCTAAGCCTATAGTACATCTAGCACAAACCATGCACCTATCTTGCACTGACACTAACACTATCTCCAAATGGAAAGAAGTGAGATTCCACATGACCCACATCACCTAGGAGTTCCATCGGGTGAGTCCAAAACGATATCCAAACCTATGGCATGTTCAACGCAAACTGTGCACCTATCTTGCATCAAGATTACCTCTTTCTCCAAATGGACCAAAATGAGGCTTTCACTTGAGCCTCGTCACCTAGGACTACCATCGGGTACGTCCAAAATGATTTCTAAGCCAATGGTACAATTGGAGCAAACCGTGCACCAATCTTACACCGCACTAACACTGTCTCCGAAGATAAACAGGTGAGATTCCACATGACCCATGTCACCTTGGATTCCATCGGGTGCGCCCAAAACGATTTTCGAGCCTATGAGACGTTCGACGCAAACCGTGCACCTATCTTGCATCAAGATTAGCATCCAAACAGACCAAAACAAGCTTCCACTTGAGCCTCATCACCTAGTGGTACCATCTGGTCCGTCCAAAAAGATATCTGAGCCTACGATACGTCTAGCGCAAACTATGCACCTATCTTGCATTAACACTAGCTCTATCTCCAAACGAAAAGAAGTGAGATTCTACATGACCCACGTCACCTAGGAGTTCCGTTGGGTGCGTCCAAAACAATTTCCAAGCCTTATGGTACATTCGGTGCAAGCCGTGCGCCTATCTTGCGTTAGGATTAGCACTATCTCCAAATGGACCCAAAGAAGCTTCTATTTGAGCCTCATCACCTTGAAGTACCAATGAGCCAAAGTATGTTTGGCGCAAACCATGCGCCTATCTTGCACTGACACTAACTCTCTCCAAACGGACCGAAGCGAGATTCCACCTGACCCGCGTCGAGTTTCATCGAATGCATCCAAAATGTTTTTCTGAGCCTATGGTCCGCTCGACAGAAATCATCCACCTATCTTGTGTCAAGATTAACTCTATCTCCAAATAGACCAAACGAGCTTCCCTTGAGCCTTGTCAACTAGGAGTACCACCGGGTACGTCGAAAACTATTTTGTAAGCCCATGGTACATTTGTGCAAACCATGCAGCTATCTTGAACCAACACAAGCACTATCTCCAAACAAACCGAAGCGACATCCCACATGACCGACCTCACCTTGGAGTAGCATCGGGCGCGTCTAAAACAATTTCGGAGCCTATGGAACGTGTGGCGCAAATCGTGCACCTAACTTGCACTGACAGTAACGTTGTCTCCGAACAGACCAAAGCGAGATTCCACATGACCCACATCACCTATGAGTTCTATCGGGTGTGTCCAAAATAATTTTCGAGCCTATGGTACGTTCGGTGGAAACGTGACCTATCTTGTGTCAAGATTGGCACTATCTCCAAATGGACCCAAACAAGCTTCCAATTGAGCCTTGTCACCTAGGAGTACAATCGGGTGCGTCCAAAATGATTTCTGAGCCTATGATATGTTTAGCGCAAACTATGCACCTATCTTGCACTGACATTAATACTGTCTCCAAACAGACCGAAGCGAGATTCCACATGACCCACGTAACATAGGTGTTCCATTGGGTGCGTCCAAAACGATTTCGAAGCCTTATGGTACATTCGGCGCAAGCCGTAAGCTTATCTTGCGTCAAGATTAGCAGTATCTCCAAACGGACCCAAACAAGCCTCCAATTGAGCCTCGTCACGTTGGAGTACCATCGGGTGCATCCAAAATGATTTCAGATCATATGATATGTTTGGCGCAAAACGTGCACCTATCTTGCACTGACACTAACACTGTCTCCAAAGAGACCGAATTGAGATTCCACAAGACCCACGACTTCTAGGAGTTCCATCGGGTGCGTCCAAAATGGTTTCTGAGCCTATGGTATGCTCGGTGGAAACCATGCACCTATCTTGCGTCAAGATTGGCACTATCTACAAACAGACCAAACGAGCTTTCACTTGGGCCTCGTCAACTAGGAGTACCATCTAGACAAAAAAAAACTGGGACTACCATTGGGTGCCTACGAAACTATTTCTGAGCCTGTGGTACATTTTGTGCAAACTGTGCACCTATCTTGCACCAAACGGACCTAAACAAGCTTCCACTTGAGCCTCATCACCTGGACTACCATCGGAGGTGTCCAAAACGATTTCTGAGCCTACGGTACATGTGGTGCAAACCGTGCACCTTTCTTGCATCGATAGTAACTCTGTGTCCAAACGGACCGAAGCGAGATTCCACATGACCCACATCACCTAGGAGTTTCAGAGCCTATGGTACATTCGGTGGAAACGTGACCTATCTTGCGTCAAGATTGGCACTATTTCCAAACGCACTGAAACAAGATTCCAATCGAGCCTTGTCACCTAGTAGTACAATCGGATGCGTCCAAAATAATTTCTAAGCCTATGGTATGTATGCGCAAACCGTGCAGCTATCTTGCACCAACACTAATACTGTCTCCAAACAGACCGAAGCGAGATTCCATATAACCCACATCACCTAGGAGTTCCATCGGGTGTGTCTAAAACAATTTCCAAGCCTTATGGTACATCAGCGCAAGCCATGCGCCTATCTTGCATCACAATTAGCACTATCTCTAAATGTACCCAAAGAAGCTCCCACTTGAGCCTCATCACCTCGGAGTACCATCAGCTGCGTCTAAAATGATTTTTGAGACTATGGTATGTTTCCTGCAAAACATGCACCTATCTTGCACCGACACTAACACTCTCCAAACAGACCGAAGCGAGATTCAACATGACCCACATCACCTAGGGGTTTCATCGGGTGCATCCAAAACGATTTCTGAGCCTATGGTCTACTTGGTGAAAACCGTGCACCTATCTTGTGTCAAGATTAGCACTATCTCTAAACAGACCAAACAAGCTTCCACTTGAGCCTTGTCAACTAGGAGAACCATCGAGTGCATCCTAAACAATTTCTGAGCCTGTGGCACGTTTTGCGCAAACCGTGCACCTATCTTGCACCGACACTAACACTATGTCCGAACAGACCAAAGCGAGATTCCACATGACCCATGTCAACTAGGAGTACCACCGTGCACGTCTAAAATGATTTCGGAGCCTATGGTACATGTGGCGCAAAACGTGCACCTAACTTGCACCGAAAGTAACACTGTCTCCAAACGGACCAAAGCGAGAATACATATGACCCACGTCACCTATGAGTTCCATCAAGTGAGTCCAAAATGATTTTTGAGCCCATGGTATGTTCGGCGGAAACCGTGCACCTATCTTGCATCAAGATTAGCACTATCTCCAAATGGACTAGAATGAGCTTCCACTCAGCCTTGTCATCTAGGAGTACCATCGGGTGCGTCAAAAATGAATTTCTGAGCCGATGGTATGTTTGGCGCAAACCGTGCACGTATCTCGCACCAACATTAACACCATCTCCTAACAAACTGAAGCGAGATTCCACATGACCCATGTCACCTATGAGTTCCATGGGATGTGTCCAAAATGATTTTTGAGCCTTACGGTATATTCGGCGCAAGCTGTGCACCTATCTTGCGTCAACATTAGCACTATTTTCCAAATGGACCCAAACAAGCTTCTACTTGAGCCTCATCACCTAGGAGCACCATCAGCTGCATCCAAAACGATTTCTGAGCCTATGGTATGTTAGGTGCAAATTGTGCTCCTATCTTGCACCGACACAACACTGTCTCCAAACAAATTGAAGCGAGATTCCACATGACCCACGTGACATAGGTGTTCCATTGGGTGCGTCCAAAATGATTTCTGAACCTATGGTATGCTCGACAGAAACCATGAACCTATCTTGCGTCAAGATTAACACTATCTCCAAACAGACCAAACAACCTTCCAATTGAGCCTCGTTAACTAGGAGTACCATCGGGTGCGTCCAAAACTATTTTAGAGCCTATGGTACATTGGCACAAATCATGCACCTATCTTGCACTGACACTAACACTGTCTTCAAACAGACTGAAGTGAGATTCCAAATGACCCACGTCACTGGGAGTTTCATTGGGTGCGTCTAAAATGATTTTCGAGCCTTATGGCACGTTCAGCTGAAACTGTGCACCTATCTTGTGTTAAGATTAGCACTATCTCCAAACAGAACCAAACAGGTTTCCAATTGAGACTCGTCACCTTGGAGTACTATCGGATGCGTCCAAAATGATTTCTGTGCGTGTGGTACGTTCGCCGCAAATCATGCACCTATCTTGCACCAACACTAACACTGTCTCCAAATAGACCGAAGCAAGATTCCACATGACCCACATCCCCAAGGAGTTCCATGGGGTGCATCCAAAATGATTTTACAAGCCTATGGTATGCTCAGCAGAAACCGTGCACCTATCTTGCGTTAAGATTAGCACTATCTCCAAACAGATCGAAACGAGCTTCCACTTGAGCCTTGTCACCTAGGAGTACCATCGGGTGCGTCCAAAACGATATATGAGCCTAGGGTGCTTTTAGTGTAAACCGTGCACCTACCTTTCACTAACACTAACACTATCTCCAAACGGACCAAAGTGAGTTGCATATGACCCACGTCACCTAGGAGTTCCATCGAGTGCATCCAAAATGATTTTCTGAGCCTTATGGTACATTCAGTGCAAACTATGCACCTACCCTACGTCAAGATTAGCACCATCTCCAAATGGACTCAAACAAGCTGCCACTTGAGCCTCGTAGCCTAGGAGTACCATCGGGTGTGTCCAAAATAATTTATTAGCATATGGTATGTTTGATGCAAACCATGCACCTATCTTGCACCGACAATAACACTATCTCCAAATGGACCAAAGCAAGATTCCACATGACTCACACCACCTAGGAGTTTCATCAGGTGCGTCCAAAACAATTTCTGAGCCTTATGGTACAATCGGTGCAAGCCGTACACCTATCTTGGGTCAAGTTTAGCACTATCTCCAAACAGACCCAAACAAGCTTTCACTTGAGCCTCAAGATTAGAACAATCTCCAAAAGGACACAAACAAGCTTCCACTCGAGCCTTGTCACCTAGGAGTACCATCGGGTGCATCGAAAATGATTTCTGAGCCAATGGTACATTTGGCACAAACTGTGCACCTATCTTGTACTGACACTAACATTGTCTCCAAATGGACCGAAGCGAGCTTTCACATGACCCACGTCACCTAGGTGTTCCATCAGGCGCGTCCAAAATTATTTTCGAGCCTTATGGTACATTCGGTACAAACCATGCTCCTATTTTGCATCAATATTGGCACTATCTGCAAACGAACCCAAACACGTTTCCACTTGAGCCTCGTTACCCAGACATACCATCGAGTGCATCCAAAACGATTTTCTAAGCCTATGGTACATTTGGTGCAAATCGTGCATCTATCTTGCACGGACACTAACACTGTCTCCAAACAGACCGGAACAAGATTCTCATGACCTATGTCACCTAGGAGTTCCATCAGGTGCATCTAAAATGATTTTCCAGCTAATGGTATGTTCAACGCAAACAATGCTCCTATCTTGCATCAACATTAGCACTATCTCCAAACGGACCCAAACAAGCTTCCACTTGACCCTCGTCGCCTAGGGGTACCATCGGGTGCGTTCAAAATGATTTATGTGCTTATGGTACATTTGGCACAAGCTGTGCACCTATCTTACACCGACACTAACATTGTCTCCAAACAGACTGAAACGAGATTCCCTGTTACCCATGTCACCTAGGAGTTCCATCGAGTGTGTCCAAAATAATTTCCAAGCCTATGGTACGTTTGGCACAAACTGTGTACCTATCTTGCGTAAGGTTTGCACTATCTCCAAATGGACCAGAACGAGCTTCCACTTGAGCCTCGTCGCCTAGGAGTACCATCGGGTGCGTCCAAAATGATTTCTGAGCCTATCGTACATTTGGTGCAAACAAGCAGCAATCTTGCACAGACACTAACACTATCTCCAAACGGACTGAAGCAAGACTCCACATGACCCACGTCACCTAGGAGTTCGAACGGGTACGTCCAAACTAATTTCTGAGTCTTATGGTATGTTCGGCGGAAACCGTGTACCTATCTTGCGTCAAGATTAGCACTATCTCCATATGGACCCAAACAAGCTTCCACTTGAGTCTCGTCACCTAGGAGTACTATTGTGTGTGTCCCAAAATGATTTATGAGCCAATGGTACGTTCGGTACAAACCGTGCACCTATCTTGCACTGACACTAACACTGTCTCCCAACGAACCGGGACGAGATTCCATGTGAACCATGTCACTTGGAGTTCTGTCGGGTGCATCCAAAATGATTTTTGAGCCTATGGTACATTTGGCAGAAACTGTGCACCTATCTCATGACGTGATTAGTACAATCTCCAAATGGACCCAAATAAGTTTCCAATCGAGCCTCACCACCTAGGAGTACCATCGGCTATGTCTAAAATGGTTTCGGAGACTATGGTATGTTTGGCGTAAACCGTGCACCTATCTTGCACCGACACTAACAATGTCTCCAAACATACCGAAGCGAGATTCCGCATGACCCATGTCACCTAGGAGTTCCATCTGGTATGTCCAAAGCAATTTCCAAGCCTATGGTACGCTCGGCAGAAATCGTGGACCCATCTTGCATCCAGATTAGCATGATTTCCAAACAGACCAAATGAGCTTCAACTCAAGCCTCATCAAATAGGAGTACCATCGAGTGTGTCCAAAACTTTTTATGAGCCTATGATACATTTTGCCCGATGGTACTCCTATGTGATGTGGGTCATGTTGAATCTTGCTTCGGTCTGTTTGAAGATAATGTTAGTGTTGGTGCAAGATAGGTGCACGGTTTACACCAAACATACCATAGTCTCCGAAACCATTGAGTGTGTCCAAAACTTTTTATGATCCTATGGTACATTTTGCGCAAATCGTGCACCTATCTTGCACCAACACTAACATTATCTTCAAGTAGACCGAAGCGAGATTCAACATGACCCATATCACCTAGGAGTACCATCGGGCACGTCCAAAACGATTTTGAGCCTATGGTACATGTGGCATAAATCGTGCACCTAACTTGCACGGACAGTAACCCTGTCTCCAAACAGACCAAAGCGAGATTCCACAAACCCACGTTACCTATAAGTTCCTTCGGGTGCGTCCAAAATGATTTTCAAGCCTATAGTATGTTCGACGGAAACCGCACACCTATCTTGTGTCAAGATTAGCACTATCTCCAAAAGAGCCCAAACAAGCTTCCACTTGAGCCTTGTCACCTAGGAGTAGGGTGCGTCGAAAATGATTTCTGAGCCAATGGTACGTTTGGCACAAACGGTGCACCAATCTTGCACCAACACTAACATTGTCTCCAAACGGACTAAGCGAGATTCCACATGACCCACATCACCTTGGATTTCTATCAAGTGGGTCTAAAGTGATTTCAGAGCCTATGGCACGTTCGACAGAAATAGTTCACCTATCTTGCGTCAAAATTAGCACTATCTCCTAATGTACCCAAACAAGCTTTCACTTGAGCCTCGTCACCTAGGAGTACCATCGGATGCGTCCAAAATGATTTCTGAGCCTATGGTACGTGTGGCGCAAACCATGCACCTATCTAGTGTCTATATTATCACTATTACCAAATGGACCCAAACAAGCTTCCACTTGAGACTCATCACTTATAGGTACCATCGGGTGCTTCCAAAACGATTTCTGAGCCGATGGTACCTTTGGCGCAAATCGTGCACCTATCTTGCACTGACACAAACAATGTCTCCAAATGGACCATAACAAGATTCCACATGACCCAAGTCACCTAGGAGTTCCATCAGGTGTGTCCAAATGATTTTCAAGCCTATGGTACGTTTGGCACAAATAGTGTACATATCTTGCGTCAAGATTAGCACTATGTCTAAATGGATGGGAATAAACTTCCAATTGAGCCTCGTCACCTAGGAGTACCATTGGGTGCATCCAAAATGATTTCTAAGCCTATGGTCGTTTGGCGCAAACCATGCACCTGTCTTGCACTGACACTAACACTCTCTCCAAACAGAGCGAAGCGAGATTCCACATGACACACGTCACCTAGGAGTTCCATCAGGTGCGTCCAAAATGATTTCTGAGCCTTATGGTACACTCGGTGCAAACCATGCTCCTATCTTGCATCAAGATTAGCACTATCTCTAAATGGACCCAAACAAGCTTCCACTTGAGCCTCGTCACCTAGAAGTACCATCGGGTGCGTCCAAAATTATTTTCTGAGCCTATGGTACATTTGGTGCAAAACTATGCACCTGTCTTGCATAGCACTAACTGTCTCCAAACAGAACGGAATGAGAATAGACATGACCCATGTCAGCTAGCAGTTCCATTGGGTGCGTCTAAAATAATTTTTGAGCCTGTGGTACGTTTGGCAGAAACCATGCACCTATCTAGCGCCAAGATTACCACTATCTCTAAACGGACCCAAAGAAGCTTCCAATTGAGCCCTATCACCAAGGAGTACCATCGGGTGCGTCCATAATGATTTCAGAGCCTGTGGTACATTTGGGGCAAACCGTGCACCTGTATTGCACTGACAATTACAGTGTCTCCAAACAGACCAAAGCGAGATTCCACATGACCCACGTCACCCAGGAGTTCCATGGGGTGCATCCAAAATGATTTTTGAGCCTTATGGTACATTCAGCGCGAGCCGTGCACCTATCTTGCATCAAGATTAGCACTATCTCCAAATGGACCCAAACAAGCTTCCACTTGAGCCTCATCACCTAGGAGTACCATAGGGTGCATCCAAAATGATTTCTAAGCCTACCGTATGTTTGCTGCAAACTATGCACCTACCTTCCACTGACACTAACACTGGCTCAAAATAGAACGAAATAAGATTCCACATGACCCACGTCACCTAGGAGTTCCATCGGGTGCGTCCAAAATGATTTCTGAGCCTATGGTACGTTTGGCACAAACCGTGTACCTATCTTGTGTCAAGATTAGTACTATCTCCAAACGGACTGAAACAAGCCTCCAATTGAGCCTCTCCTCCTAGGAGTACCATTGGGTGCGTCCAAAATGATTTCTGAGCCTATGATCCGTTTGGCATGAACCGTGTACACTTATTGCGTTAAGATTAGCACTATCTCCAAACGGATCGAAGTGAGCTTCCAATTGAGCCCCGTCACCTAGGAGTACCATCGGGTGCGTCCAAAATGATTTTTTGAGCCTATCTTACAATTGGCTTAAACCATGCACCTATCTTGCTCCAACACTAACAATATTTGCAAACGAACCGAAAGTGATATTCCAAATGACCCACGTCACCTCGGAGTTCCATCGGGTGCGTCCAAACTGATTTCCGAGCCTTATGGTACATTCGGGGCAAACCGTGTACCTATCTTGCGTCAAGATTAGAACTATCTCCATGTAGACCCGAACATGCTTCCACTTGACCCTCATCACCCAGGAGTACCATTGGGTGCATCAAAAATGATTTCTGAGCCTATGGTACGTTTGGCGCAAACTATGCACCTATCTTGCATCGACACTAACACTATCTCCAAACAGACTGAAGCGAGATTCCAATGACCCACATAAACTAGGAGTAACATTGGGCGCGTCTAAAATGATTTTCGAGACTTGTGGCATGTTCAGTGCAAACCAGTGCACCTATATTGCGTTAAGATTAGCACTATCACCAAATAGACCTAAACAAGCTTCGACTTGAGCCTCGTCACCTAGGAGTACCATCGGGTGCATCCAAAACGATTTCAAAGCCTATGGTACGTTTGGCGTAAACCATGCACTAACCTAGCACCGACACTAACACTATCTCTAAACGGACTGAAGTGAGATTCTACATGACCCATATCACCTAAGTGTTCCATTGGGTGCATCCAAAACGATTTCCGAGCCTTATGATACATTCAGCGTAAACGTGCACCTATCTTGCGTCAAGATTAGCACTATCTCCAAAAGGGCCCAAACAAGCTTCCACTTGAGCCTTGTCAACTAGGAGTACCATCGGGTGTGTTGAAAATGATTTCTGAGCAAATGGTATGTTTGGCACAGACGGTGCACCTATCTTTCACCGACACTAACATTGTCTCCAAAATGATTAAAGCAAGAATCCACATGACCCATGTCACCTAGGATTTCCATCAGGTGTGTCCAAAATGATTTCAGAGCCTATGGTACGATCGACGGAAATAGTGCACCTATCTTGCGTCAACATTAGCACTATCTCTAAATGGACCCAAACAACTTCCACTTAAGCCTCATCATCTAGGAGTACCATCAGATGCATCCAAAAAGATTTCTGAGCCAATGGCACGTTTGGCGCAAACTGTGCACCAATATTGCACAGACATGAACACTATCTCCAAATGGATCAGAACGAGATTCCACGTGACCTATGTCACCTAAGATTTATATTGGGTGCGTCCAAATGATTTTTGAGCCTATGGTATGTTTGTTACAAACAGTGTACCTATCTTGCGTCTAGATTAGTACTATCTCCAAACGGATGGGAATGAACTTCCAATTGAGCCTCGTCACGTAGCAGTACGATTAGGTGCGTCCAAAACAATATATGAGCCTATGGTACGTTTGGTGCAAACCTTGCACCTATCTTGCACTGACACTAACACTGTCTCCAATCGGATCGAAGCGAGATTCCACATGACCCACGTCACCTAGAAGTTCTATCGGGTGCATCCAGAATGATTTTTGATCCTTATGGCACATTCAGCGCAAAAACTATACTCCTATCTTGCGTTAAGATTAGCACTATCTCCAAATGGACACACACAAGCTTCCATTTGAGCCTCGTCGCCTAGGAGTACGATAGGGTGCATCCAAAATGATTTCTGAGCCTATGGTACATTTGGTGCAAACTATGCACCTATCTTGCAAAGACACTAATACTATCTCAAAAATGGACCAAAACGAGATTCCATAACACCCATGTCACCTAGGAGTTCCATCGGGTGCATTCAAAATGATTTTTGAGCCTATGGTGCGTTCAGCGAAAACCATGCACTATCTTGTGTCAAGATTAGCACTATCTCCAAACGGACCCAAACAAGCTTCCAATTGGGCCTCATCACCCAAGAGTACCATCAGGTGCATCCAAAATGATTGGCGCAAACCGTGCACCTATCTTGCACTAACACTAACACTATCTCCAAATGGACTAAAGCGAGATTCCACCTGACCACGTTACCCAGGAGTTCCATGGGGTGCGTCTAAAACGATTTTTGAGCCTTATGGTACATTCAGCGTAAGCTGTGCACCTATCTTGCGTCAAGATTAGCACTATCTGAAAATGGAGCCAAATAAGCCTCCACATGACCCACATCACATAGGCATTCCATCGGATGCGTCCACAATGATTTCAGAGCCTATGGTACATTTGGCGTAAACCGTGCACCTATATTGCACTAACACTTACACTACCTCTAAACGGACAGAAGCGAGATTCTACATGACCCACGTCACTCAGGAGTTCCATGGGGTGTGTCCAAAACGATATTTGAGCCTTATGGTACATTCGACGCAAGCCGTGCACCTATCTTGCGTCGAGATTAGCACTATCTCCATATGGTCCCAAACAAGCTTCCACTCAAGCCTCATCACCTAGGAGTACCATAGGGTGCATTCAAAATGATTTCTAAGCCTATCGTAAGTTTGCTGCAAACTATGCACCTGTCTTGCACTGACACTGACACTGGCTCGAAACAGATCGAAGCAAGATTCCACATGACCCACGTCACCTACGAGTTCCATCGGGTGCGTCCACAATGATTTCTGAACCTATGGTACATTTGGCACAAACCGTGTACCTATCTTATGTCAAGAATAGCACTATGTCCAAATGGACTGAAACAAGCCTCCAATTGAGCCTCTTCCCCTAGGAGTACCATCGGGTGCGTCCAAAATGATTTCTAAGCCTATGGTACATTTGGCTTAAACCATGCACCTATGTTGCCCAACACTAACAATATCTCCGAACGGACCGAAGTGAGATTTGAAATGACCCACGTCACCTCAAAGTTCCATCAGGTGCATCCAAAATTATTTCTGAGCCTTATGGTACATTCGGCGCAAACCATGTACCTTTCTTGCATCAAGATTAGCACTATCTCCAAATGGACCCGAACAAGCTTCCACTTGACCCGCCCAGGAGTACCATCGGGTGCGTCGAAAACAATTTTTGAGCCTATGGTATGTTTGGCGCAAACTATACACCTATCTTGCACCGACACTAACACTATCTCCAAATGGATCGAAGCGAGATTCCACATGACCCACATCAACTAGGAGTTCCATTGGGTGCGTCCAAAATGATTTCCAAGACTTGTGGTATGTTTGGTGCAAACCACACTCCTATATTGCATTAAGATTAGCACTATCACCAAACGGACCCAAATAATCTTTGACATGAACCACATTACCTAGGAGTTCCAAGGAGGTGCGTCCAAAATGATTTTTAGCCTTATGGTACATTCGGTGCAAGCCGTGCACCTATCTTGCGTCAAGATTAGCACTATCTCCAAATGGACCCAAAATAAGCTTCCACTTGAGCCTCATCACCTAGGAGTACCATCGGCTGCAACTAAAATAATTTTTGAGCATATGGTACGTTAGGCGCAAACCTTACACCTATCTTGCACCGATGCTAACACTATCTCCAAATAGACCGAAGCGAGATTCCACATGATCGTCGTGACCTAGGAGTTCCACTAGGTGGGTCCAAAGTGATTTCCGAACCTATGCTACGCTCGGCGGAAACCGTAGACCTATATTGCATCAAGATTAGCACTATCTCCAAACATACCAAACGAGCATCCACTTGAGCCTCGTTACTAGGAGTACCACGGGTGTGACCAAAACTATTTCTGAGCCTATGGTACGTTTGGCGCAAACCATGCACCTATGTTGTACTGATAGTAACACTATCTCCGAATGGACCGAAGCGAGATTCCACATGACCCATGTCACCTAGGAGTTCCATGGGGTGCATCCAAAATGATTTTCGAGCCTTATGTTACATTCGATGCAAGCCATGCACCTATCTTGCTTTAAGATTAGCACAATCTCCAAATGGACCCAAAGAAGCTTCCACATGAGCCTCATCACCTAGGAGTACCATCGCTGCATCCAAAACAATTTCTGAGCCTATGGTCCCTTTGGTGCAAACCAGGCACCTATCTTGCATCGACACTAACGCTGTCTCCAAACAGACCGAAGCAAGATTCCACATGACCCACATCACCTAGGAGTACCATCGGGCGCGTCCTAAATGATTTCTAAGCCTATGGTACGTGTGTCCCAAATTGTGCACCTAACTTGCATCGACATAACACTGTCTCTATAAGGACCAAAGCGAGATTCCACATGAGCCACGTTGAAGGGTCAAGATAGTGAACTAGAGGGGAGGTGAAAAGTCCTTTCTAAAACTTAATTGCGCTGGCTAACCAAAACAAATGTGGAATTAAACTTAATGGTCTAGACAAGACTACACCCCTCTATCTATAACTCTAGCACCTTACAAAAGATCCTAATCAAGCAAAAAGGTGCCTTCCTAGCAAGAGCTCACCTAAACAATTCTAGCTTGCAAGGTCACACAAACCTATGCAACTAGTACTTCAAGCACTGGGGAGCTCCTACACAACTAGTAAGCAAAAGCACAAAGCTCTTAAGATCACTAGCAATGCTCAATAACAAGGCAACCAATGCCAAATTAGAGAGAGCAAATTACTTAGCTACACAAACTAAGCAATGTGACTAACAAGGTTACACAAACTAAATTAACCACGCAAAGGGGATACTTCTAGCTACACAAGCAAGAAGGTAACCAGCTAGCTACACAAGCAAAACTAGATACAAGAGCAACTACACAAGCAAGATATGTATGAAAGTAAATACAAGTTTATGTTGCATGAAGGCAAACCACTGAGAAGAGTAGACAGTGTTGACACGGTGATTTTCTCCCGAGGTTCATCACTTGGTTGCCACCAAGCTACGTCCCCGTTGTGATGACCAACACTTCATGGTTCGGTGGCTAATCGGTATCCACAACCAAGCTCTCCCAAAGAGCGCCGCAAGAACCCACCATCAAGTGTGGAGCCTCGCATAATCCCCCCCCCCCCACAAAGCTTCTTTGGAGCCTCGCATAATCTTCTTGCGAGCTTCGATGGAGCCACAAGCCACCAAGCCATCTAGGAGGTGGCAACCTCCAAGAGTAACAAGCACCACCGGCTTGCAACACGATCACCTAGTGCCACTTGATGTAACCTCATGATGCAGTCACACTAGAATTGCTCACTCACTCGATCGGATGAACACTATCAAGCAAGAGTGAGTTAGAGGGCTCCCAAGCACTACCACATAAGTCACCAAGACTATAGTGTGCTCAGCAGCCAGCCCAAGGCCGGCCACCACTTCTATTTATAGCCCCAAGGGCTAAACTAGCCGTTGTAGCAGACTCGGGGGCACCGGATGCTCCGGTGCCTAGGCATCGGACGCAACCTCTAGCATCTAGTGCTCCCTGGCCATCCATGTGTCTCTCTTCGTTCAACTGCAGTTGCCAGATCTCAACGCTCGACCCAGCTCGCGCTTAATTAAGTTCAAACTAGACGCACCACACGCGGTGTTTGATGCGGTCTAGTAAGCTCCCCGAGCTCGGAAACGCACATCGGACACGTCCGACGCATCACCATCGGATGCGCCACCATGTCCGGTGCTCTCCAAAACTTATGCCATGTGCCACGTCAGTAGACACCAGACGATCAACAGTGATCACCCGGCGTCCGGTGCGACACCGTCGGACACACCGGTGCAGCCTCCCAACTACGCAGCACCAGGATTAGCCACCGGACGCGTCTGGTGACTCCGGAGCTAGCGTCCGGTGCAACGTCCGATGAGTCCCATGACTTTGCCTCCTTTTCTTGCCTTCGCATAATAGGAAATAAGCGTTTCATTTCCACAAAAGCACCGAGCTCGGCAGGAGGGAGAGCGAAACCCCAAACTCCTCTCTACCGCTCAAACTTCACCTCCTTTGCAAATCTGCCAACACCACCATGTGTATATCATCATGTGCAAGTGTGTTAGCTTTTTCTCAATCATTTTTTTCAAAGGAGTTAACCACTCAACTTGCCACGCCACTTGATTCTAGCAACGATGCAAAGTTAGATCACTCGAGTGGCACTAGACGACCGACATGCAAACAAGTTTGCCCCTCTTAATAGTACAGCCATCTATCATAAACCCGGTCATGCACTTCTCTACACAACCTTTGACCGGTGAAATGAAATGCCCTAGGATTATACCTTTGCCTTGCGCATTCCATTCCATCTCCTTCGATGTTGATGCAACACATGCACCAACCAATCACCAAATGATATAATCCACTTCATATCATCACGTGACCGTAATGGTTCATTGATCTTGACCTCACTTGCTCTTCACCGTTGCCTCGGTCCATCGGCACCAAGTCTTGCCCAAGCTTCACCATCACACGCAGTCCCTCGCTTCAAAGCCTTTGACTTGCCCTTCACACTTGCAACCGGTCCATTGAGCCAAGTTATGTCTTGATCTTCTCCACCTTGATCACATGACTCAATGTCATGTCTCATATGCAATGAGCTCCTCCATCATCACATGTGCAAGCTTTTCAACATCTCCAAGCCATTTCAACCTTCATGGCATATGTTGCTCACACACATGTACCTGTGGACTAATCAGCTGTGTATTTCACATAAACACAATTAGTCCACCTAAGTTGT
Organism: Saccharum hybrid cultivar R570; assembly: GCA_038087645.1. Taxonomy (NCBI): domain Eukaryota; kingdom Viridiplantae; phylum Streptophyta; class Magnoliopsida; order Poales; family Poaceae; genus Saccharum; species Saccharum hybrid cultivar. Next base: position 14,589,343 of record JAQSUU010000556.1, read on the forward strand.
CGCTCAATTACCAAAACCAAACAAGTACCTTTCACACATGACCTAAGAGTTCCATCAGGTATGTCCAAAATGATTTCTGAGCCTTATGGTACATTTAGCGAAAACCGTGCACCTATCTTGTGTCTAGAGTAGCACTATCTCCAAATGGACCCAAACAAGCTTCCAATTGAGCCTCGTCACCTAGGAGTACCATTGGGTGTGTCTAAATTGATTTATGAGCCTATGGTATGTTTGCCGCAAATCGTGCACCTATCTTGCATCGACACTAACATTGTCACCAAACGGACCAAAGCGAGATTCCACATCACTCACGTTGACTCAGAGTTCCATCAGGTCATCCAAAATGATTTATGAGCCTATGGTACGTTTGGCACAAACTGTGTACCTATCTTGCATCAAGATAAGCACTATACACAAACCGAAATTAGCTTCCACTTGAGCCTCGTGACCTAGGAATACCATCGGGTGCATCCAAAATGATTTCTGAGTGTATGGTAAGTTTGGCGCAAATTGTGCACATATCTTGCACCAATACTAACACTGTCTCCAAATGGACCAAAGCGAGATTCCTCATGACCCATGACACCTAGGAGTTCCATCGGGTGCATCTAAAATGATTTCCGAGACTTATAGTATGTTCGGCATAAAATCGTGTACTTATCTTGTGTCAAGATTAGCACTATCCCGAACAGACTCAAACTAGCTTCCACTTGAGCTCAGTGTCTAGGAGTACCATTGGGTGCGTCCAAAACAATTTCTGATCCTATGGTACATTGGGGCCAACCGTGCACCTATATCGCACAAACACTAAAACTATCTCCAAACAGACCGAAACGAGATTCCACATGACCGATGCCAACTAGGAGTTCCATCAGGTGTGTCCAAAATGATTTCTGAGCCTATGGTATGTTCGGCGCAAACCGTGAACCTATCTTGTGTCAAGATTAGCGCTATCTCCAAACGGACCAAACGAGCTTCCACTTGAGCCTCGTCAACTAGGAGTACCATTGGGTGCATCCAAAACGATTTCTGAGCCTATGGTACGTTTGGCGCAAACCATGCAACTATCTCGCACTGACACTAACACTGTCACCAAACGGACCGAATCAAGATTCCACATGAATCACATGAATTAGGGGTTCCATCGGGTGCGTCCAAAATAATTTCCGAGCCTATGGTACGTTTGGCACAAACCGTGTACCTATCTTGCATCAAGATTAGCACTTTCTCTGAACAGGCCGAAATGAGCTTCCACTTGAGCCTCATGACCTAGAGTACCATAGGGTGCATGCAAAATGATTTCTGAGTCTATGGTATGTTTGACGCAAACCATACAACAATCTTTCACTCACACTAACACTGTCTCTAAATGAACCAAAGCGAGATTCCAGATGACCCACATCACCTAGGAGTTCCATCGGGTGTGTCCAAAATGATTTTTGAGCCTTATGGCACATTCAGCGCAAACTGTGTCTAGATTAGCACAATGTATTGAAGGATTGAAACAAGCTTCCACTTGAGCCTTGTCACCTAGTGGTACCATCGAGTGCATCCAAAACGATTTCTGAGCCTATGGTATGTCTAGCCCAAACCATGCACCCATCTTGCACTGACACTAACACTGTGTCCAAACATAAAGAAGTGAGATTCCACATGATCCACGTCACTAGGATTACCATCGGGTGCGTCGAAAATGATGTCTGAGCCTATGGTATGTTCGACACAAATCGTGCACCTATCTTGTGTCAAAATTAGCACTCCAAATAGACAAAACGAGTTTTTGCTTGGCCTCGCCACTTAGGAGTACCATCGGGTGCATCCAAAACGATTTCTGAGCCAATGGTACGTTTGGCGCAAACTATGCACAATCTTGCACCGACATTAACACTGTCTCCAAAGAGAAAAAGTGAGATTCCACATGACCCACGTCACCTAGGAGTTCCATCGGGTGTGTCCAAAATGATTTCTGAGCCTATGATACATTCGACACAAACCATGTACCTATCTTGTGTCAAGATTAGCACTATCTCTAAGCCTATGGTACATCTAGCACAAACCATGCACCTATCTTGCATCGACACTAACACTGTCTCCAAATGAAAAGAAGAGAGATTCCACATGACCCACGTCACCAAGGACTTCCATCCGGTGTGTCCAAAATAACTTCCGAGCCTATCTCTAAATGGACTGGAACGGGCTTCCACTTGAGCCTCGTCACCTAATGGTAGAAAAGGTGCATCCAAAATGATTTCTGAGCCTATGATACGTCTAGCGCAAACCATGCACCTATCTTGCACTGACACTAATGATGTCTCCAAATGAAAACAAGTGAGATTCCACATAACCCACGTCACCTAGGTGTTCCATCGGGTGTGTCCAAAACTATGTCCGAACCTATGGTATGTTTGACGTGAACCGTGCACCAATCTTGTGTTAAGATTAGCACTATCTTTAAACTGACCAAAATGAGCTTTCACTTGAGACTCGTCACCTACGAGTACAATCGGGTGCATCGAAAATGATTTATAAGCCGATGGTACGTTTGGCGCAAACTGTGCACCAATCTTGCATCGACACTAACTCTGCTCCAAAGAGAAACATGTGAGATTCCACATGACCATGTCACCTAGGAGTTCCATCGGATGCCTCCAAAACGATTCTGAGCCTATGGTACATTCGACACAAACCGTGCACCCACTTGCATCAAGATTAGCATTATGTCTGAAAGGATCGAAACGAGCTTTCACTTGAGCCTCATCACCTAATGGTACCAACGAGTGCGTCCAAAACGATTTCTTAGCCTATGTACATTTGATGTAAACCGTGCACCTATCTAGCATCAAGATTAGCAGTATGTCCAAAAGGACCAAAACGAGCTTCCACTTGAGCCTTGTCACCTAGCGGTACCATCCAGTGTGTCAAAAATGATTTCTAAGCCTATAGTACGTCTAGCGCAAACCATGCAACGTATGTCACCTAGGAGTTCCATCGGGTGCGACCAAAATGATGTCTGATGAGGACATCAACACCACACCTACACCTACACCTACACCTACACCAGCCCCAGCACCACTTGGTCCTATTACTCGTGCTCGTGCCCATCAACTCAACCATCAAGTAAGTTCATTCTTAAACTCTTGTCCATCATATTTAGACAATAGAGATGCATGCACTCTTGTTTTACTTAGGAATGATGGAGAGGATCAGAAGGGCAGGGGATTGGCACCGACTGGATTTGGACTGTAGGACAACACCAACTTGTGATGGATGCGACTTCATACGGACTCCGATTGGGACGTTCTAGCACTTTTTGGAAAGCTTATCAAGTGTAATTTCCAACGGATCCATCCTCATGGATATATCTTATTAGATTCTTCTGCAGTAACTATTTTTGTACCGAAACTTTTCTACAACGGTGCTGCGTCACCTTATTTTGGGCCGATGGCCCATGTATCAAGTTGGGTTCATTAGGGACGTGTCCTAGGGTTGGAGAATGACCCAAACACACTTGTGGTCATCCTCCCATCTACTTATATGCCTCTAGGGCCGCCACAAACAGATTAGGTTTTGTTTCGTTGAGTTAGCTATTGCTACCGCCTTTCAGCGCGCGTGTTGGATCAACCGCCTGACTGATTATCTTTAGAACCTCACCATCTTGTGTTTTCAGATTGAAACCTTCATATTTATTTGGCAATTGAGTGCTTGTTCTTCTTGTTCTTGCTGGTTCTTCGAATGCTTGCAGGACGGGTGCCCTAGTGGGGTTGTCACGCCGCAAGATCACGATAGCCATCGGAGGAGGTGTATTGGTTGCTAAGGCGCAGCATCCTTGGACGATTGTAGTCAGACCGTGAACGTCATCTCCATCCACCAATCAAGTTATCCACCATCTCTCATTGAAAGATCGGCCAGCCAACCCTACGGGATCTCATCAATGTCTGAGCCTATGGTACATTCAATGCAAATCGTGTACCTATCTTACGTCAAGATTAGCCCTATCTCCAAACGGACCGAAACGAGCTTTCTCTTGAGCCTCGTCACCTAGGAGTTCCATCGGGTAAGTCCAAAATGATTTCCGAGCCTATGATATGTTCGACGCAAACCGTCCACCTATCTTGCATCAAGATTAGCACTATCTCCAAATGGATCGAAACGAGCTTTCACTTGAGCCTATGATATGTCCAAAACGATTTTCGCCCATGGTACGTTTGGCAAAAACGGTGCACCAATCTTGCACCGACACTAACAGTGTCTCTAAAGAGAAACATATGAGATTTCACATGACCCACGTCACCTAGGAGTTCCATCAGGTGCGTCTAAAATGATTTTCGAGCCTATGGTACATTTGATGCAAACAGTGCACCTATCTAGCATCAAGATTAGCAGTATGTCCGAAAGGACCAAAATGAGCTTTCACTTGAGCCTCGTCACCTAGTGGTACCACCGAGAGCGTCCAAAACGATTTTTGAGTACGTTTGGGGCAAGCCATGCACCTATCTTGCATCGACAATAACGCTATCTCCAAACTAAAAGAAGCATGATTCCACATGACCCACGTCACCTAGGAGTTCCATCGAGTGCGTCCAAAATGATTTCTGAGCCTAGGGTACGTTCGACGCAAACCGAGCACCTATCTTGCTTCAATATTAGTACTGTCTCCAAATGGACCGAGCTTTCAATGGAGGCTCATCACCTAGGAGTACCATTAGGTGCGTCTAAAATCATTTCTGAGCCGATGGTACATTTGACACAAACTATGCACCTATATTGCACCAACACTAAAATTGTCTCCAAACAGAAAGAAGCGAGATTCCACATGACCCACGTCACCTTTGAGTTCAATCGGGTGCATCGAAAATGATTTCTAGGCCTATGGTACATTCGACGCAAACCGTGCATCTATCTTGCATCAAGATTAGCTCTGTCTCAAAATAGGCCGAGCTTTCACTTGATGCTCAACACATACGAGTACCGTCAGCTGCATTCAAAATGATTTTCTGAGCTGATGGTACATTTGGCGCAAACTGCGCACCTATCTTGCATCGACACTAACAGTGTCTCCAAACAGAAAGACGAGGGATTCCACATGACCCACGTCACCTAGAAGTTCCATCGGGTGCATCCAAAATGATTTTTGAGCCTACGGCATGTTTGATGCAAATCTTGCACCTATCTTGCATCAAGATTAGTACTATCTCTAAACAGACCGAAACAAGCTTCCACTTGAGCCTTGTCACCTAGTGGTACAATCGGGTGCGTCCAAAACGATTTCTGAGCCTATGGTACATCTAGCGCAAACCATGCACCTATCTTGCACTAACACTAATACTATCTCCAAACAGAAAGAAGTGAGATTCCTCATGACCCAAGTCACCTAGGAGTTCCATCGAGTCTGTCCAAAACGATGTCTGAGCCTATGATACGTTCGACCCAAACTGTGCACCTATCTTGTGTCAACATTAGCACAATCTCCAAACGGACCGAATTGAGCTTTCACTTGAGCTTTGTCACCTAGGAGTACCATTGGGTGCGCCCAAAATAATTTCTGAGCCGATGGTACATTTGGCGCAAACTGTGCACCAATCTTGCACCCACACAAACACTGTCTCCTAAGAGAAACAAGTGAGATTCCACAAGACCTACATCGCCTAGGAGTTCCATCCAGTGCGTCCAAAACAATTTCCAAGCCTATGGTGAATTCGACGCAAATGGTGCACCTATCTTGCGTCAAGATTAGCACTTTATCTGAAAGGACCAAAACGAGCTTTCACTTAAACCTCATCACCTAGTGGTACCATCAGGTGCATCCAAAATGATTTTGAGCCTATGGTACATCTAGCGCAAACCATACAACTATCTTACACTGATAGTAACACTGTCTCCGAACAGAAAGAAGTGAGATTCTCATGACCACGTCACCCAGGAGTTTCATCGAGTGTGTCCAAAACGATGTACATGACTATGGTACACTTGACGCAAACCGTGTACCTATCTTGCATCAAGATTAGCACCATGTCCAAACCGACCGAAAGAAGCTTTCACTTGAGCCTTGTCACGTAGGAGTACCATCGGGTGCGTACAAAACGATTTCTGAGCCGATGGTATGTTTGGCGCAAACTATGCACCAATCTTGCACCCACACAAACACTATCTCCAAAAGAAAGAAGCAAGATTCCACATGGCCCACATCACCTAGGAGTTCCATCAGGTGCGTCCAAAATGATTTTCGAGCCTATGGTACATTCGATGCAAACCGTGCACCTATCCTGCATCAAGATTAGCACTATGTCTGAAAGGACCGAAACAAGCTTCCACTTGTGCCTCGTCCCCTAGTGGTACCATCAGGTGCGTCTAAAATGATTTTCTGAGCCTATGGTACATGTAGCGCAAACTGTGCACCAATCTTGCATCGACACTAATACTATCTCCAAAGAGAAACAAGTGAGATTCCACATGATCCACATCACCTAGGAGTTCCATTAGGTGCATCCAAAATGATTTCCGAGCCTATGGTACATTCGACGCAAACCGTGCAACTATAATGTGTCAAGATTAGCACTATGTCCAAAAGGACCGAAACAAGCTTCCACTTGAGCCTCGTCAACTACTGGTGCCATCGGGTGCTTCTAAAATGATTTCTGAGCCTATGGTACGTCTAGCACAAACCATGCACCTATCTTGCACTGACAGTAACACTGTCTCCGAATGGAAAGATTGAGATTCCTCATGACCCATGTCACCTAGGAGTTCCATCGAGTGCGTCCAAAATGATGTCCGAGCCTATGGTACGTTCCACGCAAACCGTGCACGTATCTTGAATCAAGATTAGCCCTATCTCCAAACTGAACGAAACGAGCTTTCACTTGAGCCTCATTACCTAGGTGTACCATTAGGTATGTCCAAAACGATTTCTGAGCCAATGGTACGTTTGGAGCAAACCGTGCATCAATCTTGCACCGACACTAACAATGTGTCCAAAGAGAAACATGCGAGATTCCACATGACCCACGTCACCTAGGAGTTCCATTGGGTTCGTCCAAAATGATTTCTGAGATGGTATGTTTGGCACAAACCGTGCACCAATCTTGCACCGACACTAACAGTGTCTCCAAAGAGAAACATGTGAGATTCCACATGACCCACGTCACCTAGGAGTTCCATCAGGTGCATCCAAAATGATTTCTAACACTATGGTATATTCGATGCAAACCATGCACCTATCTAGCGTCAAGATTAGCAGTATGTCCGAAAGGACCAAAACGAGCTTCCACTTGAGCCTCATCACCTAGTGGTACCATCGAGTGCGTCCAAAATGATTTTTGAGTATGTCTAGGGCAAGCCATGCACCTATCTTGCATCAACACTGACGCTGTCTCCAAACTAAAAGAAGCGAGATTCCACATGACCCACGTCACCTAGAAGTTCCGTCGGGTGCATCCAAAACAATTTCTGAGCCTATAGTACGTTTGACGCAAATCGAGCACCTATCTTGCATCAAGATTAGCCCTATCTCCAAATGGACCAAGCTTTCACTTGAGTCTCGTCACCTAGGAGTGCCATTAGGTGCATCTAAAATGATTTCTAAGCCAATGGTACATTTGGCGCAAACTATGCACCTATATTGCACCAACACTGACATTGTCTCCAAATGGAAAGAAGCGAGATTCCACATGACCCACGTCACCTAGGAGTTCCATCGAGTGCATCCAAAACAATTTCCAAGCCTATGGTACATTCGACGAAAATCGTGCACCAATCTTGCTTCAAGATTTGCTCTGTCTCAAAACAGGCCGAGGTTCCACTTGAGCCTCATCACCTAGGAGTACCATTAGGTGCATCCAAAATGATTTTTGAGCCCATGGTACGTCTAGCTCAAACCATACACCTATCTTGCACTGACACTAACACTATCTCTGAACAGAAAGAAGTGAGATTCTCATGACACGTCACCTAGCAGTTCCATTGAGTGTGTCCGAAACGATGTCTGAGCCTATGGTACATTCGACGCAAACCGTACACCTATCTTGCGTCAAGATTAGTACTATCTCTAAACGGACCGAAACGAGCTTCGACTTGAGACTCATCGCCTAGTGGTACAATTGGGTGCATCCAAAATGATTTCTGAGCCTATGGTACGTCTAGGACAAACCATGCACCTATCTTGCACTAACACTAATATTGTCTCTAAACAGAAACAAGTGAGATTCCACATGACCCAAGTCACCTAGGAGTTCCATCGAGTGCGTCCAAAACAATGTTCAAGCCTATAGTACGTTCGACGCAAATCATGCACCTATCTTGCGTCAACATTAGCACAATCTCCAAATGGACCGAAATCAGCTTTCACTTGAGCTTTGTCACCTAGGAGTACCATCAGGTGCGTCCAAAATATTTTCTGAGCCGATGGTAAATTTGGCGCAAACTATGCACCAATCTTGCACCCACAATAACACTCTCTCCTAAGAGAAACAAGTGAGATTCCACATGACCCACATCACCTAGGAGTTCCATCCGTTGCATCCAAAATGATTTCTGAGCCTATGGTACATTCTACACAAACCGTACAGCTGTCTTGAGTCAAGATTAGCACTTTGTCCGAAAGGACCAAAATGAGCTTCCACTTGAGCCTCGTTACCTAGTGGTACCATCGGGTGCATCCAAAATTATTTTTGAGCCTATGGTATGTCTAGCGCAAACCATGCACCTATCTTGCATTGATACAAACACTGTCTCTGAACGGAAAGAAGTGAGGTTCTCATGACCACGTCACCTAGGAGTTCCATCGAATGCGTCCAAAACAATGTTCAAGCCTATAGTACGTTCGACGCAAATCGTGCACCTATCTTGCGTCAACATTAGCACAATCTCCAAATGGACCGAAATCAGCTTTCACTTGAGCTTTGTCACCTAGGAGTACCATCGGGTGCATCCAAAACATTTTCTAAGCCGATGGTAAATTTGGCGCAAACTATGCACCAATCTTGCACCCACAATAACACTCTCTCCTAAGAGAAACAAGTGAGATTCCACATGACCCACATCACCTAGGAGTTCCATCCGGTGCGACCAAAATGATTTCCGAGCCTATGGTACATTCTACACAAACCGTGCAGCTATCTTGAGTCAAGATTAGCACTTTGTCCGAAAGGACCAAAACGAGCTTCCACTTGAGCCTCGTTTCCTAGTGGTACCATCGGGTGCATCTAAAATTATTTTTGAGCCTATGGTACATCTAGCGCAAACCATGCACCTATCTTGTATTGACACTAACAGTCTCCGAATGGAAAGAAGTGAGATTCTCATGACCAGGTCACCTAGGAGTTCCATCGAGTGCGTCCAAAACGATGTCCGAGCCTATGGTACGTTCCATGCAAAGCGTGCACCTATCTTGCATCCAGATTAGCACTATGTCCAAAGATAAACATGTGAGATTTCGCATGACCTACGTCACCTAGGAGTTCCATCAGGTGCGTCCAAAATGATTTTTGAGACTATGGTACATTCAATGCAAACCATGCACATGTAGCGTCAAGATTAGTAGTATGTCCGAAAGGACCAAAACGAGCTTCCACTTGAGCCTCGTCACCTATTGGTACCATCAAGTGCGTCCAAAATGATTTTTGGGTTTATCTAGGGCAAGCCATGCACCCATCTTGCATCGACACTAACGCTGTCCCCAAAATGAAAGAAGCGAGATTCCAGATGACCCGCATCACCTAGGAGTTCCGTCGGGTGCGTCCAAAATGATTTTCGAGCCTATGGTATGTTTGACACAAACCGAGCATCTATCTTGCATCAAGATTAGCACTGTCTCCAAATGGACCGAGCTTTCACTTGGGGCTTGTCACCTAGGAGTACCATTTGGTGCATCGAAAATGATTTCTGAGCCGATGGTACGTTTGGCGCAAACTATGCACCTATATTGCTCCAACACTAACATTGTCCCTAAATGGAAAGTACTGAGATTCCACACGACCCACGTCACCTTGGAGTTCCATCGGGTGCATCCAAAATAATTTTTGAGCCTATGGTACGTTTGACGCAAACCGTGCACCTATCTTGCATCAAGATTAGCTTTGTCCTGAAACAGGTCGAGCTTTCACTTGTGTGTCGTCACCTAAGAGTTCCATCGAGTGCGCCCAAAATGATTTCTGAGCCGATGGTACATTTGGCGCAAATTGTGCACCTTTCTTGCATTGACACTAACAGTGTCTCCAAATAGAAAGAAGACATATTCCACATGACCCACGTCATCTAGAAGTTCCATCGGTGTGTCTAAAATGATTTTCGAGCCTACGGCACGTTCGACGCAAATTGTGCACCTATCGTGCGTCAAGATTAGTACTATCTCTAAATGGACTAAAACGAGTTTTCACTTGAGCCTCGTCGCCTAGTACAATTGGGTGCATCCAAAATGATTTCTGAGCCTATGGTATGTCTAGCGCAAACCATGCGCCTATCTTGCATCGCACTAACACTGTGTCCAAATGGAAAGAAGCGAGATCCACATGATCCATGTCACCTAGGAGTTCCATCGGGTGTATCCAAAATGATTTCTGAACCTATGGTCCATTAGAAGCAAACCATGGACCTATCTTATGTCAAGATTAGCACTATTTCCAAACAGACTAAAACGGGCTTTCACTTGGGCCATGTCACCTCAGAGTACCATCGGGTGCATCCAAAACAATTTCTAAGCCAATGGTATGTTTGACGCAAACTGTGCACCTATCTTGCACCGACACTGACACTGTCTCCAAATGAAAAGAAGAGAGATTCCACATGACCCACATCAGCTAGGAGTTCTATCGAGAGCATCCAAAATGATTTTTGAGCCCATGACACGTTCGACGCAAATTGTGCACCTATCTTGTGTCATGATTAGCACTATCTCCAAATGGACCGAAACGAGCTTCCACTTAAACTTGTCGCCTAGTGGTACCATCGGGTGTGTCTAAAATGATTTCTGAGCCTACGGTACGTCTAGCACAAACCATGCACCTATCTTGCACTGACACTGACGCTATCTCCAAACAGAAAGAAGTGAGATTCCACATGACCAATGTCACCTAGGAGTTCCATCGAAAGCGTCCAAAATTATGTCCAAGCCTAGGGTACGTTTGACGCAAACCATGCACCTATCTTGAGTCAAGATTAACCCTATCTCCAAATGGACCGAAACGAGCTTTCACTTCAGCCTCGTCACCTAGGAGTACCATTCGGTACGTCCAAAATGATTTCTGAACTGATGGTACGTTTGGAACAAACCTGCACCAATCTTGCACCGACACTAATACTGTCTCCAAAGAGAAACAAGTGAGATTCCACATGACCCACATCACCTAGGAGTTCCATTAGGTGCATCCAAAATGATTTCCGAACCTATGGTACATTCGATGCAAACCGTGCACCCACTTGTGTCAAGATTAGCACTATGTCTATAAGGATCAAAACAAGCTTCCACTTGTGCCTCGTCACCTAGTGGTGCCATCGGATGCGTCCAAAATGATTTATGGGCCTATCGTACGTCTAGTGCAAACCATGCACCTATCTTGCACTAACACTAACACTATCACCGAACGGAAAGAAGTGAGATTCCTCATGACCCACGTCACCTAGGAGTTCCATCAAGTGCGTCCAAAACGATGTGCGAGCCTATGGCACGTTCGATGCAAACCGTTCACCTATCTTGCATCAAGATTAGCACTATCTCCAAAAGGACTGAAACGAGCTTCCACTTGAGCCTCGTCACCTAGTGGTACTATTGGGTGTGTCCAAAATGATCTCTGAGCCTATGGTATGTCTTGCATAAACCTTGCACCTATCTTGCACTGACACTAACATTGTTTCCAAATGGAAAGAAGTGAGATTCCACATGACTCACGTCACCTATGAGTTCCATCGGGTGAGTCCAAAATGATGTCCATGCCTATGGTACGATCGACACAAACTATGCACCTATCTTGCATCAAGATTACCCATATCTATAAATGGACCGAATCGAGGCTTTCACTTGAGCCTCGTCACCAAGGACTACCATCGGGTACGCGATTTCTGAGCCGATGGTACATATGGAGCAAACCGCGCACCAATCTTGCACCAACACTAACACTATCTCCAAAGAGAAACAAGTGAGATCCACATGACCCTTGTCACCTAGGAGTTCCATTTGGTGCGTCCAAAATGATTTTTGAGCCTATGACACGTTCGACGTAAATAGTGCACCTATCTTGCGTCAAGATTAGCACTATCTCCAAATGGACCAAAACAAGCTTCCACTTGAGCCTTGTCGACTAGTGGTACCATCAAGTGTGTCCAAAATGATTTCTGAGCCTACGGTACGTCTAGCGCAAACGATGCACCTATCTTGCACTAGCACTAACGCTGTCTCCAAATGGAAAGAAGTGAGATTCTACATGACCCACGTCACCTAGGAGTTCCATCAGGTGCGTCCAAAATGATGTTCGAGCATATGGTGCGTTTCACGCAAACCGTGCACCTATCTTGATTCAAGATTAGCCCAATCTCCAAATGGACCGAAATAAGCTTCACTTGGGCCTCGTCACCTTGGGGTACCATCGGGTACATCGAAAATGATTTCTGAGCCGATGGTACATTTGGAGCAAACTGTGCACCAAACTTTGGTCAAGATTAGCACTATCTCCAAACCGACCAAAATGAGCGTTCACTTGAGCCTTGTCACCTAGGAGTACTATTTGGTGTGTCCAAAACGATTTTATGAGCCGATGGTACGTTTGGTGGAAACCCTGCACCAATCTTGCACCCACACTAACACAGTCTCCAAATAGAAACAAGTGAGATTCCACATGACCCACGTCACCTAGGAGTTCTATTGGGTGCGTCCAAAACGATTTTTGTGACTATGGTACATTCGACGGAAACCCTGCAACCGCTTGCATCAAGATTAGCACTATGTCTGAAAGGATCAAAACGAGCTTCCACTTGAGCCTTGTCACCTAGTGGTACCAACGAGTGCATCCAAAATGATTTCTGAGCCTATGGTATGTCTAGCGCCAACCATGCACCTATCTTGCACCGACACTAACACTGTCTCCAAACAAAAAGAAGCGAGATTCCACATGATGCACGTCACCTAGGAGTTCCTTCAGGTCCTTCCAAAACGATTTTCTAGCCTATGGCACGTTCGATTCAAACCATGCACCTATCTTGCGTCAAGATTAGCACTATCTCCAAAGGGACCGAAACGAGCTTTCACTTGAGCCTCGTCACCTAGTGGTACCATTGGGTGCGTCCAAAACATTTTTTGAGCCTATGGTACGTCTAGCACAAACCATGCACTTGTCTTGCACTGACACAAACATAGTTTTCGAACGGAAAGAAGTGAGATTCCACATGACCCACGTTACCTATGAGTTCTATCGGGTGAGTCCAAAATGATGTCCGTGCCTATGGCACGTGCGACGCAAACTATGCACCTATCTTGCACCAAGATTACCATGATCTCCAAATGGACCAAAACGAGGCTTTCACTTGAGCCTCGCCACCTAGGAGTACCATCGGGTGTATCCAAAACAATTTCTGAGCCGACAGTACATTTGGAGCAAATTGTGCACCAATCTTGCACCATGACTAAAACTGTCTCTAAAGAGAAACAAGTGAGATTCCACATGACCCATCTCACCTGGGAGTTTCATCGGGTGCATCCAAAAAGATTTTTGAGCCTATGACACGTTCGACGCAAACCATGCACCTATCTTGTGTCAAGATGTGCACTACCTCCAAATGGACCGAAATGAGCTTCCACTTGAGCCTCGTCGCCTAGTGGTACCATCGTGTGCGACCAAAATGTTTCTGAGGCTACAGTACGTCTAGCACAAACCATGCACCAATCTTGCATTAACACTAATGCTGTCTCGAAATGAAAAGAAGTGAGATTCCACATGACCCACGTCACCTAGGAGTTCCATCAGGTGCGTCCAAAACGATGTCCGAGCCTATAGTACATTCAACGCAAACCGTGCACCTATCTTGAGTCAAGATTAGCGCAATCTCCAAACTATCCGAAACAAGCTTTCACTTAGCCTTGTCACGTAGGAGTACCATCGAATGCATCCAAAATGATTTCTGAGCTGATGATACATTTGGCGCAAACCATGCACCTGTCTTGCACCCACACTAACATAGTCTCCAAAGAGAAACAAGTGAGATTCCACATGACCCATGTCACCTAGGAGTTCCATCGGGTGCGTCCAAAACGATTTATGAGCCTATGGTACATTCGACGCAAACCGTGCACCTATCTTACATTAAGATTAGCACTATGTCGGAAAGGACCGTAACGAGCTTCCACTTGAGCCTTGTCACCTAGTCGTACCATCGGGTGCATCCAAAACGATTTCTGAGCCTATGGTATATCTAGCGCAAATCATGCACCTAACTTGCATAGACACTAACGTTGTCTTCAAACGAAAAGAAGTGAGATTCCACATCACCCACATCACCTAGGAGTTCTAATGGGTGCGTCCAAATTGATGTTCATGCCTATGGTACGTTCGATGCAAACCATGCACCTATCTTGAGTCAAGATTAGCTCTATCATCAAATGGACCGAAACAAGCATTCACTTGAGCCGATGGTATGTTTGGAGCAAACCATGCACCAATCTAGCACCGACACTAATACTGTCTCCAAAGAGAAACAAGTGACATTCCAAAATGACCCACATCACCTAGGAGTTCCATCGGGTGCGTCCAAAATGATTTACGAGCCTAACGTACATTCCACGCAAACCATGCACCTATCTTGCATCAAGATTAGCACTATGTCCGAAAGGACAAAAACAAGCTTCCACTTGAGTGTCGTCACCTAGTGGTGCCATCGGGTGCGTCCAAAATGATTTCTGAGCCTATGGCACGTCCAGCGCAAACCATGCACCTATCTTGCACTGACACTAATGCTGTCTTCGAATGAAAAGTAGTGAGATTCCTCATGACCCACATCTCCTAGGAGTTCCATCAAGTGCGTCCAAAACGATGTCCGAGCCTATGGTATGTTCCACGCAAACTGTGCACCTATCTTTTGTCAAGATTAGCGCTATCTCCAAACTGACCGAAACAAGCTTTCACTTGAGCCTTGTCACCTATGAGTACCATCGGATGTGTCCAAAATGATTTCTGAGCCAATGGTACGTTTGGTGCAAATCATGTACCAATCTTGCACCCACACTAACATAGTCTCCAAAGAGAAACAAGTGTGATTCCACATGACCCATATCACCTAGCAGTTCCATCGAGTGCGTCCAAAATGATTTCTGAGCCTATGGTAGATTCGACACAAACCGTACACCCACTTGCATCAAGATTAGCACTCTGTCTGGAAGCAGCGAAACGAGCTTCCACTTGAGCCTCGTCACCTAGTGGTACCAATGAGTATGTCCAAAATGATTTTTGATCCTATGGTATGTCTAGCATTAACCATGCACCTATGATGCACCGATACTAACACTGTCTCTAAACGAAAAGAAGCGAGATTTCACATGACCCCCATCCACGAGGAGTTTCATCAGGTGAGTCCAAAATGATTTCTGAGCCTATGGCACATTCGACACAAACTGTCCACCTATCTTGCATCAAGATTACCCCTTTCTCCAAATGGACCGAAACGAGACTTTCACTTGAACCTCGTCATCTAGGAGTACCATCGGGTACGTCCAAATGATTTCTAAGCCGATGGTACATTTGGAGCAAACCATGTGATGAGGACATCCTCCACTATTACCCGCTGGCAAAGACGCAGCAAAAAAGGCCAAGTGGCCTAGTTGTAGTCGGGCGGCAACCATGTGAGCCTCTGAATAATCACACCTTGCTTAGCTTGGGAGGAGGAAGCCACCTTAAAAGAGAGAGCCACTCTTCCCCTATTGGTCTAGTCTTTTATGGACATTGGGCCTTTCTCCGAGTGGGTGTGCATAAGAACTGTTGGGGTCCAGGCAACCTTAATTTATTAGGCCTTGGCCAACCCCACCTAGGCCAGATGTATCATTTGGTATCAGAGTCGGGCCCTTGTTTAAGGGGTGGGAATGATGAGGACATCCTCCACTATTACCCACTAGCAAAGACGCAATAAAAAAGGCCAAGTGGCTGTTGTATTCGGGCGACGACCGTGTGAGCCTCTGAATAATCCCACCTTGCTTAGCTTGGGAGGAGGAAGCCACCTTAAGAGAAAGAGTCACTCTTCCCCTATCGAACTAGTCTTTTAGGGACATTGGGTCTTTCTCTAAGTGGGTGTGCATAAGAACTATTGGGGTTCGGGCAACCTTAATTTATTAGGCCTCGCCCAACCCCACCTAGGCCGGATGTATCACCATGCACCCATCTTGCATCGCACTAACACTGTCTACAAAGAGAAATAAGTGAGATTCCACATAACCCATGTGTTGAAGGTAGATAAGTATCATTTTTAACCGTCAATATAGTATGAGGAAGGACCTAAACATAAATACTATCTAGATATAGGGGTTACACTGACAAAAGTCCATGAGTTTTAGTAAATATCTATTTCTTCAGGGGGTTATCAGGAAATAACCAAAGGAGGTCCATATGTCAGATTTACATAGAGACAAAAGGGCTACACACAACTTGTCTATAATCTAGAAGGTACGAGAAGACTCTAGAAACAAACAGGAGGCAAAACGGGCCTGGAAGCTGGGCGGCCGCCCAAGGGGTGGGGCACCCGCCCCACCTGCAGAGCCAATCAGGCTTTGTCTCGCAGATCCTGCCTCCACCACCTTTGTGGATTAATAAAAAGTCGCTGATGAAGGTCGGTTTGATCCAAGGGTTGTGGTGCTTCCTAGAGGGCTATATAAGCAAGGCCCCTAGCCCCAGGAGAAACCCTAATTCATTAGAGAGGGATAGAACTCATTCCATTCATTTAGAGAAGCCCTAGAGCCACCATCTCAATTGGATCTATAGTTTAGCATAGCTACATAGGATTAGAACTAGAAGGAGCCAAGCATTGCTTGATTTTTGGATCTATCAAGAGAATATTTGGTAATTCTCTCCTACTTTTATATTTGTTCTTATATTATTCATCTAGTTCATCGTATGAATATGACTTTATTCTATTCTATCATATTGGATATGACTTTGCTCTATTTGATTATGTTCTCAATTATATTGTTCTTAGTCTACTTTGATTATATGCTTGGCATAGTTTGATCAGAATTATATTTAAGTATAGGATCATATAGCGCTTGCTCATTGATATCATGGGTGAGTGGTAAACATTGTGTAGGCATGGTGCCTATACCGTATTTACCTGCGATTGCACCCTATAGTCTGGACCGTGTGGTAGATCGCACGAGTGATAGTCTTGTTGAGTCCTTTGTAGTCCACCTCCCGAGTATAGGGCAGGCAGAGCACAACAATTACAGGGAAGTGACGGCTATGTTCTATATCTTCCTTAGTAATATCACTATGCGTAGATATAACCTTTTCTTGCCATGATTGCCAAGTGTAATTACACTAATCATCATATGCTTTGACGCTATAGTTAGAATAACTTATGATTTATCCTTATAGTTCGTCCTAATCCATGCTAGTGCTATATGCTTAGAGTAATCTATTGAGATGTTTATCATTATATGTGGCTATGTGCTTATCAGTTATCTCTTATTATTCTTTATTCATATATATATATATATATATATATATATATATATATATATATATATATATATTATTTATCTTGTGACACTTACCCTGTATGAGAAGATTGATAAAGACATGGTTATGCTCTCCATTACCACATGCAGTGATACTCATTGCTCATTATCCTTAGCATCCCTTCCTAGTGGTAAAAATATAAATAACGATACCTGGATTACTCCTGGTTAAAATGCTACATCGGTATTATCTGTGCGCTTGCGGATTTCATATTTATTTCAGAGGAGCATTTCCATATTTTAGTACCAGCACCTTTAGTGTCATGCTGGGGATGACAACCTAGCTTAGGTGGCATTAGAGGTGTCAACAAGCATTTTTGGTGCCGTTGCCGGGGAAGGTTGAATTGCTATTCAAAGGATAATGAGCCATCACTTGCATCCACTAATGTGATCGATAAACCATCATCCTTCTCTACTCATACAGCCTTACCCTTGTCTATTGTCTATTTATATATTATATACAGGGTAATGTATGAGCAGGTTTGGCCGTCCAGATAACTTCATCGATAATCTAGAATTATTGTTCAGAAGAGCAAGAGCCAAGCTAAAGAGAGTTCAAGCAGACGCATCATCATCTCAGCTTGAAGCTCCACTCTCTAATTCGGAAGGCCGACCAAGCATAGTTGAAAACTTAACACTAGAGTTCGATGCTATGGCAAACAAGTCACTCCGTGAGTTCTTAGCTCCAACTATAGCTAACATCTGGACTGGACCTACGGCAGAGATTGAACAAAACTTTAAGACAAAGCCGACATTGATCAACAGGGTGCAAGCTAGTCAATTTTGTGGGAAGGCACATGAAGATGCTAGTGCTCATCTCCAACACTTCTTGGAGATTTACAACACTTTCACAATCAAGGATGTCCCTAGAGATGCCATACTACTTCGCCTCTTTTCATTCTCACTCTTGGAGAGAGCGAAACAGTGGTTCTATGCGAATAAGGAGAAGAATACTATGTGGGCACTATGTTCCACCAATTTCCTAGCGAAGTTCTTTCCCATGGGCAAGACAAATGCTCTTTGTGGGAAGATATCAAGTTTTTAGCAGCAACATGATGAGTCAGTCCCAGAAGCATGGGAGCGCTTTCAAGACTACATTCTAGAATGTTCTCATCATGGAATGGAGAATTGGCTACTTATGCAGACCTTCTATCATGAGCTCACCAATAGTACTCGTGAGACTATAGATGCTGCCATTGGAGGAGCATTCTTATCACTTACAATCAATCAAGCCACAGCTCTTGTGGAGAAAATGGCGTCCAACCAAGGTTGGAATGAAGAAAGAACTCAAACCCGCAAGAGAGGTGGAGGTATGCACCAGCTGAAGGAGGTAGACATGTTGTCTGCCAAGATGGACCTACTTATCAAGAGGCTCGATGAAAGAGCCAGAGAGAAAAAGGAAGTCATGCACATCCATGATTCCCGTATGACTTGTGAAGAGTGTAGAGATACTAGGCATTCAGGAAGCAATTGCCCAGAACTACAAGAGGATGTGAACTACCTCAACAATAACAACTACTACCGTCCTCAACAGAATCAAGGCTGGAATCAACAGCAAAGGCCTAACTACTTAGGTAACTACTCAGGTAATTATCAAGGTAATAATTCTTTTAATCAACCTCCTCTGAGAGAGTTAGTGCTTAATCAAGGAAAGTTAATGGATAGCCTATCTAAGAAATTAGCATCCAATGATAAAACGTTAGAAACAATTAATAACAGAATGGATAACTTTTCTACTGCTATTAAGAATTAGCTCAGCTTTAATAAGATGCTAGAGTCTCAGTTACAACAGCTTGCCAATATTGTTCCTACTAACCAAGGTAAAATTCTAGGACAACCGGAAGATCTAGAAACTACAAATCTTGTAGACATATTTAATGCAGGAAGTTATTGGAGTGACCCTTATCTCCAAAGGATGGAACAACGAGACTCTGCCAATCAAGAAAGGTGATCCAGGAAAACTTGTCATCCCGATCTCCATTGGAAGCATGAACTTCAACGAAGCTATCTATGACTTCGGTGCAAGCATCAACATCATGTCTAAGGTGATCTGTGATAAAATGTTTAATTATCCTTTATTGTATACAACCATGTGCTTGCAGCTTATAGATTAGTCACTTTGCTACACCAAGGGAATCCTAGAAGACATATGTGCACGAGTAGGCAGCTCGTATGTTCCTGTAGACTTCATGGTAATAGAGACAGGTGGTGATGAGAAGTTGCCCATCATTCAAGGACAAAGTGTTACAGTTCCCTGCACACCCTCAACATCCCTATGAGCCAAAGAAGAAGAACAATCGGAGCAACAAGAACAAGAAGCCACAACAGATGGAATCAGCGATAGTGATCACTATAGTCCACAGAGAGCATGATCATCAGCTCAAGTCCCCATACCTACTCAAGAGAGACGACCTAGGTGTCCCAACCATTGAATGCACAATCAATAGGAGCTCCTTTCAGAAAGCTATCTGTGACACTGGATCGGGCGTCAACATAATGGCCAAGGTACTTATGAATATCTATATGGTACTATGCCTTTAGACCCAACCTATGCGCAGCTGCAGATGGTGGACCAATCATTTCGCTTCATGGATGGAATAGCTAAGAACGTCCCCATACAAATTGATGACCACTTCATCCCGACTGACTTCTTAGTCATCGACATGGGAGAAGATGAGTACGATCCACCGATCATCCTAGGGAGACCATTCCTGAGCACCACCAAGGCCATCATCTACATTGCAATAGGAGAAGTACATTTCCAATTCCCCTCAGAGAAGGTACACCGCTATTTCAACAGTAACTATATAGTTGACAAAGAACCCAAGAAGAACAGAACCAGAAGAAGGCATCATAACCACACCCAGAAAGAATCAGATCCCCAAGGATGGATGGGCTGATTATCAAGGAGAGGTATCAAGATATGAAGATCAATTTCCTGAAGACAATACATCTCCTGAGAGAGAAGTTGTACCGCTAACAGAGAGTGACTCAGTCACTAAGGAGAACAAAGAAGATAAGACAGAAAAGCAAGCTTCCTCCTCAAAGTCAACCTCACCAACAAAACAGGTATGGAAAGTAAAAATAAATTCAATGTCAGACTCAGCACAGGCAGAGGCACCACTCGATCCATCCGGGGTGCCCCATAATGATTAGAGCGAACAAGAGGTCCTGTTTGGAGGATCCAACTCACCGAACATCACGCCAAGAGGTAACTTGGTAGTTATCAATATTTCTCTCTTTAGTTCTGCATTTAATTTTTCACACCATATTTACTTTCCTTTATCACATGTTTAGTTACACTTTATTTTTTCATACAAAAGAAAGCAAATATGTCTTGCATTGCATCATAAAATTACTAAGCCCCAAATAAATTTGTGGCATAAAACCCATAAGTCTACTTGCTGTGGTGGCATAAAAAATAAAATAAAGAAGCATTCATCATCCTTTATAATTCCTTGCATAGTATAAAAGCATAAAAATATGACAACACGAGATCCTGCTAGAAAGATACATCTGTTAAGAGGTTTTAGATGCTCAAGGCTCAGAGGTTTATTACTAACACTTAATCAAGTTCCACAAGCTTTGTTGTCTATTTGAGCTTTATAGAATTTGAAGGATCAAGGAAAGCAAACAGATAGAAGGACAATCTGTCCCCTGTCGGAGTGCTATCTCAACAATCATCATCATGAGCACTCTGATGAGGGAAGTACAACTTCACTGTCTGCCTACTTCATCAAGCAAGACTATGTCAACATCCAACTTGGGAGAGAGCATCCCCCATGTATCCAGCTAAGTATTTTCTTACCTAGTTATTTTTGCTTTGATATATGAAACAAATAAAAAGATGCATAACCTATAGAAACCTAAATAAATGTTTTCTTATATATATATGCTTTCTGTATAATCTTTAAGTTTGATAAATAAATATAGGAGAGTGTGCTAAGCTTCATCTTGCTAAATGAACCCCTAGAATAAACTCTTATATGGAAATGATGAATAGTTGCTCTACCGTAATTCCTTTTAAGTACCTAGTTTTCAACCGTGAGCTCTCCCGAGTTTTGGACACAATAGTTTTGATTTAAGATTTGCTCTAAACCTAAACTTGTGGGTAGCGAATGCTTGATCTAAGTCTAGGTAGTTGATGGATATGATATGGGAAGGTTTTGAGCTATTGTCTATCATGTTCCAAGAGATACTAGAGTTCTGGAGAATTTATCTTTTGAAAATTAACTTGCTACATGATGAGTTTCTGTATGATGAGAGTTTGAATTCCTACCCAACCATATACATATTTATAGATTAGGAAGCCTTACATTCATATTTACTATTTATGAGCATTGAGTATGGTCAGGCTGTGTCGATCCTTAGGAACTAGTCATGCAGTTAAAATCGAGATCCACCTATACACTCTACCTATAAATGCTGCTTCTACCCTGGAAGTACGCATCCATATCCACCCATATACATCCACCAATATATTCTACTTCTACCCTAGAAGTACAAATCCACATATATTCCATTCAGATCCACCTAGAAAATAGTTCTACTCTTATACTGGGAGTGAACTGTCCAAAAATATCCCTATTATCCATTTTATCCCTTGCTAGCCAATAAAGCTCCAAACATCTAGTTATGCTACCTCATATTATTATGTTCCAAAAGAGGCTTGGGTATTCTATGAAAAAAAGAGAGAAAAAAGAGAAAGAAAGAAAAACAAAAGAAAGAGGACAAATGTCCCACTCAAAATAAAGAGAGATTTAGCAGCCCAAGTTTTTCTCAAAGTTTTCAAGTTTCTAAGAGAGGTATATGAAATTTCTCAAAGGAGCTAAGTATTCACCATCGTCATTCCTTTACCCCTATAACCACTTTACCCTATTCTCTATTTATCCATTTACCACCACCTACCATACAACCCATACACATGCATATCTTGATTTGACTTTATGACTCGTTCCCTTGGATCCATAGTTTTGATTATGCAATATATGTTTCGTTGTCTCCCCACCTATGAGCTCCACATAAACCTATTAGAAGTAGGGTGAGAGAGAAGGCATAATGTTACTATGCTACCAAAAATACCACATATTTTGAGAGGAGAGAAAAGGCATACACCAAATTGCCTTAGAGAGGATCTAGAAATACCACAAAGGAGAGACTTGGAAGTGTCATACATAGGAATCTCTGAGTTTTATTTTGAAAATATAGCAAAACTCTGGAATAATAGTTGATTAAAGAGCTTGAAACATGGCGCTTGACTTGACCGTTCTGTCTTTCAACTACTCAAGACCCAAGTGACGGCTACAAGCCCCATGGTGGAAGGTAACATGAGTGAGTTTTTCATCAGAATAGTTCACTCTAATCCGGAGGAGAGTTCTTGTTTGAACGCATGTGTACCTGTAAGGCGTGAAAGTATTGTAGCAACTCCTGATCCATTACTTTTACTCAGGGGCGAGCAAAAGGTATGCTTAGGGGAGTTTGTTGACGGTAGATAAGTATCATTTTTAATCGTCAATATAGTATGAGAAAGGACCTAAACATAAATACTATCTATATATAGGGGTTACACTGACAGAATTCCATGACTTTTGGTGAATATCTATTTCTGTAGGGGGTTATCAGGAAATAACCAAAGGAGGTCCACATGTTAGATTTACATAGAGACAAAAGGGCTACACACAACTTTTCTGTAATCTAGAAGGTACGAGAAGACTCTAGAAACAAACAAGAGGCAAAACGAGCCTGGAAGCTGGGCAGCCGCCTAAGGGGTGGGGCGCCCGCCCCACCTGTAGAGCCAATCAGGCTCCATCTCATGGATCCTGCCTCTACCGCCTTTGAGGATTAATAAAAAGTCATTGATGAAGGTCGGTTTGATCCAAGGGTTGTGGTGCTTCCTAGAGGGCTATATAAGCAAGGCCCCTAGCCCCAGGAGAAACCCTAATTCATTAGAGAGAGAGAACTCATTCCATTCATTTAGGGAAGCCCTAGAGCCACCATCTCAATTAGATCTATAGTTTAGCATAGCTGCATAGGATTAGAACTAGAAGGAGCCAAGCATTGCTTGATTTCTGGATCAGTCAAGAGAATACTTGGTAATTCTCTCCTACTTTTGTATTTGTTCTTATATTATTCATCTAGTTCATCATTTGTATGAATATGACTTCAGTCTATTCTATCATATTGGATATGACTTTGCTCTTTTTGATTATGTTCTCAATTATATTGTTCTTAGTCTACTTTGATTATATGCTTGGCATAATTCGATCAGAATTATATTTAAGTATAGGATCGTATAGCGCTTGCTCAATGATATCATGGTTGAGTGGTAACACATTGTGTAGGCGTGGTGCCTATATTGTATTTACCTGTGATTGCACCCTATATTCCAGACCATGTGGTAGATCGCAGGAGTGACAGTCCTATAGTGTCCTTTGTAGTCCACCTCCTGAGTATAGGGCAGGCAGAGCACAACTATTACAGGGAAGTGACGGCTATGTCCTATATCTTCCTTAGTAATATCACTATGCGTAGATATAACCTTTTCTTGCCATGATTGTCAAGTGTAATTGCACTAATCATCATATGCTTTGATTGTATAGTTAGAATAACTTAGGATTTATCCTTATAGTTCACCCTAATCCACTAGTGCTATATGCTTAGAGTAATCTATTGAGATGCTTATCATTATATGTGGCTATGTGCTTATTAGTTATCTCTTATTATTCTTTATTCATATATATATTATTTATCTTGTGACACTTACCCTGTATGAGAAGATCGATAAAGACATGGTTATGCTCTCCATTATCACATGCAGTGATGCTCATTGCTCATTATCCTTAGCATCCCTTTCTAGTGGTAAAAATATAAATAACGATACCAGGATTACTCCCGGTTAAAATGCTACATCGGTATTTTCTGTGCGCTTGCGAATTTCATATTTATTTCAGAGGAGCATTTGTATATTTTAGGACTAGCACCTTTAGTGTCATGTTGGGGATGACAACCTAGCTTAGGTGGCGTTAGAGGTGTCAACACCATGTCACCTAGGTGTTCCGTCGAGTGCGTCCAAAATGATTTTTGAGCCTATGACACGTTCGACGCAAACCATGCACCTATCTTGCGTCAAGATTAGCAGTATCTCCAAACAGACCGAAATGAGCTTCCACTTGAGCCTCGTCACCAAGGAGTGCCATCGGGTGTGTCAAAAATGATTTATGAGCCAAAGGTATGTTTGGCGCAAACTATGCGCCTATCTTGCACCGACACTAACACTGTCTCCAAACAGAAAGAAGTGAGATTCTACGTGATCCACGTCACTTAGGAGTTCTATCGGGTGCGTCCAATATGATTTTTGAGCCTATGGCATGTTCGACGCAAACCGTGCACCTATCTTGAGTCAAGATTAGCACTATCTCCATATGGACCGAAACGAGCTTTCACTCAAGCCTTGTCACCTAGGTGTACCATCGGGTACATCCTAAATGATTTCTGAGCCAATGGTACATTTGGAACAAACTGTGCACCAATCTTGCACCGACACTAATACTATCTCCAAAGAGAAACAAGTGAGATTCCACATGACCCATATCACCTAGGAGTTCCATCAGGTGCGTCCAAAATGATTTCTGAGCCTACAATACATTTGATGCAAACCGTGCACCTTTCTTCCATCAAGATTAGCACTATGTCTGAGAGGACCAAAACGAGCTTTCACTTGAGCCTCGTCACTTAGTAGTACCATCAGGTATGTCCAAAACGATTTCTGAGCTGATGGTACATTTGGAGTAAACAATGCACCAATCTTGCACCCACACTAATACTGTATCCGAACATAAAGAAGTAAGATTTCTCATGACCCACGTCACCTAGGAGTTCCATTGAGTGCGTCCAAAATAATGTCCGAGCCTATGGTGCGTTCAACACAAACTATGCTCCTATCTTGCGTCAAGATTAGCACAATCTCCATACAGACCAAAATGCGCTTTCACTTGAGCTTTGTCACCTAGGTGTTCCATTAGATGCGTCCAAAATGATTTCTGAGCTGATGGAACATTTGGCGCAATCCGTGCATCAATCTTGCACCCACACTAACACTATCTCCTATGAGGAACAAGTGAGATTCCACATGACCCACATGACCACGGAGTTCCATCGGGTGCGTCCAAAATGATTTATGAGTCTATGGTACATTTGACGCAACCCGTGCACCTATTTTGCGTCAAGATTAGCATTATGTCCAAAAGGACCAAAATGAGCTTCCACCTGAGCCTTGTGACCTTTGTGGTACCATCGAGTGTGTCTAAAACAATTTCTAAGCCTGTCCCATGTCTAGCGCAGACCATGCACCCATCTTGCATTGCACTAACAATGTCTCCAAACAGAAAGAAGCAAGATTCCTCATGATCCACGTCACCTAGGAGTTCCATCAGGTGCATCCAAAACAATTTTCTGAATCTATGGTAGGTTCGAAGCAAACCATGCACCAATCTTGCATCAAGATTAGCACTATCTACGAAAGGACCAAAATGAGCTTTCACTTGGGCCTTATCACTTCGGAGTACCATCGAGTGCATCCAAAATGATTTTTGAGCCCATGGTACGTTTGGTGCAAACTGTGGACCTATCTTGCACCAACACTAACACTGTCTCCAAACGAAAAGAAGATAGATTCCACATGACCCACGTCACCTAGGAGTTGATATGAACCCGCTAGGGTGAATCCTGATCTTTCGATGAGAGAAGGTGGATAACTCGATTTGGTGGATGGAGATGACGTTCACGGCCCGACTACAGCCTTCCAAGCTGCGCCTTAGCAACCGATACACCACCTCCAACAGCCGTCGTGATCTTGTGGAGCACGATCAACCAAATCACTAGGGTAATTCCTGCAAGCAATCAAGGAACAAGCAAGAACAAGTAGAACAAGCAACTCAATTGCAAATATGGAGATGAAAAACCAATCTGAACTCACAAAGTTGGGGTTCTGAATCAAGTAGAACGGATGGTCTAGTCAACACACGCGTCTACAAGGAAGTAGCAATGGCTAAACTTTCAACAAAACAAAACCCAATATATTTGTGGCGACTCTAATCCTTATTAATACCTAGGGGAACGACCAGGGGGTGTTGGGGTCATTCTTGAACCCTAGGACACGTCCTTAATGGACCCAAATTGATACATGGACCATCGGCCCAAAATAGGGTGACGCAGCACCAAAGGCAGAAAAGGTTCCGGTGTTGAAACGACGATTGCGGAAGCATTGGATAAGATATAGCCATGAGTCCAGATCCGTTGGAAAATAGACTTGATAAGCTTTCCAAAAAGTGCTATAACGTCCCAATCGGAGTCCGTATGAAGTCGTGGTGACCATCGCAATTTGGGACTATTTTGCAGTCCGAATTCAACTTCCAAAACGTGTTGGACTTGGACTCTTTCTGTCCTTGGAACCAAAGTGACGTGGTGGCCTAGCAGAGGATGTTAGGAATACTTGGATTTGGTCCCCAATCAACTTCATTAACCTTCCATGCTTTCCATATGCAATCAAACCTTCCCTTGATCCATGTAAGTAATTCTGAAAATGAGAATGAACACACATCATGGTGCGACATCAATTCATCAAATGCTTCAATGATAAGCCTCATATAGAATGGTTGCACCTTTGGTATAGAAGTGGTTGGCATGGTCATCTTTGAGCCAATGATGTCCTCATCATTCTCCCCTTCTTGACAGCAAACCGTCCTCGGTTTGATCTTTGTTGGAGTATGTGTTGTAGGTAAAAGTGAACTGTGCTCCCCTTCTTGATATTTATCCTGTTGCATATGGGGAAAACTAGAAAAACTTTGCAAGACATCATTAGTGTTAGTGCAGCCCTCAATTTGATCATGGTATTGTGGCCCAAAAGGATATTTCAGATTAGAACAAATATAAACTTTATGCACCAAATATTCTCCTTTGCTGTCATATTTGCCAATTGCATGAAGCGAACAATGATTAAAACTCGGCAAACCAGAATCAAATTTAAGTTTCTCTTTTAGACAATTTAGATTACACAGAATATCAAATTCAATATAACCCAAAGTATTTAAAGAGGACAGTAAATTCAGTTCATCTTGTGCACATGTAATAGGATGAAAAAGCTTATCTTCAGCACATTTGTATGGTTCCAAACCAAAAGTATCACACTTATTCGCTACTTGTGGCATAGGAGTAAAAGAATCATCAGCACACAACTCCTCTTTATCACAAGGAACAGCGAGTAATTCATTTTGTGACAAAGGAAAATCAGTAGTGGGTTCCACTATTTGTTGCTCTTCATTAGCATGCAGAGTGGACAAATTTTGGACATTATGGGTCACATCATTCTGGCAAGTATTCATAGATAATAGAATCTCTTTTTCAGCATTGAGAGCCAGACAAAACAATTGACCAATATGGCAATATGATTTGCTAATTAACAAGGTTCGAATTTCAGAATTGAGCCCTATCATGAATCTACTCATAACATCTTCCATGCATTCATCCAATCCACCAAACATGATACAAATCTTAAAATTATAGTAGTATTGTTTCACAGTCTTACTACCCTGGTTCAAGTTGTCTAATTTTGCAAGCAAATAATCAACATAATATGCAGGAATGAATGCATCTCTAAAAAGAAATTTGAAGTCTTTCCAAGATTCTGGAACTTTGTTGTGCCTACAAATGTGTTTCCATTCTAGCAAAGCATTTTCAATCAAAATATTAGAGGCAATACAAATCTTTTGTTTCTCGGACAGGTCATGCTCATCAAATTCATTGTCTACTTTTAACTCCCAATCAATGTAAGCTTGAGGATCAAACTTACCATCATATAATGGCAAGTGTTGAATGACATCCTGAATATGAGGGTCTAGTTTCAACAACTCAAAAATCTCCATATCCCCTTGAAAGTCCCTAGTTTGGTTTTGGCTAATTGATGAAACCTAGGACTAACCTTTGTATCTAAGTGGATGATTTAGATAAAGGTGGTCATTGCATATGAGACATGACATTGACTCATGTGACCAAGATGATGAAGACCAAGATGAGGCTTGGCTCGATGGACCGGTTGTGAAGGTGAAGGGCAAGTCGAGGCTTCGAAGCGAAGGACCATGCGATGGTGAAGCTTGAGCAAGACTTAGCGCCGATGGACCGATGCAACGGTGAAGAGCAAGTGAAGTCAAGGTCGATGGATCGAGACGGTCATGTGATGATATGAAGTGGATCATATCATTTGGAGAAACAAAATGGGCTCAAGGCAAAGGTATAACCATAGGGCCATTTTGTTTTACACTCAAGACACCATAGAGGGTGTGAGTGGTTTAGGGTCGATAGCCGAACTATTAAGAGGGGAAGTCTTATCGGTCATTCGACGCACGGGTGCCACTAGGTGAATTCATGAAGTGCATTGCATGTAGGGCCTAGTGAGCTAATTGGAAAACCTTTGAAAATGATTGAGAAAATGCTAACACACAAGCACATGGAGATGTACACTTGATGGTGTTGGCACATTTGCAAAGGTGGCGTTGGTCGCGCTGTGGTTTGCGGGTAGAGAGGGGTTTGGGTTCCTCTCTCCCTCCCGCCGAGCGTGCGAGCGCGGGATTCAGGCGATTTCGGGGAAATAAAATGCCTATTTTCCACTACGCCGGAAGTCGGAAAAGAAACGGAGGTGAACGGGGTCACTGAGGTGATCGGACGCTGCACCGGACGCTGCACCGGACGCTGCACCGGACGCGGTCACGGTGTGACCGGACGCGTCCGGTCAGTACAGCGCGGTTTCAGGCGCGCGGGTGCTAGGGTTTGCTACCGGCGCGTCCGGTGACTCGCGGGACCGGCGCGTCCGGTCATGCACCCAGAAGGAACTGAGGTTCACAGAGGACGATCGGACGCGAGGCGCGTCCGGTCACACACGATCGGACGCGTCCGGTCGTCAAAGGAGCTTACTGGACTCACACCGGACGCGGGCACTGTCGCGTCCGGTCGTTGAGAGGAGCGCGTCCGGTCGTTGTTTCGCGGGCGCGGGTGCTGTGCGGATCGGCGCGTCCGGTCGTTCGACAGGCGCGTCCGGTCATCGGGACCGGCGCGTCCGGTCGTTGTCTAGGGCGCGTCCGGTCGTTGGTTTGACCGGTGAGGCGCAGTGACCGTTGGAGGACCGGACGCGGTTGAGCGCGTCCGGTCAGTTTCGACCGGCGCGTCCGGTCGTCCCGAAAAAACGGTCAGTGGAGTTGCAACGGCTCTATTTGTTTGGGGTGCTTATAAATACTCGTTGGCCGGCCCTTGGGGAGGTAGCTTGGCATTTCTAACACTCTTGTGCATCCTTTGAGCTAGAACAACTCCTCCCACTCATCTCTCTTGCTTGATTGCAAATCAAAAGTGAGATTGAGTGATCCCAAAGTGCATTGCATAGCTTGAGGGCATCTAGTGGCACTTGTGGGTGGTTTAGCCGGTGGATTTCTTGTTACTCTTGGAGAGTACCGCTCCTAGCCGGCTTGGAGATTGTTGGAGGCGTTGGCAAGAGAAGGTGATTGTTCTTGGCCACCTCCGGTTGTTTGTAAGAGGTTCTTGTGCTTTCCTCGGCGGGACGCCAAAAGCAACTCTATTACATTGCGCGTGTCATTGAGTTACCTCACTTGAGAGTGGAGTCTTGCGGTGCCTTGCGGGGCGTGCCTTGAGGGGCAAGTGACTTGAGGGTCACACCGAGGAACCATCTAAGTGTTGGTCGACACAACCGGTGACGTAGCTTGTCGGTGCACAAGTGAACACCGGGTGAACAAAAATATTGTGTCTCTTGTCTCCCAGTGATTGGTCTACATATTGTGTTGTTGTCAATATTAATTGATTGTATATCATCTTGGTGATTGGCAACATCTTCACTCCACCGTCGGTATAAGATTCACAATCCTATCTCTTGCACTTATCTTTACTAGATTATCTTGTGTTGCTCTAGTAGTAGCTTGGCTAGTAGTGTTGTTAGCTTGTTCTCTAGTGTAAAATTAGTGACATAGCTCTTGTGTGAACTAGAGATCATAATCTACTAGACTTGTGGATAGGAGGCTTGCATCACAACCTTTGGCTAAGCAAAACTCGCTTTACGCCGTTTGGTATTCTAACAAGTTTGCTTAGTGGTGCTTGTAGAATTTTTATAGGCTATTCACCCCCCCTCTAGCCATCTAGGACCTTACAAGTGGTATCAGAGCCGTGGTCACCGTTTTAATCAAGGCTTAACATCCTTCGGTGTGAAAAATGGCTCAAATTGTGTTCAATCATGTTGGGGGCAAGCCACCGTTCTTTGATGGTGTTAGTTCTTTTGCTCATTGGAAGAGAAAGATGACAATGTACCTTGGTTCTATTCATGAGAGAGTATTGCAAGTCACCGAGAATGATTTTGCTATCATTGATCCCAATCATCTCACCGATGAAGATAGAGCAAATAGAACATGCAATAGAATGGCTCTCAATACACTCTATAATGGTATTGACACAAAAGTGTTTGAGGGCATCAAAGATTTGGAATTGGCTAGTGAAGTATGGACAAGGTTGAGTGAGACATATGAAGGCACTAAGGTTGTGAAGAGTGCCAAGCTATATGGGCTCAAGAGTGAGTTTGAGAACTTCAAGAAAAAGGATGATGAAACAATCATTGAAATGTTTCATAGATTGCAAGTGATAGTCAATGATCTCAAGAGCTTAGGGCACAAGACTCAAGATCAAGATTTTTGTCACAAGTTCTTATTGAGCTTGCCTAGAAGATTCAAGATGTTGATCATGATGTTGCAAAGAGATGGCTTGAAGCAATGAAGCCTAATGATTTGCTTGGTGAAGTATTAACCTATGACAAATATGATCAAGATGTTGATGACAAGGAGAAGGTGGAAGATGAAAAGAAGAAGAAGACTGTGGCGTTCAAGGCCATCTCCTCCAAGGGCAAAGCTACCATCATTGAAGAAGAAGACAATAGTGAAGATGAAGATTATGAAATTGATGATGAGGCATTTGCTTTTGTAGTCAAGAAAATGGGTCACATGTTCATTAAGAGAAGAGGCTTCAAAAAGAGAAATGACAACTTCAAGAGCAATGAGCAACAAAGGAGGTGCTTCAATTGTGATAGCACCGAACATCTTCAAGCCGAATGTCCCTATGATAAGAAGAAGAACAACAAGAGGGGCAAGTTTGAGAAGAAAAAGAAAGAAGCCAAGATAACATTCAAGAAAGGCAAGAATGGAGTCTATGTGGCCACTTGGGAAAGTGATGATGATGAAGAAGAAGAAGAATCATCCAACAAGGCTTTTGCTTCCATTGCTATCAACAAGAAGCCTTTACTATTTGATTCATCCTCTTCATGCTTCATGGCCAAAGAAGCTAAGGTATTATATGATGAAAGTGATGATGAAAGTGAAATGGAATATGTTCATGATAGTGATAATGATAAATATGATAATGAAAATGATGATGATGATGAACCAACTAAAGAACAACTATATGACTTGTTGCAACAAACTAGAGACATAGCTATTGCCAAGAACAAGGAGTGCAAGAAGCTTTCAATGAAAGTAGCAATACTTGAGAAAGTTCTTGGTGAGCTTAAGACCACTCATGAGAGTCTAGTGGAAGACCATGAGGATCTTGGTAAGGCTCATTCCAAGCTTGAAAAGGCTCACTCATTGCTACTTGAGCAACAAGAAAAGAAGGAGGTTGTTGTATCATGTGATATAGGTGTTACATGTGATATAATTGATGAATCCTTTAATGAACCTATCATCATGTCAAATACTAACCCTTCTTGTAGCTCTTCATCCACCACCACCAACTCTACCTCTACTACTAGTGATGGTTTCACTTGTGATGCCTCACTAATGGTTGAGAATGAGACTCTCAAGAGAGAGGTGGATGAGCTCACTCACGCCCTAGGCAAGGCCTATGGTGGTGAGGCCCGCTTGCTTAAGTGCTTGGGTAGCCAAAGGTTCTCTCTTAACAAAGAGGGATTGGGCTACAACCCCAAGAAAGGCAAGTCGGCCTTTGCAACTCCAAAGCCTAGCTTTGTGAAGGGCAATGGTCGGTTTTGCAATAGATGCAAGCAAGTTGGGCACCTAGAGCATAATTGCAATAAAAAGAACCAAAGCAAGAACCTTGTTAATGCTATACCTTTTGATTCTTGCTATGTGCTTACCAAGGGTGTGAAGGGTGTGCAAGCTAAGTTTGTTGGTACACCAATTGTGGGCCCAAAGAAGAAGGCTATTTGGGTACCAAAGAACTTAGTTACTAACCTACAAGGACCCAAGCAAAAATGGGTACCTAAGCTTCATTGATTTGCTTGTAGGTCAATTACAAAGCCGGAGGAAGGCATTGGATTATTGATAGTGGGTGCACTCAACACATGACCGGTACATCAAGAATGTTTGATTCATTCAATGACAATGATAGTGGTGTTGATTCTATCACATTTGGCAACAACAAGAAAGGCAAGGTTATTGGCTTGGGCAAGATTGCAATATCAAATGACATGAGTATCTCAAATGTGTTGCTAGTTGAAAGTTTGGATTTCAATCTTCTATCCGTGGCACAAATATGTGATCTAGGCTACAAATGCATCTTTGGGGTTGATGATGTGGAAGTTATTAGTGTGGATGGTTCAAATGTGGCATTCAAGGGCTTTAGATATGAGAATCTCTACCTAGTTGACTTCAATGCTAGAGAAACTTCTTTGACAACTTGCTTAGTCTCCAAATCAAGCATGGGTTGGCTTTGGCATAGAAGGCTTGGTCATGTTGGCATGAAACAATTGAAGAAGCTTACAACTCACAATCTTGTCAATGGTTTGAAAGATGTTGAATTTGAGAAGAATAAGCTTTGTAGGGCATGTCAAGCCGGGAAGCAAGTTGGAAGCTCACATCCAAAGAAGAGTACAATGAGCACATGCAAAGCATTTGAGTTGATGCACATGGATCTATTTGGACCAACAACATATACAAGCATAGGCGGTAACAAGTATGGCTTTGTTATAGTGGATGACTTCACAAGATTCACATGGGTATTCTTTCTTAGTGACAAAAGTGAAGTGTTTGACACCTTCAAGACATTTCTCACTAGAGTTCACAATGAGTTTGAGATTAGAATCAAGAAAGTGAGAAGTGACAATGGAAGTGAGTTCAAGAATACAAGAATTGAAGAACTTTGTGATCATTATGGTATTGGACATCAATTCTCGGCCAAGTACACTCCACAATCAAATGGCCTAGTTGAGAGGAAAAATAGAACATTGCTTGATATGGCTAGATCAATGCTTCATGAGTACAATGTGAGTCAATCATTTTGGGATGAAGCAATCAATACCGCTTGCTACTACATCAATAGACTATATTGTCATCCATTGCTAGAGAAGACCCCATATGAGTTACTTCATGGAAGAAAGCCCAATATTTCTTACTTTCGGGTGTTTGGTTGCAAATGCTATATCTTGAAAAAGGGCACTAGATTGGGGAAGTTTGACAAGAGATGTGATGAGGGGTTCCTACTTGGATATTCAACTACAAGCAAAGCTTATAGAGTTTGGAACAACTCAAGTGGCATTCTAGAAGAAGTCCATGATGTGCAATTTGATGAAACCAATGGGTCACAAGATGAAGAAGAGAATTTAGATGATGTTAGTGGAACTCTATTGGTGGAAGCAATGAAGAACATGGACATTGGGGACATTAGAGCAAAGCAAGTTATTGATATTCAAGATGATGATAAAGATCAAGTGCTCAATTCTCCATTCAAGCTAGCTAGTGACTCTCAAGTGCAAGTACAAGGTGCTAGTTCATCTCATCAAGATACATCAAGTGATCAACCAAGCTCAAGCAATCAAGTGCAAGTACTCCAACCACAACATGTTGCAAGAGATCACCCCATTGATAGTGTTATTGGTGATATTAGAAGTGGTGTGCAAACAAGATCAAGATTGACTATGTTTTGTGAGCATGCATCATTTGTGTCAACCATAGAACCAAAGAAGATAGAAGAAGCTTTGAGGGATGCCGATTGGATTATGGCTATGCAAGAAGAACTAAACAATTTCACAAGAAATGATGTTTGGGAATTGGTAGAAAGGCCAAATGACTACAATGTGATTGGAACCAAGTGGGTGTTCAAAAACAAGCAAGATCAAGATGGCATTGTAGTGAGAAACAAAGCAAGACTAGTTGCTCAAGGTTACACTCAAGTTGAAGGCCTTGACTATGATGAGACATATGCTCCCGTGGCAAGATTGGAGGCAATAAGGATTCTATTGGCTTATGCTTGTGCACACAATATCAAACTATATCAAATGGATGTCAAAAGTGCATTTCTCAATGGGATCATCAATGAGTTAGTATTTGTTGAGCAACCGCCCGGATTTGAAGATGACAAGAAACCCAACCATGTCTATAAGTTGAAGAAGGCTTTATATGGCTTAAAGCAAGCACCTAGA
Source organism: Saccharum hybrid cultivar R570 (assembly GCA_038087645.1). Lineage (NCBI taxonomy): Eukaryota > Viridiplantae > Streptophyta > Magnoliopsida > Poales > Poaceae > Saccharum > Saccharum hybrid cultivar. The sequence continues at coordinate 14,624,511 of JAQSUU010000556.1, forward strand.
GCATGGTATGAGAGGCTAAGGGATTTCCTTCTCTCTAAGGGATTCAAAATGGGCAAGGTTGATACTACTCTATTCACCAAGAAGATTGGAAATGATCTATTCATAGTGCAAATATATGTTGATGACATCATCTTTGGATCAACCGATCAAGCTTATTGTGAAGAATTTGGTGCTATGATGGCCAAAGAGTTTGAAATGTCTATGATTGGTGAACTTAGCTACTTCCTTGGTCTCCAAGTCAAGCAATTGAAGAATGGAACATTTGTGAGTCAAGGGAAATACATAAGGGACATGTTGAAGAAGTTTGGAATGCAAGATGCAAAGCCAATTTCAACTCCAATGGGTACAAATGGAAATTTGGATAGTGATCTTGATGGCAATATGGTGAATCAAAAGGAATATCGGTCTTTGATTGGAAGTCTACTCTATGTCACCGCATCAAGGCCGGATGTCATGTTTAGTGTTTGCATGTGTGCTAGATATCAAGCCTCACCTAGAGAAAGTCATCTCACGGCCGCAAAGAGAATATTGAGGTACTTAAAGCAAACAAGAGATGTTGGACTATGGTATCCCAAGGGGTCAAAGTTTGAATTGATTGGATATTCGGACTCCGACTATGGGGGTTGCAAGATCAATAGAAAGAGCACAAGTGGCACATGTCAATTACTTGGAAGATCACTTGTGTCATGGTCCTCAAAGAAACAAAATAGTGTGGCAATCTCTACCGCCGAAGCCGAATATGTGAGTGCGGGGAGTTGTTGTGCACAATTGCTATGGATGACATCAACTTTGAAGGATTATGGTCTCAATTTCAAGAATGTGCCGTTGCTATGTGATAATGAGAGTGCAATCAAGATGATACAAAACCCGGTTCAACATGGAAGAACAAAGCATATTGACATAAGACACCATTTCATTAGAGATCATCAACAAAAGGGAGATATTGCCATTGAAAGTGTTGGCACCGATGATCAACTTGCCGATATTCTCACTAAGCCACTTGATGAAAAGAGGTTTTGCAAGCTAAGAAATGAATTGAACATTCTTGATTTCTCAAACATGAGTTGAATGCACCCCACCCACTTATTGACATGCCTCTCCTTCGACATTGCAAGGTAAAATTGATTGACATGTCTTTCATCCTATGCTAAGGACTTGATAGAGCATGTAGACATAATAAGTGGTATGCATAAGCATTCATGATAAATCAAATGAATTTGATGGATATATGTTACCACTATTGCTTCTATGCTTATTTTGATCTAGTGGTGGCATATGACATGTTTGTGAGCTTGTAAACCTAGTGTTGAATCTAGAAGATTTGCTATAAGAGTTTAATTCAACATAGGCAAGATAACCCTTATTTTGAGGAGTGAAGAAGCTTGTCTTTGGTTCAAATCGAATTAAATATCTTTGGCAAGTATTCTAGGTTAAACCAAATTTGATAAATTTTTTAAACCTTACATGTGGTATCGAATTAATTTCAATCTACTCCATCAAACACTTTTCCTTCTCTCCACAATTTGATCCCTTTTTGGGTAAGTTGTTGACAAAGGGGGAGAGAAAAAGATGATTCAACTTGATAAAGGGGTAAATAAAATTTATGATGAGAAAAAGATGATTCGACTTGATAAAGGGGTAAATAAAATTTGTTTGATGCACACAAGTAGGGGGAGCAAGCTCATAAACAAAGTTGTTGCATTTGTTTGTGCATTCTCATATGACTTGCTCATTGCACATGTATTTAAATTCAATATACATGCTTGTGTGGTGCAATGCTAGTATAGAAATTGGATGATGAAATGATCTACTAGCATGCATAGGAATAGTTTACATGTGGTATCTAGACTTGCCTAAAGCTTTACAAGTGGTTAGCTTTACAAGTGGTCCAAGAACCTTTACCTATAATGTTGATCTCACGGGGTTCTTGAGTTTTGATGGATGTCTAGTTACTTCATGATGCTAAGGATGGTGTAAAAGGCAACTCCGATTGGTATCACGCTTCAAAGGTCCATTTCTTACACCATAGCATCATTTTGGTAGAATTACTCTCCCAACATTTCTATCCATGCATATGTGCAAAGCTTTCAATCCAAACTCTATGCACATATGTAGGGGGAGCTAATGCTACCAAAACCGAGCTTGTGATAATTGTCCAAACTTTACTTATGAGCAAAATGATTGGACAAGTATGACAAGTTCAAAACTTTTATTATCAAAATCATCTTTGTGAGGGTTGTCATCAATTACCAAAAAGGGGGAGATTGAAAGTCCCTAGTTTGGTTTTGGCTAATTGATGAAACCTAGGACTAACCTTTGTATCTAAGTGGATGATTTAGATAAAGGTGGTCATTGCATATGAGACATGACATTGACTCATGTGACCAAGATGATGAAGACCAAGATGAGGCTTGGCTCGATGGACCGGTTGTGAAGGTGAAGGGCAAGTCGAGGCTTCGAAGCGAAGGACCATGCGATGGTGAAGCTTGAGCAAGACTTAGCGCCGATGGACCGATGCAACGGTGAAGAGCAAGTGAAGTCAAGGTCGATGGATCGAGACGGTCATGTGATGATATGAAGTGGATCATATCATTTGGAGAAACAAAATGGGCTCAAGGCAAAGGTATAACCATAGGGCCATTTTGTTTTACACTCAAGACACCATAGAGGGTGTGAGTGGTTTAGGGTCGATAGCCGAACTATTAAGAGGGGAAGTCTTATCGGTCATTCGACGCACGGGTGCCACTAGGTGAATTCATGAAGTGCATTGCATGTAGGGCCTAGTGAGCTAATTGGAAAACCTTTGAAAATGATTGAGAAAATGCTAACACACAAGCACATGGAGATGTACACTTGATGGTGTTGGCACATTTGCAAAGGTGGCGTTGGTCGCGCTGTGGTTTGCGGGTAGAGAGGGGTTTGGGTTCCTCTCTCCCTCCCGCCGAGCGTGCGAGCGCGGGATTCAGGCGATTTCGGGGAAATAAAATGCCTATTTTCCACTACGCCGGAAGTCGGAAAAGAAACGGAGGTGAACGGGGTCACTGAGGTGATCGGACGCTGCACCGGACGCTGCACCGGACGCTGCACCGGACGCGGTCACGGTGTGACCGGACGCGTCCGGTCAGTACAGCGCGGTTTCAGGCGCGCGGGTGCTAGGGTTTGCTACCGGCGCGTCCGGTGACTCGCGGGACCGGCGCGTCCGGTCATGCACCCAGAAGGAACTGAGGTTCACAGAGGACGATCGGACGCGAGGCGCGTCCGGTCACACACGATCGGACGCGTCCGGTCGTCAAAGGAGCTTACTGGACTCACACCGGACGCGGGCACTGTCGCGTCCGGTCGTTGAGAGGAGCGCGTCCGGTCGTTGTTTCGCGGGCGCGGGTGCTGTGCGGATCGGCGCGTCCGGTCGTTCGACAGGCGCGTCCGGTCATCGGGACCGGCGCGTCCGGTCGTTGTCTAGGGCGCGTCCGGTCGTTGGTTTGACCGGTGAGGCGCAGTGACCGTTGGAGGACCGGACGCGGTTGAGCGCGTCCGGTCAGTTTCGACCGGCGCGTCCGGTCGTCCCGAAAAAACGGTCAGTGGAGTTGCAACGGCTCTATTTGTTTGGGGTGCTTATAAATACTCGTTGGCCGGCCCTTGGGGAGGTAGCTTGGCATTTCTAACACTCTTGTGCATCCTTTGAGCTAGAACAACTCCTCCCACTCATCTCTCTTGCTTGATTGCAAATCAAAAGTGAGATTGAGTGATCCCAAAGTGCATTGCATAGCTTGAGGGCATCTAGTGGCACTTGTGGGTGGTTTAGCCGGTGGATTTCTTGTTACTCTTGGAGAGTACCGCTCCTAGCCGGCTTGGAGATTGTTGGAGGCGTTGGCAAGAGAAGGTGATTGTTCTTGGCCACCTCCGGTTGTTTGTAAGAGGTTCTTGTGCTTTCCTCGGCGGGACGCCAAAAGCAACTCTATTACATTGCGCGTGTCATTGAGTTACCTCACTTGAGAGTGGAGTCTTGCGGTGCCTTGCGGGGCGTGCCTTGAGGGGCAAGTGACTTGAGGGTCACACCGAGGAACCATCTAAGTGTTGGTCGACACAACCGGTGACGTAGCTTGTCGGTGCACAAGTGAACACCGGGTGAACAAAAATATTGTGTCTCTTGTCTCCCAGTGATTGGTCTACATATTGTGTTGTTGTCAATATTAATTGATTGTATATCATCTTGGTGATTGGCAACATCTTCACTCCACCGTCGGTATAAGATTCACAATCCTATCTCTTGCACTTATCTTTACTAGATTATCTTGTGTTGCTCTAGTAGTAGCTTGGCTAGTAGTGTTGTTAGCTTGTTCTCTAGTGTAAAATTAGTGACATAGCTCTTGTGTGAACTAGAGATCATAATCTACTAGACTTGTGGATAGGAGGCTTGCATCACAACCTTTGGCTAAGCAAAACTCGCTTTACGCCGTTTGGTATTCTAACAAGTTTGCTTAGTGGTGCTTGTAGAATTTTTATAGGCTATTCACCCCCCCTCTAGCCATCTAGGACCTTACACCCCTGCCATGATTAGTAGAAAACAAGAAACACAAAAAATAATATGTATCCTCCTATCAACTACTAGGATGTGTCGGTTGTAACTCTCTCAAACTCAACTTGTTAAAACAAGCCCTTACAAGTTCTTACCAAGCCAAACAGGAGGTGATGGCAACCAACAAGTCTACAACCGTGGAGTGAAGTGTATCGGTGCCGTAGCAACAAAACAAATTGTCAAGCTGTAGTCGAATATGTGGAGCTGTAGGTGGGCTAAAGCAAGGAAGTACTAGAACCACTTAGTTGCAAGCAAATTGAACAAACGCTCAACGACGTTATTGTGCTGGTCCTAGGCTAGTACGTGCTAGAGACGCGAGCCTGGACACAAACGAAGTCACTGAGCTGCAGCAAAGAAGGATCACAAGGATAGGAATAACAACAAAAGAAAAACCCTTCTCTTCTTCTTTCTCTTTCTTTTCTTTCTTTCTTTCTATCTTTCTTTTCTTTCTTTCTTCTGTCTTTTTTTCTATTTTTTCAACTAGCACAAAACTGAAATTTTGCAACAAGAATTAACAAGCTACTTACAACAATTAAATGTTTCCTTGGGAAGGGTGATTCAGTAGCAAAGTCAAACAAGTGGCTGTTTTGCAAAACCAGCAGACGCACAAATCTCCAGGGCAATTGCGAAGCGCTCAGATTGAATTTGGGACAAAGCTCTGATCAGTTGGAAAGAGGACAAGTTAAGGTTTCCAGATTGTATTTAAACTCCCTATTCAGACTCCTGACAAAGGAAATATGGTGCTTTTCTTTTCAGGATAAAACAGGACTCCGAATCGAATTCTATCTTGATCTTGTTGGATTTCCTTTTTGTAGATGGAAATATGGACGTGGATGAAACCTCCAAGGGCGTGGCTAGGATAATGGTGGTAAACAAAACAAAGGAATTTGGAAATCCACTCGGATTCGTTGAGAGAAACAAATAAACTCAAATCTGCGATGGTGACAGAAACGTGACTAGAACTCGAAACTCTAAACGAATAGACGCTAAGACCAGCAACTTGACACGACGATGCAACCGTTAATTCAATAAGCCCTAACTAAGCAGTAATAGTATTAAGCTCAAAGGGTTTTTGGGATTATGGAGAACTAATCTACTAATTTTGTTTTGGCTTTTTCTGGACTATAGGAGATTAAAAAAAACAGCAAAGAACTAGAAGTCTCTCACCGATCAACCTTGCTCTGATACCAAATGATACATCTGGCCCAGGTGGGGTTGGCCGAGGCCCAATAAATTAAGGTTGCCCGGACCCCAACAGTTCTTATGCACACTCACTCAGGAAAAGGCCCAATGTCCCTAAAAGACTAGTCCGATAGGGGAAGGGTGGCTCTCTCTTTTATGGTGGCTTCCTCCTCCCAAGCTAAGCAAGGTGGAATTATTCAGAGGCTCACACGGTCGCCGCCCGACTACAACTAGGCCACTTGGCCTTTTTTTGTTGCGTCTTTGCCAGCGGGTAATAGTGGAGGATGTCCTCATCTATGATATGAACCCGCTAGGGTGAATCCTGATCTTTCGATGAGAGAAGGTGGATAACTCGATTTGGTGGATGGAGATGACGTTCACGGCCCGACTACAGCCTTCCAAGCTGCGCCTTAGCAACCGATACACCACCTCCAACAGCCGTCGTGATCTTGTGGAGCACGATCAACCAAATCACTAGGGTAATTCCTGCAAGCAATCAAGGAACAAGCAAGGACAAGTAGAACAAGCAACTCAATTGCAAATATGGAGATGAAAAACCAATCTGAACTCACAAAGTTGGGGTTCTGAATCAAGTAGAACGGATGGTCTAGTCAACACACGCGTCTACAAGGAAGTAGCAATGGCTAAACTTTCAACAAAACAAAACCCAATATATTTGTGGCGACTCTAATCCTTATTAATACCTAGGGGAACGACCAGGGGGTGTTGGGGTCATTCTTGAACCCTAGGACACGTCCTTAATGGACCCAAATTGATACATGGACCATCGGCCCAAAATAGGGTGACGCAGCACCAAAGGCAGAAAAGGTTCCGGTGTTGAAACGACGATTGCGGAAGCATTGGATAAGATATAGCCATGAGTCCAGATCCGTTGGAAAATAGACTTGATAAGCTTTCCAAAAAGTGCTATAACGTCCCAATCGGAGTCCGTATGAAGTCGTGGTGACCATCGCAATTTGGGACTATTTTGCAGTCCGAATTCAACTTCCAAAACGTGTTGGACTTGGACTCTTTCTGTCCTTGGAACCAAAGTGACGTGGTGGCCTAGCAGAGGATGTTAGGAATACTTGGATTTGGTCCCCAATCAACTTCATTAACCTTCCATGCTTTCCATATGCAATCAAACCTTCCCTTGATCCATGTAAGTAATTCTGAAAATGAGAATGAACACACATCATGGTGCGGCATCAATTCATCAAATGCTTCAATGATAAGCCTCATATAGAATGGTTGCACCTTTGGTATAGAAGTGGTTGGCATGGTCATCTTTGAGCCAATGATGTCCTCATCAGGAGTTTCATCGGGTGCGTCCAAAATAATTTTTGAGCCTATGGCACCTTTGACGTAAACCGTGCACCTATCTTGCGTTAAGATTAGCACTATCTCCAAACAGACTGAAACGAGCTTCCACTTGAGCCTCGTCACTAAGTGGTACCATCAGGTGCGTCCAAAACGATTTCTGAACCTACGGTACGTCTAGCACAAACCATGCACTTATCTTGCACTGATACTAACGCTATCACCAAATGGAAAGAAGTGAGATTCCACATGACCCATGTCACCTAGAAGTGCATGGTTTGTTCAAGATTAGCCCAATACCCAAATGGACCGAAACAAGCGTTCACTTGAGCCTATGGTACGTCACCTATGGTACGTTCGACGCAAACCATGCACCTATCTTGATTCAAGATTAGCCCAATCCCCAAATGGACCGAAACAAGCTTTCACTTGAGCCTCGTCACCTAGAGGTACCATCGTGTACATCCAAAATGATTTCTAAGCTGATGGTACATTTGGAGCAAACCATGCACCAATCTTGCACTGACACTAATACTATCTCCAATGGGAAACAAGTGAGATTCCATATGACCCACATCACCTAGGAGTTCCATCGAGTGCGTCTAAAATGATTTTCGAGCCTATAGTACATTCGATGCAAACCGTGCACCTAACTTGCGTCAAGATTAGCACTATGTCCAAAAGGACTAAAACGAGCTTCCACTTGAGCCTCGTCACCAAGTGGTACCATCGGGTGCGTCCAGAATTATTTTTTGGCCTACGGTATGTCTAGCGCAAAACCATGCACCTATCTTACACTGACACTAACATGGTCTCCGAATGGAAAGAAGTGAGATTCCTCATGACCCACGTTACTTAGGAGTTCCATCGAGTGCGTCTAAAATGATGTCCGAGCCTATGGTACGTTTTGATGCAAACCGTGCACCAATCTTGCGTCAAGATGAGCACTATCTCGAAACCGAACAAAACGAGCTTTCACTTGAGCCTTGTCGTGTAGGAGTACCATCGGGTGCCTCCAAAATGATTTATGAGGTGGCAGTACATTTCGCGCAAAACCGTGCACCGATCTTGCACCCACACTAACACTGTCTCCAAAGAGAAAGAAGTGGGATTCCACATGACCCACATCACCTTAGAGTTCCATCGAGTGTGTCCAAAATGATTTTCGTGCATATGGTACATTTGAAACAAATCATGCACCTATCTTTCGTCAGGATTAGCACTATGTCCAAAAGGACCCAAACAAGCTTTGACTTGAGCCTCATCCCCTAGTGGTACCATCGGATGTGTCTAAAATGATTTCTGAGCCTATGGTACATCTAGCGCAAACCATGCACCTATCTTGCACTGACACTGACATCCAAATGGAAAGAAGTGAGATTCCACGTGACCCATGTCACATATTAGTTCCATCAGGTGCGTCCAGAATGATTTATGAGCCTATGGTACATCTAGCGCAACCATACACCTATCTTGCATTGACACCAACACTATCTCCAAATGGAAAGAAGTGAGATTCCTCATGACCCGTGTCACTTAGGAGTTCCATCCAGTGCTTCCAAAATGATGTCCGAGCCTATAGTACATTCGACGCAAACCGTACACCTATCTTGTGTCAAGATTAGCACTATCTCCATACGGACTAAAACGAGCTTTCACTTGAGCTTTGTCACCTGTGAGTACCATCAGGTGCGTCTAAAACGATTTCTGAGCCGATGGTACATTTGACACAAACCGTGCACCAATCTTGCACCCAAACAAACACTCTCTCCTAAGAGAAACAAGTGAGATTCCACATGACCCACATCACCTAGGAGTTCCATCAGGTGTGTCCAAAATGATTTCTGAGCCTATGATACATTCAACGCAAACCGTGCACAATCTTGCGTCAAGATTGGCACTATATCCAAAAGGACCATAATGAGCTTCCACTTGAGCCTCGTCACCTTGTAGTACCTTCGAGTACATCCAAAATGATTTCTGAGCCGATGGTATATCTAGCGCAAACCATGCACCTATCTTGCACTGACACTAATGTTGTCTCCAAATGAAAACAAGTGAGATTCCACATAACCCACGTCACCTAGATGTTCCATCGGGTGTGTCCAAAACTATGTCCGAAGGTGCTATGTAGGAACGAGCGCACCTTATAATCATTGTTCATATCCGAAGGTGCCCTGTCCTCATCACTAACACTGTCTCTAAACAGAAAGAAGTGAGCTTTCACATGACCCACGTCACATAGGAGTTTCATCGGGTGCGTCCAAAATGATTTCTGAGCCCATGGTACGTTTGACGCAAACCGTGCACCTATCTTGTGTCAAGATTAGCACTATCTCTTAAAGGACCAAAATGAGCTTTCATTTGAGCCTCGTCTCCTACCATCAAGTGTGTCCAAAATGATTTATGAGCCTATGTAACATCTAGCGCAAACCATGCACCTATCGCGCACCAACACTAACACTATCTCCAAATGGAAAGAAGAGAGATTCCACATGACCCACGCCACCTAGAAGTTACATCGGTTGCGTCCAAAACAATTTATAAGCCTATGGTATGTTCACCGCAAACCGTACAGCTATCTTGTGTCAAGATAAGCACTAGGTCCAAATTGACCAAACTTTCACTTGAGCCTCATCACCAAGGAGGACCAACTGGTGCATCCAAAAGGATTCCTAAGCCGATAGTATGTTTGGCGCAATCTATGCACCCATCTTGCACCAACACTAACACTGTCTCCAAACAGAAAGAAGTAAGATTCCACATGACCCACGCACCTAGGGGTTCCATCGGTTCCGTCAAAAATGATTTACAAGCCTATAGTACGTTCGACACAAACCGTGCACCATCTTTTGTCAAGATTCGCACTATCGCCGAAAGGACCGAAATGTGCTTCCACTTGAGCCTCTTCACCTAGTGGTACCATCGAGTGCATATAAAATGTTTTCTAAGCCAATGGTACGTCTAGGGCAAACCATGCACCTATCTTGCACTAAAACTAACACTATCTCCAAAATTAGGAAGAAGTGAGATTCCACATGACCCTCATTACCTAGGAGTTCCATCGGGTGAGTCCAAAATGATTTCGAGCCTATGGTATGTTCGACGCAAACCGTGCACCTATCTTGCGTCAAGATAGCACTATCTCCTAACGCACCAAGCTCTCACACGAGCCTCATCAGCTAGGAGTACCATCGGGTGTGTCCAAAATAATCCACCAGCCTATGGTATGTTCAAGGCAAACGTGCTCCTATCTTGCATGAAGATTAGCACTATCTCCAAATGGACCAAAAAGAGCTTTCACTTATGCCTCATCACCTAGGAGTACCATCGGTGCATCCAAAATGATTTTCTGAGCCGATGGTACGTGTGGCACAAACTGTGCACCTATCTTGTGTCAAGATTAGCACTATCTCCAAACGAACCAAAATGAGCTTTCACTTCAGTCTCATCACCATGGAGTACCATCGGGTGTGTACAAAACAATTTCTGAGCCATTGGTACATTAGGCGCAAACTATGCACCTATCTTGCAACGACACAAACACTGCCTCCAAACGAAAAGAAGTGAGATTCTACATGACCCGTGTCACCTAGGAGTTCTGTCGGGTGCGTCCAAAATGATGTCTGAGCCTGTGGTACGTTCGACGCAAACTGTACACCAATCTTGCATCAAGATTAGCACCATCTCCAAATGGACTAAGCTTTCACTTGAGCCTCGTTACCTAGGAGTACCATTGGCTGCGTCCAAAACGATTTCTGAGCCGATAGTATGTTTAGCCCAAACCTACCACCTATTTTGCACCGAAACTAATAGTCTCCAAAGAGAATGAAGTGAGATTCCACATGACCCACATCATCTAGGAGTTCCATCGGGTCTGTCCAAAACGATTTCTGAGCTTATGGCACGTTTGACGCAAACCGTGCACCTATCTTGTGTCAAGATTAGCACTATCTCTAAATGGACCGAAATGACCTTTCACTTGAGCCTTGTCACCTAGGAGTACCATCGGGTGCATCCAAAATAATTTCTGAGCCGATGGTACATTTGGTGCAAACCGTGCACCCATCTTGCACCAACACTAACATTGTCTCCAAACTTAAAGAAGTGAGATTCCACATGACCCACGTCACCTAGGAGTTCCATAGGTTACGTCCAAAATGATTTCCAAGCCTACGGTATGTTTGACGCAAACTGTGCACCTATCTTGCATCAAGATTAGCACTATCTCCAAATGGACTAAGCTTTCACTTGAGCCTCATCACCTTGGAGTACCATCGGGTGCATCCAAAACAATTTCTGAGCCGATGGTACGTTTGGCGTAAACTATGCCCTTATCTTGCATTGACAGTAACACTGTCTCTAAACGAAGAGAATTAAGATTCCGCATGACCCACGTCACCTGGGAATTCCATCGGGTGCATCCAAGATGATTTCTGAGCCTATGGTATGTTCAACGCAAACCGTGCACCTATCTCGCATCATGATTTGCTCTATCTTCGAAAGGACCAAAAGGTGCTTCCACTTGAGCCTGGTCACCAAGCGGTACCATTAGGTGCATCTAGAACAATTTCTGAGCCTATGGTATGTCTAGCGCAAACCATGCACCTATTTCGCACCGACACTAACACTATCTCCAACGAAAAGAAGTGAGATTCCAAAAGACCCACATCACCTTAGAGTTCCGTCAGGTGCGTCCAAAATGATTTTCGAAGCCTATGGTATGTTCGACACAAACTGTGCACCTATCTTACATCAAGATTAGCACTGTCTCCAAACAGACCGAGCTTTCACTAGAGCCTCATCACCAAGGAGTACCATCGGGTATGTCAAAAATGATTTCTGAGCCAATGGTACGTTTGCCGCAAACTATGCGCCTATCTTGCACCGACACTAACACTGTCTCCAAACAGAAAGAAGTGAGATTCTACGTGATCCACGTCACTTAGGAGTTCCATCGGGTGCGTCTAAAACAATTTTTTAACCTATGGTATGTTCGACGCAAATCATGCACCCATCTTGCATCAAGATTAGCAATATCTATGAAAGGACCAAAATGTGCTTCCAGTTGAGCCCCGTCACCTAGTGATACCATCGAGTGTGTCCAAAATGATTTTCTGAGCCAATGGTACGTCTAGCGCAAATCAAGCACCTATCGTGCACTGAAACTAACACTGTCTCCAAACGGAAAGAAGTGAGATTCCACATGACCCACGTTACCTAGGAAGACCATCGGGTGCGTCCAAAACGATTCCTGAGCCAATGGTACGTTTGGCGCAAACCATGCACCTATCTTTCACCGACACTAACACTGTCGCCAAATCAAAAGAAGTGAGATTCCACGTGGTCCACATCACCTAGGAGTTCCATCGGGTGCGTCCAAAATGATTTTCGAGCCTATGGTATGTTCGACGCCAACCGTGCAGCCATCTTGTGTCAAAATTAGCACTATCTATGAAAAGGACCAAAATGTGCTTCCAGTTGAACTCTGTCACCTAGTGATACCATCGAGTGCGTCCAAAATGATTTCTGAGCCAATGGTACATCTAGCACAAACCATGCACCTATCTTGCTCCGAAATTAAAATTGTCTCCAAATGGAAAGAAGCGAGATTCCACATGACCTATGTTACCTAGGAGTTCCATCGGGTGAGTCAAAAATGATTTCGAGCCTATAGTATGTTTGACGCAAACCATGCACCTATCTTGCGTCAAGATTAGCACTATCTCCTAATGGACCGAGCTTTCACTTGAGCTTCGTCACCAAGGAGTACCATCGTGTCCGTCCAGAATGATTCTTGAGCCTATGGCACGTTTTGGGCAAAGTGTGCACCTATCTTGCACCAACACTAACACTGTCTCCAACCGAAAAGCAGTGAGCTTCCACATGACCCACATCACCTAGGTGTTCCATCAGGTGCGTCCAAAATAATTTCCGAGCCTATGGTTCTTTCAACATAAACTGTACACCTATCTTGCGTCAAGATTAGCACTATCTCTGAAAGGACCAAAACGAGCTTCCACTTGAGCCTCGTCACCTAGTGGTACCATCAAGTGCGTCCAAAATGATTTTTGAGCCTATGGTACGTATAGCGCAAACCATGCACCGATCTTACACCGACAATTACACAGTCACCAAACAGAAAGAAGAGAGATTTCACATGGCCCAAGTCATCTAGGAGTACCATCGGTTACGTCCAAAATGATTTCTAAGCCTATGGTACTTTCCATGCAAACCATGCACCTATCTTGCACTAACACTAACACGGTCTCTAAACGAAAAGAAGTCAGACTCCACATGACCCACGTCACCTTGGTGTTCTGTCAGGTGCGTCCAAAACGATTTCCGAGCCTTTGGTACGTTCGACACAAACTGTGCACCTATCTTACGTCAAGATTAGCACTGCCTCCAAATGGACTGAGCTTTCACTTGAGCCTCATCACCAAGGAGTACCATCGGGTACGTGCAAAATGATTTCTGAGCCAATGGAACGTTTGGCGCAAACTATGCACCTATCTTGCACCGACACTAACGCTGTCTCCAAACAGAAAGAAGTGAGATTCCACATGACCCACGTCACCTAGGAATTCCATCGGGTGCATCAAAAACGATTTCCGAGCCTATGATATGTTTGACGCAAACCGTGCACCTATCTTATGTCAGGATTAGCAATATTTCCAAAAAGATCCGAAACAAGCTTCCACATGAGCCTCGTCAGCTAGTGGTACCATCAAGTGCGTCCAAAATGATTTTGAGCCTATGGAATGTCTAGCGCAAACCATGCACCTACCTTGGACTAACACTAACACTGTCTTCAAACGGAAAGAAGTGAGATTCCACATGACCCACGTCACTAGGGGTTCTATCGGGTGTATCAAAATAATTTCTGAGCCTATGGTACGTTCGACGCAAACCATGCACCCATCTTACATCAAGATTAGCACTATCTCCAAAAGGACCGAAACGTGCTTCCACTTGAGCCCTGTCACCTAGTGATACCATCGAGTGCATCTAAAATGATTTCTGAGCCAATGGTACGTCTAGCGCAAATCAAGCACCTATCTTGCACTGAAACTAACATGTCTCCAAACGGAAAGAAGCGAGATTCCACATGACCCACATTATCTAGGAGGACCATCGGGTGCATCCAAAACAATTCCTGAGCCAATGGTACGTTTGGCGCAAACTATGCAACTGTCTTGCACCGACACTAAGACTGTCTCCAAATGAAAAGAAGTGAGATTCCACGTGATCCACATCACCTAGGAGTTCCATCAGGTGCGTCCAAAATGATTTTCGAGCCTATGGTATGTTCGACGCAAACCATGCACCCATCTTGCGTTAGGATTAGCACTATCTATGAAAGGACCAAAATGTGCTTCCACTTGAGCCCCATCACCTAGTGATACCATTGAGTGTGTCCAAAATGATTTCTGAGCCAATTGTACGTCTAGCGCAAACCATGCACCTATCTTGCCCAAAACTAACACTGTATTCAAATGGAAAGAAACAAGATTCCACATGACCCATGTTACCTAGGAGTCCCATCGGGTGAGGCCAAAATGATTTTGAGCCTATAGTATGTTTGACGCAAAACGTGCACCGATCTTGCGTCAACATTAGCACTTTCTCCTAATGAACTGAGCTTTCACTTGAGCCTCAACACTTAGGAGTGCCATTGGGTGCGTCCAAAACGATTTCTGAGCCGATGATACGTTTGGGCTAAAGTGTGCAACTATCTTGCATCGACACTAACACTGTCTCCAAACAAAAAGAAGTGAGCTTCCACATGACCCACATGACCTAGGTATTCCGTCGGGTGCGTCCAAAATGATTTCCGAGCCTATGGTACTTTTAACATAAACTGTGCACCTATCTTGCGTCAAGATTAGCACTATCTCCGAAAGGACCGAAACGAGCTTCCACTTGAGCCTCGTCACCTAGTGGTACCATCAAGTGCATCCAAAATGATTTTCTGAGCCTATGGTACGTATTGCGCAAACCATGCACCGATCTTACACTGACACTTACACAGTCTCCAAATGTAAAGAAGAGAGATTCCACATGGCTCACGTCACCTAGGACATCCATTGGTTACGTCCAAAATGATTTCTGAGATTATGGTACTTTCGACGCAAATTGTGCACCTATCTTGTGTCAAGATTAGCTCTATCTCTAAATGGACTGAGCTTTCACGTGAGCCCCGTCACCTAGGGGTACCATCAGGTGCATCCAAAATGATTTCTGAGCCAATGGTACGTTTGGCGCAAACTGTGCCCCTATCTTGCACCGACACTAACACTGTCTCCAAACGGAAAGAAGTGAGATTCCACATGACCCACATCATCAAGGAATTGCATCAGGTGTGTCCAAATTGGTTTCTAAGCATATGGTACGTTCGATACAAAACATGCACCTATCTTGCGTCAAGATTAGCACTATCTCCGAAAGGACCGAAACGAGCTTCCACTTGAGCCTCATCACCTAGTGGTACCATCTGGTGCGTCCAGAACAATTTTCTGAGCCTATGGTACGTCTAGCATAAACCATGCATCTATCTTGCACCGACACTAACACTGTCTCTAAACGGAAAGAAGTGAGACTCCACATGAGTTACGTCACCTTGGTGTTCTGTCAGGTGCATCCAAAACGATTTCCAAGCCTATAGTACGTTTGACACATACTGTGCACCTATCTTACGTCAAGATTAGCACTGTCTCTAAATGGACCAAGCTTTCACTTGAGCCTCATCACCAAGGAGTACCATCAGGTGCGTGCACAATGATTTTCTGAGCCAATGGTACGTTTGGCGTAAACTATGCACCTATCTTGTACTGACACTAACACTGTCTCCAAACAAAAAAAACTAAGATTCCACATGACCCACGTCACCTAGGAATTCCATAGGGTGCGTCCAAAACGATTTTCAAGCCTATGATATGTTCGACGCAAACCGAGCACCTATCTTGCGTCAAGATTAGCAATATTTCCAAAAAGAACCGAAACGAGCTTCCACATGAGCCTTGTCACCTAGTGGTACCATCAAGTGCGTCCAAAATGATTTCTGAGCCTATGGTACGTCCAACGCAAACCATGCACCTACCTTGCACTAACACTATTATGGTCTTCAAACGAAAAGAAGTGAGATTCCACATGACCCTTGTCACCTTGGAGTTCTATCGGTGCGTCTAGAACAATACCCGAGCCTACGGTACGTTCGATGCAAACCATGCACCAATCTTGCATCAAGATTAGCACTATGTCCAAACGGACCAATATTTCAATTGAGCCTCGTCACCAAGGAGGACCATCGGGTGTGTCCAAAATTATTCCTAAGCCAATGGAACGTTTGGTGCAAACTATGCACCTATCTTGTACCGACAATAACACTGTCTCCAATCGGGAAGAAGTGAGATTCCACGTGATCCACGTCATCTAAGAGTTCCATCGGGTGTGTCCAAAACGATTCCTGAGCCAATGGTACGTTTGGCGCAAACTATGCACCTATCTTGAACCGACACTAACACTGTCTCTAAACGGAAATAAGTCAGATTCCACGTGATCCACGTCACCTAGGAGTTCCATCGGGTGCGTCCAAAACGATTTTTGAGCCTATGGTATGTTCAACGCAAACCCTGCACATATCTTGCGTCAAGATTAGCACTATATCCGAATGGACCAAAATCAGTTTCCACTTGGGCCTTGTCACCTAGTGGTACCATCGAGGGCATCTAAAATGATTTCTGAGCCTATGGTACGTCTAGCGCAAACCATGCACCTATCTTGCTCCGACACTAACAGTCTCCCAACGAAAAGAAGAGGGATTCCTCTTGACCCGCGTCACCCAGGATTTCTATTGGTTGCGTCCAAAATGATTTCCAAGCCTATGGTACTTTTGACACAAACCATGCACATATCTTGCGTCAAGATTAGCACTATCTCCAAATGGACCGAGCTTTCAATTGAGCCTTTGTCACCTTGGAGTACCATCGGGTGCATTCAAAATGATTTCTGAGCTGATGGTACATCTAGTGCAAATTGTGCCCCTATCTTGCATCGACACTAACACTATCTCCAAAAGGAAAGAAGTGAGATTCCACATGACCCACGTCACCTAGGAGTTCCATCGGGTGTGTCCAAAATGATGTCCGAGCCTATGGTATGTTCAACGCAAACCATGCACTAACACTAACACTGTCTCCAAACAGAAAGAAGTGAGATTCCACATGGCTCGTTTCACCTAGGAGTTCCATCGGATGCGTCCAAAATGATGCCCGAGCCAATGGTACATTCGATGCAAACCATGCACCTATCTTGCGTGAAGGTTAGCACTATCTCCGAACGGACCAAAATGAGCCACTAAAGAGAAAATAGAGTGCATGAATGCAAAGTATAAACTAGCTGGTAGCAAAGGGAAGAAACATGTCATTTTTGAACCTGGTGATCTAGTTTGGCTCCATTTGAGAAAAGATAGGTTCCCTGATTTGCGAAAGTCTAAGTTGCTGCCTAGAGCCGATGGTCCTTTTAAAGTGTTAGAAAGGATTAATGATAATGCGTACAAACTTGAGCTACCTGCAGCTTTTGGGGTTAGCCCCACATTTAACATTGCAGATTTGAAGCCATATTTGGGAGAAGAGGATGAACTAGAGTCGAGGACGACTCAAATGCAAGAAGGGGAGGATGATGAGGACATCCCTTCTATTGACACAACCACACCTGCTGCACAACAAGGTCCGATGACAAGAGCTCGAGCACGACAACTTAATTATCAGGTAAAGTCGTTCCTCGCTGTTCATACAAATTCGTCTTAGAATTGCATGCTACTAAATCATGGTGATGATTGTCTTATTCTTAGGAATGTTGGTCAAGACTCCATTGCCTCATGTTTAGACCCCATGATGAGGATGGAGCAGCCGAACAAGTGGGAATCATCATTAATGGGGCGCACAGCTCATCTCGAGACAGCAGGGGACACTCCATCAAAAGTACCATAACTCCTTGATACGAGATCCAATGAAGCTGGTTTTTGACTTGTTGGAAAGAGCGCGTCATCCTATTTCACATGGGTCCAACCCCACTATCAGAATCTACCAAAGCTGTGTGCAGCAAGCCAAAGGACGCAGAGACCTACAGCTTGGGCCTGGGCCTTGTACTAACTACAACCCTTTGAGGGACGCCCAGATTAGGGTTTCCCACTCCCCCTTGTGCTCTCCTCCTTATAAATAGAGCCAGCAGCCATCAGAATGAGGGTGGGTTTTGTTTAGATGCAAGATAGCTGCTGCTTCTTCCTTGTAAACGCGTGTGTCGGCTAGACCACCCGATTTGCTTGTTTCAAGACCCCAACTTGTGATTTAGATTCAGCCTTTGGCTTAAATCCGTGAGTTATTTGCTTGTTCATCTTGTTCTTGCTTGTTCTCGGTTGCTTGCAGGTTCTTGGTGTTCTTGGCACGGCAAGAACATCACAATCGGAGCCGGTGTACCTGTTGCTAAGGCGCAGCAACCTTGTGGTCGTTGTAGTCGGACAGCCAATGTCAAATCCAACACAAATCGAGTTTACCCACACTCACCAAAAGATCAGGAACAACCTCTAGTCTCATCATGACCCATGTTACCTAGGAGTCCCATTGGGTGAGGCCAAAATGATTTTGAGCCTATAGTATGTTTGACGCAAAACATGCACCGATCTTGCGTCAACATTAGCATTTTCTCCTAATGAACCGAGCTTTCACTTGAGCCTCAACACTTAGGAGTGCCATTGGGTGCGTCCAAAATGATTTCTGAGCCGATGGTACGTTTGGGCTAAAGTGTGCAACTATCTTGCATCGACAATAACACTGTCTCCAAACAAAAAGAAGTGAGCTTCCATATGACCCACACCTAGGTATTCCATCGGATGTGTCCAAAATAATTTCTGAGCCTATGGTACTTTTAACATAAATTGTGCACCTATCTTGCGTCAAGATTAGCACTATCTCCGAAAGGACCGAAACGAGCTTCCACTTGAGCCTCGTCACCTAGTGGTACCATCAAGTGCGTCCAAAATGATTTCTGAGCCTATGGTACGTATTGCGCAAACCATGCACCGATCTTACACTGACACTTACACAGTCTCCAAATGTAAAGAAGAGAGATTCCACATGGCTCACGTCACCTAGGAGATCCATCGGTTACGTCCAAAATGATTTCTGAGCCTATGGTACTTTCGACGCAAATTGTGCACCTATCTTGCGTCAAGATTAGCTCTATCTCCAAATGGACTAAGCTTTCACATGAGCCCCGTCACCTAGGGGTACCATCAGGTGCATCCAAAATGATTTCTGAGCCGATGGTACGTTTGGCGCAAACTGTGCCCCTATCTTGCACCGACACTAACACTGTCTCCAAACGGAAAGAAGTGAGATTCCACATGACCCATGTCATCAAGGAATTGCATTAGGTGTGTCCAAATTGGTTTCTAAGCATATGGTACGTTCGATACAAAACATGCACCTATCTTGAGTCAAGATTAGCACTATCTCCGAAAGGACCGAAACGAGCTTCCACTTGAGCCTCATCACCTAGTGGTACCATCTGGTGTGTCCAGAACAATTTCTGAGCCTATGGTACGTCTAGCATAAACCATGCATCTATCTTGCACCGACACTAACACTGTCTCTAAACGGAAAGAAGTGAGACTCCACATGAGTTACGTCACCTTGGTGTTCTGTCGGGTGCATCCAAAATGATTTCCAAGCCTATAGTATGTTTGACACATACAGTGCACCTATCTTACGTCAAGATTAGCATTGTCTCTAAATGGACCAAGCTTTCACTTGAGCCTCATCACCAAGGAGTACCATCAGGTGCGTGCACAATGATTTATGAGCCAATGGTACGTTTGGCGTAAACTATGCACCTATCTTGAACTGACACTAACACTATCTCCAAACAGAAAAAAAAAACTGAGATTCCACATGACCCACGTCACCTAGGAATTCCATAGGGTGCGTCCAAAACGATTTCTAAGCCTATGATATGTTCGACGCAAACCGAGCACCTATCTTGCGTCAAGATTAGCAATATTTCCAAATAGGACCGAAACGAGCTTCCACATGAGCCTTGTTACCTAGTGGTACCATCAAGTGCGTCCAAAATGATTTCTAAGCCTATGGTACATCCAACGCAAAACCATGCACCTACCTTGCACTAACACTAATACGGTCTTCAAATGAAAAGAAGTGAGATTCCACATGACCCTTGTCACCTTGGAGTTCTATCGGTGCGTCCAGAACAATATCCGAGCCTACGGTACGTTCGATGCAAACCATGTACCAATCTTGCATCAAGATTAGCACTATATCCAAACGGACCAAAATTTCAATTGAGCCTCGTCACCAAGGAGGACCATCGGGTGTGTCCAAAATTATTCCTAAGCCAATGGAACGTTTGGTGCAAACTATGCACCTATCTTGTACCAACACTAACACTGTCTCCAATCGGGAAGAAGTGAGATTCCACGTGATCCACGTCATCTAAGAGTTCCATCGGGTGTGTCCAAAACGATTCCTGAGCCAATGATACGTTTGGCGCAAACTATGCACCTATCTTGAACCGACACTAACACTGTCTCTAAACAGAAAGAAGTGAGATTCCACGTGATCCACGTCACCTAGGAGTTTCATCGGGTGCGTCCAAAATGATTTTTGAGCCTATGGTATCTTCAACGCAAACCCTGCACATATCTTGTGTCAAGATTAGCACTATATCCGAATGGACCAAAATCAGTTTCCACTTGGGCCTTGTCACCTAGTGGTACCATCGAGGGCATCTAAAATGATTTTTGAGCCTATGGTACATCTAGCGCAAACCATGCACCTATCTAGCTCTGACACTAACAGTCTCCAAACGAAAAGAAGAGGGATTCCTCTTGACCCGCGTCACCCAGGATTTCTATCGGTTGCGTCCAAAATGATTTCCAAGCCTATGGTACTTTTGACACAAACCATGCACATATCTTGCGTCAAAATTAGCACTATCTCCAAATGGACCGAGCTTTCAATTGAGCCTTGTCACCTTGGAGTACCATTGGGTGCATCCAAAATGATTTCTGAGCCGATGGTACATCTAGCGCAAATTGTGCCCCTATCTTGCATCGACACTAACACTATCTTCAAAAGGAAAGAAGTGAGATTCCACATGACCCACGTCACCTAGGAGTTCCATCGGGTGTGTCCAAAATGATGTCCGAACCTATGGTACGTTTAACGCAAACCATGCACTAACACTAACACTGTCTCCAAACAGAAAGAAGTGAGATTCCACATGGCTCGTTTCACCTAGGAATTTCATCGGGTGCGTCCAAAATGATGCCCGAGCCAATGGTACATTCGATGCAAACCATGCACCTATCTTACGTGAAGGTTAGCACTATCTCTGAATGGACCAAAACGAGCTTTCACTTGTGTCTCATCACCTAGGGTACTATCGGCTGCCTCTAGAATGATTTTCTGAGCTGATGGTATGTTTGGTGCAAACTGTGTACCTATCTTACACCAAAACTAGCACTGTCTCCAAAGAGAAAGAAGTGAGATCTCACATGACTCACGTCACCTATGAGTTCCATCGGGTGCGTCTAAAACAACTTCCGAGCGTATGTCACATTCCATGTAAACCGTGCACCTATCTAGTGTTAAGATTAGCACTATCTCCAAATGAACCGAAATGAGCTCTCACTTCAGCCTCGTCCCCTAGGAGTACCATCAGGCGCTTTTAAAACAATTTCTGAGCCATTGGTATGTTTGGCACAAACTGTGCACCTATCTTGCACTGACACTAACATTGTCTCTAAATGGAAAGAAGTGAGATTCCACATGACTCGTGTCACCTAGGAGTTCCATTAGGTGTGTCCAAAATGATGTTCGAGCTGACGATACGTTAGACATAAACCGTGCACCTATCTTGCATCAAGATTAGCACTATCTCCAAACGGACCGAAATGAGCTTTCACTTGTGCCTCGTTACCTAGGAGTACGATTGGCTGCATCCAAAATGATTTCTGAGCCGATGGTACATTTAGCGCAAACCGTATACCTGTCTTGCACCAAAACTAACAGTCCCCAAAGAGAAAGAAGTGATACTCCACATGACCCACGTCACCTAGGAGTTCCATCGAGTGTGTCCAAATAGATTTTCGAGCCTATGGCATGTCTAGCGCAAATCATGCACCTATCTTGCACCGAAACTGACATTATCTCCAAACAGAAAGAAGCGACATTCCATATGACCCACGTCACCTAGGAGTTTCATCCAGTGAGTCCAAAATGATTTCTGAACCTATGATACGTTCAACACAAACTGTGCACCTATCTTGCACCCACACTGCCTCTTAAGAGAAACAAGTGAGATTCCACATCACCGACACCACCTAGGAGTTCCATTGGGTGCGTCCAAAACGATTTCTGAGCTTGTGGTACGCTCGACGCAAAACGTGTACCTATCTTGGATCAAATTAGCACTATCTCTAAACGGACCGAAATGAGCTTTCACTTGTGCCTCGTTACCTAGGAGTACCATCGGCTGTATCCAAAACAATTTATGAGCCAATGGTACGTTTAGCGCAAACCATGTACCTATCTTGCAACGAAACTAATTGTCTCCAAAGAGAAAGAAGTGATACTCCACATGACCCATGTCACCTAGGAGTTCCATTGAGTGCGTTCAAATAGATTTCCGAGCCTATGGTACGTCTAGCACAAATCATGCACCTATCTTGCACCGAAACTAACATTATCTCTAAACAGAAAGAACTGACATTCCATATGACCCACGTCACGTAGGAGTTCCATCCGGTGAGTCCAAAACGATTTTTGAACATATGGTACATTTGACGCAAACCATGCACCTATCTTGCATCAAGATTAGCACTAGCTCCAAATGGACCGAGCTTTCACTTGAGCCTCGTCACCTAGAAGTACCATCAGGTGCGTACAAAACGATTTCTGAGCTGAAGGTACGTTTGGCACAAACCGTGCACCTAATTTGCCCCAACACTAATGTAACAGAACCGACCAAATTATAAGAGCACAAGTACGAAAACAAGCACCGAAGCGCTCAAATTTTCAAACTTGAGCCCATATAATCCCGGTAGTCAATCGAAATCACGAAGGATTTCAAACCAAACTGCTTACAACCAGGATCGCATCATTCAACATACACATCGTACGTTACATTTCACAAGTAGTTCCGAAATAAGTTTACACCACGGAGTAGCAAATATTACAAACCAAGTTTGAAAGTAGCGGAAGCATAACACACACACTAGTTAATTAAATACTGCCAGTCTGGATGATCGACAACCCGCAAAAGCATGAGGAAAGTACATAAAGACGATCACGCCCTTGTGATCTAGTCATCATCACCCGCAGGGTGGAGACACGTCTTGCAGAATCCCTGATAAAGCATGTCATCTGCAACAGGAGGGAATAAACCCTGAGTACTGGAATGTACTCAGCTAGACTTACCCGTCGAAAACCAGAAATAAGATGACACCAAGGATTATGCAAGGCTTACACAAGAGGCTAGCTGACATAACATTTTTGCATAAAGGCATAAGTAATTGAAACTCTTATAACCTGTACTAGCAGTTATTTTTAGCATTTACCTGTCATCTATCTTAGCACCTGTACTAAACATGCACTTGATTATAATCAAACAACATTATTATTATATCCATAGCAGGTATATCATTATGGCAACATTGTATCATTCCCTTAACCACCAGTTCATTTAATGAGTTCTACGTTGCCGCTGCTCAAGTCAAGTGCTCACTAACTGGGAGCGACGGCGATTCGAATCGAATTCCTATCCAGCTGGAGGGGTATTTCTAACACTCACCGTGCAGACCCCTGCCAGGGTCGCACAGGCCACCGTTTCATATGATTCAGGAATCGCGGGTTCGAATAATGTCGCGACCCCAAGGGCGACACTCTGCCAGGTGATAGGGACTCTAACCCCCCCTTGGTCTCACGCCAATGTCCCCAAGCACATCCTTTCTCTCCTCCAAGAAGCAACCTACCATTCGATTCCCGGCCTGAACCACATTACTCGGCTTCGCGGTCGGAACGACTTATCCGGCCAACTAAGTGTTAGACTACGTTCAACATGACTCAAGGACGTACAGTGAATCGGTCCTTAAACGACTCTGACGGGCATAGCTCCACACCCAAGACGTGAAGTGTCTTGCGGCTGTACTATCGAACTCCCGCCCGGCCTCAATTTCATTTTAAAGCATGGTTCCATCACGATAGCCATAAGCCACTCGCGACCCAGTCCTATATCTCGCGGATGACCGGAAATCACCCGACTTCTACCGTACTAAGCAGGGCTAAGCATCGACACGTGCCTAAACCTAATATAGGATTTAAGTACGATATCTGGACAAGGACAGGTACAATGCAGCAAGTGTTTTCATATAACTCCTAGAACTTAATGCAATAAACAATTAAAAGTACTCAAGATATATTTATAAAACGATGGGTTCAGCATGCACCGGGGCTTGCCTTTTAGAAAAGTTGAAGGCCGGTGGTCAGGGCACTCGGGTAGATCTTCTGACGGAGCTTCCCCGACGTTGGGTTCTTCTGCTAATTCCTCCGGTCGACTCAGCACCTCCTCCGGTATCGCTTGTTCGAATTCGAGGAGTGTCACCCCCTCCGGTACACCTATTGCATGAGTGCATAATAAATCCCATGAATGCATAATGAAAGATGCAATATGCTCGGAATGAAATGCATTACAACAATTTAACGCTTTATTCAAATCACTTCAAAAGAGTAGGTGCAAATTTCCTCTCCGGTAGAGAAGTACTCACCTAATCTACTTAACCTAAGATAAAGCTGCTCATCCTCAGTTAAGGCCCTAACACCTAACAATTACAAAAGTAGCATGTCTTAGGATATTACACCATATCAATCAGCAAAACACCACAGTAAGCATTCTGGACAGCAGCTACTTGTTTTTATCACAACTGGAGATTTACAATTCCAAAAGATATGATCTAAGACAATCTGGAAAGCCTAAGAAATGCACTATAATTCATTTTCAGACCTCAACTCCAAACTCCTAAGTTTTCCATGTCAAACTTCACAAGTTCCAGAATCTGTCCTCTCAAAACAGAGAGTAGCAGATTTTGAACTGCCACTTTAAACAATAGTAACTCTCAAACTACTAAGCCAAATGCTTCCAAATTTTGACACAAGCTAGTTCATCAAGTTTACTCCAACTTTGGTATTTACAAGTTTTCCAGCAACCAATTTTATCAAAGCCAAATTTAGAATTACTACTAGCTGTCCAGAAAACCTAAAATTACAAAGGTTAAATATTTATTGATGTGACCAACATTCTCTAAGACCAAACTAATACTACTACAAGTTCACAAATGTCACAAAAACACCAGAAAGTAAGGTGTGCCCACCTAGAATATTTATTTATACTCATTTCTTATTTTACTTAATTAATTAGGTGGAATTTTAAACATATATGTAAACTGCTCCCAAAATTCTACAAAAATTACAGAGGACTCTTTGACCCAAAAAGAGACTACTGTAAAAATTTGAACTAAATTTATTCACAGGAACTCCCTACACAAAATTCACAAGCTAATAAGGCTGATTTTTGCAAAAATAGGAAACCCTATTGAAAAGTGTCAAACAACAGATTTCATATTTTTCTTAGACACTTTAAGGTACCAAGACATTCTCCAAAAATATATAAGAACATTGCACATGTAGAAAAATTACTAAAATTCCTTTAAGCATTTCCTAAAATAACAAGATAGCATTATAACTTGAAAAGTACTTAAGCACTGATGCCCAAATTTTTACCAGAGCTAGGACTAGCATAGAGTAACCTACCCACCAAATTTCATGATTTATGGAACACTAAAGCTCAAGTTATAAATTTAACAAATTTGCATGCATTCCAAAACACATTTAAAGGATCTATTAAATTCTTACAGAATTTAAACATCTCATGCCAGATCCATATTTTTCTAAAATACTACACATCATGTAGACCCTAACAAAATTTATCTCATGATTTTTGGATCATTAAAACCCTAGATCTATATTTTTCCAACTTGTACAAAAATCAGTGAGAAAATAATAAAAATGAATTTCATTTCGGATGAACTGGGCCGGCCCGGAAAACTCGGCCCACACACTCGCGCGCGCGCGGCCCGCTCAGCGCCCCCGCCCGCGCGTGACACTAACGGGCGGGCCCCCGCGGTCAGTGACCGGAGGCAGGGGAGGCGGAGACCCGCGAGCTCCGACGAGCTCGAGCTCGCCGGAGAAGAGCTCGCTCGGCCAATCGAACACCGCCTCGTGTTCTCCGTCACCCGGTGCGTCGATTGGTGCTCGTGGAATGGATGGGGATGGGGTGGAAGGGGCTTGTCACCGCGAGCGGTGGCCGGTGATGTCCGGTGGCGGCGCACCGTCGCCGATGAGGATGTACGGTGCGGTCTAGGCTCGGTACGAGCTTCACCGAAGCTAGGCGAATCCATTTTGATAGGAAGGGAGGATGGAGAGAGACCCGAAGCACCCCGACCACGGTGAGGTTCCATGGTGGGTTCCGGCGACCTCTCGGAGACGGGGAAGAAAGCAATGCGGCTCACCTTGAGTCAAATCACGGGCTTCGGTGGGTCAAGGGGATGGAGGGTGGTGAGGCGGAGGAAGTGGCGAGGTCTGGCGGCCGGTGATGCGGTGTAGCTCGCGCTTGAGCTCGCCGGAGAAGAACGGCAATGGCGGCTCGGTTTCGATGTTTCTTGGCAACTGGAAGAGAGGGGCGGAGGAATGGAGGCCGGCTCGCGCGTCGTGGCATCTTGAAGGCGTCGCGGCCTGACTGGTGGGGCCAGGGCCGGCGTACGGGCGCCACCGCGCCTCCACGCGTCGACGACGGCCTGCGGCCGGTCGGCCACTCCCCCGACTGACGAAACTGAATCGGTTGAATGGTGACATCGATGACCGACTGACAGAGCGACTTCCACGATGATTATCTCCCAAACCGGTTCGAATTAGTCGAAGATGATTACACCAATTTTGTAGAGCTACATGAAGTCTACAAGTTTGTCAATTGGAGTTTGGGCTGGTTCGGCCTAGATTTGAAACTACAGAGCTCCAAAGTGGTGCCCCTTGAAACTGAAATGCAGTTTCAGAGATAACGCCGACTGAAACCATAACTTCTTGACACTATATCTCCTAAACTATGGAGAACCAGGTGATGGTGATATTGACAATGTTGTAGAGCTATGTGTGGACAACAACTTTGTCAATTAGCTCAAAGACTGGTTTGGCGTGGTTTGCAAACTAAAAGCTCCTAAAGTAGGCATCAGTAAAACTGTAGGGTCAGATTCCACACTTAGAAAAATTCTAAGTCTTGGAGCTACCTCTCTAACTGACTTGTGGGCCACTTTTGAGCATGTTAGGGTCAATTTCATGAGATGGTCATATTGAGACTTTTGTTCCCCATGAATTTCTTTACAACTTTGCTTAAGGGTGCTCTTCCATGCAAGGTCTCTAAATTAGACTTTTTAATTGGTCAAACTAGAGCCTTCTAGGGTCAAATGGTGGTCAAACTTCTCTTGGAGGGCAATTTTGTAATTTTGGTCAACATGAACCTTGTTCCAAATGTTACCCTAAGTATAACTAAGGTGTTGTAGGTCATGATTGGCTACCTTACCTTTTTGTTACACCAACTATCAAATACTTCATGAAATAATTCAAATAAACCCCAGAACAATCACATGTGTTGCATCACATGAAATAACAAACATGAATGATGCATGCTTATGCTTATGCAAATGCAAATGTAATGCAATTATGGAGCTAAACACTTGAGGTGTTACAGCCCTCCCCCCTTATAAAAATCTTGTCCCGAGATTTGGAAAGCGTACCATTTTTCATAGAATTCTTTATAACCATCCCGCAAATAATCCTCCCGTTCCCACGTAGCATCACTCTCACTTCCCTGATTACTCCACATCACTTTGTACCACTTAACCACTTTACTTCTAGTTACTCGTTCCTGAGTATCGATCACTCGGACTGGCTTTTCTTCATAGGTTAGGTCGGATTCCAGCCTGATATCACCTAAAGGAACTTGTTCCTCAGGAACTCGAAGACACTTTTTAAGCTGAGATACATGGAAAACGTTGAATATGGCTCTCATCTCAGGAGGCAACTGGATTTTGTATGCAACAGCTCCACTCTTGCCTATGATCTGGAAAGGACCCACGTATCTTGGTGCAAGTTTCCGCTTAACACCAAAACGTTGGACACTCTTCATTGGAGAAACTTT
The DNA here is from genome assembly GCA_038087645.1 of Saccharum hybrid cultivar R570. NCBI lineage: Eukaryota > Viridiplantae > Streptophyta > Magnoliopsida > Poales > Poaceae > Saccharum > Saccharum hybrid cultivar. The sequence goes on from JAQSUU010000556.1 coordinate 14,652,916, forward strand.
GAAATAAACGAAGTCTCCAACTTCAAATTCGAGTGGTTTTCTATGACGATCCGCATAGCTTTTCTGTCTCGCTTGTGCTGCAGCCATGTGTTTCTGGATGGTACGGACTTGTTCCTCGGCTTCCTGGACAAAATCAATGCCATAATACCTTCTTTCCCCAGCTTCTACCCAGTTTAGTGGAGTTCGACACTTTCGACCGTACAAAGCTTCGAATGGGGCCATCTTAATACTCTCTTGATAACTGTTATTGTACGAGAATTCGGCTAAAGGTAACCATTTTTCCCAAGAACCCTTGGATGAAATGACGCATGCTCGCAACAGATCTTCCAAGATTTGGTTAACTCGTTCTGTCTGACCCGATGTCTGGGGGTGATAAGCAGAGCTTCTCACTAACTTGGTTCCCAGAAGGTGATGCAAATGCTCCCAAAAGCGAGCAGTGAACTGGGGACCACGGTCAGAAACGATAGTACGAGGTATCCCATGAAGCCGGACTATCTAATTGAAGTACAACTCAGCATAGTCAGTGGGACGATAGTCCACTCTCACTGGGATGAAGTGAGCTGATTTGGTCAAACGATCAACAATTACCCAAATAGAGTTATGATTTTTGACAGTAGGAGGAAGTCCGACAATGAAATCCATACTTATCTCTTCCCATTTCCAGCCTGGAATGGAAAGTGGCTGAAGTAGCCCAGCTTTCATGTGCACCGCTTTAACTCTACAGCAGGTGTCACACCTAGCCACATATGCAGCTATCTCTTTCCGCATCTTGGTCCACCAATAGTATGGCTTCAAATCATAATACATCTTATTGCTACCAGGATGGATGGACAACTTGGACGAATGTGCTTCGGACAGGATCTGATCTCTAAGCTCTCGGTCCTTAGGTACCACTAACCTATCCTTAAACCACAGCACACCTTCGTCATCTAACCTGAAATGCTTAGTCTCTCCTTCATTCATCTTCCGTTTTATGTGAAAGATACCCGGATCAGTCTTTTGGAGCTCAATGATTCTATTTCTGAGAGTACCACTGACAGTGATGTTGTACAAGACTGCCGGATGTAACAGGCGGGATCGGTGAAAATCAGTTTCAATTAAGGAATGGCAATGAGACTTACGGCTTAAAGCGTCCGCAACCACATTTGCCTTACCTGGGTGATAGTGTACTTGAAGATTATAATCTTTAATCAACTCGAGCCATCTTCTCTGACGCATATTTAGCTCGGGTTGGGTGAAGATGTATTTGAGGCTTTTGTGGTCTGTATAGATATTGCAGACATTGCCCAGCAGATAATGCCGCCATACCTTCAAAGCATGAACAACTGCGGCCAGTTCTAAGTCATGCGTTGGATAATTCACCTCATGCTTCCGAAGTTGTCGGGAAGTATATGCAATTACTCGGCCTTCCTGCATCAAAACACCTCCCAAACCTATGCCTGAGGCATCACAGTAAACATCAAAAGGTTTCTCGATATCCGGTTGTGCCAAAACCGAAGCCGAGGTTAGGAGGGTTCGTAGTTGGTGAAAAGTCGCATCACACTCAGGAGTCCAAACAAACCTAGTGTCTTTCTGCAGCAACCGAGTCATTGGCTTGGCTATTTTGGAGAAATCCGAGATGAAGCGACGATAATAGCCAGCCAAACCAAGAAAACTTCGGACCTCGTGAACCGAGATAGGAGCCTTCCAGTTTAGTACTTCCTGTACCTTGGCGGGGTCCACCATAATTCCTCCATCGGACAACACATGCCCAAGGAAAGGTACTTCACGAAGCCAGAATTCGCACTTACTGAACTTCGCATAAAGTTGATGTTCACGCAGTCTTGTGAGGACTATACGCAGATGTTCAGCGTGATCCTCCTCATTCACAGAATATACCAAGATGTCATCAATAAATACCACCACAAACTTGTCCAATTCAGGCATAAACACCGAATTCATCAAGTACATGAAGTGTGCGGGGGCATTTGTCAAGCCGAAGGACATAACAAGATACTCATAAAGACCGTATCTAGTAGAAAAGACTGTCTTTGGAACATCTTCCGGACGGATTTTAATCTGATGGTACCCAGACCTTAGATCAATCTTGGAAAAGACTTTAGCCTTGGACAACTGATCGAACAAGATGTCGATACGCGGTAGAGGATACTTATTCTTAACAGTGACCGCATTCAGAGGTCTATAGTCCACGCACATCCGCAAGGTTTGATCCTTCTTCTTTACAAAGATAGCAGGGCATCCCCACGGAGACGAGCTAGGACGAATTAACCCCTTCTTTAACAGATCATTCAACTGCACCTTAAGTTCAGCTAACTCATTTGGAGGCATCCTATAGGGTCTCCTAGAGATGGGTGCGGTGCCAGGCAACAACTCGATTTTAAACTCCACATCCCGATCCGGAGGGAGTCCCGGCAAATCATCGGGAAAAACGTCCGGAAATTCATTTACTACGGAAATTTCCGCCAACGCCTTTGCTTGCACAGCATGAATTTCCCCCGACAATTCAACCTTTCTGGGAAGTTGTACTAGAAAACCCTTTTGATCTGTAGGATCTCTGAGCATAACTACCCGAGCGGATGTGTCAATGAGTACCCCATTCTGACTCATCCAATTCATGCCCAAGATAACATCTATGTCTAAACCAGGTAAAACCAATAGGGCAAGCGAATAACTTCGCCCTTCTATCTCAAACTTAAGGTTCCCCACTACTTTGTTTGTGGAAATATTCCCACTTGCAGCACTAATACAATAACCCACACCTTCAACAGTATGCAACTTGTGTGCAAATTTGGATGCAAACTTAGGACTGATAAAGGAATGCGAAGCACCTGAATCAAAAAGTACCACTGCGGGGTGTTGGTCAACTAGAAACTTACCAGCGGTGACCACCTCACCAGATGGAATTTCCTCAATGCTGTTATAATGGGCGTGTCCCTGACGACTACCTTGGTTGACATTTTTCTTAGGGTACGGACAGTTCCGGACCCAATGACCTGGCTTGTTGCAATTCTAGCAAGGCATATTGCTAGGAGGAACACTAGAGCTGCTCTGTCCAGAAGTGCCCTTTGGCAGAGCGACGGTATAAGCCTTACGGAACCCCGTTTTTGAAGCAGGCTTCTTCTGCGGCGGACGGAACTTTGTATTCTGAGCAGGTGGGCGAGGGGAAGACCTCGGTGCCGCTGAGGCCCTTGACTGAGAAGCACTTGCCTCAAGGGCCCTTTTACGGCTCTTAGAGGCAGAATAAATAGTATTGTTGTTCTCCTGGGTCAAAGCATCGCTGATGAAATCATTGAAAGTAGTACATTTGCTAGTGCCCATAGTTTTCATCAGTTTTGGGCCGAGGCCCCTTTTGAAGCTAGCAATCTTTTTGACATCGGTATCCACAAACTCTGTGGCATACCTTGCCAGGTTGTTGAAGGACTGCAAGTATTCAGTCAGGCTTTTGTTTCCTTGCGACAGCCTCATAAACTCTATGTGCTTGATTGCCATAAGACCGGGAGGGATATAATTTCCCCGGAATGCCGCCTTAAACTGATCCCAAACAATCGGGACATTGGCAGGTAGTGTGGAACGATAGTGGCTCCACCAAATGCCCGCCGGACCATGCAACTGATGGGAAGCATACTCAGTTTTTAGCTCATCAGTTAGGCGTAGCAGACGAAACTTTTGTTCAATGGTATTCAACCACTCGTCAGCCTGCAGTGGTTCTTCCGCTTCCTTGAAGAGCGGGGGCTTTGTATCCAGAAAGTCCTTGAAATCGCTGTACTGATTTGGCTCTGGGCCCTGGCGGCCATGACGAGCCTCTCGATTAGCCAGTTGGCGCATGGTGTCAGCCAACATACGCTGCCCCTCAACCACTGATTGCATCAACTCGGCCGGAGTAGGTGGTGGCGGAGGGGGTGGCTGTTCCTCATCCTCATTGACACGACCCCGACGAAGATTGTACGACATCTGCAAAATGCATAGCCAATGAGCACTGACGATGTGGGAAATTTGTAGATGAATTATTGCGAAATGTCAATCTGACTGTATGAATAGATTTCTCATAATAATTAAGGCATAATAATTCATCACAACCGCACAATCCATTCTAGCACATCATTTGACGAGATCATACTTGGTAATCCAACAAGATGCTCTTTGATAAAGGCTCACTCACAGGGAGCACAACGGTTACTGGACCGTTTGCGTTGCTATCTACGTGATTTTTGACCTTTTGCACGGTACTTGGATTCGATCTCAAGATTTTTAGTTGACTGTGAAAGGCTACTTCAAACTGACCACAAAGAGACTTCTCAATGAAGAGTTCCATGGTGGATCATGACTAGCCACCTCGATACCTGCGCGTGCCAAGCAGCACAGCCTTATGTCGCGTGCCATAGGAGGCCCTCGGTTTCGTCGCGGCACCGAAGGGTGCTAATCGTGACACCATCATCGAACGCAACAGAATAAGACATCAAGTTGTGATCGAAATTAACAGGTTCAAACTACATTCAGGAAACATACGGTTCAACCTTACATCCCAAAGTCAAGTTATTACAAGGCCTCACTCCTTCACAGGGAGGGCACAAAAGATGATCCTAACATTATAGGCACGTGATGACTACTCTAAGCATCATCCTCCGAGTCAGTGTCAAGGATCTTCCCGCCGTCCTCATCACTGACAGGCTCTAACTCCTCGTCTTCTTCTTCTGGCTCTTCCTCTGGTGCTTCTGCAGGTGGGGCATCCTGTGGTCCATCAACCTCCACTTCATCATCATCCTCAGCCATGAAGATTCCTGAACCCATGTCCTCATCGACGTTGTTGTTTCGAGGCAGCAGGGGATTAAGCTCGTTGTTCAGGCGGTGCACTTCTTCATGAAGATTATCATTGTATTCTTCAGCGTTCTCCAACTGTTGCTCGAGCTCAAACTGACGAGCTCTCAGAACGTTCTCCTCGTGCCAGGCTTCATCCCTCTGTTCCATCACACGGACCAACATGCGTTGACAGTTGCGGTTTGCTACTGTCAACCTCTGGACTGCAAGGGTTTCCTGGTCACGATCACGAATCACTTGCTCCAGTTGCTGACGCGCTGCATTCCTGGCAGCCGTCACTTCAGCCAACTCTGCCCTCAGCCTTTCCACCTCAGTAGGCTCAGGGCGGGGCTCACGTGGAGCGAGCTGGTGACGCGGTGCCCTGCCCCCAGTGGACTTACGAGCGGTCCTCTTGGTACGTGCCATCTGTAGCAACAAGATAAGATACGACTTAAAGTGAGGATCATTTAGGGGACACAAAATTTACTTTAGTCGGGAGTACAGAAATTTTTAAGGAGGGAGTAAATGATATGTATGATATAATTAAACATGATGCATGCACGTTCCGTACGTTCTCTCACCTTAGTAGAAAACTAAAGGGCTAACGCTAAGCGGTGGCATACATACGTTCTCTCATATAAGCGAAACTATCGGTCTACTCGTTACGCTGTTAGTGTACCTGCAGAAAATTTCATTGCAGCCCAACAATTCCCAAAATATCATACAAGAAAGCAGTAAACTAAATACTTCCCATATACACATCCCCGGATGTATATATTTCAGTATCAAAGCTACCCGATTGATAGATGCCCAGAATTAAGTGTTTTTACATAGTTACATGGTTTAAACATGTAAAGATGTAAGTCACCAAAACTACTCTCCCCTAGACCGCCGGTTGGACGATCATGCTCTCACAACTCACACTTACCAGAGCGTCGAGGTAATTGATCCATACATTACCACCCAAGTGGATGGCATCCATACAATATCACGCCGTATGGATGACGAAACAGAAACAAACAAGGCCCCCAAGTTAGTCTTTATAATAAGCCACCTAAGAGTCCTTAATTGGGCTAAGGGATGTGATCACTGGCATACTTATAAAATAATATTTAGAGTTTAACCCTTTTCGCAAACAAATACTTTTGTTTTTAATTACTCGTAAGATGTGTGTAATGTTGAATTATGCTCCGATACCAGCTGTAACAAAACCGACCAAATTATAAGAGCACAAGTACGAAAACAAGCACCGAAGCGCTCAAATTTTCAAACTTGAGCCCATATAATCCCGGTAGTCAATCGAAATCACGAAGGATTTCAAACCAAACTGCTTACAACTAGGATCGCATCATTCAACATACACATCGTACGTTACATTTTTGCATAAAGGCATAAGTAATTGAAACTCTTATAACCTGTACTAGCAGTTATTTTTAGCATTTACCTGTCATCTATCTTAGCACCTGTACTAAACATGCACTTGATTATAATCAAACAACATTATTATTATATCCATAGCAGGTATATCATTATGGCAACATTGTATCATTCCCTTAACCACCAGTTCATTTAATGAGTTCTACGTTGTCGCTGCTCAAGTCAAGTGCTCACTAACCGGGAGCGACGGCGATTCGAATCGAATTCCTATCCAGCTGGAGGGGTATTTCTAACACTCACCGTGCAGACCCCTGCCAGGGTCGCACAGGCCACCGTTTCATATGATTCAGGAATCGCGGGTCCGAATAATGTCGCGACCCCAAGGGCGACACTCTGCCAGGTGATAGGGACTCTAACCCCCCCTTGGTCTCACGCCAATGTCCCCAAGCACATCCTTTCTCTCCTCCAAGAAGCAACCTACCATTCGATTCCCGGCCTGAACCACATTACTCGGCTTCGCGGTCGGAACGACTTATCCGGCCAACTAAGTGTTAGACTACGTTCAACATGACTCAAGGACGTACAGTGAATCGGTCCTTAAACGACTCAGACGGGCATAGCTCCACACCCAAGACGTGAAGTGTCTTGCGGCTGTACTATCGAACTCCCGCCCGGTCTCAATTTCATTTTAAAGCATGGTTCCATCACGATAGCCATAAGCCACTCGCGACCCAGTCCTATATCTCGCGGATGACCGGAAATCACCCGACTTCTACCGTACTAAGCAGGGCTAAGCATCGACACGTGCCTAAACCTAATATAGGATTTAAGTACGATATCTGGACAAGGACAGGTACAATGCAGCAAGTGTTTTCATATAACTCCTAGAACTTAATGCAATAAACAATTAAAAGTACTCAAGATATATTTATAAAACGATGGGTTCAGCATGCACCGGGGCTTGCCTTTTAGAAAAGTTGAAGGCCGGTGGTCAGGGCACTCGGGTAGATCTTCTGACGGAGCTTCCCCGACGTTGGGTTCTTCTGCTAATTCCTCCGGTCGACTCAGCACCTCTCCGGTATCGCTTGTTCGAATTCGAGGAGTGTCACCCCCTCCGGTACACCTATTGCATGAGTGCATAATAAATCCCATGAATGCATAATGAAAGATGCAATATGCTCGGAATGAAATGCATTACAACAATTTAACGCTTTATTCAAATCACTTCAAAAGAGTAGGTGCAAATTTCCTCTCCGGTAGAGAAGTACTCACCTAATATACTTAACCTAAGATAAAGCTGCTCATCCTCAGTTAAGGCCCTAACACCTAACAATTACAAAAGTAGCATGTCTTAGGATATTACACCATATCAATCAGCAAAACACCACAGTAAGCATTCTGGACAGCAGCTACTTGTTTTTATCACAACTGGAGATTTACAATTCCAAAAGATATGATCTAAGACAATCTGGAAAGCCTAAGAAATGCACTATAATTCATTTTCAGACCTCAACTCCAAACTCCTAAGTTTTCCATGTCAAACTTCACAAGTTCCAGAATCTGTCCTCTCAAAACAGAGAGTAGCAGATTTTGAACTGCCACTTTAAACAATAGTAACTCTCAAACTACTAAGCCAAATGCTTCCAAATTTTTACACAAGCTAGTTCATCAAGTTTACTCCAACTTTGGTATTTACAAGTTTTCCAGCAACCAATTTTATCAAAGCCAAATTTAGAATTACTACTAGCTGTCCAGAAAACCTAAAATTACAAAGGTTAAATATTTATTGATGTGACCAACATTCTCTAAGACCAAACTAATACTACTACAAGTTCACAAATGTCACAAAAACACCAGAAAGTAAGGTGTGCCCACCTAGAATATTTATTTATACTCATTTCTTATTTTACTTAATTAATTAGGTGGAATTTTAAACATATATGTAAACTGCTCCCAAAATTCTACAAAAATTACAGAGGACTCTTTGACCCAAAAACAGACTACTGTAAAAATTTGCACTAAATTTATTCACAGGAACTCCCTACACAAAATTCACAAGATAATAAGGCTGATTTTTGCAAAAATAGGAAACCCTATTGAAAAGTGTCAAACAACAGATTTCATATTTTTCTTAGACACTTTAAGGTACCAAGACATTCTCCAAAAATTTATAAGAACATTGCACATGTAGAAAAATTACTAAAATTCCTTTAAGCATTTCCTAAAATAACAAGATAGCATTATAACTTGAAAAGTACTTAAGCACTAATGCCCAAATTTTTACCAGAGCTAGGGCTAGCATAGAGTAACCTACCCACCAAATTTCATGATTTATGGAACACTAAAGCTCAAGTTATAAATTTAACAAATTTGCATGCATTCCAAAACACATTTAAAGGATCTATTAAATTCTTACAGAATTTAAACATCTCATGCCAGATCCATATTTTTCTAAAATACTACACATCATGTAGACCCTAACAAAATTTATCTCATGATTTTTGGATCATTAAAACCCTAGATCTATATTTTTCCAACTTGTACAAAAATCAGTGAGAAAATAATAAAAATGAATTTCATTTCGGATGAACTGGGCCGGCCCGGAAAACTCGGCCCACACACTCGCGCGCGCGCGGCCCGCTCAGCGCCCCCGCCCGCGCGCGACACTGACGGGCGGGCCCCCGCGGTCAGTGACCGGAGGCAGGGGAGGCGGAGACCCGCGAGCTCCGACGAGCTCGAGCTCGCCGGAGAAGAGCTCGCTCGGCCAATCGAACACCGCCTCGTGTTCTCCGTCACCCGGTGCGTCGATTGGTGCTCGTGGAATGGATGGGGATGGGGTGGAAGGGGCTTGTCACCGCGAGCGGCGGCCGGTGATGTCCGGTGGCGGCGCACCGTCGCCGATGAGGATGTACGGTGCGGTCTAGGCTCGGTACGAGCTTCACCAAAGCTAGGCGAATCCATTTTGATAGGAAGGGAGGATGGAGAGAGACCCGAAGCACCCCGACCACGGTGAGGTTCCATGGCGGGTTCCGGCGACCTCTCGGAGACGGGGAAGAAAGCAATGCGGCTCACCTTGAGTCAAATCACGGGCTTCGGTGGGTCAAGGGGATGGAGGGTGGTGAGGCGGAGGAAGTGGCGAGGTCTGGCGGCCGGTGATGCGGTGTAGCTCGCGCTTGAGCTCGCCGGAGAAGAACGGCAATGGCGGCTCGGTTTCGATGTTTCTTGGCAACTGGAAGAGAGGGGCGGAGGAATGGAGGCCGGCTCACGCTTCGTGGCATCTTGAAGGCGTCGCGGCCTGACTGGTGGGGCCAGGGCCGGCGTACGGGCGCCACCGCGCCTCCACGCGTCGACGACGGCCTGCGGCCGGTCGGCCACTCCCCCGACTGACGAAACTGAATCGGTTGAATGGTGACATCGATGACCGACTGACAGAGCGACTTCCACGATGATTATCTCCCAAACCGGTTCGAATTAGTCGAAGATGATTACACCAATTTTGTAGAGCTACATGAAGTCTACAAGTTTGTCAATTGGAGTTTGGGCTGGTTCGGCCTAGATTTGAAACTACAGAGCTCCAAAGTGGTGCCCCTTGAAACTGAAATGCAGTTTCAGAGATAACGCCGACTGAAACCCTAACTTCTTGACACTATATCTCCTAAACTATTGAGAACCAGGTGATGGTGATATTGACAATGTTGTAGAGCTATGTGTGGACAACAACTTTGTCAATTGGCTCAAAGACTGGTTTGGCCTGGTTTGCAAACTAAAAGCTCCTAAAGTAGGCATCAGTAAAACTGTAGGGTCAGATTCCAGACTTAGAAAAATTCTAAGTCTTGGAGCTACCTCTCTAACTGACTTGTGGGCCACTTTTGAGCATGTTAGGGTCAATTTCATGAGATGGTCATATTGAGACTTTTGTTCCCCATGAATTTCTTTACAACTTTGCTTAAGGGTGCTCTTCCATGCAAGGTCTCTAAATTAGACTTTTTAATTGGTCAAACTAGAGCCTTCTAGGGTCAAATGGTGGTCAAACTTCTCTTGGAGGGCAATTTTGTAATTTTGGTCAACATGAACCTTGTTCCAAATGTTACCCTAAGTATAACTAAGGTGTTGTAGGTCATGATTGGCTACCTTACCTTTTTGTTACACCAACTATCAAATACTTCATGAAATAATTCAAATAAACCCCAGAACAATCACATGTGTTGCATCACATGAAATAACAAACATGAATGATGCATGCTTATGCTTGTGCAAATGCAAATGTAATGCAATTATGGAGCTAAACACTTTGAGGTGTTACAGCCCTCCCCCCTTATAAAAATCTCGTCCCGAGATTTGGAAAGCGTACCATTTTTCATAGAATTCTTTATAACCATCCCGCAAATAATCCTCTCGTTCCCACGTAGCATCACTCTCACTTCCCTGATTACTCCACATCACTTTGTACCACTTAACCACTTTACTTCTAGTTACTCGTTCCTGAGTATCGATCACTCGGACTGGCTTTTCTTCATAGGTTAGGTCGGATTCCAGCCTGATATCACCTAAAGGAACTTGTTCCTCAGGAACTCGAAGACACTTTTTAAGCTGAGATACATGGAAAACGTTGAATATGGCTCTCATCTCAGGAGGCAACTGGATTTTGTACGCAACAGCTCCACTCTTGCCTATGATCTGGAAAGGACCCACGTATCTTGGTGCAAGTTTCCGCTTAACACCAAAACGTTGGACACTCTTCATTGGAGAAACTTTGAAATAAACGAAGTCTCCAACTTCAAATTCGAGTGGTTTTCTATGACGATCCGCATAGCTTTTCTGTCTCGCTTGTGCTGCAGCCATGTGTTTCTGGATGGTACGGACTTGTTCCTCGGCTTCCTGGACAAAATCAATGCCATAATACCTTCTTTCCCCAGCTTCTACCCAGTTTAGTGGAGTTCGACACTTTCGACCGTACAAAGCTTCGAATGGGGCCATCTTAATACTCTCTTGATAACTGTTATTGTACGAGAATTCGGCTAAAGGTAACCATTTTTCCCAAGAACCCTTGGATGAAATGACGCATGCTCGCAACAGATCTTCCAAGATTTGGTTAACTCGTTCTGTCTGACCCGATGTCTGGGGGTGATAAGCAGAGCTTCTCACTAACTTGGTTCCCAGAAGGTGATGCAAATGCTCCCAAAAGCGAGCAGTGAACTGGGGACCACGGTCAGAAACGATAGTACGAGGTATCCCATGAAGCCGGACTATCTAATTGAAGTACAACTCAGCATAGTCAGTGGGACGATAGTCCACTCTCACTGGGATGAAGTGAGCTGATTTGGTCAAACGATCAACAATTACCCAAATAGAGTTATGATTTTTGACAGTAGGAGGAAGTCCGACAATGAAATCCATACTTATCTCTTCCCATTTCCAGCCTGGAATGGAAAGTGGCTGAAGTAGCCCAGCTTTCATGTGCACCGCTTTAACTCTACAGCAGGTGTCACACCTAGCCACATATGCAGCTATCTCTTTCCGCATCTTGGTCCACCAATAGTATGGCTTCAAATCATAATACATCTTATTGCTACCAGGATGGATGGACAACTTGGACGAATGTGCTTCGGACAGGATCTGATCTCTAAGCTCTCGGTCCTTAGGTACCACTAACCTATCCTTAAACCACAGCACACCTTCGTCATCTAACCTGAAATGCTTAGTCTCTCCTTCATTCATCTTCCGTTTTATGTGAAAGATACCCGGATCAGTCTTTTAGAGCTCAATGATTCTATTTCTGAGAGTACCACTGACAGTGATGTTGTACAAGACTGCCGGATGTAACAGGCGGGATCGGTGAAAATCAGTTTCAATTAAGGAATGGCAATGAGACTTACGGCTTAAAGCGTCCGCAACCACATTTGCCTTACCTGGGTGATAGTGTACTTGAAGATTATAATCTTTAATCAACTCGAGCCATCTTCTCTGACGCATATTTAGCTCGGGTTGGGTGAAGATGTATTTGAGGCTTTTGTGGTCTGTATAGATATTGCAGACATTGCCCAGCAGATAATGCCGCCATACCTTCAAAGCATGAACAACTGCGGCCAGTTCTAAGTCATGCGTTGGATAATTCACCTCATGCTTCCGAAGTTGTCAGGAAGTATATGCAATTACTCGGCCTTCCTGCATCAAAACACCTCCCAAAGCTATGCCTGAGGCATCACAGTAAACATCAAAAGGTTTCTCGATATCCGGTTGTGCCAAAACCGGAGCCGAGGTTAGGAGGGTTCGTAGTTGGTGAAAAGCCGCATCACACTCAGGAGTCCAAACAAACCTGGTGTCTTTCTGCAGCAACCGAGTCATTGGCTTGGCTATTTTGGAGAAATCCGGGATGAAGCGACGATAATAGCCTGCCAAACCAAGAAAACTTCGGACCTCGTGAACCGAGATAGGAGCCTTCCAGTTTAGTACTTCCTGTACCTTGGCGGGGTCCACCATAATTCGTCCATTGGACAACACATGCCCAAGGAAAGGTACTTCACGAAGCCAGAATTCACACTTACTGAACTTCGCATAAAGTTGATGTTCACGCAGTCTTGTGAGGACTATACGCAGATGTTCAGCGTGATCCTCCTCATTCACAGAATATACCAAGATGTCATCAATAAATACCACCACAAACTTGTCCAATTCAGGCATAAACACCGAATTCATCAAGTACATGAAGTGTGCGGGGGCATTTGTCAAGCCGAAGGACATAACAAGATACTCATAAAGACCGTATCTAGTAGAAAAGACTGTCTTTGGAACATCTTCCAGACGGATTTTAATCTGATGGTACCCAGACCTTAGATCAATCTTGGAAAAGACTTTAGCCTTGGACAACTGATCGAACAAGATGTCGATACGCGGTAGAGGATACTTATTCTTAACAGTGACCGCATTCAGAGGTCTATAGTCCACGCACATCCGCAAGGTTTGATCCTTCTTCTTTACAAAGATAGCAGGGCATCCCCACGGAGACGAGCTAGGACGAATTAACCCCTTCTTTAACAGATCATTCAACTGCACCTTAAGTTCAGCTAACTCATTTGGAGGCATCCTATAGGGTCTCCTAGAGATGGGTGCGGTGCCAGGCAACAACTCGATTTTAAACTCCACATCCCGATCCGGAGGGAGTCCCGGCAAATCATCGGGAAAAACGTCCGGAAATTCATTTACTACGGAAATTTCCGCCAACGCCTTTGCTTGCACAGCATGAATTTCCCCCGACAATTCAACCTTTCTGGGAAGTTGTACTAGAAAACCCTTTTGATCTGTAGGATCTCTGAGCATAACTACCCGAGCGGATGTGTCAATGAGTACCCCATTCTGACTCATCCAATTCATGCCCAAGATAACATCTATGTCTAAACCAGGTAAAACCAATAGGGCAAGCGAATAACTTCGCCCTTCTATCTCAAACTTAAGGTTCCCCACTACTTTGTTTGTGGAAATATTCCCACTTGCAGCACTAATACAATAACCCACACCTTCAACAGTATGCAACTTGTGTGCAAATTTGGATGCAAACTTAGGACTGATAAAGGAATGTGAAGCACCTGAATCAAAAAGTACCACTGCGGGGTGTTGGTCAACTAGAAACTTACCAGCGGTGACCACCTCACCAGATGGAATTTCCTCAATGCTGTTATAATGGGCGTGTCCCTGACGACTACCTTGGTTGACATTTTTCTTAGGGTACGGACAGTTCTGGGCCCAATGACCTGGCTTGTTGCAATTCCAGCAAGGCATATTGCTAGGAGGAACACTAGAGCTGCTCTGTCCAGAAGTCCCCTTTGGCAGAGCGACGGTATAAGCCTTACGGAACCCCGTTTTTGAAGCAGGCTTCTTCTGCGGCGGACGGAACTTTGTATTCTGAGCAGGTGGGCGAGGGAAAGACCTCGGTGCCGCTGAGGCCCTTGACTGAGAAGCACTTGCCTCAAGGGCCCTTTTACGGCTCTTAGAGGCAGAATAAATAGTATTGTTGTTCTCCTGGGTCAAAGCATCGCTGATGAAATCATTGAAAGTAGTACATTTGCTAGTGCCCATAGTTTTCATCAGTTTTGGGCCGAGGCCCCTTTTGAAGCTAGCAATCTTTTTGGCATCGGTATCCACAAACTCTGTGGCATACCTTGCCAGGTTGTTGAAGGACTGCAAGTATTCAGTCAGGCTTTTGTTTCCTTGCGACAGCCTCATAAACTCTATGTGCTTGATTGCCATAAGACCGGGAGGGATATAATTTCCCCGGAATGCCGCCTTAAACTGATCCCAAACAATCGGGACATTGGTAGGTAGTGTGGAACGATAGTGGCTCCACCAAATGCCCGCCGGACCATGCAACTGATGGGAAGCATACTCAGTTTTCAGCTCATCAGTTAGGCGTAGCAGACGAAACTTTTGTTCAATGGTATTCAACCACTCGTCAGCCTGCAGTGGTTCTTCCGCTTCCTTGAAGAGCGGGGGCTTTGTATCCAGAAAGTCCTTGAAATCGCTGTACTGATTTGGCTCTGGGCCCTGGCGGCCATGACGAGCCTCTCGATTAGCCAGTTGGCGCATGGCGTCAGCCAACATACACTGCCCCTCAACCACTGATTGCATCAACTCGGCCGGAGTAGGTGGTGGCGGAGGGGGTGGCTGTTCCTCATCCTCATTGCCACGACCCCGACGAAGATTGTACGACATCTGCAAAATGCATAGCCAATGAGCACTGACGATGTGGGAAATTTGTAGATGAATTATTGCGAAATGCCAATCTGACTGTATGAATAGATTTCTCATAATAATTAAGGCACAATAATTCATCACAACCGCACAATCCATTCTAGCACATCATTTGACGAGATCATACTTGGTAAACCAACAAGATGCTCTTTGATAAAGGCTCACTCACAGGGAGCACAACGGTTACTGGACCGTTTGCGTTGCTATCTACGTGATTTTTGACCTTTTGCACGGTACTTGGATTCGATCTCAAGATTTTTAGTTGACTGTGAAAGGCTACTTCAAACTGACCACAAAGAGACTTCTCAATGAAGAGTTCCATGGTGGATCATGACTAGTCACCTCGATACCTGCGCGTGCCAAGCAGCACAGCCTTATGTCGCGTGCCATAGGAGGCCCTCGGTTTCGTCGCGGCACCGAAGGGTGCTAATCGTGACACCATCATCGAACGCAACAGAATAAGACATCAAGTTGTGATCGAAATTAACAGGTTCAAACTACATTCAGGAAACATACGGTTCAACCTTACATCCCAAAGTCAAGTTATTACAAGGCCTCACTCCTTCACAGGGAGGGCACAAAAGATGATCCTAACATTATAGGCACGTGATGACTACTCTAAGCATCATCCTCCGAGTCAGTGTCAAGGATCTTCCCGCCGTCCTCATCACTGACAGGCTCTAACTCCTCGTCTTCTTCTTCTGGCTCTTCCTCTGGTGCTTCTGCAGGTGGGGCATCCTGTGGTCCATCAACCTCCACTTCATCATCATCCTCAGCCATGAAGATTCCTGAACCCATGTCCTCATCGACGTTGTTGTTTCGAGGCAGCAGGGGATTAAGCTCGTTGTTCAGGCGGTGCACTTCTTCATGAAGATTATCATTGTATTCTTCAGCGTTCTCCAACTATTGCTCGAGCTCAAACTGACGAGCTCTCAGAACGTTCTCCTCGTGCCAGGCTTCATCCCTCTGTTCCATCACACGGACCAACATGCGTTGACAGTTGCGGTTTGCTACTGTCAACCTCTGGACTGCAAGGGTTTCCTGGTCACGATCACGAATCACTTGCTCCAGTTGCTGACGCGCTGCATTCCTGGCAGCCGTCACTTCAGCCAACTCTGCCGTCAGCCTTTCCACCTCAGTAGGCTCAGGGCGGGGCTCACGTGGAGCGAGCTGGTGATGCGGTGCCCTGCCCCCAGTGGACTTACGAGCGGTCCTCTTGGTACGTGCCATCTGTAGCAACAAGATAAGATACGACTTAAAGTGAGGATCATTTAGGGGACACGAAATTTACTTTAGTCGGGAGTACAGAAATTTTTAAGGAGGGAGTAAATGATATGTATGATATAATTAAACATGATGCATGCACGTTCCGTACGTTCTCTCACCTTAGTAGAAAACTAAAGGGCTAACGCTAAGCGGTGGCATACATACGTTCTCTCATATAAGCGAAACTATCGGTCTACTCGTTACGCTGTTAGTGTACCTGCAGAAAATTTCATTGCAGCCCAACAATTCCCAAAATATCATACAAGAAAGCAGTAAACTAAATACTTCCCATATACACATCCCCGGATGTATATATTTCAGTATCAAAGCTACCCGATTGATAGATGCCCACAATTAAGTGTTTTTACATAGTTACATGGTTTAAACATGTAAAGATGTAAGTCACCAAAACTACTCTCCCCTAGACCGCCGGTTGGACGATCATGCTCTCACAACTCACACTTACCAGAGCGTCGAGGTAATTGATCCATACATTACCACCCAAGTGGATGGCATCCATACAATATCACGCCGTATGGATGACGAAACAGAAACAAACAAGGCCCCCAAGTTAGTCTTTATAATAAGCCACCTAAGAGTCCTTAATTGGGCCAAGGGATGTGATCACTGGCATACTTATAAAATAATATTTAGAGTTTAACCCTTTTCGCAAACAAATACTTTTGTTTTTAATTACTCGTAAGATGTGTGTAATGTTGAATTATGCTCCGACACCAGCTGTAACAAAACCGACCAAATTATAAGAGCACAAGTACGAAAACAAGCACCGAAGCGCTCAAATTTTCAAACTTGAGCCCATATAATCCCGGTAGTCAATCGAAATCACGAAGGATTTCAAACCAAACTGCTTACAACTAGGATCGCATCATTCAACATACACATCGTACGTTACATTTTTGCATAAAGGCATAAGTAATTGAAACTCTTATAACCTGTACTAGCAGTTATTTTTAGCATTTACCTGTCATCTATCTTAGCACCTGTACTAAACATGCACTTGATTATAATCAAACAACATTATTATTATATCCATAGCAGGTATATCATTATGGCAACATTGTATCATTCCCTTAACCACCAGTTCATTTAATGAGTTCTACGTTGCCGCTGCTCAAGTCAAGTGCTCACTAACCGGGAGCGACGGCGATTCGAATCGAATTCCTATCCAGCTGGAGGGGTATTTCTAACACTCACCGTGCAGACCCCTGCCAGGGTCGCACAGGCCACCGTTTCTTATGATTCAGGAATCGCGGGTCCGAATAATGTCGCGACCCCAAGGGCGACACTCTGCCAGGTGATAGGGACTCTAACCCCCCCTTGGTCTCACGCCAATGTCCCCAAGCACATCCTTTCTCTCCTCCAAGAAGCAACCTACCATTCGATTCCCGGCCTGAACCACATTACTCGGCTTCGCGGTCGGAACGACTTATCCGGCCAACTAAGTGTTAGACTGCGTTCAACATGACTCAAGGACGTACAGCGAATCGGTCCTTAAACGACTCAGACGGGCATAGCTCCACACCCAAGACGTGAAGTGTCTTGCGGCTGTACTATCGAACTCCCGCCCGGTCTCAATTTCATTTTAAAGCATGGTTCCATCATGATAGCCATAAGCCACTCGCGACCCAGTCCTATATCTCGCGGATGACCGGAAATCACCCGACTTCTACCGTACTAAGCAGGGCTAAGCATCGACACGTGCCTAAACCTAATATAGGATTTAAGTACGATATCTGGACAAGGACAGGTACAATGCAGCAAGTGTTTTCATATAACTCCTAGAACTTAATGCAATAAACAATTAAAAGTACTCAAGATATATTTATAAAACGATGGGTTCAGCATGCACCGGGGCTTGCCTTTCAGAAAAGTTGAAGGCCGGTGGTCAGGGCACTCGGGTAGATCTTCTGACGGAGCTTCCCCGACGTTGGGTTCTTCTGCTAATTCCTCCGGTCGACTCAGCACCTCCTCCGGTATCGCTTGTTCGAATTCGAGGAGTGTCACCCCCTCCGGTACACCTATTGCGTGAGTGCATAATAAATCCCATGAATGCATAATGAAAGATGCAATATGCTCGGAATGAAATGCATTACAACAATTTAACGCTTTATTCAAATCACTTCAAAAGAGTAGGTGCAAATTTCCTCTCTGGTAGAGAAGTACTCACCTAATCTACTTAACCTAAGATAAAGCTGCTCATCCTCAGTTAAGGCCCTAACACCTAACAATTACAAAAGTAGCATGTCTTAGGATATTACACCATATCAATCAGCAAAACACCACAGTAAGCATTCTGGACAGCAGCTACTTGTTTTTATCACAACTGGAGATTTACAATTCCAAAAGATATGATCTAAGACAATCTGGAAAGCCTAAGAAATGCACTACAATTCATTTTCAGACCTCAACTCCAAACTCCTAAGTTTTCCATGTCAAACTTCACAAGTTCCAGAATCTGTCCTCTCAAAACAGAGAGTAGCAGATTTTGAACTGCCACTTTAAACAATAGTAACTCTCAAACTACTAAGCCAAATGCTTCCAAATTTTGACACAAGCTTGTTCATCAAGTTTACTCCAACTTTGGTATTTACAAGTTTTCCAGCAACCAATTTTATCAAAGCCAAATTTAGAATTACTACTAGCTGTCCAGAAAACCTAAAATTACAAAGGTTAAATATTTATTGATGTGACCAACATTCTCTAAGACAAAACTAATACTACTACAAGTTCACAAATGTCACAAAAACACCAGAAAGTAAGGTGTGCCCACCTAGAATATTTATTTATACTCATTTCTTATTTTACTTAATTAATTAGGTGGAATTTTAAACATATATGTAAACTGCTCTCAAAATTCTACAAAAATTACAGAGGACTCTTTGACCCAAAAAGAGACTACTGTAAAAATTT
This sequence comes from Saccharum hybrid cultivar R570, assembly GCA_038087645.1. Taxonomy (NCBI): domain Eukaryota; kingdom Viridiplantae; phylum Streptophyta; class Magnoliopsida; order Poales; family Poaceae; genus Saccharum; species Saccharum hybrid cultivar. The sequence goes on from JAQSUU010000556.1 coordinate 14,672,029, forward strand.
GAACTAAATTTATTCACAGGAACTCCCTACACAAAATTCACAAGCTAATAAGGCTGATTTTTGCAAAAATAGGAAACCCTATTGAAAAGTGTCAAACAACAGATTTCATATTTATCTTAGACACTTTAAGGTACCAAGACATTCTCCAAAAATTTATAAGAACATTGCACATGTAGAAAAATTACTAAAATTCCTTTAAGCATTTCCTAAAATAACAAGATAGCATTATAACTTGAAAAGTACTTAAGCACTGATGCCCAAATTTTTACCAGAGCTAGGGCTAGCATAGAGTAATCTACCCACCAAATTTCATGATTTATAGAGCAATACAGCTCAAGTTATAAATTTAACAAATTTGCATGCATTCCAAAACACATTTAAAGGATCTATTAAATTCTTACAGAATTTAAACATCTCATGCCAGATCCATATTTTTCTAAAATACTACACATCATGTAGACCCTAACAAAATTTATCTCATGATTTTTGGATCATTAAAACCCTAGATCTATATTTTTTCCAACTTGTACAAAAATCAGTGACAAAATAATAAAAATGAATTTCATTTCGGATGAACTGGGCCGGCCCGGAAAACTCGGCCCACACACTCGCGCGCGCGCGGCCCGCTCAGCGCCCCCGCCCGCGCGCGACACTGACGGGCGGGCCCCCGCGGTCAGTGACCGGAGGCAGGGGAGGCGGAGACCCGCGAGCTCCGACGAGCTCGAGCTCGCCGGAGAAGAGCTCGCTCGGCCAATCGAACACCGCCTCGTGTTCTCCGTCACCCGGTGCGTCGATTGGTGCTCGTGGAATGGATGGGGATGGGGTGGAAGGGGCTTGTCACCGCGAGCGGCGGCCGGTGATGTCCGGTGGCGGCGCACCGTCGCCGGTGAGGATGTACGGTGCGGTCTAGGCTCGGTACGAGCTTCACCGAAGCTAGGCGAATCCATTTTGATAGGAAGGGAGGATGGAGAGAGACCCGAAGCACCCCGACCACGGTGAGGTTCCATGGCGGGTTCCGGCGACCTCTCGGAGACGGGGAAGAAAGCAATGCGGCTCACCTTGAGTCAAATCGCGGGCTTCGGTGGGTCAAGGGGATGGAGGGTGGTGAGGCGGAGGAAGTGGCGAGGTCTGGCGGCCGGTGATGCGGTGTAGCTCGCGCTTGAGCTCGCCGGAGAAGAACGGCAATGGCGGCTCGGTTTCGATGTTTCTTGGCAACTGGAAGAGAGGGGCGGAGGAATGGAGGCCGGCTCGCGCGTCGTGGCGTCTTGAAGGCGTCGCGGCCTGACTGGTGGGGCCAGGGCCGGCGTACGGGCGCCACCGCGCCTCCACGCGTCGACGACGGCCTGCGGCCGGTCGGCCACTCCCCCGACTGACGAAACTGAATCGGTTGAATGGTGACATCGATGACCGACTGACAGAGCGACTTCCACGATGATTATCTCCCAAACCGGTTCGAATTAGTCGAAGATGATTACACCAATTTGGTAGAGCTACATGAAGTCTACAAGTTTGTCAATTGGAGTTTGGGCTGGTTCGACCTAGATTTGAAACTACAGAGCTCCAAAGTGGTGCCCCTTGAAACTGAAATGCAGTTTCAGAGATAACGCCGACTGAAACCCTAACTTCTTGACACTATATCTCCTAAACTATTGAGAACCAGGTGATGGTGATATTGACAATGTTGTAGAGCTATGTGTGGACAACAACTTTGTCAATTGGCTCAAAGACTGGTTTGGCCTGGTTTGCAAACTAAAAGCTCCTAAAGTAGGCATCAGTAAAACTGTAGGGTCAGATTCCAGACTTAGAAAAATTCTAAGTCTTGGAGCTACCTCTCTAACTGACTTGTGGGCCACTTTTGAGCATGTTAGGGTCAATTTCATGAGATGGTCATATTGAGACTTTTGTTCCCCATGAATTTCTTTACAACTTTGCTTAAGGGTGCTCTTCCATGCAAGGTCTCTAAATTAGACTTTTTAATTGGTCAAACTAGAGCCTTCTAGGGTCAAATGGTGGTCAAACTTCTCTTGGAGGGCAATTTTGTAATTTTGGTCAACATGAACCTTGTTCCAAATGTTACCCTAAGTATAACTAAGGTGTTGTAGGTCATGATTGGCTACCTTACCTTTTTGTTACACCAACTATCAAATACTTCATGAAATAATTCAAATAAACCCCAGAACAATCACATGTGTTGCATCACATGAAATAACAAACATGAATGATGCATGCTTATGCTTATGCAAATGCAAATGTAATGCAATTATGGAGCTAAACACTTGAGGTGTTACAGCCCTCCCCCCTTATAAAAATCTCGTCCCGAGATTTGGAAAGCGTACCATTTTTCATAGAATTCTTTATAACCATCCCGCAAATAATCCTCCCGTTCCCACGTAGCATCACTCTCACTTCCCTGATTACTCCACATTACTTTGTACCACTTAACCACTTTACTTCTAGTTACTCGTTCCTGAGTATCGATCACTCGGACTGGCTTTTCTTCATAGGTTAGGTCGGATTCCAGCCTGATATCACCTAAAGGAACTTGTTCCTCAGGAACTCGAAGACACTTTTTAAGCTGAGATACATAGAAAACGTTGAATATGGCTCTCATCTCAGGAGGCAACTGGATTTTGTACGCAACAGCTCCACTCTTGCCTATGATCTGGAAAGGACCCACGTATCTTGGTGCAAGTTTCCGCTTAACACCAAAACGTTGGACACTCTTCATTGGAGAAACTTTGAAATAAACGAAGTCTCCAACTTCAAATTCGAGTGGTTTTCTATGACGATCCGCATAGCTTTTCTGTCTCGCTTGTGCTGCAGCCATGTGTTTCTGGATGGTACGGACTTGTTCCTCGGCTTCCTGGACAAAATCAATGCCATAATACCTTCTTTCCCCAGCTTCTACCCAGTTTAGTGGAGTTCGATACTTTCGACCGTACAAAGCTTCGAATGGGGCCATCTTAATACTCTCTTGATAACTGTTATTGTACGAGAATTCGGCTAAAGGTAACCATTTTTCCCAAGAACCCTTGGATGAAATGACGCATGCTCGCAACAGATCTTCCAAGATTTGGTTAACTCGTTCTGTCTGACCCGATGTCTGGGGGTGATAAGCAGAGCTTCTCACTAACTTGGTTCCCAGAAGGTGATGCAAATGCTCCCAAAAGCGAGCAGTGAACTGGGGACCACGGTCAGAAACGATAGTACGAGGTATCCCATGAAGCCGGACTATCTGATTGAAGTACAACTCAGCATAGTCAGTGGAACGATAGTCCACTCTCACTGGGATGAAGTGAGCTGATTTGGTCAAACGATCAACAATTACCCAAATAGAGTTATGATTTTTGACAGTAGGAGGAAGTCCGACAATGAAATCCATACTTATCTCTTCCCATTTCCAGCCTGGAATGGAAAGTGGCTGAAGTAGCCCAGCTTTCATGTGCACCGCTTTAACTCTACAGCAGGTGTCACACCTAGCCACATATGCAGCTATCTCTTTCCGCATCTTGGTCCACCAATAGTATGGCTTCAAATCATAATACATCTTATTGCTACCAGGATGGATGGACAACTTGGACGAATGTGCTTCGGACAGGATCTGATCTCTCTAAGCTCTCGGTCCTTAGGTACCACTAACCTATCCTTAAACCACAGCACACCTTCGTCATCTAACCTGAAATGCTTAGTCTCTCCTTCATTCATCTTCTGTTTTATGTGAAAGATACCCGGATCAGTCTTTTAGAGCTCAATGATTCTATTTCTGAGAGTACCACTGACAGTGATGTTGTACAAGACTGCCGGATGTAACAGGCGGGATCGGTGAAAATCAGTTTCAATTAAGGAATGGCAATGAGACTTACGGCTTAAAGCGTCCGCAACCACATTTGCCTTACCTGGGTGATAGTGTACTTGAAGATTATAATCTTTAATCAACTCGAGCCATCTTCTCTGACGCATATTTAGCTCGGGTTGGGTGAAGATGTATTTGAGGCTTTTGTGGTCTGTATAGATATTGTAGACATTGCCCAGCAGATAATGCCGCCATACCTTCAAAGCATGAACAACTGCGGCCAGTTCTAAGTCATGCGTTGGATAATTCACCTCATGCTTCCGAAGTTGTCGGGAAGTATATGCAATTACTCGGCCTTCCTGCATCAAAACACCTCCCAAACCTATGCCTGAGGCATCACAGTAAACATCAAAAGGTTTCTCGATATCCGGTTGTGCCAAAACCGGAGCCGAGGTTAGGAGGGTTCGTAGTTGGTGAAAAGCCGCATCACACTCAGGAGTCCAAACAAACCTGGTGTCTTTCTGCAGCAACCGAGTCATTGGCTTGGCTATTTTGGAGAAATCCGGGATGAAGCGACGATAATAGCCAGCCAAACCAAGAAAACTTCGGACCTCGTGAACCGAGATAGGAGCCTTCCAGTTTAGTACTTCCTGTACCTTGGCGGGGTCCACCATAATTCCTCCATCGGACAACACATGCCCAAGGAAAGGTACTTCACGAAGCCAGAATTCGCACTTACTGAACTTCGCATAAAGTTGATGTTCACGCAGTCTTGTGAGGACTATACGCAGATGTTCAGCGTGATCCTCCTCATTCACAGAATATACCAAGATGTCATCAATAAATACCACCACAAACTTGTCCAATTCAGGCATAAACACCGAATTCATCAAGTACATGAAGTGTGCGGGGGCATTTGTCAAGCCGAAGGACATAACAAGATACTCATAAAGACCGTATCTAGTAGAAAAGACTGTCTTTGGAACATCTTCCGGACGGATTTTAATCTGATGGTACCCAGACCTTAGATCAATCTTGGAAAAGACTTTAGCCTTGGACAACTGATCGAACAAGATGTCGATACGCGGTAGAGGATACTTATTCTTAACAGTGACCGCATTCAGAGGTCTATAGTCCACGCACATCCGCAAGGTTTGATCCTTCTTCTTTACAAAGATAGCAGGGCATCCCCACGGAGACGAGCTAGGACGAATTAACCCCTTCTTTAACAGATCATTCAACTGTACCTTAAGTTCAGCTAACTCATTTGGAGGCATCCTATAGGGTCTCCTAGAGATGGGTGCGGTGCCAGGCAACAACTCGATTTTAAACTCCACATCCCGATCCGGAGGGAGTCCCGGCAAATCATCGGGAAAAACGTCCGGAAATTCATTTACTACGGAAATTTCCGCCAACGCCTTTGCTTGCACAGCATGAATTTCCCCCGACAATTCAACCTTTCTGGGAAGTTGTACTAGAAAACCCTTTTGATCTGTAGGATCTCTGAGCATAACTACCCGAGCGGATGTGTCAATGAGTACCCCATTCTGACTCATCCAATTCATGCCCAAGATAACATCTATGTCTAAACCAGATAAAACCAATAGGGCAAGCGAATAACTTCGCCCTTCTATCTCAAACTTAAGGTTCCCCACTACTTTGTTTGTGGAAATATTCCCACTTGCAGCACTAATACAATAACCCACACCTTCAACAGTATGTAACTTGTGTGCAAATTTGGATGCAAACTTAGGACTAATAAAGGAATGCGAAGCACCTGAATCAAAAAGTACCACTGCGGGGTGTTGGTCAACTAGAAACTTACCAGCGGCGACCACCTCACCAGATGGAATTTCCTCAATGCTGTTATAATGGGAGTGTCCCTGACGACTACCTTGGTTGACATTTTTCTTAGGGTACGGACAGTTCCGGGCCCAATGACCTGGCTTGTTGCAATTCCAGCAAGGCATATTGCTAGGAGGAACACTAGAGCTGCTCTGTCCAGAAGTCCCCTTTGGCAGAGCGACGGTATAAGCCTTACGGAACCCCGTTTTTGAAGCAGGCTTCTTCTGCGGCGGACGGAACTTTGTATTCTGAGCAGGTGGGCGAGGGGAAGACCTCGGTGCCGCTGAGGCCCTTGACTGAGAAGCACTTGCCTCAAGGGCCCTTTTACGGCTCTTAGAGGCAGAATAAATAGTATTGTTGTTCTCCTGGGTCAAAGCATCGCTGATGAAATCATTGAAAGTAGTACATTTGCTAGTGCCCATAGTTTTCATCAGTTTTGGGCCGAGGCCCCTTTTGAAGCTAGCAATCTTTTTGGCATCGGTATCCACAAACTCTGTGGCATACCTTGCCAGGTTGTTGAAGGACTGCAAGTATTCAGTCAGGCTTTTGTGTCCTTGCGACAGCCTCATAAACTCTATGTGCTTGATTGCCATAAGACCGGGAGGGATATAATTTCCCCGGAATGCCGCCTTAAACTGATCCCAAACAATCGGGACATTGGCAGGTAGTGTGGAACGATAGTGGCTCCACCAAATGCCCGCCGGACCATGCAACTGACGGGAAGCATACTCAGTTTTCAGCTCATGAGTTAGGCGTAGCAGACGAAACTTTTGTTCAATGGTATTCAACCACTCGTCAGCCTGCAGTGGTTCTTCCGCTTCCTTGAAGAGCGGGGGCTTTGTATCCAGAAAGTCCTTGAAATCGCTGTACTGATTTGGCTCTGGGCCCTGGCGGCCATGACGAGCCTCTCGATTAGCCAGTTGGCGCATGGCGTCAGCCAACATACGCTGCCCCTCAACCACTGATTGCATCAACTCGGCCGGAGTAGGTGGTGGCGGAGGGGGTGGCTGTTCCTCATCCTCATTGCCACGACCCCGACGAAGATTGTACGACATCTGCAAAATGCATAGCCAATGAGCACTGACGATGTGGGAAATTTGTAGATGAATTATTGCGAAATGTCAATCTGACTGTATGAATAGATTTCTCATAATAATTAAGGCATAATAATTCATCACAACCGCACAATCCATTCTAGCACATCATTTGACGAGATCATACTTGGTAATCCAACAAGATGCTCTTTGATAAAGGCTCACTCACAGGGAGCACAACGGTTACTGGACCGTTTGCGTTGCTATCTACGTGATTTTTGACCTTTTGCACGGTACTTGGATTCGATCTCAAGATTTTTAGTTGACTGTGAAAGGCTACTTCAAACTGACCACAAAGAGACTTCTCAATGAAGAGTTCCATGGTGGATCATGACTAGCCACCTCGATACCTGCGCGTGCCAAGCAGCACAGCCTTATGTCGCGTGCCATAGGAGGCCCTCGGTTTCGTCGCGGCACCGAAGGGTGCTAATCGTGACACCATCATCGAACGCAACAGAATAAGACATCAAGTTGTGATCGAAATTAACAGGTTCAAACTACATTCAGGAAACATACGGTTCAACCTTACATCCCAAAGTCAAGTTATTACAAGGCCTCACTCCTTCACAGGGAGGGCACAAAAGATGATCCTAACATTATAGGCACGTGATGACTACTCTAAGCATCATCCTCCGAGTCAGTGTCAAGGATCTTCCCGCCGTCCTCATCACTGACAGGCTCTAACTCCTCGTCTTCTTCTTCTTCTGGCTCTTCCTCTGGTGCTTCTGCAGGTGGGGCATCCTGTGGTCCATCAACCTCCACTTCATCATCATCCTCAGCCATGAAGATTCCTGAACCCATGTCCTCATCGACGTTGTTGTTTCGAGGCAGCAGGGGATTAAGCTCGTTGTTCAGGCGGTGCACTTCTTCATGAAGATTATCATTGTATTCTTCAGCGTTCTCCAACTATTGCTCGAGCTCAAACTGACGAGCTCTCAGAACGTTCTCCTCGTGCCAGGCTTCATCCCTCTGTTCCATCACACGGACCAACATGCGTTGACAGTTGCGGTTTGCTACTGTCAACCTCTGGACTGCAAGGGTTTCCTGGTCACGATCACGAATCACTTGCTCCAGTTGCTGACGCGCTGCATTCCTGGCAGCCGTCACTTCAGCCAACTCTGCCCTCAGCCTTTCCACCTCAGTAGGCTCAGGGCGGGGCTCACGTGGAGCGAGCTGGTGACGCGGTGCCCTGCCCCCAGTGGACTTATGAGCGGTCCTCTTGGTACGTGCCATCTGTAGCAACAAGATAAGATACGACTTAAAGTGAGGATCATTTAGGGGACACGAAATTTACTTTAGTCGGGAGTACAGAAATTTTTAAGGAGGAAGTAAATGATATGTATGATATAATTAAACATGATGCATGCACGTTCCGTACGTTCTCTCACCTTAGTAGAAAACTAAAGGGCTAACGCTAAGCCGTGGCATACATACATTCTCTCATATAAGCGAAACTATCGGTCTACTCGTTACGCTTTTAGTGTACCTGCAGAAAATTTCATTGCAGCCCAACAATTCCCAAACTATCATACAAGAAAGCAGTAAACTAAATACTTCCCATATACACATCCCCGGATGTATATATTTCAGTATCAAAGCTACCTGATTGATAGATGCCCACAATTAAGTGTTTTTACATAGTTACATGGTTTAAACATGTAAAGATGTAAGTCACCAAAACTACTCTCCCCTAGACCGCCGGTTGGACGATCATGCTCTCACAACTCACACTTACCAGAGCGTCGAGGTAATTGATCCATACATTACCACCCAAGTGGATGGCATCCATACAATATCACGCCGTATGGACGACGAAACAGAAACAAACAAGGCCCCCAAGTTAGTCTTTATAATAAGCCACCTAAGAGTCCTTAATTGGGCTAAGGGATGTGATCACTGGCATACTTATAAAATAATATTTAGAGTTTAACCCTTTTCGCAAACAAATACTTTTGTTTTTAATTACTCGTAAGATGTGTGTAATGTTGAATTATGCTCCGATACCAGCTGTAACAGAACCGACCAAATTATAAGAGCACAAGTACGAAAACAAGCACCGAAGCGCTCAAATTTTCAAACTTGAGCCCATATAATCCCGGTAGTCAATCGAAATCACGAAGGATTTCAAACCAAACTGCTTACAACCAGGATCGCATCATTCAACATACACATCGTACGTTACATTTCACAAGTAGTTCCGAAATAAGTTTACACCACGGAGTAGCAAATATTACAAAAACAAGTTTGAAAGTAGCGGAAGCATAACACACACACTAGTTAATTAAATACTGCCAGTCTGGATGATCGACAACCCGCAAAAGCATGAGGAAAGTACATAAAGACGATCACGCCCTTGTGATCTAGTCATCATCACCCGCAGGGTGGAGACACGTCTTGCAGAATCCCTGATAAAGCATGTCATCTGCAACAGGAGGGAATAAACCCTGAGTACTGGAATGTACTCAGCTAGACTTACCCGTCGAAAACCAGAAATAAGATGACACCAAGGATTATGCAAGGCTTACACAAGAGGCTAGCTGACATAACATTTTTGCATAAAGGCATAAGTAATTGAAACTCTTATAACCTGTACTAGCAGTTATTTTTAGCATTTACCTGTCATCTATCTTAGCACCTGTACTAAACATGCACTTGATTATAATCAAACAACATTATTATTATATCCATAGCAGGTATATCATTATGGCAACATTGTATCATTCCCTTAACCACCAGTTCATTTAATGAGTTCTACGTTGCCGCTGCTCAAGTCAAGTGCTCACTAACCGGGAGCGACGGCGATTCGAATCGAATTCCTATCCAGCTGGAGGGGTATTTCTAACACTCACCGTGCAGACCCCTGCCAGGGTCGCACAGGCCACCGTTTCATATGATTCAGGAATCGCGGGTCCGAATAATGTCGCGACCCTAAGGGCGACACTCTGCCAGGTGATGGGGACTCTAACCCCCCCTTGGTCTCACGCCAATGTCCCCAAGCACATCCTTTCTCTCCTCCAAGAAGCAACCTACCATTCGATTCCCGGCCTGAACCACATTACTCGGCTTCGCGGTCGGAACGACTTATCCGGCCAACTAAGTGTTAGACTGCGTTCAACATGACTCAAGGACGTACAGCGAATCGGTCCTTAAACGACTTATACGGGCATAGCTCCACACCCAAGACATGAAGTGTCTTGCGGCTGTACTATCGAACTCCCGCCCGGTCTCAATTTCATTTTAAAGCATGGTTCCATCACGATAGCCATAAGCCACTCGCGACCCAGTCCTATATCTCGCGGATGACCGGAAATCACCCGACTTCTACCGTACTAAGCAGGGCTAAGCATCGACACATGCCTAAACCTAATATAGGATTTAAGTACGATATCTGGACAAGGACAGGTACAATGCAGCAAGTGTTTTCATATAACTCCTAGAACTTAATGCAATAAACAATTAAAAGTACTCAAGATATATTTATAAAACGATGGGTTCAGCATGCACCGGGGCTTGCCTTTCAGAAAAGTTGAAGGCCGGTGGTCAGGGCACTCGGGTAGATCTTCTGACGGAGCTTCCCCGACGTTGGGTTCTTCTGCTAATTCCTCCGGTCGACTCAGCACCTCCTCCGGTATCGCTTGTTCGAATTCGAGGAGTGTCACCCCCTCCGGTACACCTATTGCATGAGTGCATAATAAATCCCATGAATGCATAATGAAAGATGCAATATGCTCGGAATGAAATGCATTACAACAATTTAACGCTTTATTCAAATCACTTCAAAAGAGTAGGTGCAAATTTCCTCTCCGGTAGAGAAGTACTCACCTAATCTACTTAACCTAAGATAAAGCTGCTCATCCTCAGTTAAGGCCCTAACACCTAACAATTACAAAAGTAGCATGTCTTAGGATATTACACCATATCAATCAGCAAAACACCACAGTAAGCATTCTGGACAGCAGCTACTTGTTTTTATCACAACTGGAGATTTACAATTCCAAAAGATATGATCTAAGACAATCTGGAAAGCCTAAGAAATGCACTACAATTCGTTTTCAGACCTCAACTCCAAACTCCTAAGTTTTCCATGTCAAACTTCACAAGTTCCAAAATCTGTCCTCTCAAAACAGAGAGTAGCAGATTTTGAACTGCCACTTTAAACAATAGTAACTCTCAAACTACTAAGCCAAATGCTTCCAAATTTTGACACAAGCTAGTTCATCAAGTTTACTCCAACTTTGGTATTTACAAGTTTTCCAGCAACCAATTTTATCAAAGCCAAATTTAGAATTACTACTAGCTGTCCAGAAAACCTAAAATTACAAAGGTTAAATATTTATTGATGTGACCAACATTCTCTAAGACCAAACTAATACTACTACAAGTTCACAAATGTCACAAAAACACCAGAAAGTAAGGTGTGCCCACCTAGAATATTTATTTATACTCATTTCTTATTTTACTTAATTAATTAGGTGGAATTTTAAACATATATGTAAACTGCTCCCAAAATTCTACAAAAATTACAGAGGACTATTTGACCCAAAAAGAGACTACTGTAAAAATTTGAACTAAATTTATTCACAGGAACTCCCTACACAAAATTCACAAGCTAATAAGGCTGATTTTTGCAAAAATAGGAAACCCTATTGAAATGTGTCAAACAACAGATTTCATATTTTTATTAGACACTTTAAGGTACCAAGACATTCTCCAAAAATTTATAAGAACATTGCACATGTAGAAAAATTACTAAAATTCCTTTAAGCATTTCCTAAAATAACAAGATAGCATTATAACTTGAAAAGTACTTAAGCACTGATACCCAAATTTTTACCAGAGCTAGGGCTAGCATAGAGTAACCTACCCACCAAATTTCATGATTTATGGAACAGCAAAGCTCAAGTTATAAATTTAACAAATTTGCATGCATTCCAAAACACATTTAAAGGATCTATTAAATTCTTACAGAATTTAAACATCTCATGCCAGATCCATATTTTTCTAAAATACTACACATCATGTAGACCCTAACAAAATTTATCTCATGATTTTTGGATCATTAAAACCCTAGATCTATATTTTTCCAACTTGTACAAAAATCAGTGACAAAATAATAAAAATGAATTTCATTTCGGATGAACTGGGCCGGCCCGGAAAACTCGGCCCACACACTCGCGCGCGCGCGGCCCGCTCAGCGCCCCCGCCCGCGCACGACACTGACGGGCGGGCCCCCGCGGTCAGTGACCGGAGGCAGGGGAGGCGGAGACCCGCGAGCTCCGATGAGCTCGAGCTCGCCGGAGAAGAGCTCGCTCGGCCAATCGAACACCGCCTCGTGTTCTCCGTCACCCGGTGCGTCGATTGGTGCTCGTGGAATGGATGGGGATGGGGTGGAAGGGGCTTGTCACCGCGAGCAGCGGCCGGTGATGTCCGGTGGCGGCGCACCGTCGCCGGTGAGGATGTACGGTGCGGTCTAGGCTCGGTACGAGCTTCACCGAAGCTAGGCGAATCCATTTTGATAGGAAGGGAGGATGGAGAGAGACCCGAAGCACCCCGACCACGGTGAGGTTCCATGGCGGGTTCCGGCGACCTCTCGGAGACGGGGAAGAAAGCAATGCGGCTCACCTTGAGTCAAATCGCGGGCTTCGGTGGGTCAAGGGGATGGAGGGTGGTGAGGCAGAGGAAGTGGCGAGGTCTGGCGGCCGGTGATGCGGTGTAGCTCGCGCTTGAGCTCGCCGGAGAAGAACGGCAATGGCGGCTCGGTTTCGATGTTTCTTGGCAACTGGAAGAGAGGGGCGGAGGAATGGAGGCCGGCTCGCGCGTCGTGGCGTCTTGAAGGCGTCGCGGCCTGACTGGTGGGGCCAGGGCCGGCGTACGGGCGCCACCGCGCCTCCACGTGTCGACGACGGCCTGCGGCCGGTCGGCCACTCCCCCGACTGACGAAACTGAATCGGTTGAATGGTGACATCGATGACCGACTGACAGAGCGACTTCCACGATGATTATCTCCCAAACCGGTTCGAATTAGTCGAAGATGATTACACCAATTTTGTAGAGCTACATGAAGTCTACAAGTTTGTCAATTGGAGTTTGGGCTGGTTCGGCCTAGATTTGAAACTACAGAGCTCCAAAGTGGTGCCCCTTGAAACTGAAATGCAGTTTCAGAGATAACGCCGATTGAAACCCTAACTTCTTGACACTATATCTCCTAAACTATTGAGAACCAGGTGATGGTGATATTGACAATGTTGTAGAGCTATGTGTGGACAACAACTTTGTCAATTGGCTCAAAGACTGGTTTGGCCTGGTTTGCAAACTAAAAGCTTCTAAAGTAGGCATCAGTAAAACTGTAGGGTCAGATTCCAGACTTAGAAAAATTCTAAGTCTTGGAGCTACCTCTCTAACTGACTTGTGGGCCACTTTTGAGCATGTTAGGGTCAATTTCATGAGATGGTCATATTGAGACTTTTGTTCCCCATGAATTTCTTTACAACTTTGCTTAAGGGTGCTCTTCCATGCAAGGTCTCTAAATTAGACTTTTTAATTGGTCAAACTAGAGCCTTCTAGGGTCAAATGGTGGTCAAACTTCTCTTGGAGGGCAATTTTGTAATTTTGGTCAACATGAACCTTGTTCCAAATGTTACCCTAAGTATAACTAAGGTGTTGTAGGTCATGATTGGCTACCTTACCTTTTTGTTACACCAACTATCAAATACTTCATGAAATAATTCAAATAAACCCCAGAACAATCACATGTGTTGCATCACATGAAATAACAAACATGAATGATGCATGCTTATGCTTATGCAAATGCAAATGTAATGCAATTATGGAGCTAAACACTTGAGGTGTTACAACTAACACTGTCTCCAAACTAAAAGAAGAGAGATTCCACATGACCCATGTCACCTAGGAGTTCCATCGGGTGCATGCAAAACGATTTTCAGTCTATGTCACGCTCGATGCAAACCGTGCACCTATCTTGGATCAAGATTAGCACTATCTCCAAACGGACTGAAATGAGCTTCCATTTAGGCATCGTCACCTAGTGGTACCATCGGGTACATCCAAAATGACTTATGAGCCTATGGTATGTCTAAAACAGACAATGAACCTATTTTGCACTAACACTAATACTATCTCCAAATAGAAAGAAATAAGCTTCCATATGACCCCGTCACCTAGGAGTTCCATTGGGTGTGTTCAAAATGATTTCTGAGCCTATGGTACATTCGACGCAAACCATGCACCTATCTGGTGTCAAGTTTAGCATTATCTCTCAAAGGACCAAAATGAACTTTCACCTGAGCCTCGTCACCAAGTGGTACCATCAAGTGCGTCCAAAACGATTTCTGAGGCTATGGTACGTCTAGCGCAAAACATGCACCTATCTTGCACCGACAATAACACTGTCTCCAAACAGAAAGAAGAGAGATTCCACATGACCCACATCAACTAAGAGTTCTATTGGGTGCGTCCAAAACTATTTTTGAGCCTATGGTACGTTCGACGCAAACCGTGCACCTATCTTGGATCAAGATTAGCACTATCTCCAAACGGACCGAAATAAGCTTTCACGTGTGCCTCGTTACCTAGGAGTACCATCGGCTGCATCCAAAATGATTTATGAGCCGATGGTACATTTAGTGCAACCGTATACCTGTCTTGCACCAAAACTAACAGTCCCCAAAGAGAAAGAAGTGGTACTCCACATGACCCACGTCACCTAGGAGTTCCATCGAGTGCGTCCAAATAGATTTTCGAGCCTATGGCATGTCTAGCGCAAATCATGCACCTATCTTGCACCGAAACTGACATTATCTCCAAACAGAAAGAAGCGACATTCCACATGACCCATGTCACCTAGGAGTTCCATCTGGTGAGTCCAAAATGATTTCTGAACCTATGGTACGTTCAACGCAAACCGTGCACCTACGTTACGTCAAGTTTAGCACAACATCCAAACGGACCGAATTTTCACTTGATCCTCATCACCTAGGAAGAGCATCAGGTGTGTCCAAGACGATTCCTAAGCCGATGGTACGTTTGGTGCAAATTATGCACCTATCTTGCACCGACACTAACACTGTCTCCAAACAGAAAGTAGTGAGATTTCACATGACTCACATCACCTAGGAGTTCCATCAGGTGTGTCCAAGAAGATTTCTGAGCCTATGGTACGTTGACGCAAACCGTGCACATATCTTGCGTCAAGATTAGCATATCGCCGAAAGGACCGAAACATGCTTCCTCTTGAGCCTCGTCAGCTAGTGGTACTATCGGGTACCTAAAACTAGGGGTATCCACAATCAATGATTAAGAAAAACAAAACGCTACTCGCAAACGAGATGAGTCAAAATAGCGGACGAGACACCTCGACTGTGTTCTGACTTGTACGAGGCTCGCTCGACGGAACGCCTCGACTACATTCCGACTCTTACGAGGCACGCTCGACAGGACACCTCGACTACGTTCCGACTCTTACGAGGCACCCTTGATGGGACGCCTTGACCGCGTTCCGACCCGCACAAGGCTCGCTCGACAAGGCATCTTGACTATCGGGAAATCTCCGACTCGCACGACCCCAGGTCAGACCGCTCGACCCACCTTGTTCACCCAACTCTGAGACAAAAGTCAGAGCATTTAATGCAACCACCTACTACTTCCTACCATCATGGCTACAATAGTTACCAATGTTGAAGCAGTACCGGTGTCAAATCTTACTTTTTACTGCCCATCCCGAGATGGGAGGTGAAAACCTGTCACTGTACGCACCATACCGTGCACTATTTTGCCACCGATCACCCTCGAGGGAGGATACGACAAGGACCGTACCCCACGATTCGGGGATTCGGCCTTATCCACCCGTCCTCGACCTGGCCTCGACCCAGCCTCGACCTACCATCCGTCAGCAGGGAGAAAAGGCCGACATGGCACAGGACTTGGGGTCTTTTCACCGTCTCGTCCTCTATGTCACCATGGTGTCCAGGGATGGCCGGCCATTCCCGAGGCACGTCGCTACAATCACCTCCACAGGGATCGACAAAACTTCACTTCAAAGGCACCCCGGTGTCCCTGCCTCCTATACCCTATAAAAGGGCAAGCCAAACACAAGCAAAAAAAGACAGAAGAACAACGAACCACAGACAACGAAAAACCAATCTCTTTTGTACTCTCATTTCCCCTTTGAGACCTGGGCTCAGTTCCCTCTCTCATAGCTTGTAACCCCTACACAAGCACTTAGGTGCAAGGAAATACAATACTCCCCCCTCCCCAATAGATGTAGGGCCTTCTTTTGCCTGAACCAGGATAAATCCCCGTGTATCCTCCTTACATCACCATCCAGATTAGGGACACGCAACACTTGATTCACTCATTGGCTTAGGACCCCCGCGGGACCGAACGCCGATAGTTGGCACGCCAGGTAGGGGACGCTGCGTGCCAACATCATTTTCCCGCCATTTTTTCTGGATGGCTGACCCCGAACGTCCGCTCCCGTTGGCCACGGTGATCTGGTTTGGGAGTTTGGAGTTCATGTTGCTTGGCCACGGCTACGACATGGTCCTCCTCCTGCCCAGGCACCCGACCGACGTGGACCATGAACTCTCCCAACCTTGGGAGCCCTGCACCGGTATCGTCGCTCTTGTCAGGCATGCGTCGCCAGGCGACGGTGAACCTGGCGTAACCACCGTCATTGCCTTGCGGAGGGTGATGGTACTCCCTGATCCGGCACCTCTCAGCCAGACGCCGACACGAATTTCCTCGCTGAGGATCTATGTAGGATGAGCTTGGCTGAGGGTAAGATGCCGATAGGGAGTCCCATCGCTCTATCGCCTGGTGCGGTGCCGCCACCAGCCAGTTCGACTACACCAGCACGAGAACGACACCTTCGTCAGCATTCACGTTTGGACTAGACTCGGTTGCCCAGGCATATGTTTCTTCTATAAGCACAAGCATGAGTGCTTACGAGGAACTCCCAGGACACCATCGACGTTCCACCCTCGACCTTGTCGCATCCACACCAGCTTCCGAGTACCTGGACTCCACGGAGACCCTAGATACGGAGCCTCGTGCGACTGCTTCTCGACATTACAACCCCAGAGACAGACGACCTCACATGCACCCATCGTACTACTATTTTGGCGTTCCAGACTCTGACTCTGCCGATGACACCTATGACCCAACCCACGAGTGCTTCAACATCGATGGAGCTAGCGCGTCGGATTCGGAGGATGAGGCAGCCGTTGAAGGAAGGAACACACCACCCTAGGTCAAGCTCCCTGCCGAGCGAGATGAGGCTCAATTCCTTGTGGATCAAGGAATACAGCTCGAGCAAATCCACGAGTTACAGGATAGGCTCGACGAGGAACGGGAAAACCTATGTCTACAACGAACCCTCGAGCAAGAGCGCGCGGCGCGCGCACATGGCGGAGGAGCTCGAGAGAGAGCTCACGACGTTAATCATCGCATCGTCGAGGATCGGGTGGTCGAGCCCCTGGTTTTCGGTCGAGCCAGCCAGACGTGGTCACAGCCGCCATGCTCCTTCGTAACATGCCCGAGCCATCAAACCTCAAGGCCCGTCAGGCCCGTGATGAAATCTGAGGACTCCTTGAGACCGCTGCCATGCAGCAGGCCAAGAGTTCCACCTCTAGGCGACACGGGCTTGCCTCGGAGCAACCTGCGGAGTCCTCCCGTCAGGAGAGAGAGGCCTCGATTCATCCTGAGCAGGCCCAATGGAATAAGGCGGCCTTTGTCCGTGAACGCATCGTCGACAACCATGAACCTCGAGATGCCCGTGACAACATCGTCGAGCACCGAAGGCGCAAACATGGTGACAGTGCAGCTCGAGGCTACCACGAGCACAGAGGCGGGCACTACGATAGCTCAGAAGATCAAAGCCCTTCACCCGAGCCACCGGGTCATTGGGTCTTTAGCAAAGCCATTCGCGAAATGATACTCTCGGCTCGGTTCCGCCCCCCACGACTCTTACCAAGTATAACAGCGAGACCAAACCTGAACTTTGGCTCGCTGACTTCCGCTTGGCTTGTCAGTTGGGTGGGGCCACCGACGACCGGGTCATCATTCGAGAACTCCCCCTGTTCCTGTCGGACATCACTCAAGCCTGGCTCGAGGACCTTCCACCTCGACAAATCCATGACTTGAATGACCTCATGAGAGTGTTCGAGGGGAACTTCAAGGGAACCTACATGCGCCCCGGCAACTCGTGGGATCTCCGAAGCTACAAGCAGAAGCCGGGAGAATCCCTCCGGGATTACATCTGGTGTTTCTCCAAGCAACGCACCGAGCTCCCCAACATCACCGACTCCGACGTCATCATGGCCTTCCTCTCTGGTACCACCTACAAAGAGTTGGTCCGAGAATTAGGCCGCAACACTCCCATCACTGCCAACAGTTTGATGGATATCATCACCAACTTCGCCGCCGACGAGGAGGCGGTTGGTGCCATCTTTGGTGGCGATCAGGACAAGGGGAAGCACAAGGAGGAGGATCCCGTAGGCTCTAGTCAGAGCTCAAAGAGGAACAACAGGAAGAAGAAGAAGAACCAGCAGGGCAAGCTCGAGGCCCCGGCCGATGAACTTGTTGCTGCTGCTGATCGCAAGAAACCTCAAGGGCCCCCCGGTGGGGGCATTTTCGACAAAATGCTCAAAGAGCCATGCCCTACCACAAAGGGCCCACGAACCACAACCTCGAGGACTGCCACACGCTTCGAAGATATTTTGAAAGCATAGGCGTCAAGAAAGACGACAAGAAGGACGATCCCAAGGGAGACAACAAGGACGAGGGGTTCCCCAAAATCCACGACTGCTTCATGATATACGGAGGACCCTCGATGTGCCTCTTGACACGCCAGCGCAAAGCAGGAACGTCGAGAGGTCTTCTCTATGCAGCCCGCAACCCCCTCTTCCTTGACTGGTCCGAGGTGGCCATCACTTTTGATCATGATGCCACCTAGACTATGTCCCCAATCTTGGGGTCTACCTGCTTGTTGTCGATCCCATTATCGCCAACACACGCCTCACCAAGGTGCTCATGGATGGCGACAGCAGCCTCAACATCATCTATGCCTAGACCCTAGACCTCCTGGAGATCACGAGGACGCGCCTACAACCTAGCGTCGGGGGCTTCCATGGAGTCATACCAGGAAAGCGAGCAGAACCCGTTGGGCGAGTCGACCGCCTGTCTGTTTTGACACTCTTACCAACTTCAAAAAGGAAACTCTCACTTTTGAAGTGGTCAGATTCCGTGGAACATATCATACCATCCTTGGGCGCCCATACTAAGCCCGATTCATGGCGGTCTCCAATTACACCTACCTCAAGCTCAAAATGCCGGGCCCAACGGTGTCATAACTGTCAGTCCCTCATACGAGCACGCCTACGAGTGCGACGTAGAGTGCGTCGAGCACGGAGAGGCCGTCTTGGAGTCGGCGACCTTGGTGGCGGACCTCGACGGTTTGGCCAACGAGATCCCCGACCCCAAGCGCCACGCCGGTAGCTTCAAGCCCGCGGAAGACGTCAAGCTCGTGCCCCTCGACCCCACTAACCCAAAGGGAAAGGCGTTGAGCATCAGCGCCACCCTCAATCCCAAATAGGAAACAGTGCTCATCGACTTTCTCTACGCAAACATTGACATCTTTGCGTGGAGTCCCTCGGATATGCTAGGCAT
Source organism: Saccharum hybrid cultivar R570 (assembly GCA_038087645.1). NCBI lineage: Eukaryota > Viridiplantae > Streptophyta > Magnoliopsida > Poales > Poaceae > Saccharum > Saccharum hybrid cultivar. The sequence continues at coordinate 14,691,445 of JAQSUU010000556.1, forward strand.
ACCTAGGGAAGTCGCCGAGCATGCCTTGGAGATCTGAGCCGGCTCCAAACCGGTGAAGCAACGCTTGCGCCGCTTCGACGAGGAAAAGCGCAAGGTCATCGGCAAGGAGATCCGCAAGCTGTTGGAGGCCGGATTCATCAAGGAGGTTCATCATCCCGAGTGGCTAGCTAATCCTGTATTAGTTAGGAAAAAGAATGGGAAGTGGAGGATGTGTGTAGAATATACTAGTTTAAATAAAGCATGTCCGAAAGTTCCTTTTCCTTTGCCACGCATTGATCAAATCGTTGATTCTACTGCGAGATGTGAAACTCTATCGTTCTTAGATTTATATTCCGGTTACCACCAGATCAAAATGAAGGAGTCCGACCAGCTCGCGACTTCGTTCATCACCCCATTTGGCATGTATTGCTACGTTACTATGCCCTTCGGTCTCCGGAATGCAGGGGCTACGTACCAGCGGTGCATGCAACATGTTTTTGGGGAACACATTGGACCAACCGTCGAGGCTTACGTCGATGATATCATTGTCAAAACCAAAAAGGCCACTGATTTGATAAACGACCTCGATGTTGCGTTCAAGTGCCTCCGGGCAAAGAACATTAAGCTCAACCCCGAGAAATGTGTTTTCGGCGTTCCTCGAGGCATGCTCCTAGGGTTCATCGTTTCCAAACGTGGCATCGAGGCCAACCCAAAAAAAATCACTTCAATAACCAAAATGGGCCCCATCTGAGATCTAAAGGGCGTGCAGAGGGTCACGGGTTGCCTTGCGGCCCTCAGTCTCTTCATTTCGCGCCTCGACGAAAAAGCGCTCCCACTGTATCATCTCTTAAAGAAATTGGAACACTTCTTGTGGACCCTCGAGGCTGAGGAAGCCCTTGCAAGGCTCAAAGCTATGCTCTCCAACTCACCGATCCTCATCCCTCCGACCCTAGGGGAACCCCTCCTACTTTATGTCACCGCATTGACACAAGTAGTCAGTGCAGTCTTGGTTGTCGAGAGGGCAGAGGAAGGACATACCCTGCTCGTCTAGAGACCAGTCTACTTCATTAGCGAGGTGCTCTCGGAAACCAAGGTTCACTACCCGCAGATCCAGAAGCTGCTGTACGCCATCGTCTTAATGCGGCGCAAACTCCGTCACTATTTCGAGGGCCACCTGGTGACTGTGGTCTCTTCTTTCCCTATGGGAGAGATAGCCTAGAACCGGGAAGCCTCGGGTAGGATAGCCAAGTGGGCGGTCGAGCTCATGGGTGAGACCCTCTCTTATGCACCGTGCAAAGCCAACAAATCCCAGGTACTAGCAGATTTCCTTGCGGAGTGGACCGACACTCAACTTCCTCCGGCTCAGCTCCAGACCAAGCTTTGGACCATGTATTTTGACGGGTCGCTGATGAAAATGGGAGCAGGCGTGGGTTTGCTCTTCATCTCACCCCTCGGAGTCCACATGCGCTATATCATCAGGCTTCATTTTCCTGCCTCGAACAACGCCGCCGAATACGAGGCGCTCATCACGGGCTTGCGAATCGCTGTCGAACTAGGGGTCCGACACCTCGATGTTCGAGGTGACTCTCAGCTCATAATCGACCAGGTCATGAAGAGCTCGAGCTGTCGTGATCCCAAGATGGAGGCCTACTATGAGGAGGTACGATGCCTTGAAGACAAGTTTCACAGCCTCGAGCTCAACCACATCGCACGCAGGTATAATGAGGCCACCGATGAACTCGCAAAAATCGCTTCCAGTCGAACTACAATTCCACCGGACATTTTCGCGAAAGATCTCCATCAACCGTCCGTCAACATCAGGGCAGACGGAGGGGTCGACGGGCCATCACTCGACCCTCCACCTAAGGCGAAAGCCCCCTCGACCGGGGCTGAGGCCAAGCAGGTGGAAGGCTTGACCCTACTAGCCAACCCTGAGCCTGATTGGCGTATTCCGTACCTCGACCATCTCACTCGAGGGGACCTCCCCTCAGATAAGATCGAGGCTCAACGGATCACTCGCCGAGGCAAATCCTTTGTGATATTTGGCGACAGTATGGAGCTGTATCACTGCAGCCCTACTGGCGTCCTCCAACGCTGTATCACAAATGAGGAATGCAGAAACCTGCTCGATGATCTACACTCGGGGGTTGTGGTCATCACGCGGCACCTCGAACCCTCGTTGGAAACGCTTTCTGACAAGATTTCTATTGGCCGACCACAGTCTCCGACGCTGTCAAGCTAGTCTGCTCCTACAAAGGCTGCTAGTACTATGCAAGACAAACCCATCTCCCAGCTCACACCCTGCAAACTACCCCCATCACATGGTCGTTCGCTGTTTGGGGGCTCAACTTGGTCAGACCCCTAAAAAGTACAACTAGTGGCTTCACCCACTTGCTCGTCGCCATTGACAAATTTTCCAAGTGGATCGAGGCCCGTCCTATCACTAGCATCAGGTCTGAGCAAGCTGTGCTATTTTTTACCGACATCGTCCACCGCTTTAGGGTTCCTAACTACATCATCACGGACAACGTCACCCAATTCATTGGTAAAAAGTTTCTAGATTTCTACGACAACCACGACATCAGTGTGCTCTGGTCGGTCGTAGCTCATCCAAAAACAAATGGCCAAGTAGAACATGCCAACGGCATGGTCCTACAAGGCCTGAAACCAAGAATTTTTGACAAGCTAAACAAACACGGCAAAAAATGGGCCGCCGAGCTTCCCTCGGTCCTGTGGAGCCTAAGAACAACGCCGAGTTGAGCCACGGGGTTCACTCCATTCTTCTTGGTCTATAGATCCGAGGCTATGCTCCCAACTGATGTAGAATACGGATCCCCGAGGTTGAAGGCCTACAACGAGAAAAACAACAACGCCACAAGAGAGGACGCCCTCGACCAGCTCGAGGAAGCCCACGATGTGGCTCTGTTACACTCTGCCAGGTATCAGCAGAGTCTCCGACGCTACCATGATAGACACGTCCGTAGGCGGGACCTCAATGTTGGTGACTTGGTGCTACAACGAAGCCAGAACAACAAGGGACGGCACAAGCTTACACCACCATGGGAAGGGCCATACATCGTCGCAGAAGTATTGAAGCCCGGCACCTACAAACTATTGAACGAGAAAGGCAAAATCTTCACCAACGCATGGAACATTGAACAGCTACGTCGCTTTTTTTTTCTTAAAGCATCGAGGCTCTGTAAATTGTTTCACAATCCCATGATAGAATAAAGAATACATCGGTGTTCAAAGCATTCTTTCATAAAAAACTAGGTAGGATTGACCCTATTTCCTCATAGTTGACCCTCCCTCGGGGGCTGCAAGGGGGGACCCCCCTGTGTCCCCAAAAAACTCACATTTTTTCAAAAACAAGAGAACTTTTACATAAGTCGACGAGGCCGCAAACACACCCTAAGGCTCGAGGGCTACCGAGCCACGAGATCACCTACGCCTCCAGGCTACGGTACCTCCACTCGCTCCCTCACGCCAAGGGGTGCAACCGCACGCTGCGAAAATCATGCAAGAATAGGATTCAAGCAAGAAAGGGAACAAAAGACTCAAACGAAAATGGACATTTAGTATGAACTTACATCTAAATGTTTTAAGGCCCCTGAGACCATCATGATCAAAGTTACGAATACTAACTTATTACATGGGCCTTCATGCCCAGGTTTGGCTCACAGGCCCTCATCATCAGCAAGCAGAACAACCTCGACCTCGAAAAGCTTGGCAAGACGACTCCTAGGCTCCTCAGCGGCCTCGATCAGGCCCAGGCAGGCGACTTCGTTCTCCTCGTCTATCCGATCTGGATCCGTGATGAAGCCATCAGTGATGAGGTCCATGTCGTACATGAACCCAGACCGAGCAACTGCCAGAGCCCTCTTCACGCTGTGATGAAGCCTGCCTCGTATCCTCTCACGGACGAGGCAGCCCAACGCCACCATCCGACGGACGAAGGAGTTCCCCGAGGCGTCCTCCTCGGTATCAGCATCAGGCTCGACCCCTAGGCCGTCACATACTGAGGTGATAGCACCCTAGAGCAACTGAGTCTGCCCAGCCTCGGCCTCGAAGAGGTTCTAGAATAGGTGGCCGTCACCTGAGCCGTTTGCTGCTGCTTCTCTAACTCCGAAACATAAGCATCGAGTTAGCAAAAGCCTAGGACCTCAACGCCAAGGCCAAAGCATAACAAGTTTACCCTTAGAGTGGGTCTGCCAACCCATGACCTCGTCACGCAGCTCCCCACACATCTTCTAAGATGCTTGAAGAGCCTCATCCCTGTCATGGACCGTCGCCCTCAGCACCTCAATTTCTCGGCCAGCGCCCGAGAGAGCCTCGTCCCTCTCTCGGACCGTCCCCTTCAATGTCACAACCTCGTCTTCCAAGGTTCTGACGCGGGCGGACGCTATCCTGACCAGGATGTTGAGGGCATCGCGCTGACCACCGACTAAGGTGATGTCCTCCTCGAGCTCCTTCACACGCGCCAGCAGCGGCGCGAGGTCCTCGCGGGCTTTGGCAGCCTCTTCCCGAGCCCTTGTCGTGTCTTCATGTGCCTTGGCCTCATCCTCCTGGGCCTGCGTCGCCTCCTCCCTAACCGCCGCGTGAGCGACGCAAAGCTCGGCCGTCTCGGCGCTCTTCTAGGTAGCCGCTTGTTGGCTTCCTCGACCAAGGCCCATTGACGGACAAGCGCCGCCCACACGCCACTCTCATGACGAATGAAGAGTGACTTGCGGTGGGAACGCTCCTTGAGCTCCCGACCATAGTTAAAACCTAACAATCACAACCAAGGAAAAGGGAGGGATAAAGCACAAGAAAAGACTAACGAACCTGGCTTACCTCAAAGGCCTCAGACATACTCTGCACCAGGGTGTCCGAGACCATGCGTAGGGACTACAACGAGTGCTTTCGGAGTCCCTCGAGGTACTCCCAGTGCTACACCCCATCCTTGTTGTCGAGCGCAAAGAAGGGCTCGGCGCTAGGATTGGACCTGTCCCTAAATTCAAGGGTCCACCAGCCCCAGCGCGGAAGCTCCTCCTCCGCCTACACAAGCGCTAGCCCAGCGAAGTCAGGCCACCTAGCCGATGCCTCAGCCTAGTCACCCCCTAACGCTGCAGAGGTACCAGCCCGATTTGAGGCCTCTACCGTCTCGATGTCCGCCTCCTGTTTTCCTTTGTCAGCAAGGGAATCATCGATGGTGAGGTCGATCAGGTCTGGGGTCAACCCTTGCGGCGGGGCTGGCGCCTCGACTACTAGCACCACCGCCTATACGATAGGCGGTGGCACGACCGCCCCCCATTCCACCTCGACCGCTGGCTCCGTCGGTAGGTCTTGTTGCGGTTGCGGCTCCTTCGGCTGCGCCGCCTCTGGCCCCGCCTCTGGCAGGGCCTCCACTACCTCCTTCAACTTTTCAGCATTCGCCCGCCCCGCGTCATGGACGAATGTGTCGGCTTCAACGACCTCGACGGTCGCCTGAGTCATCGCGGTTGACCCAGGCTCAGACCCACCAGTGCCGGGCACCTTGAGCCTGGCATCGCTTGGGACCACCTCGGCCGACCCTGACCCCCGCACGGTGAGATCAGAGCCGGTGACCTCCTGGGCGCTCGCCCCCATCTGGGCGGCCGCCTCCTGCAGCCTGAGCCGCTCCGCCACAGCCTGGTACTTGGCGAGCCAGGCGGCATCATCGGCCGCCGTCCGCATCATTACGGCGGCGCCCAACCTGAGCGCCTTCACGGGAGTTGGACCCACGAGCTCCGCCTTACGCTTATGCCAGAGCGACAAACAAGCACGTTAGAACAAAAAATGGGATCACCAATCACGAAAAACAGGGCAAAAAACTTACCCGGATAGGGGAACCATGGGCCTAGACCCCGGCAGGCCAGAGCCACCCGGCGGCGCCTATGACGGCCCTACCGTCGAGCCTCCTGCTGGCCGGATGCTCCTCAGAGCCCTAGCTAACAGGGCGTCCAAGGTCCTTTGCGCTGCCGAGGCTAGCTGGCCTCGGGTCCTCACGCCCGTCGATGGTGCCACGGCTTCTGATGCCGACGCAGCTGCCTCAACCGCCGTCTGAGCCCGAGGCGCATGGGCTCGCGGGGGCGGTGCCACGGACCCCTCCTATGGGGCCCCAGACGAGGTGGCTCCTCTCACTGAAGGCCCCGCTCTGGCCCTTCTCTCCCCTGGCTCTCCCTCCCCCTCAATGGGTGTTGGGGCTTCCCTCGACGCCTAGGAGGTCGACCCCCCCAATGGGCTCTAGCAGGGGCCGCACGTTGGGGAGGTGCGCCAGAGAAGTCGCGGTGTCATACCACGACCAGACGTTGTCGTTGCCACTGTCATCGTCCTCCCCCGAGACCATCTCAGAGGGAGACTCCTCGAGCGGGAGCCCGTCGAGGCTCTGTTGGCGACGGCGCTTCTTCAACGTCTCCTGCTCGAGGGCCTTGAGGACTTGACGCTTCTTGGCAGCATCTTTCTCATCCTTCTTCTGGGCCGCCAAGAGGTGTCGAGCCTCCTGAGCGACCCGATCTTTCAGAACCAGCGGCCGCGTTTCCTTGACCGCCGATAGATCCTATACACGGACCTCGACCGAGTTAGTGGAAGGAATCCGAAAGCAAAAGAACTTAAGATCATCAAAAACAACACTTACCAGGGACTCGAATCCCTGGGTGAGGCGCATCGGGACCCTGTCGATGTCCTCCTATCGGAAGCTCCCAACCATCCACCGCGCACGTCGGGCGACCTCATCAAGGGAGAGGGTGGGACATCCTGCTCCCCTCCAACGACGCCTCTGGCGTCATCTCGTCGAGACGGAGCCGGCGCTACGTCAGCGACAGCACCCTCCGGTGGTGGAACGCTGCGGTGTAAGGTCCTAGATGGCTAGAGGGGGGGTGAATAGCCTATAAAAAATTCTACAAGCACCACTAAGCAAACTTGTTAGAATAACAAACGGCGTAAAGCGAGTTTTGCTTAGCCAAAGGTTATAATGCAAGCCTCATATCCACAAGTCTAGTAGATTATGATCTCTAGTTCACACAAGTGCTAAGTCACTAACTTACACTAGTGAGCAAGCTAACAACTACTAGAAAAGGCTACCACTAGAGCTACACAAGATAATCTAGTAAAAGTAAATGCGAGAGAGAGGATTGTGAATCTTATACCGACGGTGGAGTGAAGATGTTGCCAATCACCAAGATGATATACAATCAATTAATATTGACAACAACACAATATGTAGACCAATCACCGGGAGACAAGAGACACAATATTTTTGTTCACCCGGTGTTCACTTGTGCACCGACAAGCTACGTCACCGGTTGTGTCGACCAACACTTAGATGGTTCCTCGGTGTGACCCTCAAGTCACTTGCCCCTCAAGGCACGCCCCGTAAGGCACCGCAAGACACCACTCTCAAGTGAGGTAACTCAATGACACGCGCAATCCAATAGAGTTGCTTTTGGCGTCCCGCCGAGGAAAGCACAAGAACCTCTTACAAACAACCGGAGGTGGCCAAGAACAATCACCTTCTCTTGCCAACGCCTCCAACAATCTCCAAGCCGGCTAGGAGCGGTACTCTCCAAGAGTAACAAGAAATCCACCGGCTAAACCACCCACAAGTGCCACTAGATGCCCTCAAGCTATGCAATGCACTTTGGGATCACTCAATCTCACTTTTGATTTGCAATCAAGCAAGAGAGATGAGTGGGAGGAGTAGCTCTAGCTCAAAGGATGCACAAGAGTGTTAGAAATGCCAAGTTGCCTCCCCAAGGGCCGGCCAACGAGTATTTATAAGCACCCCAAACAAATAGAGCCGTTGCCACTCCACTGACCGTTTTTTTCGGGACGACCGGACGCGCCGGTCGAAACTGACCGGACGCGCTCAACCGCGTCCGGTCGCCCTGCGACGTCCACGTGTCCCTCAAATTTCAAATACGACCGTTAGATCCTCCAACGGTCACTGCGCGCCAACGGTCAAACGCTATGACCGGACGCGCTGCTCAACCGACCGGACGCGCCGGTCGCACAGTACCGTGCCCGCGAAACAACGACCGGACGCGCTCCTCGCAGCGACCGGACGCGCCGATCCGCACAGCACCCGCGCCCGCGAAACAACGACCGGACGCGACAGTGCCAGCGTCCGGTCGGAGTCCAGTAAGCTCCTTCGACGACCGGACGCGTCCGATCGCGTGTGACCGGACGCGCCCCGTGTCCGATCGCGTGTGACCGGACGCGCCCCGCGTCCGATCGTCCTTGCGATCCGCAGTTCCTTCTGGGCACTTGACCGGACGCGCCGGTCCCGCGAGTGACCGGACGCGCCGGTTGCAAACCCTAGCCCGCGCGCCCGATACCGCGCTGTACTGACCGGACGCGTCCGGTCACACCGTGACCGCGTCCGGTGCAGCGTCCGGTCACCTTAGTGACCCCGTTCGCCTCCGTTTCTTTTCCAACTTCCGGCGTAGTGTAAAATAGGCATTTCATTTCCCCGAAATCGCCTGAATCCCGCGCTCGCACGCTCGGCGGGAGGGAGAGAGGAACCCAAACCCCTCTCTACCCGCAAACCACAGCACGACCAACGCCACCTTTGCAAATGTGCCAACACCATCAAGTGTACATCTCCATGTGCTTGTGTGTTAGCTTTTTCTCAATCATTTTCAAAGGTTTTCCAATTAGCTCACTAGGCCCTACATGCAATGCACTTCATGAATTCACCTAGTGGCACCTGTGCATCGAATAACCGATAAGACTTCCCCTCTTAATAGTTCGGCTATCGATCCTAAACCACTCACACCCTCTATGGTGTCTTGAGTGTAAAACAAAATGGCCCTATGGTTATACCTTTGCCTTGAGCCCATTTTGTTTCTCCAAATGATATGATCCACTTCATATCATCACATGACCGTCTCGATCTATCGACCTTGACTTCACTTGCTCTTCACCGTTGCATCGGTCCGTCGGCGCTAAGTCTTGCTCAAGCTTCACCATCGCATGGTCCTTCGCTTCGAAGCCTCGACTTGCCCTTCACCTTCACAACCGGTCCATCGAGCCAAGCCTCATCTTGGTCTTCATCATCTTGGTCACATGAGTCAATGTCATGTCTCATATGCAATGACCACCTTTATCTAAATCATCCACTTAGATACAAAGGTTAGTCCTAGGTTTTATCAATTAGCCAAAACCAAACTAGGGACTTTCAATCTCCCCCTTTTTGGTAATTGATGACAACCCTCACAAAGATGATTTTGATAATAAAAATTTTGAACTTGTCATACTTGTCCAATCATTTTGCTCATAAGTAAAGTTTGGACAATTATCACAAGCTCGGTTTTGGTAGCATTAGCTCCCCCTACATATGTGCATAGAGTTTGGATTGAAAGCTTTGCACATATGCATGGATAGAAATGTTGGGAGAGTAATTCTACCAAAATGATGCTATGGTGTAAGAAATGGACCTTTGAAGCGTGATACCAATCGGAGTTGCCTTTTACACCATCCTTAGCATCATGAAGTAACTAGACATCCATCAAAACTCAAGAACCCCGTGAGATCAACATTATATGTAAAGGTTCTTGGACCACTTGTAAAGCTAACCACTTGTAAAGCTTTTGGCAAGTCTAGATACCACATGTAAACTATTCCTATGCATGCTAGTAGATCATTTCATCATCCAATTTCTATACTAGCATTGCACCACACAAGCATGTATATTGAATTTAAATACATGCACAATGAGCAAGTCATATGAGAATGCACAAACAAATGCAACAACTTTGTTTATGAGCTTGCTCCCCCTACTTGTGTGCATCAACAAATTTTATTTACCCCTTTATCAAGTTGAATCATCTTTTTCTCTCATAAATTTTATTTACCCCTTTATCAAGTTGAATCATCTTTTTCTCTCCCCCTTTGTCAATAACTTACCCAAAAAGAAAGGGGATCAAATTGTGGAGAGAAGGAAAAGTGTTTGATGGAGTAGATTGAAATTAATTCGATACCACATGTAAGGTTAAAAAATTTATCAAATTTGGTTTAACCTAGAATACTTGCCAAAGATATTTAATTCAATTTGAACCAAAGACAAGCTTCTTCACTCCTCAAAATAAGGGTTATCTTGCCTATGTTGAATTAAACACTTATAGCAAATCTTCTAGATTCAACACTAGGTTTACAAGCTCACAACACATGTCATATGCCACCACTAGATCAAAATAAGCATAGAAGCAATAGTGGTAACATATATCCATCAAATTCATTTGATTTATCATGAATGCTTATGCGTACCACTTATTATGTCTACATGCTCTATCAAGTCCTTAGCATAGGATGAAAGACATGTCAATCAATTTTACCTTGCAATGTCGAAGGAGAGGCATGTCAATAAGTGGGTGGGGTGCATTCAACTCATGTTTGAGAAATCAAGAATGTTCAATTCATTCCTTAGCTTGCAAAACCTCTTTTCATCAAGTGGCTTAGTGAGAATATCGGCAAGTTGATCATTGGTGCCAACACTTTCAATGGCAATATCTCCCTTTTGTTGATGATCTCTAATGAAATGATGTCTTATGTCAATATGCTTTGTTCTTCCATGTTGAACCGGGTTTTGTATCATCTTGATTGCACTCTCATTATCACATAGCAACGGCACATTCTTGAAGTTGAGGCCATAATCCTTCAAAGTTGATTTCATCCATAGCAATTGTGCACAACAACTCCCCGCACTCACATATTCGGCTTCGGCGGTAGAGATTGCCACACTATTTTGTTTCTTTGAGGACCATGACACAAGTGATCTTCCAAGTAATTGACATGTGCCACTTGTGCTCTTTCTATTGATCTTGCAACCCCCATAGTCGGAGTCCGAATATCCAATCAATTCAAACTTTGACCCCTTGGGATACCATAGTCCAACATCTCTTGTTTGCTTCAAGTACCTCAATATTCTCTTTGCGGCCGTGAGATGACTTTCTCTAGGTGAGACTTGATATCTAGCACACATACAAACACTAAACATGACATCCAGCCTTGATGCGGTGACATAGAGTAGACTTCCAATCAAGGACCGATATTCCTTTTGATTCACCATTTTGCCATCAAGATCACTATCCAAATTTCCATTTGTACCCATTGGAGTTGAAATTGGCTTTGCATCTTGCATTCCAAACTTCTTCAACATGTCCCTTATGTATTTCCCTTGACTTACAAATGTCTCATTCTTTAATTGCTTGACTTGGAGACCAAGGAAGTAGCTAAGTTCACCAATCATAGACATTTCAAACTCTTTGGCCATCATAGCACCAAAATCTTCACAATAAGCTTGATCGGTTGATCCAAAGATAATGTCATCAACATATATTTGCACTATGAATAGATCATTTCCAATCTTCTTGGTGAATAGAGTAGTATCAACCTTGCCCATTTTGAATCCCTTAGAGAGAAGAAAATCTCTTAGCCTCTCATACCATGCTCTAGGTGCTTGCTTTAAGCCATATAAAGCCTTCTTCAACTTGTAGACATGGTTGGGTTTCTTGTCATCTTCAAATCCGGGCAGTTGCTCGACAAATACTAACTCATTGATGATCCCATTGAGAAATGCACTTTTGACATCCATTTGATATAGTTTGATGTTGTGTGCACAAGCATAAGCCAATAGAATCCTTATTGCCTCCAATCTTGCCACGGGAGCATATGTCTCATCATAGTCAAGACCTTCAACTTGAGTGTAACCTTGAGCAACTAGTCTTGCTTTGTTTCTCACTACAATGCCATCTTGATCTTGCTTGTTTTTGAACACCCATTTGGTTCCAATCATATTATAGTCATTTGGCCTTTCTACCAATTCCCACACATCATTTCTTGTGAAATTGTTTAGTTCTTCTTGCATAGCCATAATCCAATCGGCATCCCTCAAAGCTTCTTCTATTTTCTTTGGTTCTATGGTTGACACAAATGATGCATGCTCACAAAACATAGTCAATCTTAATCTTGTTTGCACACCACTTCTAATATCACCAATAATACTATTAATGGGGTGATCTCTTGAAACATGTTGTGGTTGGAGTACTTGCACTTGATTGCTTGAGCTTGGTTGATCACTTGATGTATCTCGATGAGAAGAACTAGCACCATAACTTTGCACTTGAGAGTCACTAACTAGCTTGTTTGGTGAATTGAGCACTTGATCTTTATCATCATCTTGAATATCAATTACTTGCTTTGCTCTAATGTCCCCAATGTCCATGTTCTTTATTGCTTCCATCAATTGAGTTCCACCAACATCATCTAGATTCTCTTCTTCATCTTGTGACCCATTGGTTTCATCAAATTGCACATCATGGACTTCTTCTAGAATGCCACTTGAGTTGTTCCAAACTCTATAAGCTTTGCTTGTAGTTGAATAACCAAGTAGGAACCCCTCATCACATCTCTTGTCAAACTTCCCCAATCTAGTGCCCTTCTTCAAGATATAGCATTTGCAACCAAACACCCTAAAGTAAGAAATATTGGGCTTTCTTCCATGAACCATATGGGGTCTTCTCTAGCAATGGATGACAATATAGTCTATTGATGTAGTAGCAATCGGTATTGATTGCTTCATCCCAAAATGATTGACTCACATTGTACTCATGAAGCATTGATCTAGCCATATCAAGCAATGTTCTATTCTTTCTCTCAACTAGGCCATTTGATTGTGGAGTGTACTTGGCCGAGAATTGATGTCCAATACCATAATGATCACAAAGTTCTTCAATTCTTGTATTCTTGAACTCACTTCCATTGTCACTTCTCACTTTCTTGATTCTAATCTCAAACTCATTGTGAACTCTAGTGAGAAATGTCTTGAAGGTGTCAAACACTTCACTTTTGTCACTAAGAAAGAATACCCATGTGAATCTTGTGAAGTCATCCACTATGACAAAGCCATACTTGTTACCGCCTATGCTTGTATATGTTGTTGGTCCAAATAGATCCATGTGCATCAACTCAAATGCTTTGCATGTGCTCATTGTACTCTTCTTTGGATGTGAGCTTCCAACTTGCTTCCCGGCTTGACATGCACTACAAAGCTTATTCTTCTCAAATTCAACATCTTTCAAACCATTGACAAGATTGTGAGTTGTAAGCTTCTTCAATTGTTTCATGCCAACATGACCAAGCCTTCTATGCCAAAGCCAACCCATGCTTAATTTGGAGACTAAGCAAGTTGTCAAAGAAGTTTCTCTAGCATTGAAGTCAACTAGGTAGAGATTCTCATATCTAAAGCCCTTGAATGCCACATTTGAACCATCCACACTAATAACATCCACATCATCAACCCCAAAGATGCATTTGTAGCCTAGATCACATATTTGTGCCACGGATAGAAGATTGAAATCCAAGCTTTCAACTAGCAACACATTAGAGATACTCATATCATTTGATATTGCAATCTTGCCCAAGCCAATAACCTTGCCTTTCTTGTTATTGCCAAATGTGATAGAATCAACACCACTATCATTGTCATTGATTGAGTCAAACATTCTTGATGTACCGGTCATGTGTTGAGTGCACCCACTATCAATAATCCAATGCCTTCCTCCGGCTTTGTAATTGACCTACAAGCAAATCAATGAAGCTTAGGTACCCATTTTTGCTTGGGTCCTTGTAGGTTAGTAACTAAGCTCTTTGGTACCCAAATAGCCTTCTTCTTTGGGCCCATAATTGGTGTACCAACAAACTTAGCTTGCACACCCTTCACACCCTTGGTAAGCACATAGCAAGAATCAAAAGGTATAGCATTAACAAGGTTCTTGCTTTGGTTCTTTTTTATTTCAATTATGCTCTAGGTGCCCAACTTGCTTGCATCTATTGCAAAACCGACCATTGCCCTTCACAAAGCTAGGCTTTGGAGTTGCAAAGGCCGACTTGCCTTTCTTGGGGGTGTAGCCCAATCCCTCTTTGTTAAGAGAGAACCTTTGGCTACCCAAGCACTTAAGCAAGCGGGCCTCACCACCATAGGCCTTGCCTAGGGCGTGAGTGAGCTCATCCACCTCTCTCTTGAGAGTCTCATTCTCAACCATTAGTGAGGCATCACAAGTGAAACCATCACTAGTAGTAGAGGTAGAGTTGGTGGTGGTGGATGAAGAGCTACAAGAAGGGTTAGCATTTGACATGATGATAGGTTCATTAAAGGATTCATCAATTATATCACATGTAACACCTATATCACATGATACAACAACCTCCTTCTTTTCTTGTTGCTCAAGTAGCAATGAGTGAGCCTTTTCAAGCTTGAAATGAGCCTTACCAAGATCCTCATGGTCTTCCACTAGACTCTCATGAGTGGTCTTAAGCTCACTAAGAACTTTCTCAAGTATTGCTACTTTCATTGAAAGCTTCTTACACTCCTTGTTCTTGGCAATAGCTATGTCTCTAGTTTGTTGCATCAAGTCATATAGCTGTTCTTTAGTTGGTTCATCATCATCATTTTCATTATCATTATCACTATCATGAGCATATTCCATTTCACTTTCATCATCACTCTCATCATATAATACCTTAGCTTCTTTAGCCATGAAGCATGAAGAGGATGAATCAAATAGTGATGGCTTCTTGTTGATAGCAATGGAAGCAAAAGCCTTGTTGGATGATTCTTCTTCTTCTTCCTCATCATCACTTTCCCAAGTGATCACATAGGCACCATTTTTGCCTTTCTTGAATGTCATCTTGGCCTCTCTCTTCTTCTTGTCATAGGGACATTCGGCTTGAAGGTGTTCGGTGCTATCACAATTGAAGCACTTCCTTTGTTGCTCATTGCTCTTGAAATTGTCATTTCTCTTTTTGAAGCCTCTTCTTTTGATAAACATTTTGCCAATGTTTTTGACAACTAGAGCAAGTGCCTCATCATCAACTTCCAATTTTTCATCTTCTTCGTTGTCATCTTCTTCTTGAATTGAAGCTTTGCCCTTTGAGGAGGTGGCCTTGAATGCCACGGTCTTCTTCTTCTTTTCATCCTCCTTCTCATCAACATCTTGATCATACTTGTCAAAGGTCAATACCTCTCCAAGCAAATCATTGGGCTTCATTGTTTCAAGCCCATCTCTTTGTAGCATCATGACCAACATCTTGAATCTTTTAGGTAAGCTCAACAAGAACTTGTGGCAAAAATCTTGGTCTTGAGTCTTGTGCCCTAAGCTCTTGAGATCATTCACAATGACTTGCAATCTATGAAACATCTCTAAGATTGCTTCTTCTTCTTTCATCTTGAAGTTCTCAAACTCACTCTTGAGCCCATATAGCTTGGCGCTCTTTACAACCTTAGTGCCCTCATATGTTTCACTTAACCTTGTCCACACTTCATTTGCCAATTCCAAATCCTTGATGCCCTCAAATACTTTTGTGTCAATATTATTGTAAAGTGTATTAAGAGCCATTCTATTGCATATTCTATTTGCTCTATCTTCATCGGTGAGATGATCGGGATCAATGATAGCAAAATCATTCTCGGTCACTTGCAATACTCTCTCATGAATAGAACCAAGGTACATTGTCATTTTTCTCTTCCAATGAGCAAAAGAACTAACACCATCAAAGAACGGTGGCTTGCCCCCAACATGATTGAACACAATTTGAGCCATTTTTCACACCGAAGGATGTTAAGCCTTGATTAAAACGGTGACCACGGCTCCGATACCACTTGTAAGGTCCTAGATGGCTAGAGGGGGGGTGAATAGCCTATAAAAAATTCTACAAGCACCACTAAGCAAACTTGTTAGAATAACAAACGGCGTAAAGCGAGTTTTGCTTAGCCAAAGGTTGTAATGCAAGCCTCCTATCCACAAGTCTAGTAGATTATGATCTCTAGTTCACACAAGTGCTAAGTCACTAACTTACACTAGTGAGCAAGCTAACAACTACTAGAAAAGGCTACCACTAGAGCTACACAAGATAATCTAGTAAAAGTAAATGCGAGAGAGAGGATTGTGAATCTTATACCGACGGTGGAGTGAAGATGTTGTCAATCACCAAGATGATATACAATCAATTAATATTGACAACAACACAATATGTAGACCAATCACCGGGAGACAAGAGACACAATATTTTTGTTCACCCGGTGTTCACTTGTGCACCGACAAGCTACATCACCGGTTGTGTCGACCAACACTTAGATGGTTCCTCGGTGTGACCCTCAAGTCACTTGCCCCTCAAGGCACGCCCCGCAAGGCACCGCAAGACAACACTCTCAAGTGAGGTAACTCAATGACACGCGCAATCCAATAGAGTTGCTTTTGGCGTCCCGCCGAGGAAAGCACAAGAACCTCTTACAAACAACCGGAGGTGGCCAAGAACAATCACCTTCTCTTGCCAACGCCTCCAACAATCTCCAAGCCGGCTAGGAGCGGTACTCTCCAAGAGTAACAAGAAATCCACCGGCTAAACCACCCACAAGTGTCACTAGATGCCCTCAAGCTATGCAATGCACTTTGGGATCACTCAATCTCACTTTTGATTTGCAATCAAGCAAGAGAGATGAGTGGGAGGAGTAGCTCTAGCTCAAAGGATGCACAAGAGTGTTAGAAATGCCAAGTTGCCTCCCCAAGGGCCGGCCAACGAGTATTTATAAGCACCCCAAACAAATAGAGCCGTTGCCACTCCACTGACCGTTTTTTTTGGGACGACCGGACGCGCCGGTCGAAACTGACCGGACGCGCTCAACCGCGTCCGGTCGCCCTGCGACGTCCACATGTCCCTCAAATTTCAAATACGACCGTTAGATCCTCCAACGGTCACTGCGCGCCAACGGTCAAACGCTATGACCGGACGCGCTGCTCAACCGACCGGACGCGCCGGTCGCACAGTACCGCGCCCGTGAAACAATGACCGGACGCGCTCCTCGCAACGACCGGACACGCCGATCTGCACAGCACCCGCGCCCGCGAAACAACGACCGGACGCGCTCCTCGCAACGACCGGACGCGATAGTGCCAGCGTCCGGTCGGAGTCCAGTAAGCTCCTTCGACGACCGGACGCGTCCGATCGCGTGTGACCGGACGCGCCCCGCGTCCGATCGTCCTTGCGATCCGCAGTTCCTTCTGGGCACTTGACCGGACGCGCCGGTCCCGCGAGTGACCGGACGCGCCGGTTGCAAACCCTAGCCCGCGCGCCCGATACCGCGCTGTACTGACCGGACGCGTCCGGTCACACCGTGAGCGTGTCCGGTGCAGCGTCCGGTCACCTTAGTGACCCCGTTCGCCTCCGTTTCTTTTCCAACTTCCGGCGTAGTGTAAAATAGGCATTTCATTTCCCCGAAATCGCCTGAATCCCGCGCTCGCACGCTTGGCGGGAGGGAGAGAGGAACCCAAACCCCTCTCTACCCGCAAACCACAGCACGACCAACGCCACCTTTGCAAATGTGCCAACACCATCAAGTGTACATCTCCATGTGCTTGTGTGTTAGCTTTTTCTCAATCATTTTCAAAGGTTTTCCAATTAGCTCACTAGGCCCTACATGCAATGCACTTCATGAATTCACCTAGTGGCACCTGTGCATCGAATAACCGATAAGACTTCCCCTCTTAATAGTTCGGCTATCGATCCTAAATCACTGACACCCTCTATGGTGTCTTGAGTGTAAAACAAAATGACCCTATGGTTATACCTTTGCCTTGAGCCCATTTTATTTCTCCAAATGATATGATCCACTTCATATCATCACATGACCGTCTCGATCTATCGACCTTGACTTCACTTGCTCTTCACCGTTGCATCGGTCCGTCGGCGCTAAGTCTTGCTCAAGCTTCACCATCGCATGGTCCTTCGCTTCGAAGCCTCGACTTGCCCATCACCTTCACAACCGGTCTATCGAGCCAAGCCTCATCTTGGTCTTCATCATCTTGGTCACATGAGTCAATGTCATGTCTCATATGCAATGACCACCTTTATCTAAATCATCCACTTAGATACAAAGGTTAGTCCTAGGTTTTATCAATTAGCCAAAACCAAACTAGGGACTTTCATGCGGCCACCATCCCCGCCGTCAGCCCGTGCTGACGAAGCCTCCTCAGCGCGTCGAGGAGCGGCTCCAGCTTTGGCTTGTCATCTTCAACAACGCAGTACGTCCAGTTCTCCTCTCGCTCCATCAGCACCCGGTCAGAGTACTTCGGTAGCTGGTCACCATCATTGTGGAGGTAAAACCAGCCGTCGTGCCAGCCGTTGTTCGAAGAGATCAACTACGCCGGGATGTATTGGTCGCCTCGACCAGACCGGACTTGGAGGGTGCAGCTCCCGCATGCACTACGCGCCACACCCCTCGCTCGCCCGCCTTCTTGGCAAAGTGCTCCACCCTGAAGAGGTGGAGCACTATGGCTCCTGTAACAGAACCGACCAAATTATAAGAGCACAAGTACAAAAACAAGCACCGAAGCGCTCAAATTTTCGAACTTGAGCCCATATAATCCCGATAGTCAATCGAAACCACGAAGGATTTCAAACCAACTTGCTTACAACCAGGATCGCATCATTCAACATACAACATCATACGTTACATTTCACAAGTAGTTCTGAAATAAGTTTACACACACGGAGTCGCAATTATTACAAACCCAATTTATAAAGTAGCGGAAGCATAACACACACCAGTTGTTAACTACTGCCAGTCTTGAAGGTCAACAACCCGCAAAAGCATGAGGAAAGTACATAAAAGATGATCACGCCCAAGTGATCTAGTCTTCTTCACCCGCAGGGTGGAGACAAGTTTTGCAGAAGCCTTGATAGAGCATATCATCTGCAACAGGAGGGAATAAACCCTGAGTACTGGAATGTACTCAGCTAGACTTACCCGTCGAAAACCAGAAATAAGATGACACCAAGGATTATGCAAGGCTTACACAAGAGGCTAGCTGACATAACATTTTGCATAAAGGCATAAGTAATTTAAACTCTTATAGCCTGTACTAGCAGTTATTTTTAGCATTTACCTGTCGTCTATCTTAGCACCTGTACTAAACATGCACTTGATTATAATCAAACAATTATCATCATTATATCCAGAGCAGGTATGAATTGTGGCAACATTGTATCATTCCCTTAACCACCGGTTCATTTAATGAGATCTACGTTGCCGCTGCTCAAGTCAAGTGCTCACTAACCGGGAGCGACGGCGATTCGAATCGAATTCCTATCCAGCTGGAGGGGTATTTCTAACACTCACCGCGCAGGCCCCTGCCAGGGTCGCACAAGCCACCTTTTCATATGATTCAGGAATCGCGGGTCCGAATGATGTCGCGACCCCAAGGGCGACACTCTGCCAGGTGATAGGGACTCTAACCCCCCTTGGTCTCACGCCAATGTCCCCAAGCACATCCTTTCTCTCCTCCAAGAAGCAACCTACCATTCGATTCCCGGCCTGAACCATATTACTCGGCTTCGCGGTCGGAACGGCTTATCCGGCCAACTAAGTGTTAGACTGCGTTCAACATGACTCAAGGACGTACAGCGAATCGTCCTCGGGCTCCTGCTGCTCCTGGTCCTGGACTTCCTCCGGAATCACAGGCTCGAACTCGAGGAGAGTTACCCCCTCCGGTACACCTATTGCATGAATGCACAATAAATACCATGGATGCATAAATGGGTGCTACATGCTCGGAATGAAATGCATTTCAGAAATAAAATACTCCATTCAAGTTATTTTATTAGTACGTGCAAATCTCTTCTCCGGTGGAGAAGTACTTACCTAAGCTACTCAACCTAAGATACAGTTGTTCCTCTTCGGTTAAGGCCCTAACACCTAACAATACAAGAGTAATATTACTTAGGTTACCACAGTAAAACATTCTGGACAGCAGCTCAAGGATTCTAACATAACTGGAGAATCCCAATTCCAAAAGATATGATCTAAGACAATCTGGAAAGCTTAAGAAATGCACTACAAAATGTTTTCAGACCACAGCACTTAATTCCAAAGTTTACCTAGTCGAAATTCCAAAGTCCCAGAATCTGTTCTCTCTAAACAGAGAGCAGTAAATTCTGGACTGGCACTTTAAACAGTAATAACTCCCAAACTACTAAGTCAAATGCTCCCAAATTTTGACACAAGCTCAATTACAAATTTTACTACAACTTTGGTATTTACAAGTTTTCCAGCAACCACCTTTATCCAAGGTCAAACCTAGAAATACTATCAGCTGTCCAGAAAACCTAAAATTGTAAAGGTTAAATATTTATTTATGTGGCAAACATTCTCTAGGACCAAACTAATACTACTACAAGTTCACAAAGGTCACCAAAACACCAGCAAGTAAGGTGTGCCCACCTAGAATTTTTATTTAAACCCATTTCTTAATTTACTTAAGTAATTAAGTGGAATTTCAAACATATATGTAAACTGCTCCTAAAATTCTATAAACATTACAGGAGACTCTCTGACCCACAAAGAGACTACTGTAAAATGTTGAACTTAATTTATTCACAGGAACTTCCTACACAAAATTCCCAAGCCAAAAAGGCTGATTTTTGTATAATTAACAAAGCATAGTCAAAAGTGTCAAACAACAGATTTCTTAATTTTCTTGGACACTCTAGGGTACCAAGACATTCTCCAAAAATTTATAAGAACATTGCACATGTAGAAAAATTACTAAAATTCATTTAAGTATTTCCTAGAATAACAAGATAGCATTATAACTTGAAAAGTACTTAAGCACTACTGTCCAAATTTTTATCAGAGCTAGAGCAAGTATAAATTAGCCTACCCACCAAATTTCATAATTTTTGGAACACTGAAACTCAAGATATAATTTAAACAAGTTTGCATGTGATTTAAAACACATTTCAAAGACCTATTTAAATATCCCAAAAACTAAACATCACATAGCAAACTCATATTTTTCTAAAATACTACACCTCATGTAGATTCTAACAAAATTTATCTCATGATTTTTGAGCAAGTAAAACCCTAGATCTACATCTTTCCAAACTTCCACAAAAATCTGTGACAAAAAGAAAAAAAAACATCACTACACCCTAACGCTACAGTGCCGAGCCGGCCCAGCTGGACTGCTTGGCCCCGCGCGCGGCTCAGCCCGGCACGCGGCTCGGCCCAACGCGCGGCTCGGCCTAGCTCGCTGGCTCAACCGGAGCCGAGGTCGGGGGAACGCCGACACGCGGGCCCTGCACGTCATAGAGAGCAGCGCAGGGCGCGGCTTTGCACGACCACCGCTCGTCGACGGCGAGACCACCGGCGGCGAGGTCACCGTCGTGGTCCTCCCCGCGACCACCCACACACCAGGGTGCCACTAAACTGACCGGTGGAGCACGGAAACACCGCCACCAGCGCGCATGGCGGACGGCCGAGGGAGACGACGGTGCTCCGGCGAGGTCCGGCCATCGTAGGCGCAACGAAGCTCGGTACGAGCTTCTTGGACTCACGAGGAAGCTGAGGGAATGGAGAAAAAGGGGTGAAAGGGGCCCGGTGATAGCTGGCCACGGTGAGCTCCAACTCCGGCGAAGTCGGCCCGCGACGGTGATGACGGAACCGGCGAAATTCGCCCTCACCTTTGCTTGACCGGCTCGTCGGAGGGACGGCCGAGGTAAAGGAGGCGGTGGCGGAGGTGTGGGCGAGCTTTGGCGGCTTGCGGTGCCACGGCGCACGCTCACGAGCTCGCGGGAGAGGGCGGCGTCAATGGTGTTCGGTTTCTCCGCCTCGGTGAGCACCACAGAGACGAAAGAGTTAAATGGAGGGAGTAGGGGGGGCAGCAGCAGCACTCGGGCAGCATGAACGCGCCAGCGCGCTCGCGAGTGGGGGCGAAAGAGGAGCATGACGGCCACGCGGCGTTCTGGCCCTGCGCGCGGTCGGCCACGGCCGTCGGTGTCTGAAGCCGAATTCCTGATTCAGTCCTAATCACGACGACTGACAGCGTGATTTCATCGCCCCACCGCTCGTGGTCAAGGCTAATTCGATGAGAGCCGTAGTTAACAAAAATGTAGAGCTATGTGAGGGCTTCAACATTGCCAATAGGGTCATGAGCTAACTCGGCTTGGTTAGTGAGATACAACGCCCCAAAGTGAGGCACAAGAAAGCTGAACTGAGTTTCAGTTATTTCCCCCGACTGAAACCCGATTTTCGAAGCACTCTAACTCATAAACCATTGGGAACCAGGCTTGGGTGATGTTGACAATGTTGTAGAGCCACATGAGGGCTCCAACTTTGTCAATTGGCTCATGGACTGGTTTGGCCTAGTTTGTGAGTTACAGGTTGCTAAAGTGAGGTACTGTGAAACGGTTTTCAGCTCAACACTTAGCAAAATTTGCTAAGTCCCAAAACAGCCCCTAATACTGACGTGTGGGCCATTTTTGAGCATGTTCTGATCATTTTCATGAGATGGCCATATTAGAACTTTTGTTCCTTATGAAATTCTCTACAACTTTGCTTAAGGGTGCTCCTCCATGCAAGGTCTCTAAGATAGACTTTTTAATTGGTCAAACCAGATCACTCTAGGGTTCCAAACTTGGTCAACAACATTTGGAAGGGCAATTTGGTAATTTTGGTCAACATGAACATTGCTCCACCACTTACCATAAATGTAATTAAGGTGTTATAAGACCTAATTAGCCACTCTACACATTGGTTGCACAAAATTCCTAGTGTCACATACTTTGGCACAAGTAATTCAACACTATCACCCAAATGTTGCAAACTCATGTTGCACATGTTGCATGAGTGTGTTGCACAACACTTGCTAATTATGTTACACTAAAGTGGTTGACATATCTCACAAAGGAAATTGCACATAAGGTACTTGTGTGTTGCACACTACTCACTTTTTACTTCACATGAAATATAAACATATTATAAGCTTATGCATGAAATGAATGATGCTTGCTTATGCTCATGCAAATGCAATGCAATTAAGGAGCTAAACACCTGGGGTGTTACAGCTCCATCCCCTGGTATCCCTCGCAGACCGCCGTGAAAATGATGGGCTGTGAGATGGAGTTGGGGGCGAGGTGGTGCAGCTCCACCTTGTAGTAGTGGAGGAGCGCCCGCATGAAGGGGCTGGCCGGCACGTCGAACCCCCTCTTGTGGAAGGCCATGAAGCTCACCACGTAACCTTCTGGAGGCGGTGGTTCCCGGTGGTCAGACAGCGGCACTCTCCACTCCGGCTGGGTCTGACTCGTCCTGGGCCGTAGAAGCCCGTCGCGAACCAACTCCTCCAGCTTCCTCTCAGTCACTGAGGAACGGGCCCAAGCATCCGCGAGAAGGATTTGGCTCTTGCCCGCCATTGCTGTCGGAGGAACGGCGCGGGCAAAGAAATGACGGCGGCGCTGGACGGTGGCTGAAGGGCGCAAGATGGCAAAGGGGGCAAAGGGGGCGAAGAAAGGCAAGGAAGGCAAGAATGCAAAGGGCCTGTAAGGGTAAACGAAACCCCGGGCCTTGCTCTTATACCTCGATAGAAGTCCAACGGGCGGGCGAAAAGGTAGGAGCAGTTTTTACATTCAATGACCTTACCTAACTGCTCCCTCAAAATCAGTAGATATGGGCATGTGTCCGCTATACACACTGTAACCATCGCACCACGTGCCCACTACCGTGCCGATCTTGCTTCCCCTCCTGAAAAGACACGCCCGAAATAGGTAGGAGAAGGATCCGCAGACGGATATTCCCAGACACATGGGTAACGGGCTCCAAGCCTGATATAAACCTCGAGGGATCGAAAGCTGGCCCTCGACCAGGGTTCGACAGCTGCCCTCGAGTAACGGAGTTAGGGACAACTAGGGATGCACCCATACAAGGCCAGGGCTCGAGCCACGCTCTCGAGGCACCCCAAAACGTATTCGAGGCTAAAAGAGAAGGTTGACGGAGGAATTCCCTCGGAGGGAGGCATCGAGCCCTCGAATCCCATCGCAAGGATCGAGATCCACAAGACCATTCTTTGGCATTTTTTTGAGCGCCTCCACGGCCGCTAGCCGACTCCTATCGAATGGAGCACGGGCTCCCACTCGAATTCCCCGTTAATAGCTCAACAGAGACCGTCGGAACTCACCCAAATGAGGGTAGTACGACATTCCCCACCCCTCCTCCCTCTTTCTAAAAAGGGAGCATAAGGGTCAAACGATAAAAGATGGCCAAGACTCTGATCGACCTCACACGTACGAGGCTCGGGGGCTTGACCGCAGAAAGCCAAACCTCGAATGGAAAAAGACAGAACACGCCATGATATGAGAGCATTCCTCAATAGAGCAAGTAAAAGACCTCGGAGGAGTCAAAATACTCCACCGAGGCCTCGGGGGCTACACCTGGCGGTGCGCTCGCGCGCCCCCTCCAGAAAAAGTTACGACGCTACGACTCCAGTTCATGAACTGCTAAGCCTCTGTGAGAGTGACCCACACTCACCCAAAGCCAAGCGCAAGCAAAAAAAGACAGAAGAACAATGAACCACAGACAATGAAAAACCAATCTCTTTTGTACTCTCATTTTCCCTTTGAGACCTAGGCTCGGTTCCCTCTCTCACAGCTTGTAACCCTTACACAAGCACTTAGGTGCAAGGAAATACAATACTCCTTCCTCCCCACTGGATGTAGGACCTTCTTTTGCCCGAACTAGGATAAATCATTATGTATCCTCCTTGCATCACCATCCAGATTAGGGACACACAACACTTGATTCACTCGTTGGCTTAGGACCCCCGTGGGACCAAGCGCCGTCAGGTACCATCGAGTGTGTCCAGAATGATTTCTGAGTTTATGGTACGTTAGTAAAAACTGTGCACCTATCTTGCCCTGAAACTAACATTGTCTCTAAATGAAAAGAAGCGATATTCCACATGACCCATGTAATCTAGGAGATCCATCAGGTAAGTCCAAAATGATATCTAATCCTATGGTACGTCTAGTAGAAACGATGCAACTATCTTGCATCAAAACTAACATTGTCTCCAAATGAAAAGAAGTGATATTCCACATGACCCACGTCACCTAGGAGTTACATCGGCTAAGTCCAAAACAAATTCTGAGCCTATGGTACATTCGACGCAAACCGTGCACCAATCTCGCGTCAAGAACAGCACTATCTCCCAAAGGACCAAAACGAACTTTCACTTGATCCACGTCACCAAGTGGTACCGTCAAGTGTGTCCAAAACAATTTCTAAGCCTATGGTACGTCTAACGCAAAACATGCACCTATCTTGCACTGACACTAACACTATCTCCAAACAGAAAGAAGAGAGATTCCACATGACCCACGTCACCTACGAGTTTGATCGGGTGCGTCCAAAATGATATCTAAGCCTATGGTACATTTGACGCAAACCGTGCACCTATCTTACGTCAAGATTGGCACTCTCGCCGAAAGGACCGAAACTTGCTTCCACTTGAGCCTCATCACCTAGTGGTACCATCGAGTGCGTCCAAAATGATTTCAGAGCCTATGGTACGTCTAGCGCAAGCCATGCACCTGTCTTGCACAGAAACTAACACTGCCTCCAAACAGAAAGAAGTGAGATTCCACAAGACCCACGTTACCTAGGAGTTCCATCGGGAGAGTCCAAAACGATTTCTGAGCCTATGGTATGTTCGACACAAACTATGCACCTATCTTACATCAAGATTAGCACAGTCTCCAAACGGACCGAGCTTTCACTTGAGCCTTGTCACCAAGGAGTACCATCGGGGTGCGTGCAAAATGATTTATGAGCCAATGGTACGTTTGGCGCAAACTATGCACCTATCTTGCACCGACACTAACACTGTCTCCAAACAGAAAGGAGTGAGATTCCACATGACCTATGTCACCTAGGAATTCTATCGGTTGCGTCCAAAATGATTTCCGAGGCAATCATATGTTCGACGCAAACCGTGCACCAATCTTGCGCTAAGATTAGCAATATTTCCAAAAAGGACAGAAATGGGCTTTAACATTAGCCTCGTCACCTAGTGGTACCATCAAGTGCGTCCAAAATAATTTCTGAGCCTATGGTACGTCTAGCGCAAACCATGCACCTACCTTGCACTAACACTAATACTGTCTTCAAATAGAAAGAACTGAGATTCCACATGACCCACGTCACCTAGGAGTTCTATCGGGTGCGTCTAAAATAATTTCTGAGCCTATGGTACGTTCGACGCAAACCATGCACCAATCTTGCGTCAAGATTAGCACTATGTCCAAACGGACCGAACTTTCACTTGAGCCACGTCACCTACGTGCTCCATTGGATGTGTCCAAAATGATTCCTGAGCCAATGGTACGTTTGCCATAAGCTATGCACCTATCTTGCACTGACACTAACACTATCTCCAACTAAAAAGAAGTGAGATTCCACATGATCCACATCACCTTGTAGTTCCATCAGGTGCGTCCAAAACAATTTTTGACCCTATGGTATGTTCGACGCAAACCGTGTACCCATCTTGCTTCAAAATTAGCACTATCTACGAAAGGACCAAAACGTGCTTCCACTTGAGCCCCATCACCTAGTGATACCATCGAGTGCATCCAAAATGATTTCTGAGCCAATGCTATGTCTAGAGCAAACCATGCACCTATCTTGCCCCGAAACTAACACCGTCTCCAAATGGAAAGAAACGTGATTCCACATGACCCACATTACCTAGGAGTTCCATCGGGTGAGTCCAAAATGATTTTGAGCCTATAATATGTTTGACGCAAACCGTGCATCTATCTTTCATCAAGATTAGCATTATCTCCTAATGGACTGAGCTTTCACTTGAGCCTCGTCACCTAGGAGTACCATTGGGTGTGTCCAAAATGATTTCTAAGCCGATGGTATGTTTAGGGCAAAGTGTGCACCTATCCTGCACCGACACTAACACTATCTCCAAATAAAAAGAAGAGAGCTTCCACATGACCCACGTCACCTAGGTGTTCTATGGGGTGCATCCAAAACGATTTCTGAGCCTATGGTACTTTTGACATAAACTGTGCACCTATCTTCTGTCAAGATTAGCACTATCTCTAAATGGACTAAAACAAACTTCCACTTGAGCCTCGTCACCTAGTGGTACCACCAAGTACGTCCAAAACGATTTTCTGAGCCTATGGTACGTATAGTGCAAACCATGCACTGGTCTTACACTAACACTTACACAGTCTCCAAATAGAAGGAAGAGAGATTCCACATGGCCCACGTCACCTAGGAGTTCCATCGCATACGTCCAAAACGATTTCTGAGCCTATGGTACTTTCGACGTAAACTGTGCACCTATCTTGCATCAAGGTTAGCACTATCTCCAAATGCACTGAGCTTTCACTTGAGCCTCGTCAGCTAGGAGTACCATCGGGTGCATCCAAAATGATTTCTGAGCCGATGGTACGTTTGGCGCAAACTGTGCCCCTATCTTGCACCGACACTAACACTGTCTCTAACATAGAAAGAAGTGAGATTCCACATTACCCACATCACCAGGGAATTCCATCGGGTTTGTCCAAAATGATTTCTGAGCCTATGGTACGATCGACGCAAACCGTGCACCTATCTTGCTTCAAGATTAGCACTATCTCCAAAAGAACCGAAATGAGCTTCCACTTGAGCCTTGTCACCTAGTGGTATCATCGTGTCTAGAACAATTTCTGAGCCTATGGTACGTCTAGCGCAAACCATGCACCTATCTTGCACTGACACTAACACTATCTCTAAACTAAAAGAAGTGAGACTCCACATGACCCATGTTACCTTGGTGTTCTGTCGGGTGCATCCAAAATGATTTCCGAGCCTATGGTACGTTCAACACAAACTGTGCACCTATCTTAAGTCAAGATTAGCACTGTCTCCAAATAGTGTTCCGTCGGGTGTGTCCAAATGATTTTTGAGCCTATGGTACTTTTGACATAAACTGTGCACCTATCTTGTGTCAAGTTAGCACTATCTCCGAAAGGACAGAAACGAGCTTCCACTTGAGCCTCGTCACCTCGTGGTACCATCAAGTACGTCCAAAATAATTTCTGAGCCCATGGTACGTATAGCGCAAACCATGCACCGATCTTACACTGACACTTACACAGTCTCCAAATGGAAAGAAGAGAGATTGCACATGGGCCACGTCACCTAGGTGTTCCATCGCCCAAAATGATTTTTGAGCCTATGGTACTTTCGATGCAAATTGTGCACCTATCTTGCATCAAGGTTAGCACTGTCTCCAAATGGAACGAGCTTTCACTTGAGCCTCATGACCTAGCAGTACCATCGGGTGCATCCAAAATGATTTCTGAGCTGATAGTATGTTTGGTGCAAACTATGCACCTATCTTGCACCGACACTAACACTGTCTCTAAATAGAAAGAAGTGAGATTCCACATGACCCACATTACCAGGGAATTCCATCGGGGTATGTTCAAAATGATTTCTGATCCAATAGTACGTTCAACGCAAACCGTGCACCTATCTTGCATCAAGATTAGCACTATCTCCAAAAGGACCGAAATGAGCTTCCACTTGAGGCTCGTCACCTAGTGGGACCATTAGGTGCGTCCAGAATAATTTTTGAGCTTATGGTACGTCTAGCGCAAACCATGCACCTATCTTGCACCGACACTAACACTGTCTCTAAATAGGAAGAAATGAGACTCCACATGACCCATGTCACCTTGGTGTTCTGTCAGGTGTGTCCAAAACGATTTTTGAGCCTATGGTACGTTCGACATAAACTGTGCACCTATCTTACATCAAGATTAGCACTGTCTCCAAATGGACCGAGCTTTCACTTGAGCCTCATCACCAATGAGTACCATTGGGTGCGTGCAAAATGATTTCTGAGCCAATGGTACGTTTGGTGCAAACTGTGCACCTATCTTGCACCGACACTAACACTATCTCCAAACGAAAAGAAGTGTGATTCCTCATGACCCACGTCACCTAGGATTCAATCGGGTGCGTCCAAAATGATTTTCGAGCCTATGGTTTATTCGACGCAAACTGTGCATCCATCTTGCGTCAAGATTAGCATTATCTGTGAAAGAAACAAAACATGCTTCCACTTGAGCCCAGTCATCTAGTGATACTATCGAGTGCATCCAAAATGATTTCTCTGCCAATGGTACGTCTAGCGCAAACCATGGACCTATCTTGCCCAGAAACTAACACTGTCTCCAAATGGACAGAAATGAGATTCCACATGACCCATGTTACCTAGGAGTTCCATCGGGCAAGTCCAAAATGATTTCGAGCCTATAGTATGTTTGACGCAAACCGTGCACCTATCTTGCGTCAAGATTAGCACTATCTCCTAATGGACTGAGCTTTCACTTGTGCCTCGTCACCTAGGAGTACCATTGGGTGTGTCCAAAACCATTTCTGAGCCCATGGTACGTTTGGCGCAAACTGTGCCCCTATCTTGCACCGACACTAACATTGTCTCCAAACGGAAAGAAGTGAGATTCCACATGACCCACGTCATCAAGGAATTGCATCAGGTGTGTCCAAAATGGTTTCTAAGCATATGGTACGTTCGATACAAAACATGCACCTATCTTGCGTCAAGATTAGCACTATCTCCGAAAAGGACCGAAACGAGCTTCCACTTGAGCCTCGTCACCTAGTGGTACCATCAAGTGCGTCCAAAACGATCTCTGAGCCTATGGTACATATAGCGCAAACCATGCACCGATCTTACACTAACACTTACATAGTCTCCAAATGGAAAGAAGAGAGATTGCACGTGGCCCATGTCACCTAGGTGTTCCATCAGTTATGCCCAAAATGATTTCTGAGCCTATGGTACTTTCGATGCAAATTTTGCACCTATCTTGCGTCAAGGTTAGCACTATCTCCAAATGGACCGAGCTTTCACTTGAGCCTTGTCACCAAGGAGCACCATCGGGTGCATCCAAAACGATTTCTAAGCCAATGGTATGTTTGGCGCAAACTGTGCACCTATCTTACATTGACACTAACACTGTCTCCAAATGAAAAGAAGTGAGATTCCACATGACCCATGTCACCAGGGAATTCCATCGGGTGTGTCCAAAATGATTTCTGAGCCTATGGTACGTTCAACTCAAACCGTGCACCTATCTTGCATCAAGATTAGCACTATCTCCAAAAGGACCGAAATGAGCTTCCACTTGAGCCTCGTCACCTAGTGGGACCATCAGGTGCGTCCAGAACAATTTCTGAGCCTATGGTACGTCTAGCGCAAACCATGCACCTATCTTGCACCGACACTAACACTGTCTCTAAACAGGAAGAAATGAGACTCCACATGACCCATGTCACCTTGGTGTTCTATCGGGTGTGTCCAAAACGATTTTTGAGCCTATGGTACATTCGACACAAACTGTGCACCAATCTTATGTCAAGATTAGCACTGTCTCCAAATAGACCAAGCTTTCACTTGAGCCTTTTCACCGAGTACCATTGGGTGCGTGGAAAATGATTTCTGAGCCAATGGTATGTTTGGCATAAACTATGCACCTATCTTACACCGACACTAACACTTTCTCCAAACAGAAAGAAGTGAGATTCCACGTGACCCACGTCACATAGGAATTCCATTGGGTGCGTCCAAAATGATTTCGAGCCTATGATATGTTCGACGTAATCCGTGCACCTATCTTGCGTCAAGATTAGCAATATTTCCAAAAAAACCGAAACGAGCTTTCATATGAGCCTCGTCACCTAGTGGTACCATCAAGTGCGTCTAAAATGATTTCGGAGCCTATGATGTGTCTAGCGCAAACCATGCTCCTACCTTGCACGAACACTAATACTGTCTTCAAAAGGAAAGAAGTGAGATTCCACATGACCCACATCACCTAGGAGTTCCATCGAGTGCATCCAAAATAATTTCTAAGCTATGGTACGTTCGACACAAACCATGTAAATATCTTGCATCAAGATTAGCACTATCTCCAAATGGGTCGAGCTTTCACTTGAGCCTCATCACCTAGAAGTACCATCGGACGCATCCAAAATGATTTCTGAGCCAATGGTACGTTTGGCACAAACCGTGCAACTAACTTGCACTGACACTAACACTATCTCCAAAATAAACGAAGGGAGATTCCACATGACCCATGTCACCTAGGAGTTCCATCGGGGTGCATGCAAAACGATATTCTAGCCTATGGCATGTTCAACACAAACCGTGCACCTACATTGGATCAAGATTAGCACTATCTCCAAACAGACCAAAACAAGCTTCCTCTTTGGCCTCCTCACCTAGTGGTACCATCGAGTGCGTCCAAAACAATTTCTGAGCCTATGGTACGTCTAGTGCAAACCATGCACCTATCTTGCACCGACGCTAATACTATCTCCAAACAGAAAGAAGTGAGATTCGATATGTCCCCGTCACCTAGGAGTTCCATCGGGTGCATCCAAAATAATTTCCGAGCCTATGGTTTGTTCCACTCAAACTGTGCACCTGTCTTGTGTCAAGATTAGCCCTATCTCCAAAAGGACCGAAACGAGCTTCCACTTGAGCCTCATCACCTAGTGGTACCATCAAGTGCATTTAAAATGATTTTAGAGCCTATGGTACGTCTAGCACAAACCATGCACCTATCCGAAATCGACACTAACACAGTCTCCACACGGAAAGAAGAGGGATTTCACATGACCCACGTCACCTAGGAGTTCTATTGGTTATGTACAAAATGATTTCTGAGCCGATGGTATTTTTGACACAAACTGTGCACCTATCTTGCGTCAAGATTAGCACTATCTCCAAATGGACTGAGCTTTCACTTGAGCCTCATCACCAAGGAGTACCATCGGGTGTTTCCAAAATGATTTATGAGCCGATGGAACGTTTGGCGCAAACTGTGCCCCTATCTTGCAACGACACTAACACTGTCTCCAAACGAAAAGATGTGAGATTCCACATGACCCACGTCACCTTGGAATTCCACCGGGTGTGTCCAAAACGATGTCCGAGCCTATGGTACGTTCGACGCAAACCGTGCACCTATCATGCACCCACACTAACACTGTCTCCAAACAGACAGAAGTGAGATTCCACATGACTCGTGTCAGCTAGGAGTTCCATCAGGTGTGTCCAAAACGATGTCCGAGCCTATGTTATGTTCGACACAAACCGTGCACCTATCTTGCGTCAAGATTTGCACTATCTCCAAATGGACCAAAGTGTGCTTTCACTTGTGCCTCGTTACCTAGGAGTACCATCGGCGGCATCCAAAATGATTTCTGAGCCGATGGTACGTTTAGCGCAAACCATGTACCTATCTTGCACCGAAACTAAAAGTCTCCAAAGAGAAAGAAGTGACCCTCCACATGACCCACGTCACCTAGGAGTTCCATCGAGTGCGTCCAAATAGATTTCTGAGCCTATGGCAAGTTCAACACAAACCGTGCACTAATCTTGCGTCAAGATTAGCACTATCTCCAAACGGATCGAAATGGCCATTCACTTGAGCCTTGTCACCTAGGAGTACCATTGACTCCGTCCACAATGATTTGAGTTGATGGTACATTTGGTGCAAAACATGCACCTATCTTGAACCGAAACTAACACTATCTCCAAATGGAAAGAAGCAAGGTTCCACATGACACACATCACCTAGGGGTTCCATCAGGTGAGTCCAAAATGATTTCCAAGCCTATGGTACGTTCGACGCAAATGATGCACTTATCTTGCGTTAAGATTAGCACTATCTCCAAATAGACCAAGCTTTCACTTGAGCCTGTCACCTAGAAGTACCATCGGGTGCGTCCAAAATAATTTCTAACCGATGGTATGTGTAGCACAAACCATGCACCTAAGTTGAATCGACGCTAACACTATCTCCAAAGAGAAAGAAGTGAGATTGCACATGACCCACGTCACCTAGGAGTTGCATCAGCTGTGTCCAAAACAATTTTTGAGCCTATAGTACGTTCGACACAAACCATGCACCTATCTAGTGTCAAGGTTAGCTCCATCGCCGAAAGGACCAAAACGAGCTTCCACCTGAGCCTCATCACCTAATGGTACTATCGAGTGCGTCCAAAATGATTTCTTAGCCTATTTTACGTCTAGCGCAAACCATTCACCTATCTTGCACTGACACGAACAATGTCTCCAAACGAAAAGAACCGAGATTCCACATGACCCACATCACCTAGGAGTTGCATTAGGTGAGTCCAAAATGATTTCTGAGCCTATGGTACGTTCTACGCAAACCGTGCATCTATATTGTGTCAAGATTACCACTATCTCTGAATGGATCAAGCTTTTACTTGAACCTCATTACCTAGGACTATGATCGGGTGTGTCCAAAATAATTTCTGAGCCAATGGTATGTTTGGCGCAAAGTATGCACCCATCTTGCACCGACACTAACACTGTCTCCAAATAGAAAGAAGTGAGCTTGCACATGACCCACATCACCTAGGAGTTCCATCGAGTGCGTCCAAAATGATTTCTTAGCCTATGGTACGTTTGACGCAAACCGTGCACCTATCTTGTGTCAAGATTAGCGCTATCTCCAAACGGACTGAGCTTTCACTTGAGCATCGTCACCTAGAAGTTCCATCGAGTGCGTCCAAAACGATTTTTGAGCTGATGGTACATTTGGCACAAACCGTGCACCTAACTTGCACTGACTCTAACACTATCTCCAAACAAAAAGAAGAGATTCCACATGACCCATGTCACCTAGGAGTTCCATCAGGTGCATGCAAAACGATTTTGTAGCCTATGGTACGTTCGATGCAAACCGTACACCTATCTTGGATCAAGATTAGCACTATCTCCAAATGAACTTAAACGAGCTTCCACTTAGGCATCGTCACCTAGTGGTACCATCGGGATCATCCAAAATGATTTTGAGCCTATGGTACGTCTAGCACATACCATGCACTTATTTTGCACTGACACGAACACTATCTCCAAACAGAAAGAAGTGAGCTTCCACATGACCCCATTACCTAGGAGTTCCATCGGATGCGTCCGAAATGATTTCTGAGCCTATGATATGTTCGATGCAAACCATGCACCTATCTTGTGTCAAGATTAGCACTATCTCTCAAAGGACCAAAACGCGCTTCCACTTGAGCCTCGTCATCTAGTGGTTCCATCGGCTGCGTCCAAAAAAATTTGCGAGCCTATGTTATGTTCGATGCAAACCGTGTCACGTATCTTGCGTCAACATTGGCACTGTCGCTGAAAGGATCGAAACGTGCTTCCACTTGAGCCACGTCACCAAGTGGTACCATCAAGGGTGTCTAAAATGATTTTTGATCCTATGGTACGTCTAGCGCAAACCATGCACCTATCTTGCACCGACACTAACAGTCTTCTAACGTAAAGAAGAGGGATTCCTCTAGACCCACGTCACCCAGGAGTTCTATCGGTTGCTTCCAAAATGATTTTTGAGCCTATGGTACTTTTGACACAAACCCTGCACATGTCTTGCATCAAGATTAGCACTATCTCCAAATGGATCGAGCTTTCACTTAAGCCTTGTCACCATGGAGTACCATCGGGTGCATCCAAAACGATTTCTGAGCCGATGGTACGTTTGGCGCAAACTATGCCCCTATCTTGCAACGACACTAACACTGTCTCCAAAAGGGAAGAAGTGAGATTGCACATGACCCACGTCACCTAGGAGTTCCATAGGGTGTGTCCAAAATGATGTCCGAGCCTATGGTACGTTCGACGCAAACCGTGCACCTATCAAGCACCAACACTAACACTATCTCCAAACAGAAAGAAGTGAGATTCCACATGGCCCACGTCACCTAGGAGTTCCATCGGGTGCGTCCAAAACGATGCCTGAGCCTATGGTACATTCGATGCAAACCGTGCACCTATGTTGCGTGAAGGTTAGCACTATCTCTAAACAGACCAAAACGAGCTTTCACTTGTGCCTCATGAACTAGGAGTACTATCGGCTACATCCAGAATGATTTTCTGAGCCGATGGTTTGTTTGGCGCAAACCGTGTACCTATCTTGCACCGAAACTAACATTGTCTCCAAAGAGAAAGAAGTAAGACCTATCTTGCACAAAAACTAACTTCTAAGCGTATGGCACATTCTATGAAAACCGTGCACCTATCTTGTGTCAAGATTAGCACTATCTCCAAACGAACCGAAATGAGCTCTCACTTCAGCCTCGTCACCTAGGAGTACCATCTGGTGCGTTTAAAACGATTTCTAAGCCATTGGTATGTTTGGCGCAAACTGTGCACCTATCTTGCACTGACACTAACATTGTCTCCAAACGGAAAGAAGTGAGATTCCACATGACTCGTGTCTCCTAGGAGTTCCATTGGGTATGTCCAAAATAATGTCCGAGCCTACTATACATTAGACACAAACCGTGCACCTATCTTGCCTCAATGTTAGCACTATCTCCAAACGGACCGAAATGAGCTTTCACTTGTGCCTTGTTACCTAGGAGTACCATCGGCTGCATCCAAAACGATTTTCTGAGCTGATGGTACGTTTAGCGAAACCGTGTACCTGTCTTGCACCGAAACTAACAGTCTCCAAAGAGAAAAAAAAGTGATACTCCACATGACCCACGTCACCTAGGAGTTCCATCGAGTGCGTCCCAATAGGTTTTTGAGCCTATGATATGTCTAGTGCAAATAATGCACCTATCTTGCACTAAAACTGACAATATCTCCAAACAGAAAGAAGCAACATTCCACATGACCCACGTCACCTAGGAGTTCCATCCGGTGAGTCTAAAATGATTTCTGAACCTATGGTACGTTCGACGCAAACCGTACACCTATCTTGCGTCAAGATTAGCACTATCTCCAAATAGACCGAGCTTTCACTTGAGCCTCGTCACCTAGAAGTACCGTCAGGTGCTTCCAAAACGATTTATGAGCTGATGATACGTTTGGCACAGACCGTGCACCTATCTTGCACTGACACTAACACTGTCTCCAAACTAAAAGAAGAGAGATTCCACACGACACATGTCACCTAGGAGTTCCATCGGGTGCATGCAAAACGATTTTATAGCCTATGGAACGTCCTCCAAACGGACGAAAACAAGCTTCCACTTAGGCTTCGTCACCTAGTGGTACCATCGGGTTCGTCCAAAATGATTTCTGAGCCTATGGTACGTCAAGCACATACCATGCACCTATTTTGCACTAACACTAACACTCTCTCCAAATAGAAAGAAATGAGCTTCACATGACCCCGTCACCTAGGAGTTCCATCGGGTGTGTTCAAAATGATGCCCGAGCCTATGGTACATTCGACGCAAACCGTGCCCCTATCTTGTGTCAAGATTAGCATTATCTCTCAAAGGACTAAAACAAACTTTCACCTGAGCCTTGTCACCAAGTGGTACCGTCAAGTGCGTCCAAA
The DNA here is from genome assembly GCA_038087645.1 of Saccharum hybrid cultivar R570. Classification (NCBI taxonomy): domain Eukaryota; kingdom Viridiplantae; phylum Streptophyta; class Magnoliopsida; order Poales; family Poaceae; genus Saccharum; species Saccharum hybrid cultivar. The sequence continues at coordinate 14,727,676 of JAQSUU010000556.1, forward strand.
ATGATTTCTGAGGCTATGGTACGTCTAGCGCAAACCATGCACCTATCTTGCACCGACAATAACACTATCTCCAAACGGAAAGAAGAGAGATTCCACATGACCCACATCACCTAGGAGTTCTATCGGGTGCATCCAAAATGATTTCTGAGCCTTTGGTACATTCGACGCAAACCGCGCACCTATCTTACGTCAAGTTTAGCACAACGTCCAAACAGACCAAACTTTCACTTGAGCCTCATCACCTAGGAAGAGCATCGGGTCCGTCCAAGACGAATCCTGAGCCGATGGTACATTTGGCGTAAAAATATGCACCTATCTTGCACCGACACTAACACTGTCTCCAAACGGAAAGAAGTAAGATTCCACATGACTCACATCACCTAGGAGTTTCATTAGGTGCGTCCAAAAGGATTTCTGAGCATCTGGTATGTTCAACGCAAACCATGCACCTATCTTGCGTCAAGTTAGCATTATCACCAAAAGTACCGAAACATGCTTCCTCTTGAGCCTCGTCACCTAGTGGTCCCATCGAGTGCGTCCAAAATGATTTCCGAGCCTATGGTACGTCTAGCAAAAACCATGCACCAATCTTGCACCAAAACTAACATTGTCTCTAATTAAAACGAAGCGATATTCCACATGACCCATGTCACCTAGGAGTTCCGTCGGGAAAGTCCAAAACAAATTCTAAGCCTATGGTACATTCGACGCAAACCATGCACCCATCTTTTGTCAAGATTAGCACTACTCCTAAAGGACCAAAACAAGCTTTCACTTGAGCTACATCACCAAGTGGTACCGTCAAGTGCATCCAAAACGATTTCTGAGCCTTTGGTTCGTCGAACGCAAACCATGCACCTATATTGCATCGAAACTAACATTGTCTCCGAACAAAAAACGAGATTCCACATGACCCACGTTACCTAGGAGTTTTATTGGGTGAGTCCAAAATGATTTCTGAGCCTATGATACGTTCGACGCAAACCATGCACCTAACTTGCATCAAGATCAGCACTATCTCCAAATAGGCTGAGCTTTCACTTGAGCATCGTCACCTAGAAGTATCATCGGGTGCGTCAAAATGATTTCTAAGCCAATGGTACATTTGTCACAAACTGTGCACCAAACTTGCACCAACACTAACACTCTCTCCAAACTAAAAGAAGAGAGATTCCACATGACCCATGTGACCTAGGAGTTCCATCAAGTGTGTGCAAAACGTTTTTCCAACCTATGGCACATTCGACGCAAAATGTGTGCCTATCTTGGATCAAGATTAGCACTATCTCCAAATGGACCGAAATGAGCATTCACTTGTACCTCGTTACCTAGAAGTACCATCGGCTGCATCCAAAATGATTTCTAAGCCGATGGTACGTTTAGCGCAAACCGTGTACCTGTCTTGCACCGAAACTAACAGTCTCCAAAGAGAAAGAAGTGATACTCCACATGACCCGCGTCATCTAGGAGTTCCATTGAGTGCGTCCAAATAGATTTCCGAGCCTATGGTACGTCTAGCGCAAATCATGCACCTATCTTGCACCGAAACTGACATTATCTCCAAATAGAATGAAGCGACATTCCACATGACCCACGTCACCTAGGAGTTCCATCCGGTGAGTCCAAAATGATTTCTGAACCTATGGTACGTTCGACGCAAACCGTGCACCTATATTGCATCAGGATTAGCACTATCTCCAAACGGACCGAGCTTTCACTTGAGCCTCGTCACCTAGAAGTACCATTAGGTGTGTCCGAAACGATTTATGAGCTGATGGTACGTTTGGCACAAACTGATGAGGACATCAACACCACACCTACACCTACACCATTACCAGCACCACTTTGTCCTATTACTCGTGCTCGTGCCCGTCAACTCAACCATCAAGTAAGTTCATTCTTAAACTCTTGTCCATCATATTTAGACAATGGAGACGCGTGCACTCTTGTTTTACTTAGGAATGATGGAGAGGATCAGAAGGGCAGGAGATTGGCGCCGGCTGGATTTGGACTGCAGGACAACACCAACTTGTGATGGATGCCACGACTTCATACGGACTACGATTGTGACGTTCTAGCACTTTTTGGAAAGATTATCAAGTCTACTTTCCAACGAATCCATCCTTATGGATATATATTATCAGATTCTTCTGCAGTAACTATTTTTGTACCGAGACTTTTTCTATCAACGGTGCTGCATCACCTTATTTTGGGCCGATGGCCCATGTATCAAGTTGGGTCCATTAGGGACGCGTCCTAGGGTTGGATATCGACCCAAACACCCTTGTGGTCGTCCTCCCATCTACTTATATGCCTCTAGGGCTGCCATAAACAGGTTAGGTTTTGTTTCGTCGAGTTAGCTATTGCTACTGCCTTTCAGCGCGCGTGTTGGATCAACCGCTTGACTGATTGTCTTCAGAACCTCACCATCTTGTGTTTTCAGATTGAAACCTTCATATTTATTTGGCAATTGAGTGCTTGTTCTTCATGTTCTTGCTGGTTCTTCGATTGCTTATAGGACGGGTGCCCTAGTGGCTGGTTGTCGCGTCGGAAGATCACGACAGCCATCGGAGGAGGTGTATCGGTTGCTGAGGCACAGCATCCTTGGACGGTTGTAGTTGGACCGTGAACGTCATCTCCATCCACCAATCGAGTTATTTGCCATCTCTCATCGAAAGATCGGCCAGCGAACCCTACGGGATCTCATCACAAATCGTGCACCTAACTTGCACCCACACTAACACTATCTTCAAACTAAAAGAAGAGATATTTCATATGACCCATGTCACCTAGGAGTTCCATCGGGTCCATGCAAAACAAATTTCTAGCCAGTGGCACGTTTGACGCAAACCGGGCACCTATCTTGGATCAAGGTTAGCACTATCTCCAAACGAACTGAAACGAGCTTCCACTTAGGCATCGTCACCTAGTGGTACCATCAGGTTCATCCAAAATGATTTCTGAGCTTATGGTACGTCTAGCACATACCATGTACCTATTTTGCACTAACACTAACACTGTCTCCAAACATAAAGCAATAAGCTTCCACATGACCCATCACCCAGGAGTTCCAATGGGTGTGTTCAAAATGATGCCTGAGCCTATGGTAAATTCGACGCAAACCGTGCCCCTATCTTGTGTCAAGATTAGCATTATCTCTCAAAGGACTTAAACAAACTTTCACCTGAGCCTCATCACCAAGTGGTACTGTCAAGTGCGTTCAAAACTATTTCTGAGGCTATGGTACGTCTAGTGCAAACCATGCACTATCTTGCACCAACAATAACACTGTCTCCAAATGGAAAGAAGAGAGATTCCACATGACCCACATCACCTAGGAGTTCTATCGGGTGCATCCAAAACGATTTCTGAGCCTTTAGTACATTCGACACAAACCGCGCACCTATCTTGCGTCAAGTTTAGCACAACGTCCAAACGGACCGAACTTTCACTTGAGCATCATCACCTAGGAAGAGCATCAGGTGCATCCAAGATGATTCCTGAGCCGATGGTACGTTTGGCGCAAAAATATGCACCTATCTTGCATCGACACTAACACTGTCTCCAAATAGAAAGAAGTGAGATTCCACATGACTCACATCACCTTGGAGTTCCATCAGGTGCGTCCAAAAGGATTTCTGGGCCTATGGTACATTCAACGCAAACCATGCACCGCCTATGGTATGTCTAGCAGAAACCATGCACCTATCTAGCACGGAAACTAACATTGTCTCCAAACAGAAAGAAGTGATATTCCACATGACCCATGTCACCTAGGAGTTCCATCAGGTAAGTCCAAAACGATTTCTAATCCTATGATACGTCTAGTAGAAACCATGCAACTATCTTGCACCAAAACTAACATTGTCTCCAAATGGAAAGAAGCGATATTCCACATGACCCATGTCACCTAGGAGTTCCATCGAGTAAGTCCAAATCAAATTATGAGCCTATGGTACATTCGACGCAAACCGTGCACCTATCTTGCATCAAGATTAGCACTATCTCGCAAAGGACCAAAACGAGCTTTCACTTGAGCCACATCACCAAGTGGTACCGTCAAGTGTGTCCAAAACAAATTCTAAGCCTATGGTACGTCTAACGCAAACCATGCACCTATCTTGCACCGACACTAACACAGTTTCCAAATGGAAAGAAGAGAGATTCCACATGGCCCATATCACCTAGGAGTTCCATCAGATGCTTCCAAAATGATTTTTGAGCCTATGGAATGTTCTACGCAAACTGTGCACCTATCTTGCGTCAAGATTAGCACAATCACCAAAATGACCGAAACGCGCTTCCACTTGAGCCTCGTCACCTAGTGGTACCATCGAGTGCGTCCAAAATGATTTCTGAGCCTATGGTACGTCTAGCGCAAACCATGCACCTATCTTGCACCTACACTAGCACAGTCTCCAAAGGGAAAGAAGAGGGATTCCTCTTGGCTTGCGTCACCTATGGTACTTTTGACACAAACCCTGCACCAATCTTGCATCAAGATTAGCAATATCTCCAATAGGACCGAGCTTTCACTTGAGCCTCATCACCTTGGAGTACCATCGGGTACATCCAAAACGATTTCTGAGCCGATGGTACGTTTGGCGCAAACTGTGCCCCTATCTTGCAAGAACACTAACACTGTCTCCAAAAGGAAAGAAGTGAGATTCCACACGACCCATGTCACCTAAGAGTTCCATCGGGTGTGTCCAAAACGATGTCCGAGCCTATGGAACGTTCGACGCAAACCATGCAACTATCATGCATCGACACTAACACTGTCTCCAAACAGAAAGAAGTGAGATTCCACATGACTCGTGTCACCTAGGAGTTCCATCAGGTGTGTCCAAAATGATGTCTGAGCCTATGGTATGTTTGACACAAACCGTGCACCTATCTTGCGTCAAGATTTGCACTATCTCCAAACGGACCGAAATGTGCTTTCACTTATGCCTCGTTACCTAGGAGTACCATAGGCTGCATCCAAAGAGAAAGAAGTCATACTCCACACGACCCACGTCACCGAGGAGTTCCATCGAGTGCGTCCAAATAGATTTCCGAGCCTATGGCATGTTCAACACAAATCGTGCACCAATCTTGCGTCAAGCTTAGCACTATCTCCAAACAGACCGAAATGACCTTTCACTTGAGCCTTATCAGCTCGGAGTACCATCGACTCTATCCACAATGATTCGAGCAGATGGTATATTTGGCGCAAACCGTGCACCTATCTTGCACCGAAACTAACAATATCTCCAAACGGAAAGAAGCTAGATTCCAAATGACCCACATCGCCTAGGGGTCCATCGGGTGAGTCCAAAATGATGTGCAAGCCTATGATACGTTTGACACAAATGATGCACTTATCTTGCGTCGAGATTAGCACTATCTCCAAATGGACCAAGCTTTCACTTGAGCCTTGTCACCTAGAAGTACCATTGGGTGCGTCCAAAATGATTTCTGACCGATGGTATGTGTAGCACAAACCATGCACTATCTCCAAAGAGAAAGAATTGACATTGCACATGACCCACGTCACCTAGGAGTTGTATCAGCTGTGTCCAAAACAATTTTTGAGCCTATGGTACGTTCGACACAAATCATGCACCTATCTAGTGTCAAGTTTAGCACCATCGCCGAAAGGACTGAAATAAGCTTCCACCTGAGCCTCATCATCTAGTGGTACCATCGAGTGCATCCAAAATGATTTATGAGCCTATGGTACATCTAGCGCAAACCATTCACCTATCTTGAACTGACACAAACAATGTCTCCAAACAAAAAGAACCAAGATTCCACATGACCCACATCACCTAGGAGTTCCATTAGGCTAGGCCAAAATGATTTTTGAGTTTGTGCTACGTTCTATGCAAACCGTGCATCTATATTGCGTCAACATTAGCACATCTCTGAATGGATCGAGCTTTTACTTGAGCCTCATTACCTAGGACTACGATCGGTTGTGTCCAAAACAATTTCTGAGCCGATGGTATGTTTGGCACAAAGTATGCACCTATCTTGCACCAACACTAATATTGTCTCCAAATAGAAAGAAGTGAGCTTACACATGATCCACATCACCTAGGAGCTCCATCAGGTGTGTCCAAAATGATTTTCTTAGCCTTCGGTACGTTTGGCGCAAACTGTGCACCTATCTTGCATCAAGATTGGCACTCTCGCTAAAAGGACCAAAACCAGCTTGCACTTGAGCCTCATCATCTAGTGGTACCATCGAGTGCATCCAATATGATTTCTGAGCCTATGGTACGTCTAGCGCAAGCCATGCACTTATCTTGCACCGAAACTAACACTGCCTCCAAATGGAAAGAAGTGAGATTCCACAGGATCCACGTTACCTAAGAGTTCCATCGAGAGAGTCCAAAATGATTTCCGAGGCTATGGTATGTTTGACACAAACCATACACCTATCTTGCATCAAGATTAGCACGATCTCCTAATGGATCAAGCTTTCACTTGAGCCTCGTCAGCTACGAGTACCATTGAGTGCGTCCAAAACGATTTCTAAGCCGATGGTGTGTTTGGCGCAAACCGTGCACCTATCTTGCACCGAAACTAACCCTGTCACATGACCCACGTCACCTAGGAGTTCTATCAGGTGTGTCCAAAATGATTTCTGAGCAGATAGTACTTTTCAACGCAAATCGTGCACCTATCTTGTGTCAAGATTGGCACTATCCCTGAAAGGACCGAAATGAGCTTCCACTTGAGACTCATCACCCAGTGGTACCATCAAGTCTGTCCAAAACAATTTATGAGCCTATGGTATGTCTTGCGCAAACCAAGCACCTATATTACACCGACACTAACACGGTCTCCAAAGGGAAAGAAGAGGGATTCCTCATGACCCACATTGGTTGCGACCAAAACGATTTCTGAGCATATGGTACTTTTGACACAAACCGTGCACCTATCTTGTGCCAAGATCAACACTATCTCCAAATCATCGAGCTTTCACTTAAGCCTCGTCACCTAGGAGTTCCATCGGGCGCAGCAAAAATAATTTCTGAGCTGATGGTACGTTTGACTCAAACTGTGCCCCTATCTTGCGCTGACACTAACACTCTCTCCAAAAGGAAAGAAGTGAGATTCGACATGACCCGCGTCACCTAGGAGTTCCATCAGGTGTGTCCAAAATGATGTCCGAGCCTATGGTACGTTTGATGCAAACCATGCACCTATCATGCACTGACACTAACACTATCTCCAAACAGAAAGAAGCAGGATTTCACATGACCCACATCACCTTGGAGTTCCATTGGGTGCGTCCAAAATGATGCGCGAGCCAATATTAAGTTCGAAGCAAACTGTGCACCTATCTTGCGTGATGGTTAACACTATCTCCAAATGGACCAAAACGAGCTTTCACTTGTTCCTCATCACTTGGGAGTACTATCGGTTGCGTCCAAAATGATTTTCTGAGTCGATGGTACGTTTGGCGCAAACCGTGTACCTGTCTTGCACCGAAACTAACACTGTCTCCAAAGAGAAAGAAGTGAGATCCCACATGACCCACGTCACCTAGGAGTTCTATCGAGTGCATCTAAAAAAATTTCGAGGCTATGTCACACTCGATGCAAACCATGCACCTATCTTACGTCAAGATTAGCAGTATCTCCAAATGAACCGAAATGAGCTTTCACTTCAGCCTCATCACGTCAGAGCACCATCAGGTGCATCCAAAACGATTTCTAAGCCATTGATACATTTAGTGCAAACTGTGCACCTATCTTGCACCGACACTAACACTGTCTTCAAATGGAAAGAAGTGAGATTTGACAAGACCCACGTCACCTAAAAGTTCCATCCGGTGAGTCCAAAATGATTTTTGAGCCTATGGTACGTTCGACGCAAACCGTGCACCTATCTTGCGTCAAGATTAGCGCTATCTCCAAACAGACTGAACTTTCACTTGAGCCTCGTCACCTAGAAGTATCTTCAGGTGCGTCCAAAATGATTTCTGAGCTGATGGTACGTTTGGCACAAACCGTGCACCTAACTTGCACCGACACTAACACTATCTCCAAACAAAAAGAAGAGAGATTCCACATGACCCATGTCACCTATGAGTTCCATCGGGTGCATGCAAAACGATTTTGCAGCCTATGGTACGTTTGACGCAAACCGTACACCTGTCTTGGATCAAGATTAGCACTATCTTCAAACAAACTGAAATGAGCTTCCACTTAGGCATCATCACCTAGTGGTACCATCGAGTTCATCCAAAATGATTTCTGAGCCTATGGTACGTCTAGCACATATCGTGCACTTTTTTGAACTGACACTAACACTGTCTCCAAACAGAAAAAGTGAGCTTCCACATGACCCCATTACCTAGGAGTTCCATCAGATGCGTCCAAAATGATTTCTGAGCCTATGGTACGTTCGATGCAAACCATGCACCTATCTTGTGTCAAGATTAGCACTATCTCTCAAAGGACCAAAACATGCTTCCTCTTGAGACGCGTCACCAAGTGGTACCGTCAAGTGCGTCCAGAATGATTTCTGAGCCTATGTTACGTCTAACGCAAACCATGCACCTCTCTTGCACTGACAATAATACTGTCTTCAAACGGAAGGAAGAGAGATTCACATGACCCACATCACCTAGGAGTTCCATCGCGTGTCTCCAAAATGATTTCTGAGCCTATGGTACATTTGACGCAAACCATGCACCTATCTTGCACCAAGATTAGCACTATCTCTGAAAGGACTGAAAATCGCTTCCACTTCAGCCTCGTCACCTAGTGGTTCCATTGGGTGCGTCCAAAATAATTTGTGAGCCTATATTATGTTCGACGCAAACCGTGTCACCTATCTTGCGTCAATATTGTCACTATCACCGAAAGGACCGAAACGTGCTTCCACTTGAGCCACGTCACCAAGTGGTACCATCAAGGGCGTCTAAAATGATTTTTTTATCCTATGGTACATCTAGCGCAAACCATGCACCTATCTTGCACCGACACTAACAGTCTCTAAACGGAAAGAAGAGGGATTCTTCTTGACCCACGTCACCCAGGAGTTCTATCGGTTGCGTCCAAAATGATTTTTGAGCCTATGGTACTTTTGACACAAACCGTGCACATGTCTTGCATCAAGATTAGCACTATCTCCAAATGGATCGAGCTTTCACTTGAGCCTTGTCACCTTGGAGTACCATCAGGTGCATCCAAAATGATTTCTGAGCCAATGGTACGTTTAGCGAAAACTATGCCCCAATCTTGCAACGACACTAACACTGTCTCCAAAAGGAAAGAAGTGAGATTGCACATGACCCACGTCACCTATGAGTTCCATAGGGTGTGTCCAAAATGATGTCCGAGCCTATGGTACGTTCGACGCAAACCGTGCACCTATCAAGCACCAACACTAACACTATCTCCAAATAGAAAGAAGTGAGATTCCACATGACCTACGTCACCTAGAAGTTCCATCGGGTGCATCCAAAATGATGCCGGAGCCTATGGTACATTCGATGCAAACCGTGCACCTATGTTGCGTGAAGGTTAGCACTATCTCCAAACGGACCAAAACAAGCTTTCACTTATGCCTCGTGAACTAGGAGTACTATTGGCTACATCTAGAATGATTTTCTAAGCCGATGGTACGTTTGGCGCAAACCGTGTACCTATCTTGCACCAAAACTAACATTGTCTCCAAAGAGAAAGAAGTGAGATTCCCATGACCCACGTCACCTAGGGGTTCCATCAGTTGTGTCTAAAATGACTTCCAAGCGTATGGCACATTCTATGCAAACTGTGCACCTATCTTGTGTCAAGATTAGCACTATCTCTAAAAGAACCGAAATGAGCTCTCACTTCAGCCTCGTCACCTAGGAGTACCATCAGATGCGTTTAAAATGATTTTTGAGCCATTAGTATGTTTAGCGCAAACTGTGTACCTATCTTGCACTGACACTAACAGTCTCCAAAGAGAAAGAAGTGATACTCCACATGATCCACGTCACCTAGGAGTTCCATCGAGTGCGTCCAAATAGATTTTTGAGCCTATGGTATGTGTAGGGCAAATAATGCACCTATCTTGCACCGAAACTGGCATTATCTCCAAAAGAAAGATGCGACGTTCCACATGACCCACGTCACATAGGAGTTCCATCCGGTGAGTCCAAAATGATTTTTGAACCTATGGTATGTTTGACGCGAACCATGCACATATCTTGCGTCAAGATTAGCACTATCTCCAAACAGACCGAGCTGTCACTTGAGCCTCGTCACCTAGAAGTACCGTCAGGTGCTTCCAAAACAATTTCTGAGCTGATGATATGTTTGGCACAATCCGTGCACCTAACTTGCATTGACACTAACACTGTCTCCAAACTAAAAGAAGAGAGATTCCACATGACACATGTCACTTAGGAGTTCCATCGGGTGCATGCAAAATGATTTTATAGCCTATGGCACGTCCTCCAAATGAACAAAAATGAGCTACCACTTAGGCCTCGTCACCTAGTGGTACAATCGGATTCATCCAAAATGATTTCTGAGCCTATGGTACGTCGAGCACATACCATGCACCTATTTTGCACTAACACTAACACTATCTCCAAACAGAAAGAAATGAGCTTCACATGACTCCGTCACCTAGGAGTTCCATCGGGTGTGTTCAAAATGATGCCCGAGCCTATGGTACATTCGACGCAAACCGTTCCCCTATCTTGTGTCAAGCTCTCAAAGGACTGAAACAAACTTTCACCTGAGCCTCGTCACCAAGTGGTACCATCAAGTGCGTCCAAAATGATTTCTAAGGCTATGGTACATCTAGCGCAAACCATGTACCTATCTTTCACCAACAATAACACTGTCTCCAAACGGAAAGAAGAGAGACTTCACATGACCCACATCGCCTAGGAGTTCTATCAGGTGCGTTCGAAACGATTTCTGAGCCTTTGGTACATTCGATGCAAACCGCGCACCTATCTTGTGTCAAGTTTAGCACAACATACAAACGGATCGAACTTTCACTTGAGCCTCATCACCTAGGAAGAGCATCGGGTGCGTCCAAGATGATTCCTGAGTCGATGGTACATTTGGCGCAAAAATATGCACCTATCTTGCACCGACACTATCATTGTCTCCAAATAGAAAGAAGTGAGATTCCACATGACTCACATCACCTAGGAATTCCATTGGGTGCGTCCAAAAGGATTTCAAAGCCTATGGTACGTTCGACGAAAACCATGCACTGCCTATGGTACGTCTATCAGAAACCATGCACTTATCTTGCACGGAAACTAACATTGTCTCCAAATAGAAAGAAGTGATATTCCACATGACCCATGTCACCTAGAAGTTCCATCAGGTAAGTCCAAAATGATTTCTAATCCTATGATACGTCTAGCAGAAACCATGCAACTATCTTACACCAAAACTAACATTGTCTCCAAATGGAAAGAAGCGATATTCCACATGACCCATGTCACCTAGGAGTTCCATCGGGTAAGTCCAAAACAAATTATGAGCCTATGGTACATTCGACGCAAAACCGTGCACCTATCTTGTGTCAAGAATAGCACTATCTCGCAATGGACCAAAACGAGCTTTCACTTGAGCCACGTCACCAAGTGCTACCATCAAGTGCGTCCAAAACAATTTCTAAGCCTATGGTACGTCTAACGCAAACGATGCACCTATCTTGCACTGACACTAACACTGTCCCCAAACGGAAAGAAGAGAGATTCTACATGACCCATGTCACCTAGGAGTTCCATCGGATGCGTCCAAAATGATTTTTGAGCCTATGGTATGTTCGACGCAAATTGTGCACCTATCTTGCGTCAAGATTAGCACAATCGCCGAAAGGACCGAAACACGTTTCCACTTGAGCCTCGTCACCTAGTGGTACCATCGAGTGCGTCCAAAATGATTTTTGAGCCTATGGTACGTCTAGCGCAAACCATGCACCTATCTTGCACCGACACTAGCACAGTCTCCAAATGGAAAGAAGAGGGATTCCTCTTGGCTTGCGTCACCTAGGAGTTCTATCGGTTGTGTCCAAAATGATTTCCGTGTCTTTGGAACTTTTGACGCAAAACCTACACCAATCTTGCGTCAAGATTAACACTATCTCTAATTGGACCGAGCTTTCACTTGAGCATCATCACCTTGCAGTACCATCGGGTACATCCAAAACGATTTTCTGAGCTGATGGTACGTTTGGCTCAAACTGTGCCCCTATCTTGCAACAACACTAACACTGTCTCCAAAAGGAAAGAATTGAGATTCCACATGACCCACATCACCTAAGAGTTCCATTGGGTGTGTCCAAAATGATGTCCGAGCTATGGTATGTTCGACGCAAACCGTGCACCTATCATGCACCGACACTAACACTGTCTCCAAACAGAAAGAAGTGAGATTCCACATGACTCGTGTCACCTAGGAGTTCCATCAGGTGTGTCCAAAATGATGTCCGAGCCTATGGCATGTTTCACACAACTGTGCACCTATATTGTGTTAAGATTAGCACTATCTCCAAACAGACCTAAATGACCTTTCACTTGAGCCTTGTCACCTAGGAGTACCATCGGTTCCGTCCACAATGATTTGAGCTGATGGTACATTTAGCACAAACCATGCACCTATCTTGCACCGAAACTAACACTATCTCCAAACGGAAAGAAGCAAGATTCCACATGACCCACATCACCTAGGGGTTCCATCGGGTGAGTCCAAAATGATTTCCAAGCCTACGGTACGTTTGATGCAAACAATGCACTTATCTTGCGTCCAAATGGACCAAGCTTTCAGTTGAGCCTCGTCACCCAGAAGTACCATCGGGTGCATCCAAAATGATTTCTGACCGATGGTATGTGTAGCACAAACCATGCACCTAAGTTGAATTGACGCAAACACTATCTCCAAAGAGAAAGAAGTGAGATTGCACATGACCCACGTCACCTAGGAGTTGCATTAGCTGTGTCCAAAACAAATTTTGCGCCTATGGTACGTTTGACACAAACCATGCACCTATTTTGTGTCAAGGTTAGCAGCATTGCTGAAAGGACCGAAACGAGCTTCCACCTGAGCCTCATCACCTACTGGTACCATTGACACAAACCATTCACCTATCTTACACTAACACGAACAATATCTCCAAATGGAAAGAACCAAGATTCCACATGACCCACATCACCTAGGAATTCCATTAGGTGAGTCCAAAATGATTTTCTGAGGCTGTGGTACATTCTACGCAAACCGTGCATCTATATTGCATCAAGATTAGCACTATCTCTGGATGGATTGAGCTTTTACTTGAGCCTCATTACTAGGACTACGATCGGGTGCATCCAAAACAATTTCTGAGCCGATGGTATGTTTGGCGCAAAGTATGCACCTATATTGCACTGACACTAACACTGTCTCCAAATAGAAAGAACTGAGCTTACACATGACCCACATCACCAAGGTGTTCCATCGGGTGCGTCCAAAATGATTTATTAGCCTATGGTACGTTTGACGCAAACCGTGCACCTATCTTGCGTCAAGATTAGCGCTATCTCCAAACGGACTGAGCTTTTACTTGAGCCTCGTTACCTAGAAGTACCATCGGGTGCGTCAAAAACGATTTCTGAGCTGATGGTTCGTTTGGCACAAACCGTGCACCTAACTTGCACCGACACTAACACTATCTCCAAACAAAAAGAAGAGAGATTCACATGACCCATGTCACCTAGGAGTTCCATCGGGTGCATGCAAAATGATTTTGCAGCCTACGACACGTTCAACGCAAACCGTACACCTGTCTTGGATCAAGATTAGCACTATCTCCAAACGAACTGAAACGAGCTTCCACTTAGGCATCCGTCACCTAGTGGTACCATCGGGTTCATCCAAAATTATTTCTGAGCCTATGGTACTTCTAGCACATACCATGCACTTATTTTGCACTGACACTAACACTGTCTCCAAACAGAAAGAAGTGAGATTCCACATGACCCCATTACCTAGGAGTTCCATCGGATGCGTCCAAAATGATTTCTGAGCCTATGGTACGTTCGATGCAAACCATGCACCTATCTTGTGTTAAGATTAGCACTATCTCTCAAAGGACCGAAACATGCTTCCTCTTGAGCCACGTCACCAAGTGGTACCGTCAAGTGCGTCCAGAATGATTTCTGAGCCTACGGTACGTCTAGCGCAAACCATGCACCTCTCTTGCACTGATAATAACATAGTCTCCAAACAGAAGGAAGGGAAATTTCACATGACCCACATAACCTAGGAGTTCCATCGGGTGTGTCCAAAATGATTTCTGAGCCTATGGTACATTTGACGCAAACTATGCACCTATCTTGCACCAAGATTAGCACTATCTCGGAAAGGACCGAAACGCGCTTCCACTTGAGTCTCGTCACCTAGTGGTACCATCATGAGTGTCCAAAATGATTTATGAGCCTATGGTACTCTAGCGCAAACCATGCACCTATCTTGCACCAAAACTAACGTTGTCTCCAAATGGAACGAAGTGAGATTTCACATGACCCATACCACCTAGAAGTACCATTGGGTGTGTCCAAAATGATTTCTAAGCTGATGGTACATTTGGCACAAACGGTGCACCTAACTTGCACCAACGCTAACACTGTCTCCATAGAGAAAGAAGTGAGATTCCACATGACCCACGTCACCTAGCAGTTCCATCGAGTCCGTCCAAAAGAATTTTTGAGCCTATGGTACGTTCGACACAAACCGTGCACCTATCTAGCGTCAAGGTTTGCACTATCGCCGAAAGGACCGAAACGAGCTTCCACCTAAGCCTCGTCACCTCGTGGTACCATCGAGTGTGTCCAAAATAATTTCGAAGCCTATGGAACGGCTAGCGCAAACCATGCACCTATCTTGCACCGACACGAACAATGTCTCCAAACGGAAAGAACTAGGATTCCACATGACCCACGTCACCTAGGAGTTCCGTCAGGTCAGTCTAAAATGATTTTCTAACCTTGTGGTACGTTCGATGCAAACCGTGGACCTATCTTGCGTCAAGATTAGCACTATGTCCAAATGGACCGAACTTTCACTTGAGACTCATCACCTTGGAGGACCATTGGGTGCGTCCAAAACAATTCCTGAACTGATGGTACGTTTGGCGCAAAATATGCACCTATCTTGCATCGACACTAGCACTGTCTCTAAATAAAAAGAAGTGAGATTCCACATGACCCACGTCACCTAGGAGTTCTATTAGGTGCGTCCAAAACAATTTTTGAGCTTATGTTAAGTTCGATGCAAACTGTGCACCTATCTTGCGTTGACATTGGCACTATCGTTGAAAGGACCAAAATGTGCTTCCACTTAAGTCTCATCACCTAGTGGTACCATCGAGTGCGTCCAAAATGATTTTTGAGCCTATGGTACGTCTAGCACAAACCATGCACCTATCTTGCACCGACACTAACACAGACTCCAAATGGAGAGAAGAGGGATTCCTCTTGACCCGCGTCGCTAGGAGTTCTACCGGTTGCGTCCAAATGGATTTCCGAGCCTATCGTACTTTTGACGCAAACCCTGCACCTATCTCCAAATGGACCGAGATTTCACTTGAGCCTCGACACCTTTGAGTACCATCGGGTGCATCCAAAATGATTTCTGAGCCGATGGTACGTTTGACGCAAACTGTGCCCCTATCTTGCAATGACACTAACACTGTCTCTAAAAGGAAAGAAGTGAGATTCCACCTAACCCATGTCACCTATGAGTTCAATCAGGTGTGTCCAAAATGATGTCCGAGCTTATGGTACGTTCGACGCAAATCGTGCACCTATCATGCACCGACACTAACACTGTCTAAAAACAGAAAAAAGTGAGATTCCACATGACACGCATCATCTAGGAGCCTAGGGTATATTCGACGCAAACCGTGCACCTATCTTGCATGAAGGTTAGCACTATCTCCAAACGGACCAAAACAAGCTTTCACTTGTGCCTCATCACCTAGGAGTACTATCAGCTGCATCCAAAATGATTTTCTAAGCCGATGGTACATTTGGCGCAAACCGTGTACCTATCTAGCACCAAAACTAACATTGTCTCTAAAGAGAAAGAAGTGAGGTCCCACATGACCCACGTCACCTAGGAGTTCCATCAGGTGCGTCAAAAATGACTTCCGAGACTATGGCACATTCGAAGCAAACTGTGCACCTATCTTGTGTCAAGATTAGCACTATCTACAAAGAAACCAAAATGAGCTCTGACTTCAGTCTCGTCACCTAAGAGTAGCATCAGGTGCGTTCAAAATGATTTTTGAGCCATTGGTATGTTTGGCGCAAACTGTGCACCTATCTTGCTCCAACACTAACATTGTCTCCAAATGGAAAGAAGTGAGATTCCACATGACTCATGTCACCTATGAGTTCCATCAGGTACGTCCAAAATGATGTCCGAGCCTTTGGTATGTTTGACACAAACCATGCATGTAACACTTCAAGTGTTTAGTCCTTAATTGCATTGCATTTGCATTTGCATAAGCATAAGCATGCATCATTCATGTTTGTTATTTTAAGTGATGCAACACATGTGATTGTTCTAGGGTTTGTTTGATTTATTTCATGAAGTATTTGATAGTTGGTGTAACAAAAAGGTAAGGTAGCCAATCATGACCTACAACACCTTAGTTATACTTAGGGTAACATTTGGAACAAGGTTCATGTTGACCAAAATTACAAATTTGCCCTCCAAGAGAAGTTTGACCACCATTTGACCCTAGAAGGCTCTAGTTTGACCAATTAAAAAGTCTAATTTAGAGACCTTGCATGGAAGAGCACCCTTAAGCAAAGTTGTAAAGAAATTCATGGGGAACAAAAGTCTCAATATGACCATCTCATGAAATTGACCCTAACATGCTCAAAAGTGGCCCACAAGTCAGTTAGAGAGGTAGCTCCAAGACTTAGAATTTTTTTAAGTCTGGAATCTGACCCTACAGTTTTACTGATGCCTACTTTAGGAGCTTTTAGTTTGCAAACCAGGCCAAACCAGCTTTCACTCATATTGACAAACTTGTAGATCACATGTAACCCTACAACTTTGTCAACATCACCCAAGCCTGGTTCTCAATGGTTCAAGAGATATCGTGTCATGAACTTAGGCTGTCAGTCGGCATCGTTAACTGAACCCCGGTTTCAGTTTCATCAAGCACTACTTTGAGGCCATGTAGTTTGAAATATAGGCTGAACCAGCCCAAACACCAATTGACAAAGTTGTTGACCTCACGTAGCTCTACAAACTTGATGTTGCCACCTTGGACTGAAACAGGCTAGTTTAGAAGTTAATCACGTTCGAAATCACTCTGTCAGTCACTACCGATGGCGTCAATGAACTGCGATTCAGTTTCGTTAGTGGCCGACCGGGCACAGGGCAACGCCGACGCATGGAGGCGCGGTGGCGCCCGTACGCCGGCCCTGGCCCCACCAGTCAGGCCGCGACACCTTCAAGACGCCACGACGCGCGAGCCGGCCTCCATTCCTCCGCCCCCTCTCTTCCAGTTGCAAAAACACCGAAACCGAGCCGCCATTGCCGTTCTTCTCCAGCGAGCTCAAGCGCGAGCTACACCGCATCACCGGCCGCCAGACCTCGTCACTCCCTCCGCCTCACCACCCTCCACCCCCTTGACCCACCGAAGCCCGCGATTTGACTCAAGGTGAGCCGCATTGCTTTCTTCCCCGTCTCCGAGAGGTCGCCGGAGCCCACCATGGGACCTCACCGTGGTCGGGGTGCTTCGGGTCTCTCTCCATCCTCCCTTCCTATCAAAATGGATCCGCCTAGCTTCGGTGAAGCTCGTACCGAGCCTAGACCGCACCGTACATCCTCATCGGCGATGGTGCGCCGCCACCGGACATCACCGGCCGCCGCTCGCGGTGACAAGCCCCTTCCACCCCATCCCCATCCATTCCACGAGCACCAATCGACGCACCGGATGACGGAGAACACGAGGCGGTGTTCGATTGGCCGAGCGAGCTCTTCTCCGGCGAGCTCGAGCTCGTCGGAGCTCGCGGGTCTCCGCCTCCCCTGCCTCCGGTCACTGACCGCGGGGGCCCGCCCGTCAGTGTCGCGTGCGGGCGGGGGCGCTGAGCGGGCCGCGCGCGCGCGAGTGTGTGGGCCGAGTTTTCCGGGCCGGCCCAGTTCATCCGAAATGAAATTCATTTTTATTATTTTGTCACTGATTTTTGTACAAGTTGGAAAAATATAGATCTAGGGTTTTAATGATCCAAAAATCATGAGATAAATTTTGTTAGGGTCTACATGATGTGTAGTATTTTAGAAAAATATGGATCTGGCATGAGATGTTTTAATTCTGTAAGAATTTAATAGATCCTTTAAATGTGTTTTGGAATGCATGCAAATTTGTTAAATTTATAACTTGAGCTGTAGTGTTCCATAAATCATGAAATTTGGTGGGTAGGTTACTCTATGCTAGCCCTAGCTCTGGTAAAAATTTGGGCATCAGTGCTTAAGTAATTTCCAAGTTATAAGGCTATCATTTTATTCTTGGAGATAATTGAAGGAATTTTTGTAATTTTTCTACATGTGCAATGTTCTTGTAACTTTTTGGAGAATGTCTTGGTACCCTAGAGTGTCTAAGAAAAAAATATGAAATCTGTTGTTTGATACTTTTCAATATGATTTATTAATTATACAAAAAACAGCCTTTTTGACTAGTGAATTTTGTATAGAGAATTTCTGTGAATAAAACTTGTTCAAATTTTTACTGTGGTCTCTTTTTGGGTCAGAGAGTCCCCTGTAATTTTTGTAGAATTTTAGGAGCAGTTTACATATATGTTTAAAATTCCACCTAATTAATTAAGTAAAATAAGAAATGAGTATAAATAAATGTTCTAGGTAGTCACACCCTACTTTCTGGTGTTGTTATACCCCATGTGAACTTTTGGAAATCTTAGTTTGGTTTTAAGGGTCTTTGGCCACATCAATAAATGTTTAACCTTTGTAATTTTAGGTTTTCTGGACAGCTAGTAGTAATTCTAAATTTGGCTTTGATAAAATTGGTTGCTGGAAAACTTGTAAATACCAAAGTTGGAGTAAACTTGATGAACTAGCTTGTGTCAAAATTTGGAAGCATTTGGCTTAGTAGTTTGAGAGTTACTGTTGTTTAAAGTGGCAGTTCAAAATCTGCTACTCTCTGTTTTGAGATGACAGATTCTGGAACTTGTGAAGTTTGACATGGAAAACTTAGGAGTTTGGAGTTGAGGTCTGAAAATGAATTATAGGTGTTAGGGCCTTAACAGAGGATGAGCAGCTTTATCTTAGGTTAAGTAGATTAGGTGAGTACTTCTCTACCGGAGAGGAAATTTGCACCTACTCTTTTGAAGTGATTTGAATAGAGCGTTAAATTGTTATAATGCATTTCATTCCGAGCATATTGCATCTTTCATTATGCATTCATGGGATTTATTATGCACTCATGCAATAGGTGTACCGGAGGGGGTGACACTCCTCGAATTCGAACAAGCGATACCGGAGGAGGTGCTGAGTCAACCGGAGGAATTAGCAGAAGAACCCAACGTCGGGGAAGCTCCGTCAGAAGATCTACCCGAGTGTCCGGACCACAGACCCGCAACCTTTCTCAAAGGCAAGCCCCGGTGCATGCTGAACCCATCGTTTTATAAATATATCTTGAGTACTTTTAATTGTTTATTGCATTAAGTTCTAGGAGTTATATGAAAACACTTGCTGCATTGTACCTGTCCTTGTCCAGATATCGTACTTAAATCCTATATTAGGTTTAGGCACGTGTCGATGCTTAGCCCTGCTTAGTACGGTAGAAGTCGGGTGATTTCCGGTCATCCGTGAGATATAGGACTGGGTCGCGAGTGGCTTATGGCTATCGTGATGGAACCATGCTTTAAAATGAAGTTGAGACCGGGCGGGAGTTCGATGGTACAGCCGCAAGACACTTCACGTCTTGGGTGTGGAGCCATGCCCGTCTGAGTCGTTTAAGGACCGATTCGCTGTACGTCCTTGAGTCATGTTGAACGCAGTCTAACACTTAGTTGGCCGGATAAGTCGTTCCGACCGCGAAGCCGAGTAATGTGATTCAGGCCGGGAATCGAATGGTAGGTTGCTTCTTAGAGGAGAGAAAGGATGTGCTTGGGGACATTGGCGTGAGACCAAGGGGGGTTAAAGTCCCTATCACCTGACAGAGTGTCGCCCTTGGGGTCGCGACATCATTCGGACCCGCGATTCCTGAATCATATGAAAAGGTGGCCTGTGCGACCCTGGCAGGGGTCTGCACGGTGAGTGTTAGAAAATACCCCTCCAGCTGGATAGGAATTCGATTCGAATCGCCGTCGCTCCCGGTTAGTGAGCACTTGACTTGAGCAGCGGCAACGTAGATCTCATTAAATGAACAGATGGTTAAGTGAATGATACAATGTTGCCACCATTTATACCTATTATGGAAATAAGATGAATAATTGTTTGATGATGATCAAGTGCATGTTTAGTACATGTGCTAAGATAGATGACAGGTAAATGCTAAAAATAACTGCTAGTACAGGTTATAAGAGTTTCAACTACTTATGCCTTTATGCAAAATGTGGTGTCAGCTAGCCTCTTGTGTAAGCCTTGCATAATCCTTGGTGTTATTTTATTTCTGGTTTTTGACGGGTAAGTCTAGCTGAGTACATTCCAGTACTCAGGGTTTATTCCCTCCTGTTGCAGATGACATGCTTTATCAGGGATTCTGCAAGACGTGTCTCCACCCTGCGGGTGATGATGACTAGATAACAAGGGCGTGATCGTCTTTATGTACTTTCCTCATGCTTTTGCGAGATGTCGATCATCCAGACTGGCAGTATTTAATTAACTAGTGTGTGTGTTATGCTTCCGCTACTTTCAAACTTGGTTTG
Organism: Saccharum hybrid cultivar R570; assembly: GCA_038087645.1. NCBI lineage: Eukaryota > Viridiplantae > Streptophyta > Magnoliopsida > Poales > Poaceae > Saccharum > Saccharum hybrid cultivar. The sequence continues at coordinate 14,748,578 of JAQSUU010000556.1, forward strand.
TAATATTTGCTACTCTGTGGTGTAAACTTATTTTGGAACTACTTGTGAAATGTAACGTACGATGTGTATGTTGAATGATGCGATCCTGGTTGTAAGCAGTTTGGTTTGAAATCCTTCGTGATTTCGATTGACTACCGGGATTATATGGGCTCAAGTTTGAAAATTTGAGTGCTTCGGTGCTTGTTTTCGTACTTGTGCTCTTATAATTTGGTCGGTTCTATTACAGCTGGTATCAGAGCATAATTCAACATTAAAAACATCATACGAGTATTTAAAAACAAAAATATTTGATTATGAAAAAGGGTTAAAACACTAAAAATTATTTTTTTAGGTATGCCAGTGATCACATCCCTTAGCCCAAATAAGGACTCTTAGGTGGCTTATTATAAAGACTAACTTGGGGGCCTTATTTGTTTTTGTTTCATCGTCCATACGGCGTGATATTGTATGGATGCCATCCACTTGGGTGGTAATATATGGATCAATTGCCTCGACGCTCTGGTAAGTGTGAGTTGTGAGAGCATGATCGTCCAACCGGCGATCTAGGGAAGAGTAGTTTTGGTGACTTGCATACTTACATGTTTAAACCATGTAATTACGTAAGCACTTAATTGTGGGAACCTTTATATCGGGTAGCTTTGATACTGAAGTATATACATCTGGAGATGTGTATATGGAAAGTATTTAAATTACTGCTTTCTTGTGTGCTTATATTGGGAAACCGTTGGGCTGAAATGAGGTTTTCTGCAGGTACACTAACAGCGTAACGAGTAGACCGATAGTTTCGCTTATATGAGAGAACGTATGTATGCCACCGCCTAGCGTTAGAACTTTAGGTTTCTACTAAGGTGAGAGGGCGTACGGAACGTACATGCATCATGTTTAATTATAGCATACATGTCATTCACTCCCTCCTTAAAAATTTCAGTACTCCCGACTAAAGTAAATTTCGTATCCCCTAAATGATCCTCACTTTAAGTCGTATCTTATCTGTTGCTACAGATGGCACGTACTAAGAGGACCGCTCGTAAATCCACTGGGGGCAGGGCACCGCGTCACCAGCTCGCTCCACGTGAGCCCCGCCCTGAGCCTACTGAGGTGGAAAGGCTGAGGGCAGAGTTGGCTGAAGTGACTGCTGCCAGGAATGCAGCGCGTCAGCAACTGGACCAAGTGATTCGTGATCGTGATCAAGAAACGCTTGCAGTCTAGAGGTTGACAGTGGCAAATCGCAACTGTCAACGCATGTTGGTCCGTGTGATGGAACAGAGGGATGAAGCCTGGCACGAAGAGAATGTTCTGAGGGCTCGCCAGTTTGAGCTCGAGCAACAGTTAGAAAATGCTGAAGAATACAATGACAACCTTCATGAAGAAGTGCACCGCCTGAATAACCAGCTTAATCCCCTGCTACCTAGAAACAACAATGTAGATGAAGATATGGGATCAGGAATCTTCATGGCTGAGGATGATGATGAAGTGGAGGTTGATGGACCACAGGATGCCCCACCTGCAGAAGCACCAGAGGAAGAGCCAGAAGAAGAAGAAGACGAGGAGTTAGAGCCTGTCAGTGATGAGGACGGCGGGGAGATCCTTGACACTGACTCGGAGGATGATGCTTAGAGTAGTCATCACGTGCCTATAATGTTAGGATCGTCTTTTGTGCCCTCCCTGTGAAGGAGTGAGGCCTTGTAATAACTTGACTTTGGGATGTAAGGTTGAACCGTATGTTTCCTAAATGTAGTTTGAACCTGTTAATTTCGATCACAACTTGATGTCTTATTATGTTGCGTTCGATGATGGTGTCACGATTAGCACCCTTCGGTGCCGCGACGAAACCGAGGGCCTCCTATGGCGTGCGACATAAGGCTGTGCTGCTTGGCACGCGCAGGTATCGAGGTGGCTAGTCATGATCCACCATGGAACTCTTCATTGAGAAGTCTCTTTGTGGTCAGTTTGAAGTAGCCTTTCACAGTCAACTAAAAATCTTGAGATCGAATCTAGGTACCGTGCAAAAGGTCAAAAATCACGTAGATAGCAACGTAAACGGTCCGGTAATCGTTGTGCTCCCTGTGAGTGAGCCTTTATCAAAGAGCATCTTGTTGGATTACCAAGTATGATCTCGTCAAATGATGCGCTAGAATGGATTGTGCGGTTGTGATGAATTATTGTGCCTTAATTATTATGAGAAATCTGTTCATACAGTTAGATTGACATTTCGCAATAATTCATCTACAAATTTCCCACATCGTCAGTGCTCATTGGCTATGCATTTTGCAGATGTCGTACAATCTACGCCGGGGTCGTGGAAATGAGGAGGAACAGCCGCCCCCTCCGCCACCACCTACTCCGGCCGAGTTGATGCAATCAGTGGTTGAGGGGCAGCGTAGGTTGGCTGACGCCATGCGCCAACTGGCTAATCGAGAGGCTCGTCATGGCCGCCAGGGCCCAGAGCCAAATCAGTACAGCGATTTCAAGGACTTTCTGGATACAAAGCCCCCGCTCTTCAAGGAAGCGGAAGAACCACTGCAGGCTGACGAGTGGTTGAATACCATTGAACAAAAGTTTTGTCTGCTACGCCTAACTGATGAGCTGAAAACTGAGTATGCTTCCCATCAGTTGCATGGTCCGGCGGGCATTTGGTGGAGCCACTATCGTTCCACACTGCCTGCCAATGTCCCGATTGCTTGGGATCAGTTTAAGGCGGCATTCCGGGGAAATTATATCCCTCCCTGTCTTATGGCAATCAAGCACACAGAGTTTATGAGGCTGTCGCAAGGAAACAAAAGCCTGACTGAATACTTGCAGTCCTTCAACAACCTGGCAAGGTATGCCACAGAGTTTGTGGATACCGATGCCAAAAAGATTGCTAGCTTCAAAAGGGGCCTCGGCCCAAAACTGATGAAAACTATGGGCACTAGCAAATGTACTACTTTCAATGATTTCATCAGCGATGCTTTGACCCAGGAGAACAACAATACTATTTATTCTGCCTCTAAGAGCCGTAAAAGGGCCCTTGAGGCAAGTGCTTCTCAGTCAAGGGCCTCAGCGGCACCGAGGTCTTCCCCTCGCCCACCTGCTCAGAATACAAAGTTCCGTCTGCCGCAGAAGAAGCCTGCTGCAAAAACGGGGTTCCGTAAGGCTTATACCGTCGCTCTGCCAAAGGGGACTTCTGGACAGAGCAGCTCTAGTGTTCCTCCTAGCAATATGCCTTGCTGGAATTGCAACAAGCCAGGTCATTGGGCCCGGAACTGTCCGTACCCTAAGAAAAATGTCAACCAAGGTAGTCGTCAGGGACACGCCCATTATAACAGCATTGAGGAAATTCCATCTGGTGAGGTGGTCACCGCTGGTAAGTTTCTAGTTGACCAACACCCCGCAGTGGTACTTTTTGATTCAGGTGCTTCGCATTCCTTTATCAGTCCTAAGTTTGCATCCAAATTTGCACACAAGTTGCATACTGTTGAAGGTGTGGGTTATTGTATTAGTGCTGCAAGTGGGAATATTTCCACAAACAAAGTAGTGGGGAACCTTAAGTTTGAGATAGAAGGGCGAAGTTATTCGCTTGCCCTATTGGTTTTACCTGGTTTAGACATAGATGTTATCTTGGGCATGAATTGGATGAGTCAGAATGGGGTACTCATTGACACATCCGCTCGGGTAGTTATGCTCAGAGATCCTACAGATCAAAAGGGTTTTCTAGTACAACTTCCCAGAAAGGTTGAATTGTCGGGGGAAATTCATGCTGTGCAAGCAAAGGCGTTGGCTGAAATTTCCGTAGTAAATGAATTTCCGGACGTTTTTCCCGATGATTTGCCGGGACTCCCTCCGGATCGGGATGTGGAGTTTAAAATCGAGTTGTTGCCTGGCACCGCACCCATCTCTAGGAGACCCTATAGGATGCCTCCAAATGAGTTAGCTGAACTTAAGGTGCAGTTGAATGATATGTTAAAGAAGGGGTTAATTCGTCCTAGCTCGTCTCCGTGGGGATGCCCTGCTATCTTTGTAAAGAAGAAGGATCAAACCTTGCGGATGTGCGTGGACTATAGACCTCTGAATGCGGTCACTGTTAAGAATAAGTATCCTCTACCGCGAATCGACATCTTGTTCGATCAGTTGTCTAAAGCTAAAGTTTTCTCCAAGATCGATCTAAGATCTGGCTACCATTAAATTAAAATCCGCCCGGAAGATGTTCCAAAGACAGCCTTTTCTACCAGATACGGTCTTTATGAGTATCTTGTTATGTCTTTCGGCTTGACAAATGCCCCCGCACACTTCATGTACTTGATGAATTCGGTGTTTATGCCTGAATTGGACAAGTTTGTGGTGGTATTTATTGATGACATCCTGGTATATTCTGTGAATGAGGAGGAGCACGCTGAACATCTGCGTATAGTCCTCACAAGACTGCGTGAACATCAACTTTATGCCAAGTTCAGTAAGTGCGAATTCTGGCTTCGAGAAGTACCTTTCCTTGGGCATGTGTTGTCTGATGGAGGAATTATGGTGGATCCCGCCAAGGTACAGGAAGTACTAAACTAGAAGGCTCCTATCTCGGTTCACGAGGTCCGAAGTTTTCTTGGTTTGGCTGGCTATTATCGTCGCTTCATCCCGGATTTCTCCAAAATAGCCAAGCCAATGACTCGGTTGCTGCAAAAAGACACCAGGTTTGTCTGGACTCCTGAGTGTGATGCGGCTTTTCACCAACTACGAACCCTCCTAACCTCGGCTCCGGTTTTGGCACAACCGGATATCGAGAAACCTTTTGATGTTACTGTGATGCCTCAGGCATAGGTTTGGGAGGTGTTTTGATGCAGGAAGGCCGAGTAATTGCATATACTTCCCGACAACTTCGGAAGCATGAGGTGAATTATCCAACGCATGACTTAGAACTGGCCGCAGTTGTTCATGCTTTGAAGGTATGGCGGCATTATCTGCTGGGCAATGTCTACAATATCTATACAGACCACAAAAGCCTCAAATACATCTTCACCCAACCCAAGCTAAATATGCGTCAGAGAAGATGGCTCGAGTTGATTAAAGATTATAATCTTCAAGTACACTATCACCCAGGCAAGGCAAATGTGGTTGCGGACGCTTTAAGCCGTAAGTCTCATTGCCATTCCTTAATTGAAACTGATTTTCACCGATCTCGCCTGTTACATCCGGCAGTCTTGTACAACATCACTGCCAGTGGTACTCTCAGAAATAGAATCATTGAGCTCCAAAAGACTGATCCGGGTATCTTTCACATAAAACGGAAGATGAATGAAGGAGAGACTAAGCATTTCAGGTTAGATGACGAAGGTGTGCTGTGGTTTAAGGATAGGTTAGTGGTACCTAAGGACCGAGAGCTTAGAGATCAGATCCTGTCCGAAGCACATTCGTCCAAGTTGTCCATCCATCCTGGTAGTAATAAGATGTATTATGATTTGAAGCCACTTTATTGGTGGACCAAGATGCGGAAAGAGATAGTTGCATATGTTGCTAGATGTGACACCTGTTGTAGAGTTAAAGCTGTGCACATGAAAGCTGGGCTACTTCAGCCACTTTCCATTCCAGGCTAGAAATGGAAAGAGATAAGTATGGATTTCATTGTCGGACTTCCTCCTACTGTCAAAAATCATAACTCTATTTGGGTAATTGTTGATCGTTTGACCAAATCAGCTCACTTCATCCCAGTGAGAGTGGACTATCGTCCCACTGACTATGTTGAGTTGTACTTCAATCAGATAGTCCGGCTTCATGGGATACCTCGTACTATCGTTTCTGACCGTGGTCCCCAGTTCACTGCTCGCTTTTGGGAGCATTTGCATCACCTTCTGGGAACCAAGTTAGTGAGAAGCTCTGCTTATCACCCCCCGACATCGGGTCAGACAGAACGAGTTAACCAAATCTTGGAAGATCTGTTGCGAGCATGCGTCATTTCATCCAAGGGTTCTTGGGAAAAATGGTTACCTTTAGCCGAATTCTCGTACAATAACAGTTATCAAGAGAGTATTAAGATGGCCCCATTCGAAGCTTTGTACGGTCGAAAGTGTCGAACTCCACTAAACTGGGTAGAAGCTGGGGAAAGAAGGTATTATGGCATTGATTTTGTCCAGGAAGCCGAGGAACAAGTTCGTACCATCCAGAAACACATGGCTGCAGCACAAGCGAGACAGAAAAGCTATGCGGATCGTCGTAGAAAACCACTCGAATTTGAAGTTAGAGACTTTGTTTATTTTGAAAGTTTCTCCAATGAAGAGTGTCCAACGTTTTGGTGTTAAGCGGAAACTTGCACCAAGATACGTGGGTCCTTTCCAGATCATAGGCAAGAGTGGAGCTGTTGCGTACAAAATCCAGTTGCCTCCTGAGATGAGAGCCATATTCAACGTTTTCCATGTATCTCAGCTTAAAAAGTGTCTTCGAGTTCCTGAGGAATAAGTTCCTTTAGGTGATATCAGGCTGGAATCCGACCTAACCTATGAAGAAAAGCCAGTCCGAGTGATCGATACTCAGGAACGAGTAACTAGAAGTAAAGTGGTTAAGTGGTACAAAGTGATGTGGAGTAATCAGGGAAGTGAGAGTGCTGCTACGTGGGAACGGGAGGATTATTTGCGGGATGGTTATAAAGAATTCTATGAAAAATGGTACGCTTTCCAAATCTCGGGACGAGATTTTTATAAGGGGGGAGGGCTGTAACACTTCAAGTGTTTAGTCCTTAATTGCATTGCATTTGCATTTGCATAAGCATAAGCATGCATCATTCATGTTTGTTATTTTATGTGATGCAACACATGTGATTGTTCTAGGGTTTGTTTGATTTATTTCATGAAGTATTTGATAGTTGGTGTAACAAAAAGGTAAGGTAGCCAATCATGACCTACAACACCTTAGTTATACTTAGGGTAACATTTGGAACAAGGTTCATGTTGACCAAAATTACAAATTTGCCCTCCAAGAGAAGTTTGACCACCATTTGACCCTAGAAGGCTCTAATTTGACCAATTAAAAAGTCTAATTTAGAGACGTTGCATGGAAGAGCACCCTTAAGCAAAGTTGTAAAGAAATTCATGGGGAACAAAAGTCTCAATATGACCATCTCATGAAATTGACCCTAACATGCTCAAAAGTGGCCCATAAGTCAGTTAGAGAGGTAGCTCCAAGACTTAGAATTTTTCTAAGTCTGGAATCTGACCCTACAGTTTTACTGATGCCTACTTTAGGAGCTTTTAGTTTGCAAACCAGGCCAAACCAGCTTTCACTCATATTGACAAACTTGTAGATCACATGTAACCCTACAACTTTGTCAACATCACCCAAGCCTGGTTCTCAATGGTTCAAGAGATATCGTGTCATGAACTTAGGCTGTCAGTCGGCATCGTTAACTGAACCCCGGTTTCAGTTTCATCAAGCACTACTTTGAGGCCATGTAGTTTGAAATATAGGCTGAACCAGCCCAAACACCAATTGACAAAGTTGTTGACCTAACGTAGCTCTACAAACTTGATGTTGCCACCTTGGACTGAAACAGGCTGGTTTAGAAGTTAATCACGTTCGAAATCACTCTGTCAGTCACTACTGATGGCGTCAATGAACTGCGATTCAGTTTCGTCAGTGGCCGACCGGCCACAGGGCAACGCCGACGCGTGGAGGCGCGGTGGCGCCCGTACGCCGGCCCTGGCCCCACCAGTCAGGCCGCGATGCCTTCAAGACGCCACGACGCGCGAGCCGGCCTCCATTCCTCCGCCCCCTCTCTTCCAGTTGCAAAAACACCGAAACCGAGCCGCCATTGCCGTTCTTCTCCGGCGAGCTCAAGCGCGAGCTACACCGCATCACCGGCCGCCAGACCTCGGCACTCCCTCCGCCTCACCACCCTCCATCCCCTTGACCCACCGAAGCCCGCGATTTGACTCAAGGTGAGCCGCATTGCTTTCTTCCCCGTCTCCGAGAGGTCGCTGGAGCCCGCCATGGGACCTCACCGTGGTCGGGGTGCTTCGGGTCTCTCTCAATCCTCCCTTCCTATCAAAATGGATCCGCCTAGCTTCGGTGAAGCTCGTACCGAGCCTAGACCGCACCGTACATCCTCACCGGCGACGGTGCGCCGCCACCGGACATCACCGGCCGCCGCTCGCGGTGACAAGCCCCTTCCACCCCATCCCCATCCATTCCACGAGCACCAATCGACGCACCGGGTGATGGAGAACACGAGGCGGTGTTCGATTGGCCGAGCGAGCTCTTCTCCGGCGAGCTCGAGCTCGTCGGAGCTCGCGGGTCTCCGCCTCCCCTGCCTCCGGTCACTGACCGCGGGGGCCCGCCCGTCAGTGTCGCGCGCGGGCGAGGGCGCTGAGCGGGCCGCGCGCGCGAGAGTGTGTGGGCCGAGTTTTCCGGGCCGGCCCAGTTCATCCGAAATGAAATTCTTTTTTATTATTTTGTCACTGATTTTTGTACAAGTTGGAAAAATATAGATCTAGGGTTTTAATGATCCAAAAATCATGAGATAAATTTTGTTAGGGTCTACATGATGTGTAGTATTTTAGAAAAATATGGATCTAACATGAGATGTTTAAATTCTGTAAGAATTTAATAGATCCTTTAAATGTGTTTTGGAATGCATGCAAATTTGTTAAATTTATAACTTGAGCTGTATTGTTCCATAAATCATGAAATTTGGTGGGTAGGTTACTCTATGCTAGCCCTAGCTCTGGTAAAAATTTGGGCATCAGTGCTTAAGTAATTTCCAAGTTATAAGGCTATCATTTTATTCTAGGAGATAATTGAAGGAATTTTTGTAATTTTTCTACATGTGCAATGTTCTTGTAACTTTTTGGAGAATGTCTTGGTACCCTAGAGTGTCTAAGAAAAAAATATGAAATCTGTTGTTTGATACTTTTCAATATGATTTATTAATTATACAAAAATCAGCCTTTTTGACTGGTGAATTTTGTATAGAGAATTTCTATGAATAAAACTTGTTCAAATTTTTACTGTGGTCTCTTTTTGGGTCAGAGAGTCCCCTGTAATTTTTGTAGAATTTTAGGAGTAGTTTACATATATGTTTAAAATTCCACCTAATTAATTAAGTAAAATAAGAAATGAGTATAAATAAATGTTCTAGGTAGTCACACCCTACTTTCTGGTGTTGTTATACCCCATGTGCACTTTTGGAAATCTTAGTTTGGTTTTAAGGGTCTTTGGCCACATCAATAAATGTTTAACCTTTGTAATTTTAGGTTTTCTGGACAGCTAGTAGTAATTCTAAATTTGGCTTTGATAAAATTGGTTGCTGGAAAACTTGTAAATACCAAAGTTGGAGTAAACTTGATGAACTAGCTTGTGTCAAAATTTGGAAGCATTTGGAAGCATTTGGAGTTGAGGTCTGAAAATGAATTGTAGGTGTTAGGGCCTTAACAGAGGATGAGCAGCTTTATCTTAGGTTAAGTAGATTAGGTGAGTACTTCTCTACCGGAGAGGAAATTTGCACCTACTCTTTTGAAGTGATTTGAATAGAGCGTTAAATTGTTATAATGCATTTCATTCCGAGCATATTGCATCTTTCATTATGCATTCATGGGATTTATTATGCACTCATGCAATAGGTGTACCGGAGGGGGTGACACTCCTTGAATTCGAACAAGCGATACCGGAGGAGGTGCTGAGTCAACCGGAGGAATTAGCAGAAGAACCCAACGTCGAGGAAGCTCCGTCAGAAGATCTACCCGAGTGTCCGAACCACAGACCCGCAACCTTTCTCAAAGGCAAGCCCCGGTGCATGCTGAACCTATCGTTTTATAAATATATCTTGAGTACTTTTAATTGTTTATTGCATTAAGTTCTAGGAGTTATATGAAAACACTTGCTGCATTGTACCTGTCCTTGTCCAGATATCGTACTTAAATCCTATATTAGGTTTAGGCACGTGTCGATGCTTAGCCCTGCTTAGTACGGTAGAAGTCGGGTGATTTCCGGTCATCCGCGAGATATAGGACTGGGTCGCGAGTGGCTTATGGCTATCGTGATGGAACCATGCTTTAAAATGAAGTTGAGACCGGGCGGGAGTTCGATGGTACAGCCGCAAGACACTTCACGTCTTGGGTGTGGAGCCATGCCCGTCTGAGTCGTTTAAGGACCGATTCGCTGTACGTCCTTGAGTCATGTTGAACGCAGTCTAACACTTAGTTGGCCGGATAAGTCGTTCCGACCGCGAAGCCGAGTAATGTGATTCAGGCCGGGAATCGAATGGTAGGTTGCTTCTTGGAGGAGAGAAAGGATGTGCTTGGGGACATTGGCGTGAGACCAAGGGGGGGTTAAAGTCCCTATCACCTGGCAGAGTGTCGCCCTTGGGGTCGCGACATCATTCGGACCCGCGATTCCTGAATCATATGAAAAGGTGGCCTGTGCGACCCTGGCATGGGTCTGCACGGTGAGTGTTAGAAATACCCCTCCAGCTGGATAGGAATTCGATTCGAATCGCCGTCGCTCCCGGTTAGTGAGCACTTGACTTGAGCTGTGGCAACGTAGATCTCATTAAATGAACAGATGGTTAAGTGAATGATACAATGTTGCCACCATTTATACCTATTATGGAAATAAGATGAATAATTGTTTGATGATGATCAAGTGCATGTTTAGTACAGGTGCTAAGATAGATGACAGGTAAATGCTAAAAATAACTGCTAGTACAGGTTATAAGAGTTTCAACTACTTATGCCTTTATGCAAAATGTGGTGTCAGCTAGCCTCTTGTGTAAGCCTTGCATAATCCTTGGTGTTATTTTATTTCTGGTTTTTGACGGGTAAGTCTAGCTGAGTACATTCCAGTACTCAGGGTTTATTCCCTCCTGTTGCAGATGACATGCTTTATCAGGGATTCTGCAAGACGTGTCTCCACCCTGCGGGTGATGATGACTAGATCACAAGGGCGTGATCGTCTTTATGTACTTTCCTCATGCTTTTGCGGGATGTCGATCATCCAGACTGGCAGTATTTAATTAACTAGTGTGTGTGTTATGCTTCCGCTACTTTCAAACTTGGTTTGTAATATTTGCTACTCTGTGGTGTAAACTTATTTTGGAACTACTTGTGAAATGTAACGTACGATGTGTATGTTGAATGATGCGATCCTGGTTGTAAGCAGTTTGGTTTGAAATCCTTCGTGATTTCGATTGACTACCGGGATTATATGGGCTCAAGTTTGAAAATTTGAGCGCTTCGGTGCTTGTTTTCGTACTTGTGCTCTTATAATTTGGTCGGTTCTATTACAATGCACCTATCTTGCATCAAGATTAGCACTATCTCCAAAAGGACTGAAATGAGCTTTCACTTGTGCCTCGTGTACCTGTCTTACACCGAAACTAACAGTCTCCAAAGAGAAAGAAGGGATACTCCACGTGACCCACATCACCTAGGAGTTCCATCGAGTGTGTCTAAATAGATTTCTGAGCCTATAGCACGTTTGACACAAACCGTACACCAGTCTTGCATCTAGATTAGCAATATCTCCAAATGGACCCAAATGACCTTTCACTTGAGCCTTGTTACCTAGGAGTACCATCGAGTTGTCTAAAATGATTTCTGAGCCGATGGTACATTTGGTGCAAACCATGCATCTATCTTGCACCAAAACTAACATTGTCTCCAAACGAAAAGAAGCGAGATTCCACACGACCCACATCACCTAGGGGTTCCATCGGGTGAGTCCAAATGATTTCCAAGCCTATGGTACGTTTGACGCAAACCATGCCCCTATCTTGTGTCAAGATTAGCACTATCTCCAAACGGACTGAGCTTTCACTTGAACCTCGTCACCTAGAAGTACCATCGGGTCCATCCAAAATGATTTATCAGCCGAAGGTACGTTGGGCACAAATCATGCACCTAACTTGAATCGAAGCTAACACTGTCTCCAAAGAGAAAGAAGTGAGATTGCACATGACCCACGTCACCTAGGAGTTCCATCGGGTGTGTCCAAAACAATTTTTGAGCCTATGGTACATTTGACACAGACCATGCACCTATCTAGCGTCAAGGTTAGCACTATGGCCGAGAGGACTAAAACGAGCTTACACCTGAGCCTCATCACCTAGTGGTACCATCAAGTGCATCCAAAATGATTTCAGAGTCAATGATACGTCTAACATAAACGATGCACCTATCTTGCACCGACACGAACAATGTCTCGAAACGGAAAGAACCGAGATTCCACATAACCCACATCACCTAGTAGTTCCATCGGGTGAGTCTAAAATGATTTCTGAGCCTATGGTAGTTCTATAAAAACCGTGCATCTATATTGCGTCAAGATTAGCACTATCTCTGAATGGATCGAGCTTTTACTTGAGCCTCATCACCTAGGACTACGATCGGGTGCGTCCAAAACAATTTTTGAGCCGATGGTATGTTTGGTGCAAAGTATGCACCTATCTTACACCGACATTAACACTATCTCCAAACGGAAAGAAGTGAGATTCCACAAGACCCATGTTACATAGGAGTTCCATCGGGAGAGTCCAAAATGATTTCTGAGCCTATGGTATGTTTGACGCAATCCGTGCCCTATCTTGCATCAAGATTGGCACTATCGCTAAAACGACCGAAACTTGCTTGCACTTGGGCCTCATCACCTAGTGGTACCATTGAGTGCGTCCGAAATTATTTCTGAGCCTATGGTACATCTAGCGCAAGCCATGCACCTATATTGCACCAAAACTTACACTGTCTCCAAACGGAAAGAAGTGAGATTACACAAGACACATGTTACATAGGAGTTCCATCGGGAGAGTCCAAAATGATTTCTGAGCCTATGGTATATTCGACGCAAACCGTGCCCTATCTTGCGTCAAGATTGGCACTATCGCTAAGAGGACCAAAACTTGCACTTGAGCCCCATCACCTAGTGGTACCATCGAGTGCGTCTGAAATTATTTCTGAGCCTATGGTACATCTAGCGCAAGCCATGCACCTATCTTGCACCAAAACTAACACTGTCTCCAAACGGAAAGAAGTGAGATTCCACAAGACTCACGTTACATAGGAGTTCCATCGGGAGAGTCCAAAATGATTTCTGAACCTATGGTATGTTCGACGCAAACCGTGCACCTATCTTGCATCAAGATGAGCACAATCTCCTAACGGATCGAGCTTTCACTTGAGCCTCGTCAGCTAGGAGTACCATTGGGTGCGTCCAAAACGATTTCTGAGCTGATGGTGTGTTTGGCGCAAACCGTGCACCTATCTTGCACCGAAACTAACCCTATCTCCAAATGAAAAAGAAGTGAGCTTCCACATGACCCACGTCACCTAGGAGTTCCATCGGGTGCATCCAAAATGATTTCTGAGCTTATGGTACTTTCGACGCAAACCGTGCACCTATCTTGCGCCAAGATTATCTTTATCTCTAAAAGTTCCGAAATGAGCTTCCACTTGAGGCTCGTCACCTAGTGGTACCATCAAGTGTGTCCAAAACAATTTCTAAGCCTATGGTACGTCTAGCGAAAACCAAGCACCTATATTACACCGACACTAACATAGCCTCCAAAGGGAAAGAAGAGGGATTCCTCATGACCCACATTGCCTAGGAGTTCATCGGTTGCGGCCAAAATGTTTTCTGAGCCTATGGTACTTTTGACAAAAACCATGCACCTATCTTGTGTCATGATTAGCACTATCACCAAATTACGGAGCTTTCACTTGAGTCTCATCACCTTGGAGTACCATCGGGTGCAGCCAAAACAATTTCTAAGCCGATGGTACGTTTGACTCAAACTATGCCCTTATCTTGCGCCGACACTAACACTATCTCCAAAAGGAAAGAAGTGAGATTCCACATGACCCACATCACCTAGGAGTTCAATCGGGTGCGTCCAAAACAATGTCTGATCCTATGGTACATTCGACGCAAACCGTGCACCTATCATGCACTAACACTGACACTGTCTCCAAACATAAAGAAGTGAGATTCGACATGACCCGCGTCACCGAGGAGTTCCATTGGGTGCGTCCAAAACGATGTCCGAGCCTATGTTAAGCTCGACACAAACCGTGCACCTATCTTGTATGAAGGTTAGCACTATCTCCAGACGGACCAAAATGAGCTTTCACTTGTGCCTCATCACCTTAGAGTACTATCGGCTGTGTCCAAAATGATTTTCTAAATCGATGGTACGTTTAGCGCAAACCATGTACCTATCTTGCACCAAAACTAACACTGTCCGCCAAGAGAAAGAAGTGAGATCCCACATGATCCACCTCACCTAGGAGTTCCATCAGGTGTGTCTAAAATGATGTCTGAGCCTATGGTATGTTTGACACAAACCGTAAACCTATCTTGCACCGACACTAACACAGTCTCCAAAGAGAAAGAAGTGAGATTCCACATGACCCACATCACCTAGAAGTTCCATCGGGTGTGTCCAAAATGATTTCCAAGCCTAAGGCACGTTCGACTCAAACTGTGCACCTATCTTGCGTCAAGATTAGCACTATCTCTAAATAGACTGAAACAAGCTTCCACTTGAGCCTCATCACCTAGTGGCATCATCGAGTGCGTCCAAAATAATTTCTAAGCCTCTGGTACGTCTAGCACAAATTATACACCTATCTTGCACTAACACTAACCCTGTCTCCAAATAGAAAGAAGTGCGATTCCACATGACTCACGTCACCTAGGAGTTCCATCGGGTTAGTCCAAAATGATTCTTGAGCCAATGGTATGTTCCACGCAAACCGTGCACCTATCTTGCGTCAGGATTTGCACTATCTCTAAATGGACTGAGCTTTCACTTGAGCATCATCACCTAGGAGTATCATTGAGTGCGTCCAAAATGATTTCTGAGCCGATGGTACGTTTGGCACAAACCGTGCACCTAACATGCACCGATACTAACACTATCTCCAAAGAGAAAGAAGTGAGATTCCACATGACATACGTCTCCTAGGAGTTCCATTGGGTGAGTCCAAAATGATTTTTGAGTCTATGGTACGTTCGACGCAAACCGTGCACCTAACTTATGTCAAGATTAGCACGATGTCCAAAAGGAAAGAAACGAGCTTCCACTTTAGCCTCGTCACCTAGGACCATCGGGTGCGTCCAAAATGATTTCTAAGCCGATGGAATGTTTGGCACAAACTATGCACCTATCTTGCAGCCACACTAACACTATCTCCAAATGGAAAGAAATGAGATTCCACTTGACCCACGTCACCTAGGAATTTCATCGGGTGGGTCCAAAATGATTTCCGAGCCCGTGGTACGTTTGACACAAACCGTGCACCTATCTTGCGTCAAGATTAGCACTATCTCCAAACAGACTGAGGTTTCACTTGAGCCTCGTCACCTAGGAGTATCATCGGGTGCGTCCAAAATAATTTTCTGAGCCGATGGTATGTTTGACACAAACCATAAACCTATCTTGCACCGATACTAACACTGTCTCCAAAGAGAAAGAAGTGAGATTCCACATGACCCACATCACCAAGGAGTTCCAACGAGTGTGTCCAAAATGATTTCCGATCCTAAGGCACGTTTGACTCAAACCGTACACTTATCTTGCGTCAAGATTAGCACTAGCTCCAAACGGACTGAAACGAGCTTCCACTTGAGCCTCATCACCTAGTGGTACCATCGAGTGCATCCAAAATAATTTCTAAGCCTCTGGCACGTCTAGCACAAACCACACACCTATTTTGCACTGACACTAACTCTGTCTCCAAACAGAAAGAAGTGAGATTCCACATGACTCACGTCACCTAGGAGTTCTGTCAGGTTAGTCCAAAACGATTCCTGAGCCAATGGTATGTTCCAAGCAAACCGTGCACCTATCTTGCGTCAAGATTAGCACTATCTCCAAATGGACCGAGCTTTCACTTGAGCCTCATCACCTAGGAGTATCATCGAGTGCATCCAAAATGATTTCTAAGCCGAGGGTACGTTTGGCACAAACTGTGCACCAAACTTGCATCGATACTAACACTGTCTCCAAAGAGAAAGACGTGAGATTCCACATGACACACGTCTCCTAGGAGTTCCATTGGGTGCGTCCAAAATGATTTTTGAGCCTATGGTACATTCGACGCAAACCGTGCACCTATCTTATGTCAAGATTAGCACAATGTCCGAAAGGAAAGAAATGAGCTTGCACTTGAGCCTCATCACCTAGGACCATTGGGTGCGTCCAAAATGTTTTCTGAGCCGATGGTAGGTTTGGCACAAACTATGCACCTATCTTACACCCACACTAACACTGTCTTCAAATGAAAAGAAGTGAGATTCCACTTGACCCACGTCACATAGGAGTTCCATCGAGTGAGTCCATAATTATTTTCGAGCCCATTATACATTCGACACATACCGTGCACCTATCTTGCATCAAGATTAGCACTATCTCTAAACGGACCAAGCTTTTACTTGAGCCACATCAGCTAGGAGTTCCATCCGGTGCGTCCAGAACGATTTCTAAGCCAATTGTACATTTGGCTCAAAGTGTGCACCTCTTTTTGTACTGACACTAACACTGTCTCCAAATGGAAAGAAGTGAGATTCCACATGACCCGTGTCACCTAGGAGTTCCATCGGGTGCGTCCAAAACGATGCCCGCACCTATGGTACGTTTGACGCAAACTATGCACCTATCTTGCGTGAAGATTAGCACTATCTCCAAATGGACCAAAACATGCTTTCACTTATGCCTCATCTGCTAGGAGTACCATCAGCTACGTCCAAAACAATTTTCTGAGCCGATGGTACATTTGGTGCAAACTGTGCACCTATCTTGCACCGAAACTAACACTGTCTCCAAAGAGAAAGAAGTGAGATTCCACATGACCCACGTCACCAAGGAGTTCCATCGGGTGCGTCCAAAATTATTTTCGAGCCTATGGCACGTTCGACACAAACTGTGCACCTATCTTGCGGCAAGATTCACACTATCTCCAAATGAATCGAAATGTGCGTTCACTTCAGCCTCATCACCTAGGAGTACCATTAGGTGTGTCCAAAAATAATTTATGAGCCATTGATACGTTTGGCGCAAACTGTGCACCGACAGTAACATTGTCTCCAAACAGAAAGAAGCGAGATTCCACATGACCCACATCACCTAGGAGTTCCATCGGGTGCGTCCAAAATGATGTCTGAGCCTATGGTACGTTTGACACAAACCATGCAACTATCTTATGTCAAGATTAGCACTATCTCCAATGGACCAAAATGAGCTTTCACTTGTGCCTCGTTACCTAGGAGTACCATCGACTGCGTCAAAACAATTTCTAGGCCAATGGTACGTTTAGCACAAATCGTGCACCTATCTTGCGCCAAAACTAACAGTCTTCAAAGAGAAAGAAGTGAGATTCCAGATGACCCACGTCACCTTGGAGTTCCATCGGGTGTGTCCAAATTGATTTTCGAGCCTATGGCAAGTTCGAAGCAAACTGTGCTCCTATCTTTCGTCAAGATTAGCACTATCTCCAAATGGATCGAAATCACCTTTTACTTGAGCCTCGTCACCTAGGAGTACCATCGGGTGCGTCCAAAATAATTTCTGAGACGATGGTATGTTTGGCGCAAACCGTGCACCTATCTTGCACCGAAACTAACATTGTCTCCAAACGGAGAGAAGCGAGATTCCACATGACCCACGTCAACTTGGAGTTCCATCGGGTGAGTCCAAAATGATTTTCGAGCCTATAGTATGTTCGACGCAAACCATCCACCTATCTTGTGTCAAGATTTGCACTATATCTAAAAGGACCAAAACGAGCTTTCACTTGAGCCTCATCACCAAGTGGTACCGTCAAGTGCATCCAAAATAATTTCTGAGCCTGTGGTACGTTCGACACAAACCGTGCACCTATCTTATGCCAAGATTAGCACTATCTCTCAAAGGACCGAAATGAGCTTTCACTTGAGCCTCATCACCTGGTGGTACCATTAAGTCCATCCAAAATGATTTCTGAGCCTATGGTATGTCTAGCGCAAACCATGCACCTATCTTGCATCGACACTAACATTGTCTCCAAACGGAAAGAAGAGAGATTCCACATGACCCACGTCACTTAGGAGTTCCATCGGATGTGTCCAAAACGACTTCCAAGCCTATGGTACGTTCGATGCAAACCGTGCACCAATCTTGTGTCAAGATTAGCACAATGGCTAAACAGACTGAACTTTCGCTTGAGCCTCGTCACCTAGGGGGACCATCGGGTGCGTCCAAAACGATTCCTGGGCTGATGGTATGTTTGGCACAAACTATGCACCTATCTTGTGCCAACACTAACACTGTCTCCAAAAGCAAAGAAGTGAGATCCCATATGACCCACATCACCTAGGAGTTCCATCGGGTGCGTCCAAAATGATTTTCGAGCCTATCGTACGTTCGACGCAAAACCGTGCACCCGTCTTGCGTCAAGATTAGCACTATCGCCAAAAGGACCGAAATGCGCTGCCACTTGAGCTTCATCACCTAGTGGTACCATCAAGTGCATTCAAAACAATTTTTGAGCCTATGGTATGTCTAGCGCAAACCATGCACCTATCTTGCACCGAAACTAACATTGTCTGCAAAAAGAAAGAAGTGAGATTCCAGATGACCCACGTCACCTAGGACTTCCATCCGGTCAGTCTAAAACGATTTCTGAGCCTATGGTACGTTCGACGCAAACCGTGCACCTATCTTGCATCAAGATTGACACTATCTCCAAATGGACCGAGCTTTCACTTGAGCCGCGTCACCTAGAAGTACCATCAGGTGTGTCCAAAATGATTTCTGAGCCGATTGTACATTGCACAAACCATGCACCTAACTTGCACCGATACAGACACTATCTCCAAAGAGAAAGAAGTGAGATTCCACGTGACACAGGACTCTGTTGACACCTCTAACACCACCTAAGCTAGGTTGTCATCCCTAGCATGACACTAAAGGTGTTGGTACTAAAATATGCAAATGCTCCTGTGAAATAAATATGAAATCCGCAAGCACACAGATAATACCGATGTAGCATTTTAACTAGGAGTAATCCAGGTATCGTTATTTATATTTTTACCACTAGGAAGGGATGCTAAGGATAATGAGCAATGAGCATCACTGCATGTGATAATGGATAGCATAACCATGTCTTTATCTATCTTCTCATACAGGTTAAGTGTCACAAGATAAATAATATATATATAAATAAAGAATAATAAGAGATAACTGATAAGCACATAGCCACATATAATGATAAACATCTCAATAGATTACTCTAAGCATATAGCACTAGCATGGATTAGGATAAACTATAAGGATAAATCCTAAGTTATTCTAACTATACAATCAAAGCATATGATGATTAGTGCAATTACATTTGGCAATTATGGCAAGAAAATGTTATATCTACGCATAGTGATATTACTAAGGAAGATATAGAACATAGCCGTCACTTCCCTGTAATAGTTGTGCTCTGCCTGCCCTACACTTGGGAGGTGGACTACAAAGGACTCAATAGGACTGTCACTCCTGTGATCTACCACACGGTCCGGAATATAGGGTGCAATCACAGGTAAATATAGTATAGGCACCATGCCTACACAATGTTTACCACTCACCTATGATATCAATGAGCAAGCGCTATATGATCCTTTACTTACATATAATTCTGATCGAACTATGCCAAGCATATAATCAAAATAGACTAAGAACAATATAATTGAGAACATAATCAAATAGAGCAAAGTCATATCCAATATGATAGAATAGACTAAAGTCATATTCATACAAATGATGAACTAGATGAAGTGAGAATTACCAAGTATTATCTTGACAGATCCGGAAATCAAGCAATGCTTGGCTCCTTCTTGTTCTAATCCTACGTAGCTATGCCAAACTAGAGATCTAATTGAGATGGTGGCTCTAGGGCTTCTCTGAATGAATGGAATGAGTTCTCTCTCTCTAATGAATTAGGGTTTCTCCTAGGGCTAGGGGCCTTGCTTATATAGCCCTCTAGGAAGCACCATAGCCCTTGGATCAAACCGACCTTCATCAACGACTTTTTATTAATCCTCAAAGGTGGTGGAGGCAGGATCCGTGAGACAGATCCTGATTGGCTCTGCAGGTGAGGCGGGCACCCCCACCCCTTGGGCGGCCGCCCGGCTTCCAGGCCCGTTTTGCCTCCCATTTGTTTCTAGAGTCTTCTCGTGCCTTCCAGATTACAGAAAAGTTGTGTGTAGCCCTTTTGTCTCTATGTAAATCTGACATGTGGACCTCCTTTGGTTATTTCCTAACAATAGGAGAAGTATATTTCCAATTTCCCTCAGAAAAGATACGCCGTTATTTCAATAATAATTATATAGTTGATGAACAACCCAAGAAGAACAGAATCAGAAGAAGGCGTCACAACCGCACCTAGAAGAATCAGATCCCCAAGGATGGATGGGCTGACTATCAAGGAAAAGTATCAAGATATGAAGATTGATATCCTGAAGAAAAGATTTATCTTGAGAAGGAAGTTGTACCCCCAACAGAAAGTGAACCAGTTACCAAGGAGAATAAAGAAGAGAAGATAGTGCAACCAACTCATTCCTCAAAGTCAACCTCACCAACAAAATAGGTATGGAAGATAAAGGTAAATTCAAAGTCAGATTCAGCATAGTTAGAGGCATCACTCGATCCATCCAAGGTGCCCCAAAATATTTAGAGCAAATAAGAGGTTCTGTTCGGTGAACCCAAATCACCGAACGCCACGCCAAGAGGTAACTTGGTAGTTATCAATATTTCCCTTTTTAGTTTTGCATTTAATGTTTCGCATCATATTTACTTTCCTTCATTATATGTTTAGTTATACTTTATTTCTGCTAGAAAAGAAAATAAATATGTTTCGCATTGCATTATAAAATTGTTAACCCCCATGCAAATAAATTTGTGGCATAGAACCCATAAGTCTACTTGTTTGGTGGCATAAAAATAAAATAGAGAAGCATTCCTCATTTTATTCCTTGCATTATATAAAAATATAAAAATATGGTACAAGAGATCTTGGTAGAAAAGATACATCTGTTAAGAGGTTCTAGACGCTCAAGGCTTAGAGGTTTATCACTAACACTTAATCAAGTTCCACAAGATTTATTGTCTATTTGAGCTTCATAGAATTTGAAGGATCAAGGAAAGTAAACAGACAAAAAGGACAATCTGTTTCCTGTCGGAGCACTGTCTCAACAATCATCATCATAAAGCACTCCGATAAGGGGAAGTACACCTTCATTGTCTGTCAAGCAAAAACTATGTCAATATTCAGCTTGGGGGAGAGCATCCCCTATGTATCCAGCTAAGTATTTTTCTACCTACCTATTTATTTTTGTTTTGATATATGAAATAAAATAAAAAGATGCATAACCTATAGAAACCCAAATAAATGTTTTCTTATACATATATATGTTTTCTGTATAATCTTTAAGTTTGATAAATAAATATAGGAGAGTGTGCTAAGTTTTATCTTTCTAAGTGAACCCCTAGAATAAACTCTTATATGGAAATGATGAATAGTTGCTCTATTGTAATTCCTTTCAAGTACCTAGTTTTCAGCCTTGAACGCTCCCGAGTTTTGGATACAATTATTTTGATTTAAGATTTGCTATAAACCTAAAACTTGTGGGTAGCAAATGCTTGATCTAAGTCTAGGTAGTTGACGGATATGATATGGGAAGGTTTTGAGTTGCTATCTATCATGTTCCTAGAGATACTAGAGTTCTGGAGAATTTATCTTTTAAAAATTAACTTGCTACATGATGAGTTCCTGTATGATGAGAGTTTAAAATCCTACCACAGCCATATACATGCTTGTAGATTAGGAAGCCTTACATTCATATTTAATATTTGTGAGCATTGAGTATGGTCAGGCTATGTCGATCCTTAGGAACTGGTCTTGCGGTTAAAATCGAGATCCACCTATACACTCTACTTATACATGTTGCTTCTACCCTGGAAGTACGCATCCATATCCATATCCACACATATATATCCACCTATATATTCTGCTTCTACCCTGGAAGTACGAATCCACATTCAGATCCACCCCAGAAAAATAATTCTACTCTTACATTGGGAGTGAACTGCAAAAAAATATTCCTATTATTCATTTTATCCCTTGCTAGCCAATAAAGCTCTAAATATCTAGTTATGCTACCTCTTGTTATTGTGTTCTAAAAGAAGCTTGGGTATTCAATGAAAAAAAGAGAAGGAAAAAAGAAAAGAAAGAGGACAAATGTCCCACTTAGAAAATAAAGAGAGATTTAGAAGCCCAAGTTCTTCTCAAATTCTTCAAGTTTTCTAAGAGAGGTATATGAGAAATTTTCCCAAAGGAGCTAAGTATTCACCATCATCATCCCTTTACCCCTTATAACCACTTCTACTCCACTTACCATTTATAACCATCTACTATATAGCCCAAGACACATGCATATCTTGATTTGACTTTATGACTTGTTCCTTTGGATCCATAGTTTTGATTATGCAATATATGTTTCGCTGTCTCCCCACCTATGAGCTCCACATAAGCCTATTAGAAGTAGGGTGAGAGAGAGAAGGCATAATGTTACTATGCTACCAAAAATACCACATATTTTGAGAGGAGAGAAAAGGCATACACCATAAATGCCTTGGAGAGGATCCAGAAATACCACAAAGGGGAGACTTGGAAGGGTCATACATAGGAATCTCTGAGTTTTATTTTGAAAATCTTGCAAAACTCTAGAATAATAGTTGATCAAAGAGCTTGAAACATGGCGCTTGACTTGACCATTCTGCCTTTCAACTACTCAAGACCCAAGTGATGGCTACAAGCCCCATGGTGGAAGGTAATATGAGTAAGTTTTTCATTAGAATAATTCACTCTAATCCGGAGGAGAGTTCTTGTTTGAACGCATGTGTACCTGTAAGGCGTGAAAGTATTGTAGCAACTCCTGATCCATCACTAAGTCTATCTTTGTTCAGGGACGAGCAAAAGGTAAGCTTGGGGGAGTTTGTTGATGGTAGATAAGTATCATTTTTAACCGTCAACATAGCATGAGAAATGATCTAAATACAAATACTATCTAGATATAGGGGTTACACTGACAGAATTCCATGAGTTTTGGTGAATATCTATTTCTGCAGGGGGTTATCAGGAAATAAGTAAAGGAGACCCACATGTCAGATTTACATAGAGACAAAGGGGATATACATAACTTTTCTAGAATGTGGAAGATACGAGAAGACTCTAGAAACAAACGGGAGATGAAATGGGCCCACAGCAGGGGCACCCGCCCCTCTCCCTTAGGTGCCCGCCCCCCTGTGGTGGCCAATCACAGTCAACCTCATGGATTATGCCTCCACCGCCTTTGAGGATCAATAATAATCATTCATCAAGGTTGGTTTGATCCAAGGGTTGTGGTGCTTCCATTAGGGCTATATAAGCAAGGCCCCTGGCCCTAGGAGAAACCCTAATTTCGAGCCAACAAAAAGAAGGAATTCATTATTTAGAGAAGCCCTAGAGCCACCATCTCAATTAGATCTCTAGTTTAGCATAGCTACATAGGATTAGAACTAGAAGGAGCCAAGCATTGCTTGATTTTCGGATCCTATCGGAGAATACTTGGTAATTCTCTCCTACTTTTGTATTTGTTCTTATATTATATTATCTAGTTCATCATTTGTATGAATATGACTTTAGTCTATTCTATCATATTGGATATGAATTTGCTCTATTTGCTTATGTTCTCAATTATATTGTTCTTAGTCTACTTTGATTATATGCTTGGCATAGTTCGATCAGATTTATATTCAAGTATAGGATCATATAGCGCTTACTTATTGATATCATGGGTAAGTGGTAAACATTGTGTAGGCGTGGTGCCTATACCGTATTTACCTGTGATTGTACCCTATATTTCAGATCGTGTGGTAGATCGCGGGAGTGCCAGTCCTATTGAGTCCTCTGTAGTCCACCTCCCGAGTATAGGGCAGGCAAAGCACAACTATTACAGGGAAGTTATGGCTATGTTCTATATCTTCCATAGTAATATCACTATGCGTAGATATACCATGTTCTTGCCATGATTGCCAAGTGTAATTGCACTAATCATCATATGCTTTGACTTTATAGTTAGAATAACTTAGGATTATCTCGATAGTTCATCCTAATCCATGCTAGTGCTATATATCTAGAGTAGTCTATTGAGATGTTTATCATTATATGGCTATGTGCTTATCAGTTATCTTTATTATCATTCATATATTATTAATCTTGTGACACTTACCCTGTATGAGAAGAGAGATAAAGACATGGTTATGCTCTCCATTAGCATATGCAGTATTGCTCATTGCTCATTATTCATTATCCTTAGCATCCCTTCCCAGTGGTAAAATATAAATAACGATACCTGGTTTAATCCTGGTTAAAATGCTACATCAGTATTATTTGTGCGCTTGCGGATTTCATATTTATTTCTAGAGGAGCATTTGCGTTTATTCAATACCACATTTCTGGTGTCATGCTAGGGATGACAACCTAGCTTAAGTGACGTTAAGAAATGCCAACACCATGCACCTATCTTTCATCAAGATTAGCACTATCTCCAAACGGACCGAGCTTTTACTTGAGCCTCATCACCTAGGTGTTCCATTCGGTGTGTCCAGAACGATTTCTAAGCCGATGGTATGTTTGGCTCAAAGTGTGCACCTATCTTTCACCGACACTAACACTTTCTCCAAACGAAAAAGAAGTGAGCTTCCACATGACCCATGTCACCTAGGAGTTCCATCGAGTGTGTCCAAAATGATTTCCAAGCCTATGGTACTTTTGACGCAAACCGTGCACCTATCTTGCATCAAGATTAGCACTATCTCCAAATGGACCGAGCTTTCACTTGAGCCTCGTCACCTAGGAGTACCATCTGTTGCATCCAAAATGATTTCTGTGCCAATGGTACGTTTCGCGCAAACTATGCACCTCTCTTGCACCGACACTAACACTGTCTCCAAATGGAAAGAACTAAGATTTCACATGGCCCACATCACCTTGGAGTTCCATCGAGTGTGTTCAAAATGATGTCTGAGCTTATGGTATGTTTGACGCAAACCGTGCACCTATCTTGCGTCAAGATTAGCACTATCACCGAAAGGATTGAAACGCACTTCCACTTGAGCCTCATTACGTAGTGGTACCATCGAGTGCGTCCAAAATGATTTTGAGCCTATGGTACGTCTAGCACAAACCATGCACCTATCTTGCACCGGCACTAACAATGTCTCCAAACAGAAAGAAGCGAGATTCTACATGACCCACCTTACCTCACGTAGGAGTCCAAAATTATTTCCATGCCTATTCTACATTCAACGCAAACCGTGCATCTAGCTTGTGTCAAGATTAGCACTATCTCCGAATGGATCGAGCTTTTACTTGAGCCTCGTCACCTAGAAGTAAGGATTAAAACGGTCAGAAACGACATTTTAATATAGAAAAATGAAAGCGGTCGGTTCAGGATATTTCTACATTTAGCAATTAAAGAGTACAAAAAATTGATTGAAAATGGTTGTGAAACCAATTGAAACTAACATTTCATGTTAGAAAATGGTATCATAATATAGAAAACAAAAGCGGCCAGTTCAGAATATCTCTGTTCTATTTTCATCCTTACCTAGAAGTACCATTAGGTGCGTCCAGATCTATTTCTGAGCCGATGGTAGATTTGGCGCAAAGTATGGACCTATCTTACACTGACACTAACACTGTCTCCAAACAGAAAGAAGTGAGCTTCCACATGACCCACATCACCTAGGAGTTCCATCGGGTGCGTGCAAAATGATTTCTGAGCCTATGGTATGTTCGATGCAAACCTCGCACCTATCTTGTGTTAAGATTAGCACTATATCTAAACGGATCAAACTTTCACTTGAGCCTCATCACCTAGGGGACCATCGGGTGCGTCTAAAATGATTCCTAAGCCGATGTTATGTTTGGCACAAACTATGCACCTATCCTGCATCGACACTCACACTGTCTCCAAATAGAAAGAAGTGAGATTCCACATGACCCACGTTACCTAGGAGTTCCATTGGGTGTGTCGAAAACGATGTCCAAGCCTATGGGGCGTTCAACGCAAACTATGCACCTATCTTGCATCAAGATTAGCACTATCTCCAAACGGACCAAAATGAGCTTTCACTTGAGCTTTGTCACCTTGGAGTACCATCAGGTACATTCAAAACGATTTCTGAGCCGATGCTACGTTTGGCGCAAACCATGCACCAATCTTGCACCCATAGTAACATAGTCTCCAAAGAGTAACAAATGAGATTCCACATGACCTAGGTCACCTAGGAATTCCATTGGGTGCATCCAAAATGATTTTCAAGCCAATGGTTCATTCGACGCAAACCGTGCACCTATCTTGCGTCAATATTAGCACAATATCTGAAAGGATCAAAACGAGCTTCCACTTGAGCCTCGTCATCTAGTGGTTCCATCGAGTGTGTCGAAAATGATTTCTGAGTCTGTGGTACGTCTAGTGCCAACCATGCTGCTATCTTGCACTAACACTAACACTGCCTCTAAACGGAAAGAAGCGAGATTCCACATGACCCATGTCACCTAGGAGTTCCATCAGGTGCATCCAAAATGATTTTTGAGCCTATGGTATGTCCAACACAAACCATGCACGTATCCTATGATAAGATTAGCACGGTCTCCAAACGGATCGAGCTTCGTCACCTAGCAGTACCATCGGGTGCGTCCAAAATGATTTCTGAGCCAATGGTACGTTTGGTGCAAGCTATGCACCTAGGAGTTCGATCGGGTGCATCCAAAAAGATTTTCCTGCCTATGGTACTTTCGACGCAAACCGTGCACCTATCTTGCGTCAAGTTTAGCACTATGTCCAAACGGACTGAAACGAGCTTCCACTTGAGCCTCGTCACCTAGCAGTACCATCGGGTGCATCCAAAATGGTTTCTGAGCCAATGGTACGTTTGGCGCAAGCTATGCACCTAGGAGTTCGATTGGGTGCATCCAAAAAGATTTTCCTACCTATGGTACTTTCGATGCAAACTGTGCACCTATCTTGTGTCAAGATTAGCACTATCTCCAAATGGACCGAAACGAGCTTCCACTTGAGCCTCGTCACCTAGTGGTACCATGGGGTGCATCCAAAATGATTTCTGAGCCTATGGTACGTCTAGCATGTACCATGCACCTATCTTGCACTGACACTAACACTGTCTCTAGACAGAAAGAAGTGAGCTTCCACATGACCCATGTCACCTAGGAGTTACATCGGGTGCGGTGAAAATGATTTTTGAGCCTATGGTACGTTCGACGCAAACCATGCACCTATCTTGTATCAAGGTTAGTACTATCTCTCAAAGGATCGAAACAAGCTTTCACTTGAGCCTCGTCACCAAGTGGTACTGTCAAGTGTGACCAAAATGTTTTTTGAGCCTCGTCACCAAGTGGTACTATCAAGTGTGACCAAGTGGTACCGACACTCACACTATCACTAAACAGAAAGAAGAGATATTCCCCATAACCCACGTCACCTAGGAGTTCCAGCAGGTGCGTCCAAAACCATTTCCTAGCCTATAGTACGTTCGACGGAAACCACGCACCAATATTACGTCAAGATTAGCACAATGTCCAAACAGACTGAACTTTCACTTGATCCTCATCACCTACGACGACCATCGGGTGCGTCCAAAACAGTTCCTGAGCCGATGGTACGCTTGGGGCAAACTATGCACCTATCTTGCACCGACACTAACACCATCTCCAAACAGAAAGACGTGAGATTCCACATGACCCACAACACCTAAGAGTTCTATCGGACGTGTCAAAATGATTTCTGAGCCTATGGTATGTTCGACGCAAATATGCACCTATCTTGCGTCAAGATTAGCACTATCGCCGAAAGGACCGAAACATGTTTCCACTTGAGCCTTGTCACCTTTGTGGTACCATCGAGTGCGTCCAAAATGATATTTGAGCCTATGTTATGTCTAGCGCAGACCATGCACCTAAGTTGCACAAAAACTAACATTGTCTCCAAATGGAACGAAGCGAGATTCCACATGACCCGCGTCACCTAGGAGTTCCATCGAGTGAGTCCAAAATGATTTCTGAGCCTATGGTATATTTGATGCAAACCATGCACCTATCTTGCATCAAGATTAGCACTATCTCCAAACGGACCGAGCGTTCACTTGAGCCTTGTCACCTAGAAGTGCCACCAGGTGCGTCCAAAATGATTTCTGAGCCAATGGTACGTTCGGCATAAATGGTGCACCAAACTTGCACCAACACGAACACTGCCTCCAAAGAGAAAGAAGTGAGACTCCATATGACCCACATCACCTAGGAGTTCCATCAGGTGCGTCCAAAACAATCTTTAAGCCTATGGTACGTTCGATGCAAACCGTGCACCTATCTTGTGTCAAGATTAGCACTATGTCCGAAAGGACCGAAATGAGCTTCTACCTGAGCCTCGTCACCTAGTGGTACCATCGAGTGCGTCCAAAATGATTTCTGAGCCTATGGTACGTCTAGCACAAACCATGCACCTATCTTGCACTAGCACTAACAATGTCTCCAAACAGAAAGAAGCGAAATTCCACATGACCCACGTCTCCTAGGAGTTCCATCAGGTGAGTCCAAAATGATTTCCAAGCCTATGGTATGTTCGTCGCAAACCGTGCATCTATCTTGTGTCAACATTAGCACTATCTTCGAATGGATCGAGCTTTTACTTGAGCCTCGTCACCTAGGAGTACCATCGGGTGCGTCCAGAACAATTTCTAAGCCGATGGTATGTTTAGCGCAAAGTATGCACCTATCTTGCACTGACACTAACACTGTCTCCAAATAGAAAGAAGTGAGCTTCCACATGACCCACGTCATCTAGGAGTTCCATTGGGTGCGTCCAAAATAATTTCTGAGGCTATGGTATGTTCGACGCAAACCTCGCACCTATCTTGTGTCAATATTACTATCTCTCAAAGGACTGAAACGGGCTGTCACATGAGCCTTGTCACCAAGTGGTGCCATCATGTGCGTCCAAAACAATTTCTGAGCCTGTGGGGGTATAAACATGTTTGGTTCTGCATCACCATCTCGTTCGTGGCTTGCACACCTGTCTGCCGACAATCTACTACCTTGGGCATACCCCTCGGTAGACTGCCGACTAGGTTTTATCGACAGTGGAGCACCAGGTAGGGGTATGTGTACTGCTTTTAGGCATGCGATATGGTCATCTTCCCTGACTCCATGGCCATGGCGGCAGGCCTCACGTTCATGATCGATCAGATCACCTGGACCATCGGCTCCAACGACTTTGTCATCACAGCCATGGAGGAGGTGCAGATCCGATCTGCATCAACTACTTCCCGACACCGGCGTCGACTACAGCTACGCTGGCTCCAGCTTCGCTTGCACCAGCGCCCTCATCGACCACGCTGGCAACTCATCGACTCCTTCCTCGCTACCAGGGGAGGAAACTCGACTCCGCCGACTTGATCGACTCCATCGACCAGCTCGGTGGAAAACTCTCGCTTACCCTATCTCTGGTCGATTTGCTCCAAGAGCAATTTACTAGACAGAACTAGAACAACTACATCAGATCTACTGACCCGGTCAAGCCACCTGTTTTCAACGATTGGGTACAAATCTAGTGGTCACTTCAACTCCTGAAGGACGCTCTGCTCGGCCTCGACCTCGACAACTCAACTTTGTCAATATGGTGGGCTCTGATCAAGTTTCGATTCATACCACCCAGACAGATAGCCATTTGAGCCTCGGATCAAGCACTGCGTCCGACAGTAATACTCAAACCATGGTATTACACCATGTGAGTAGCAGTGATAAAGGGATGCTACATCCTCCGGGCTTTCCCCGAATCCCGGCTTTCCCTCCAAGGCGTGGCACCATGATCAACATTAGCCAAGATGAAGACCCACCTGCCGGGGCGAGACCGATCAACAACGACAAGAGTGACAACAGCGCAATGCTAACCGAGCTCAATGTCGCATAGATGAAGACGCGTGCCTAGCACAATAGCAAGCAGACCGTGACCAGCAAGAGGCTGACGCTGTAGCTAGGTGTAACCGGTTGCAAGGGCGCAGACCAGTATTCGACATGGTGGGGAACAGACCAGTATTCAAAACCCTAAGCGCCAACGTGGCTGTTGCCATTGAGAGCCTGAAGCGGTTACCAGATACCCCAGAAATCCAAAACATCTGGGAGGATCTGCAGGCTTATCTCCAGGCGGCTATGGTTTAGACCAATGAACGTGCCGCAGGCCCATCGGCGTCTCGCGCGACTAGCAGGAGCCGCTAGCACTCTAATCGACCCTTCAGGTCTGGTCAACGTGGCTTACGAGCACCCGCTGGCCCAGACCACCACGTAGGCAACGATGATCACATGGCTCCTGGCGTCAATCTAGGGGCTGATGGGGGCAATGACGGCAATCGTGGGAACCCTGCCCACAACAATAATCGCCAGCTCGACCACCGCCACAATAACAACGATGACGACCGATGCAGCGATAACCGGTGTAATGACCACTGGGACCACCGTCGTCGGGGGCAACAACACGATGACGAATGAGATCACCACGATGGCAATCACGATCTCCGTCGCGACCTCAACAACTGTGACCTACGTCCTCGCATTGAACAAAGAGCTCAGGACCCTGCGTCCCATGAAACTAGTTGGCGCATGGAGTACGATATGGTTCATGGCCCCTCGGGTCCCAAGCAGTTCACCAAGGCAAAACCCGTCAAGTAGAAGTTGCGGCGTGACGGGTCTGCACCTATCTTGTGTGAAGGTTAGCACTATCTCCAAACATACCAAAATGAGCTTTCACTTGTGCCTCATCTGCTAGGAGTACCATCGGCTGCGTCCAAAATGATTTTCGGAAACGATGGTACGTTTGGCGCAAACCATGTACCAATCTTACACCGAAACTAACACTATCTCTAAGGAGTTCCATCGGGTGCGTCCAAAACGATTTCTGAGCCTGTGGCACATTTGACGCAAACCATGCACCTATCTTGCGTCAAGATTAGCACTATCTCTAAATGAACTAAAATGAGCTTTCACTTCAGTCTCGTCACCTAGGAGTACCATCAGGTGCGTCTAAAACGATTTATGAGCTATTGGTACGTTTCGCGTAAACTGTGCACCTATCTTGTACCGACACTAACATTGTCTCCAAACGAAAAGAAGTGAGATTCCACATGACCCATGTCACCTACGAGTTTCATCGAGTGCGTCCAAACTGATGTCCGAGCCTATGGTTCGTTCGACACAAACCGTGCACCTATCTTGCGTCAAGATTAGCACTATCTCCAAACGGACCGAAATGAGCTTTCACTTGTGCCTCATTACCTAGGAGGACTATCGGCTGTGTCCAAAATGATTTATGAGCCGATGGTATGTTTAGCGCAAACCATGTACCTGCCTTGCACCAGAACTAACAGTTTCCAAAGAGAAAGAAGTGATATTCCACATGACCCACGTCACCTAGGAGTTCTATCAGGTGCGTCCAAATCAATTTTCGAGCCTATGACACGTTTGATGCAAACCTTGCACCTATCTTGCGTCAAGATTAGCACTATCTCCAAATGGACCGAAATGACCTTTCACTTGAGCCTTGTCACCTAGGAGTGCCATCGGGTGCCTCCAAAATGAATTCTGAGCCGGTGGTACATTTGGCGCAAATCGGGCTCCTATCTTGCACCAAAACTAACACTGTCTCCAAATGGAAAGAAGCAAGATTCCACATGACCCACATCACCTAGGAGTTCCATCAGATGAGTCCAAAATAATTTCTGAGCCTATGGTACGTTCCACGCAATCCATGCACCTATCTTGCATCAAAATTAGCACTATCTATAAATAGACCAAGCTTTCACTTGAGCCTCGTAACGTAGGACTACCATTGGGTGCATCCAAAACAATTTTCTGAGCCAATGGTACGTTTGACGCAAACCGTGCACCTATCATGCAGGACACTAACACTGTCTCCAAATAGAAAGAAATGAGATTCCACATGACCCTGTCACCTAGGAGTT
The DNA here is from genome assembly GCA_038087645.1 of Saccharum hybrid cultivar R570. NCBI lineage: Eukaryota > Viridiplantae > Streptophyta > Magnoliopsida > Poales > Poaceae > Saccharum > Saccharum hybrid cultivar. The sequence goes on from JAQSUU010000556.1 coordinate 14,780,622, forward strand.
CCATCAGGTTTGTCTAAAATGATTTCCCAGCCTAAGGCACGTTCGACTCAAACTGTGCACCGATCTTGCGTCAAGATTAGCACTATCTCCAAATGGACTGAAACAAGCATCCACTTGAGCCTCATCACCAAGTGGTACCATTAAGTGTGTCTAAAATAATTTCTGAGCCACTAGAACGTCTAGGACAGACCATACACCTATCTTGAAATAATACTAACCCTGTCTCCAAATAGAAAGAAGCGAGATTCCACATGACCCATGTTACCTAGGAGTTCCATCAAGTGAGTCCAAAATGATTCCTGAGCCTATGGTACGTTCCACGCAAACCATGCACCTATCTTGCGTCAAGATTAGCACTATCTCCAAACGGACCGAGCTTTCACTAGAGCCTCGTCACCTAGGAGTAGCATCGATTGCGTCCAAAATGATTTCTGAGCCGATGGTACATTTTTACAAACCATACACCTAACTTGCACCGACACTGACACAATCTCCAAGGAGAAAGAAGTGAGATTCCACATGACACATGTCTCCTAGGAGTTCCATTGGGTGCATCCAAAACAATTTTCGAGTCTAGGGAACGTTCAACGCAAACCATGCACCTATCTTGTTCAAGATTAGCACTATGTGCGAAAGGAAAGAAACGAGCTTCCACTTAAGCCTCGTCACCTAGGTGGACCATCAGTTGTGTCCAAATGATTTCTAAGCCGATGGTCTATTTGGCACAAACTATGCATCTATCTTGCACCAACACCAATAATGCCTCCAAATAGAAAGAAGTGAGATTCCACTTGATCCACGTCACCTAGGAGTTCCATCGGGTGAGTTCAAAATGATTACCAAGCCTATGGTACATTCGACACAAACTGTGCAACTATCTTGCATCAAGTTTAGCACTATCTCCAAACGGACTGAGCTTTTACTTGAGCCTCATCACCTAGGAGTTCCATCGGGTGCATCCAGAACGATTTCTAAGCCGATGGTATGTTTGTCTGAAAGTGTGCACCTATCTTTCACCGACACAAACACTGTCTCTAAACAGAAAGAAGTGAGCTTTCATACGACCCACGTCACCTAGGAGTTCCAACAGGTGCGTCTAAAATGATTTATGACCCTATGGTACTTTCAACGCAAACGGACCGATCTTTCAAGATTAGCACTATCTCCAAACGGACCGATCTTTCACTTGAGCCTCGTCACCTAGGAGTACCATCAGGTGAATCCAAAACGATTTATGTGCCGATGGTACACTTGGCGCAAACTGTGCACCTATCTTGCACTGACACTAATATTGTCTCCAAATAGAAAGAACTGAGATTCCACATGACCCACGTCACCTAGGAGTTTCATCAGGTGCGTCCAAAATGATGTTTGAGCCTATGATACGTTCGACGCAAACCGTGCACCTATCTTGCATAAAGATTAGTACTATCTCCAAACGGACCAAAATGAGTTTTCACTTGGTCCTCATCACCTAGGAGTACCATCGGCTACGTCCAAAAATGATTTTCTGACCCCGATGGTACGTTTGGCGCAAACCGTGCACCTATCTTGCATCGAAACTAACATTGTCTCCAAAGAGAAAGAAACGAGATTCCACGTAACCCACGTCACCTAGGAGTTCCATCAGGTGCGTCCAAAATGATTTTTGAGCCTATGGCATGTTCGACGCAAACCGTGCACCTATCTTACATCAAGATTGGTACTATCTCCAAATGAACCGAAATGAGCTTTCACTTTAGCCTTGTCACCTAGGAGTACCATCAGGTGTGTCCAAAATAATTTCTAAGCCTATGACATGTCTAGGACAAACCATGCAACTATCTTGCACTGACACTAACACTGTCTCCAAATGGAAAGAAGTGAGATTCCAAAGCCTATGGTATGTTCCAAGAAAACCATGCACCTATCTTGCGCTAAGATTAGCACAATCTCTAAGTGGACTGAGCTTTCATTTGAGCCTTGTCACCTAGTAGTGCCATCGAGTGCGTTCAAAATGATTTTTGAGTCGATGGTACATTTGGCACAAACCGTGCACCTAACTTGCACCGACACTAACATTGTCTCTAAAGAGAAAGAAGTGAGATTCCACATGACCCACGTTACCTAGGAGTTTCATTGGGTGCGTCCAAAATGATTTTTGAGCCTATGGTACGTTCGACGCAAACCATGCACCTATCTTGTGTCAAGATTAGCACTATGTCCAAAAGGACCAAAACGAGCTTCCACTTGAGCCTCGTCACCTAGGAGGACCATTGGGTGCGTCCAAAATAATTTCTGAGCTGATGGTTGGTTTGGCGCAAACTATGCACATATCTTACACCGACACTAACACTATCTCCAAATGGAAAGAAGTGAGATTCCACTTGACCCACATCAGCTTGGAGCCTATGGTATGTCCGACACAAACCGTGAACCTATCTTGTGGCAAGATTCGCACTATCTCTGAAAAGACTGAAATGGGCTTCCACTTGAGCCTCATCACCAGGTGGTACCATCAAGTGCGTCCAAAACAATTTCTAAGCCTATGTATGTCTAGCGCAAACCATGCACCTATATTGCTCTGACACTAACACTATCTCCTAACGGAAAGAAGAGGGATTCCACACAACTCACGTCACCTAGGAACTCCACCAAGTGCATCCAAAATGATTTCTGAGCCTATGGTATGTTCAACACAAACCGAACACCTTTCTTGCGTCAAGATTAGCACTATCTTCAAAATGATCGATACACGCTTTCACTTGAGCCTCGTCAACTAGTGGTACCTCGAGTGCATCCAAAATTATTTCTGAGCCTGTGGTAAGTGTAGCGCAAACCATGCACCTTTCTTGCACCAAAACTAACATTGTCCCCAAGCAGAAAGAAGTGAGATTCCACATGACCCACGTCACCTAGGAGTTCTATCGGGTGAGTCCAAAATGATTTCTAAGCCTTTGGTTTGTTCGACGCAAACCGTGCACCTATCTTGCATCAAGAGTAGCACTATCTCCAAACGGACTTAGCTTTCCCTTGAGCCTCATCATCTAGGAGGACCGTCTGGTGCGTCCAAAATGATTTTCTGAGCCGATGGTACGTTTGGCGTAAAGCGTGCACCTATCTTGCGTCGACACTAACACTGTCTCCAAACGAAAAGAAGTGAGCTTCTACATGACCCACATCACATAGGAGTTCCATCGGGTGCATCCAAAACGATTTTTGAGCCTATGGAACGTTCGACGCAAACCCATCTATCTTGCGTCAAGATTAGTACTATCTCCGAAAGGACCGGAACGAGCTTCCACTTGAGGCTCATCACCTAGTGGTACCATCAAGTGCATCCAAAATGATTTCTGAGACTATGGTACATCTAGCGCAATCCATGCACCTATCTTGCACCGACACTAACACTGTCTCCAAACGGAACAAAGTAAGATTCCATATGACCCGTGTCACCTAGGAGTTCCATCGGGTGTGTTCAAAATGATGTCCATGCCTATGGTATGTTCGATGCAAACTGTGCACCTATCTTGCGTCAAGATTCGCACTATCCCCAAAAGGACTGAATCGAGCTTTCACTTGTGTCTTGTCACTTAGGAGTATAATCGGCTGCATCCAAAACGATTTCTGAGCCGATGGTATGTTTAGGGCAAACCGTGCACCTTACACAACTAAGAGTCTCCAAAGAGAAAGAAGTGAGATTCCACGTGACCCACGTCACCAAGGAGTTCTATCAAGTGCATCCAAAATGATTTCTAAGCCTATGACATGTTTGACACAAACTATGCACCTATCTTGCGCCAAGATTAGCACTACCTCCAAATGGGCCAAAATGACCTTTCACTTGAGCCTTGTCACCTAGGAGTACCATCGGGTGCGTCCAAAATAATTTTCTGAGCCGATGGCACATTGGGTGCAAGCCTTGCATCAATCTTGGATCGACACTAACACTACCTCCAAAGAGAAAGAAGTGAGATTACACATGACCCATGTCACCTAGGAGTTCCATCGGATGCGTCCAAAATGATGTCCGAGCCTATGTTACGTTCGACGCAAACCGTTCACCTATCTTGTGTGAAGATTAGCACTATCTCCAAATGGATCGAAACGAGCTTTCACTTGTCCCTCGTCACATAGGAGTATCATCGGCTGCATCCAAAATGATTTTTTGAGCCGATGATACGTTTGGCACAAACCGTGCACCTATCTTGCACCAAAACTAACACTATCTCTAAAGAGAAAGAAGTGAAATTCCAAATGACTCACGTCACCTAGGAGTTCCATCGGGTGCGTCCAAAACGATTTCTGAGCCTATGGCATGTTCAACGCAAACCGTGCACCAATCTTGCGTCAAGATACGCACTATCTCCAAACGAACCAAAATGAGATTTCACTTCGGCCTCGTCACCGAGGAGTACCATCGGGGGCGTCTAAAATGATTTCTGAGAAATTGGTATGCTTGGCGCAAACTGTGCACCTATCTTGCACCAACACTAACACTGTCTCTAAACAGAAGGTGAGAGTCCACATGACCCACGTCACCTAGTTTCATCGGGTGCGTCCAAAATGATGTCCGAGCCTATGGTACGTTCGATGCAAACCGTGCACCTATCTTGCGTCAAGATTAGCACTATCCCTAAATGGACCGAAACGAGCTTTCCCTTGAGCCTCATCACCTATGAGTATAGTTGGCTGCGTCCAAAATAAATTTTGAGCTGATGGTACGTTTGGCGCAAACCGTGCACCTATCTTGCACTGAAACTAACAGTCTCTAATGAGAAAGAAGTGAGAATCCACATGACCCACATCACCTAGGATGTCCATCGGCTACGTCCAAAATGATTTTCAAGCCTATGGCACGTTCGATGCAAACCATGCACCTATCTTGCGTGAAGATTAGCAATACCTCCAAATGGGCCAAAATGACCTTTCACTTGAGCCTTCTCACCTAGAAGTACCGTTGGGTGCGTCCAAAATAATTTTCTGAGTCAATGGTACATTTGGCGCAAACCGTGCACCTATCTTGCACATACATTAACACTGTCTCCAAAGAGAAAGAAGTTAGATCACACATGACCCACGTCACCTAGGAGTTCCATCATGTGCGTCCCAAACGATGTTTGAGCCTATGTTACGTTCGACGCAAACCGTTCACCTATCTTGTGTGAAGATTAGCATTATCTCCAAACAGATCGAAACGAGCTTTCACTTGTCCCTCGTCAATGCACCGAAACTGACACTATCTCCAAAGAGAAAGAAGTGAAATTCCAAATGACCCACGTCACCTAGGAGTTCAATTGGGTGCGTCCAAAATGATGTCTGAGCCTATGTTACGTTCGATGCAAACCGTTCACCTATCTTGTGTGAAGATTAGAACTATCTCCAAACGGATCGAAACAAGCTTTCACTTATGCCTCGTCAACTAGGAGTACCACCGGCTACGTCCAAAACAATTTCTGAGTCTATGGCACGTTCGGCGCAAACCGTGCACCTATCTTGCTTCAAGATACGCACTATATCCAAACAAACCGAAATGAGCTTTCACTTCAGCCTCATCACCGAGGAGTACCATCGGGTGCGTCTAAAACGATTTTTGAGCCATTGGTACGTTTGGCGCAAACTGTGCACCTATCTTGCACCGACACTAACACTGTTTCCAAAAGGAAGGTGAGATTCCACATGACACGCGTCACCAAGGAGTTCCATCGGGTGCGTCCAAAATGATGTCCAAGCCTATGGTACGTTCGATGCAAACCGTGCAACTATCTTGCATCAAGATTAGCACTATCCCCAAACGGACCAAAACGAGCTTTCACTTGTGCCTCATCACCTAGGAGTATAATCAGCTGAGTCCAAAATGATTTCTAAGCCGATGGTAAGTTTGGCGCAAACCGTGCGCCTATCTTGCACCGACACTAAGACCGCCTCCAAAGAGAAAGAAGTGAGATCACACATGACCCACGTGTCCTAGGAGTTCCATCAGGTGCGTCCAAAACGATGTCCGAGCCTATGTTACATTCGACGCAAACCGTTCACCTATCTTGTGTGAAGATTAGCACTATCTCCAAACGGATCGAAACGAGCTTTCACTTGTGCCTCGTCACCTAGGAGTACCATCGGCTGCGTCCAAAATGATTTTCTATGCCGATGGTACGTTTGGTGCAAACCGTGCACTATCTTGCACCGAAACTAACACTATTTCTTTAGAGAAAGATGTGAAATTCCAAATGACCCACGTAACCTAGGAGTTCCGTTGGGTGCGTTTGAAACGATTTCTGAGCCTATGGCATATTCGATGCAATCCGTGCACGTATCTTGCGTTAAGATACACACTATCTCCAAACGACTCAAAATAAGCTTTCAGCCTCGTCATGAGGAGTACCATCGGGTGCGTCCAAAATGATTTCTGAGCCATTGGTACGTTTGGCGCAAACTGTGCACCTATCTTGCACTGACAAAAACACTATCTCCAAACGAAGGTGAGATTGACCCGCGTCACCTAGGAGTTCCATCGGGTGCGTCCAAAATGATGTCCGAACCTATGGTACGTTCGATGCAAACCGCCACCTATCTTGCGTCAAGATTAGCACTGTCCCCAAGTGGACCGAAATGAGCTTTCACTTGTGCCTCGTCACCTAGGAGTATAATCGGCTATGTCCAAAATAATTTATGAGCTGATGGTACGTTTGGCGCAAACCGTGCATCTATCTTGCACCGAAACTAACAGTCCCCAAAGAGAAAGAAGTGAGAATCCACATGACGCACGTCACCTAGCAGTTCCATCGGTGTGTCCAAATCGATTTTCGAGCCTATCGCACGTTCGATACAAACCGTGCACCTATCTTGCACCAAAATTGGCACTACCTCGAAATTGGCCGAAATGGCCCTTCACTTGAGACTTTGTCACACCATCGGGTGTGTCCAAAACAATTTTCTAAGTCCATGGTGCGTTTGGCATAAACTGTGCACCTATCTTGCACAGACACTAACACTGTCTCAAAAGAGAAAGAAGTGAGATCACACATGACCCACGTCACCTAGGTGTTCCATCGAGTGCATCCAAAACCATGTCCAAGCCTCTGTTACGTTCGACACAAACTGTTCACCTCTCTTGTGTGATGATTAGCACTATCTCCGAACGGATCAAAATGAGATTTCACTTGTGCCTCATCACCTAGGAGTAGCATCGGTTGTGTTCAAAATGATTTTCTGAGCAGATGGTATGTTTGGCGCAAACTGTGCACCTATCTTGCACCGAAACTAACACTATCTCCAAAAAGAAAGAAGTGAAATTCCAAATGACCCACGTCACCTAGGAGTTTTATCGGGTGCGTCCAAAATAATTTATGAGCATGTGGCACGTTTGACGCAAACTGTGCACTTATCTTGCGTCAAGATACACACTATCTCCAAACGAACTAAAATGAGCTTTCACTTCAGCCTCGTCACCGAGGAGTACCATCGGGTCCGTCCAAAATGATTACTAAGACATTAGTACGTTTGGCGCAAACTATGCACCTATCTTGCACCGATAGAAACATTGTATCCAAACGGAAGGTGAGATTCCACATGACCCACGTCACCTAGGAGTTCCATCGGGTGCATCCAAAGTGATGTCCGAGCCTATGGTATGTTCGATGCAAACTGTGCACCTATCTTGCATCAAGATTAGCACTATCCCCAAATAGACCAAAACGAGCTTTCATTTGTGCCTCGTCACCTAGGAGTACAATCAGCTGCGTGCAAAACGATTTCTGAGCCGATGGTACCTTTGGCGCAAATCGTGCACCTATCTTGCACCGAAACTAACAGTCTCCAAAGAGAAAGAAGTGAGATCACACATGACCCACGTCACCTAGGAGCTCCATCGGGCGTGTCCAAAATGATTTTCGAGCCCATGGCACGTTCGATGCAAACCGTGCACCTATCTTGTGTTAAGGTTAGCACTATCTCCAAACGGATCAAAACAAGCTTTCACTTGTGTCTCGTCACCTAGGAGTACCATCGGCTGCATTCAAAATGATTTTCTGAGACGATGATACATTTGGTGCAAACCATGCACCTATCTTGCACCGAAACTAACACTATCTCCAAAGAGAATGAAGTGAAATTCCAAATGACGCACGTCACCTCGGAGTTCTGTCGGGTGCGTGCAAAACGATTTCTGAGCCTATGTCACGTTCGATGCAAATCGTGCACCTATCTTGCTTCAAGATACGCACTATCTCCAAACAAATCAAAATGAGCTTTCACTTTAGCCTCGTCACTGAGGAGTACCATCGGGTGTGTCCAAGACGATTTCTGAGCCAATAGTACATTTGGCGCAAATTGTGCACCTATCTTGCACCGACACTAACACCGTTTCCAAATGGAAGGTGAGATTCCACATGTCCGGAGTCACCTAGGAGTCCCATCGGATGCATCTAAAATGATGTCCAAGCCTATGGTACATTCGATGCAAACCATGCACCTATCTTGCATCAAGATTAGCACTATCCCCAAACGGACTGAAATGAGCTTTCAATTGTGCCTCGTCACCATGGAGTATACGCGGCTGCGTCTAAAATGATTTCTAAGCCAATGGTACGTTTGGCACAAACCATGCGCCTATTTTGCACCGACACTAAGACTGTGTCCAAACAGAAAGAAGTGAGATCACACATGACCCACGTCACATAGGAGTTCCATCGGGTATCCAAAACGATGTCCGAGCCTATGTTACGTTCGACGCAAAACGTTCACCTATCTTGTGTGAAGATTAGCACTCTCCAAACAGATCGAAATGAGCTTTCACTTGTGCCTCGTCACCTAGGAGTACCATCGGCTGTGTCCAAAATGATTTTCTAAGCCGATGGTACGTTTGACACAAACCGTGCACCTATCTTGCACCGAAACTAACACTATCTCCAAAGAGAAAGATGTGAAATTCCAAATGACCCACGTCACCTAGGAGTTCCGTCAGGTGCGTTTGAAACGTTTTCTGAGCCTATGGCACGTTCAACGCAATCCGTGTAGCTATCTTGCGTCAAGATACACACTACCTCCAAACGAACCGAAATAAGCTTTCAGTTCAACCTCGTCATCGAGGAGTACCATCGGGTGCGGCCAAAACGATTTTTGAGCCATTGGTACGTTTGGCACAAACACAAACACTGTCTCCAAACGGAAGGTGAGATTGACCCGCGTCACATAGGAGTTCCATTGGGTGCGTCCAAAATGATGTCCGAGCCGACAGTACGTTCGATGCAAACCATGCACCTATCTTGCGTCGAGATTAGCACTATCCCCAAATGGACCGAAATGAGCTTTCATGGTGCCTTGTCACCTAGGAGTATAATAGGGTGCGCTCAAAATAATTTTTGAGCTGGTGGTACGTTTGGCGCAAACCGTGCACCTATCTTACAGAAACACTAACAGTCTCCACAACACGCATGTCACCTAGGAGTTACATCGAGTGCGTCCAAAATGATTTTCGAGCCTATGGCACATTCGACACAAACCGTGCACCTATCTTGCGTGAAGATTAGCAATACCTCCAAATGGGCCGAAATGACCTTTCACTTGAGCCATGTCACCTAGGAGTACCATCGAGTCCGTCCAAAACAATTTCAAAGCCAATGGTATGTTTGGCGCAAACCGTGGACCTATCTTGCACTGACACTAACATTGTCTCTAAAGAGAAAGAAGTGAGATCACACATGACCCATGTTAGCTAGGAGTTCCATCGGGTGCACCCAAAACGATGTCCGAGCCTATGTTACGTTCGACGCAAACCATTCACCTATCATATGTGAAGATTAGCACTATCTCCAAACGGATCAAAAGGAGCTTTCACTTGTGCCTCGTCACCTAGGAGTACCATCGGCTGTGTCTAAAATGATTTTCTAAGCTGATGGTATGTTTGGCGCAAACCGTGCACCTATCTTGCACCGAAACTAACACTATCTCCATAGAGAAAGAAGTGAAATTCCAAATGACCCACGCCACCTAGGAGTTCCATCGGGTGCGTCCAAAATGAATTTTGAGCCTATGGCACATTCGACGCAAACCGTGCACCTATCTTGCGTCAAGATACGCACTACCTCCAAAGAAACCGAAATGAGCTTTCACTTTAGCCTCATCACTGAGGAGTACCATCGGGTGCGTGTGCACCTATCTTGCACCGACACAAACACTGTCTCCAAATGGTAGGTTTGATTGACCCACATCACCTAGGAGTTCCATCGGGTGCGTCCAAAATGATGTCCAACCCTATGGTACGTTCGATGCAAACTGTGCACCTATCTTGTGTCAAGATTAGCATTATCCCAAATGGACCAAAACAAGCTTTCATTGTGCCTCATCACCTAGGAGTATAATCAGGTGCGCCCAAAGCGATTTCTGAGCCGATGGTACGTTTGGCGCAAACCGTGCACCTATCCTGCACCGATACTAACAGTCTCCAAAAGAGTAAGAAGTGAGAATCCACATGACCCACGTCACCTAGGCGTTCCATCAGTTGTGTCCAAAATGATTTTCGAGCCCATGGCACATTCGACGCAAAACCGTGCACCAATCTTGCATCAAGATTAGCACTACCTCCAAATGGGCCAAAATGACCTTTCACTTGAGCCTTGTCACCTTGTAGTACCATCGGGTACGTCCGAAACAATTTTCTGAGCCGATGGTACGTTTGGCGCAAACCATGCACCTGTCTTGCATAGACACTAACACTGTATCCAAAGAGAAAGAAGTGAGATCACACATGACCCATGTCACTCAGGAGTTCCATTGGGTACGTCCAAAACGATGTTCGTGCCTATGTTACGTTCGACGCGAACCGTTCAACTATCTTGTGTGAAGATTAGCACTATCTCCAAATGGATTGAAATGAGCTTTCACTTGTGCCTCGTCACCTAGGAGTATCATCGGCTGCGTACAAAATGATTTTCTGAGCCGATGTTACGTTTGGCGCAAACTGTGTACCTATCTTGCACCGAAACAAACACTATCTCCAAAGAGAAAGAAGTGAAATTCCAAATGACCCATGTCACCTAGGAGTTCCATCAGGTGCGTCCGAAATGATTTCTGAGCCTTTGGCACGTTTGACGCAAACCATGCACCTTTCTTGCATCAAGATACGCACTATCTCCAAATGATCCGAAACGAGCTTTCACTTGTGCCTCGTCACCTAGGAGTATAATCGGCTATGTCCAAAATGATTTCTAAGCCGATGGTATGTTTGGCGCAAACCGTGCACCTATCTTGCACTGAAACTACCAGTCTCTAATGAGAAAGAAGTGAGAATCCAAATGACCCACGTCACCTAGTTGTTCCATCGGCTACGTCCAAAATGATTTTCATGCCTATGGCACGTTCGACGCAAACCGTGCACCTATCTTGCGTCAAGATTAGCACTACCTCCAAATGGGCCAAAATGACCTTTCACTTGTGTCTCATCACCTAGGAGTACCACCGGCAGCATTCAAAACGATTTCTAAGCCAATGGTACGTTTGGCGCAAACCGTGCACCTATCTTGCACTGACACAAAAACTGTCTCCAAACAGAAAGAAGTAACATCACACATGACCCACGTCACCTAGGAGTTCCATCAGGTGCATCTAAAACGATGTCCGAGCCTATGTTACATTCGACGCAAACTGTTCACGTATCTTGTATGAAGATTAGCACTATCCCCAAATAGATCGAAACAAGCTTTCACTTGTGCCTCGTCACCTAGGAGTACCATCGGCTTTGGTCCAAAATGATTTTCTGAGCCGATGGTATGTTTGGCGCCAACTGTGCAGCTATATTGCACCGAAAGTAACACTATTTTCAAAGAGAAAGAAATGAAATTCCAAATGACCCACATCACCTAGGAGTTCCATCGGGTGCGTCCAAAACGATTTCTAAGCCTATAGCATGTTAGACGCAAACCGTGCACCTATCTTGCGTCAAGATATGCACTATCTCCAAACAAACCGAAATGAGCTTTCACTTCAGCCTCGTCACCGAGGAGTACCATCGGGTGCGTGTGCACCTATCTTGCACCAACACAAACACTGTCTCCAAACAGAAGGTGTGATTGACCCGCGTCACCTAGGAGTTCCATCGGTTGCGTCCAAAATGATATCCGAGCCTATGGTACGTTCGATGCAACCCGTGCACATATCTTGCGTCAAGATTAGCACTATCCCCAAACGGACCGAAACAAGCTTTTACTTGTGCCTCGTCAACTAGGAGTATAATCGGCTGCGTTCAAAATGAATTCTGAGCCGATGGTACGTTTGGCACAAACCGTGATCCAATCTTGCACCGAAACTAACAGTCTCCAAAGAGGAAAAAAGTGAGAATCCACATGACCCACATCACCTAGCAGTTCTATCGGGTGCATCCAAAATGATTTTCGAGCCTATGGCTTGTTCGATGCAAACCGTGCGCCTATCGTGTGTCAAGATTAGCACTACCTCCAAATGGGCCAAAATCATCATTCAATTAAGCCTTGTCAGCTAGGAGTACCATCGGGTGTGTCCAACATAATTTTCTGAGCTAATGGTACGTTTGGTGCGAACCGTGCACCTATCTTGCATCGATACTAACACTGTCTCCAAAGAGAAGAAGTGAGATCACACATGATCCACGTCACCTAGGAGTTCCTTCAAGTGCATCGAAAACGATGTCCAAGCCTATGTTACGTTCGACGCAAACCATTCACCTATCTTGTGTGAAGATTAGCACTATCCCCAAATGTATCGAAACAAGCTTTCACTTGTGCCTCGCCACCTAGGAGTACCATCGGGTGCGTCCAAAATGATTTATGGGCCATTGGCACATTTGACGCAAACCGTGCACCAATCTTGCATCAAGATACGCACTATCTCAAAAGGAACTGAAATGAGCTTTCACTTTAGCCTCGTCACCGAGGAGTACCATCGAGTGTGTTCAAAATGATTTCTGAGCCATTGGTATGTTTGGCACAAACTGTGCACCTATCTTGCACCGACACTAACACTATCGCCAAACGGAACGTGAGATTCCACATGACCCGTGTCACCTAGGAGTTCCATTAGGTGCGTCCAAAATGATGTCCGAGCCTATGGTACGTTTGATGCAAACCGTGAATCTATCTTGTGTCAAGATTAGCACTATCCCCAACTAGACCGTAACGAGCTTTCAATTGTGCCTAGTCACCTAAGAGTATAATTGGCTGCGTCCCAAATGATTTCTAAGCAAATGGTACATTTGGCGCAAACCGTGCACCTATCTTGCACTGACACTAAGACTGTCTCCAAAGAGAAAGAAGTGAGATCACACATGACCCACGTCGCCTAGTAGTTCCATTGGATGCGTCCAAAATGATGTCCGAGCCTATATTGCGTTTGACGCAAACCATTCACCTATCTTGTGTGAAGATTAGCAATATCTCCAAACAGATCGAAACGAGCTTTCACTTGTGCCTCGTCACCTAGGAGTACCATCGGCTGCGTCCAAAATGATTTTCTGAGCCGATGATACATTTGGCGCAAACTGTGCACCTATCTTGCACCGAAACAAACACTATCTCCAAAGAGAAAGAAGTGAAATTCCAAATTACCCACGTCACCTAGGAGTTCCGTCGGGTGCGTCCAAAATGATTTCTGAGCCTATGGCTTGTTCGAGGCAAACTGTGCACCAATCTTGCATCAAGATACGCACTATCTCCAAATGAACTAAAATAAGCTTTCACTTTGGCCTCATCACCAAGGAGTACCATCGGGTGCGTCCAAAACGATTTCTGAGCTATTGGTACATTTGGCGCAAATTGTGCACCTATCTTGCACCGACACCAACACTGTTTCCAAAATAGAAGGTGAGATTCCACATAACCCGCGACACTTAGGAGTTCCATCGGGTGTGTCCAAAATAATGTCCGAGCCTATGGCATGTTTGATGTAAACCGTGCATCTATCTTGCGTCAAGATTAGCACTATCCCCAAACGGACCAAAACAAGCTTTCAATTGTGCCTCACCTAGGAGTATAATCGGCTGCGTCCAAAATGATTTCTAAGCCAATGGTACGTTTGGCACAAACCGTGCTCCTATCTTGCACCGAAACTAAGACTGTCTCCAAAGAGAAAGAAGTGAGATCACACATGACCCACATCACCTAGGAGTTCCATCGGGTGCATCCAAAATGATGTCCGAGCCTATGTTACGTTCGACACAAACTGTTCACCTATCTTGTGTGAAGATTAGCACTATCCCAGAACAGATCGAAATGAGCTTTCACTTGTGCCTCGTCACCTAGGAGTATAATCGGGTGCACCCAAAGCGATTTCTGAGCCGACGGTACGTTTGGCGCAAACCGTGCACCTATCTTGCACTGATACTAACAGTCTCCAAAGAGAAAGAAGTGAGAATCCACATGACCCAGGTCACCTAGGCGTTCCATCTGTTGCGTCCAAAATGATTTTTTGAGCCTATGGCACGTTCGACGCAAAACCGTGCACCTAACTTGCATCAAGATTAGCACTACCTCCAAATAGGCCAAAATGACCTTTCACTTGAGCCTTGTCACCTTGTAGTACCATCGGGTAAGTCCAAAACAATTTTCTGAGCCGATGGTACGTTTGGCGCAAACCATGCACCTATCTTGCACAGACACTAACACTGTCTCCAAAGAGAAAGAAGTGAGATCACACATGAACCACATCACTTAAGAGTTCCATCGGGTGCGTCCAAAATGATGTTCGTGCCTATGTCACGTTCGACGCGAACCGTTCTCCTATCTTGTGTGAAGAATAGCACTATCTCCAAATTGATCGAAACGAGCTTTCACTTGTGCCTCGTCACCTAGGAGTACCATCGGCTGCGTACAAAATGATACGTTTGGCGCAAACTGTGCACCTATCTTGCACTGAAACTAACACTATCTCCAAAGAGAAAGATGTGAAATTCCAAATGACCATGTCATCTAGGAGTTCCGTCAGGTGTGTTTGAAACGTTTTCTAAGCCTATGGCACGTTCAACGCAATCAGTGTACCTATCTTGCGTCAAGATACACACTATCTCCAAACAAACCAAAATAAGCTTTTAGTTCAACCTCGTCATCGAGGAGTACCATCGGGTGCGTCCAAAATGTTTTTTGAGCCATTGGTACGTTTGGCGCAAACTGTGCACCTATATTGCACTAACACAAACACTGTCTCCAAACGGAAGGTGAGATTGACCCGCGTCACATAGGAGTTCCATTGGGTGCATCCAAAATGATGTCCGAGCCTACAGTATGTTCGATGCAAACCGTGCACCTATCTTGCATCGAGATTAGCACTATCCCCAAATGGATCGAAATGAGCTTTCATGGTGCCTCATCACCTAGGAGTATAATAGGGTGCGCCCAAAATGATTTTTCAGCCAGTGGTACGTTTGGCACAAACCGTGCACCGATCTTACACCATCACTAACAATCTCCAAAGAGAAAGAAGTGAGAATCCACAACACCCATGTCACCTACGAGTTCCATCGAGTGTGTCCGAAACGATTTTTGAGCCTATGGCACGTTCGACGCAAACCGTGCACCTATCTTGCATGAAGATTAGCAATACCTCCAAATGGGCTGAAATGACCTTTCCTTGAGCCATGTCACCTAGGAGTACTATCAAGTGCGTCCAAAACAATTTTCTAGGCCGATGGTATGTTTGGCGCAAACTGTGGACCTATCTTGCACTGACAATAACATTGTCTCCAAAGAGAAAGAAGTGAGATCACACATGACCCACGTCAGCTAGGAGTTCCATCGGGTGCGCCCAAAACGATGTCCGAGCCTATGTTACGTTCGACGCAAACCGTTCACCTGTCATGTGTGAAGATGGGCACTATCTCCAAACAGATTGAAATGAGCTTTCACTTGTGCCTCGTCACCTAGGAGTACCATCGGCTGCGTCCAAAATGATTTTCTAAGCCGATGGTATCTTTGGCGCAAACCGTGCACCTATCTTGCACCGAAACTAACACTATCTCCAAAGAGAAAGAAGTGAAATTCCAAATGACCCACGTCACCTAGGAGTTCCATCGGGTGCGTCCAAAACGATTTCTGAGCCTATGGCACGATCGACGCAAACCGTGCACCTATCTTGCATCAAGATATGCACTATCTCTAAACAAACCGAAATGAGCTTTCACTTCAGCCTCGTCACTGAGGAGTACCATCGGGTGCGTGTGCACCTATCTTGCACAGACACAAACACTGTCTCCAAACAGTAGGTTTTATTGACCCACGTCACCTAGGAGTTCCATCGGGTGCGTCCAAAATGATGTCCAAGCCTATAGTACGTTCGATGCAAACTGTGCACCTATGTTGCGTCAATATTAGCATTATCCCAAATGGACCCAAACGAGCTTTTGTTGTGCCTCATCACCAAGGAGTATAATCGGGTGCACCCAAAGCGATTTCAGAGCCGACGGTACGTTTGGCGCAAACCGTGCACCTATCTTGCACCGATACTAACAGTCTCCAAAGAGAAAGAAGTGAGAATCCACATTACCCAGGTCACCTAGGCGTTCCATCAGTTGCGTCCAAAATGATTTTCGAGCCTATGGCACGTTCGACCCAAAACCGTGCACCTATCTTGCATCAAGATTAGCACTACCTCCAAATGGGCCAAAATGACCTTTCACTTGAGCCTTGTCACCTTGTAGTACCATCGGGTAAGTCCAAAACAATTTTTCTGAGCCCATGGTACGTTTGGCACAAACCATGCACCTATCTTGCACAGACACTAACACGGTCTCCAAAGAGAAAGAAGTGAGATCACACATGACCCACATCACTTAGGAGTTCCATCGGGTGCGTCCAAAACAATGTTCGAGCCTATGTTACGTTCGACGCGAACCGTTCACCTATCTTGTGTGAAGAATAGCACTATCTCCAAATTGATCGAAACGAGCTTTCACTTGTGCCTCGTCACCTAGGAGTACCATCGGCTGCGTACAAAATGATTTTCTGAGCCGATGATACGTTTGGCGCAAACTGTGCACCTATCTTGCACCGAAACTAACACTATCTCCAAAGAGAAAGATGTGAAATTCCAAATGACCATGTCATCTAGGAGTTCCGTCAGGTGTGTTTGAAACGTTTTCTGAGCCTAAGGCACGTTCAACGCAATCAGTGTAGCTATCTTGCGTCAAGATACACACTATCTCCAAACGAACCAAAATAAGCTTTCAGTTCAACCTCGTCACCGAGGATACCATCGAGTGTGTCCAAAATGTTTTTTGAGCCATTGGTATGTTTGGCGCAAACTGTGCACCTATCTTGCACTAACACAAACACTGTCTCCAAACGAAAGGTGAGATTGACCCGCGTCACATAGGAGTTCCATTGGGTGCGTCCAAAATGATGTCCGAGCCTACAGTACGTTCGATGCAAACCGTGCACCTATCTTGCGTCGAGATTAGCACTATCCCCAAATGGACCGAAATGAGCTTTCATGGTGCCTCGTCACCTAGGAGTATAATAGGGTGCGCCCAAAATGATTTTGAGCCAGTGGTACGTTTGACACAAACCGTGCACCGATCCTACACCATCACTAACAATCTCCAAAGAGAAAGAAGTGAGAATCCACAACACCCATGTCACCTACGAGTTCCATCGAGTGTCGAAAACGATTTTTGAGCCTATGGCACGTTCGACGCAAACCGTGCACCTATCTTGCGTGAAGATTAGCAATACCTCCAAATGGGCTGAAATGACCTTTCCTTGAGCCATGTCACCTAAGAGTACCATCAAGTGCTTCCAAAACAATTTTCTAGGCCGATGGTATGTTTGGCGCAAACCGTGGACCTATCTTCATTGACAATAACATTGTCTCCAAAGAGAAAGAAGTGAGATCACATATGACCCATGTCAGCTAGGAGTTCCATCGGGTGCGCCCAAAACGATGTCCGAGCCTATGTTACGTTCTACGCAAACCATTCACCTGTCATGTGTGAAGATGAGCACTATCTCCAAACAGATTGAAATGAGCTTTCACTTGTGCCCCGTCACCTAGGAGTACCATCGCCTGCGTCCAAAATGATTTTCTAAGCCGATGGTATCTTTGGCGCAAACCATGCACCTATCTTGCACCGAAACTAACACTATCTCCAAAGAGAAAGAAGTGAAATTCCAAATGACCCACGTCACCTAGGAGTTCCATCGAGTGCGTCCAAAACGATTTCTGAGCCTATGGCACGTTCGACGCAAACCATGCACCTATCTTGCATCAAGATACGCACTATCTCCAAACAAACCGAAATGGGCTTTCACTTCAGCCTCATCACTGAGGAGTACCATCGGGTGCGTGTGCACCTATCTTGCACAGACACAAACACTGTCTCCAAACGGTAGGTTTTATTGACCCACGTCACCTAGGAGTTCCATCAGGCGCGTCCAAAATGTTGTCCAAGCCTATAGTACGTTCGATGCAAACTGTGCACCTATGTTGCGTCAAGATTAGCATTATCCCAAATGGACCCAAACGAGCTTTTGTTGTGCCTCATCACCTAGGAGTATAATCGGGTGCACCCAAAGCGATTTCTGAGCCGACGGTACGTTTGGCGCAAACCGTGCACCTATCTTGCACCGATACTAACAGTCTCTAAAGTGAAAGAAGTGAGAATCCACATGACCTAGGTCACCTAGGCATTCCATCAGTTGCGTCCAAAATGATTTTCGAGCCTATGGCACGTTCGATGCAAAACCGTGCACCTATCTTGCATCAAGATTAGAACTACCTCCAAATGGGCCAAAATAACCTTTCACTTGAGCCTTGTCACCTTGTAGTACCATGGGGTAAGTCCAAAACAATTTTTCTGAGCCGATGGTACGTTTGGCGCAAACCATGCACCTATCTTACATAGACACTAACACTATCTCCAAAGAGAAAGAAGTGAGATCACACATGACCCACATCACTTAGGAGTTCCATCGGGTGCATCCAAAACAATGTTCGAGCCTATGTTACGTTCGACGCGAACCGTTCACATATCTTGTGTGAAGAATAACACTATCTCCAAATTGATCGAAACGAGCTTGCACTTGTGCCTCGTCACCTAGGAGTACCATCGGCTGCGTGCAAAATGATTTTCTGAGCCGATGATACGTTTGGCGCAAACTGTGCACCTATCTTGCACCGAAACAAACACTATCTCCAAAGAGAAAGATGTGAAATTCCAAATGACCATGTCATCTAGGAGTTCCGTCAGGTGTGTTTGAAACGTTTTCTGAGCCTATGGCACGTTCAACGCAATCAGTGTAGCTATCTGGCGTCAAGATACACACTATCTCCAAACGAACCAAAATAAGCTTTCAGTTCAACCTCGTCACCGAGGAGTACCATCGAGTGCGTCCAAAATGTTTTTTGAGCCATTGGTATGTTTGACGCAAACTGTGCACCTATCTTGCACTAACACAAACAATGTCTCCGAACGGAATGTGAGATTGACCCGCGTCACATAGGAGTTCCATTGGGTGCGTCCAAAATGATGTCCGAGCCTACAGTACGTTCGATGCAAACCGTGCACCTATCTTGCATCGAGATTAGCACTATCCCCAAATGGACCGAAATGAGCTTTCATGGTGCCTCATCACCTAGGAGTATAATAGGGTGCGCCCAAAATGATTTTTGAGCCAGTGGTACGTTTGGCACAAACCGTGCACCTATCTTTCACCATCCCTAACAATCTCCAAAGAGAAAGAAGTGAGAATCCACAACACCCATGTCACCTATGAGTTCCATCGAGTGTGTCCAAAACGATTTTTGAGCCTATGGCACGTTCGACGCAAACTGTGCACCTATCTTGCGTGAAGATTAGCAATACCTCCAAATGGGCTGAAATGACCTTTCCTTGAGCCATGTCACCTAGGAGTACCATCAAGTGCGTCCAAAACAATTTTCTAGGCCGATGGTATGTTTGGCGCAAACCGTGAACCTATCTTGCATTGACAATAACATTGTCTCCAAAGAGAAAGTAGTGAGATCACACATGACCCACGTCAGCTAGGAGTTCCATCGGGTGCGCCCAAAACGATGTCCGAGCCTATGTTACGTTCGACGCAAACCGTTCACCTGTCATGTGTGAAGATGAGCACTCTCGCCAAACGGATTGAAATGAGCTTTCACTTGTGCCCCGTCACCTAGGAGTACCATCGGCTGCGTCCAAAATGATTTTCTAAGCCGATGGTATCTTTGGCGCAAACCGTGCAACTATCTTGCACCGAAACTAACACTATCTCCAAAGAGAAAGAAGTGAAATTCCAAATGACCCACGTCACCTAGGAGTTCCATCGGGTGCGTCCAAAACGATTTCTGAGCCTATGGCACGTTCGACGCAAACCATGCACCTATCTTGCATCAAGATACGCACTATCTCCAAACAAACCGAAATGGGCTTTCACTTCAGCCTCGTCACTGAGGAGTACCATCGGGTGCGTGTGCACCTATCTTGCACAGACACAAACACTGTCTCCAAACGGTAGGTTTTATTGACCCACGTCACCTAGGAGTTCAATCGGGTGCGTCCAAAATAATGTCCAAGCCTATAGTACGTTCGATGCAAACTGTGCACCTATCTTGCGTCAAGATTAGCATTATCCCAAATGGACCCAAATGAGCTTTTGTTGAGCCTCATCACCTAGGAGTATAATCGGGTGCACCCAAAGCGATTTTTGAGCCGACGGTATGTTTGGCGCAAACCGTGCACCTATCTTGCACCGATACTAATAGTCTCCAAAGAGAAAGAAGTGAGAATCCACATGACCCACGTCACCTAGGCGTTCCATCAGTTGCGTCCAAAATGATTTTTGAGCCTATGGCACGTTCGACGCAAAACCGTGCACCTATCTTGCATCAAGATTAGCACTACCTCCAAATGGGCCAAAATGACCTTTCACATGAGCCTTGTCACCTTGTAGTACCCCGTCCAAAACAATTTTCTGAGCTGATGGTACGTTTGGCGCAAACCGTGCACCTATCTTGCACCGAAACTAACACTATCTCCGAAGAGAAAGAAGTGAAATTCCAAATGACCCACGTCATCGGGTCGTCAAAAATGATTTCTGAGCCTATGGCACGTTCGACGCAAACCGTGCACCTATCTTGCATCAAGATACGCACTATCTCCAAACAAACCGAAATGAGCTTTCAGTTCAGCCTCGTCACTGAGGAGTACCATCGGGTCCGTGTGCACCTATCTTGTACAGACACAAACACTGTCTCCAAATGGTAGGTTTGATTGACCCACGTCACCTAGGAGTTCCATCGGGTGCGTCCAAAATGATGTCCAAGCCTATGGTACGTTCGATGCAAACTGCGCACCTATCTTGCATCAAGATTAGCATTATCCCAAATGGACCCAAATGAGCTTTCATTGTGCCTCGTCACCTAGGTGTATAATCGGGTGCACCCAAAGCGATTTCTGAGTCGACTGTACGTTTGGCGCAAACCGTGCACCTATCTTGCACCGATACTAACAATCTCCAAAGAGAAAGAAGTGAGAATTCACATGACCCACGTCACCTAGGCGTTCCATCAGTTGCGTCCAAAATGATTTTCGAGCCTATGGCACGTTCGACGCAAAACCGTGCACCTATCTTGCATCAAGATTAGCACTACCTCCAAATGGGCCAAAATAACCTTTCACTTGAGCCTTGTCACCTTGTAGTACCCCGTCCAAAACAATTTTCTGAGCTAATGGTACGTTTGGCGCAAACCGTGAACCTATCTTGCACCGAAACTAACACTATCTCCAAAGAGAAAGAAGTGAAATTCCAAATGACCCACGTCATCGGGTGCGTCCAAAATGATTTCTGAGCCTATGGCACGTTCGACGCAAACCGTGCACCTATCTTGCATCAAGATACGCACTATCTCTAAACAAACCGAAATGAGCTTTCAGTTCAGCCTCGTCACTGAGGAGTACCATCGGGTCCGTGTGCACCTATCTTGTACAGACATAAACACTGTATCCAAACGGTAGGTTTGATTGACCCACGTCACCTAGGAGTTCCATCGGGTGCGTCCAAAATGATGTCCAAGCCTATGGTATGTTCGATGCAAACTGCGCACCTATCTTGCATCAAGATTAGCATTATCCCAAATGGACCCAAATGAGCTTTCATTGTGCCTCGTCACCTAGGTGTATAATCGGGTGCACCCAAAGCGATTTCTGAGTCGACGGTACGTTTGGCGCAAACCGTGCACCTATCTTGCACCGATACTAACAGTCTCCAAAGAGAAAGAAGTGAGAATCCACATGACCCACGTCACCTAGGCGTTCCATCAGTTGCGTCCAAAATGATTTTCGAGCCTATGACACGTTCGATGCAAAACCGTGCACCTATCTTGCATCAAGATTAGCACTACCTCCAAATGGGCCAAAATGACCTTTCACTTGAGCCTTGTCACCTTGTAGTACCATCGGGTACGTCCAAAACAATTTTCTGAGCCGATGGTATGTTTGGCGCAAACCATGCACCTATCTTGCACAGACACTAACACTGTCTCCAAAGAGAAAGAAGTGAGATCACACATGACCCACGTCATTTAGGAGTTCCATCGGGTGCACCCAAAATTATGTTCGAGCCTATGTTACGTTCGACGCGAACCGTTCACCTGTCTTGTGTGAAGATTAGCACTTTCTCCAAATGGATCGAAATGACCTTTCACTTGTGCTTTGTCACGTAGGAGTACCATCGGCTATGTACAAAAGGATTTTCTGAGCCGATGATACGTTTGGCGGAAACTGTGCACCTATCTTGCATCGAAACAAACACTATCTCCAAAGAGAAAGAAGTGAAATTCCAAATGACCCATGTCACCTAGGATTTTAATCGGGTGCGTCCGAAATGATTTCTGTGCCTTTGGCATGTTCGATGCAAATCATGCACCGGTCTTGCGTCAAGATACACACTATCTCCAAATGAACCGAAATGAGCTTTCACTTGGACCTCGGCACCGAGGAGTACCATCGGGTGCGTCCATAATGATTTTTGAGCCATTGGTACGTTTGGGGCAAACTGTGCACCTATCTTGCACCGAAACTAACACTGTCTCCAAATGGAAGCTGAGATTCCATATGACCCGCGTCACCTAGGAGTTCCATCGGTTGCGTCCAAAAAATGTCCGAGCCTATGGTACGTATTATGCAAACCGTGCGTCTATCTTGCGTCAAGATTAGCACTATCCTCAAACGGACCAAAACGAGCTTTCACTTGTGCCACATCACCTAGGAGTATCGGCTATGTCCAAAATGATTTCTGAGCCGATGGTACGTTTGGTGCAAACCGTTCACCTATCTTGCACCAAAACTAACAGTCTCTAAAGAGAAAGAAGTGAAATTCCAAATGACCCACGTCAACTAGGAGTTCCATCGGGTGCATTGAAAATGATTTCTGAGCCTATGGCACGTTCAACGCAAACCGTGCACCTATCTTGCGTCAAGATTAGCACTACCTCCAAACAAACCGAAATGAGCTTTCACTTCAGCCTCGTCACTGAGGAGTACCATCGGGTGCGTGTGCACCTATCTTGCACCAACACAAACACTATCTCCAAACAGAAGGTATGATTGATCCGCGTCACCTAGGAGTTCCATCGGTTACGTCCAAAATGATATCCGAGCCTATGGTACGTTCGATGGAACCCATGCACCTATCTTGCGTCAAAATTAGCACTATCCCCAAACGGACCCAAACAAGCTTTCACTTATGCTGTCAACTAGGAGTATAATCGGCTGCGTCCAAAATGATTTCTGAGCCGATGGTACATTTGGCGCAAACCGTGATCCTATCTTGCACCGAAACTAACAGTCTCCAAATAGAAAAAAAGTGAGAATCCACCTGACCCACGTCACCTAGCAGTTCTATCGGGTGCATCCAAAATGATTTTTCGAGCCTATGGCTTGTTCGATGCAAACCGTGCGCCTATCTTGTGTCAAGATTAGCACTACCTCTAAATGGGCCAAAATAACCTTTCAATTAAGCCTTGTAGCTAGTAGTACCATCGGGTGTGTCCAAAATGATTTTCTGAGCTAATGGTACGTTTGGCGCAAACCACCTATCTTGCACGATGCTAACACTGTCTCCAAAGAGAAAGAAGTGAGATCACACATGACCCACGTCACCTAGGAGTTCCTTCGGGTGCGTCCAAAACGATGTCCAAGCCTATGTTACGTTCGACACAAACCGTTCACCTATCTTGTGTGAAGATTAGCACCATCTCCAAACGAACTGAAATGAGCTTTCACTTCAGCCTCGTCACCGAGGAGTACCATCGGGTGCATCCAAAATGATTTCTGAGCCATTGGTAGATTTGGCGCAAATTGTGCACCTATCTTGCACCGACAGAAACACTGTATCCAAATAGAAGGTGAGATTCCACATGACCCACGTCACCTAGGAGTTCCGTCGGGTGCGTCCAAAATGATGTCTGAGCCTATGGTAAATTTGATGCAAACCGTGCACCTATCTTGCGTCAAGATTAGCACTATCCCCAAACGGACCAAAACAAGCTTTCATTTGTGCCTCGTCACCTCGGAGTACAATCGGCTGCGTCCAAAACGATTTCTGAGCTGATGGAACATTTGGCGCAAACCGTGCACCTATCTTGCACCAAAACTAACCGTCTCTAAAGAGAAATAAGTGAGATCACACATGACCCACATCACCTAGGAGCTCCATCGGGTGTGTCCAAAACGATTTTCAAGCCTATGGCACGTTCGATGCAAACCGTGCACCTATCTTGTGTGAAGGTTAGCCATATCTCGAAATGGATCAAAACGAGCTTTTACTTGTGTCTCGTCTCCTAGGAGTACCCCTGGCAACATCCAAAATGATTTTCTAAGCCGATGATATGTTTGGCGCAAACCGTGCACCTATCTTGCACCGAAACTAACACTATCTCCAAAGAGAAAGATGTGAAATTCCAATTGACCCACGTCACCTAAGAGTTTCATCGGGTGCGTCCAAACTGATTTCTGAGCCTATGGCACGTTCGATGCAAACCGTGCACCTATCTTGCTTCAAGATACGCACTATCTCCAAACAAACCGAAAATGAGCTTTTAGTTCAGCCTTGTCACCGAAGAGTGCCATCGGGTGCGTCCAAAACGATTTCTGAGCCATTGGTATATTTCGCGCAAACTGTACACCTATCTTGCACTGACACTAACACTGTCTCCAAACAGAAGGTGAGATTCCACATGACCCGCGTCACCTAGGAGTTCCATCGGGTGCATCCAAAATAATGTCCGAGCCTATGGTACGTTCGATGCAAACCGTGCACCTATCTTGCATCAAGATTAGCACTATCCCCAAACGGATCGAGATAAACTTTCACTTGTGCCTCGTCACGTAGGAGTATAATCAGCTGCATCCAAAATGATTTTTGAGCCGATGGTATGTTTGGCGTGAATCATGCACCTATCTTGCACCGAAACTAACAGTCTCCAAAGAGAAAGAAGTGAGATCACACATGACCCACGTCACCTAGGAGCTCCATCGGGTGTGTCCAAAACGATTTTCGAGCCCATGGCACGTTCGATGCAATCCGTGCACCTCTCTTTTGTGAAGGTTAGCACTATCTCCAAACGGATCAAAACAAGCTTTCACTTGTGTCTTGTCACCTAGGAGTACCACCGGTTGCATCCAAAATGATTTTCTGAGCCGATGATATGTTTGGTGCAAACTGTGCACCTATCTTGCACCAAAACTAACACTATCTCCAAAGAGAAAGAACTGAAATTCGAAATGATCCACGTCACTTAGGAGTTCCATCAGGTGTGTCCAAAACCAATTCTGAGCCTATGGCACGTTTGACGCAAACCGTGCACCAATCTTGCGTCGAGATACGCACTATCTCAAAACGAACTAATATGAGCTTTCACTTCAGCCTCATCACCGAGGAGTACCATCGAGTGCGTCCAAAATGATTTCTGAACCATTGGTACGTTTGGCGCAAACTGTGCACCTATCTTGCACCGACACTAACACTGTCTCCAAATGGAATGTGAGATTCCACATGACCCACGTCACCTAGGAGTTCCATTGGGTGCGTCCAAAATGATGTCCGAGCCTATGGTACGTTTGATACAAACCGTGAATCTATCTTGTGTCAAGATTAGCACTATCCCCAAATGGACCGTAACGAGCTTTCATTTGTGCCTAGTCACCTAGGAGTATAATTGGCTGCGTCCCAAATGATTTCTAAGCCAATGGTTCGTTTGGCGCAAACCGTGCGCCTATCTTGCACCGACACTAAGACTGTCTCCAAAGAGAAAGAAGTGAGATCACACAAGACCCACATCACCTAGGAGTTCCATCGGGTGCGTCCAAAATGATGTCCGAGCCTATGTTACGTTCGACGCAAACCATTCACCTATCTTGTGTGAAGATTAGCACTATCTCCAAACGGATTGAAACGAGCTTTCACTTGTGCCTCGTCACCTAGGAATACCATCGGCCGCGTCCAAAATGATTTTATGAGCCGATCATACGTTTGGCGCAAACAGTTCACCTATCTTGCACCGAAACAAACACTATCTCCAAAGAGAAACAAGTGAAATTCCAAATGACCCACGTCACCTAGGAGTTCCATCGGGTGCGTCCAAAATGATTTCTGAGCCTATGGCACGTTCGACGCAAACTGTGCACCAATCTTGCATCAAGATACACACTATCTCCAAATGAACTAAAATGAGCTTTCACTTTGGCCTCGTCACCAAGGAGTACCATCGGGTGCGTCCAAAACTATTTCTAAGCTAGTGGTTCGTTTGGCACAAATTGTGCACCTATCTTGCACCGACACCAACACTGTTTCTAAAATGCAAGGTGAGATTCCACATACCTGCGACACCTAGGAGTTCCATCGGGTGTGTCTAAAATAATGTCTGAGCCTATGGCATGTGTTGATGTAAATCGTGCATCTATCTTGCGTCAAGATTAGCACTATCCCCAAACGGACCAAAACGAGCTTTCAATTGTGCCTCACCTAGGAGTATAATCGGCTGTGTCCAAAATGATTTCTATGCCAATGGTACGTTTGGCACAAACCGTGCGCCTATCTTGCACCGACACTAAGACTGTCTCCAAAGAGAAAGAAGTGAGATCACACATGACCCACGTCACCTAGGAGTTCCATCGGGTGCATCCAAAATGATGTCCGAGCCTATGTTACGTTCGACGCAAACCGTTCACCTATCTTGTGTGAAGATTAGCACTATCCCCAAACGAATCAAAACGAGCTTTCACTTGTGCCTCGTCACCTAGGAGTACCATCGGCGGCGTCCAAAATGATTTTCTGAGCCAATGGTACGTTTGGCACAAACTGTGCACCTATCTTGCACCGAAACTAACACTATCTCCAAAGAGAAAGATGTGAAATTCCAAATGACCCACGTCATCTAGGAGTTCCGTCGGATGCGTTTGAAATGTTTTCTGAGCCTATGGCACGTTCAACGCATTCCATGTAGCTATTTTGCGTCAAGATACACACTATCTCCAAACGAACCGAAATAAGCTTTCAGTTCAACCTCATCACCGAGGAGTACCATCGGGTGCGTCCAAAATGATTTTTTGAGCCATTGGTACGTTTGGCGCAAACTATGCACCTATCTTGCACTAACACAAACACTGTCTCCAAATAGAAGGTGAGATTGACCCACGTCACATAGGAGTTCCATTGGGTGCATCCAAAATGATGTCCGAGCCTACAGTATGTTCGATGCAAACCGTGCACCTATCTTGCGTTGAGATTAGCACAATCCCCAAATGGACCGAAATGAGCTTTCATGGTGCCTCGTCACCTAGGACTATAATAGGGTGCGCCCAAAAAGATTTTTGAGCCGGTGGTACGTTTGGCGCAAACCGTACACCGATCTTACACCGACACTAACAGTCTCGAAAGAGAAAGAAGTGCGAATCCACAACACCCACGTCACTTAGGAGTTCCATCGGGTGCGTCCAAAACGAAGTTCAAGCCTATGTTATGTTCGACGCGAACCGTTCACCTGTCTTGTGTGAAGATTAGCACTATCTCCAAATGGATCGAAACGAGCTTTCACTTGTGCCTCGTCACCTAGGAGTACAATCGGCTGCGTACAAAATGATTTTCTGAGCCGATGAAACGTTTGGCGCAAACTATGCACCTATCTTGCACCGAAACAAACACTATCTCGAAAGAGAAAGAAGTGAAATTCCAAATGACCCATGTCACCTAGGAGTTCAATCGGGTCTGTCCGAAATGATTTCTGAGCCTTTGGCATGTTCGACGCAAATCATGCACCTATCTTGCGTCAAGATACGCACTATCTCCAAATGAACCGAAATGAGCTATCACTTCGATCTCGGCACCGAGGAGTACCATCGGGTGCGTCCAAAATGATTTCTGAGCCATTGGTACGTTTGGAGAAAACTGTGCACCTATCTTGCACCAAAACTAACACTGTCTCCAAACGGAAGCTGAGATTCCACATGACCCGCGTCACCTAGGAGTTCCATCGGGTGTGTCCAAAATGATGTCCGAGCCTATGGTACATATTATGCAAACCGTGCATCTATCTTGCGTCAAGATTAGCACTATCCCCAAACGGACCGAAACGAGCTTTCACTTGTGCCTCGTCATCTAGGAGTATAATCGGCTGTGTCCAAAACGATTTCTGAGCTGATGGTACGTTTGGCGCAAACCATGCACCTATCTTGCACCGAAACTAACAGTCTCCAATGAGAAAGAAGTGAGAATCCACATGACCGAAGTCACCTAGGAGTTCCATCGGCTACGTCCAAAATGATTTTCAAGCCTATGGCACGTTCGACGCAAACCGTGCACCTATCTTGCGTCAAGATTAGCACTACCTCCAAATGGGCCAAAATGACCTTTCACTTGTGTCTCGTCACCTAGGAGTACCACCGGCAGCATCCAAAACGATGTCCGAGCCTATGTTACGTTCGACGCAAACCGTTCACGTACCTTGTTTGAAGATTAGCACTATCCCCAAACGGATTGAAACGAGCTTTCACTTGTGACTCGTCACCTAGGAGTACCATTGGCTGCGTCCAAAACGATTTTCTGAGCCGATGGTACGTTTGGCGCAAACCTTGCACCTATCTTGCACCGAAAGTAACACTATTTCCAAAGAGAAAGAAGTGAAATTCCAAATGACCCACGTCACCTAGGAGTTCCATCGGGTGCATCCAAAATGATTTCTTAGCCTATGGCATGTTAGGCGCAAACCATGCACCTATCTTGCGTCAAGATATGCACTATCTCTAAACAAACCAAAATGAGCTTTCACTTCAGCGTCGTCACCGAGGAGTACCATCGGGTGCGTGTGCACCTATCTTGCACCAACACAAACATTGTCTCCAAACGGAAGGTGTGATTGACCCGCGTCACCTTGGAGTTCCATCGGTTGCGTCCAAAATAATATCCAAGCCTATGGTACGTTCGATGGAACCCGTGCACCTATCTTGCGTCAAGATTATTACTATCCCCAAACGGACCGAAACAAGCTTTCACTTGTGCCTCGTCAACTAGGAGTATAATCGGCTACGTCCAAAATGATTTCTGAGCCGATGGTACGTTTGGCGCAAACCGTGATCCTATCTTGCACCGAAACTAACAGTCTCCAAAGAGAAAAAAAAAGTGAGAATCCACTTGACCCATGTCACCTAGTAGTTCTATCGGGTGCATCCAAAATGATTTTCGAGCCTATGGCTTGTTCAATGCAAACCGTACGCCTATCTTGTGTCACGATTAGCACTACCTCCAAATGGGCCAAAATGACCTTTCAATTGAGCCTTGTCAGCTAGTAGTACGTTTGTCGCAAACCATGCACCTATCTTGCAACGATGCTAACACTGTCTCCAAAGAGAAAGAAGTGAGATCACACATGACCCATGTCACCTAGGAGTTCCTTCGGGTGCGTCCAAAACGATGTCCAAGCCTATGTTACGTTCGACGCAAACCGTTCACCTATCTTGTGTGAAGATTAGCACCATCTCCAAACAAACCGAAATGAGCTTTCACTTCAGCCACGCCACTGAGCATTACCATCGGGTGTGTGTGCACCTATCTTCCACAGACACAAACACTGTCTCCAAACGGTTAGTTTGATTGACCCACGTCACCTAGGAGTTCCATCGGGTGCGTCCAAAATGATGTCCAAACCTATGGTATGTTTGATGCAAACTGTGCACCTATCATGCATCAAGATTAGCATTATCTCAAATGGACCAAAACGAGCTTTCGTTGTGCCTCGTCAACTAGGAGTATAATCGGGTGCGCCCATAGCGATTTCTAAGCCGACGGTACATTTGGCGCAAACCATGCACCTATCTTGCACCGATACTAACAGTCTCCAAAGAGAAAGAAGTGAGAATCCACATTACACACGTCACCTAGGCGTTCCCTCAGTTGCGCCCAAAACGATTTTCGAGCCTATGACACGTTCGACGCAAAACCGTGTACCTATCTTGCATCAAGATTACCACTACCTCCAAATGGGCCAAAATGACCTTTCACTTGAGCCTTGTCACCTTGTAGTACCATCGGGTACGTCCAAAACAATTTTCTGAGCCGATGGTATGTTTGGCGCAAACCATGCACCTATCTTGCACAGACACTAACACTGTCTCCAAAGAGAAAGAAGTGAGATCACACATGACCCACGTCATTTAGGAGTTCCATCGGGTGTGCCCAAAATGATGTTCGAGCCTATGTTACGTTCGACGCGAACCGTTCACCTGTCTTGTGTGAAGATTAGCACTATCTCCAAATGGATCGAAACGACCTTTCACTTGTGCTTTGTCACGTAGGAGTACCATCGGCTGTGTACAAAATGATTTTCTGAGCCGATGATACGTTTGGCGCAAACTATGCACCTATCTTGTATCGAAACAAACACTATCTCCAAAGAGAAAGAAGTGAAATTCCAAATGACCCATGTCACCTAGGAGTTCAATCGGGTGCGTCTAAAATGATTTCTGAGCCTTTGGCATGTTCGACGCAAACCATGCACCTGTCTTGCATCAAGATACGCACTATCTCCAAATGAACCGAAATGAGCTATCACTTTGACCTCGGCACCGAGGAGTACCATCGGGTGCGTCCAAAATGATTTCTAAGCCATTGGTACGTTTGGGGAAAACTGTGCACCTATCTTGCACCAAAACTAACACTGTCTCCAAATGAAAGCTGAGATTCCACATGACCCGCGTCACCTAGGAGTTCAATCGGGTGCATCCAAAAAGATGTCCGAGCCTATGGTACATATTATGCAAACCGTGCATCTATCTTGCGTCAAGATTAGCACTATCCCCAAACGGACCGAAACAAGCTTTCACTTGTGCCTCGTCATCTAGGAGTATAATCGGTTGTGTCCAAAATGATTTCTGAGCCGATGGTACGTTTGGTGCAAACTGTGCACCTATCTTGCACCGAAACTAACAGTCTCCAATGAGAAAGAAGTGAGAATCCACATGACCGACGTCACCTAGGAGTTCCATCGGCTATGTCCAAAATGATTTTCAAGCCTATGGCACGTTCGACACAAAGCGTACACCTATCTTGCGTCAATATTAGCACTACCTCCAAATGGGCAAAAATGACCTTTCACTTGTGTCTCGTCACCTAGGAGTACCCCCAGCTGCATCCAAAATGATTTCTAAGCCAATGGTACATTTGGCGCAAACCGTGTGCCTATCTTGCACCAACACTAAGACTGTCTCCACACAGAAAGAAGTGAGAATCCACATGACCCACGTCACCTAGCAGTTCTATCGGGTGCGTCCAAAATGATTTTTGAGCCTAAGGCTTCTTCAATGCAAACCATGTGCCTATCTTGTGTCAAGATTAGCACTACCTCCAAATGGGCCGAAATGACCTTTCAATTGAGCCTTGTCAGCTAGGAGTACCATCGAGTTTGTCCAAAATAATTTTTCTGAGCTAATGGTATGTTTGGCGCAAACCGTGCACCTATCTTGCACCGATACTAACACTATCTCTAAAGAGAAAAAAGTGAGATCACACATGACCCACGTCACCTTGGAGTTCCTTTGGGTGCGTCCAAAACGATGTCCAAGCCTATGTTACGTTCGACGCAAACCATTCACCTATCTTGTGTGAAGATTAGCACTATCTCCAAACGAACCAAAATGAGCTTTCACTTCAGCCTCATCACCGAGGAGTACCATCGGGTGCATCCAAAACGATTTCTGAGCCATTGATACGTTTGGCGCAAACTGTAACAGAACCGTCCAAATTATAAGAGCACAAGTATAAAAACAATCACCGAAGTGATCAAATTCTCACACTTGAGCCCATATAACTCCGGTAGTCCAATGAAATCATGAGGGATTTCAAACCAACCAATATACAAGTCAATATCGTAGTGATTCAACATAACAAGTCACATGTTACATCCATTTTACAAGTAATTCAATATACATCGGAGTTCAACATAGTTTGATACATCCGGCCTAGGTGGGGTTGGCCGAGGCCTAATAAATTAAGGTTGCTCGGACCCCAACAGTTCTTATGCACACCCACTCGGAGAAAGGCCCAATGTCCCTAAAAGACTAGTCTGATAGGGGAAGGGTGGCTCTCTCTTTTAAGGTGGCTTGCTTCTCCCAAGCTAAGCAATGTGGGATTATTCAGAGGCTCACACGGTCGTCGCCCGACTACAACTAGGCCACTTGGCCTTTTTTGTTGCGTTTTTGCCAGCGGGTAATAGTGGAGGATGTCCTCATCATAGTTATTACAACTTAAGTTCAAAAGTAGCGGAAGCAAAGTAATTTGAAACTAACATTATTCTTATTTCAAATACATGCCAGTACCACGGTTGACTTCCAACAAAAGCATTAGAGACAAGGTAAATAAGAAGGATCATGCTCGTGATCACACTCCTCCACTACGGCAGGAGTCAACCAAATCTTGCAGTCGCCGTGATACATCACAACCTAGCCAACAAAAACACATACAACATCACAATCAAGCAGCCATTTGAGAACATTCAAATGAATGGGTTTAAGCAACCAATACAAAGCACAAGGCTCACCCAAAATAAGCATTTATCTCAAGCACGAACTAACACAAGTTTAGCTCAACACAAATGCTAGCTAAGGTGACTAACTTAACATGTGCACAGAATCTAGACAGCAGCATAGTGACTACTTGTTTCAACCATAACTGAGGTTGTAGACCTTCTATAAAGGTGATCCTAGACTTTCTAGATAGCTTAAGAAGATGACTACACTTTAGTTATTCATACCAACAGCTAATTCATAGATCAACATGAGCAAAATTGCTAATGTTTCAGATCTGTACCAATATGGACAGAAAACTGACAAGAACTTTAAAGATGCATAATTAGAGTTCTAGGGACACAACAAGGCTGAGCCTAAACTTTATGTAAAGTTTATTAAGTTGTCTATAACTTTCTTATTATCATATTAAGATGATTCTATGGCTAACAAGGCCAAACAAGACAAAGAAGACATCTCTGCCTAGATTTGGACAGATTCTGTCATTCCACTTGGCAAGCTCATAACTAGAAATTTCGACCACCAAAATTAGTGCTATAGGACACTTTGAAAAGCTTAGAAAAAGTACTAAACTTCTTCTATTATCTCCAAGACATGATTGCATACGCACATAGGTCAAACAAACCAAACATTCAGATCTATTCAGAGCATAAGAAAAACCTGACAGTAAACTTCTAAAATTCATAACTCTCAAACCATAAGGCCTAGTGTCATGAATTTTTTGGAAAATCTAGATGTGTAAGTTATCTATAATTTTGGTATTCTCCATAACTACAGAAAACACCATTATGACCACGAAAGCATCACTGCAACAGAAAACGTTCTAGCAGCCAATATTCAACAAGCAAAACGAAGCTTGCCTTTGTTCTACTTTACAAGAGAGCGCACAAACATGTTATTCTAGTAGCTCTAAACATTGTTACCTTAGACCAACACTAATTTAATTCATTCACGAGAATCCATAATTACTGAAATAAGGTCTAAAGCATTTACAATTGCTTGTATGAACAATCCATCCACTACTTGGCTCAACTAGAGGACATCTATAGGTTCAGGCATGTAACCACACTTAGTTCTAACAAAACTAAGCACACACTATCTTCAAACATTCCCTATTCAAGCAACATGGAATAAGGCATTTATGTCTAACTCCACACTAGAAAGATAGCGTACTACACTGATCACAAGTTACTTACTATAGAACAAGGGTGAGAGGAGCATAGCTATACATAAGGCAACAATCATGAAGATGCATGCTTCGTCCTATTCGTCCTCACAAGATTGCCAACCTTAGGTGGCGATTACGTTCTATGTCGGTGGCATAACACGCACTCTTTCGATATATAGCTAGTCGCCAGCTACATTCGACTTACGCATTCATGGTTAGCGTACCTGCAGAAAAGTTTCATTGCAGCCCAATATTTCCCCAAATATAGCACACAATGAAATAGGAAGGTAAAATTCTAAGCACTCCCATATACATATACCCCTGTATACGTACATGTAGCACCAAAACTACCTGAATCATTCGATCACTCACAATTAAGTACCTTCATATATACATGTGTGTAACATGTAGATAATCCAGTAACCAAAACTAGCTCTCCCCTAGACCGCAAGTTGTACGGTCATGCTCTCACAACTCACACTTACCTGAGCGTAGGTGCGATGTTGCATAAAAGTAAACTAGCAACATATATGGCTATTTCATATATGAAGGCTACCTCTAATCTGACACACCGGGTAGCATAGTGTGGGAGAGTTATCACACATACATACCTTGGCCTGGGCGTAGATGCATAAATGAAAAACCCCCAAGTTAGTACTTATATAAGCCACCTAATAATCCTTATATGAGCATAAGGAAATTGACCACTAGCATACTTAGATTTAGAATTCAGTTTTCACAAACCTATATATAACTATAAGTTGATAAAACTGATTTTATAACACAAAACCTTTGTTTTAAATACACATACGACAAGTTTAATGTTGAATCTTGCTCCGATACCAGCTATAACAGAACCGTCCAAATTATAAGAGCACAAGTATAAAAACAATCACCGAAGTGATCAAATTCTCACACTTGAGCCCATATAACTCCGGTAGTCCAATGAAATCACGAGGGATTTCAAACCAACCAACATACAAGCCAAGATCGTAGTGATTCAACATAACAAGTCACATGTTACATCCATTTCACAAGTAATTCAATATACATCGGAGTTCAACATAGTTATTACAACTTAAGTTCAAAAGTAGCGGAAGCAAAGTAATTTGAAACTAACATTATTCTTATTTCAAATACATGCCAGTACCACGGTCGACTTCCAACAAAAGCATTAGAGACAAGGTAAATAAGAAGGATCATGCTCGTGATCACACTCCTCCACTACGGCAGGAGTCAACCAACTCTTGTAGCCGCCGTGATACATCACAACCTGCAACAAGTGGGGATAAAACCCTGAGTACGAGAAGGTACTCAGCTAGACTTACCCGTCAGAAACCAGAAATAAGGTGACACCAAGGATCATGCAAGGCTGATATAAATTGGGCCAGCTTGACAACATTTTGCATAAAAGCTTATTATGAATAAGTAATCATTAATGCTTAAGCATCAAGTTAATTATCATTAACCTGTCATCAATTTTAGAACCTGTACTAGAGCACTCACTTTATTAGGAGCAAACAATATTAACCATAGCCGGTATAAATTGAGGCAACCTTTCCATTGTTATCCAATTAACCATCCGTTCAATTTAATAGAATCTACGTTGCCGCTGCTCAAGTCAAGTGCTCACTAACCGGGAGCGACGGCGATTCGAATCGAATTCCTATCCAGCTGGAGGGGTATTTCTAACACTCACCGTGCAGACCCCTGTCAGGGTCGCACAAGCCACCTTTTCATATGATTCAGGAATCGCGGGTCCGAATGATGTCGCGACCCCAAGGGCGACACTCTGCCAGGTGATAGGGACTCTAACCCCCCCTTGGTCTCACGCCAATGTCCCCAAGCACATCCTTTCTCTCCTCCAAGAAGCAACCTACCATTTGATTTCTGGCCTGAATCACATTACTCGGCTTCACGGTCAGAACGGCTTATCCGGCCAACTAAGTGTTAGACTGCGTTCAACATGACTCAAGGACGTACAGCGAATCGGTCCTTAAACGACTCAGACGGGGATAGATTCACACCCAAGACCTCCATGCCTTGTCGCTTCACTATCATCATCCCGCCCGGTCTCATTTTATTTTATTAACACATGGTTCCTTTCCACGATAGCAAATATAGCCAACCGTGCCATATATGAATATCCCTATATCTCGCAGGTGACAGAAAATCACCTGACTTCTACTGCTTAAAGCAGGGCTAAGCATCTACTCGATCCTAGTCTATGTAGGATTCAAGGATTCATATATCTGGACAAGGAATGATATAATGCAGCAAGGTTTTCAACCAACTCCTACCACTTAATGCAACAATACTTATAACATATATATGTAATTAATTGCTTTGAAGATAGGAGGCTTATAATGCTCCGGGGCTTGCCTGGGATCTGACTCAAGTTAGTGTTGGCCAGAGGAAACTCGCTGAGTACTTTCATCTTCGGGATAGTTCCTCCAAACACCGTCTTCGGGTTTGGCTCCAACACCACATTTTCACGCGTTTTAGCTAGCGTACCTAAATGAAATGCAAGATGCAATTACATGAATACAAGGAAATACAATAGATGATGCATCACACGTTAATCAAGGCAAGTATAAGGTTATAGTAAAGACACGTAAGCACATCACATTACTTAAGTAACCTTACACGAACAAACATGCTAAAATAACAAAGAAAGCAATACCAAGCATGACATAAGATTTACAAAGTCTCAGGTGTAATAGCTTAATCACCAAAGACATGAATCACACTTAGCAATACGCAAGCAAAGTAACCAAGCAATCATGTATTTTCAACAATTCTGGACATTCATACAGTAGCTGAGTAAATCAATCATATCTAAAGTTCTACAAATCCAAATGACTTGCAAGAAGACATCATAGAAAGCTTATGAAATTATCCACATTTCATTTATAAACATCTAAATCTGATTCTAACATTTACCAGGTCGAAATACAGAAGGTACAGAATCTGTCCTGGAAGGACAGAGAGCAACATAAATCTGAACCCAACTTAGAACAGCTGTAGTTTCTAAACCATATGGCCAAATCCCACCAAATTTTAACAGAGGATAGATACATAAATTATCTACAACTTTTGTATAAACAAGTTTTACAACAAAGCACATTATCATGAAGAACTTTGCTACGTTTCCAGATCTGTCCAGAAACCTCAATTGCAAGAAATAATTATTAACTTATGTTGCAAACATATAATTGGACAAAATCAACTTTACCAACATTTCATACAAGACTAATGAACACCAGAAAACATAGTGTCAATTACTAAATAAATTCTTTTAATACATTTTCTTAATTTATTTAGATAATTAGGTGGAATTATGACCACATCATAAGGATGCTCCATAAATTCTACCAAAATTTCAGGGGTCTACAAATGCTCTCAAAAGTCTACTGTACAAATTTCAAGCCATTTAGATAAGTACATCAACCTCTATGAAAAAGACAATCAACTATTAAAATAAATCATGTGAGAACAGGTAAAACCTAAAACTCAATATTTTCTGTGAATACATGGCCATAGAATGAACCAAAATCATAGAGCAACATCATAATAAGGTGATGGGACAACATTTTCTATTTTATCATTTATATATTATTTATAAGCTATTTATCAAGCTATAAACAAGTTAACTCAATAACTTAAGCATACCGTAAGCAATGGTCATGAATTCTATACCACAGTACATCCATAGCATGACAAGCCTACCATAAAAATTTCACATCAATTGGAGCAACACAACTCAAGATATAAAGTAACAAGTAATATAATGTAGTTTTCCTTATTTATCAAGGTCAAATCACAATCTTAAGAAAACAGTAAACAACTAGGGTGTTTAATATTTTTCCTAGCAAGTGAAAGTCATCACAAAATTAACAAAACAAGAATCACTATTTTTGGAGTTCTAAAACTCCAGATCTTGCTCTGGTCAAGTTTAAAGGTATTTAAGAGCATTTTTAACACTTAAATAAAGACATCAGAAAACATCTACAAACATGTAACATTTTATGACTCTATTACATAGATCTCTTCTCAAGGTTTCCAAAAAGTTCCCATTTATTATTTTTGGAGTTACCTAACAGGAGATATGATTTTTTTGAAGAACTAAATAAAATCTAAAATTCAAAAACGCAACTAAGTACCTAACCCTAGATTTGCTAGGTGTACCCGGCTATGCACCCAAAGCAATCATTATTTAACCGACGTGTGGGATCCGTCACCCAACCGGGCCCGCCTGTCATGCTCTTGGAGAAAGATAGAGAGAGGCACAGGGGCCTTCTTCTTCCTCCGGAAGAAGCAGAGGAGCGGGGAGGAAAGACCGCTGGGGGTCTCGCCGGCCGGCTACCGGCGACCGACAGCGATGGAGCAGCGCGAACGCATCACGGCGGTGAGGCGCACCTGCGGCCACCCGCAGTGTGGCCTGCGACCGCCCGTGGGCCTCTGGCCACGCAAGCCCGGAGGCACGGCGGCGGCTATAGGCGGCGGTGGCGCTGCCGGCCACCAGGAGCCCGGCGAGCACGCGCGCGGGGCGGAGCACGGTAAGGCGGAGGTGGTGACGCACTTGGTTGAGACGGAGATAGCGAGCAGCAGCTGTTGGGCGGAGGTCCACCACTCGGCCATGGCGCGGCCATGGCGCTCGCGTTCGGCAGCGAGGGGGAGCGGTGAGTTAGGGAAAAGCTTGAGGGCGAGTGTGAGCGCGGAGTGGAGCTCGGTGAGCGTCCTAGTGCCTCCCCATCGACCCCAGTCCACAGGACGCGCGGCAGCAGAGGTGGGGGTCACTACGGCGCATGGAGGCCACGTCCCGGACGCGTGGCTCCCTTTTGGGCATTTCACCGAACATGTGGCAGGCGCCGAAGTGGGTCGGTTAGGACGCTGATTTGGGCCATTTCTGGGCTGATCTGGGTCTTGGGCCTAAAATAAAGTTTGCTCTCCTCCTAAAGCTCTACAACTTTGATTAAGGGTGCTCAGCCATTAGGCTATTGGATTAGCAGATAACTAGTACCCAACTTGGTAGTGTCAGCGATTTGACAGCGACAAGCAAACATCCACAAATGAAGGTCAACACTAAGCCAAATTGATGCCATACTTCTACATGCTCTTCTACACCATCTACACTCCAACTTTTATATTGGGACCATGTGAAGTTGTTTAACAAAATCTCGAGAACGCGGCATGTCAACATGTCACGGTCAAAAAGTGATAAAACAACTTTTTGCTGTTTTAGAAACTCTTATAGAAGGTCCAACTAAGCTCCATTTTGAGTGACACTTGATCCATTGTTTCCATCATGAAAAGTACTACAACTCATATTAAGGAACCTAATTGAGCTACCATATGAAATTGGGAGATAAAATGTCACAAAGTAACCAACTTGCTGCTGTCACAACAAGGACTTAGAATATTTTTCTAAGTGCTGAAAACAGCAGCTGATTCCACATTGTGATCTCTATTTTACTAGGTTAGAGGCCAAACTAGCTCTTGACCATTAAACAAAGTTTGTTCTACACAAGATGAACTACAACTTTTGTTTAAGGTCAAACCTCATAACTGGTACAGAAGTTAAACTTTCACTTTGGTCAAAGTATCAACTTAATAAAGCCAAAACTAGGGTTTTAGGCCAATCGGGGCAATTTCTTGATATTTGCTCAACATGAACCCTTCATGACTTTTGTTGTAGAGTTCATCTAAAGTCATTTGGGCATATTGGCAAGGTTTGGTTGATGGTCTATAGTTCCATTAACTTAATGGGGCAATTTCCAATAGGAGCGGAACTTATCATTTCATGTGACTTTTTGATTCCAAACTTCATGAAACTTTTCCAGGGATCAATATGGATAGGTACTAAGGTGAGACACCTGAAGATATTGCAATAACACCACCCAAGAATATATCTTGAAAAGGGGCCTCTATGTAAAGCAATGGTGCAACTCCAAGTTTAGATTAGGCTCATCTCCACTTAATCTATCATGTTTGAGATCAAACCCACTGCCTAATTGGTGATAAACACCTGGGGTGTTACAGCCCTCCCCCCTTAAAAGAATCGCGTCCCGAGATTCAGAATAGAAGACCTTTTAAGGAAGAGAGACACGTTATCTAGTTCTCAATATCTGCTATAGCATTCATCTACAAAGCTTCAACATTGGTGAACAATTTGGCCAAAGGCACTTTCTGACACTAACTTTTCATGGTAAAATTTGTCTGAAGAATTTTCTTCATTGACTTCCATGAAGCATTGTTACTTTGGGAGGAATCCAAGATAGCACAGTACGACATTCTAAATGTACGGAGATCATTTAGTCCGTGAGCTAACCACTCACAAGTATCTGATTCTTTGGTGAACACAGCATAGTCCATATGAACTTTACATCAAACCAAAATCTTCAGAAGTATACTCGTTGAAATGACTCTATATCCACACGGTTTTGAAAAGCAGTTCTCTACCAAAATGGCTTGAGTACAACCTTCCAAAAGGGGGAGATCATAGACGACAAACATTCTCTGAGGTTATATGGTACAAACTAACCAATAGACAAGGTCTATTCTGGTAGTAAACGTTCATTCATTTAGACACCAACCAATGGAAAACTACTTTAGGTTCCATGTGTGCAGTTCTCTTTCTCTGCTGACAACACTGTATTTTCTGAGTCTATCGAGGGGTCAGTGAATGTGATAGCTGACTTTGTCGGCTTTCTATTTCTGTCAAATGTTACATAAGAAGATTCTTCTATCCAAGACAACAGTTATCTGGGTTGAATCAGATGCAACCTCTTGGTAAAAACATGTATAAGGTACCAAAGTATGTCATCATTGGAAAATAATTCCCAAAGAAAGATGTAACGAGGCCTTAAGGACAACAAAAGTTGTAATATTTACTAAACCGTGGGAAGTAGTCTACCACCAAGCGGTTGAGTAAAATGTTCCTTTGTGACTTAGTTGTACTGTAAGTTGAGTTGACTTGCAGCATAAAAACTTTGTCAGGCCAACCTTTCACCATGAGACTTTCTCTTTAGGATCCTATAGCAGCTCTAAGATGGGAAATCTGTTGTTTGACACTTTTCAAATTGCTTTTGATTTGCAAATTTACTCATAGAACCCTTGATTGTCCCAATAATTATTGATGAGAGAACATAAAAGCAAAGAGAAAGGGTGTCCAACAGGATCCTTAAGACCACTTAAGAGATCGTCCAATAGAGTAATGAACAAACCATTTGTGGCACCTAAGGGCACAAGGATGCTAATTGAAACTAGGTCATGCTTTCTCTAATTCTTCGCTTTAGCTGATAGAACACCTTGCACTATCTGTGTGATTGTCCAAGACGGAATTGACTTGATCACAATGGCTCTAGAAGATAGAGTATCTCTCAAGTTGT
This sequence comes from Saccharum hybrid cultivar R570, assembly GCA_038087645.1. Taxonomy (NCBI): domain Eukaryota; kingdom Viridiplantae; phylum Streptophyta; class Magnoliopsida; order Poales; family Poaceae; genus Saccharum; species Saccharum hybrid cultivar. The sequence continues at coordinate 14,822,194 of JAQSUU010000556.1, forward strand.
TGGCTAGTTGATTAACTTCTTATTGGTTATTGCTCTGTAAGACATAGCCTTCGTAGCTACCAAGGAGTCGTTACCTAGTTAGAGATTAACCTTCCTATTGGTAACTAACTAGTTGTCTCTCAACACTAAAAAGTTCCAAAACTTCATTCTTGATCACAATAATTGTGGTTGATACAAAGCAGATGGTTGCCATCGAAGTCAGTAGACACGGAGTCTCACCAGAGATGGTTGATCTCAATGGTATGGTCATTATGCATACAAAGGTTAAGACTTGAGTAATGTGACAATCGATTCTTATCCAACAGATGACTTGTCCAACATTGTTGTGTGTCCTTTTTATCCAACAGAGATGAGATACTTTACTCACTAGATGGTGGCCGTCAATACAGGGACAACTAAGCAAAGTCACTTGTCTACCACCTATTGCAGTCTGTTAATGTTTAGGTCAGTATTCGGTTCTTCAAAGGTTATCCTCTTAGTAACTTCAGGAGGAAGTTTTACTACTTTTGGGTTCAGTATAAGGGTCTTTCGATAAGATATGGGAAAACAATCAAGGAAGAAGGTCACATGAAAATCACATCAGTGTTGTTCTGCAATGGATTATAATTAGAAACCATGATACCAGCGCATGCCGAGCAGCACAACCTTATGTGTGCACCCACAGGAGGCTCTCGGTTTCGTCGCAGCACCATTAGTTGCTACTCATAACACCATTACTGACCATACACTTGATGAGGAATTTCAAATGGCACAGATTGGGTTGATAAGGTAGATGCACGAATTTGCAAGCACACGATTGAGACGCCATAGCAGAGAGACATTGTGTCACACTAGCTAACCTTTAGGAGAGGTAACCAAAAGGTCCAACATAGATTTGGGTATGGTCTCCACAATTGGCAACGTACGAACCATGGTCAAAGGCTAGCGTTGATGAAAGTTAACTTGGTTGGTCAGTCGATAAAGGTCTTCACAAAAAGGGTTGGAAAACATCCACGGCTTATACAAACATATAGGAGAACAAAACTTTGGATTTTTGGTCAAGCAAAGGCATGGATACAAACATTCAAGGGCTAACCACTAAGTCTACAGGCTCAGGCTCCTAAGAGAGAAAACCTAATTGAAGACAACAACCATACAATTTACGTACGTGAACGTTGTTCTAGGATAAAGCTATGGGACTCTCACATGCACACCGAGGACAACGAGGTGACAACTAGGGCACTACCTAGCCAACAAACACACATACAACATCACAATCAAGCAGTCATTTGAGAACATTCAAATGAATGGGTTTAAGCAACCAATACAAAGCACAAGGCTCACCCAAAATAAGCATTTATCTCAAGCACGAACTAACTACAAGTTTAGCTCAACACAAATGCTAGCTAAGGTGACTAACTTAACATGTGCACAGAATCTAGATAGCAGCATAGTGACTACTTGTTTCAACCATAACTGAGGTTGTAGACCTTCTATAAAGGTGATCCTAGACTTTCTAGATAGCTTAAGAAGATGACTACACTTTAGTTATTCATACCAACAGCTAATTCATAGATCAACATGAGCAAAATTGCTAATGTTTTAGATCTGTACCAATATGGACAGAAAACTGACAAGAACTTCAAAGATGCATAATTAGAGTTCTAGGGACACAACAAGGCTGAGCCTAAACTTTATGTAAATTTTATTAAGTTGTCTATAACTTTCTTATTATCATATTAAGATGATTCTATGGCTAACAAGGCCAAACAAGACAAAGAAGACATCTCTGCCCAGATTTGGACAGATTCTGTCATTCCACTTGGCAAGCTCATAACTAGAAATTTCGACCACCAAAATTAGTGCTATAGGACACTTTGGAAAGCTTAGAAAAAGTACTAAACTTCTTCTATTATCTTCAAGACATGATTCCATACGCACATAGGTCAAACAAACCAAACATTCAGATCTATTCAGAGCATAAGCAAAACCTAACAGTAAACTTCTAAAATTCATAACTCTCAAACCATAAGGCGTGTCATGAATTTTTTGGAAAAGCTAGATGTGTAAGTTATCTATAATTTTGGTATTCTCCATAACTACATAAAACACCATTATGACCATGAAAGCATCACTGCAACAGAAAACGTTCTAGCAGCCAATATTCAACAAGCAAAACGAAGCTTGCCTTTGTTCTACTTTACAAGAGAGCGCACAAACATGTTATTCTAGTAGCTCTAAACATTGTTACCTTAGAACAACACTAATTTAATTCATTCACGAGAATCCATAATTACTGAAATAAGGTCTAAAGCATTTACAATTGCTTGTATGAACAATCCATCCACTACTTGGCTCAACTAGAGGACATCTATAGGTTCAGGCATGTAACCACACTTAGTTCTAACAAAACTAAGCACACACTATCTTCAAACATTCCCTATTCAAGCAACATGGAATAAGGCATTTATGTCTAACTCCACACTAGAAAGATAGCGTACTACACTGATCACAAGTTACTTACTATAGAACAAGGGTGAGAGGAGCATAGCTATACATAAGGCAACAATCATGAAGATGCATGCTTCGTCCTATTCGTCCTCACAAGATTGCCAACCTTAGGTGGCGATCACGTTCTATGTCGGTGGCATAACACGCACTCTTTCGATATATAGCTAGTCGCCAGCTACATTCGACTTATGCATTCATGGTTAGCGTACCTGCAGAAAAGTTTTATTGCAGCCCAACATTTCCCCAAATATAGCACACAATGAAATAGGAAGGTAAAATTCTAAGCACTCCCATATACATATACCCCTGTATACGTACATGTAGCACCAAAACTACCTGAATCATTCGATCACCCACAATTAAGTACCTTCATATATACATGTGTGTAACATGTAGATAATCCAGTAACCAAAACTAGCTCTCCCCTAGACCGCAAGTTGTATGGTCATGCTCTCACAACTCACACTTACCTGAGCGTAGGTGCGATGTTGCATAAAAGTAAACTAGCAACATATATGGCTATTTCATATATGAAGGCTACCTCTAATCTGACACACTAGGTAGCATAGTGTGGGAGAGTTATCACACATACATACCTTGGCCTGGGCGTAGATGCATAAATGAAAAACCCCCAAGTTAGTACTTATATAAGCCACCTAATAATCCTTATATGAGCATAAGGAAATTGACCACTGGCATACTTAGATTTAGAATTCAGTTTTCACAAACCTATATATAGCTATAAGTTAATAAAACTGATTTTATAACACAAAACCTTTGTTTTAAATACACATACGACAAGTTTAATGTTGAATCTTGCTCCGATATCAGCTGTTACAGAACCATCCAAATTATAAAGAGCACAAGTATAAAAACAATCACCGAAGTGATCAAATTCTCACACTTGAGCCCATATAACTCCGGTAGTCCAATGAAATCACGAGGGATTTCAAACCAACCAACATACAAGCCAAGATCATAGTGATTCAACATAACAAGTCACATGTTACATCCATTTCACAAGTAATTCAATATACATCGGAGTTCAACATAGTTATTACAACTTAAGTTCAAAAGTAGCGAAGTAATTTGAAACTAACATTATTCTTATTTCAAATACATGCCAGTACCACGATCGACTTCCAACAAAAGCATTAAAGACAAGGTAAATAAGAAGGATCATGCTCGTGATCACACTCCTCCACTACGGCAGGAGTCAACCAACTCTTGCAGCCGCCGTGATACATCACAACCTGCAACAAGTGGGGATAAAACCCTGAGTACGAGAAGGTACTCAGCTAGACTTACCCGTCAGAAACCAGAAATAAGGTGACACCAAGGATCATGCAAGGCTGATATAAATTGGGCTAGCTTGACAACATTTTGCATAAAAAGCTTATTATGAATAAGTAATCATTAATGCTTAAGGATCAAGTTAATTATCATTAACCTGTCATCTATTTTAGAACCTGTACTAGAGCACTCACTTTATTAGGAGCAAACAATATTAACCATAGCCGGTATAAATTGAGGCAACCTTATTATCGTTATTCAATTAACCATCCGTTCAATTTAATGGAATCTACGTTGCTGCTGCTCAAGTCAAGTGCTCACTAACCGGGAGCAACGGCGATTCGAATTGAATTCCTATCCAGCTGGAGGAGTATTTCTAACACTCACCATGCAGACCCCTGCCAGGGTCGCACAGGCCACCTTTTCATATGATTCAGGAATCGCGGGTCTGAATGATGTCGCGACCCTAAGGGCGACACTCTGCCAGGTGATAGGGACTCTAACCCCCCCTTGGTCTCACGCCAATGTCCCCAAGCACATCCTTTCTCTCCTCCAAGAAGCAACCAACCATTCGATTTCCGGCCTGAATCACATTACTCGGCTTCGCGGTCGGAACGGCTTATCCGGTCAACTAAGTGTTAGATTGCATTCAACATGACTCAAGGACGTACAGCGAATCGGTCCTTAAACGACTCAGACGGGGATAGATTCACACCCAAGACCTCCATGCCTTGTCGCTTCACTATCATCATCTCGCCCGGTCTCATTTTATTTTATTAACACATGGTTCCTTTCCACGATAGCAAATATAGCCAACCGTGCCATATATGAATATCCCTATATCTCGCAGGTGACAGAAAATCACCTGACTTCTATCGCTTAAAGCAGGGCTAAGCATCTACTCGATCCTAGTCTATGTAGGATTCAAGGATTCATATATCTGGACAAGGAATGATATAATGCAGCAAGGTTTTCAACCAACTCCTACCACTTAATGCAACAATACTTATAACATATATATGTAATTAATTGCTTTGAAGATAGGAGGCTTATAATGCTCCGGGGCTTGCCTGGGATCCGACTCAAGTTAGTGTTGGCCAGAGGAAACTCGCTGAGTACTTTCATCTTCGGGATAGTTCCTCCAAACACCGTCTTCGGGTTTGGCTCCAACACCACATCTTTCACGCGTTTTAGCTAGCGTACCTAAATGAAATGCAAGATGCATTTTTAACACTTAAATAAAGACATTGCTCTGGTCAAGTTTAAAGGTATTTAAGAGCATTTTTAACACTTAAATAAAGACATCAGAAAACATCTACAAACATGTAACATTTTATGACTCTATTACATAGATCTCTTCTCAAGGTTTCCAAAAAGTTCCTATTTATTATTTTTGGAGTTACCTAACAGGAGATATGAATTTTTTGAAGAACTAAATAAAATCTAAAATTCAAAAACGCAACTAAGTACCTAACCCTAGATTTGCTAGGTGTACCTAGCTATGCACCCAAAGCAATCATTATTTAACCGACGTGTGGGACCCGTCGCCCAACCGGGCCCGCTTGTCATGCTCTTGGAGAAAGACAGAGAGAGGCACAGGGGCCTTCTTCTTCCTCCGGAAGAAGCAGAGGAGCGGGGAGGAAAGACCGCCGGGGGTCTCGCCGGCTGGCTGCCGGCGACCGATGGCGATGGAGCAGCGCGGACGCATCATGGCGGTGAGGCGCACCTGCGGCCACCCATAGTGTGGCCTGCGACCGCCCGTGGGCCTCTGGCCACGCAAGCCCGGAGGCACGGCGGCGGCTACAGGCGGCGGTGGCGCTGCCGGCCACCAGGAGCCCGGCGAGCACGCGCGCAGGGCGGAGCACGGCAAGGCGAAGGTGGTGACGCACTTGGTTGAGACGGAGATAGCGAGCAGCAGCTGTTGGGCGGAGGTCCACCACTCGGCCATGGCGCGGTCGCGGCCATGGCGCTCGCGTTCGGCAGCGAGGCGGAGCGGTGAGTTAGGGAAAAGCTTGAGGGCGAGTGTGAGCGCGGAGTGGAGCTCGGTGAGCGTCCTGGTGCCTCCCCATCGACCCCAGTCCACAGGACGCGTGGCAGCAGAGGTGGGGTCACTGCAGCGCATGGAGGCCACGTCCCGGACGCGTGGCTCCCTTTTGGGCATTTCACCGAACATGTGGCAGGCGCCGAAGTGGGTCGGTTGGGACACCGATTTGGGCCATTTCTGGGCTGATCTGGGTCTTAGGCCTAAAATAAAGTTTGCTCTCCTCCTAAAGCTCTACAACTTTGATTAAGGGTGCTCAGCCATTAGGCTACTGGATTAGCAGATAACTAGTACCCAACTTGGTAGTGTCAGCGATTTGACAGCGACAAGCAAACATCCACAAATGAAGGTCAACACTAAGTCAAATTGATGCCATACTTCTACATGCTCTTCTACACCATCTACACTCCAACTTTTATATTGGGACCATGTGAAGTTGTTTAACAAAATCTCGAGAACGCGGCATGTCAACATGTCACGGTCAAAAAGTGATAAAACAACTTTTTGTTGTTTTGGAAACTCTTATAGAAGGTCCAACTAAGCTCCATTTTGAGTGACACTTGATCCATTGTTTCCATCATGAAAAGTACTACAACTCATATTAAGGAACCTAATTGAGCTACGATATGAAATTGGGAGATAAAATGTCGCAAAGTAACCAACTTGCTGCTGTCATAACAAGGACTTAGAATATTTTTCTAAGTGCTGAAAACAACAGCTGATTCCACATTGTGATCTCTATTTGACTAGGTTAGAGGCCAAACTAGCTCTTGACCATTAAACAAAGTTTGTTCTACACAAGATGAACTACAACTTTTGTTTAAGGTCAAACCTCATAACTGGTACAGAAGTCAAACTTTCACTTTGGTCAAAGTATCAACTTAATAAAGCCAAAACTAGGGTTTTAGGCCAATCGGGGCATTTTCTTGACATTTGCTCAACATGAACCCTTCATGACTTTTGTTGTAGAGTTCATCTAAAGTCATTTAGGCATATTGGCAAGGTTTGGTTGATGGTCTATAGTTCCATTAACTTAATGGGGCAATTTCTAATAGGAGCGGAACTTATCATTTCATGTGACTTTTTGATTCCAAACTTCATGAAACTTTTCCAGGGATCAATATGGATAGGTACTAAGGTGAGACACCTGAAGATATTGCAATAACACCATCCAATAATATATCTTGAAAAGGGGCCTCTATGTAAAGCAATGGTGCAACTCCAAGTTTAGATTGGGCTCCTCTCCACTTAATCTATCATATTTGAGATCAAACCCACTGCCTAATTGGTGATAAACACCTGGTGTGTTACACAAACTGTGCACCTATCTTGCATCGATAGAAACACTGTATCTAAACAGAAGGTGAGATTCCACATGACCCACGTCACCTAGGAGTTCCATCGGGTGCGTCCAAAATGATGTTCGAGCCTATGGTACGTTCGATGCAAACCGTGCACCTATCTTGCGTCAAGATTAGCACTATCCCCAAACGGACCAAAACAAGCTTTCGATTATGCCTCGTCACCTCGGAGTACAATCGGCTGCGTCCAAAATGATTTCTGAGCTGATGGTACATTTGGCGCAAACCATGCACCTATCTTGCACCAAAACTAACAATCTCCAAAGAGAAAGAAGTGGGATCACACATGACCCACATCACCTAGGAGCTCCATCGGGTGTGTCCAAAATGATTTTCGATCCTATGGCACGTTTGATGCAAACCGTGCACCTATCTTGTGTGAAGGTTAGGCATATCTCGAAATGGATCAAAACGAGCTTTTACTTGTGTCTCGTCACCTAGGAGTACCACTGGCAGCATCCAAAATGATTTTCTAAGCCGATGATATGTTTAGCACAAACCGTGCACCTATCTTGCATCGAAACTAACACTATCTCAAAGAGAAAGAAGTGAAATTCCAAATGACCCATGTCACCTAGGAGTTCCGTCGGGTGCGTCCAAACAGATTTTTGAGCCTATGACACGTTCGATGCAAACCATGCACCTATCTTGCTTCAAGATAGGCACTATCTCCAAACAAACCGAAATGAGCTTTCACTTCAGCCTTGTCACCGAAGAGTACCATCGGGTGCGTCCAAAACGATTTTTGAGCCATTGGTACATTTCGTGCAAACTATGCACCTATCTTGCACTGACACTAACACTGTCTCCAAATAGAAGGTGAGATTCCACATGACCCATGTCACCTAGGAGTTCCATCGGGTGCATCCAAAATAATGTCCGAGCCTATGGTACGTTCGATGCAAACCATACACCAATCTTGCGTCAAGATTGGCACTATCCCCAAGTGGACCAAAATGAACTTTCACTTGTGCCTCGTCACGTAGGATTATAATTAGCTATGTCCAAAACGATTTCTGAGCCGATGGTATGTTTGGCGCGAACCGTGCACCTATCTTACACTGAAACTAACACTATCTCCAAAGAGAAAGAAGTGAAATTTGAAATGATCCACATCATTGAGGAGTTCCATCAGGTGCGACCAAAATGATTTCTAAGCCTATGGCACATTTGACGCAAACCGTGCACCAATCTTGCATCAAGATACGCACTATCTGCAAACGAACTGAAATGAGATTTCACTTCAGCCTCGTCACCGAGGAGGACCATCGGGTGCGTCCAAAATTATTTCTAAGCCATTGGTACGTTTGGTGCAAACTATGCACCTTTCTTGCACTAACACTAACATTGTCTCCAAACGGAATGTGAGATTCCACATGACCCGCGTCACCTAGGAGTTCCATCAGGTGCGTTCAAAATGATGTCCAAGCCCATGGTACGTTTGATGCAAACCGTGCGTATCTTGTGTCAAGATTAGCACTATCCCCAAATCGACCGTAACGAGCTTTCAATTGTGCCTAGTCACCTAGGAGTATAATCGGTTGCGTCCCAAACGATTTCTAAGCCAATGGTACATTTGGTGCAAACCATGCGCCTATCTTGCACTGACACTAAGACTGTCTCCAAAGAGAAAGAAGTGAGATCACACATGACCCATGTCGCCTAGGAGTTCCATTGGGTGCGTCTAAAATGATGTCCGAGCCTATGTTGCGTTCGACGCAAACCATTCACCTATCTTGTGTGAAGATTAGCAATATCTCCAAACAGATCAAAACGAGCTTTCACTTGTGCCTCGTCACCTAGGAGTACCATCGACTGCGTCCAAAATGATTTTCTGAGCCGATCATACGTTTGGCGCAAACATTGCACCTATCTTGCACCGAAACAAACACTGTCTCCAAAGAGAAAGAAGTGAAATTCCAAATGACCCATGTCACCAAGGAGTTCCATCGGGTGCGTCCAAAATGATTTCTGAGCCTATGGCACGTTCGACACAAACTGTGCACCAATCTTGCATCAAGATACACACTATCTCCAAACGAACTAAAATGAGCTTTCACTTTGGCCTCATCACCGAGGAGTACCATCGGGTGCGTCCAAAATGATTTATGAGCTATTGGTACGTTTGGCGCAAATTGTGCACCTATCTTGCACCGACACCAACACTGTTTCCAAAATGGAAGGTGAGATTCCACATGACCCGTGACACCTAGGAGTTCCATCGGGTGTGTCCAAAATAATGTCTAATCCTATGGCACGTTTGATGTAAACCGTGCATATATCTTGCGTCAAGATTAGCACTATCCCCAAATGGATCAAAACAAGCTTTCAATTGTGCCTCACCTAGGAGTATAATCGGCTGCATCCAAAATAATTTCTTAGCCAATGGTACATTTGGCACAAACCGTGCACCTATCTTGCACCGACACTAAGACTGTCTCCAAAGAGAAAGAAGTGAGATCACACATGACCCACGTCACCTAGGAGTTCCATCGGGTGCATCCAAAACGATGCCCGAGCCTATGTTACGTTCGACGCAAACCGTCCACCTATCTTGTGTGAAGATTAGCACTATCCCCAAACGGATCAAAATGAGCTTTCACTTGTGTCTCCTCACCTAGGAGTACCATCGACGGCGTTCAAAATGATTTTCTGAGCCGATGGTACGTTTGGCACAAACCGTGCACCTATCTTGCACTAAAACTAACACTATCTCCAAAGAGAAAGATGTGAAATTCCAAATGACCCACGTCACCTAGGAGTTCCGTCGGGTGCGTTTGAAACGATTTCTAAACCTATGGCACATTCGACGCAATCCGTGCACCAATCTTGCATCAAGATACACACTATCTCCAAACAAACCGAAATAAGCTTTCACTTCAGCCTCGTCACCGAGGAGTACCATCGGGTGCGCCCAAAACAATTTATGAGCAATTGGTATGTTTGGCACAAACTGTGCACCTTTCTTGCACCAACACTGCACTGTTTCCAAATCGAAGGTAAGATTCCACATGATCCACGTCACCTAGGTGTTCTATCGGGTGCATCCAAAATGATGTCCGAGCCTATGGTACGTTTGATGCAAATTGTGCATCTATCTTGCGTCAAGATTAGCACTATCCCCAAATGGACCGAAACAAGCTTTCAATTGTGCCTCGTCACCTAGGAGTGTAATCTGCTACGTCCAAAATGATTTCTAAGTCAATGGTACGTTTGGCGCAAACCGTGCGCTTATCTTGCACCGACACTAAGACTGTCTCCAAAAAGAAAGAAGTGAGATCACACATGACCCACATCACCTAGGAGTTCCATTGGGTGCGTCCAAAATGATTTTCAAGCCTATGGCACGTTCGACACAAACCGTGCACCTATCTTGCGTCAAGATTAGCACTACCTCCAAATGGACCAAAACGAGCTTTCACTTGTGCCACGTCACCTAGGAGTACCATCGGCTACATCTAAAATGATTTTCTGAGCCGATGATATGTTTGGTGCATACCGTGCACCTATCTTGCATCGAGGCTAACACTATCTCCAAAGAGAAAGAAGTGACATCACACATGACCCACGTCACCTAGGAGTTCCGTCGGGTGCGTCCAAAATGATGTCCGAGCCTATGTCACGTTCGACGCAAATCGTTCACCAATCTTGTGTTAAGGTTAGCACTATTTCCAAATGGATCGAAACGAGCTTTTCACTTGTGCCTCATCACCTACGAGTACCATCGGTTGCGTCCAAAATGATTTTCTGAGCCGATGGTATGTTTGGCGCAAACCGTGCACCTATCTTGCACCGAAACTAACACTATCTCCAAAGAGAAAGAATTAAAAATCCAAATGACCCACATCACCTAGGAGTTTTGTCAGGTGCATCCAAAATGATTTCTGAGCCTATGGCACGTTCGACGCAAAACTATGCACCTATCTTGCGTCAAGATTAGCACTGTCTCCAAACGGACTGAAACAAGCTTTCACTTGAGCCTCGTCACCTAGGAGTACCATCGGGTGCGTCCAAAACAATTTTTTGAGCCGATGGTATGTTTGGCGTAAACCGTGCACCTATCTTGCACCGACACTAACACTGTCTCCAAAGAGAAAAGTAGTGAGATCACACATGACTCACGTCACCTAGGAGTTCCATCGGGTGCGTCCGAAATGATGTCCGAGCCTATGTTATGTTCGACACAAACCGTGCACCTATCTTGCATCAAGATATTAAAGGGTCGAGATGGCGGACTAGAGGGGGGTGAATAGTCCTTACTAAAAGTTAATCATGCCTGCAAACCGAAACAAATGCAGAATTAAAACTATCGGTCTAGCCAAGACTACACCCCCCTCTATCTAAGTTCACAAGTACCTATCAAAGATTCTACAAAGCAACTAAGGTGCTTTCCTTAGCGAGAGCTCACCTATCAAATTCTAGAGCAGGGTCACACAAACCTTTGCACTAGTACTTTGCAACACCAGGGAGCTCCTACACAATTCTAGTAAGCAAAAGCACAAAGCCACATATGCTCACTAGCAATGCTTAAGTGAGTTAGAGGCTCTCCAAGCACTCCACAAGCATGGACACTAAGTCCCAAGGGTGCTCCCTTTCCTGCCAAGGACGGTCATCCCTTCTATTTATAGCCCCACAACCAAATATAGTCGTTACCCCTTCACTAGGCAGATTTTGGGGGCGATAGACGCTTCTGTCGCTTACCTGACAGGCACTGCCCCAGTGTTCATCGCTCCAAGTAACGCCACATGTCCAGCCCGCTCAACGTTCCAACGGTCGACTCCCTAGCGACAGACGTGTCCCATGCCGAAGCCACCAGCATTTGTCGCTGCAACAGACACGGCACAGAGAGCTCTAAATCACGCTCTAGGCCAATAGACGCGTCTGACGGGAGGCCGACATACACCGTCCTACATCTGATGCAGTGCAAAGCCGCTCGCCTTCTCAGCGCGAAGCCGACAGACGCTGACGTCAGCGTCTATCGCGTGAACGCACGCGCGTTTGTCGCGCCACTCCACATAGCCTCACACTGCGCCGCTAGGGTTAGGCGACAGACGCTGCATAGCCACGTCTGTCACGTGCGTTGTCCGCGTCTGTCACGTGTTTCTCAGCGTAAACTTGTTCCGCGACTTCGCCACTTGTTCCAACCTTTGGCATAAAGGAAATTGATCATTTCTATTCCTCGAAAACACCTAAATCCCGCCTTGCAAGCTCGGTGGGAGGGAGAGAGGATTCCAAACCCCTCTCAACCGCTCAAACATCACTGCCTTCGCAAATGTGCCAACACCAACAAGTGATCACCACCTTGTGCACGTGTGTTAGCATTTTCACAATCATTTTCTCCGAGGAGTTAGGCACTCAACTTGCCTCGCCACTCGATCCTAACACATATGCAAAGTTAGATTGCTCAAGTGGCACTAGATGACTGATATGCAAACAAGTTTGCCCCTCTTGATAATATAGCCATCTATCCTAAACCTGGTCATAAACTTCTCTACACACCTATGACCGATGAAATGAAAATGCCCTAGGTTATACCTTTGCCTTGCGCATTCTACTTCATCTCCTCTGATGTTGATGCAACACATGCACCAACCATATCACAAATGATATGATCCACTTCATATCATCATGTGACCTTGGTCCATCGTTCTTGACCTCACTTGCTCTTCACCATTGCGTCAGTCCATCGGAGCCAAGTCTTGCTCAAGCTTCACCGCCTCACGGTCCATCGCTCTAAAGCCTCCAACTTGCCCTTCACACTTGCAACCGGTCCATCAAGCCAAGCCTCATCTTGATCTTCGCCACCTTGGCCACATGACTCCATGTCATGTCTCATATGCAATGAGCTATTCCATGATACCATCACATGTGGACTAATCTCCAATGTATCTCACATCAAACACAATTAGTCCACCTAAGGTTGTCACTCAATTACCAAAACCAAACAAGGACCTTTCAGATATGCACTATCTCCAAACAAACCGAAATGAGCTTTCACTTCGGCCTCGTCACCGAGGAGTACCATCGGGGGCGTCCAAAATGATTTCTGAGCCATAGGTACGTTTGGCACAAATTGTGCACCTATCTTGCACTGACACTAACACTGTCTCCAAACGGAAGGTGAGATTCCACATGCCCCGCGTCACCTAGGAGTTCCATCGGGTGCGTCCAAAATGATGTCCAAGCCAATGGTACGTTCGATGCAAACCGTGCATATATCTTGCGTCAAGATTAGCACTATCCGCAAATGGACCGACACGAGCTTTCAATTGTGCCTCATCACCTAGGAGTATAATCGGCTGCATCCAAAATGATTTCTAAGTCAATGGTACGTTTGGCACAAACCGTGCGCCTATCTTCCACCGACACTAAGACTGTCTCCAAAGAGAAAGAAGTGAGATCACACATGACCCACGTCACCTACGAGTTTCATCGAGTGCGTCCAAAATGATGTCCGAGCCTATGGCACGTTCGATGTAAACCACACACCTATCTTGCGTCAAGATTAGCACTATCCCCAAATGGAACGAAATGAGCTTTCACTTGTGCCTCGTCACCTAGGAGTATAATCGGCTGCGTCCAAAATGATTTCTGAGCCAATGGTACATTTGGTGCAAACCGTTCACCTATCTTGCACTAAAACTAATAGTCTCCAAAGATGAAAGAAGTGAGAAACCACATGACCCACGTCACCTAGGAGTTCCATTGGGTGCGTCCAAAACGATTTTCGAGCCTATGGCACTTTCGACGCAAACCGTGCACCTATCTTGCGCCAAGATTAGCACTACATCTAAATGGGCCGAAATGACCTTTCACTTGAGCTTTGTCACCTAGGAGTGCCATCGGGTGCGTTCAAAATGATTTTCTGAGCTGATGGTATGTTTGGCGCAAACCGTGCGCCTATCTTGCACCGAAACTGACACTATCTCCAAAGAGAAAGAATTAAAATTTCAAATGACCCATGTCACCTAAGAGTTTCGTCAGGTGCATCGAAAATTATTTCTGATCCTATAGCACGTTCGATGCAAACCGTGCACCTATCTTGCGTTAAGATTAGCACTATCCCCAAATGGACCTAAACGAGCTTTCACTTGTGCCTCATCGCCTAGGATTATAATTGGCTACATCCAAAATGATTTCTGAGCTGATGGTACATTTGGCGCAAACCGTGCACCTATCTTGCACCGAAACTAACAGTCTTTAAAGAGAAAAAAGTGAGAATCCACATGAACCACGTCACCTAACAGTTTCATCAGGTGTGTTCAAAATGATTTTTGAGCCTATGGCTTATTCGATGCAAACCGTGCACCTATCTTTTGTCAAGATTAGCACTACCTCCAAATTGGCCGAAATGACCTTTCACTTGAGCCTTGTCACCTAGGAGTACCATCGGGTACGTCCAAAATGATTTTCTGAGCCGATGGTACGTTTGGCACAAACGGTGCACCTATCTTGCACCGACACTAACACTATCTCTAATGAGAAAGAAGTGAGAACACACATGACCCACATCACCTAGGAGTTCTATCGGGTGCGTCCAAAATGATTTCTGAGCCTATGGCATGTTCGATGCAAACCATGCATCTATATTACGTCAAGATACACACTATCTCCAAACGAACTAAAATGAGCTTTTAATTCAGCCTCATCACTGAGGTGTGCCATCGGGGGCGTCCAAAACGATTTCTAAGCCATTGGCATGTTTGGCGCAAATAGTGCACCTATCTTGCACCGATACTAAAGCTGTCTCCAAACGGAAGGTGAGATTCCACATGATCCGCATCACCTAGGAGTTCCATCGGGTGCGTCCAAAATGATGTCCGAGCCTATTTTACATTCGATGCAAACCGTGCATCTATCTTGCGTTAAGATTAGCACTATCCCTAAACGTACCGAAATGAGCTTTCACTTGTGCCTCGTCACCTAGGAGTATAATCGGTTGTGTCCTAAATGATTTTTTGAGCTGATGGCACGTTTGGTGCAAACTGTGCACCTATCTTGCACCGAAACTAACAGTCTCCAAAAAGAAAGAAGTGAGAATCAACATTACCCACGTCACCTAGGAGTTCCATCGGGTGCGTCCAAAACGATTTTTGAGCCTATGGCACGTTCGACGCAAACCATGCACCTATCTTGCGTTAAGATTAGCACTACCTCTAAATGGGCCGAAATGACCTTTCACTTGAGCCTTGTCACCTAGGAGTACTATCTGGTGCATCCAAAACAATTTTCTCAATCCGATGGTACGTTTGGCGCAAACCGTGCACCTATCTTGCACCGACACTAACACTGTCTCCAAAGAGAAAGAAGTGAGGTCACACATGACCCACGTCACCTAGGAGTTCTATCAGGTGCGTCCAAAACGATGTCCGAGCCTATGTTACATTCGACACAAAACCGTTCACCTATTTTGTGTGAAGTTTAGCACTACGTCCAAACAGATCGAAACGAGCTTTCACTTGTGCCTCATCACCTAGGAGTACCATCGGCTGCGTCCAAAAGGATTTTTTGAGCCGATGGTATGTTTGGTGCAAACCGTGCACCTATCTTGCACCGACACTAACACTTTCTCCAACGAGAAAGAAGTGAGATCACACATGACCCACATCACCTAGGAGTTCCATCGGGTGCGTTCAAAATGATGTCTAAGCCTATGTTACATTCGACGCAAAACCGTTCACCTATCTTGTGTGAAGATTAGCACCATTCCAAATGGATCGAAACGAGCTTTCACTTGTGCCACATCACCTAGGTGTACCATCAGCTATGTCCAAAATGATTTTCTAAGCCGGTGGTATGTTTGGCGCAAACCATGCATCTATCTTACACCGAAACTAACATTATCTCCAAAGAGAAAGAAGTGAAATTCCAAATGACCCATGTCACCTAGGAGTTCCATCGGATACGTCCAAAATGATTTATGAGCCTATGGCACGTTCGACGCAAACCGCACACGTATCTTGAGTCAAGATACGCAGTATCTCCAAACGAACCCAAATGGCTTTCACTTTGGCCTCATCACCGAGGAGTACCATCGAGTTCGTCCAAAATGATTTCTAAGCCATTGGTACATTTGGGACAAATTGTGCACCAATCTTGCACCGACACTAACACTTCGATGCGAACCATGCACCTATCTTGCGTCAAGATTAGCATTATCCCCAAACGGACTGAGCTTTCACTTGAGCCTCATTACCTAGGAGTACCATCGGGTGTGTCCAAAACAATTTTCTAAGCCGATGGTACGTTTGGCGCAAACCGTGCGCCAATCTTGCACTGACACTAACACCGTCTCCAAAGATAAAGAAGTAAGATTACACATGACCCACATCACCTAGAAGTTCCATCGGGTGCATCTAAAATGATTTCTGTGCCTAATGCATGTTCGACGCAAAACTATGCACCTATCTTGCGTCAAGATTAGCACTGTCTCCAAACGGACTAA
Organism: Saccharum hybrid cultivar R570; assembly: GCA_038087645.1. Lineage (NCBI taxonomy): Eukaryota > Viridiplantae > Streptophyta > Magnoliopsida > Poales > Poaceae > Saccharum > Saccharum hybrid cultivar. The sequence goes on from JAQSUU010000556.1 coordinate 14,838,824, forward strand.
AACGAGTTTCCAAGTGAGCCTCACCACCTAGCGGTACCATCGAGTGCGTCCAAAATAATTTTTTAGCCTATGGTACGTCTAAAACAAACCACGCACCTATCTTGCACTAACACTAACACTGTCTATAAATGGGAAGAAGCGAGATTCCACATGACCCACGTCACCTAAGAGTTTCATCGAGTGAGTCCAAAACGATTTCTAAGCCTTTGGTACGTTCTACACAAATCGTGCACCTATCTTGTGTCAAGGTTAGCACTATCTCTAAACGAACCGAGCTTTCACTTGAGCTTGTCACCTAGGAGTACCATCGGGTGCATCTAAAACGATTTCTGAGCCGATGGTTTGTTTTGCACAAACCGTACACCGAACTTGCATCAACTCTAACACTGTCTCCAAAGAGAAAGATTTGAGATTCCACATGACCCTTGTCACCTAGGAGTTCCATTAGGTGCGTCCAAAATGATTTTTGAGGGTATGGTACGTTCGACACAAACCGTGCACATATCTTATGTCAGGATTAGCATTGTGTCTAAAAGGACTGAAACAAGCTTTCACTTGAGCCTCATCACCTAGTGATCCATCGAGTGCGTCGAAAATGATTTCTGAGCCTATGGTACGTCTAGCTTAATCCATGCACCTATCTTGCATCGACACTAACACTGTCTCCAAATGGAAAGAAGTGAGATTCCACTTGACCCACGCCACCTAGGAGTTCCATCGGGTGAGTCCAAAATGATTTTTTGAGCCTATGGTACGTTCGAAGCAAATCGTGCGTTTCTTGCATTAAGATTAGCACTATCTCCAAACAGACCGAGCTTTCACATGAGCCACATCACCTAGGAGTACCATCGAGTGCGTCTAAAATGATTTCTCAGCCAATGGTACGTTTGACACAAACTGTGCACCTAACTTGCACCGACACTAACATTGTCTCCAAATAGAAAGAAGTGAGATTCCACATGACCCATGTCATTTAGGAGTTCCATTGGGTGCATCCAAAACAATTTTTGAGCGTACGGTATGTCGATGCAAACCATGCACCTATCTTGTGGCACTATGTTCGAAAGGACCGAAACGAGCTTTCACTTGAGCCTCATCACCTAGGAGGTCCATCGGGTTCGTCCAAAATGATTTCTGAGCCGATGGTATGATTGGCGCAAACTATTCACCTATGTTCCACCGACACTAACACTATCTCCAAACAGAAAGAAATGAGATTCCACTTGACCCACAGCACCTAGAAGTTCCATCGGGTGAGTCCAAAATGATATCCGCGCCTTTCGTACATTCGACGCAAAACGTGCACCTTTCTTGCATCAAAATTAGCACTATCTCCAAACGGACCGAGCTTTCACTTGAGTCTCGTCACCTACGAGTACCAGCGGGTGCGTCGAAAATGATTTCTGAGCCGATGGTACATTTGGTGCAAAGTGTGCACCTATCTTGCACTGACACAAACTCAGTCTCCAAACATAAAGAAGTGAGCTTCCACATGACCCACGTCACCTAGGAGTTCCATCGGGTGTGTCCAAAATGATTTCTGAGCCTACGGTACTTTCAACACAAACCGTGCACCTATCTTGCATGAAGATTAGCACTAGCTTCCACTTGAACCTCGTCACCTAGTGGTACCATCGGGTGCATCCAAAATAATTTTTGAGCCTAAGGTACTCTAGCGGAAACCATGCACCTATCTTGCACCACACTAAAACTGTCTCCAAATGGAAGGAAGAGAGATTTCACATGACACACGTCACCTAGGAGTTCATTGGATGCGTCAAAATCATTTTCTAAGCCTATGGCATGTTCGACGCAAACCATGCATCTATCTTGCATCAAGATTAGCACTATCTCCAAATGGACCGAGCTTTCGACGCAAACCGTGCACCTATCTTGCGTCAAGATTTGCACTATCTCCCAACGGACCGAGCTTTCACTTTAGCCTCATCACCTAGGAGTACCATCGGGTGCGTCCAAAATGATATCTGAGTCGACGGTATGTTTGGCGCAAACCATGTACCTATCTTGCACCGATACTAACACTGTCTCCAAATGGAAAGAAGTGAGATTCCACATGACCCACGTCACCTAGGAGTTCCATCGGGTGCGTCCAAAATGATTTCTGAGCCTATGGTACGTTCGATGCAAACCATGCACCTATCTTGCGTCAAGATGAGCACTATCTCCGAAAGGACCGAAACGAACTTCCACTTGAGCCTTGTCACCTAGGAGTACCATCGGGTGTGTCCAAAATGATTTCCGAGCCATTGGTACGTTTGATGCAAACTATGCTCTTATCTTGCACTGACACTAACATTGTCTCCAAACGGAAAGAAGTGAGATTCCACATGACCCGCATCACCTAGGTATTCCATTGGGTGCGCCCAAAATGATGTCCGAGCCTGTGGTACGTTCAATGCAAACCGTGCACCTATCTTCCGTGAAGATTAGCACTATCTCCGAACGGACCGAAACAAGCTTTCACTTGTGCCTCGTCACCTAGGAGTACCATCGGTTGCATTCAAAACGATTTTTAGATTCAATGGTAGATTTCACGCAAACCGTGCACCTATCTTGTATTGACAATAACGCTGTCTCCAAAGAGAAAGAAGTGTGATTCCACATGACCCACATCACTTAGGTTCTATCAGGTGTGTCCAAAATGATTTTCGTGCCTATGGCACGTTGAACGCAAACCGCGCACCTATCTTGCATCAACATTAGCAGTATCTCCAAGCTGGCGAAAAGGAGCTTTCACTTCAGCCTCGTCACCTAGGAGTTCCAGCAGGGGCATCCAAAACGATTTCAGAGCCAATGGTACGTCTAGCCCAAAGTGTGCACCTATCTTGTACCGACACTAACACTGTCTCCAAACAGAAAGAAGTGAGCTTCTACATGACTGACGTCACCTAGTAGTTCCATCGGGTGCGTCCAAAACGATTTCTGAGCCTTTGGTCATTTCAACGCAAACCGTGCACCTATCTTGTGTCAATATTAGCACTATCTCCGAAAGGACCAAAACGAGCTTCCACTTGAGCCTCGCCACCTAGTGGCACCGTCGGGTGTGTCCAAAATGATTTTGAGCCCATGGTACTCTAGCGCAAACCATACACCTATCTTGCACGGACACTAACACTGTCTCCAAACAGAAAGAAGATAGATTCGACATGACCCACGTCACCTAAAAGTTCCATCAGGTAAGTCCAAAATGATTTTCAAGACTATGGCATGTTCGACGCAAACTGTGTACCTATCTTGCGTCAAGAAAAACACTATCTCCAAATGGATCGAAATGAGCTTTCACTTGAGCCTCCTCACCTAGGAGTACCATCGGGTGTGTCCAAAACCATTTTTGAGCCATTGGTACATTTTTGTGAAAACTGTGCACCAACACTAACACTGTCTCGAAACAGAAACAAGTGAGATTCCACATGACCCGCGTCAACAAGGAGTTCCATCAGGTGCGTCCAAAATGATGTCTGAGCCTATGGTACATTCGACGCAAACCATGCACCTATCTTGCATGAAGATTAGCACTATCTCCAAATAGATCGAAATGAGCTTTGACTTGTGCCTCGTCACCAAGGAGTACCATCGGTTGCGTTCAAAACAATTTTAAGAGTCGATGGTACATTTCATATAAATCGTGCACCTATCTTGCACTAACACTAACACTGTCTCCAAAGAGAAAGAAGTGAAATTCCACCTGACCCACATCACCTAGGTTCCATTGGGTGCGTGCAAAATGATTTTCGTGCCTATGGCACATTCGACGCAAACCGTGCACCCATCTTGCATCAAGATTAGCACTATCTCCAAACCGATCGAAAGGAGCTTTTCACTTGAGCCTTGTTACCTAGGAGTACTAGCGGGGGTGTCCAAAATGATTTCAGAGCTGATGGTACGTCTAGCGCAAAGTGTGCACCAATCTTGCACCGACACTAACATTGTCTCCAATAGAAAGAAGTGAGCTTCCACATGGCCGACGTCGCCTAGCAGTTCCATTGGGTGCGTCCAAAACGATTTCCGAGCCTATGGTACATTCGACGCAAACCGTGCACCTATCTTGCGTCAAGATTAGCACTATCTCTAAAAGGACCAAAACGAGCTTCCACTTGAGCCTCACCACCTAGTGGTACCATCAGGTGCGTCCAAAACAATTTCTGAGCCCATGGTACTCTAGCGCAAATCGTGCACCTATGTTGCACCGATACTAACACTGTCTCGAAATAGAAAGAAGATAGATTTGACTTGATGTCACCTACGAGTTCCATCAGGTAAGTCCAGAATGATTTCTAAGACTATGGCATGTTCGACGCAAACCATGCACCTATGTTGCGTCAAGGTAAGCACTATCTCCAAATGGACCGAAATGAGCCTTCACTTGAGCCTCGTCACCTAATAGTACCCTTGGGTGTGTTCAAAACCATTTCTGAGCCATTGGTCCATTTGGCGCAAACTGTGCACTTATCTTGTATCGACACTAACACTATCTCCAAACAGAAAGAAGAGAGATTCCACATGACCCACATCACCTAGGAGATCCATCGGGTGCATAAAAAATGATGTCCGAGCCTATGGTACTTTTGACACAAATCGTGCACCTATCTTGCATCAAGATTTACACTATCTCTCAATGGACCGAGCTTTCACTTGAGCCTCATCACCTATGAGTACCATCGGGTGCTTCCAAAATGATTTCTGAGCCGATGCTACATTTGGCATAAACTATGCACCTATCTTGAATCGACACTAACACTATCTCCAAACTGAAAGAAGTGAGATTCCACATGATGCGCGTTACTTAGGAGTTCCACCGGGTGCATCCAAAATGATTTCTGAGCCTATGGTACATTTGACGCAAATCGTGCACCTATCTTGCATCAACATTAGCACTATCTCTAAGAGGACCGAAATGAGCTTCCACTTGAGCCTTGTCACCTAGTGGTATCATTAGGATGATTTCTGAGTCTATGTTGCTCTAGCGCAAATGATGCACCTATCTTGCACTGACACTAACATTGTCACCTAAGAGTTCTATCAGGTTTGTCCAAAGCAATTTCTGAACCTATGGCACATTCGACGCAAACTTGCACTTATGTTGCATCAAGATTAGCACTATCTCCAATCGGACCGAAATGAGCTTTCAGTTGAGCCTCATCACCAAGGAGTACCATCGGGTGTATTCAAAACAATTTTTGAGCCATTGGTATGTTTGGCACAAACTATGCACTTATCTTGCACTGACACTAATACGGTCTCCAATCGGAAAGAAGTGAGATTCCACATGACCCGCATCACCTAGGAGTTCCATCGAGTGTATCCAAAATGATGTCCAAGCTATGTTACGTTCGACGCAAACCGTGCACCTATCTTGCGTCAAGATTAGCACTATCACTAAATAGACCGAAACGAGCTTTCACTTGTGCCTCGTCACCTAGGAGTACCATCGGCTGCGTCCAAAATGATTTCTAAGCCGGTGGTACGTTTGATGCAAAGTGCGCACCTATCTTGCACCAACACTAACACTATCTCCAAACGGAAAGAAGTGAGCTTCCACATGACCCACGTCACCTAGGAGTTCCATCGGGTGCGTCCAAAATGATTTCTGAGCCTATGGTACATTCGACGCAAAACGCAACCTATCTTGTCTTAGATTAGCACTATCTTCGAAAGGATAGAAACGAGCTTCCACTTGAGCCTCATCACCTAGTGGTACTATCAGGTGCGTCCAAAATGATTTCTAATTCTATGGTACGTCTAGCGCAAACGCATCTATCTTGCACAGACACTAACACTATCTCCAAATAGAAAGAAGAGAGATTCCACATGATCCACATCACCTAGGAGTTCCATCGGGTGCATCTGAAATGATTTCCGAGCCTATGGTACGTTTGACGCAAACCATGCACCTATCTTACAACAAGATTAGCACTATCTCTAAACGGACCGAGCTTTCACTTGAGCCTCGTCTCCTCGAAGTACCATCAGGTGCGTCCAAGATGATTTTCTGAGCCTATGGTACAACTAGCGCAAATCATATACCTATCTTACATCAAGATTAGCACTGTCTTGAAACGGACCGAGCTTTCACTTGAGCCTCATCACTTAGGAGTACCATCGGGTGTGTCCAAAATGATTTCTGGGCCGACAGTACGTTTGGCACAAATCATGCACTATCTTGCACTGACAGTAACACTGTCTCCAAAGAGAAAGAACTGAGATTTCACATGACCCACTCACCTAGGAGTTCCATCGGGTGCGTCAAAAATGATTTCTGAGCCATTGGCACGTTTTGCGCAAACTGTACACCTATCTTGCACCGACACTAACACTATCTCCAAACAAAAAGAGTGAGATTCCATATGACCCGCATCACCTAGAAGTTCTATCACGTGCGTCCAAAACGATGTCTGAGCCTATGGTACGTTTGACGCAAACCATGCACCTATATTGCGTGAAGGTTAGCACTATTACCGAACGAACCAAAATGAGCATTCACTTGTGCCTCGTCACCTATAAGTACCATCGGCTACATCCAAAATGACTTTTTGAGCCGATGGTACGTTTGGCGCAAACCATGCACCAACCTTACACCGACACTAACATTGTCTCCAAAGAGAAAGAAGATAGATTCCACATGACCCACGTCACCTAGGAGTTCCATCGGGTGCGTCCAAAATGATTTATGATCCTATGGCACGTTTGACGCAAACCGTGCACCTATCTTGCGTCAAGATTAGCACCATCTCCAAGCTGACTGAAATGAACTTTCACTTTCGCCTTGTCACCTAGGAGTACCGTCAGGTGCATCCAAAATGATTTCTGAGCCATTGGTACATTTGGCGCAAACTTGCACCGACCCTAACATTATCACCAAACAAAAAGAAGTGAGATTCCACATGACCCGTGTCACCTACGAGCTCCATCGCGTGTGTTCAAAATGATTTCTGAGCCTATGGTATGTTCAACACAAATCGTGCACCTTGTTGCAACAAGATTTGCACTATCTCCAAATGGACCGAGCTTTCACTTGAGCCTCGTCACCTCAAGTACCATCGGGTGTGTCCAAAATGATATCTGAGCTGATGGTACATTTGGCGCAAACTGTGCACCCATCTTGCACCAACTCTAACACTATCTCCAAAGATAAAGAAGTGAGATTCCACATGACCCATGTTACCTCGGAGTTCCATCGGGTGTGTCCAAAATGATTTTTGAGCCTATGATATGTTCGACACAAACCGTGCCCTGTCTTGCATCAAGATTAGCACTATCTCCGAAAGGACCAAAACGAGCTTCCCCTTGAGCCTCCTCACACTATGGTACCATCGAGTGCGTCCAAATCGATTTCTGGGCCTATGGTACGTCTAGCGCAAACTATGCTCCTCTCTTGCACCGACACTAACATTATCTCCAAATGGAAGGAAGAGCGATTCCATAAGACCTATGACACCTAGGAGTTTCCTCGGGTGTGTCCAAAATGATTTCCTAGCCTATGGTATGTTAACCATGCATTTATCTTGGGTCAAGATTAGCACTATCTCCTAACGGACCGAGATTTTACTTGAGCCTCGTCACATAGGAGCACCATCGGGTGCGTCCGAAACAATTTTTGAGTAGACGGTACGTTTGGCGCAAACTGTGCACCTATTTTCACCAATAGTAACACTGTCTCCAAAGAGAATGAAGTGAGATTCCACATGACCCACGTCACTTAGGAGTTACATCGGGTGCATCTAAAATGACTTAAAAGCCTATGGCGCATTCAACGCAAACCATGCAGCGTTTAGATTAGTAATATCTACAAACAGACCGAGCTTTCACTTGAGCCTCGTCACCTAGGAGTACCATCAGGTGCGTCCAAAACGATTTATGAGCCTATGGCACATTCAACGCAAACAGAGCACCTATCTTGCATCAAGATTAGCATTGTCTCCAAATACACCGAGCTTTCACTTGAGCCACGTCACCTAGGAGTACCATCGGGTGTGTCCAAAATGATTTCTAAGCCAATGGTATGTTTGGCTCAAACTGTGCACCAATCTTGCACCAACAGTAACACTATGTCCAAAGAGAAAGAAGTATAATTCCACATGACCCACATCTCCAAAGAGTTCCATCGGGTGTGTCCAAATCGATTTTCCAAGCCTGTGGTACATTCGATGCAAACCGTGCACCTATCTTGTCTCACTTCCACTTGAGCCTCATCATCTAGTGGTACCATCGAGTGCGTCCAAAATGATTTTTGAGCCTATGATACGTCAAGCGCAAACTATACACCTATCTTGCGCCGACACTAATACTGTCTGCAAATAGAAAGAAGTGAGATTCCACATGACCCACATCACCTAGGAGTTCCATTGAGTGAGTCCAAAATGATTTTTGAGCCTATGGTACGTTCGGCGCAACCCGTGGACCTATCTTACGTCAAGATTAGCACTTTCTCTAAATGGACCGATACGAGCTTTCACTTGTGCAACGTCACCTAGAAGTACCTTCGGGTGCATCCAAAATGATTTCTGGGCTGATGGTACATTTGGCGCAAATCGTGCACCTATCTTGCACCGACACTAACATTGTCTCCAAAGAGAAAGAAGTGAGATTCCATAAGACCCATGCACCCAGGAGTTCCATTGGGTGCATCCAAAATAATTTTCGAGCCTATGGTATGTTCGACACAAACCGTGCACCTATCTTGTGTCAAGACTAGCACTATGTCCAAAAAAACCAAGACAAGCTTCCACTTGAGCCTTGTCACCTAGTGGTACCATCGAGTGCGTCCAAAATGATTTTCGAGCATATGGTACGTCTAATGCAAACCATGCACCTATCTTGCACCGACACTAACAATGTCTCCAAATGGAAAGAAGCGTGATTCCACATGACCCACGTCACCTTGGAGTTCCATCGAGTGAGTCCAAAACAATTTCCGAGCCTATGGTATGTTCAACGCAAATCATGCACCTATCTTGCCTCAAGATTAGCACTATCTCCAAACAGATAGAGCTTTCACTTAAGCCTTGTCACCTAGGAGTACCATCGAGTGCGTCCAAATGATTTATGAGCCGATGGTACGTTTGGCGCAAATCGTGCACCTATTTAGCACCGACAGTAACACTGTCTCCAAAAAGAAAGAAGTGAGATTTCACATGACCCACGTCATCTAGGGGTTCCATCGGGTGCGTCCAAAATGATTTTTGAGGCTATGGTACGTTCGATGCAAACCGTGCACCTATCTTGCGTCAAGATTAGCACTATCTCTAAAAGAACCAAAACAAGCTTCCACTTGAGCATCGTCACCTAGGGTTACCAAGGAGTGCGTCCAAAACAATTTCTGAGCCAATGGTATGTCTAGCGCAAACCATGCACCTATCTTACACCAACACTAACATTGTCTCCAAATGGAAGAAACGAGATTTCACATGACCCACGTCACCTAGGAGTTCCATCGGGTGCATCCAAAACGATTTTCTGAGCCTATGCTACCTTCGATGCAAACCGTGCACCTATCTTGCGTCAAGATTTGCACTATCTCCCAATGGACCAAAATTAACTTTCACTTGTGCCACGTCACCTAGGAGTACCATCAGCTGTGTCCAAAATAATTTCTGAGCCGATGGTATGATTGGCACAAACTGTGCTCCTATCCTGCACCGTCACTAACCCTGTCTCCAAAGAATAAGAAGTGAGATTCCACATGACCCATGTCTCCTAGAAGTTCCATCGCATGTGTCCAAAATGATTTTGAAGCCTATGGCACATTCGACACAAACCATGCATCTATCTTGCATCAAGATTAGCACTACCTCCAAACGGACCGAGCTTTTACTTGAGCCTTGTCACCAAGGAGTACCATCAGGTGAGACCAAAACGATTTCAGAGCCTGTGATACGTTCGACGCAAAGTGTGCACCTATCTTGCACAAGATTAGCAGTATCTCCAAATGGACCAAGCTTTCAATTGAGCCTCGTTACCAAGGAGTACCATCAGGTGCGTCCAAAATGATTTCTAACCCAATAGTATGTTTGGTGCAAACCGAGCACCTTTCTTGCACCGACAATAACACTGTCTCTAAAGAGAAAGAAGTGAGATTACACAAGACCCACATCACCTTTCAGTTCGATTGGGTGCGTCCAAAATGATTTCTGAGCCTACGGCACGTTCGACGCAAACCGTGCACCTATCTAGCGTCAGGATTAGCACTATCTCCAAACGGACTGAGCTTTCACTTCATCCTCGTACCCTAGAAGTACCATTAGGTGCGTCCAAAATGATCTCTGAACCGATGGTACGTTTGGCACAAACCGTACACCTATCTTCCACCGATAGTAACATTGTCTCCAAAGATAAAGAAGTGAGATTCCACATGACCCATGTCACCTAGGAGTTTCATCGGGTGCATCCAAAAAGATTTCTAAGGCTATGGTATGTTCGACGCAAACCCGCACCTATCTTGCGTCAAGACTAGCACTATCTCTGAAAAGGATTGAAACGAGCTTCCACTTTAGCCTCGTCACCTAGTGCTACCATCGAGTGCGTCTAAAATGATTTCTGAGCCTATGGTACGTCTTGTGCAAACCATGCACCTATCTTGCACTGACCCTAACCCTATCTCTAAACGGGAAGAAGTAAGATTCCACATGACCCACGTGACCTAGGAGTTCCATCAGATGAGTCCAAAACTGTGCGCCTATCTTCCCTCAAGATTAGCACTATATCCAAAAGGACCGAGCTTTCACTTGAGCCTCATCACATAGGAGTATAATCTGGTGCGTCCAAAATGATTTCTGAGCCGATGGTACGTTTGGCACAAGCCATACACCTATCTTGCACCAACAGTAACGTGGTCTCCAAAGAGAAAGAACTGAGATTCTACATGACCCATGTCTCCTAATAGTTCTATCGGGTGCGTCCAAAATGGTTTCCGAGCCTATGGTATATTCGACGCAAACCGTGTACCTATCTTGTCACTTCCACTTGAGCCTCGCTACCTAGTGGTACCATTGAGTGCGTCAAAATTGATATCTAAGCTTTTGGTACATCTAGCGTAAACCATGCACCTATCTTGCACTGATGCTAATAGTGTCTGCAAATGGAAAGATGCGAGATTCCACATGACCCACATCACCTAGGAGTTCCATCGGTTGAGTATAAAGCGATTTTTGATCCTATGCTACGTTTGACGCAAACCGTGCACCTATCTTGCGTCAAGATTAACACTATCTCCAAGCTTTCACTTGACCCTCGTCACCTAGGAGTACCATCGGGTGCGTCCAAAATGATTTCTGAGCCGACGGTATGTTTGGCGCAAACCATGTACCTATCTTGCACCGACAATAACACTGTCTCCAAACGGAAAGAAGTGAGATTCCACATGACCCATGTCACCTAGGAGTTCCGTCGGGTGCGTCCAAAATGGTTTTCAAGCCTATGGGACATTCGACGCAAACAGTGCACCTATATTGCATCAAGATTAGCACTATCACCACCTAGAGTGAAATGAGCTTTCACTTGTGCAATGTCACCTAATAGTACCATTGGGTGCGTCCAAAATGATTTCTGAGCTAATGGTACGTTTCGTGGAAACCATGCACCTATCTTGCACCGACACTAACACTGTCTCCAAAGAGAAAGAAGTGAGATTCCACATGACCCACGTCAACTACGAGTTCCATCGGGTGCGTCCAAAACGATTTCTGAGTCTGTGGTACGTTCGACACAAACCGTGCACCTATTTTGTGTCAAGATTAGCACTATCTCCGAAAGGACCGAAATGAGCTTCCACTTGAGCCTCGTCACCTAGTGGTACCATTAGGTGTGTCCAAAACGATTTCTGAGCCTATGGTACATCTGGCGTACACTATGCACCTATCTTGCACTGACTCTAACACTGTCTCCAAAGAGAAAGAAGTGAGATTTCACATGACCCACGTCACCTAGTAGTTCCATTGGGTGTGTTCAATATGATTTCTATGCCTATGGTACATTCAATGCAAATCATGCACCTATCTTACTTCAAGACTAGAACTATCGCCAAACAGACCGAGCTTTCACTTGAGCCTCATCACCTCGGAGTACCATTGGGTGCGACCGAAACAATTTCTCAGCCGATGGTACGTTTGGTGCAAACTGTTCACCTGTGTTGCACCGACACCAACACTATCTCCAAAGAGAAAGAAGTGAGATTCCACATGACCCATATCACCTAAGAGTTCCATCAGGTGCGTCCAAAATAATTTCTGAGCCTATGGTATGTTCGACACAAACTGTGCACCTATCTTGCATCAAGATTAGCACTATCTCCGAAAGGACTGAAATGAGCTTTCACTTGAGCCTTGTCACCTAGTGGTACCATTGGGTGCGTCCAAAATGATTTCTGAGCCTATGGTACGTCTAGCGCACACTATGTACCTATCTTGCACTGACTCTAACACTGTTTCCAAAGAGAAAGAAGTGAGATTTCACATGACCCACATCACCTGGAGTTCCATTGGGTGTGTCCAAAATGATTTCTGAGCCTATGGTACATTTGACGCAAACCATGCACCTAAACTATCACCAAACAGACCGAGCTTTCACTTGAGCCTCATCACCTTAGAGTACCATTGGTTGCAACCAAAACAATTTCAAAGCTGATGGTACGTTTGGTGCAAACTGTGCACCTGTGTTGCACCGACACTAACACTATCTCCAAAGAGAAAGAAGTGAGATTTCACGTGACCCATGTCACCTAGGAGTTTCTGATGAGGACATCCCTTCCATTGACACAACCACACCTGCTGCACAACAAGGTCTGATGACAAGAGCTCGAGCACGACAACTTAATTATCAGGTAAAGTCGTTCCTCGCTGTTCATACAAACTCGTCTCAGAATTGGATGCTACTAAATCATGGTGATGATTGTCTTATTCTTAGGAATATTGGTCAAGACTCCATTGCCTCATGTTTAGACCCCATGATGAGGATGGAGCAGCCGAACAAGTGGGAATCATCATTAATGGGGCGCACAGCTCATCTCGAGACAGCAGGGGACACTCCATCAAAAGTACCATAACTCCTTTATACGAGATCCAATGAAGCTGGTTTTGACTTGTTGGAAAGAGCGCGTCGTCCTCTTTCACATGGGTCCAACCCCACTATCAGAATCTACCAAAGTTGTGTGCAGCAAGCCAAAGGACGCAGAGACCTACAGCTTGGGCCTGGGCCTTGTACTAACTACAACCCTTTGAGGGACGCCCAGATTAGGGTTTCCCACTCCTCCTTGTGCTCTCCTCCTTATAAATAGAGCCAGCAGCCATCAGAATGAGGGTGGGTTTTGTTTAGATGCAAGATAGCTGCTGCTTCTTCCTTGTAAATGCGTGTGTCGGCTAGACCACCTGATTTGCTTGTTTCAAGACCCCAACTTGTGATTCAGATTCAGCCTTTGGCTTAAATCCGTGAGTTATTTGCTTGTTCATCTTGTTCTTGCTTGTTCTCGGTTGCTTGCAGGTTCTTGGTGTTCTTGGCACGGCAAGAACATCATAATCGGAGCCGGTGTACCTGTTGCTAAGGTGCAGCAACCTTGTGGTCGTTGTAGTCGGACAGCCAACGTCGAATCCACCACAAATCGAGTTTACCCACACTCACCAAAAGATCAGGAACAACCTCTAGTCTCATCATGTGGTAATCAGAGCAAGGTTCTTTGGTGAGTGATTTACTGTTCATTACTTTACCTATGTTCCAGAAATATAAAAATAGGATAGAACTGAAATTCCAAACACAAGTTTGAGCCTTGCTGATCTGCTTAGTTCTTTGCTTGTTGAGTTTGTGCTTTACATCGTGGTGTCAAGTGCTGGTTCTTAGGTTCTAATCCTTTAGAGTTTTGAGTTCTTGTCATGTTTTAGTCACCACACAATCCGCTGTTGCCTTCCTCCCCCCCCACTTCAGCCGCTGCAATCTCCACCAATACCACCACCACCACCACCAAAAGCACCGCTGCTCTCTCCACCTTTTCGCTGAAACCCTCACCACCATCACCTTTAGCCGCGCCTACACAAACACTACCTTATGCACCTGTCCTTTTGGTGCAAATCTGAGTACACTCAGTTCTAAAAATAAGAGAGTTCAAATTGCATATTTGTACTACTTGTTACAATCCTTATCCCTAGTAAAAGAAAGTCTATGCTACTTGCTACATTCTTGTTATAATCATATTGCGAAAGTTCAGTTTGTGCGCTACTTGTCGAAAAGAAAAGAAAAGAAAAGAAAAGAAAAGAAAAGAAAAGAAAAGAAAAGAAAAAGAAAGGAAAAGGAGGAAAGAAAAAAGAAAGAAAGAAAGAAAAAAATGGTTAAGTTGATGCTATTTACTCTCATCATTTCCATTGTTTGCTACTATCCGGTGACAACATTTGTGTCTAGGCTCGCGTCTCTAGCACGGGTTAGCCTAGGACCAGCACGATACTATCTTTGAACACTTATTCAACTTGCATTGACTAACGTGGTTCCAGTTGTACCTTGATTTTTTAAGCCACCTACAGCTCCACAAATTATCTACAACGTCACAGGGTTCTACTTGCTACTACTTGTGTTGTTCTTGTCGTCGCCAACACCATCTGCATAGCAAGGTAAGGACATGTAAGAACTCGGTTGCACATGCTGAGAGAATGAAAATTGTTGCCACCTAATTCAGTTAGTTGGTAGGACATATTTTCTTGTGATTCCCTTGCTACATACTAACCATGGTAGGAGAAGGTGAAAGGACCCCTCCACAATCACCTCGATCAAAAGCCTTGCTGCAACACTTTGAACGCAAAGTGAGGCTCCATGCTGAACACCTTGATGAGGATGTTCGTGTCACCAATCAGCGCCTTGGTCAATTGGAGATGGCTCAGATTGAGACCAACACCAAGTTGGCTTCCTTGGAAGGCACTCTTGGTTCTGTTAATACATCTCTTGTAGGTGTCTTGGAGCGATTGGAGAGGATAGAATAGAATCGCTGTGTTGGTTTCGAACGACGCAATCACAACAACAACAACAACAACACCATGGGCAGTGCTGCTGGTCATGATGAAGAAGAATATGCAGCGGACACTGAGCCTGATGAGGAGCTAAATGGTCATCGACGCATCGAACAACATCGCCGCCGCCATGAGACAGGTCCTCGCCGACCACGGCAAGAGGTACGTGCCGATGACTCATTTGGCAAGATTAAATTCACCATACCTGCTTTTGATGGGACGTATAATCCTGATATATACCTTAGTTGGGAATTAGCTGTTGATCAGAAATTTACTTGCCATGATTTCCCTGAGGACAAACGTGTTAGGGCTGCAACTAGTGAGTTTACTGACTTTGCCTCTGTTTGGTGTCTGAATACCATCGTAAGAACCCAAATAACACACCAACTTGGGATGCTTTGAAACGGGTCACACGGGCCAGATTTGTTCCTTCTTATTATGCCCGTGATCTTTTAAATAAGTTGCAACAATTGAGGCAAGGATCCAAATCTGTAGAAGAGTACTATCAAGAGCTACAAATGGGTATGCTTCGTTGCGGGCTAGAGGAAAATGAGGATGGTGCCATAGCTAGATTTATGGGTGGGCTGAACCGGGAGATTCAGGACATTCTAGCTTATAAGGAATATAATTCTATCAATCGTTTATTTCACCTTGCTTGTAAAGCTAAACGAGAAGTGCAGAGATGACGAGCTAGCATGAGGGCTAACATTCCTGCAGGTCATGCTAGCCTGTGGACACCCTCCAATGCTGCTGCATCGTCAACGCATGCACCCCCACAATCTTCCTCGACCATCAAGCCACACTCCTCTACAACAAATTTTGTACCATGCCCATGTGAACCAACTAGTGGAGCAACGGCTACATCTGCCAAGAGTTCACCCTCGGTGGTATCCACGGGGAGAACAAAGGGATATTCAGTGCCTACGCTGCAAAGGATATGGCCACATACACAAGGACTTCCCAAGCACACGTGTGATGATTGTGCGAGCTGATGGTGGGTATTCCTCTGCTAGTGATTTTGATGAAGAAACATATGCTTTGCTTGCTGCTAACAATGTAGCAGAAGGAGATTATTTCCAACAAGACGAAGAGCACATTAGGGCTGAAGTTGCTGAGCACTATGAGAGCCTCATGGTGCAGCGGGTGCTAAGTGCCCAAATGGAGAGGGCTGAACAAAATCAGCGCCACACTTTGTTTCAAACCAAGTGTGTGATCAAGGAACGCTCTTGCCATGTGATCATAGATGGAGGAAGCTGCAACAACTTGGCAAGTGCTGAAATGGTGGAGAAGCTTTCATTGAGCACAAAACCACACCCGCAGCCTTACTACATTCAGTGGCTTAACAGCAGCGGCAAGGTGAAGGTAACCCGATTGGTAAGGGTAGAGTTTGCCATTGGTTCTTATCATGATTCCATTGACTGCGATGTTGTGCCTATGCAAGCATGCTCTATGTTGTTAGGTAGACCATGGCAGTTTGATAAAGATTCCTTGCACTCTGGTAAAACAAATCAATACTCTTTCGTGCATAATGACAAGAAGATTGTGTTGCACCCCATGTCCCCTGAGTCTATTCTAAGAGATGAACTTGCTAGATCTAGCAAACTTAAGAATCAGGCTGTTGCTAGTAAAAATCAGATTGTCGCTAATGAACTTGAGAAACATAAGAAGTCTAGCAAATCTGTTCATCATAATAAAAATGAGATCAAGCTGAAAGGCTCTTGTTACTTTGCCACCAAATCTGATTTGGATGAGATTGCTGCTAGTACTACTGTTTGCTATGCTTTGGTTTGCAAATAAACTTTATTTTCACTCGAAGATACATCTATTTCTTTGCCTCCTGCTATCACTAATCTTTTGCAGGAGTATGCCGATGTTTTTCCAAAGGAGGTACCACCGGGGCTGCCACCAATTCAAGGGATTGAACACCAGATTGACCTCATCCCTGGGGCTTCCTTGCCTAATCGTGCGCCGTATAGGACCAACCCGGACGAGACAAAAGAGATTCAGAGACAAGTACAAGAATTGCTCAACAAAGGTTATGTGCGTGAGTCTCTTAGCCCTTGTGCCATTCCCGTGCTTTTAGTTCCTAAGAAGGATGGATCATGGCGCATGTGTGTTGATTGTAGAGCGATAAACAACATCACAATCAGATATCGTCATCCTATTTCAAGGTTAGATGATATGCTTGATGAATTGAGTGGCTCAATTGTGTTCTCTAAAATTGATTTGCGTAGTGGTTACCACCAGATTCGTATGAAGCTAGGAGATGAATGGAAAACAGCGTTTAAAACTAAGTTTGGTTTATATGAATGGCTTGTCATGCCCTTTGGATTGACTAATGCACCCAGCACTTTCATGAGATTAATGAACGAGGTTTTACGCTCTTTTATTGACAGATTTGTAGTGGTATACTTTGATGACATCTTGATATATAGTAGATCATTAGAGGAACATCTTGATCATTTGCGTGCCATTTTCAATGCTCTTCGGGATGCACACTTGTTTGGCAATCTTGAGAAGTGCACCTTTTGCACAGATCGAGTCTCTTTTCTTGGATATGTTGTGACACCGCAGGGAATCGAAGTTGATCAAGCCAAGGTTGAGGCCATACACAGCTGGCCTATTCCCTGCACGGTCACACAAGTGCGGAGTTTTCTAGGACTTGCTGGTGTCTACCGTCGATTTGTGAAGGACTTCAGCACCATTGCAACCCCGCTGCATGAACTCACCAAGAAGGGTGCAACCTTCACTTGGGCTGCAGCCCAACAGGATGCTTTCAACACGCTCAAAGATAAGTTAACTCATGCATCTTTACTCCAGCTTCCTGATTTCAACAAAACCTTTGAGCTTGAATGTGATGCTAGTGGAATTGGGTTGGGTGGTGTGCTGTTACAAGAGGGAAAACCTGTGGCGTATTTCAGTGAAAAGTTGAGTGGCCCTAGTTTGAACTATTCTACTTATGATAAGGAATTGCTTGCTCTAGTTCGGACTTTGGAAACATGGCAGCATTATTTGTGGCCCAAAGAGTTTGTCATACATTCTGATCATGAATCATTGAAACACATCCGTAGTCAAGCAAAACTGAACCGTAGACATGCCAAGTGGGTTGAATTCATCGAGTCCTTTCCTTATGTCATCAAACACAAAAAGGGGAAGGAAAATATAATTGCTGATGCTTTGTCTAGACGTTACACCATGCTTTCACAACTTGACTTTAAAATCTTTGGTTTGGAAACTATTAAGGAACAATATGCACATGACAATGATTTCAAAGATGTATTGCTGAATTGCCAAGAGGGGAAAACCTAGAACAGATTCGTCCTCACCGACGGGTTTGTCTTTAGAGCCAACAAGCTATGCATTCCAGCTAGCTCCGTGCGTTTGTTATTGTTGCAGGAAGCGCATGGAGGAGGACTCATGGGACATTTTGGTGTGAAAAAGACAGAGGTCATCCTTGCTGGTCATTTCTTTTGGCCCAAGATGAGGAGAGACGTGGAGAGGTTCGTTGCTCACTGCACAACATGCCAGAAAGCTAAGTCACGCCTTAATCCTCATGGTTTATACATGCCTCTTCCTGTTCCAAGTGCACCATGGGAAGATATTTCAATGGACTTTGTTTTAGGACTGCCTAGAACAAAGAAGGGGAGGGATAGTGTGTTTGTTGTTGTGGACAGATTTTCTAAAATGGCACATTTCATACCATGTCATAAGAGCGATGATGCTACACATGTTGCTGATTTGTTCTTTCGTGAGATTGTTCGATTGCATGGTGTGCCTAACACCATTGTTTCTGATCGGGATGCAAAATTTCTTAGTCATTTTTGGAGAACTTTGTGGGCTAAGCTAGGGACTAAGCTTTTATTTTCCACTACTTGTCATCCCCAAATTGATGGACAAACTGAGGTTGTCAATAGAACCTTATCTACATTGCTTAGGGCTGTTTTGAAAAAGAACATAAAAATGTGGGAAGAGTGCTTGCCTCATGTTGAGTTTGCTTATAACCGTTCAAAGCATTCTACCACTAAGAAAAGCCCTTTTGAGATAGTTTATGGGTTTGTGCCACGTGCTCCTATTGATTTGTTACCTCTTCCGACCTCGGAGCGAGTGAACTTTGATGCTAAACAACGTGCTGAACTGATCTTAAAATTGCATGAAACCACTAAAGAGAAAATAGAGTGCATGAATGCAAAGTATAAACTAGCTGGTAGCAAAGGGAAGAAACATGTCATTTTTGAACCTGGTGATCTAGTTTGGCTCCATTTGAGAAAAGATAGGTTCCCTAATTTGCGAAAGTCTAAGTTGCTGCCTAGAGCCGATGGTCCTTTTAAAGTGTTAGAAAGGATTAATGATAATGCGTACAAACTTGAGCTACCTGCAGCTTTTGGGGTTAGCCCCACATTTAACATTGCAAATTTGAAGCCATATTTGGGAGAAGAGGATGAACTAGAGTCGAGGACGACTCAAATGCAAGAAGGGGAGGATGATGAGGACATCCCTTCCATTGACACAACCACACCTGCTACACAACAAGGTCCGATGACAAGAGCTCGAGCACGACAACTTAATTATCAGGTAAAGTCGTTCCTCGTTGTTCATACAAACTCGTCTCAGAATTGGATGCTACTAAATCATGGTGATGATTGTCTTATTCTTAGGAATGTTGGTCAAGACTCCATTGCCTCATGTTTAGACCCCATGATGAGGATGGAGCAGCCGAACAAGTGGAAATCATCATTAATGGGGCGCACAGCTCATCTCGAGACAGCAGGGGACACTCCATCAAAAGTACCATAACTCCTTGATACGAGATCCAATGAAGCTGGTTTTTGACTTATTGGAAAGAGCGCGTCGTCCTCTTTCACATGGGTCCAACCTCACTATCAGAATCTACCAAAGCTGTGTGCAGCAAGCCAAAGGACGCAGAGACCTACAGCTTGGGCCTGGGCCTTGTACTAATTACAACCCTTTGAGGGACGCCCAGATTAGGGTTTCCCACTCCCCCTTGTGCTCTCCTCCTTATAAATGGAGCCAGCAGCCATCAGAATGAGGGTGGGTTTTGTTTAGATGCAAGATAGCTGCTGCTTCTTCCTTGTAAACGCATGTGTCGGCTAGACCACCCGATTTGCTTGTTTTAAGACCCCAACTTGTGATTCAGATTCAGCCTTTGGCTTAAATCCGTGAGTTATTTGCTTGTTCATCTTGTTCTAGCTTGTTCTCGGTTGCTTGCAGGTTCTTGGTGTTCTTGGCACGGCAAGAACATCACAATCGGAGCCGGTGTACCTGTTGCTAAGGCGCAGCAACCTTGTGGTTGTTGTAGTCAGACAGCCAACGTCGAATCCACCACAAATCGAGTTTACCTACACTCACCAAAAGATCAGGAACAACCTCTAGTCTCATCATCTGTCTCTCTCTGTGTGAGTATGACAAGCGGGCCCGACCAGACTGTGGGGCCCACTATCGGTTTAAGTAGTGGCTGAGTTGGGTAAACAACCGGGTGCACCTAGCGTTAAGTTAGGGTTTGAGTAATTCTATTTTTGAATTTCAGAATTTTGTTAAATCTTCAAAAATTCATATCTTTTGCTAGGAAATTCCAAAAATGGCAAATGTGGACTTTTTGGAAACCTTGAGAAGAGATCTATGCAGTAGAGTCATAAAATATTACATGTTTGTAGATGTTTTCTAATGTTTTTATTTAAGCTTTAAAAATGCTCTAAAATGCTTATAAACTTGACTAGAGCCATATCTAGAGTTTTAGTGATGAGTACTGGCCCGATCTTCCGAGAGGTAACCGGTAAGTTCGATTTGTGGAGATCTCGACGTTGGCGATCCGGCTTCAAATCAGACACGATTCAACCCTGCAACCGTTACACCACTGCTCCGTTGGTTATCAACCAAGCACAACTTGATTGACCTCGCCAAGAAGGCTTTTCCTGCAAGCGAATCGAAGAACACAAGAAAGAAGGTAAAAACACGCAATCTAAAATTGCAAATATGAATGATGCGAATATCAATAGAGGGTTCAAGAACTCGGTTCCAAAGGACTAATCAACACAGTGGAGGAGATCAAGAACCAGGGGCCCTGGATCACTGTAAAAGGATTTATCACCATAGTTACAATGAACGATTCAGTTTCTCGATGGAAAACTAAACTCTAAACAAAACACAATTGTCTAACAGCGGCAGCGGCTGTGTTTATAGTCTAAGACTCGACCTAGGGTTAGGAACGGCCAGGGGTTGGGCGCCCACAACTTGGGCTTAAGGCCCGACACAATACATGACCAAGTTGGCCCAAATAGGTGACGCAGCACCTTGACGTGGTCACACAGAATGATCCACGGACCTTCTAGAGCTGGGACCAGATCCAAAATGACGGCGTCGCCGTCCCCTTTCCAACGCATCTAAGAACGCCCCATTTTGATGTCGTATGAGAGAGTTATGACCAAAACAGTGACGACGTGTCTGCTGAATCCGAGGGTGACGTGGTAGCTGAGTTGGGGACGAATTGCAACTTAGAAAAGACCATAACGTCGGTGTGTCCAGCGTGGCGATGTCCTTATCATTTAGAACCCAAAAAAATAGTGATTCTTGCTTTGTTAATTTTATGATGACATGTACTTGCTAGGAAAAATATTAAACACACTAGTTGTTCACTGTTTTCTTAAGGTTTTGATTTGACCTTGATAAATAAGGAAATCTACATTATATTGCTTGTCATTTTTATATCTTGAGTTGTGTTGCTCCAAATGATGTAAAATTTTTATGGTAGTCTTGTTATGCTATGTTTGTACTGTGGTATAAATTTCATGGTCATTGCTTACTGTATGATCAAGTTATTGATTTAACTTGTTTATGGCTTGATAAATAGCTTATAAATAATATATAAATGATAAAATGGGAAAATGATGTTCCATTACCTTAGTATGATGTTACTCTATCATGTTGATACATACTATGGCCCTGTGTTCATAGAAAATATTGAGTTTTAGGTTTAACTTGCTCTCACATGATTTATTGCAATAGCTATTTGTCTTTTTCATAGAGGTTGATATACTTGTCCAAATGGCTTGAAATTTGGATAGTAGACTTTTGGTAGCATTTTTAGGACACTGTAATTTTGGTATAATTTATTATGCACTTTTGATAGGTGTTCATAATTCCACCTAATTATCTAAATAATGTAAGAAAATATATTAAAATAATTTATTTAGGAATGGGCACTATGTTTTCTGGTGTTCATTAGTCATGTGTGAAATTTTGGTAAAGTTGGTTTTTCATAATTATATGTTTGCAACATATGTTAATAATTATTTCTTTCAATTACTAGTTTCTGGACAGTTCTGGTGGCAATGTAAATTACCCCATCATAATGATGTTTTCTGAGAACCTTGTCTATAGAAAAGTTGTATATAATTCATGTATCTAGCTTGTGTTAAAAATTTGGTAGCATTTGGTCAATTAGTTTTTGAGTTATAGATGTTTAAAGTTAGGTCCCAGATTTGGTTGCTCTCTGTTTGGAGCAGACCAGATTCTGTAGTTTCCTCTTTTTGACCCATTAAACTTGAGAATCAGGCTTAGGTGATTATAAATGAATTGTAGACCATTTCTTAAGCTTTCCAAAATGTCTTCTTGCAAGTCATTTGGATTTACGGATCTCCAGTTATGATTGATTTACTCAGCTACTGCATGTATGTCCAGAAAGTAGCAGATTTTTGTTCTAGTGCTTTGATTAACTTTGCCATGCTAGGGTGTGGAAGTGTGGCTCATATCCTTGATGGTACTTGGTTTAGTACCATGTGATCTTGTGAGACTTGTTTCTTGATTAATGTGCTTGCAATCTTCTATGTTATGCCTTAATGAGGATTAAGTTAATTAGCTCTAGGTGCTTATGTGAACTTGGTATGCTTACTTGATTACTTTGTTTATTGCACTTCTATGCATTCATACATATGCATTGTTGCACCTCATTTAGGTACGTTAGCTGAAGCACGTGAAGGACCTAAGGTGGAGCCAAATCCAAAGACGGAGTTGGTCGATCCATCCCGAAGATAGAAGGACCAGACAATTGATAGATTGAGGGAATGCTCGCCGAGCGAGTTTTTTTTCTAACAAACTCTGACTTGAGTCAGATCCCAGGCTAGCCCCAGAGCATTATAAGCCTCCTACCTTCAAAACAATCAATTCTATATATGTTATAAGTATAGTTGCATTAAGTGATAGGAGTTGGTTGGAAACCCTTGCTGCATTATATCATTCCTTGTCCAGATATATGAATCCTTGAATCCTGCATAGACTAGGATCGAGTAGATGCTTAGCCCTGCTTTAAGCGGTAGAAGTCAGGTGATTTCCTGTCACCTGCGAGATGTAGGGATATTCATATATGGCACGGTTGGCTATATTTGCTATCGTGGAAAGGAACCATGTGTTAATAAAATAAAATGAGACCGAGCGGGATGACGATAGTGAAGCAATAAGACATGGAGGTCTTAGGTGTGGATCTATCCCCGTCTGAGTCGTTTAAGGACCGATTCGTTGTACGTCCTTGAGTCATGTTGAACGCAGTCTAACACTTAGTTGGCCGGATAAGTCGTTCCGACCGCGAATCCGAGTAATACAGTTCAGGCTGGGAGTCAAATGGTAGGTCACATCTTGGAGGAGAGTAAAGTTGTGCTTGGGGACATTGGCGTGAGACCAAGAGGGGGTTAGAGTCCCTAGCACCTGGCAGAGTGTCGCCCTTGGGGATGCAGCATCAGTCGGACCCGCGGCTTCTGAACTGTACCAAAGGTGATCTGAGCAGCCCTTGCCAGGCGTGACTCGGTGAGTGTTAGAAATACCCCTCCAGCTAGATAGTAATTCGATTCAAATCGCCGTCGCTCCCGGTTAGTGAGCACTTGACTTGAGCAGCGGCAACGTAGATTCCATTAAATTGAACGGATGGTTAATTGGATAACGATGGAAAGGTTGCCTCAATTTATACCTACTGTGGTTAATATTGTTTGCTCCTAATAAGTGAGTGCTCTAGTACAGGTTCTAATATAGATGAAGGTTAATGATAATTAACTTGATGCTTAAGCATTAATGATTGATCATCTATATTAAGCTTTTATGCAAAATGTTATCAAGCTAGCCCCACTTTATATCAGCCTTGCATGATCCTTGGTGTCGCCTTATTTCTAGTTTCTGATAGGTAAGTCTAGCTGAGTACCTTCTTGTACTCAGGGTTTTATCCCCACTTGTTGCAGGTTATGATGTATCATGGCGGCTGCAAGAGTTGGTTGGCTCCTGCCTTAGTGGCGGAGTGTGATCATGGGCATGATCCTTCTTATTTACCTTATCTCTAATGCTTTTGTTGGAAGTCGACCGGGGTACTGGCATGTATTTGAAATAAGATTAATGTTAGTTTCAAATTACTTTGCTTCCTCTACTTTTGAGCTTAAGTTGTAATAACTATGTTAAACTCCGATGTATATTGAATTACTTGTGAAATGGTTGTAACATGTGACTTGTTATGTTGAATCACTACGATCTTGGCTGGTATGTTGGTTGGTTTGAAATCCCTCATGATTTCATTGGACTACCGGAGTTATATGGGCTCAAGTGCGAGAATTTGATCACTTCGGTGATTATTTTTGTACTTGTGCTCTTATAATTTGGACGGTTCCGTTACAGCGCCTCTCTTCGAAATTCTATATTTTTCAAACCATCAAGTTTTGGATGATGATTCTTTAAGCAAAGTTAGAGAGGACGTGTATCTGGTTGCTATTTGGATCTTGAAGAAAAGGAGAGAAGGAAGTGATTTCAGTCGCTACAGTAGCCGCTAGGGGAGCTTCTGGCCTGCCTGCTCACCACCGTGAGTTGTTTGGCCACCATCATGGCAATCTTGTGCCTGGACGTGCAGCAGTCTGCGTGGCCATGCTCACAAAGGCACTGGCAAGCCAGAGACTTCGCTTTCGCCTTCAAGTATTGAGCCACCAGCCGTCCTTCTCCTTTTTTCCCTCTCTGCTCACCGCCGATGGGTTCGACCGGTCAGCAAAATTCACCATTACCAATTCACCTCCACCCAATTGCCCACGTCTCCAACTTCACCATGTCCTTGCGCTCCTTTCTGCACAGTTTGCACTGCCAATCACCGTCAGAGTCGGTCGCTCACGCTGTTGCCGCCGCAGACGCCTGCCATGGCCGCTGCAATCATTTTGGACGCATCCGATGGAACTCCTAGGTGACGTGGGTCATGTGGGATCTCTCTTCTTTCTATGTGGAGACAGTGTTAGTGTTAGTGCAAGACAAGTGCATGGTTTGCGCTAGACATACCATAGGCTTAGAAATCATTTTGGACGCACCTGCGCGTACCACTAGGTGACGAGGCTCAATTGGAAGCTCATTTCGGTCCTTTCGGAGATAGTGCTAACCTTGACGCAAGATAGGTGCATGGTTTGTGTCAAACGTACCATAGGCTTAGAAATTGTTTTGGAAGCACATGATAGAACTCCTAGGTGATGTGGATCATGTGGAATCTCACTTCTTTCTGTTCGGATTCAGTGTTAGTGTCGGTGCAAGATAGTGAACAACTTGCGCCAAACATACCATTGGCTCAGCAATCGTTTTGGACGCACCTGATGGTACTTTGAGGTGACAAGGCTTAAGTGAAAGCCTGGTCAGTTTGGAGATAGTGCTAATCTTAACCCAAGATAGGTGCACGGCTTGCGTCAAATGTAGCATAGGCTCAGAAATTGTTTTGGACGCACCCGATGGAACTCCTAGGTGACGTGGTTCATGTGGAATCTCTCTTCTTTCCATTTGGAGACAGTGTTAGTGTCGGTGCAAGATGCGTGCATGGTTTGCGCTAGACGTACCATGTGCTTAGAAGTCATTTCGGACGCACCTGATGGAACCATTAGGTGACGAGGCTCAAGTGGAAGCTCATTTCTGTCATTTCAGAGATAGTGCTAACCTTGATGCAAGATAGGTGCATGGTTTGCGTCGAACGTACCATAGACTCAGAAATCCTTTTGGACACACCCGATGGGACTTCTAGGTGACGTAGGGCATGTGGAATCTCAATTCTTTCCATTTGGAGACAGTGTTAGTGTCTTTGCAAGATAGGTGCATAATTTGCACCAAAGGTGCCATTGGCTCATAAACCATTTTGGACGCACCTAATGGTACTCTGAGGTGACGAGGCTCAAGTGAAAGCTCCGTCTATTTGGAGATAGTGCTAATCTTGACCCAAGATAGGTGTACGTTTTGCGTCAAATGTACCATAGGCTCAAAAATCATTTTGGATGCACCCGATGGAACAACTAAGTGACGTGGGTCATGTGGGATCTCTCTTCTTTCCATTTGGAGACAGTGTTAGTGTTGATGCAAGATAGGTGCATGGTTTGTGCTAGACATACCATAGACTTAGAAATCATTTTGGATGCACCTACGTGTACCACTAGGTGACAAGACTCAAGTGGAAGCTCATTTCGGTCCTTTCGGAGATAGTGCTAACCTTGACGCAAAATAGGTGCATGGTTTGTGTCGAACGTACCATAGGCTTGAAAATCATTTTGGAAGCACATGACGAAACTCCTCGGTGACGTGGGTCATGTGGAATCTCACTTCTTTCTGTTTAGATTCAGTGTTAGTGTCATTGCAAGATAGGTGCACAATTTGCGCCAAACGTACCATTGGCTTAGCAATCGTTTTGGACGCACCTGATGGTACTTCAAGGTGACAAGGCTTAAGTGAAAGCATGGTAAGTATGGAGATAGTGTAAATCTTGACCCAAGATAGGTGCACAGTTTGTGTCAAACGTAGCATAGGCTCATAAATTGTTTTGGATGCACCCGATGGAACTCCTCGGTGACGTGGGTCATGTGGAATCTCTCTTCTTTCTAGTTGGAGACAGTGTTAGTGTCGGTGCAAGATGGGTGCATGGTTTGCACTAGATGTACCATGGGCTTAGAAGTCATTTTGGACGCACCTGATGGAACCATTAGGTGGCGAGGCTCAAGTGGAAGCTCATTTCTGTCATTTCGGAGATAGTGCTAACCTTGATGCAAGATAGGTGCACGGTTTGCGTCGAATGTACCATAGACGATGTGGGGCATGTGGAATCTCAATTCTTTCCATTTGGAGACAGTGTTAGTGTCTGTGCAAGATAGGTGCACAATTTGCACCAAAGGTGCCATCGGCTCATAAACCGTTTTGGACGCACCCGATAGAACCCCTAGGTGACGTGGGTCATGTGAAATCTCTCTTCTTTCTATTTGGAGATAGTGTTAGTGTCAGTGCAAGATAGGTGCATGGTTTGCGCTAGATGTGCCACAGGCTTAGATGTAATTTTCGACGCACCTGATTGCACCACTAGGTGACAAGGCTCATGTTTTGGTCGTTTCGGTCGTGTCGAAGATAGTGCTAACCTTGATATATGATAAGTGCACGTTTTGTGTCGAACATACCATAAGCTCAGAAATTATTTTGGACACACATGATGGAACTCCTAGGTGACGTGGCTCATGTGGAATCTTCTTTCTGTTTGGATTCAGTGTTGGTGTCGGTGCAAGATAGGTGCACAGCTTGCGCCAAACATACCATCGGCTCAGAAATCATTTTGAAGGCACACGATGGTACACTAATGTGACGAGGCTCAAGTGAAAGCTCGGTCTATTTGGAGATAGTGCTAATCTTGACCCAAGATTGGTGCACAGTTTGCGTTGAACATACCATAGGCTCATAAATCGTTTTAGACGCACCCGATGGAACACCTTGGTGACGTGAGTTATGGGGAATCTCTCTTCTTTAGATTTGGAGACAGTGTTAGTGTCGGTGCAAGATAGGTGCATGGATTGCGATAGACGTACCATAGGCTTAGAAGTTGTTTTGTACGCACCTGATGGTACCACTAGGTGATGAGGCTCAAGTGGAAGCTCGTTTTGGTCCTTTCGGAGATAGTGCTAACCTTGATGCAAGATAGGTGCACGGTTTGCGACGAACGTACCATAGGCTCAAAAATCATTTTGGATGCACACGATGAAACGGCTAGGTGACGTGAGTCAAGTGGAATCTCACTTCTTTTCATTAGGAGATAGTGTAAGTGTCTGTGCAACTTGCACAGTTTGCGCCAAATGTTCCATCGGCTGAGAAATATTTTTGGACAAACCTCATGGTACTCCGAGATGATGAGGCTCAAGTAAAAGCTTGATCCATTTGGAGATGGTGCTAATCTTGACCCAAGATAGGTGGACAGTATGCATCGAACATACCATAGGCTCAGAAATCATTATGGACGCACCCGATGGAACTCCTAGGTCACGAGGGTCATGTCGAATCTGACTTCTTTCCATTTGGAGATAATGTTAGTGTTTGTGCAACATAGGTACATAGTTTGCGCTAAATGTACCACCGGCTCAGAAATAGTTTTGGACACACCTGATGATACTCCGAGGTGACGAGGCTCAAGTGAAATCTCAGTCCGTTCGGAGATAGTGCTCATCTTGACCCAAGATAGGTGCATGGTTTGCATCGAACGTACCATAGGCTCAGAAATTATTTTGGACGCACCTGATGGAACTCCTAGGTGATGTGGGTCATGTGGAATCTCTCTTCTTTCCATTTGGAGACAGTGTTAGTGTCGGTGCAACATAGGTGCATGGTTTGTGTTAGGGTACTGTTGGCTTAGAAGTCATTTTGGACGCACCTGATGGTACCACTAGGTGACGAGGCTCAAGTGGAAGCTCGTTTTGGTCCTTTTGGAGGTAGTGCTAACCTTGACGCAAGATAGGTGCACAGTTTGCGTCGAATGTACCATAGGCTCGGAAATTGTTTTGGACGCACATGATTAAATTCCTAGGTGATGTGGGTCATGTGGAATCTCACTTCTTTCCATTTGCAGACGGTGTTAGTGCCTGTGCAACATAGGTGTACAATTTGTGCCAAACATACCATCGGCTTAAAAATTGTTTTGGACGCACCGATGGTACTCCTAGGTGACAAGGCTCAAGTGAAAGCTCGGTGCGTTTGGAGATAGTGGTAATCTTGATGCAAGATAGATGCACGGTTTGCGTCGAACGTACCATAGGCTCAAAAATCGTTCTGGACTCACCCGATGGAACTACTAGGTGACATGTGTCATATGGAATCTCACTTCTTTCTATTTGGAGACATTGTCAGCGTTGGTGCAATATAGGAGCATGGTTTGCGCTTGACGTAACGTAGGCTTAGAAATTATTTTGGGCATAGTCGATGGTGCCACTAGGTGACAAGGCTCAAGTGAAAGCTCGTTTGGGTCCTTTCAGACATACTACTAATCTTGACACAAGGTAGGTGCATGATTTGCATCTAACGTACCATAGGCTCAGAAATTGTTTTGGACGCACCCGATGGAACTCCTAGGTGATGCGGGTCATGTGGTATCTCTCTTCTTTTCGTTTGGAGATAGTGTTAGTCTTGGTGCAAGATAGGTGCATAGTTTGCGGCTAACGTACCATCGGCTCAGAAAATTGTTTTGGACACACCAGATGGTACTCAGAGGTGGCAAGGCTCAAGTGAAATCACGGTCCGTTCGGAGATAGTGCTAATCTTGACCCAATATAGGTGCATGGTTTGCGTCGAACGTACCATAGGCTCAGAAATTATTTTGGATGCACCCAATGGAACTCCTAGGTGATGTGGGTCATGTAGAATCTCTCTTCTTTCCATTTGGAGACAGTGTTAGTGTCGGTGCAACATAGGTGCACGGTTTGTGTTAGGGTACCGTAGGCTTAGAAGTCATTTTGGACGCACCTGATGGTACCACTAGGTGACAAGGCTCAAGTGGAAGCTCGTTTCGGTCCTTTGAGAGGTAGAGCTAACCTTGACGCAAGATAGGTGCACGGTTTGCATCGAATGTACCATAGGCTCAGAATTTGTTTTGGACGCACATGATTAAACTCCTAGGTGACGTGGGTCATGTGGAAACTCACTTCTTTCCATTTGGAGACAGTGTTAGAGCTTGTGCAACATAGGTGTACAGTTTGTGCCAAACATACCATCGGCTCAAAAATCGTTTTGGACGCACCGATGGTACTCCTAGGTGACAAGGCTCAAGTCAAAGCTTGGTCCGTTTGGAGACAGCGTAATCTTGATGCAAGATAGATGCACGGTTTGCGTCGAACATACTATAAGCTCGGAAATCATTTTGTACTAACTCGATGGAACTCCTAGGTGACGTGCGTCATGTGGAATCTCACTTCTTTCTATTTGGAGACATTGTCGGTGTCAGTGCAAGATAGGTGCATGGTTTGTGCTTGACGTAACATTGGCATAGAAATTGTTTTGGACACACTCGATGGTGCCATTGGGTGACGAGGCTCAAGTGAAAGCTCGTTTCGGTCCATTCAGACATACTGCTAATCTTGACACAAGATAGGCACACGGTTTGCATCAGACGTAACATAGGCTCAGAAATTCTTTTGGATGCACTCGATGGAACTCCTAGGTGATGCGGGTGATATGGAATCTAACTTCTTTGCATTTGGAGACCGTGTTAGTGTCGGAGCAAGATGGTGCATACTTTGCACCAAGAGTACCAACGACTCAAAAATTGTTTTGGATGCACCCGATGGCACTACTAGGTGACGTACCATTTGGAGATAGTGCTAATCATGACGCAAGTTACGTGCATGGTTCGTGTCAAACGTACCATAGGATCAAAAATCATTTTGTACTCACTCGAAGGAACTACTAGGTGATGTGAGTCATGTGGAATCTTGCTTCTTTCTGAAGTGACAAGACTCCAGTGAAAGCTTGGTTAGTTTGGAGATAGTGCTAATCGTAACCCAAGATAGGTGCATGGCTTGCGTCGAACGTAGCATAGGCTCAGAAATTGTTTTGGACGCACACGATGGAACTCCTAGGTGACGTGGGTCATGGGGAATCTCTCTTGTTTCCATTTAGAGACAGTGTTAGTGTCGGTGCAAGATAGGTGCTTGGTTTGCACTAGACATACCATAGGCTTAGAAGTCATTTTGGACGCAACTGATTGTACCACTAGGTGACGGGGCTCAAGTGGAAGCTCATTTCAGTCCTTCTGGAGATAGCGCTAACCTTGATGCAAGATAGGTGCATGGTTTGTGTTTAACGTACCATAGGCTCAAAAATCATTTTGGACTCACTCGATAGAACTCCTAGGTGACATGAGTCATGTGAAATCTCACTCCTTTCTATTTTGAGACAGTGTTAGTGTCAGTGCGAGAAAGGTGCATGGTTTGCGCTAGACGTACCATATGCTTAGAAAATCGTATTGGATGCACTCATCGGTACCACTAGGTGCTGAGGCTCAAGCGGAAGCTTGTTTCGGTCCTTTCGGACATAGTACTAATCTTAACACAAGATAGGTGCACAATTTGCGTTGAACGTACCATAGGCTCAAAAATCATTTTGGACACACCCAATGGAACTCTTAGGTGACATGGGTCATGTGGAATCTCACTTTTTTCTCTTTGGAGATAGTGTTACTGTCAGTGCGAGATAGGTACACGGTTTGCGCCAAACGTACCATCGGCTTAGAAATCATTTTGGACACACCCGATGGTACTCCTAGGTGATGAGGCTCAAGTAAAAGCTTGGTCCGTTTGGAGATAGTGCTAATCTTAGCGCAAGATAGATGCTCAGTTTGTGTCGAACGTACCATAGGCTCGAAAATCATTTTGGACTCACCCGATGGAACTCTTAGGTGACGTGGGTCATGTGGAATCTCGCTTCTTTCCATTTGGAGATAGTGTTAGTGTGCAAGATAGGTGCATGGTTTTGCGCTAGACATAACATAGGCTCAGAAATCATTTTGGACGCACCCGATGGAACTCCTAGGTGACGAGGCTTAAATGAAAGCGCGATCCATTTGGAGATAGTGCTAATCTTGACACAAGATAGGTGCATGGTTTGCATCGAACATACCATAGGCTAAGAAATCATTTTAGACGCACCCGATGGAACTCCTTGGTGACATGGGTCTATGGAATCTCTCTTCTTTCCATTTGGAGACAGTGTTAGGGTCGGTGCAAGATAGGTGCATAGTTTGCGCTAGACGTACCATAGGCTTAGAAGTTATTTTGGACACACCTGATGGTACCACTTGGTGACGAGGCTTAAGTGGAGATAGTGTTAATCTTGATGCAAGATAGATGCATGGTTTGCTTCAAACGTACCATAGCTCAAAAATTATTTTGGACACACCCGATGAAACTCTTAGGTGACATGGGTCATGTAGAATCCCACTCCTTTCTCTTTGGAGATAGTGTTATTGTCGATGCAAGATAAGTGCATGGTTTGCGCCAAACGTACCATCGGCTCAGAAATCATTTTAGATGCACCCGATGGAACTCCAATGTATTGAGGCTCAAGTGAAAGCTTGGTCCATTTGGAGATAGTGGTAGTCATGATGCAAGATAGATGCACGGTTTGCGTTGAACGTACCATAGGCCTAGAAATTATTTTGGACGCACTCGATGGAACTCCTAGGTGATGCGGGTCATGTGGTATCTCTCTTCTTTTCGTTTGAAGACAGTGTTAGTGTCGGTGCAAGATAGGCGCATGGTTTGCGCTATACGTATCATAGGCTCAGAAATCATTTTGGACGCACCTGATGGTACCACTGCTTGATCAGGCTCAAGTGGAAGCTCGTTTCAGTCCTTTCAGAGACAGTGCTAACCCTGGCGCAAGATAGATGCAGGGTTTGCATCAAACGTACCAAAGGCTCGGAAATCTTTTTTGGATGTACCCGATGGACCTGCTAGGTGACTTGGGTCATGTAGAATCTCACTTCTTTCTATTTGGAGATAGTGTTAGTGCTAGTGCAAGATAGGTGCACAATTTGCACAAAACGTACCATCAGCTCAGAAATTATTTTGGATGCTCTTGACGGTAGATAAGTATCATTTTTAACCATCAACATAGCTTGAGAAATGATCTAAATACAAATACTATCTGGATATAGGGGTTACACTGATAGAATTCCATGAGTTTTGGTGAATATCTATTTCTGCAGGGGGTTATCAGGAAATAAGTAAAGGAGACCCACATGTCAGATTTACTAGAGACAAAGGGGCTATACATAACTTTCTGGAATGTGGAAGATACGAGAAGACTCTAGAAACAAACGGGAGACGAAACGGGCCCACAGCAGCGCGCGGCCGCCCCCCTCTGGTGGGCCAATCACGGTCAACCTCGCGGATTATGCCTCCACCGCCTTTGAGGATCAATAATAATCGTTCATCAAGGTCAGTTTGATCCAAGGGTTGTGGTGCTTCCTAGAGGGCTATATAAGCAAGGCCCCTGGCCCCAGGAGAAACCCTAATTTTGAGCCAACATAAGAAGGAATTCATTATTCAGAGAAGCCCTAGAGCCACCATCTCAATTAGATCTCTAGTTTAGCATAGCTCCATAGGATTAGAACTAGAAGGAGCCAAGCATTGCTTGATTTCCAGATCTGTCGGAGAATACTTGGTAATTCTCTCCTACTTTTGTATTTGTTCTTATATTATATTATCTAGTTCATCATTTGTATGAATATGACTTTAGTCTATTCTATCATATTGGATAGGACTTTGCTCTATTTGCTTATATTCTCAATTATATTGTTCTTAGTCTACTTTGATTATATCCTTAGCATAGTTCGATCAGATTTATATTCAAGTATAGGATCGTATAGCGCTTACTTATTGATATCATGGGTAAGTGGTAAACATTGTGTAGGCGTGGTGTCTATACCGTATTTACCTGCGATTGTACCCTATATTCTGGATCATGTGATAGATCGCAGGAGTGACAGTCCTGTTGAGTCCTCTGTAGTCCACCTCCCGAGTATAGGGCACGCAGAGCACAACTATTATAGGGAAGTTATGGCTATGTTCTATATCTTCCTTAGTAATATCACTATGCGTAGATATAACCTGTTCTTGCCATGATTGCCAAGTGTAATTGCACTAATCATCGTATGCTTTGACTTTATAGTTAGAATAACTTAGGATTATCCCGATAGTTCGTCCTAATCCGTGCTAGTGCTATATATCTAGAGTAGTCTATTGAGATGTTTATCATTATATGGCTATGTGCTTACCAGTTATCTTTATTATCATTCATATATTATTTATCTTGTGACACTTACCCTGTATGAGAAGAGAGATAAAGACATGGTTATGCTCTCCATTAGCATATGAAGTATTTGCTCATTGCTCATTATTCATTATCCTTAGCATCCCTTCCCTATGGTAAAAATATAAATAATGATACCTGGTTTACTCCTGGTTAAAATGCTACATTGGTATTATCTGTGCGCTTGCGGATTTCATATTTATTTCTAGAGGA
The DNA here is from genome assembly GCA_038087645.1 of Saccharum hybrid cultivar R570. Classification (NCBI taxonomy): domain Eukaryota; kingdom Viridiplantae; phylum Streptophyta; class Magnoliopsida; order Poales; family Poaceae; genus Saccharum; species Saccharum hybrid cultivar. Next base: position 14,873,149 of record JAQSUU010000556.1, read on the forward strand.
GCATTTGCATTTATTTAATACCACATTTCTGGCGTCATGCTGGGGATGACAACCTAGCTTAAGTGACGTTAAGAAATGCCAACAAGCATTTTTGGCGCTGCTGCCGAGGAAGGTTGAATTGCTATCCAAAGGATAATGAGCCATCACTTGCATCCACTAATGTGATCGAGAAACCATCGTCTTTCTCTTCTCATACAGCCTTACCCTTGTCTTCTGTCTATTTTATATATCATATACAGGGTAATGTATGAGCAGGTTTGGTCATCCAGATAATTTCATTGATAATCCAGAATTGTTATTCAGGAGTGCTAGAGCCAAGCTAAAGAGAGTTCAAGCAAAAACATCATCATCCTAGCTTGAAGCTCCACTCTCTGATTCAGAAGGCCAACCAAGCATATTTCAAAACTTAACACCAGAGTTCGACGCTATGGCAAATAAGTCACTCCACGAGTTCTCAGCTCCAACTATAGCTAACATTTGGACTGGACCTGCGGCAGATATTGAGCAAAATTTTGAGCTAAAGCCGGCGTTGATCAACATGGTGCAAGCTAGCCAGTTTTGTGGGAAGGCACATGAAGATGCTAGTGCTCATCTACAACACTTCCTGGAGATTTGCAGCACTTTCACCATCAAGGATGTCCCTAGAGATGCCATACTACTTCGCCTCTTTCCATTCTCACTCTTAGGGAGAGCGAAGCAGTGGTTCTATGCAAATAAGGAGAAGAATACTACGTGGGCACTCTGTCCACCAATTTCTTGGTGAAGTTCTTTCCCATGGGAAAGACAAATGCTCTTCGTGGGAAGATATCAAGTTTTCAGCAGCAACATGATGAGTCAGTCCCAGAAGCATGGGAGCGCTTTCAAGATTACATCCTAGAATGTCCTCATCATGGAATGGAGAATTGGCTACTTATGCAAACCTTCTATCATGGGCTCACCAATAGCACCCATGAGACTATGGATGCTGCCGCTGGAGGAGCATTTTTATCACTTACAATCAATCAAGCCATAGCTCTTGTGGAAAAGATGGCGTCCAACCAAGGTTGGAACGAAGAAAGAACTCAAACCCGCAAGAGAGGTGGAGGTATGCACCAGTTGAAGGAGGTGGACATGTTGTCTACCAAGATGGACCTACTTATGAAGAGGCTTGATGAGAGAGCCAGAGAGAAGAAGGAAGTCATGCACATTCATGATTCCCGCATGACTTGTGAAGAGTGTGGAGACACTGGGCATTCAGGAAGTAGCTGCCTAGAGCTACAAGAGGATGTGAACTACCTCAACAATAATAGTGACTACTATCGTCCTCAACAGAATCAAGGTTGGAATCAGCAGCAGAGGCCTAACTACTCAGGTAATTATCAAGGTAATAATTCTTTCAATCAACCCCCTCTGAGAGAGTTAGTGCTTAATCAAGGAAAATTAATGGATAGCCTGTCTAAGAAATTAGCATCCAATGATAAAACGCTAAAAACAATTAATAATAGAATGGATAATTTCTCTACTGCCATTAAGAATCAGCTGAGTTTTAATAAGATGCTAGAATCTCAGTTGCAACAGCTTGCCAATATTGTTCCTGCTAACCAAGGTAAAATTCCGGGATAACCGGAAGATCTAGAAACTGTAAATCTTGTAGACATATTTAATGCAGGAAGTTATTGGAGTGACCCTATCTCCAAAGGATGGAATGACGAGACTCTACCGATTAAGAAAGGTGATCCAGGAAGACCTATCACCCCGATCTCCATTGGAAGCGTGAACTTTAACGAAGCTATCTATGACTTCGGTGCAAGCGTCAATATCATGCCTAAGGTAATCTATGACAAAATGTTTAATTATCCTTTATTGTACACAACCATGTGCTTGCAGCTTGCAGACCAGTCACTTTGCTACACCAAGGGAATTCTAGAAGATATATGTGTATGAGTGGACAGCTCGTATGTTCCTGCAAACTTTGTAGTAATAGAGATAGGTGGTGATGAGAAGTCGCCCATCATTTTGGGATGATTGTTCTTGAACACCGCTAGAGCTATCATGTATGCCAACACTGCCAAGATCTATTTCAACATCAAAGGCAAGAGAGAGACCTTCTTCAAGGACAAAGTGTTACAATTCCCTGCACACCCTCAACATTCTTATGAGCCAAAGAAGAAGAACAATCGGAGGAACAAGAATAAGAATAGAAAGCCACAACAGTTGGAGCCAGTGAGAATGATCACTGCAGTCCATAGAGAGCATGATCATCAGCTCAAGTCCCCATATCTGCTCAAGAGAGACGACCCAGGTGTTCCAACCATTGAATGCACAATCAATAGAAGTTCCTTTCAGAAAGCTGTCTGTGACACTGGATCGGGTGTCAACATAATGGCTAAGGTAACTTATGAATATCTATATGGTACTATGCCTTTAGACACAACCTATGCGCAGCTGCAGATGGTGGACCAATCATTTCGCTTCGTGGACGGAATAGCGAAGAACGTCCCTGTGCAAATTGATGACCACTTCATCCCGACTGACTTTTTAGTCATCGATATGGGAGAAGATGAGTACGATCCACCAATCATCCTAGGAAGACCGTTCCTAAGCACCACAAAAGGCTATCATCTACCTTGTAACAGGAGAAGTGCATTTCCAATTTCCCTCAGAGAAGGTACACCGTTATTTCAATAATAATTATATAGTTGATGAAGAACCCAAGAAGAACAGAATCAGAAGAAGGCGTTGCAACCGCACCCAGAAGAATCAGATCCCCAAGGATGGATGGGCTGACTATCAAGGAGAAGTATCAAGATATAAAGATCGATATCCTAAAGAAAAGATTTATCTTGAGGAGGAAGTTGTACCCCCAACAGAAAGTGAACCAGTTACCATAGAGAATAAAGAAGAGAAGATAGTGCAACCAACTCATTCCTCGAAGTCAACCTCACCAACAAAATAGGAATGGAAGGTAAAGGTAAATTCAAAGTCAGATTCAGCACAGTTAGAGGCATCACTCGATCCATCTGAGGTGCCCCAAAATGACTAGAGCGAATAAGAGGTTCTGTTCGGAGAACCCAAATCACCGAACGCCGCGCCAAGAGGTAACTTGGTAGTTATCAATATTTCCCTTTTTAGTTCTGCATTTAATTTTCTGCATCATATTTACTTTCCTTCATTATATGTTTAGTTATACTTTATTTCTACATAGAAAAGAAAATAAATATGTCTTGTATTGCATTATAAAATTGCTAAGCCACATGCAAATAAATTTGTGGCATTAAACCCATAAGTCTACTTGTTGTGGTGACATAAAAATAAAATAAAGAAGCATTCGTCATTTTATTCCTTGTAATATAAAAATATAAAAATATGGTACAAGAGATCCTGCTAGAAAAGATACATCTGTTAAGAGGTTCTAGACGCTCAAGGTTTAGAGGTTTATCACTAACACTTAATCAAGTTCCACAAGGTTTGTTGTCTCTTTGAGCTTCATAGAATTTGAAGGATCATGGAAAGTAAACAGACAAAAAGGACAATCTATTTCCTATCGGAGCACTGTCTCAACAATCATCATCATAAGCACTCCGATGAGGGGAAGTACACCTTCACTGTCTGCCAGTTTCATCAAGCAAGACTATGTCAACATTCAGCTTAGGGGAGAGCATCCCGTATGTATCCAGCTAAGTATTTTTCTACCTACCTATTTATTTTTGTTTTGATATATGAAATAAAATAAAAAGATGCATAACCTATAGAAACCCAAATAAATGTTTTCTTATACATATATATGTTTTCTGTATAATCTTTAAGTTTAATAAATATAGGAGAGTGTGCTAAGTTTCATCTTTCTAAGTGAACCCCTAGAATAAACTCTTATATGGAAATGATGAATAGTTGCTCTATTGTAATTCCTTTCAAGTACCTAGTTTTCAGCCTTGAACTCTCCCGAGTTTTGGATACAATTGTTTTGATTTAAGATTTGCTCTAAACCTAAAACTTGTGGGTAGGAAATGTTTGATCTAAGTCTAGGTAGTTGACGGATATGATATGGGAAGGTTTTGAGCTGCTATCTATCATGTTCCTAGAGATACTAGAGTTCTGGAGAATTTATCTTTTGAAAACTAACCTGCTACATGATGAGTTCCTGTATGACAAGAGTTTAAAATCCTACCATAGCCATATACATGCTTGTAGATTAGGAAGCCTTACATTCATATTTAATATTTGTGAGCATTGAGTATGGTCGGGCTGTGTCGATCCTTAGGAACTAGTCATGCGGTTAAAATCGAGATCCACCTATACACTCTACCTATACATGCTGCTTCTACCCTGGAAGTACGCATCCATATCCATATCCACCCATATATATCCACCTATATATTTTGCTTCTACCCTAGAAGTACGAATCCACATTCAGATCCACCCTAGAAAATAGTTCTACTCTTACATTGGGAGTGAACTGCAAAAATATTCCTATCATCCATTTTATCCCTTGCTAGCCAATAAAGCTCCAAATATCTAGTTATGCTACCTCTTGTTATTGTGTTCTAAAAGAAGCTTGGGTATTCAATGAAAAAATGAAAAAAAGAAAGAAAGAGGACAAATGTCCCACTCAGAAATAAAGAGAGATATAGAAGCCCAAGTTCTTCTCAAATTCAAGTTTTCTAAGAGAGGTATATGAGAAATTTTCCTAAAGGAGCTAAGTATTCACCATCATCATCCCTTTACCCCTTATAACCACTTTTACTCCATTTACCATTTACAACCATCTACCATATAGCCCAAGTCACATGCATATCTTGATTTGACTTTATGACTCGTTCCTTTGGATCCATAGTTTTGATTATGCAATATATGTTTCACTGTCTCCCCACCTATGAGCTCCACATAAGCCTATTAGAAGTAGGGTGAGAGAGAAGGCATAATGTTACTATGCTACCAAAAATACCACATATTTTGAGAGGAGAGAAAAGGCATACACCATAAATGCCTTGGAGAGGATCTAGAAATACCACAAAGGAGAGACTTGGAAGGGTCATACACAGGAATCTCTGAGTTTTATTTTGAAAATCTTGCAAAACTCTAGAATAATAGTTGATCAAAGAGCTTGAAACATGGTGCTTGACTTGACCGTTCTGTCTTTCAACTACTCAAGACCCAAGTGACGCTACAAGCCCCATGGTGGAAGGTAATATGAGTAAGTTTTTCATCAGAATAGTTCACTCTAATCCAGAGGAGAGTTCTTGTTTGAATGCATGTGTACCTGTAAGGCGTGAAAGTATTGTAGCAACTCCTGATCCATCACTGAGTCTATCTTTGCTCAAGGACGAGCAAAAGGTAAGCTTGGGGGAGTTTGTTGACGGTAGATAAGTATCATTTTTAATCGTCAACATAGCATGAGAAATGATCTAAATACAAATACTATCTAGATATAGGGGTTACACTGATAGAATCCACGAGTTTTGGTGAATATCTATTTCTGAAGGGGGTTACCAGGAAATAAGTAAAGGAGACCCACATGTCAGATTCACATAGAGACAAAGGGGCTATACATAACTTTTCTGGAATGTGGAAGATACGAGAAGACTCTAGAAACAAACGGGAGACAAAACAGGCCCACAGCAGGGGCGCCCGCCCCCCTCTGGTGGCCAATCACGGTCAACCTCGCGGATTATGTCTCCACCGCCTTTGAGGATCAATAATAATCGTTTATCAAGGTCGGTTTGATCCAAGGGTTGTGGTGCTTCCTAGAGGGCTATGTAAGCAAGGCCCTTAGCCGTAGGAGAAACCCTAATTTCGAGCCAACACAAGAAGGAATTCATTATTCAGAGAAGCCCTAGAGCCACCATCTCAATTAGATCTCTAGTTTAGCATAGCTACATAGGATTAGAACTAGAAGGAGCCAAGCATTGCTTGATTTCCAGATCTGTCAGAGAATACTTGGTAATTCTCTCCTACTTTTGTATTTGTTCTTATATTATATTATCTAGTTCATCATTTGTATGAATATGACTTTAGTCTATTCTATCATATTGGATAGGACTTTGCTCTATTTGCTTATGTTCTCAATTATATTGTTCTTAGTCTACTTTGATTATATGCTTGGCATAGTTCGATCAGATTTATATTCAAGTATAGGATCATATAGCGCTTACTTATTGATATCATGGGTAAGTGGTAAACATTGTGTAGGCATGGTGCCTATACCATATTTACCTGCAATTGTACCATATATACCGGATCTTGTGGTAGATCGCGGGAGTGATAGTCCTGTTGAGTCCTCTGTAGTCCACCTCCCGAGTATAGGGCAGGCAGAGCACAACTATTACAGGGAAGTTATGGCTATGTTCTATATCTTCCTTAGTAATATCACTATGCATAGATATAACATGTTCTTGCCATGATTGCCAAGTGTAATTGCACTAATCATCGTATGCTTTGACTTTATAATTAGAATAACTTAGGATTATCCTGATAGTTCGTCCTAATCCATGCTAGTGCGATATATATCTAGAGTAGTCTATTGAGATGTTTATCATTATATGGCTATGTGCTTACCAGTTATCTTTATTATCAGTCATATATTATTTATCTTGTGACACTTACCCTGTATGAGAAGAGAGATAAAGACATGGTTATGCTCTCCATTAGCATATGCAGTATTGCTCATTGCTCATTATTCATTATCCTTAGCATCCCTTCCCAGTGGTAAAATATAAATAACGATACCTGGTTTACTCCTGGTTAAAATGCTACATCAGTATTGTTTGTGCGCTTGCGGATTTCATATTTATTTCTAGAGGAGCATTTGTATTTATTTAATACCACAATTCTGGCGTCATACTGGGGATGACAACCTAGCTTAAGTGACGTTAAGAAATGCCAACAGATGCACCTGATGGTACCACTAGGTGACGAGGCTCAAGTGGAAGCTTATTTCGGTCCTTTTGGAGATAGTGCTAATCTTGACGCAAGATAGGTGCATGGTTTACGTCGAACGTACCATAGGCTCGAAAATCATTTTGGACACACCCGATAGAACTCTTAGGTGACATGGGTCATGTAGTATCCCACTCCTTTCTCTTTGCAGACAATGTTATTATTGGTGCAAGATAAGTGCACGGTTTGCGGCAAACGTACCATTGGCTCAGAAATCATTTTAGATGCACCCGATGGAACTCCTAGGTGATGAGGCTCAAGTGAAAGCTCGATCCATTTGGAGATAGTAGTAGTCATGATGCAAGATAGATGCACGGTTTGCGTCGAACATACCATAGGCTCAGAAATTGTTTTGGATGCACCCGATGGAACTCCTAGGTGATGCGGGTCATGTGGTATCTCTCTTTTCATTTGGAGATAGTGTTAGTCTTGGTGCAAGATAGGTGCACACTTTGCGCCAAATGTACCATCGGCTTAGAAATCATTTTGGGCGCTCCCAATGGTAGTCCGAGGTGACGTGGTTCAAGTGAAAAAGCTTGGTTCGTTTGGAGATAGTGCTGATCTTGACACAAGAGAGGTGCATAGTTTGCGTCGAATGTACCATATGCTCAGAAATCATTTTGGACGAACCTAATGGAACTCCTAGGTGACATGGGTCATGTGGAATCTCTCTTCATTCCGTTTGGAGACAGTGTTAGTATCAGTGCGAGATAGGTGCATGGTTTGCGCTAGCCAAACCATATGCTCAAAAATCCTTTTGGTACAACTTAGTGATGAGGCTCAAGTGAAACCTCATTTTAGTCCTTTTCATGGATAGTGCTAATCTTGATGCAAGATAGGTGTACGGTTTGTGCTGAACGTACCATAGGCTCGGAAAATCATTTTGGATGCACCCGATGGAACTCTTAGGTGATGTCAGCCATGTGGAATCTTGCATGTTTCTATTTGGAGACAGTGTTAGCATCGGTGCTAGATTGGTGCATGGTTTGCGCTAGACGTACCATAGGTTCATAAATCTTTTTGGATGCACTCGATGGTACCACTAGGTGACGAAGCTCAAGTGAAAGCTCGTTTCGGTCCTTTTGGAGACAGTGCTAATATTGACGCAAGATAGGTGCACGGTTTGTGTTGAATGTACCATAAGCTCAGAAATCATTTTGGATGGACCTGATGGAACTCCTAGGTGACATGGGTCCGCTCTTCAATCCGTTTGGGGACAGTGTTAGAATCGGTGCAAGGTAGGTGCATGGTTTGCACTAGACATACCATACGCTCTGATATCATTTTGGACGCATCTGATGGTACAACTAGGTGACAAGGCTTAGGTGGAACCTCATTTCAGTCCTTTCGCAGATAGTCCTAATCCTGAAGCAAGAGAGGTGCACAATTTTCGTCGAATGTACCATAGGCTCAAAAATCGTTTTGGACGTACACGATTAAAATCCTAGGTGATGTGGGTCATGTGGAATCTATATTCTTTCCAATTGGAGATGGTGTTAGTGTCTTTTCAAGCTAGGTGCATAGTTTTGCCAAACGTGCCATTGGCTCAGAAATCATTTTAGACGTACCTGATGGTATCCGAGGTGAGGAGGCTCAAGTGAAAGCTCGGTCCGTTTGGAGATAGTGCGAATCTTGACCCAAGATAGGTGTACGGTTTGCGTCGAATGTACCATAGCCACAAAAATCATTCTGGATGCACTCGATGGAACTCCTAGGTGATGTGGGTCAAGTGAAATCTCTCTTCTTTGTTTTTGGAGACAGTGTTAATGTCGAAGCAAGATAGGTGCATGGTTTGCACTAGACGTACCATAGGCAAAGAAATCATTTTGGACACACCTGCTAGTACTGCTAGGTGACGAGGCTCAAGTGGAAGCTCGTTTCAGTCCATTTGGAGATAGTGCTAATCTTGATGCAAGATAGGTGCACAGTTTGCGTCGAACGTACCATAGGCTCGGAAATCATGATGGACACACACAATGGAACTCATAGTTGACGTGGGTCATGTGGAATCTCACTTCTTTCCATTTTGATTCAGTGTTAGTGTCGGTGCAAGATAGGTGCACAATTTGCGCCAAATGTACCATCGGCTCAGAAAATCATTTTGGACGCACCTGATGGTACTCCGATGTGATGAGGCTCAAGTGAAAGTTCGGTCCGTATGGAGATAGTGCTAATCTTGACCCAAGATAGGTGCATAGTTTTCGTCGAACATACCACAAGCTCAGAAATCATTTTGGATGGACCCGATGGTACTCCTAGGTTACGTGGGTCTTGTGAAATCTCTCTTCTTTCCATTTGGAGACAATGTTAGTGTCAGTTCAAGATAGGCGCCTGGTTTGCGCTAGATGTACCATAGGCTTAGAAGTCATTTTGGACGCACTTGATGGTACCACTAGGTGACGAGGCTCAAGTGGAAGCTTGTTTCGGTCCTTTCAGAGATAGTGCTAACCTTGATGCAAGATAGGTTCACAGTTTGCGTCGAACGTACCATAGGCTCGAAAATAAATTTGGACGCACATGATGGAACTCCTAGGTGACGTTGGTCATGCGGAATCTCAGTTCTTTTCATTTGGATTTAATGTTAGTGTCGGTGCAAGATAGGTGCACAGTTTGCGCCAAACGTACCATCGGCTCACAAATCATTTTGATGCACCTAATGGTACTTCGAGGTGATGAGGCTCAAGTGAAAGCTCGGTCCATTTGGAGATAGTGCTAATCTGGATCCAAGATAGGTGCACGGTTTGTGTCGAACATACCATCGGCTCAAAAATGGTTTGGACGCACCTGATGGAACTCCTAGGTGACGTGGATCATATGAAATCTCTCTTCTTTCCAGTTGGAGACCGTTAGTATCAGTGCAAGATAGGTGCATGGTTTGTGCTAGACGTACATAGGCTTAGAAGTCATTTTGGATGCACCTAATGGTACCACTAGGTGACGAGGCTCAAGTGGAAGCTCTTTTCAGTCCTTTCGGAGATAGTGCTAACCTTGACGCATGATTGGTACACGGTTTGCGTCGAACGTACCATAGGCTCAGAAATCATTTTGGAAGCACACAATGGAACTCCTAGGTGACATGGGTCATGTGGAATCTCACTTCTTTCTACTTGGATTCAGTGTTATTGTCAGTGTAAAATAGGTGCACAGTTTGCGCCAAATGTACCATCGGCTCAGAAATTATTTTGGACGCACGTGATGGTACTCCAATGTGATGAGGTTCAAATGAAAGCTCGGTCCATTTGGAGATAGTGCTAATCTTGTTCTAAGATAGGTGCACGATTTGCGTCGAATGTACCACAGGCTCAGAAATCATTTTAGATGCACACGATACAACTCCTAGGTGACATGCGTCATGTGGAATCTCACTTCTTTCTATTTGGAGATAGTGTTAGTGTATGTGCAACATAGGGGCACAATTTCCACCAAATGTACCATCGGCTTAGAAATCATTTTGGACGCACCTGATGGTACTCCGAGGTGATGAGGCTCAAGTGAAAGCTTGGTTCGTTTGGCGATAGGGCTAATCTTGACCCAAGATAGGTGCACAGTTTGCGTCGAACGTACCATAGGCTCGGAAATCGTTTTGGACGCACATGGTGGAACTCCTAGGTGATGTGGGTCATGTAGAATCTCACTTCTTTCCATTAGGATTCAGGGTTAGTGTCAGTGCAAGATTGATGCACAGTTTACGCCAGACGTACCATCGGCTTAGAAATCGTTTTGGACACACCTGATGGCACTCCGATCTGACGAGGCTCAAGTGAAAGCTCGGTCCGTTTGAAGATAGTGCTAATTTTGACCGAAGATAGGTGCACAGTTTGCGTCGAACATACCATAGGTTCAGAAATTATTTTAGAGACACCCGATGGAACACCTAGGTGACATGGGTCATGTCGAATCTCTCTTCTTTGCATTTGGAGACAGTGTTAGTGTCGGTGCAAGATAGATGCATGGTTTTGTGCTAGATGTACCATAGGCTTAGAAGTATTTTGGACGCACCTGATGGTACCACTAGGTGATGAGGCTCAAGTGGAAGCATGTTTTGGTCCTTTTAGAGATAGTGCTAACCTTGACGCAAGATAGGTGAACAGTTTGCGTCAAACGTACCATAGGCTCAAAAATCGTTTTTGATGCACACGATGGAACTCCTAGGGGATGTGGGTCTTGTAGAATCTCACTTCTTTCCATTTGGAGACAGTATTAGTGTGTGTGCAACATAGGTGCACAGTTTACATCAAACGTAACATCGGCTCAGAAATCATTTTTGGACACACCTAATGGTACTCCAAGGTGACTAGGCTCAAGTGAAAGCTTGGTCTATTTGGAAATAGTGTTAGTGTCGGTGCAAGATTGGAGCATGGTTTGCGCCAAATGTATCATCGGCTTAGACATTGTTTTGGACGCACCTGATTGTACTCCGAGGTGATGTGGCTCAAGTGAAAGCTCAGTTCGTTTAGAGATAGTGTTAATCTTGATGCAAGAGAGGTGCACAGTTTACGTTGAACGTACCATAGGCTCAAAAATCATTTTGGATGCACCCGATGGAACTCCTAGGTGACAAATCTCTCTTCATTCTGTTTGGAGACTGTGTTAGTATCTGTGCAGCATAGGTGCATGGTTTGTGCTAGACATAGCATATGCTCAGAAATCGTTTTGGACGCATATGATGGTACCACTAGGTAACTAGGCTCAGGTGGAACCTCATTTCAGTCATTTTGGAGATAGTGCTAATCTTGACGCAAGATAGGTGCATGGTTTGCGTTGAACGTACCATAGGCTCGGAAATCATTTTGGACACACCCGATGGAACTCTTAGTTGACGTGGGTCTTGTGAAATGTCGCTTGTTTATGTTTGGAGACAGTGTTAGTGTCGGTGGCAGATAGGTGCATGGTTTGCCCTAGACATACCATAGGCTCAGAAATCATTTTGGATGCACTCGATGGTACCACTAGGTGACAAGGCTCAACCGGAAGCTCGTTTCGTTCCTTTCGGAGATAGTGCAAATCTTGACGCAAGATAGGTGCTCGGTTTGCATCGAACATACAATAGGCTTGGAAATTATTTTGGACGCACCCTATGGAACTCCTTGGTGTTGTGGGTCATGCTGAATCTCACTCCTTTTTGTTTAGAGACAGTGTTAGTGTCGGTGCAAGATAGGTGCATAGTTTCCGCCAAACGTACATCAGCTTAGAAATTGTTTTTGACGCACCCGATGGTACTCCGAGGTGACGAGGCTCAAGTGAAAGCTCGGTCCATTTGGAGATAGTTCTAATCTTAGCACAAGAGAGGTACACGGTTTTCGTCAAACATACCATAGGCACAGAAATCATTTTGGACGCACTCAATGGTACTCCCAGGTTATGTGGGTCATGTGGAATCTCTCTTCTTTCTGTTTGGAGACAGTGCTAATCCTATTTGGGTTCTTTCGGAGATAGTGCTAATCTTGACGTAAGATAGGTGCACGGTTTGCGTCGAACGTACCATAGCTATAAAAATCATTTTGGACGCACCCGATGGAACTCATAGGTGATGTGGGTCATGTGAAACTTCTTTCCATTTAGATTCAATGTTAGTGTCGTTGCAAGATAGTTGCATAGTTTGTGCCAAACATACCATCGGCTCAGAAAATGGTACTATGCACACCTGATGGTACTCCGAGGTGACGAGGTTTAAGAGAAAGCTTAGCCCATTTGGGAGATAGTGCTAATCCTGACCTAAGATAGGTGCACGGTTTGCATTGAACGTACCATAGGCTCAAAAATCATTTTGGACGCACCCGATGGAACTCCTAGGTGATGTGGGTCATGTGGAATCTCTCTTCTTTCCATTTGGAGACAATGTTAGTGTCGGTGCAGGATTGAAACATGGTTTGCGCTAGATGTCCCAGAGGGCTTAAAAGTCATTTTGGACACACCTGATGGTACCACTACGTGACGAGGCTCAAGTGGAAGCTCGTTTGTGTCCTTTCGGAGATAGTGCTAATCTTCACGCATGATAGGTGCCTGGTTTGCGTCGAAGGTACCATAGGCTTAGAAATAGTTTTGGACACACACGATGGTACTCCTAGGTGACATGGTGATAAGAACCCGCTAGGGTTTGATGGCTGATCTTTCAATGAGAGATTGTGGTGAACTCGATTGGTGGAAAAACATGATGTTCACGGTCTGACTACAACGATCCAGGGACGTTACGCCTTGGCAACTGATACACCACCTCCAATGGTTGTCGTGATCTTGCGGCGCGACAACCAGCCACTAGGGCATTCGTCCTGCAATCAATCAAAGAACTCGCAAGAACAAGTACTGAATTACTAGATGTAAATGAAGGTTTCAAACTCAATCTCCAATGAATTGGGGTTCTGAAGACAAGTAGATAGGCGGCTAATCCAGCACGCGCGTTTACAGGCAAGTAGCAAAGGCTAACTTGATCTAAACAAAACCCATCTAATGTTGTGGGTGTAGGAGCCTTATGTAAGGAGTGGGTGACTAGATGAAGGCCAGGAGGTGCTCTCGACTCACTAAAAATAGAAGAGAAACAATGACCACTGCATGGTTGCATGAGATCCCTTATTGACTAAACATGCACTAAGAATAGGTGCTGAAATTAGGTGTTGCAGCTCCTGTGGGCAGAAATAGTCCGGAGGAAATTGACTATTGCGGGCGATTCTAATGTGATTTGTATGTGACGTTGGATCCTTTGGAAAGTAGACTTCATTAGCTCTCCACCAAGTATTAGAACGTCCCAATTGGAGTCCATATGAAGCCATGGTGATCCGCGCAAGTTGGGTCAGTTTTACAGCCCGAATCCAGCCAACGCGAGTCCTTTTCCCTTTCGATCTTCTCCTTGGTTCCTAATCAAAATAAGAGTGCATGTGTCTCCAAGATCTAAACATGATGGACAGGAGCTCAAGAAGGAACTCACTTGATGATTAAGTTTACGAGCGCGAGCACGAGTAAGAGGACCAGCAAGAGGTACTGGTGTCGGTGTGGATGCATCGTTGGTGTTGAAGTCCTCATCGCATGAGTCATGTGGAATCTCACTTCTTTCCATTTGGAGATAGTGTTATTGTCTGTGCAAGATAGGTGCACAGTTTGCGCCAAACATACCATTGACTTAGAAATAATTTTGGATGCACCCGATGGTACTCCTAGGTGACGACGCACAAGTGAAAGCTCGGCCTGCTTGTAGATAGTGCTAATCTTGACATGAGATAGGTGCACGGTTTGCATTGAATGTACCATAGGCTCAGAAATTATTTTGGACTCACCTGATGGGACTCCTAGGTGACATGGGTCATGTGGAATCTCGCTTCTTTCCATTCGAAGATAGTGTTAGTGTCAGTGCAAAATAGGTGCATGGTTTGCCCGAGACATACCATAGGCTCAGAAATTGTTTTGGACGCACTCGATAGTACCACTAGGTGATGAGGCTCAAGTGAAAGCTTGTTTTGGTCCTTTTAGAGATAGTGCTAACCTTGACACAAGATAGGTGCATGGTTTGCGTTGAATGTACCACAGGCTCGAAAATCATTTTGGATGCACACCATGGAACCCCTAGGTGACATTGGTCATGTGGAATCTCACTTCTTTCCATTTGGAGACAGTGTTAGTGTCTATACAAGATAGGTGCATAGTTTGTGCCAAACGTAACGTCGGCTTAGAAAATCATTTTGGACGCACCCGATGGTACTCCTAGGTGATAAGGCTTAAGTGAAAGCTTAGTTTGCTTGGAGATAGTGCTAATCTTGACACGAGATAGGTGTACGGTATGCATCGAACGACCATAGGCTCATAAATCATTTTGGACTCACCTGATGGAACTCCTAGGTGACATGGGTCATGTGGAATCTCGCTTCTTTCCGTTTGGAGATAGTGTTCGTGTCGGTGCAAGGTAGGTGCACAGTTTGCGCTAGACCTACCATAGGCTCATAAATCATTTTGGATGCACTCAATGATACCACTAGGTGATGAGGCTTAAGTGGAAGCTTGTTTATGTCCTTTTAGACATAGTACTAATCTTGACACAAGATAGGTGCACTGTTTCTATCGAACATACCATAGGCTCAGAAATCATTTTGAATGCACCCGGTGGAACTCTTAGGTGACGTGTGTTATGTGGAAAATCTCACTTCTTTCTCTTTGGAGACAGTGTTATTGTCGGTGTAAGATAGGTGCACAGTTTGCACCAAACGTTCTAAGGCTTAGAAATCATTTTGGACGCACCCGATGGTACTCCTAGGTGATGAGACTCTAGTGAAAGCTCGGCCCATTTAGAGATAGTGCTAATCTTGACCCAACATAGGTGCACGGTTGACGTCGAACGTACCATAGGCTCGAAAATCATCTTGGACACACCAGATGGAACTCCTTGGTGACGTGGGTCATGTGGAATCTCTCTTCTTTCTATTTAGAAACAGTGTTAGTGTCGGTGCAAGAAAGGTGCATGGTTTGCGCTAGACGTACCATAGGTTCAGAAATTGTTTTGGACCACCTGATGGCACCACTAGGTGATGAGGCTCAAGTGGAAGCTTGTTTCGGTCCTTTTAGAGATAGTGCTAATCTTGACGCAAGAAAGGTGCACAGTTTGCGTTGAACGTACCATAGGCTCAGAAATCAGTTTGGAGGCACCCGATGGAACTCATAGGTGAAGTGGGTCCTATGGAATCTCACTTCTTTCTGTTTGGATTCAGTGTTATTGTCGATGCAAGATAGGTGCACAGTTTGTGCCAAATGTACCATCGCCCAGAAATCGTATTGGACGCACCTGATGGTACTTCGAGGTGACGATGCTCAAGTGAAAGTTCAGTCCGTTTGGAGATAGTGCTAATCTTGACCCAAGATAGGTGCACAGTGATGAGGACACCATGCGTACATCTACACCAGCAGCACCTCAGGCGCCTCAAGTTACTCCTCCACCGCAGGCGCCTACAGTTGATCATCCAGTTGGGCCAATCACTCGGGCCCGTGCAAGAGAATTAAACTTCATTATGCTGTTGAGGAACGAAGGCCCAGCAGAATAAGAAGATGGGCCAACAGAGTAGTCCAAGGTGGGGCGCCTAGGGTTTGGAGCCGTAGCCCTTTGGGCGTGCGCCACTCTCCTGCCGCCGCCCTTTTATTTAGTCGGAGTCGTTTTTGTTTACAACTTGAGTTTTGTTTTACATCTAGCTTTAGCTACTCTCGAACACGCGCCAATCTGCGCTGTCTCGTGTAATTCAGAACTCCACCTTCGAGTGATAATAAGATTGCTCGCGTCTTTTTCTTGTTCGTTCTTCGATTGCGTGCAGGAATTGATCTTCGTGATCAGGCTGACCTTGTACCGGCAAGGTTGGTAACCATTGGGAGTTGGTTCAGCGATTGCATTGGCGCTTCGGGTTCGCTTGTCGTAGTCGGATCATGAGACTACCACCAAATCGAAATTATCTCCACTCACCGAAAGATCGGGCACTTCCCCTCTATCAAGTGGTATCAGATTTCCAGGTTGATCGGTGAGTTTTATTGAGTGTTTTTCCCTTCCTACAGTCCACGAAAACCAAAACAAAAAAAAACATTTCACATTAGATCCTTGTCCCAGCAACCGTTTAGCCTTGCACATTCTTTCAATAATCTGTGTTGAATTTGTGTGCTTACTCATTCAATTGTTGCTGGTCACTTGTGTTTAATCCCATGTTTTTCTCTTTGTTCTCCTCACCCTAGTTTCGCCACCGCCGTTCCGCTGTTCGGCCACCATCCCCTTCGCGCGAATACCCGTCTTGGTAGCCACTAGACCACCGGGCCGCCGCATACCACCCCTCCGATCGCCCCCTCCCTATCGAAAACAAAGATAGAAAGAAATAAAAAATCAAAAAAAAAAAGAAAAAAGAAACAGGAAGAAGGAAGGTGATCCGGTTTGGTTCGGTGGAAGGTTTCCTTGTGCACGTCGTGAACCCCCTAGGTCGTGACACTCCAGGGCCTCTGCACCCCCACGCATACATTGCCCTCCCTTGTTCATCTACCTATCTCGCCTTACTCTAGAGAGAGAGAGTGTGTGTGTGCCGTCTTTTGATGTTTGAGATCCTCTCTGTTCATATTATCAGTTTTTGAGGACTCTTGAAAAAAAACAGATCCAAACAAATCAAGAATTTGCCTTTTTAAGCCACACCCTCTCCCTCTTTTCCACCTCCTTTGTTTCTCACTTGTTTCCAGCAACGTTATTTCGTATTTAGCACTATAATTCAACTTTGCATTATTGTTTGCTTGTGCTAATCCTTGACTTGAGTGCAGCCTACCCAAAACTCCACATAGTTCTACGACGGGCTGACTTTGTTTCCTAGGCAATCGCTGCTCCAATCTTTCGAGAGTTCTTCCAGTCGGTTGCAGGTCGCCCCTGTGTGCTCGGTAACAACGGATAAGACATTGATAACAGCACTAGTTTGAGCGCCTTGTGAGCCGTTACACCCCTATTTTGGCATCGGGTTTTTTTTTGTTTTGCGCTAACCATGGCAGGCGACGACGACGACGCCATGAAGGATGAACAGCTGCAGGACATGCGGACACAGATTGATGGACTTGTCGCAGACATCATGACGATGCATGAACGGATGGATTCCACGGTCACTACGGCGACCGAACGGTTCGATCAGCTTGACCTCACGCAGACAGCCACCAAGACCACGCTCGACACCATCGTGTCACGCCTCGATGCTTTGAACACGATGGTCACAGAATTCCAGCAGGATTACGGTGGTGACACGGAGCACGACGGTGGACACCGTCAAGACCGTGCTCGCCGTGTGCCACGCCACCACGGTAATGATCCTTTTGCTAAGATAAAATTTAAAATTCCATCTTTTAATGGAAAATATGATCCTGCCGCATATCTTGATTGGGAATTAGAAGTCGAACAGAAATTTGCATGCCATGATATTCCTACTACTTCTCAAGTTAAAGCTGCTATTAGTGAATTTACTGATTTTGCTTTAATTTGGTGGCGTGAATATAAACAAAAACATCCCACTCTAGCTCCAACCACATGGGATCAATTAAAAGCTGCTATGCGCCACAGATTTGTACCTTCTTTTTATGCCCGCGATTTGCTTAATAAAATGCAACGTTTTCAGCAAGGTTCACAATCTGTAGAGGACTATTACCAGGAATTGCAAAAAGGCATGATTCGTTGTGGGTTAGTTGAGGAAACTTACGCTGCTATGGCACGATTTCATGGTGGTTTAAACCATGAAATTTAGGATATACTTGATTATAAGGAGTATTATGATATCACCACATTATTTGAATTTGCTTGCAAAGCTGAACGTGAAATACAGGGACGCCGTTCGAAGCCATATTCTAACTCTTTTGCAGGACGAAGATCGACATCAGGTTCAGCACCCGCACCCCCTGCACCGTCCACGCCCGCCACTACACCGCGTGAGCGGGCAGCCACTTTTGCAGGTGCTCCCCCGTCCACAGGCCGCACACGGGATATTCAGTGCTTTCGTTGCCAAGGATTTGGCCACGTGTCTCGGGACTATCTGAACAAGCGTGTATTGGTCATTCGTGATGATGGTGAGTATTCTTCCGCTAGTGATTCTGAAGATATTCAACACGCTATGCTTGCCACTAACCATGCAGCAAAGGCGGAAGTACATGTCAACCCGGGCGATGCCGATAGGTATGAAAGTCTTGTTGTGCATCGTGTTCTTAGTACACAGGTCGCTCCGCCCGAGAAGAATCAGCGACACACTCTTTTCCATACCAAGGGCATGGTGCAGGAGCGGTCCATTCGCATTATCATCGACAGCGGTAGCTGCAACAATTTGGCTAGTACCGCGCTGGTTGAAAAGTTGTCTTTACCCACTCGTAAGCATCCACATCCTTATCACATTCAATGGCTTAATGATGGTGGGAAAATTAGAATTACTCGATCGGTCCGTGTTCCTTTCTCCATGGGTGCTTATTCTGATTTTGTCGATTGTGATGTTATTCCCATGGAAGCATGCTCTCTGTTACTTGGGCGACCTTGGCAATATGATACTGATAGCTTGCATCATGGTCGTTCAAATCACTATTCTTTCATGTTTAAGGGTCAGAAAATAATTATACATCCAATGACACCTGAACAAATTCTTAAAGATGATCTTGCTAGAGCTGCTAAAACTGCTAAACAACTTGAACCGTCGACCTCTGTTAATTCTGAAATCAAGTTGAATGCTCCTGTTTTGCTTGCTACACGTGCTGATTTTGATGAGTTACGCGATGCTCCTTTGCCATGCTATGCCCTTATATGCTCTAGTGTGCTCGTTTCACTTGATGATGCACCATCTTTGGATATTCCTCCTGCGGTTGCTAACATTTTGCAGGAGTACGCTGATGTTTTTCCAAAAGATTTGCCACCGGGACTCCCACCACTTCGTGGCATTGAGCACTGGATCGACCTCATTCCCGCGCACCATACCGTACAAATCTGGATGAGGCGAAGGAAATACAGCGATAGGTACAGGCGTTGCTTGACAAGGGTTATATTCGTGAGTCTCTTAGCCCCTGCTCCGTTCCCGTGTTACTTGTTCCCAAGAAAGATGGATCATGGCGTCTGTGTGTAGATTGTCGTGCTATTAATAACATTACCATTCGCTACCGATACCCTATACCACGCCTTGAAGATCTGCTAGAAGAGTTGAGTGGTGCCATTCTTTTCACTAAGGTAGATTTGCGTAGTGGCTACCATCAGATTCACATGAAATTAGGTGACGAATGGAAAACGGCTTTCAAAACAAAATTTGGGTTATATGAATGGTTGGTTATGCCGTTTGGTTTGACAAATGCTCCCAGCACGTTTATGTGTTTGATGAATGAAGTTCTGTGGCCCTTCATAGGACTGTTTGTAGTTGTCTATTTTGATGACATTCTCATTTACAGCAAGTCCATGGAAGAGCATTTAGAACATTTGCGTGCTGTTTTTGATGCATTGCGTGCAGCCCATTTATTTGCTAACATCGACAAATGCATGTTTTGCACACAACGTGTTTCGTTTCTTGGCTATGTTGTTACTCCACAAGGCATTGAGGTGGATAGCAGCAAGATCGATGCCATTCGGGCGTGGCCTACACCGACAAAGGTCATATAAATTCGAAGCTTTCTTGGCCTTGCAGGTTTCTACCACAGGTTTGTTCGTGATTTTAGCTCCATTGCAGCGCCTCTACATGAGCTTACAAAGAAGGATGTTCCCTTTGCTTGGAGTGATTCGCAAGAGGTTGCGTTCAGCACCTTGAAAGATAAGTTAACCAATGCTCCTCTCTTGCAGTTGCCTGATTTTACTAAAGTGTTTGAGCTTGAATGCGATGCTAGCGGTATTGGGCTAGGTGCTGTTTTGTCACAAGAAGGAAAGCCGGTTGCTTATTTTAGCGAGAAATTAAGTGGTGCTAGCTTGAATTATTCTACGTATGATAAGGAGCTTTATGCTTTAGTGCGCACTTTGCATACTTGGCAGCACTACCTTTGGCATCACGAGTTTATAATTCATTCTGATCATGAGGCTTTAAAACATATTCGTACTCAAACAAACCTGAACCGTCGTCATGCTAAATGGGTAGAATTCATTGAGTCTTTCCCTTACATTATTAAACACAAGAGTGGCAAGGAAAATGTTATTGCTGATGCTTTGTCTCATTGCTATACCATGCTATCACAGTTAGATTTTAAAATCTTTGGCTTGCAAACTATGAAGAATGAATATGTGGACGATGCTGATTTTAAAGATGCTTTCACCCATTGTATTCATGGCAAACCATGGGGCAAATTTCACATACAGGATGGATTCCTGTTTTGCGCTAACAAGCTGTGTGTTCCAGCAAGCTCAGTTCATCGTTTGTTATTACAGGAAGCGCATGGAGGCAGCCTCATGGGGCATTTTAGCGTCTACAAAACGCATGAGGTGCTGGCTGCCCACTTCTTTTGGCCCCGGATGCGCGCTGATGTTGAGCGCCTTGTTGCACGCTGCACTACTTGCCAGAAAGCTAAGTCACGATTGAACAACCATGGTTTGTACATACCTTTGCCTGTTCCTACTTCCCCTTGGCTTGATATTTCTATAGACTTTGTTTTGGGATTACCTCGAACTAAGAAGGGGAGGGACAATTTTTTTGTGGTTGTTGATCGTTTCTCCAAAATGGCTCAATTTATACCTTGTCATAAAACCGATGATGCTACCAATATTGCTGAATTGTTCTTTAGCGAGATTATTCATTTGCATGGTATTCCAAATACAATAGTCTCTGATCGTGATGCTAAGTTTCTCAGTTATTTTTGGAGATCACTGTGGAATAAATTGGGAACTAAATTGCTGTTTAGCACAACTTGTCACCCTCAAACTGATGGACAAACTGAAGTGATTCGCTCGTCGTAGTCGGATCGTGGGGTCTACTACCACCAAATCGAAATTATCTCCACTCACCGGAAGATCGGGCACTTCCCCTCTATCACACAGTTTGCGTCGAACGTACTAAAGGCTCAGAAATCATTTTGCACACGCCCGATGGAACTCCTAGGTGATGTTGGTCAGGTGGAATCTCTCTTCTTTCCATTTGGAGACAGCGTTAGTGTTGGTGCAAGATAGGTGCATGGTTTGCGCTAGACGTACCATAGGCTTAGAAGTTGTTTTGGGTGCACCTGATGGTACCACTAGTTGACAAAGGCTCAAGTAGAAGCTCAATTTGGCCCTTTCGGAGATAGTGCCAATCTTGACACGAGATAGGTGCATAGTTTGCATCGAGCGTACCATAGGCTTAGAAAGTCATTTTGGACACACACGATGGAACTCCTAGGTGATGTGGGTCACGTGGCACCTCACTTCTTTCTATTTGGAGACAGTGTTAGTGTCAGTGCAAGATAGTTGCATAGTTTGCGCCAAATGTATCGTCGGTTCAGTAAACATTTTGGACACACCTGATGGTCCTACGAGGTGATGAGGCTCAAGTGAAAGCTCAGTCTATTTGGGGATATTTCTAATCTTGGCCCAAGATAGTTGCACAGTTTGTGTTGAACGTACTATAGGCTCAGAAATCATTTTGGACACACACGATGGAACTGCTAGGTGACGTGAGTCATGTGGAATCTCACTTCTTTCTGTTTGGAGATAGTTCTAACCTTGATGCAAGATAGGTGCACGGTTTGTGTCAAACATACCAAAGGCTCAGAAATCGTTTTGGACTCACCCGATGGAACTCCTAGGTGACATGGGTCGTGTGGAATTTCGCTTCTTTCCATTTGGAGAGAGGGTTAGTGTCAGTGCAAGATAGGTGCATGGTTTGCGCTAGGCGTACCATAGGCTAAGAAATCATTTTGGACGCACTCGATAGTACCACTAGGTGATGAGGCTCAAGTGGAAGCTTGTTTCGGTCCTTTCAGACATAGTGCTAATCTGGACATATGATAAGTGTATAGTTTGTGTCGAACATACCATAGGCTCGAAGATTGGTGACGTGGATGATGTGGAATCTCTCTTCTATCCATTTGGAGACAATATTAGTGTCGGCGGAAGATAGGTGCATTGTTTGCGCTAGACATAGGCTTAGAAATCATTTTAGACGCACTTGATGGTACCACAAGGTGACAAGGCTCTAGTGGTTGCTCATTTTAGTCCTTTCAAAGGTAGTGCTAACATTGATGCAAGATAGGTGCATGGCTTGCGTGGAACGTACAATAGGCTCAGAAATTGTTTTGGACGCATAGATGGAACTCCTAGGTAACGTGGGTCATCTAGAATCTCGCTTCTTTCCATTTGGAGATAGTGTTAGTGTGTCTATGCAAGATAGGTGCATAGTTTGAGCTAAACGTACCATTGGCTCAGAAATTATTTTGGACACACCCGATGGTACTCCTAGGTAACGAGGCTCCAGTGAAAGCAACACCATTTGGAGATAGTGCTAATCTTGACATAAGATAGGTGCTCGGTTTGCGTCGAACGTACCAAAGGCATGGAAATTGTTCTGACTCACCCGATAGAACTCCTAGGTGACATGGGTCATGTGGAATCTCTCTTCTTTCTATTTGAGACAGAGTAGTGTCGGTGCAAGATAGGTTCATAGTTTGCGCTAAACGTACCATAGGCTCAGAAATCATTTTAGACACAATCAATGGTACCACTAGTTGACAAGGCTCAAGTGGAAGCTTGTTTTGGTCCTTTCGGATATAGTGCTAATCTTCACACAAGATAGGTGCACGGTTTGCGTCGAACGTACCACAGGCTCAGAAATGTTTTGGACGCACCCAATGTAACTCCTAGATGACGTGGATCATGCGGAATCTATCTTCTTTCCATTTAGAGACAGTGTGTGTGTCTATGTAAGATAGGTGCATAGTTTGTACCAAATGTACCATCGGCTCAGAAATTATTTTGGACGCACCAGATGGTTCTCCTAGGACATGAGGCTGAAGTGAAAGTTCGGTCTATTTGGAGATAGTGGTAATTTTGACACGAGATAGGTGCACAGTATGTGTCGAACGTACCAAAGGCTCAAAAATCGTCTTGGACTCACCCGATGGAACTCCTAGGTGACATGGGTCATGTGGAATCTCGATTCTTTCTGTTTGGAGATAGTGTTAGGGTTAGTGCAAGATAGGTGCATGGTTTGCGCTAGACGTACCATAGGCTCAGAAATCATTTTGGACACACTTGATGGTACCACTGGGTGACGAGCCTCAAGTGGAAGCTTGTTTCGGTCCTTTCATACATAGGTGCATGGCTCGTGCTGAACGTACCATAGGCTCATAAATCGTTTTGGATGCACCTGATGGAACTCCTAGGTGACTTGGATCATGTGGAATCTCTCTTCTTTCCATTCGGAGATAGTGTTAGTGTCGGTGCAAGATAGGTGCATGGTTCGCGCTAGAAGTACCATAGACTCAGAAATCATTTTGGACATACTCGATGGTACCATTAGGTGACGAGGCTCAAATGGAAGCTCGTTTTGGTCCTTTCAGATATAGTGCTAATTTTGACGCAATATAGCTGCACGGTTTGCGTCAAACATACCATAGGCTCAGAATTCGTTTTGGATGCACACAATGGAACTCCTAGGTGACGTGGGTCATTTGCAATCTCACTTCTTTCCATTTGGAGACAGTGTCAGTGTCTGTGCAAGATAGGTGCGCAGTTTGTGCCAAACATCATCGGCTCAAAATCATTTTGGATGCACCCGATGGTACTCCTGGGTGACGAGGCTCAAGTGAATGCTCGGTCCGTCTAGAGATAGTGCTAATCTTGACACGAGATAGGTGCACAGTTTGCGTCAAACTTACCAAAGGCTTAGAAATCATTTTAGACTCACCCGATAGAACTCCTAGGTGACATGAGTCATGTGGAATCTCGCTTCTTTCCATTTGGAGAGAGTGTTAGTGTCGGTGCAAGATAGGTGCATGGTTTGCGCTAGACGTACCATAGGCTGAGAAATCATTTTGGACACACTCGATAGTACCACTAGGTGACGTGGCTCAAGTGGAAGCTTGTTTCGTTCCTTTCGGACATAGTGCTAATCTTGACATATGATAAGTGCACGGTTTGCATTGAATGTACTATAGGCTCAAAAATCATTTTGCACGCACCTGATAGAACTCCTAGGTGATGTGGATGATGTGGAATCTCTCTTCTATCCATTTGGAGACAATATTAGTGTTGGTGTAAGATAGTTGCATTATTTGTGCTAGACGTACCCTAGGCTCAGAAATCGTTTTGGACGTACTTGATGGTACCACTAGGTGATAAGGCTCAAGTGCAAGCTTGTTTTGGTCCTTTCGGATATAGCGCTAATCTTGACACAAGTAGGTGCATGGTTTGCATTGAATGTACCATAGGCTCGGAAATCATTTTGGATGCACCTGCTGGAACTCTTAGGTGACATGGGCCTTGTGGAATCTCATTTCTTACTTTTGTGGAGATAGTGTTACTATCGGTGTAAGATAGGTGCATGGTTTACGCTAGATGTACCATAGGCTAAGAA
The DNA here is from genome assembly GCA_038087645.1 of Saccharum hybrid cultivar R570. Taxonomy (NCBI): domain Eukaryota; kingdom Viridiplantae; phylum Streptophyta; class Magnoliopsida; order Poales; family Poaceae; genus Saccharum; species Saccharum hybrid cultivar. The sequence continues at coordinate 14,898,033 of JAQSUU010000556.1, forward strand.
ATTGTTTTGGTTGCACTCGATGGTACCACTAGGTGACGAGGCTCGAGTGAAAGGTCGTTTTGGTCCTTTCGGAGATGGTGCCAATCTTGATGCAAGATAGGTGCATGGTTTACGCTAGACGTGCCATAGGCTCAGAAATTATTTTGGATGCACTCAATGGTACCAGTAGGTGATGAGGCTCGAGTGGAAGCTCGTTTTGGTCCTTTCGGAGATGGTGCTAATCTTGATGCAAGATAGGTGCACGGTTTGCGTCGAACGTACCATAGGCTCAGAAATCGTTTTGGACGCACCCAATGGAACTCTTAGGTGACGTGGGTCATGTGGAATCTCACTTCTTTCTCTTTGGAGACTGTATTACTATCGATGCAAAATAGGTGCATGATTTGTGCTAAACGTACCAACTGCTCATAAATCATTTTGGGCGCACCTGATGGTACACCTAGGTGATGTGGCTCAAGTGAAACCTTGGTCCATTTGGAGATAGTGCTAATCTTGATACAAGAAAGGTCCACGATTTGCGTCAAACGTACCATAGTCTTGGAAATCATTTTGGACGAACCCGATGGAACTCCTAGGTGACATGGGTCATGTGAAACCTCACTTTTCTCATTTGGAGACAGTGTTAGTGTCGGTGCAAGATAGGTGCACATCTTGCGCCAAACGTACCAACGGCTCAAAACTTTGTTTTGGATGCACCTGATGTTACTCCGAGGTGACGAGGCTCAAGTGAAAGCTCGGTCCATTTGGAGATAGTGCTAATCTTTACGCAAGAGAGGAGCACCATTTGTGTCAAACGTACCATAGGCTCAGAAATATTTTTGGACGCACCTGATTGAACTCATAGGTGATGTGGGTCTTGTGGAATCTCACTTCTTCCCATTTGTAGACAATGTTAGTGTTGGTGCAATATTGGTGCATGGTTTGCGCTAGACGTACCATAGGCTTAGAAACCATTTTAGATGCACCTGATAGTTCCACTAGGTGACGAGGCTCAAGTGGAAGCATGTTTCAATCCTTTTGGAGATAGTGTTAACCTTGACGCAAGATAGGTGAACAGTTTGGGTCGAACGTATCATAGGCTTCAAAATCATTTTAGACGCACCCAATGGAACTCCTAGGTGATGTGGGTCATGTGGAATCTCACTTGTTTCCGTATGGAGATAGTGTTAGTGTCAGTGCAAGATAGGTGCACGGTTTGCACTAGACGTACCATCGGCTCAAAACTCTTTTTGGATGCACCCGATGTTACTCCGAGGTGATGAGGCTCAAGTGAATGCTCAGTCCATTTGGAGATAGTGCTAATCTTTACGCAAGAGAGGAGCACCATTTGCGTCGAACGTACCATAGGCTCAGAAATAGTTTTGGATGCACCCGATGGAACTCCTAGGTGATGTGGGTCTTGTGGAATCTTTCTTCTTCCTGTTTGGAGATAGTGTTAGTGTCGGTGCAAGATAGGTACATGGTTTGCGCTAGACGTACCATATGCTTAGAATTCATTTTGGATGCACCTGATGGTTCCACTAGGTGACGAGGCTCAAGTGGAAGCTTGTTTCGGTCCTTTTGGATATAGTGCTAATCTTGACGCAAGCTAGGTGAACATTTGCGTCGACCATACCATAGGCTTCGAAATCGTTTTGGGCGCACCCAATGGAACTCCTAGGTGACATGGGTCGTGTGCAATCTTGCTTGTTTCCGTATGGAGACAATGTTAGTGTTAGTGCAAGATAGGTGCATGGTTTGCGCTAGATGTACCATAGGCGTATAAATCATTTTGGATGCACTCGATGGTACCACTAGGTGACGAGGCTCAAGTGAAAGCTTGTTTTGGTCCTTTCGGAGATAGTGCTAATCTTGACGCAAGATAGGTGCATGGTTTGTGTCGAATGTAACATAGGCTCGGAAAATCATTTTGGACGCACCCGATGGAACTCTAAGGTGATGTGGGTTACGTAGAATCTTGATTTTTTCTGTTTGGAGATAGTGTTAGTGTTAGTGCAAGATAGGTGCATGGTTTGCGCTAGACGTACCATAGGCTCAGAAATCATTTTGGACGCACTCGATGGTACCTCTCGGTGACGAGGCTCAAGTGGAAGCTTGTTTTGTTCCTTTCGGACATACTGCTAATCTGGACACAAGATAGGTGAACGGTTTGCTTTGAATGTACCATAGACTCGGAAATCATTTTGGATGCACCCGATATAACTTCGAGGTGACGTGGATCATGTGGAATCTCACTTCTTTCTGTTTGAAGATAGTGTTAGTGTCAGTGCAAGATAGGTGCACAGTTTGCGCCAAACAAACCATCGGCTCAAGTGGAAGCTCGGTCCGTTTAGAGATATTGCTAATCTTGACAGGAGATAGGAGCACGGTTTGCATCGAACATACCATAGGCTCGAAAATCAATTTGGACTCACCCGATGGAACTCCTAGGTGACATGGGTCATGTGGAATCTCGATTCTTTATGTTTGGAGATAGTGTTAGCATCAGTGCAAGATAGGTGCATGGTTTGCGCTAGACGTACCATAGGTACAAAAATCATTTTGGACGCACTCGATGGTACCATTCGGTGACGAGGCTTAAGTGAAAGCTTATTTCGGTCCTTTTTCGGACATACTGCTAATCTTGACACAAGATAGTTGCACGGTTGGCATTGAACGTACCATTGGCTCAAAAATTATTTTGGACGCACCAGATGAAACTCCTAGGTGACGTGGATTGTGTGAAATCTCTCTTCTTTCCATTTGGAGACATAGTTAATGTTTGTGCAAAATAGGTGCATGGTTTGTGCTAGAGTACCATAGACTCAGAAATCATTTTGGACACACACGATGGTACCACTAGGTGATGAGGCTTCAGTGGAAGCTCGTTTTGGTCCTTTCAGAGATAGTGCTAATCTTGACGCAAGATAGGTGCACGTTTTGCATCGAACGTACCATAGGCTCAAAAATTGTTTTGGATGCATTTGATGGTACCACTAGGTGACGAGGCTCAAGTGGAAGTATGTTTTAGTCATTTTGGACATAGTGCTAATCCTTACACAAGATAGGTGCACGGTTTGCGTTGCACATACCAGAGCCTCGGAAATCATTTTGGACACACCCGATGAAACTCCTAGGTGACGTGGATTATGTGGAATCTCTCTTATGTTCATTTGGAGACAATGTTAGTGTCGGTGCAAGATAGGTGCATGGTTTGCCCTAGACGTACCATAGACTCAGAAATCATTTCGGACGCACTCAATGATACCACTAGGTGACGAGGCTCACGTGGAAGCTTGTTTTGGTCCTTTTGAACACAGTGCTAGTCTTGACACAAGATAGGTGCACGGTTTGCGACGAACGTATCATAGGCTCGAAAATCATTTTGGACGCACTTGATGGAACTCTTAGGTGACATGGGCCATGTGGAATCTCACTTCTTACTATTTGGAGATAGTGGGCCATGTGGACTCTCAATTCTTACTTTTTGGAGACAGTGTTACTGTCAGGGCAAGATAGGTGCACGGTTTGCGCTAGACGTACCATAGGTTCAGAAATCGTTTTGGATGCACTTGATGGTAACACTAGGAACGAGGCTTGAGTGGAAGCTCGTTTTGGTCCTTTTGGAGATAGTGCTAACTTGACGCAAGATTGGTGCACGGTTTGCGTCGAACGTACCATAGGCTCAGAAATCATTTCGGATGCACCCGATAGAACTCTTAGGTGACGTGGGTCATGTGGAATCTCACTTCTTTCTCTTTGGAGACTGTGTTACTATCGGTACAAGATAGGTGCACGGTTTGTGCCAAATGTACCAAGTGCTCAAAAATCATTTTGGATGCACCAAATGGTACACCCAGGCGACGAGGCTCAAGTGAAACCTCGGTTTGCGTCAAACATACCATAGGTTCGGAAATCATTTTGGAGGCACCCGATGGAATTCTGTTCATTTAGAGACAATGTTAGTGTCGTTGCAAGATAGGTGCACATCTTGCGCCAAATGTACCATCGGCTCAAAACTCATTTTGGACGCACCCGATGTTACTCCGAGGTGATGAGGCTCAAGTGAAACCTTGGTCCATTTGGAGATAGTGTTAATGTTTACGCAAGAGAGGAGCTCCATTTGCATTGAATGTACCATAGACTCGGAAATAGTTTTGGACGCACCCGATGGAACTCCTAGGTGACGTGGGTCATGTGGATTCTCTCTTTTTCCCGTTTGGAAATAGTGTTAGTTTCGGTGCAAGATAGGTGCATGGTTTGCGCTAGACGTACCATAGGCTCAGAAATCATTTTGAATGCACCTGATGGTACCACTAGGTGACAAGGCTCAAGTGGATGCTCATTTCGGTCCTTTCGGAGATAGTGCTAATCTTGACACAAGATAGGTCAACGGTTTGAGTTGAACATACCATAGGCTTCGAAATCGTTTTAGACGCACCCAATGGAACTCTGAGGTGACGTGCGTCATGTGGAATCTCGCTTGTTTTCGTATGGAGACAGTGTTAGTGTCGGTGCAAGATAGGTGCATGGTTTGCGCTAGACGTACCATAGGCTCATAAATCATCTTGGACGCACTCGATGGTACCACTATGTGATGAGGCTCAAGTGGAAGCTCATTTCGTTCCTTTCGGAGATACAATCTTGATGCAAGATAGGTGCATGGTTTGCGTCGAACGTACCATAGGCACGGAAATCATTTTGGACACACCTAATGAAACTTCGAGGTGACGTGGGCTAGTGGAATCTCACTTCTTTCCATTTGGAGACAGTGTTAGTGTTGATGCAAGATAGGTGCACGGTTTGTGCCAAACAAACCATTAGCTCAGAACTCATTCTGGATGCACCCAATGGTACTCTGAGGTTACGAGGCTCAAGTGAAAGCTCGGTCCGTTTAGCCATAGTGCTAATCTTGACACGAGATAGGTGCACGATTTGCATCAAATGTACCATAGGCTCGAAAATCATTTTGGACTCACCCGATGGAACTCCTAGGTGACATAGGTCATGTGGAATCTCAATTCTTTCTGTTTGGAGATAGTGTTAGTGTTAGTGCAAGATAGGTGCATGGTTTGCGCTAGACGTACCATAGGCTTAGAAATCATTTTGGACGCACTCGATGGTACCACTCGGTGACGAGGTTCAAGTGGAAGCTTATTTTGGTCCTTTCGGACAAAGTGCTAATCTTGACGCAAGATAGGGGCACGGTTTGCCTTGAACGTACCATAGGCTTGGAAATCATTTTGGACACACCTGATGGAACTCCTAGGTGACGTGGATCATGAGGAATCTCTATTCTTTCCTTTTGGAGATAGTGTTAGTGTCGGTTCAAGATAGGTGCATGGTTTGTGCTAGACGTACCATAGACGTAGAAATCATTTTGCATGCACTCGATGGTGCCAGTAGGTGACAAGGCTCAAGTGGAAGCTCAGTTCGGTCCTTTCGGAGATAGTGTTGGCGCAAGATAGCGGCACAGTTTGCGTCGAACGTACCACAGGCTCAGAATTCATTTTGGACACACACGATGGAACAACTTGGTCACATGGGTCATTTGGAATCTCGCTTCTTTTCATTTGGAGATAGATTTAGTGTCGGTGCAAGATAGGTGCATGGTTTGTGCTAGACATACCATAGGCTCAAAAATCATTTTGGATGCACTCGATGGTGCCACTAGGTGATGAGGCTCAAGTGGAAGCTTGTTTCAATCCTTTTGGACATAGTTCTAACCTTGACACAAGATAGGTGCACAGTTCACGTCGAACGTACCATAAGCTCAGAAATCATTTTGGACGCACCCGATGGAACCCCTAGGTGACGTGGATTATGTGGAATCTCTCTTCTATCCATTTGGAGACAATGTTAGTGTCGGTGCGAGATAGGTGCATGGTTTGCGCTAGACGTATCATGGGCTCAGAAATCGTTTTGGACGCACTCGATTGTAACACTAGGTGACGAGACTCAAGTGGAAGCTTGTTTTGGTCCTTCGGACATAGTGCTAATCTTGATACAAGATAGTTGTACGGTTTGGGTCGAATGTACCATAGGCTCAGAAATCCTTTTGGACACACCTAAGGGAACTCTTATGTGACATGGGCCATGTGGAATCTCACTTCTTACTTTTTGGAGATAGTGTTACTGTTGGTGCAAGATAGGTGCATGGTTTACGCTAGACGTACCATAGGCTCAGAAATCGTTTTGGACGCACTCGATGGAACCACTTGGTAATGAAGCTCAAGTGGTAGCTTGTTTTGGTCCTTTTGGAGATAGTGCTAATCTTAACACAAGGTAAGTGCACGGTTTGCGTCGAACATACCATAGGCTCAGAAATCATTTTGGACGCACCCGATAGAATTCTTAGGTGGTGTGGGTCATGTGGAATCTCACTTCTTTCTCTTTAGAGTAGTGTTGATGAGGACATCCTCTACTATTACCCGCTGGCAAAGACGCAACAAAAAAGGGCCAAGTGGCCTAGTTGTAGTCGGGCGGCGACCGTGTGAGCCTCTGAATAATCCCACCTTGCTTAGCTTGGGAGGAGGAAGCCACCTTAAAAGAGAGGGCCACCCTTCCCCTATCAGACTAGTCTTTTAGGGACATTGGGCCTTTCTCCGAGTGGGTGTGCATAAGAACTGTTGGTATCCGGGCAACCTTAATTTATTGGGCCTCGGCCAACCCCACCTAGGCCGGATGTATCATTTGGTATCAAAGCTGGGCCCTTGTTTAAGGGGGTGGGAATGATGAGGACATCCTCCACTATTACCCGCTGGCAAAGACGCAACAAAAAAAGGCCAAGTGGCCTAGTTGTAGTCGGGTGGTGACCGTGTGAGCCTCTGAATAATCCCACCTTGCTTATCTTGGGAGGAGGAAGCCACCTTAAAAGAGAGAGCCACCCTTCCCCTATCAGACTAGTCTTTTAGGGACATTGGGCCTTTCCCCGAGTGGGTGTGCATAAGAACTGTTGGGGTCCGGGCAACCTTAATTTATTGGACCTCGGCCAACCCCACCTGGGCTGGATGTATCAAGTGTTACTATCGGTGCAAGATAGGTGCACGGTTTGTGCCAGACGTACCAACTGCTCAGAAATCATTTTGGACGCACCTGATGGTACACCTAGGCGATGGGGCTCAAGTGCAACCTCGGTCTATGTGAAGATAGTGCTAATCTTGACGCAAGATAGGTCCACGGTTTGCGTCAAATGTACTATAGGCTTGGAATTCGTTTTGGACGCACACGATGGAATTCTTTTCATTTGGAGACAAGGTTAGTGTCGGTACAAGATAGGTGTACAGCTTGCGCCAAACGTACCATCGGCTCAAAACTCATTTTGGACGCACCCGATGTTACTCTGAGGTGATGAGGCTCAAGTGAAAGCTCGGTCCATTCGAAGATAGTGGTATGTTTACACAAGAGAGGAGCACCATTTGCGTCGAACGTACCATAGGCTCGGAAATAGTTTTGGATGTGCCCAATGGAACTCCTAGGTGATATAGGTCATGTGAAATCTCTCTTCTTCCCGTTTGGAAAAAGTGTTAGTCTCGGTGTAAGATAGGGCATGGTTTGCGCTAGATATATCATAGGCTTAGAAATCATTTTGGATACACCTGATGATACCACTAGGTGATGAGGCTCAAGTGGAAGCTCGATTCGGTGCTTTCGAAGATAGTGCTAATCTTGATGCAAGATAGGAGAATGGTTTGCGTTGAACGTACCATAGACTTCAAATCGTTTTGGACGCACCCGATGGAACTCCAAAGTGATATGGGTCATGTGGAATCTCGCTTGTTTCCGTATGGAGATAGTGTTAGTGTCGGTGCAAGATAGGTGTATGGTTTGCGCTAGACATACCATAGGCTCATAAATCATCTTGGATGCACGCGATGGTACCACTATGTGACGAGGATCAAGTGGAAGCTCGTTTTGGTCCTTTCGGAGATAGTGCTAATCTTGATGCAAGCTAGGTGCATGGTTTGCGTCGAACGTACCATAGGCTCGGAAATCATTTTGGACGCACCTGATGGAACTCCAAGGTGATGTGGGTCATGTGGAATGTCACTTTTTTCGTTAGAAGATAGTATTAGTGTCGATGCAAAATAGGTGGTGCGAAACAAACCATCAGCTTAGAACTCATTCTGGATGCACCCGATGGTACTCTGAGGTTATGAGGCAGAAGTGAAAGCTTGGTCTGTTTGGAGATAGTGCTAATCTTGACACGAGATAGGTGCACGGTTTGCATCGAACGTACCATAGGCTTGAAAATCATTTTGGACCCACCTGATGGAACTCCTAGGTGACATGGGTCTGTGGCATCTTGATTCTTTCTGTTTGGAGATAGTGTTAGTGCCAGTGCAAGATAGGTGCATGGTTTGCGCTAGACGTACCATTGGCTCAGAAATCATTTTTGATACATCCGGCCCAGGTGGGGTTAGCCGAGGCCCAATAAATTAAGGTTGCCCGGACCCCAACAGTTCTTATGCACACCCACTCGGGGAAAGACCCAATGTCCCTAAAAGACTAGTCTGATAGGGAAAGGGTGGCTCTCTCTTTTAAGCTGGCTTCTTCCTCCCAAGCTAAACAAGGTGAGATTATTCAGAGGCTCACACGGTCGCCGCCCGACTACAACTAGGCCACTTGGCCCTTTTTTGTTGTGTCTTTGCCAGTGGGTAATAGCGGAGGATGTCCTCATCATTCCCACCCCCTTAAACAAGGGCCTAGCTCCGATACCAAATGATACATCCGGCCTAGGTGGGGTTGGCCGAGGCCCAATAAATTAAGGTTGCCCGGACCCCAACAGTTCTTATGTACACCCACTCGGGGAAAGGCCCAATGTCCCTAAAAGAATAGTCTGATAGGGAAAGGGTGGCTCTCTCTTTTAAGGTGGCTTCTTCCTCCCAAGCTAAGCAAGGTGGGATTAATCAGAGGCTCACACGGTCGCCGCCTGACTACAACTAGGCCACTTGGCCCTTTTTTTGTTGCATTTTTGCCAGCGGGTAATAGCGGAGGATGTCCTCATCAATTTTGGACGCACTCGATGATACCACTCAGGGACGAGGCTTAAGTGGAAGCTTGTTTCGGTCCTTTCGGACATAGCGCTAATCATGACACAAGATAGGTGCACGGTTTGCGTTGAACGTACCATAGGCTATGAAATCATTTTGGATGCAACTGATGGAACTCCTAGGTGACGTGGATCAAGTGGAATCTCTCTTCTTTCCATTTGGAGACAGTATTAGTGTCGGTGCAAGATAGGTGCATGGTTTGCGCTTGATGTACATAGACTAACAAATCATTTTGGACGCACGCGATGGTACCACTAGGTGATGAGGTTCAAGTGAAAGCTCGTTTTGGACCTGATGAGGACATCCCTTCCATTGACACAACCACACCTGCTGCACAATAAGGTCCGATGACAAGAGCTCAAGCACGACAACTTAATTATCAGGTAAAGTCGTTCCTCGCTGTTCATACAAACTCGTCTCAGAATTGGATGCTACTAAATCATGGTGATGATTGTCTTATTCTTAGGAATGTTGGTCAAGACTCCATTGCCTCATGTTTAGACCCCATGATGAGGATGGAGCAGCCGAACAAGTGGGAATCATCATTAATGGGGCGCACAGCTCATCTCGAGATAGCAGGGGACACTCCATCAAAAGTACCATAACTCCTTGATACGAGATCCAATGAAGCTGGTTTTTTACTTGTTGGAAAGAGCGCGTCGTCCTCTTTCACATGGGTCCAACCCCACTATCAGAATCTACCAAAGCTGTGTGCAGCAAGCCAAAGGACGCAGAGACCTACAGCTTGGGCCTAGGCCTTGTACTAACTACAACCCTTTGAGGGACGCCCAGATTAGGGTTTCCCACTCCCCCTTGTGCTCTCCTTATAAATAGAGCCAGTAGCCATCAGAATGAGCGGGGGTTTTGTTTAGATGCAAGATAGCTGCTGCTTCTTCCTTGTAAACGCGTGTGTCTGCTAGACCACCCAATTTGCTTGTTTCAAGACCCCAACTTGTGATTCAGATTCAGCCTTTGGCTTAAATCCGTGAGTTATTTGCTTGTTCATCTTGTTCTTGCTTGTTCTCGGTTGCTTGCAGGTTCTTGGTGTTCTTGGCATAGCAAGAACATCACAATCAGAGCCGGTGTACCTGTTGCTAAGGCGCAGCAACCTTGTGGTCGTTGTAGTCGGACAGCGAACGTCGAATCCACCACAAATCGAGTTTACCCACACTCACCAAAAGATCAGGAACAACCTCTAGTCTCATCAGGACCTCCCGGGGATACTGTAATCTTGACGCAAGATAGGTGCCTTGTTTGCATCGAACATATCAAAGGCTCGGGAATCGTTTTGGACGCACCCAGTGGAACTCATAAGTGACGTGGGTCATGTGGATTCTCACTATTTTTATTTGGAGACGGTGTTAGTGTCGGTGCAAGATAGGTGCACAGTTTGCGCCAAACATACAATCGGCTCAGCAAATGTTTTGGATGCACCCGATCGTACTCCTAGGTGACGAGGCTCAAGTGAAAGCTCGGGCCATTTGGAAATAGTGCTAATCTTGACACAACATTGGTGCACGGTTTGCGTCGAACGTACCATAGGCTTGAAAATCATTTTGGACCCACCTAATGGAACTCCTAGGTGACATGGGTCATGTGGCATCTCGATTCTTTCTATTTGGAAATAGTGTTAGTGCCAGTGCAAGATAGGTGCATGGTTTGCGCTAGACGTACCATTGGCTCAAAAATCATTTTGAACACACTCGATGGTACCACTCGATGACGAGGCTCAAGTGGAAGCTTGTTTCGGTCCTTTCGGACATAGCGCTAATCTTGACACAATATAGGTGCACGGTTTGCGTTGAACGTACCATAGGCTCTGAAATCATTTTGGATGCACCTGATGGAACTCCTAGGTGACGTGGATCATGTGGAATCTCTCTTCTTTTCATTTGGAGACAGTGTTAGTGTCGGTGCAGGATAGGTGCATGGTTTGCGTTTGACGTACCATAGACTCATAAATCATTTTGGACGCACTCGATGGTACCACTAGGTGATGAGGTTCAAATGGAAGCTCATTTTGGACCTCTCGGGGATAGTGTAATCTTGACGCAAGATCGGTGCCCGGTTTGCATCGAACATATCAAAGGCTCGAAAATCCTTTTGGACGCACCCAATGGAACTCATAGGTGATGCGGGTCATGTGGATTCTCACTTTTTTTGTTTGGAGACGGTGTTAGTGTCGGTGCAAGATAGGTGCATAGTTTGCGCCAAACATACCATCGGCTCAGCAATTGTTTTGGATGCACCCGATCATACTCCTAGGTGACGAGGCTCAAGTGAAAGCTCGGGCCATTTGGAGATAGTGCTAATCTAGACACAACATTGGTGCACGGTTTGCGTCGAACGTACCATAGGCTTGAAAATCATTTTGGACCCACATGATGGAACTCCTAGGTGACATGGGTCATGTGGCATCTCGATTCTTTCTGTTTGGAGATAGTGTTAGTGCCAGTGCAAGATGGGTGCATGGTTTGGGCTAGACGTACCATTGGCTCAAAAATCATATTGAACAGACTCGATGGTACCACTCGGTGACGAGGCTCAAGTGGAAGCTTGTTTCGGTCCTTTCGGACAGAGCGCTAATCTTGACGCAAGATAGGTGCACGGTTTGCGTTGAACGTACCATAGGCTCTGAAATGTTTTTGGATGCACCTGATGGAACTCCTAGGTGACGTGGATCATGTGGAATCTCTCTTCTTTCCATTTGGAGACAGTGTTAGTGTCGGTGCAGGATAGGTGCACGGTTTGCGTTTGACGTACCATAGACTCATAAATCATTTTGGACGCACTTGATGGTACCACTAGGTGATGAGGTTCAAATGGAAGCTCATTTTGGACCTCACGGGGAAAGTGTAATCTTGACGCAAGATCAGTGCCCAGTTTGCATCGAACATATCAAAGGCTCGAAAATCATTTTGGACGCACCCAATGGAACCCATAAGTGATGCGGGTCATGTGGATTCTCACTTTTTTCGTTTGGAGACGGTGTTAGTGTCAGTGCAAGATAGGTGCACAGTTTGCGCCAAACATACCATTGGCTCAGCAATTGTTTTGGATGCACCCGATCATACTCCTAGGTGACGAGGCTCAAGTGAAAGCTCAGGCCATTTGGAGATAGTGCTAATCTGGACACAACATTGGTGCATGGTTTGCGTCGAACGTACCATAGGCTTAAAAATCATTTTGGACCCACATGATGCAACTCCTAGGTGACATGGGTCATGTGGCATCTCGATTCTTTCTGTTTGGAGATAGTGTTAGTGCCAGTGCAAGATGGGTGCATGGTTTGCTCTAGACGTACTATTGGCTCAAAAATCATTTTGAACACACTCGATGGTACCACTCGGTGACGAGGCTCAAGTGGAAGCTTGTTTCGGTCCTTTCGGACATAGCGCTAATCTTGACACAAGATAGGTGCACGGTTTGCGTTGAACGTACCATAGGCTCTGAAATGATTTTGGATGCACCTGATGGAACTCCTAGGTGACGTGGATCATGTGGAATCTCTCTTCTTTCCATTTGGAGACAGTGTTAGTGTCGGTGCAGGATAGGTGCACGGTTTGCGTTTGACGTACCATAGACTCATAAATCATTTTGGACGCACTTGATAGTACCACTAGGTGATGAGGTTCAAATGGAAGCTCATTTTGGACCTCACGGGGAAAGTGTAATCTTGACGCAAGATCAGTGCCCAGTTTGCATCGAACATATCAAAGGCTCGAAAATCATTTTGGACGCACCCAATGGAACCCATAAGTGATGCGGGTCATGTGGATTCTCACTTTTTTCGTTTGGAGACGGTGTTAGTGTCGGTGCAAGATAGGTGCACAGTTTGCGCCAAACATACCATTGGCTCAGCAATTGTTTTGGATGCACCCGATCATACTCCTAGGTGACGAGGCTCAAGTGAAAGCTCAGGCCATTTGGAGATAGTGCTAATCTGGACACAACATTGGTGCATGGTTTGCGTCGAACGTACCATAGGCTTAAAAATCATTTTGGACCCACATGATGCAACTCCTAGGTGACATGGGTCATGTGGCATCTCGATTCTTTCTGTTTGGAGATAGTGTTAGTGCCAGTGCAAGATGGGTGCATGGTTTGCTCTAGACGTACTATTGGCTCAAAAATCATTTTGAACACACTCGATGGTACCACTCGGTGACGAGGCTCAAGTGGAAGCTTGTTTCGGTCCTTTCGGACATAGCGCTAATCTTGACACAAGATAGGTGCACGGTTTGCGTTGAACGTACCATAGGCTCTGAAATGATTTTGGATGCACCTGATGGAACTCCTAGGTGACGTGGATCATGTGGAATCTCTCTTCTTTCCATTTGGAGACAGTGTTAGTGTCGGTGCAGGATAGGTGCACGGTTTGCGTTTGACGTACCATAGACTCATAAATCATTTTGGACGCACTTGATGGTACCACTAGGTGATGAGGTTCAAATGGAAGCTCATTTTGGACCTCACGGGGAAAATGTAATCTTGACGCAAGATCAGTGCCCAGTTTGCATCGAACATATCAAAGGCTCGAAAATCATTTTGGACGCACCCAATGGAACCCATAAGTGATGCGGGTCATGTGGATTCTCACTTTTTTCGTTTGGAGACGGTGTTAGTGTCGGTGCAAGATAGGTGCACAGTTTGCGCCAAACATACCATTGGCTCAGCAATTTTTTGGATGCACCCGATCATACTCCTAGGTGACGAGGCTCAAGTGAAAGCTCAGGCCATTTGGAGATAGTGCTAATCTGGACACAACATTGGTGCATGGTTTGCGTCGAACGTACCATAGGCTTCAAAATCATTTTGGACCCACATGATGCAACTCCTAGGTGACATGGGTCATGTGGCATCTCGATTCTTTCTGTTTGGAGATAGTGTTAGTGCCAGTGCAAGATGGGTGCATGGTTTGCTCTAGACGTACTATTGGCTCAAAAATCATTTTGAACACACTCGATGGTACCACTCGGTGATGAGGCTCAAGTGGAAGCTTGTTTCGGTCCTTTCGGACATAGCGCTAATCTTAACACAAGATAGGTGCACAGTTTGCGTTGAACGTACCATAGGCTCTGAAATGATTTTGGATGCACCTAATGGAACTCCTAGGTGACGTGGATCGTGTGGAATCTCTCTTCTTTCCATTTGGAGACAGTGTTAGTGTCGGTGCAGGATAGGTGCACGGTTTGCGCTTGACGTACCATAGACTCATAAATCATTTTGGACGCACACGATGGTACCACTAGGTGATGAGGTTCAAATGGAAGCTCATTTTGGACCTCTCGGGGATAGTGTAATCTTGACGCAAGATCAGTGCTCGGTTTGCATCGAACATATCAAAGGCTCGAAAATCATTTTGGACGCACCCAATGGAACTCATAGGTGATGCGGGTCATGTGGATTCTCACTTTTTCATTTGGAGACGATGTTAGTGTCGGTGCAAGATAGGTGTATAGTTTACGCCAAACATACCATCGGCTCAGCAATTGTTTTGGATGCACCCGATCATACTCCTAGGTGACGAGGCTCAAGTGAAAGCTCGGGGCATTTGGAGATAGTGCTAATCTAGACACAACATTGGTGCATGGTTTGCGTCGAACGTACCATAGGCTTGAAAATCATTTTGGACCCACATGATGGAACTCCTAGGTGACATGGGTCATGTGGCATCTCGATTCTTTCTGTTTAGAGATAGTGTTAGTGCCAGTGCAAGATCGGTGCATGGTTTGCGCTAGACGTACCATTGGCTTAAAAATTATTTTGAACACACTCGATGGTACCACCCGGTGACGAGGCTCAAGTGGAAGCTTGTTTCGGTCCTTTTGGACATAGCGCTAATCTTGACACAAGATAGGTGCACGGTTTGCGTTGAACGTACCATAGGCTCTAAAATGATTTTGGATGCACCTGATGGAACTCCTAGGTGACGTGGATCATGTGGAATCTCTCTTCTTTCCATTTGGAGACATTGTTAGTGTCGGTGCAGTGTCGGTGCAAGATAGGTGCATAGTTTGCGCCAAACATACCATCGGCTCAGCAATTGTTTTGGATGCACTCGATCATACTCCTAGGTGACGAGGCTCAAGTGAAAGCTCGGGGCATTTGTTGATAGTGCTAATCTAGACACAACATTGGTGCACGGTTTGCGTCGAACGTACCATAGGCTTGAAAATCATTTTGGACCCACATGATGGAACTCCTAGGTGACATGGGTCATGTGGCATCTCGATTCTTTCTGTTTAGAGATAGTGTTAGTGCCAGTGCAAGATCGGTGCATGGTTTGCGCTAGACGTACCAATTGCTTAAAAATCATTTTGAACACACTCGATGGTACCACCCAGTGACGAGGCTCAAGTGGAAGCTTGTTTCGGTCCTTTCGGACATAGCGCTAATCTTGACACAAGATAGGTGCACGGTTTGTGTTGAACGTACCATAGGCTCTGAAATGATTTTGGATGCACCTGATGGAACTCGTAGGTGACGTGGATCATGTGGAATCTCTCTTCTTTCCATTTGGAGACATTGTTAGTGTCGGTGCAGGATAGGTGCACGGTTTGCGTTTGACGTACCATAGACTCATAAATCAGTTTGGATGCACTCGATGGTACAGTAGGTGATGAGGTTCAAATGGAAGCTCATTTTGGACCTCTCGGGGATAGTGTAATCTTGACGCAAGATCAGTGCCCAGTTTGCATCGAACATATCAAAGGCTCGAAAATCATTTTGGACGCACCCAATGGAACCCATAAGTGATGCGGGTCATGTGGATTCTCACTTTTTTTGTTTGGAGACGGTGTTAGTGTCGGTGCAAGATAGGTGCACAGTTTGCGCCAAACATACCATCGGCTCAGCAATTGTTTTGGATGCACCCGATCATACTCTTAGGTGATGAGGCTCAAGTGAAAGCTCGGGCCATTTGGAGATAGTGCTAATCTGGACACAACATTGGTGCACGGTTTGCGTCGAACGTACCATAGGCTTGAAAATCTTTTTGGACCCACATGATGCAACTCCTAGGTGACATGGGTCATGTGGCATCTCGATTCTTTCTGTTTGGAGATAGTGTTAGTGCCAGTGCAAGATGGGTGCATGGTTTGCGCCAAACATACCATCGGCTCAGCAATTGTTTTGGATGCACCCTATCATACTCCTAGGTGACAAGGCTCAAGTGAAAGCTCGGGCCATTTGGAGATAGTGCTAATCTAGACACAACATTGGTGCACGGTTTGCGTCGAACGTACCATAGGCTTGAAAATCATTTTGGACCCACATGATGGAACTCCTAGGTGACATGGGTCATGTGGCATCTCGATTCTTTCTGTTTGGAGATAGTGTTAGTGCTAGTGCAAGATGGGTGCATGGTTTGCGCTAGACGTACCATTGGCTCAAAAATCATTTTGAACACACTCGATGGTACCACCCGGTGACGAGGCTCAAGTGGAAGCTTGTTTCGGTCCTTTCAGACATAGCGCTAATCTTGACACAAGATAGGTGCACTGTTTGTGTTGAACGTACCATAGGCTCTGAAATGATTTTGGATGCACCTGATGGAACTCCTAGGTGACGTGGATCATGTGGAATCTCTCTTCTTTCCATTTGGAGACAGTGTTAGTGTCGGTGCAGGATAGGTGCACGGTTTGCGTTTCACGTACCATAGACTCATAAATCAGTTTGGATGCACTCGATGGTACCACTAGGTGATGAGGTTCAAATGGAAGCACATTTTGGACCTCTCGGGGATAGTGTAATCTTGATGCAAGATCAGTGCCCGGTTTGCATCGAACATATCAAAGGCTCGAAAATTGTTTTAGACGCACCCAATGGAACTCATAGGTGATGCGGGTCATGTGGATTCACACTTTTTTGTTTGGAGACTGTGTTGGTGTCAGTGCAAGATTGGTGCACAGTTTGCGCCAAACATACCATCGGCTCAACAATTGTTTTGGATGCACCCGATCATACTCCTAGGTGACGAGGCTCAAGTGAAAGCTCGGGCCATTTGGAGATAGTGCTAATCTGGACACAACATTGGTGCACGGTTTGCGTCGAACGTACCATAGGCTTGAAAATCTTTTTGGACCCACATGTTGCAACTCCTAGGTGACATGGGTCATGTGGCATCTCGATTCTTTCTGTTTGGAGATAGTGTTAGTGCCAGTGCAAGATGGGTGCATGGTTTGCGCTATTGGCTCAAAAATCATTTTGAACACACTCGATGGTACCACTCGGTGACGAGGCTCAAGTGGAAGCTTGTTTCGGTCCTTTCAGACATAGCGCTAATCTTGACACAAGATAGGTGCACGGTTTGCGTTGAACGTTCCATAGGCTCTGAAATGATTTTGGATGCACCTGATGGAACTCCTAGGTGACGTGGATCATGTGGAATCTCTCTTCTTTCCATTTGGAGACAGTGTTAGTGTCAGTGCAGGATAGGTGCACGGTTTGCGCTTGACGTACCATAGACTCATAAATCATTTTGGACGCACTCGATGGTACCACTAGGTGATGAGGTTCAAATGGAAGCTCATTTTGGACCTCTCGGGGATAGTGTAATCTTGACGCAAGATCAGTGCCCGGTTTGCATCGAACATATCAAAGGCTCAAAAATCATTTTGGACGCACCCAATGGAACTCATAGGTGATGCGGGTCATGTGGATTCTCACTTTTTTCATTTGGAGACGTTGTTAATGTCGGTGTAAGATAGGTGCATAGTTTGCGCCAAACATACCATCGGCTCAGCATTTGTTTTGGATGCACCCGATCATACTCCTCGGTGACGAGGCTCAAGTGAAAGCTCGGGCCATTTGGAGATAGTGCTAATCTAGACACAACATTGGTGCACGGTTTACGTTGAACGTACCATAGGCTTGAAAATCATTTTGGACCCACATGATGGAACTCCTAGGTGACATGGGTCATGTGGCATCTCGATTCTTTCTGTTTGGAGATAGTGTTAGTGCCAGTGCAAGATGGGTGCATGGTTTGCACTAGACGTACCATTGGCTCAAAAATCATTTTGAACACACTTGATGGTACCACTCGGTGACGAGGCTCAAGTGGAAGCTTATTTCAGTCCTTTTGGACATAGCGCTAATCTTGACACAAGATAGGTGCACGGTTTGCATTGAACGTACCATATGCTCTAAAATCATTTTGATTGCACCTGATGGAACTCCTAGGAGACGTGGATCATGTGGAATCTCTCTTCTTTCCATTTGGAGACAGTGTTAGTGTCGGTGCAGAATAGGTGCATGGTTTGCGCTTGACGTACCATAGACTCATAAAATCATTTTGGACGCACTCGATGGTACCACTAGGTGACGAGGTTCAAATGGAAGCTCATTTTGGACCTCTCGGGGATAGTGTAATCTTGACGCAAGATCAGTGCCCGGTTTGCATCGAACATATGAAACGCTCGAAAATCGTTTTGGACGCACCCAATGGAACTCATAGGTGATGCGGGTCATGTGGATTCTCACTTTTTTCATTTGGAGACGGTGTTAGTGTCGGTGCAATATAGGTGCACAGTTTGCGCCAAACATACCATCGGCTCAGCTTGTTTTGGATGCACCCGCTCAAACTCCTAGGTGACGAGGCTCAAGTGAAAGCTCGGACCATTTGGAGATAGTGCTAATCTGGACACAACATTGGTGCACGGTTTGCATCGAACGTACCATAGGCTTGGAAATCATTTTGGACCCACATGATGGAACTCCTAGGTGACATGGGTCATGTGGCATCTCGATTCTTTCTGTTTGGAGATAGTGTTAGTGCCAGTGCAAGATGGGTGCATGGTTTGCGCTACACGTACCATTGGCTCAAAAATCATTTTGAACACACTCGATGGTACCACTCGGTGAGGAGGCTCAAGTGGAAGCTTGTTTCGGTCCTTTCGGACATAGCGCTAATCTTGACACAAGATAGGTGCACGGTTTGCGTTGAACGTACCGTAGGCTCTAAAATGATTTTGGATACACCTGATGGAACTCCTAGATGACGTGGATCATGTGGAATCTCTCTTCTTTCCATTTGGAGACAGTGTTAGTGTCGGTGCAGGATAGGTGCACGGTTTGCGCTTGACGTACCATAGACTCATAAATCATTTTGGACGCACTCGATGGTACCACTAGGTGATGAGGTTCAAATGGAAGCTCATTTTGGACCTCTCGGGGAGAGTGTAATCTTGACGTAAGATCGGTGCCTGGTTTGCATCGAACATATCAATGTCTCGAAAATCGTTTTGGACGCACCCAACGGAACTCATAGGTGATGCGGGTCATGTGGATTATCACTTTTTTCGTTTGGAGACGGTGTTAGTGTCGGTGCAAGATAGGTGCACAGTTTGTGCCAAACATACCATCGGCTCAGCAATTGTTTTGGATGCACCCGATCATACTCCTAGGTGACGAGGCTCAAGTGAAAGCTCGGGCCATTTGAAGATAGTGCTAATCTGGACACAACATTGGTGCACGGTTTGCGTCGAACGTACCATAGGCTTGAAAATCATTTTGGACCCACATGATGGAACTCCTAGGTGACATGGGTCATTTGGCATCTCGATTCTTTCTGTTTGGAGATAGTGTTAGTGTCAGTACAAGATAGGTGCATGGTTTGCGCTAGACGTACCATTGGCTCAGAAATCATTTTGGACGCACTCGATGGTACCACTCGGAGACGAGGCTCAAGTGGAAGCTTGTTTCGGTCCTTTTGGACATAGCGCTAATCTTGACACAAGATAGGTGCACGGTTTGCGTTGAACGTACCATAGGCTCTGAAATGATTTTGGATGCACCTGATGGAACTCCTAGGTGACGTGGATCACGTGGAATCTCTCTTCGTTCCATTTGGAGACATTGTTAGTGTCGGTGCAAGATAGGTGCACGGTTTGTGCTTGACGTACCATAGACTCATAAATCATTTTGGACGCACTCGATGGTACCACTAGGTGATGAGGTTCAAATGGAAGCTCATTTTGGACCTCTCAGGGATAGTGTAATCTTGACGCAAGATCGGTGCCCGGTTTGCATCGAACATATCAAACGCTCGAAAATCTTTTTGGACGCACCCAATGGAACTCATAGGTGATGCGGGTCATGTGGATTCTCACTTTTTTCATTTGGAGACGGTGTTAGTGTCGGTGCAATATAGGTGCACAGTTTGCGCCAAACATACCATCGGCTCAGCTTGTTTTGGATGCACCCGCTCAAACTCCTAGGTGACGAGGCTCAAGTGAAAGCTCGGACCATTTGGAGATAGTGCTAATCTGGACACAACATTGGTGCACGGTTTGCATCGAACGTACCATAGGCTTGAAAATCATTTTGGACCCACATGATGGAACTCCTAGGTGACATGGGTCATGTGGCATCTCGATTCTTTCTGTTTGGAGATAGTGTTAGTGCCAGTGCAAGATGGGTGCATGGTTTGCGCTAGACGTACCATTGGCTCAAAAATCATTTTGAACACACTCGATGGTACCACTCGGTGAGGAGGCTCAAGTGGAAGCTTGTTTCGGTCCTTTCGGACATAGCGCTAATCTTGACACAAGATAGGTGCACGGTTTGCGTTGAACGTACCGTAGGCTCTAAAATGATTTTGGATACACCTGATGGAACTCCTAGATGACGTGGATCATGTGGAATCTCTCTTCTTTCCATTTGGAGACAGTGTTAGTGTCGGTGCAAGATAGGTGCACGGTTTGCGCTTGACGTACCATAGACTCATAAATCATTTTGGACGCACTCGATGGTACCACTAGGTGATGAGGTTCAAATGGAAGCTCATTTTGGACCTCTCAGGGATAGTGTAATCTTGACGCAAGATCGGTGCCCGGTTTGCATCGAACATATCAAACGCTCGAAAATCTTTTTGGACGCACCCAATGGAACTCATAGGTGATGCGGGTCATGTGGATTCTCACTTTTTCATTTGGAGACGGTGTTAGTGTCGGTGCAAGATAGGTGCACAGTTTACGCCAAACATACCATCGGCACAGCAATTGT
Organism: Saccharum hybrid cultivar R570; assembly: GCA_038087645.1. Taxonomy (NCBI): domain Eukaryota; kingdom Viridiplantae; phylum Streptophyta; class Magnoliopsida; order Poales; family Poaceae; genus Saccharum; species Saccharum hybrid cultivar. The sequence continues at coordinate 14,919,074 of JAQSUU010000556.1, forward strand.
TTTGGATGCACCCGATCATACTCCTAGGTGACGAGGCTCAAGTGAAAGCTCGGGCCATTTGGAGATACTGCTAATCTGGACACAGCATTGGTGCACGGTTTGCGTCGAACGTACCATAGGCTTGAAAATCATTTTGGACCCACATGATGGAACTCCTAGGTGACATGGGTCATGTGGCATCTCGATTCTTTCTGTTTGGAGATAGTGTTAGTGCCAGTGCAAGATGGGTGCATGGTTTGCGCTAGACGTACCATTGGCTCAAAAATCATTTTGAACACACTCGATGGTACCACTCGGTGACGAGGCTCAAGTGGAAGCTTGTTTCGGTCCTTTCGGACATAGCGCTAATCTTGACACAAGATAGGTGCACGGTTTGCGTTGAACGTACCGTAGGCTCTGAAATGATTTTGGATACACCTGATGGAACTCCTAGATGACGTGGATCATGTGGAATCTCTCTTCTTTCCATTTGGAGACAGTGTTAGTGTCGGTGCAGGATAGGTGCACGGTTTGCGCTTGACGTACCATAGACTCATAAATCATTTTGGACGCACTCGATGGTACCACTAGGTGATGAGGTTCAAATGGAAGCTCATTTTGGACCTCTCGGGGAGAGTGTAATCTTGACGTAAGATCGGTGCCCGGTTTGCATCGAACATATCAAAGGCTCGAAAATCGTTTTGGACGCACCCAACGGAACTCATAGGTGATGCGGGTCATGTGGATTATCACTTTTTTCGTTTGGAGACGGTGTTAGTGTCGGTGCAAGATAGGTGCACAGTTTGTGCCAAACATACCATCGGCTCAGCAATTGTTTTGGATGCACCCGATCATACTCCTAGGTGACGAGGCTCAAGTGAAAGCTCGGGCCATTTGGAGATAGTGCTAATCTGGACACAACATTGGTGCACGGTTTGCGTCGAACGTACCATAGGCTTGAAAATCATTTTGGACCCACATGATGGAACTCCTAGGTGACATGGGTCATTTGGCATCTTGATTCTTTCTGTTTGGAGATAGTGTTAGTGTCAGTACAATCTAGGTGCATGGTTTGCGCTAGACGTACCATTGGCTCAGAAATCATTTTGGACGCACTCGATGGTACCACTCGGTGACGAGGCTCAAGTGGAAGCTTGTTTCGGTCCTTTTGGACATAGCGCTAATCTTGACACAAGATAGGTGCACGGTTTGCGTTGAACGTACCATAGGCTCCGAAATGATTTTGGATGCACCTGATGGAACTCCTAGGTGACGTGGATCATGTGGAATCTCTCTTCTTTCCATTTGGACACAGTGTTAGTGTCGGTGCAAGATAGGTGCACGGTTTGCGCTTGACGTACCATAGACTCATAAATCATTTTGGACGCACTTGATGGTACCACTAGGTGATGAGGTTCAAATGGAAGCTCATTTTGGACCTCTCGGGGATAGTGTAATCTTGACGCAAGATCGGTGCCCGGTTTGCATCGAACATATCAAAGGCTCGAAAATCGTTTTGGACGCACCCAATGGAACTCATAGGTGATGCGGGTCATGTGGATTATCACTTTTTTCGTTTGGAGACGGTGTTAGTGTCAGTGCAAGATAGGTGCATAGTTTGCGCCAAACATACCATCGGCTCATTAATTGTTTTGGATGCACCCGATCATACTCCTAGGTGACGAGGCTCAAGTGAAAGCTCGGGCCATTTGGAGATAGTGCTAATCTGGACACAACATTGGTGCACGGTTTGCGTCGAACGTACCATAGGCTTGAAAATCATTTTGGACCCACATTATGGAACTCCTAGGTGACATGGGTCATGTGGCATCTCGATTCTTTCTGTTTGGAGATAGTGTTAGTACCAGTGCAAGATGGGTGCATGGTTTGCGCTAGACGTACCATTGGCTCAAAAATCATTTTGAACACACTCGATGGTACCAGTCGGTGATGAGGCTCAAGTGGAAGCTTGTTTCGGTCCTTTCGGACATAGCGCTAATCTTGACACAAGATAGGTGCACGGTTTGCGTTGAACGTACCATAGGCTCTGAAATCATTTTGGATGCACCTGATGGAACTCCTAGGAGACATGGATCATGTGGAATCTCTCTTCTTTTCATTTGGAGACAGTGTCAGTGTCGGTGCAGGATAGGTGCATGGTTTGCGTTTGACGTACCATAGACTCATAAATCATTTTGGATGCACTCGATGGTACCACTAGGTGATGAGGTTCAAATGGAAGCTCATTTTGGACCTCTCGGGGAGAGTGTAATCTTGACGCAAGATCGGTGCCCGGTTTGCATAGAACATATCAAAGGCTCGAAAATCGTTTTGGACGCACCCAACGGAACTCATAGGTGATGCGGGTCAAGTGAATTCTCACTTTTTTCGTTTGGAGACGGTGTTAGTGTCGGTGCAAGATAGGTGCACAGTTTGCGCCAAACATACCATCGGCTCAGCAATTGTTTTGGATGCACCCGATCATACTCCTAGGTGACGAGGCTCAAGTGAAAGCTCGGGCCATTTGAAGATAGTGCTAATCTGGACACAACATTGGTGCACGGTTTGCGTCGAACGTACCATAGGCTTGAAAATCATTTTGGACCCACATGATGGAACTCCTAGGTGACATGGGTCATTTGGCATCTTGATTCTTTCTGTTTGGAGATAGTGTTAGTGTCAGTACAAGATAGGTGCATGGTTTGCGCTAGACGTACCATTGGCTCAGAAATCATTTTGGACGCACTCGATGGTACCACTCGGTGACGAGGCTCAAGTGGAAGCTTGTTTCGGTCCTTTTGGACATAGCGCTAATCTTGACACAAGATAGGTGCACGGTTTGCGTTGAACGTACCATAGGCTCCGAAATGATTTTGGATGCACCTGATGGAACTCCTAGGTGACGTGGATCATGTGGAATCTCTCTTCTTTCCATTTGGACACAGTGTTAGTGTCGGTGCAAGATAGGTGCACGGTTTGCGCTTGACGTACCATAGACTCATAAATCATTTTGGACGCACTTGATGGTACCACTAGGTGATGAGGTTCAAATGGAAGCTCATTTTGGACCTCTCGGGGATAGTGTAATCTTGACGCAAGATCGGTGCCCGGTTTGCATCGAACATATCAAAGGCTCGAAAATCGTTTTGGACGCACCCAATGGAACTCATAGGTGATGCGGGTCATGTGGATTATCACTTTTTTCGTTTGGAGACGGTGTTAGTGTCAGTGCAAGATAGGTGCATAGTTTGCGCCAAACATACCATCGGCTCATTAATTGTTTTGGATGCACCCGATCATACTCCTAGGTGACGAGGCTCAAGTGAAAGCTCGGGCCATTTGGAGATAGTGCTAATCTGGACACAACATTGGTGCACGGTTTGCGTCGAACGTACCATAGGCTTGAAAATCATTTTGGACCCACATTATGGAACTCCTAGGTGACATGGGTCATGTGGCATCTCGATTCTTTCTGTTTGGAGATAGTGTTAGTACCAGTGCAAGATGGGTGCATGGTTTGCGCTAGACGTACCATTGGCTCAAAAATCATTTTGAACACACTCGATGGTACCAGTCGGTGACGAGGCTCAAGTGGAAGCTTGTTTCGGTCCTTTCGGACATAGCGCTAATCTTGACACAAGATAGGTGCACGGTTTGCGTTGAACGTACCATAGGCTCTGAAATCATTTTGGATGCACCTGATGGAACTCCTAGGAGACATGGATCATGTGGAATCTCTCTTCTTTTCATTTGGAGACAGTGTCAGTGTCGGTGCAGGATAGGTGCATGGTTTGCGTTTGACGTACCATAGACTCATAAATCATTTTGGATGCACTCGATGGTACCACTAGGTGATGAGGTTCAAATGGAAGCTCATTTTGGACCTCTCGGGGAGAGTGTAATCTTGACGCAAGATCGGTGCCCGGTTTGCATAGAACATATCAAAGGCTCGAAAATCGTTTTGGACGCACCCAACGGAACTCATAGGTGATGCGGGTCAAGTGAATTCTCACTTTTTTCGTTTGGAGACGGTGTTAGTGTCGGTGCAAGATAGGTGCACAGTTTGCGCCAAACATACCATCGGCTCAGCAATTGTTTTGGATGCACCCGATCATACTCCTAGGTGACGAGGCTCAAGTGAAAGCTCGGGCCATTTGAAGATAGTGCTAATCTGGACACAACATTGGTGCACGGTTTGCGTCGAACGTACCATAGGCTTGAAAATCATTTTGGACCCACATGATGGAACTCCTAGGTGACATGGGTCATTTGGCATCTTGATTCTTTCTGTTTGGAGATAGTGTTAGTGTCAGTACAAGATAGGTGCATGGTTTGCGCTAGACGTACCATTGGCTCAGAAATCATTTTGGACGCACTCGATGGTACCACTCGGTGACGAGGCTCAAGTGGAAGCTTGTTTCGGTCCTTTTGGACATAGCGCTAATCTTGACACAAGATAGGTGCACGGTTTGCGTTGAACGTACCATAGGCTCCGAAATGATTTTGGATGCACCTGATGGAACTCCTAGGTGACGTGGATCATGTGGAATCTCTCTTCTTTCCATTTGGACACAGTGTTAGTGTCGGTGCAAGATAGGTGCACGGTTTGCGCTTGACGTACCATAGACTCATAAATCATTTTGGACGCACTTGATGGTACCACTAGGTGATGAGGTTCAAATGGAAGCTCATTTTGGACCTCTCGGGGATAGTGTAATCTTGACGCAAGATCGGTGCCCGGTTTGCATCGAACATATCAAAGGCTCGAAAATCGTTTTGGACGCACCCAATGGAACTCATAGGTGATGCGGGTCATGTGGATTATCACTTTTTTCGTTTGGAGACGGTGTTAGTGTCAGTGCAAGATAGGTGCATAGTTTGCGCCAAACATACCATCGGCTCATTAATTGTTTTGGATGCACCCGATCATACTCCTAGGTGACGAGGCTCAAGTGAAAGCTCGGGCCATTTGGAGATAGTGCTAATCTGGACACAACATTGGTGCACGGTTTGCGTCGAACGTACCATAGGCTTGAAAATCATTTTGGACCCACATTATGGAACTCCTAGGTGACATGGGTCATGTGGCATCTCGATTCTTTCTGTTTGGAGATAGTGTTAGTACCAGTGCAAGATGGGTGCATGGTTTGCGCTAGACGTACCATTGGCTCAAAAATTATTTTGAACACACTCGATGGTACCAGTCGGTGACGAGGCTCAAGTGGAAGCTTGTTTCGGTCCTTTCGGACATAGCGCTAATCTTGACACAAGATAGGTGCACGGTTTGCGTTGAACGTACCATAGGCTCTGAAATCATTTTGGATGCACCTGATGGAACTCCTAGGTGACATGGATCATGTGGAATCTCTCTTCTTTTCATTTGGAGACAGTGTTAGTGTCGGTGCAGGATAGGTGCATGGTTTGCGTTTGACGTACCATAGACTCATAAATCATTTTGGACGCACTCGATGGTACCACTTGGTGATGAGGTTCAAATGGAAGCTCATTTTGGACCTCTCAGGGATAGTGTAATCTTGACGCAAGATCGGTGCCCGGTTTGCGTCGAACATATCAAACGCTCGAAAATCTTTTTGGACGCACCCAATGGAACTCATAGGTGATGCGGGTCATGTGGATTCTCACTTTTTCATTTGGAGACGGTGTTAGTGTCGGTGCAAGATAGGTGCACAGTTTACGCCAAACATACCATCGGCACAGCAATTGTTTTGGATGCACCCGATCATACTCCTAGGTGACGAGGCTCAAGTGAAAGCTCGGGCCATTTGGAGATAGTGCTAATCTGGACACAACATTGGTGCACGGTTTGCGTCGAACGTACCATAGGCTTGAAAATCATTTTGGACCCACATGATGGAACTCCTAGGTGACATGGGTCATGTGGCATCTCGATTCTTTCTGTTTGGAGATAGTGTTAGTGCCAGTGCAAGATGGGTGCATGGTTTGCGCTAGACGTACCATTGGCTCAAAAATCATTTTGAACACACTCGATGGTACCACTCGGTGACGAGGCTCAAGTGGAAGCTTGTTTCGGTCCTTTCGGACATAGCGCTAATCTTGACACAAGATAGGTGCACGGTTTGCGTTGAACGTACCGTAGGCTCTGAAATGATTTTGGATACACCTGATGGAACTCCTAGATGACGTGGATCATGTGGAATCTCTCTTCTTTCCATTTGGAGACAGTGTTAGTGTCGGTGCAGGATAGGTGCACGGTTTGCGCTTGACGTACCATAGACTCATAAATCATTTTGGACGCACTCGATGGTACCACTAGGTGATGAGGTTCAAATGGAAGCTCATTTTGGACCTCTCGGGGAGAGTGTAATCTTGACGTAAGATCGGTGCCCGGTTTGCATCGAACATATCAAAGGCTCGAAAATCGTTTTGGACGCACCCAACGGAACTCATAGGTGATGCGGGTCATGTGGATTATCACTTTTTTCGTTTGGAGACGGTGTTAGTGTCGGTGCAAGATAGGTGCACAGTTTGTGCCAAACATACCATCGGCTCAGCAATTGTTTTGGATGCACCCGATCATACTCCTAGGTGACGAGGCTCAAGTGAAAGCTCGGGCCATTTGGAGATAGTGCTAATCTGGACACAACATTGGTGCACGGTTTGCGTCGAACGTACCATAGGCTTGAAAATCATTTTGGACCCACATGATGGAACTCCTAGGTGACATGGGTCATTTGGCATCTTGATTCTTTCTGTTTGGAGATAGTGTTAGTGTCAGTACAATCTAGGTGCATGGTTTGCGCTAGACGTACCATTGGCTCAGAAATCATTTTGGACGCACTCGATGGTACCACTCGGTGACGAGGCTCAAGTGGAAGCTTGTTTCGGTCCTTTTGGACATAGCGCTAATCTTGACACAAGATAGGTGCACGGTTTGCGTTGAACGTACCATAGGCTCCGAAATGATTTTGGATGCACCTGATGGAACTCCTAGGTGACGTGGATCATGTGGAATCTCTCTTCTTTCCATTTGGACACAGTGTTAGTGTCGGTGCAAGATAGGTGCACGGTTTGCGCTTGACGTACCATAGACTCATAAATCATTTTGGACGCACTTGATGGTACCACTAGGTGATGAGGTTCAAATGGAAGCTCATTTTGGACCTCTCGGGGATAGTGTAATCTTGACGCAAGATCGGTGCCCGGTTTGCATCGAACATATCAAAGGCTCGAAAATCGTTTTGGACGCACCCAATGGAACTCATAGGTGATGCGGGTCATGTGGATTATCACTTTTTTCGTTTGGAGACGGTGTTAGTGTCAGTGCAAGATAGGTGCATAGTTTGCGCCAAACATACCATCGGCTCATTAATTGTTTTGGATGCACCCGATCATACTCCTAGGTGACGAGGCTCAAGTGAAAGCTCGGGCCATTTGGAGATAGTGCTAATCTGGACACAACATTGGTGCACGGTTTGCGTCGAACGTACCATAGGCTTGAAAATCATTTTGGACCCACATTATGGAACTCCTAGGTGACATGGGTCATGTGGCATCTCGATTCTTTCTGTTTGGAGATAGTGTTAGTACCAGTGCAAGATGGGTGCATGGTTTGCGCTAGACGTACCATTGGCTCAAAAATCATTTTGAACACACTCGATGGTACCAGTCGGTGACGAGGCTCAAGTGGAAGCTTGTTTCGGTCCTTTCGGACATAGCGCTAATCTTGACACAAGATAGGTGCACGGTTTGCGTTGAACGTACCATAGGCTCTGAAATCATTTTGGATGCACCTGATGGAACTCCTAGGTGACATGGATCATGTGGAATCTCTCTTCTTTTCATTTGGAGACAGTGTTAGTGTCGGTGCAGGATAGGTGCATGGTTTGCGTTTGACGTACCATAGACTCATAAATCATTTTGGACGCACTCGATGGTACCACTTGGTGATGAGGTTCAAATGGAAGCTCATTTTGGACCTCTCAGGGATAGTGTAATCTTGACGCAAGATCGGTGCCCGGTTTGCGTCGAACATATCAAACGCTCGAAAATCTTTTTGGACGCACCCAATGGAACTCATAGGTGATGCGGGTCATGTGGATTCTCACTTTTTCATTTGGAGACGGTGTTAGTGTCGGTGCAAGATAGGTGCACAGTTTACGCCAAACATACCATCGGCACAGCAATTGTTTTGGATGCACCCGATCATACTCCTAGGTGACGAGGCTCAAGTGAAAGCTCGGGCCATTTGGAGATAGTGCTAATCTGGACACAACATTGGTGCACGGTTTGCGTCGAACGTACCATAGGCTTGAAAATCATTTTGGACCCACATGATGGAACTCCTAGGTGACATGGGTCATGTGGCATCTCGATTCTTTCTGTTTGGAGATAGTGTTAGTGCCAGTGCAAGATGGGTGCATGGTTTGCGCTAGACGTACCATTGGCTCAAAAATCATTTTGAACACACTCGATGGTACCACTCGGTGACGAGGCTCAAGTGGAAGCTTGTTTCGGTCCTTTCGGATATAGCGCTAATCTTGACACAAGATAGGTGCACGGTTTGCGTTGAACGTACCGTAGGCTCTGAAATGATTTTGGATACACCTGATGGAACTCCTAGATGACGTGGATCATGTGGAATCTCTCTTCTTTCCATTTGGAGACAGTGTTAGTGTCGGTGCAGGATAGGTGCACGGTTTGCGCTTGACGTACCATAGACTCATAAATCATTTTGGACGCACTCGATGGTACCACTAGGTGATGAGGTTCAAATGGAAGCTCATTTTGGACCTCTCGGGGAGAGTGTAATCTTGACGTAAGATCGGTGCCCGGTTTGCATCGAACATATCAAAGGCTCGAAAATCGTTTTGGACGCACCCAACGGAACTCATAGGTGATGCGGGTCATGTGGATTATCACTTTTTTCGTTTGGAGACGGTGTTAGTGTCGGTGCAAGATAGGTGCACAGTTTGTGCCAAACATACCATCGGCTCAGCAATTGTTTTGGATGCACCCGATCATACTCCTAGGTGACGAGGCTCAAGTGAAAGCTCGGGCCATTTGGAGATAGTGCTAATCTGGACACAACATTGGTGCACGGTTTGCGTCGAACGTACCATAGGCTTGAAAATCATTTTGGACCCACATGATGGAACTCCTAGGTGACATGGGTCATTTGGCATCTTGATTCTTTCTGTTTGGAGATAGTGTTAGTGTCAGTACAATCTAGGTGCATGGTTTGCGCTAGACGTACCATTGGCTCAGAAATCATTTTGGACGCACTCGATGGTACCACTCGGTGACGAGGCTCAAGTGGAAGCTTGTTTCGGTCCTTTTGGACATAGCGCTAATCTTGACACAAGATAGGTGCACGGTTTGCGTTGAACGTACCATAGGCTCCGAAATGATTTTGGATGCACCTGATGGAACTCCTAGGTGACGTGGATCATGTGGAATCTCTCTTCTTTCCATTTGGACACAGTGTTAGTGTCGGTGCAAGATAGGTGCACGGTTTGCGCTTGACGTACCATAGACTCATAAATCATTTTGGACGCACTTGATGGTACCACTAGGTGATGAGGTTCAAATGGAAGCTCATTTTGGACCTCTCGGGGATAGTGTAATCTTGACGCAAGATCGGTGCCCGGTTTGCATCGAACATATCAAAGGCTCGAAAATCGTTTTGGACGCACCCAATGGAACTCATAGGTGATGCGGGTCATGTGGATTATCACTTTTTTCGTTTGGAGACGGTGTTAGTGTCAGTGCAAGATAGGTGCATAGTTTGCGCCAAACATACCATCGGCTCATTAATTGTTTTGGATGCACCCGATCATACTCCTAGGTGACGAGGCTCAAGTGAAAGCTCGGGCCATTTGGAGATAGTGCTAATCTGGACACAACATTGGTGCACGGTTTGCGTCGAACGTACCATAGGCTTGAAAATCATTTTGGACCCACATTATGGAACTCCTAGGTGACATGGGTCATGTGGCATCTCGATTCTTTCTGTTTGGAGATAGTGTTAGTACCAGTGCAAGATGGGTGCATGGTTTGCGCTAGACGTACCATTGGCTCAAAAATCATTTTGAACACACTCGATGGTACCAGTCGGTGACGAGGCTCAAGTGGAAGCTTGTTTCGGTCCTTTCGGACATAGCGCTAATCTTGACACAAGATAGGTGCACGGTTTGCGTTGAACGTACCATAGGCTCTGAAATCATTTTGGATGCACCTGATGGAACTCCTAGGTGACATGGATCATGTGGAATCTCTCTTCTTTTCATTTGGAGACAGTGTTAGTGTCGGTGCAGGATAGGTGCATGGTTTGCGTTTGACGTACCATAGACTCATAAATCATTTTGGACGCACTCGATGGTACCACTTGGTGATGAGGTTCAAATGGAAGCTCATTTTGGACCTCTCAGGGATAGTGTAATCTTGACGCAAGATCGGTGCCCGGTTTGCGTCGAACATATCAAACGCTCGAAAATCTTTTTGGACGCACCCAATGGAACTCATAGGTGATGCGGGTCATGTGGATTCTCACTTTTTCATTTGGAGACGGTGTTAGTGTCGGTGCAAGATAGGTGCACAGTTTACGCCAAACATACCATCGGCACAGCAATTGTTTTGGATGCACCCGATCATACTCCTAGGTGACGAGGCTCAAGTGAAAGCTCGGGCCATTTGGAGATAGTGCTAATCTGGACACAACATTGGTGCACGGTTTGCGTCGAACGTACCATAGGCTTGAAAATCATTTTGGACCCACATGATGGAACTCCTAGGTGACATGGGTCATGTGGCATCTCGATTCTTTCTGTTTGGAGATAGTGTTAGTGCCAGTGCAAGATGGGTGCATGGTTTGCGCTAGACGTACCATTGGCTCAAAAATCATTTTGAACACACTCGATGGTACCACTCGGTGACGAGGCTCAAGTGGAAGCTTGTTTCGGTCCTTTCGGACATAGCGCTAATCTTGACACAAGATAGGTGCACGGTTTGCGTTGAACGTACCGTAGGCTCTGAAATGATTTTGGATACACCTGATGGAACTCCTAGATGACGTGGATCATGTGGAATCTCTCTTCTTTCCATTTGGAGACAGTGTTAGTGTCGGTGCAGGATAGGTGCACGGTTTGCGCTTGACGTACCATAGACTCATAAATCATTTTGGACGCACTCGATGGTACCACTAGGTGATGAGGTTCAAATGGAAGCTCATTTTGGACCTCTCGGGGAAAGTGTAATCTTGACGTAAGATCGGTGCCCGGTTTGCATCGAACATATCAAAGGCTCGAAAATCGTTTTGGACGCACCCAACGGAACTCATAGGTGATGCGGGTCATGTGGATTATCACTTTTTTCGTTTGGAGACGGTGTTAGTGTCGGTGCAAGATAGGTGCACAGTTTGTGCCAAACATACCATCGGCTCAGCAATTGTTTTGGATGCACCCGATCATACTCCTAGGTGACGAGGCTCAAGTGAAAGCTCGGGCCATTTGAAGATAGTGCTAATCTGGACACAACATTGGTGCACGGTTTGCGTCGAACGTACCATAGGCTTGAAAATCATTTTGGACCCACATGATGGAACTCCTAGGTGACATGGGTCATTTGGCATCTCGATTCTTTCTGTTTGGAGATAGTGTTAGTGTCAGTACAAGATAGGTGCATGGTTTGCGCTAGACGTACCATTGGCTCAGAAATCATTTTGGACGCACTCGATGGTACCACTCGGTGACGAGGCTCAAGTGGAAGCTTGTTTCGGTCCTTTTGGACACAGCGCTAATCTTGACACAAGATAGGTGCACGGTTTGCGTTGAACGTACCATAGGCTCTGAAATGATTTTGGATGCACCTGATGGAACTCCTAGGTGACGTGGATCATGTGGAATCTCTCTTCTTTCCATTTGGAGACAGTGTTAGTGTCGGTGCAAGATAGGTGCACGGTTTGCGCTTGACGTACCATAGACTCATAAATCATTTTGGACGCACTTGATGGTACCACTAGGTGATGAGGTTCAAATGGAAGCTCATTTTGGACCTCTCGGGGATAGTTTAATCTTGACGCAAGATCGGTGCCCGGTTTGCATCGAACATATCAAAGGCTCGAAAATCGTTTTGGACGCACCCAATGGAACTCATAGGTGATGCGGGTCATGTGGATTATCACTTTTTTCGTTTGGAGACGGTGTTAGTGTCAGTGCAAGATAGGTGCATAGTTTGCGCCAAACATACCATCGGCTCATTAATTGTTTTGGATGCACCCGATCATACTCCTAGGTGACGAGGCTCAAGTGAAAGCTCGGGCCATTTGGAGATAGTGCTAATCTGGACACAACATTGGTGCACGGTTTGCGTCGAACGTACCATAGGCTTGAAAATCATTTTGGACCCACATTATGGAACTCCTAGGTGACATGGGTCATGTGGCATCTCGATTCTTTCTGTTTGGAGATAGTGTTAGTACCAGTGCAAGATGGGTGCATGGTTTGCGCTAGACGTACCATTGGCTCAAAAATCATTTTGAACACACTCGATGGTACCAGTCGGTGATGAGGCTCAAGTGGAAGCTTGTTTCGGTCCTTTCGGACATAGCGCTAATCTTGACACAAGATAGGTGCACGGTTTGCGTTGAACGTACCATAGGCTCTGAAATCATTTTGGATGCACCTGATGGAACTCCTAGGAGACATGGATCATGTGGAATCTCTCTTCTTTTCATTTGGAGACAGTGTCAGTGTCGGTGCAGGATAGGTGCATGGTTTGCGTTTGACGTACCATAGACTCATAAATCATTTTGGACGCACTCGATGGTACCACTAGGTGATGAGGTTCAAATGGAAGCTCATTTTGGACCTCTCGGGGAGAGTGTAATCTTGACGCAAGATCGGTGCCCGGTTTGCATAGAACATATCAAAGGCTCGAAAATCGTTTTGGACGCACCCAACGGAACTCATAGGTGATGCGGGTCAAGTGAATTCTCACTTTTTTCGTTTGGAGACGGTGTTAGTGTCGGTGCAAGATAGGTGCACAGTTTGCGCCAAACATACCATCGGCTCAGCAATTATTTTGGATGCACCCGATCATACTCCTAGGTGACGAGGCTCAAGTGAAAGCTCGGGCCATTTGAAGATAGTGCTAATCTGGACACAACATTGGTGCACGGTTTGCGTCGAACGTACCATAGGCTTGAAAATCATTTTGGACCCACATGATGGAACTCCTAGGTGACATGGGTCATTTGGCATCTTGATTCTTTCTGTTTGGAGATAGTGTTAGTGTCAGTACAAGATAGGTGCATGGTTTGCGCTAGACGTACCATTGGCTCAGAAATCATTTTGGACGCACTCGATGGTACCACTCGGTGACGAGGCTCAAGTGGAAGCTTGTTTCGGTCCTTTTGGACATAGCGCTAATCTTGACACAAGATAGGTGCACGGTTTGCGTTGAACGTACCATAGGCTCTGAAATGATTTTGGATGCACCTGATGGAACTCCTAGGTGACGTGGATCATGTGGAATCTCTCTTCTTTCCATTTGGAGACAGTGTTAGTGTCGGTGCAAGATAGGTGCACGGTTTGCGCTTGACGTACCATAGACTCATAAATCATTTTGGACGCACTTGATGGTACCACTAGGTGATGAGGTTCAAATGGAAGCTCATTTTGGACCTCTCGGGGATAGTGTAATCTTGACGCAAGATCGGTGCCCGGTTTGCATCGAACATATCAAAGGCTCGAAAATCGTTTTGGACGCACCCAATGGAACTCATAGGTGATGCGGGTCATGTGGATTATCACTTTTTTCGTTTGGAGACGGTGTTAGTGTCAGTGCAAGATAGGTGCATAGTTTGCGCCAAACATACCATCGGCTCATTAATTGTTTTGGATGCACCCGATCATACTCCTAGGTGACGAGGCTCAAGTGAAAGCTCGGGCCATTTGGAGATAGTGCTAATCTGGACACAACATTGGTGCACGGTTTGCGTCGAACGTACCATAGGCTTGAAAATCATTTTGGACCCACATTATGGAACTCCTAGGTGACATGGGTCATGTGGCATCTCGATTCTTTCTGTTTGGAGATAGTGTTAGTACCAGTGCAAGATGGGTGCATGGTTTGCGCTAGACGTACCATTGGCTCAAAAATCATTTTGAACACACTCGATGGTACCAGTCGGTGACGAGGCTCAAGTGGAAGCTTGTTTCGGTCCTTTCGGACATAGCGCTAATCTTGACACAAGATAGGTGCACGGTTTGCGTTGAACGTACCATAGGCTCTGAAATCATTTTGGATGCACCTGATGGAACTCCTAGGTGACATGGATCATGTGGAATCTCTCTTCTTTTCATTTGGAGACAGTATTAGTGTCGGTGCAGGATAGGTGCATGGTTTGCGTTTGACGTACCATAGACCCATAAATCATTTTGGACGCACTCGATGGTACCACTTGGTGATGAGGTTCAAATGGAAGCTCATTTTGGACCTCTCGGGGAGAGTGTAATCTTGACGCAAGATCGGTGCCCGGTTTGCATAGAACATATCAAAGGCTCGAAAATCGTTTTGGACGCACCCAACGGAACTCATAGGTGATGCGGGTCAAGTGAATTATCACTTTTTTCGTTTGGAGACGGTGTTAGTGTCGGTGCAAGATAGGTGCACAGTTTGCGCCAAACATACCATCGGCTCAGCAATTGTTTTGGATGCACCCGATCATACTCCTAGGTGACGAGGCTCAAGTGAAAGCTCGGGCCATTTGAAGATAGTGCTAATCTGGACACAACATTGGTGCACGGTTTGCGTCGAACGTACCATAGGCTTGAAAATCATTTTGGACCCACATGATGGAACTCCTAGGTGACATGGGTCATTTGGCATCTCGATTCTTTCTGTTTGGAGATAGTGTTAGTGTCAGTACAAGATAGGTGCATGGTTTGCGCTAGACGTACCATTGGCTCAGAAATCATTTTGGACGTACTCGATGGTACCACTCGGTGACGAGGCTCAAGTGGAAGCTTGTTTCGGTCCTTTTGGACATAGCGCTAATCTTGACACAAGATAGGTGCACGGTTTGCGTTGAACGTACCATAGGCTCTGAAATGATTTTGGATGCACCTGATGGAACTCCTAGGTGACGTGGATCATGTGGAATCTCTCTTCTTTCCATTTGGAGACAGTGTTAGTGTCGGTGCAAGATAGGTGCACGGTTTGCGCTTGACGTACCATAGACTCATAAATCATTTGGGACGCACTCGATGGTACCACTAGGTGATGAGGTTCAAATGGAAGCTCATTTTGGACCTCTCGGGGATAGTGTAATCTTGACGCAAGATCGGTGCCCGTTTGCATCGAACATATCAAAGGCTTGAAAATCGTTTTGGACGCACCCAATGGAACTCATAGGTGATGCGGGTCATGTGAATTCTCACTTTTTTCGTTTGGAGACGGTGTTAGTGTCGGTGCAAGATAGGTGCACAGTTTGCGCCAAACTTACCATCGGCTCAGCAATTGTTTTGGATGCACCCGATCATACTCCTAGGTGACGAGGCTCAAGTGAAAGCTTGGGCCATTTGGAGATAGTGCTAATCTGGACACAACATTGGTGCACGGTTTGCGTCGAACGTACCATAGGCTTCAAAATCATTTTGGACCCACATGATGGAACTCCTAGGTGACATGGGTCATGTGGCATCTCGATTCTTTCTGTTTGGAGATAGTGTTAGTGCTAGTGCAAGATGGGTGCATGGTTTGCGCTAGACGTACCATTGGCTCAAAAATCATTTTGAACACACTCGACGGTACCACTCGGCGACGAGGCTCAAGTGGAAGCTTGTTTCGGTCCTTTCGGACATAGCGCTAATCTAGACACAAGATAGTTGCACGGTTTGCGTTGAACGTACCATAGGCTCTGAAATCTTTTTGGATGCACCTGATGGAACTCCTAGGTGACGTGGATCATGTGGAATCTCTCTTCTTTCCATTTGGAAGCAGTGTTAGTGTCGGTGCAAGATAGGTGCACGGTTTGCGCTTGACGTACCATAGACTCATAAATCATTTTGGACGCACTCGATGGTACCACTAGGTGATGAGGTTCAAATGGAAGCTCATTTTGGACCTCTCGGGGATAGTGCAATCTTGACGCAAGATCGGTACCTGGTTTGCATCGAACATATCAAAGGCTTGAAAATCGTTTTGGATGCACCCAATGGAACTCATAGGTGATGCGGGTCATGTGGATTCTCACTTTTTTCGTTTGGAGACGGTGTTAGTGTCGTAGCAAGATAGGTGCACAGTTTGCGCCAAACATACCATCGGCTCAACAATTGTTTTGGATGCACCCGATCATACTCCTAGGTGAAGAGGCTCTAGGAAAGCTCGGGCCATTTGGAGATAGTGCTAATCTGGACACAACATTGGTGCACGGTTTGCGTCGAACATACCATAGGCTTGAAAATCATTTTAGACCCACATGATGGAACTCCTAGGTGACATGGGTCATGTGGCATCTCGATTCTTTCTGTTTGGAGATATTGTTAGTGCCAGTGCAAGATAGGTGCATGGTTTGCGCTAGACGTACCATTGGCTCAAAAATCATTTTGGACGCACTCGATGGTACCACTCGGTGACAAGGCTCAAGTGGAAGCTTGTTTCTTTCCTTTTGGACATAGCGCTAATCTTGACACAAGATAGGTGCACGGTTTGCGTTGAACGTACCATAGGCTCTGAAATCATTTTGGATGCACCTGATGGAACTCCTAGGTGACGTGGATCATGTGGAATTTCTCTTCTTTCTATTTGGAGACAGTGTTAGTGTCGGTGCAAGATAGATGCATGGTTTGCGCTTGACGTACTAAAGACTCATAAATCATTTTGGAAGCACTCGATGGTACCACTAGGTGATGTGGTTCAAGTGAAAGCTCGGGCCATTTGGAGATAGTGCTAATCTTGACACAACATTGGTGCACGGTTTGCGTCGAACGCACCATAGGCTCAGAAATTGTTTTGGACGCACCCGATGGAACTCTTAGGTGACATAGGTCATGTGAATCTCACTTCATTCTCTTTGGAGATAATGCCACTATCCGTGCAAGATAGGTGCACGGTTTGTGCCGAATGTACCCTATGGATAGAAATCATTTTGGATGCACCGTACTCCTAGGCGACAAGGCTCACTTGAAACCTCGGTTCGTTTGGAGATAGTGCTAATCTTGACGCAAGATAGGTGCACGGTTTGCGTCAAACATATCATAGTCTCAGAAAATCATTTTGGACTCACCCGATGGAACTCCTAGGTGACGTGGGTCATGTGGAATCTCTCTTCTTTCTGTTTGGAGACAGTGTGAGTGTTAGTGCAAGATAGGTGCATGGTTTGCGCTAGACATACCATAGGCTCAGAAATCGTTTTGGACGCACTCGATTGTACCACTAGGTGACAAGGCTTAAGTGGAAGCTCAATTTGGTTCTTTCGGATATAGTGCTAATCTTGACGCAAGATGGGTGCACAGTTTGCATTGAACGTACTATAGGCTTCGAAACGTTTTGGACGCACCCAATAGAACTCCTAAGTGATGTCAGTCACATGGAATCTCGCTTGGTTTCGTTTAGAGACAATGTAGTGTCGGTGCAAGATAGGTGCATGGTTTACGCTAGACGTATCACAGGCTCAGAAAATCATTTTGGACGAACTCGATGGTAACACTACGTGACGAGGCTCAAGTGGAAGCTCGTTTTGGTCCTATTTGAGATAGTGCTAATCATGACACAAGATAGGTGCACAGTTTGCGTCGAACGTTCTATGGGCTCAGAAATCATTTTGGACGTACACGATGGAACTCCTAGGAGACGTGGGTCATGTGGAATCTCACTTTCTGTTTGGAGACAGTGTTAGTGTCGGTGCAAGAGAGATGCATAGTTTGCACCAAACGTACCATCGGCTCAAAACTCGTTTTGGACGCACCCGATGGTACTCCGAGGTGACGAGGCTCAAGTGAAAGCTCGGTCCGTTTGGAGATAGTGCTAATCTTGATGCAAGAGAGGTGCATGGTTTGCGTCGAACGTATTGTAGGCTCGAAAATCGTTTTGGACGCACCCGATGGAATTCCTAGCTAACATGGGTCATGTGAATTCTCTCTTGTTTCCGTTTGGACACAATATTAGTGTCGGTGCATGATAGGTGCATGGTTTGCGCTAGACGTACCATAGGCCTAGAAATCATTTTGGATGCACCTGATGGTACTACTAGGTGACGAGGCTCAAGTGGTAGCTTGTTTTGGTCCTTCCAGAGATGGTGCTAATCTTGATGCAAGATAGGTGCATGGTTTGCGTCGAACGTACCATAGGCTCAAAATTCATTTTGGACACACCCGATGGAACTTTGAGGTGATGTGGGTCATGTGGAATCTCTCTTTTTTCCGTTTGTAGAGAGTGTTAGTGTTGGTGCAAGATAGGTGCACAGTTTGCACCAAACAAGCTATCGACTCATAACTTGTTTGTGCACACCCGATGGTACTCTGAGGTTATGAGGCTCAAGTGAAAGCTCGGTGCATTTGGAGATAGTACTAATCTTAACATGAGATTGGTGCACGGTTTGCATCGAACGTACCATCGGTTCGAAAAATCATTTCGGACTCACCCGATGGAACTTCTAGGTGACATGGGTCATGTGGAATCTCGATTCTTTCTGTTTGGAGATAGTGTTAGTGTCAGTGCAAGATGGGTGCATGGTTTGCGCTAGATGTACCATAGGCTCATAAATCATTTTGGACGCACTCGGTGGTACCACTCTGTGACGAGGCTCAAGTGGAAGCTTATTTCGGTCCTTTCGGATATAGTGCTAATCTTGACACAAGATAGGTGCACGGTTCACGTTAAACGTACTATAGGGTTGGAAATCATTTTGGACACACCATAAGGAACTCCTAGGTGACGTGGATCATGTGAAATCTCTCTTCTTTCCATTTGGACATAGTGTTAGTGTTAGTGCAAGATAGGTGCTTGGTTTGCGCTAGACGTACCATAGACTTAGAAATCATTTTGGACGCACTCATGGTACCACTAGGTGACGAGACGCAAGTAGAAGCTCTTTTCGGTCCTTTTGGAAATAGTGTAATCTTGACGCAAGATAGGTGTCCGGTTTACGTCGAACATACCATAGGGTCAGAAATCGTTTCGGACACACCCAATAGAACTCCTAGGTGACGCGGGTCATGCAGATTCTCACTTTTTTCATTTGGAGACAGTATAGCATCGGTGCAAGATAGGTGCATAATTTGCGCCAAACGTACCATTGGCTTAGTAATCATTTTGGATGCACCCGATGGTACACATAGGTGATAAGGCTCAAGTGAAAGCTCGGTCCATTCGCAGATAGTGCTAATCTTGACGCAATATTGATGCACCGTTTGCGTCGAACGTACCATAGGCTCAAAAATTATTTTGGATGCACCTGATGGAACTCTTAGGTGACGTGGGTCATATGGAATCTGACTTCTTTCTCTTTGGAGACAGTGTCACTACTGGTGCAAGATAGTTGCACGGTTTGTGCCGAATGTACTAACTGCTCAGAATCATTTTGGACGCACTTGATGGTACTCCTAGTTGACGAGCCTCAAGTGAAACCTGAGTCCACATGGAGATAGTGCTAATCTTGACGCAAGATAGGTGCACGTTTTGTGCCAAATGTACCATAGTCTCATAAATCATTTTGGACTCACCCGATGGAACTCCTAGGTGACGTGGGTCATGTGGAATCTCTCATCTTTCTGTTTAGAGACAGTGTTTCTGTCAGTGCAAGATAGGTGCATGGTTTGCGCTAGACGTACCATTGGCTCAGAAATTGTTTTGGACGCACTCGATGGTACCACTAGGTGATGAGGATCAAGTGGAAGCTTGTTTTGGTCCTTTCAGAAATAGTGCTAATCTTGACGCAAGATAGGTGCACAGTTTCATTGAACGTACCATAGGCTTCAAAACGTTTTGGATGCACCCGATGCAACTCCTAGGTGACGTTGGTCATGTGGAATCTTCTTGTTTAGGTTTGGAGACAATGTAATGTTGGTGCAAGATAGGTGCATGGTTTGCGCTAGACGTAACATAGGCTCATAAATCATTTTGGACGCACTCGATGGTACCACTAGGTGACGAGACTCAAGTGGAAGCTCATTTTGGTCCTCTTTGAGATAGTGCTAACCATGATGCAAGATAGGTGCACGGTTTGCGTCAAACATTCCATGGGCTTATAAATTATTTTAGACGTACACGATGGAACTCCTAGGAGACGTGGGTCATGTAGAATCTAACTTCTTTCCCTTTAGAGACAATGTTAGTGTCGGTGCAAGACAGGTGCACAGTTTGCACCAAACATACCATCGGCTCAAAACTCTTTTTGGACACACCCGATGGTACTTCCAAGGTGGCGAGGATCAAGTGAAAGCTCAGTCCGTTTGGAGATAGTGCTAATCTTAACGCAAGAGAGGTGCACGGTTTGCGTCAAACGTACCATAGGCTCAGAAATTATTTTGGACGCACCCGATGGAACTCCTAGGAAACATGGGTCATATGAAATATCTCTTCTTTCTATTTGGGGATAGTGTTAGCATCGGTGCAAGATAGGTGCATGGTTCGCACTAGACGTACCATAGGCTCAGAAATCATTTTAGACACACTCGATGTTACCACTAGGTGTGGAGGCTCAAGTGGAAGCTTGTTTCAGTCCTTTCAAACATAGTGCTAATCTTGACACAAGATAGGTGCATAGTTTGCATCGAATGTACCATAGGCTCAAAAATCATTTTGGACCACCTGATAGTACCCTTAGGAGACATGTGCCATATGGAATCTCACTTCTTTCTCTTTGGAAACAGTGTTACTGTCGGTGCAAGAAAGGTGCATGGTTTGCACAAGACATACCATAGGCACATAAAATCATTTTGGACACACTCAATGATTCTACTACGTGACGAGGCTCAAGTGGAAGCTCATTCCGGTCCTTTCGAAGATAGTGCTAATTTTGAAGCAAGATAGGTGCTCGATTTGCGTCAAACATACCATAGGCTCGAAAATCATTTTGAACACTCCTGAGGAACTCCTAGGTGACATGGGACATGTGGAATCTCACTTCTGTCCTCTTGGAGATAGTGTTAGTCCTGGTGCAAGGTAGGTGACAGTTTGTGCCTAATGTACCATCAGCTCAGAATTCATTTTGGAAGAACCCGGTGGTACTCTGAGGTGACGAGGCTCAAGTGAAAGCTCGGTCTGTTTGGAGATAGTGCTAATCTTGACGCAAGAGAGGTGCATGGTTTGCATCGAACATACCGTTGGCTTGGAAATCATTTTAGACACACCCGTTGGAACTCCTAGGTGACGTGGGTCATGTGGAATCTCTCTTCTTTCTGTTTGGTGACAATGTTACTGTCGGTGCAAGATAGGTGCATGGTTTGCGCTAGACGTACCATAGGCTTAGAAATAGTTTTGGACGCACTTGATGGTACCACTAGGTGATGAGAATCAAGTAGAACCTCATTTCGGTCCTTTCAGAGATAGTGCTAATCTTGTTGTAAGATAGGTGCACGGTTTGCATCGAATGTACCATAGGCTCAAAAAATCATTTTGGACGGACCCGATGGAACTCATAGGTGACTTGGGTCATGTGGAATCTCACTTCTTTCTCTTTGGAGATAGTGTTACTGTAAAGCAAGATCAGTGCACGGTTTGCGCCAAACATACCATCTGCTCAGAAATTGGTTTGGAGCACCCGATGGTACTCCGAGGTGACGAGGCTCAAGTGAAAGCTCAGTCTATTTAGAGATAGTGCTAATCTTGACACGAGATATGTGCATGGTTTGCACCGAACATACCATAGGCTCGGTAATTATTTTGGACTCACCCGATAGAACTCATAGGTGACATGGGTCATGTGGAATCTTGCTTCTTTCCATTCGGAGACTGTGTTAGTGTCGGTGCAAGATAGGTGCATGGTTTTCGCTAGATATACCATAGGCTCAGAAATCATTTTGGATGCACTCATTGGTACCACTAGGTGACGAGGCTCAAGTGGAAGCTTGTTTCGATGCTTTTGGAGATAGTGCCAAACCCGATCAAACCCTGTTGCTTCAAAACCTTAATCCGTTCAAGGAACGACTTGATCTTCTTAAGGTCTTCAGCTGACAACGGTATCTTCTCCCAATGATCGTTGACGATCGACCCGATATCTGAATGAGCAGCAAGGGGAGATTGCACATTGCCAATGTAGAACCACTCGATTCTCCAATCTTTCATAGAATCAACAAGAGTATACTCAAAGAACTCTTTTTGCTTGTTTTGGCAAAATTGGATACCACACCCACCAAGAATAGAAGTATTGTTGGACTTAGGGTGCGGCTTCAAATGAAAGAAGTAGCGAAAAAGGGTAATAGATGGGGGGATGCCAAGGAAGGCTTCACAGAAATGAACAAAAATAGAAAGGTGAAGAACCCCATTTGGGGTAAGATGATTCAAGGAAATATCAATGTAACTAAGGAATCGATGAAGAAAAGGAGAGGATGGAAGGCATAGAACAGCATGAACGAAAGGAACTAAAAACAATCTCACCAGGATTGAGAGAAGGTACTCGGTGCTCTCCAAGCGCTCACTCGGCAAGACCCTGATCCTAGATCAATCCCTCATCTGCCAACTCCTTCAACTACTCCTCCGTGGTGAAAGGAACATGCC
This sequence comes from Saccharum hybrid cultivar R570, assembly GCA_038087645.1. Lineage (NCBI taxonomy): Eukaryota > Viridiplantae > Streptophyta > Magnoliopsida > Poales > Poaceae > Saccharum > Saccharum hybrid cultivar. Next base: position 14,941,751 of record JAQSUU010000556.1, read on the forward strand.
AGGAAGACGTTGCAACCCTCATGCCAAGAAACTCCTTGTTCTCGATCACTTCAAGAACTTGATCTTCGTCCACCTCAATGATCTTTTGACTGCTCATTGCCCTTGAGTTCTTCCCCTTGCCCGTAAAACGGCAGCGCTCTCAACGAGAGTGGTCACAGCAGAAGAGTGGTGGCGGATGAACAGAGGCGGTGGCGGTGGCGATGGTTTCTCTAGACAATAAGACTAGGGTTTGCAAAAGATGGATTGCAGGAAGGCAAGAGCGAGTGAAGAAAAGAAGAAGAGGGATGAGGCCTTTATACATTTACAACGGCAAAAAACACGGCCCATGTGGCCCATTAGATGCGGCAACAACACAACAGTTCAATTTCCACACCAACACATTAACTGCCTGACGCGACTGAAATGACAATGGCACACCTTTTCACATGAAATAGTGTGACGGGCATAATTCAGAAATCGCTGCCGAGTAGTTTCAACTCGGAACGCTCAGAAAGAACTCTACAATTAAGCAAAGAAGTTTCAAAAACAACCCGGATAGCAATCAAAACTACCCGGACAGTTGCACAAGACAACAGCTCCAAGCAACAATATTTTTCCTATTACAAATATCTTCAAGGGATACAAGATTACATATTTTACAAGACCCATCGAATTTGGTACTACGATGAACAAGGTAGCAACAAGGAATCCAGTGGAATTCATCTATAGAAACGACTACGTGCCACAAAGGCACTAGTTGCTACTCGATAGAACACACTCTACTCGGCTACACTGTTTTCTTCAAAGGAAGAGCGCAGTACATCCAAGATTGGTGTTAGTGGCACGACAGGACAACATGGACCAGGTGAGGCTCACAGGCATCTGTCTACCCAAGCCTAATGTGATACTCGATTAGGTGCTGATCTGCACCGGACAGTCGCTAGGCAGAGCGGAAGAATCAACCTGGCGCTCCTGGATGAGGGAACGCGTCCCACATCACAAGACTTCTTCCGTTTGCTAGAACGGACTACCCAATGTAATACCGCTAAGAGACTAGTCTACCTATAATCTCTATCACAAGACTTCTTCCATCTACTACAAGCAATACAAGATCCAACCCACGCCCGAAGGCTGCTCTACCTCACAAACCATCCTGTCATGACTACAAGCTTCAAGCTCTACACCAAGACTTCATTGGTTTACAACAGCTAGCCAGGAGGGTATTTATAGATCAAGGAGTGGTGTACATAGACCAAGTCCCCGAATAGATTCAACCTGATAGCCACCAAAAAAAGGGTTCAGAGCAGTGACAGAAAGTCAAAAAGGTAAAATGACTACATGTGAAACTACAGTCCACCAGGACGGCATATCCAAAGGAATATTCCAATACTGTATGACCCATGACTATGCTGCCCTTACTACGCAACGGCCAACCAACAACTACCTCTGATAGAAAGACATTAAAAGAATCTAGCTACCTGAGTAAACTACAAAAAGAACCCTTTGTCTGAGTTCTTTTCATAAAAGAACTCGGACACAAGCTCGGGGGCTATAGGGTACATATCCTCAGGAGAGATTTTCATATTTTTTTAGCTCAGAAGATTCGAGACCCTCCAACTTTTTATTTCAAATAGCAAGAGGCTCGAGGGATACACTCAGTGAGTGCCTTTTTCTCTGAAAAAGCGCACGTCATTCAAGGATTTTTTCAGGAAAGACCACTTCAAGGTTTCTCTTTGAAGGAACCCGGACCAGTCTTGCTTCTCCTGGCAAGACTTGAGGAAGCAAGGAGGCTTTTGAGTTCTACCATGAAATGCTCGGGGGCTTGTCAATATGGGACCCATAGGGTTCCTCATCAGAACAATTACTGGTAGTAGGCCCCGACCTAGCCCACTGCTAGACAGAAGATGCGTGATGACAGACGACACTGATTCCGAGTAGAATAGGCCAAACTAGCCTGACTCCTAATAGAAAGTACCTCTGTAATTAGATCAGGACACCTTCTTAGGATCTGACTAGGACTGTAACTACACCATAGCCGTCTCTACCTATATAAAGAGAGGCAATAGGCACCCCTTGTAACAGAGATCACAAAGAGACGATCATAACAATCAATCCAACGCAAAGGCTAATGCGACCAGGTGTAAAGGCTATTACTTGATCACGAAGGCCCAAACCAGTATAAATCGACTGTCTCTTGCGTAAATCGTTGAGTTCTGCATACGACAAAGCCTGAACAACTGTCCTAGGTACCCCCATGGCAGGCTATCGGTGGAGAACCATCAACAAGTTTGCACTAGACGTACCATAGGCTCAAAAATTGTTTTGGACGCACTCGATCATACCACTAGGTGACAAGGCTCAAGTGGAAGCTCGTTTTGGTCCTTTCGGAGATAGTGCTAATCTTGATGCAAGATAGGTGCACGGTTTGCGTCGAACGTACCATAGGCTTCAAAATCATTTTGGACGCACCCGATGGAACTCCTAGGTGATGTGGGTCATGTGGAATCTTGCTTGTTTTCATTTGTAGACAGCGTTAGTGTCGGTTCAAGATAGCCGCATGGTTTGCACTAGACGTACCATATGCTCAAAAATCATTTTGGACGCACTCGATGGTACCACTAGGCGACGAGGTCAAGTGGAAGCTCGTTTCAGTCCTTTCATAGATAGTGCTAATCTTGATGCAAGATAGGTGCATAGTTTGCGTCGAACGTACCACAGGCTCAAAAATCATTTTGGATGCACCCGATGGAACTCTTAGGTGACGTGGGTCATGTGGAATCTCACTTCTTTCCATCTAGAGATAATGTTAGTGTCGATGCAAGATAGGTGCACAGTTTGCACCAAACATACCATCAGCCCAAAACTCATTTTCGACAGACCCCATGGTACTCTGAGGTGACGAGCCTCAAGTGATAGCTCGGTCCGTTTGGAGATATTGCTAATCTTAATACAAGAGAGGTGCACGGTTTGCATTGAATGTACCATATGCTGGAAAATAATTTTAGACGCACCTGATGGAACTCCTAGGTGATGTGGGTCATTTCGAATCTCTCTTCTTTCTGTTTAGAGACAGTGCTAGTGTCGGTGCAAGATAGGTGTGTGGTTTGCGCTAGACGTACCATAGGCTCAGAAATCGTTTTGGACCCACTCGATGGTCCAACCGGATGACAAGGCTCAAGTGGGAGCTCATTTTGGTCCTTTCGAAGATAGTGCCAATCTTGACGCAAGATAGGTGCACGGTTTGCGTCGAACGTACCATAGGCTCAGAAATCATTTTTGGACGCACTCGATGGAACTCCTAGGTGACATGGGTCATGGGAATCTCACTTCTTTCCTCTTGGAGACATTGTTAGTGTTAGTGATAGGTGCATAGATCGCGCCCAACGTACCATCGGCTCAGAAAATCGATTTGGATGCGCCCGATGGTACTCCGAGGTGACAAGGCTGAAGTGAAACCTCGGTCTATATGGAGATAGTGCTAATATTGATGCAAGAGATCTGCTCGGTTTGCGTCAAACATACCATTGGCTTGGAAATTATTTTTGACGCACCCGATGGAAATCCTAGGTGACATGGATCATGTGGAATCTCTTTTCTTTCCGTTTGGAGACAATGTTAGTGTTAGCGCAAGATTGGTGCATGGTTTGCCCTAGACGTACCGTAGGCTTAGAAATCATTTTGGACGCACGTGATGGTACCACTTGTTGACGATGCTCAAGTGCAATCTCGTTTCGGTCCTTTCGAAGATAGTGCTAATCTTGACGAAGATAGTTTCACGGTTTGCGTCAAATGTACCATAGACTCAAAAATCATTTTGGACGCACCCGATGGAACTCGTAGGTGACATGGATCACGTGGAATCTCAATTCTTTCTCTTTAGAGACAGTGTTATTGTTAGTGCAAGATCGGTGCATGGTTTGCACCAAACATACCATCTCCTTAGAAATCGGTGTGGTGCACCCGATGTTACTCTAAATTGATGAGGCTCAAGTGAAAGCTCGGTCAGTTTGGAGATAGTCCTAATCTTGATGTAAGATAGTGCACGATTTACATCGAACATACCATAGGCTCAAAAAATATTTTGGACGCACCCAATGGAGCGTCTAAGTGATGTGGGTCATGTGGAATCTCTCTACTTTCTATTTGGAGACAGTGTTAGTATCGGTGCAAGATAGGTGCATGGTTTGCCCTAGACGTACCATAGGCTCAGAAATCATTTTGGACGCACCCGATGGTACCACGAGGTGACGAGGCTCATGTGCAATCTCGTTTTGGTCCTCTTGGAGATAGTGCTAATCTTGACGCAAGATAGGTGCACGGTTTGCATCGAATGTACCATACCCTCGGAAATTATTTTGGACGCACCCGATGGAACCCGTAGGTGACGTGGGTCGTGTGGAATCTCAATTCTTTCTCTTTGGAGATAGTGTTAGTGTCGGTGCAAGATCGGTGCACGGTTTGCACGAAATATACCATCTGCTCAGAAATTGGTATGGAGCACCCGATTGTACTCTAAGGTGGTGAGGTCAAGTGAAAGCTCGGTTAGTTTGGAGAAAGTCCTAGTCTTGACGCAAGATAGTGCATAGTTTGTGTCGAACGTACCATAAGCTCCTAGGTGACGTGGGTCATGTAGAATCTCTCCTCTTACCATTTGGAGATAGTGTTAGTATCAGTGCAAGATAGGTGCATGGTTTGCGCTAGACGTACCATGAGCTCATAAATCATTTGGATGCACCTAATGGTACCACTAGGAGACAAGGCTTAAGTGGAAGCTCGTTCTGGTCCTTTTGGAGACAATGCTAATCTAGACGCAAGATAGGTGCATGGTTTTGTGTCGAACGTACCATAGGCTTCGAAATCATTTTATATGCACATGATGGAACTCCTAGGTGATGTGGGTAATGTGAAATCTCACTTCCCTCCGTTTGGAGATAGTGTTAGTGTCAGTGCAAGAAGGTGCACCGTTTGCACCAAACATACCATTGGCGCAGAAATCGTTTTAGACACACCAGATGGTAATCCTAGGTGACAACGCTGATGTGAAGGCTTGGTCCATTTGGAGATAGTGCTAATCTTCACGCAAGATAGGTGCACGGTTTGCGTCGAACGTACCATAGGCTCAAAAATCATTTTAGACATACCCGATGGAATTCCTAGGTGACATGGGTCATGTGAAATGTCACTTCTTTCCGTTTGAAGGTTGTGTTAGTGTCGGTGCAAGATAGGTGCACAATTTGCACCAAACATACCATCGGCTTAAAAATTGTTTTGGACGCACCCCATGGTACTCCTAGGTGACAAGGCTCAAGTGAAAGCTCGGACCGTTTGGAGATTTTCCAATACAGACGCAACATGGGTGCATGGTTTGCATCAAACATAACATAGGCTCGAAATCGTTTTGAACTCACCTAATGGAACTCCTAGGTGATGTGTGTCATGTGGAATCTCGCTTGTTTCCGTTTGGAGCCAGTATTAGTGTCTTGCAAGATAGGTGCGTAGTTTGTGCTAGATGTACCATAGGCTCAAAAAAAATTTTGGACGCACTTATTGGTGCCACTAGGTGATGAGGCTCAAGTGGAAGCTCGTTTCGGTCCTTTCAAAGATCGTGCTAATCTTGACGCAAGATAAGTGCACGGTTTGCATCGAATGTACCATAGGCTTCGAAATCGTTTTGGATGCACCCGATGGAACTCCTTGGTGACATGGGTCATGTGGAATCTCGCTTGTTTCCGTTTGCAGACAGTGTTAGTGTCAGTGCAAGATAGGTGCATGGTTTGTGCTAGACGTACCATAGGCTCAGAAATCGTTTTGGACGCGCCTGATGGTATGACGAGGTGACGAGGCTCAAGTGGAAGCTTGTCTTGATCCTTTCATAGATAGTGCTAATCTTGACGCAAGATAGCTGCACAGTTTGCGTCGAATATACCATAGGCTCAGAAATCATCTTCGATGCACCCTTTGAAACTCCTAGGTGATGTGGGTCATGTGGAATCTCACTTCTTTTCATTTGGAGATAATGTTAGTGTCGGTGTAAGATAGGTGCACAGTTTGCGCCAAACATACCATCGGCCCAAAACTCATTTTGGACGAACCCGACCGTACTTTGAGGTGATGAGGCACAAGTGAAAGCTTGGTCCGTTTGGAGATAGTGCTAATCTTGATGCACGAGAGGTGCACAGTTTGCGTCAAACATAACAAAAGCTCAAAAATCATTTTGGACGCACCCGATGGAACTCCTACGTGACATGGGTCATTTAGAATCTCACATCTTTCCATTTAGAGACAGTGTTAGTATCGGTGCAAGATAGGTACATGGTTTGCGCTAGATGTACCACAGGCTCAGAAATCGTTTTGGAACCACTCGATGGTTCCACCGGATAACAAGGCTAGTGGAAGCTCGTTTCGGTCCTTTTAAGATAGTCTAATCTTGACGCAAGATAGGTGAAAAGTTTGCGTCGAACGTACCATAGGCTCAGAAATCATTTTGGACGCACCCATGGAACTCCTAGGTGACGTGCATCATGTGGGATCTCACTTCTTTCCTCTTGGAGACAGTGTTAGTGTCAGTGCAAGATAGGTGCACAGTTTATGTCCAACGTACCATCGGCTCAGAAATCGTTTTGGATGCACCCGATGGTACTTTGAGGTGATTAGGCTGAAGTGAAGGCTCGGTCCATTTAGGGATAGTGCTAATCTTTATGCAAGACAGGTGCACAGTTTGTGTGAAATGTACCATTGGCTTGGAAATCGTTTTTGATGCACCCGATGAAATTCCTAGGTGACGTGGATCATGTGAAATCTTTCTTGTTTTCGTTTGGAGACAATGTTAGTATCGGTGCAAGATAGGTGCATGGTTTGTCCTGGACATACTGTAGGCTTATAAATCATTTTAAATGCACATGATGGTACCAATAGGTGACGAGGCTCACGTGGAATCTCGTTTTGGTCCTTTTGGAGATAGTGCTAATCTTGACGCAAGATAGCTGCACGGTTTGCATCGAATGTACCAAACGCTCGGAAATCATTTTGGACACACCTGATGGAACTCATAGGTGACGTGGGTCATGTGGAATCTCAATTCTTTCTCTTTGAAGATAGTGTTAGTGTCGGTGCAAGATTGGTGCACGGTTTGCACCAAATATACCATCTGCTCAGAAATTGGTATGGAGCACCCGATTGTACTCTAAGTTGGTGAGGCTCAAGTGAAAGCTTGGTCAGTTTGGAGAAAGTCCTAGTCTTGACGCAAGATAGTGCACGACTTGTGTCGAACGTACCATAGGCTCAGAAATCATTTGGACGCATCCAATGGAGCTCCTAGGTGACGTGGGTCATGTAGAATCTCTCCTCTAACCATTTGGAGATAGTGTTAGTATCGGTGCAAGGTAGGTGCATGGTTTGCATTAGATGTACCATAAGCTCATAAATCATTTGGATGCACCTAATGGTACCACTAGGAGACAAAGGCTCAAGTGGAAGCTTGTTCTGGTCCTTTCGGAGACAATGCTAATCTTGACGCAAAATAGGTGCACACTTTGCGTCAAACGTACCATAGGCTTCGAAATCATTTTAGATGCACCCGATGGAACTTCCTAGGTGATGTGGGTAATGTGAAATCTCACTTCCCTCTGTTTGAAGATAGTGTTAGTGTCGGTACAAGATAGGTGTACCGTTTGCACCAAATGTACCATTAGCTCAGTAATCGTTTTAGACACACCAGATGGAATCCTAGGTAACAACACTGATGTGAAGGCTCGGTCCATTTGGAGATAGTACTAATCTTCACGCAAGATAGGTGCACGGTTTGCGTCGAACGTACCATATGCTCAAAAATCATTTTGGACACACCTGATGGAACTCCTAGGTGACGTGGGTCAAGTGGAATCTCACTTCTTTCCGTTTGAAGGTTGTGTTAGTGTCGGTGCAAGATAGGTGCACAGTTTGCACCAAACGTACCATCAGCTCAAAAATTGTTTTGGACGCACCCTGATAAATGCTGGCCCGATCTTCCGAGAGGTAACCGGTAAGTTCGATTTGTGGAGATCTCGACGTTGGCGATCCGGCTTCAAATCAGACACGATTCGAACCCTGTAACCGTTACACCACTGCTCCGTTGGTTATCAACCAAGCACAACTTGATTGACCTCGTCAAGAAGGCTTTTCCTGCAAGCGAATCGAAGAGCACAAGCAAGAAGGTAAAAACACGCAATCTGAAATTGCAAATATGAATGATGAGAATATCAATAGAGGGTTCAAGAACTCGGTTCCAAAGGACTAATCGACACAGTGGAGGAGATCAAGAACAGGTGCCCTAGATCACTGTAAAAGGATTTGTCACCACAGTTACAATGAACGATTCAGTTTCTCGATGGAAAACTAAACTCTAAACAAAACCCAATTGTCTAACAGCGACGGCGGCTGTGTTTATAGTCTAAGACTCAACCTAGGGTTGGGAACGGCCAGGGGTTGGGCGCCCACAACTTGGGCTTAAGGCCCGACACGATACATGGCCAAGTTGGCCCAAATAGGTGACGCAGCACCTTGACGTGGTCACACAGAATGATCCACGGACCTTCTGGAGCTAGGACCAGATCCAAAATGACGGCGTCGTCGTCCCCTTTCCAACGCATCCAAGAACGCCCCGTTTTGATGTCGTATGAGAGAGTTATGACCAAAACAGTGACGACGTGTCTGCTGAATCCGAGGGTGATGTGACAGCTGAGTTGGGGACGAATTGCAACTTGGGAAAGACCATAACGTCAGTGTGTCCAGCATGGCGATGTCCTCATCATCCTCCCCTTCTTGAATTGGAGTCGTCCCGACTCCATCTTGGCGATGTCCTCATCATCTTCTCCTTCTAGAATTGGAGTCGTCCTCGACTTCATCCCATCATCAATGAACTCCTGCAAAAGGTTAATGACAGCAGGCAATGCACCAGACAGAATAGGTTGACAAAACATAGTATAACATGGCGTATCAGGATTATCACATAACTCAGCAATAGCTGAAGTTGTAGCAAGAAAAGTACCTCCTTTTAACTTAATCCCATTATTTTTAGCAATGTGAGTTGGAGGTTTATTTTTAATCTCATTAGCATGTTTAATAATATCCGTCCAAAGGTAGCAATGTAATTTTCTTGTCCTTATGTATGATAGTGTATGTATTAGTTCTACCATGGTGTAAAGCATCATTATCAAATTGCCATGGGCGACCTAATAAAATGGAACAAGCTTGCATAGGGACAACATCAAAATCAGCAGTATCATGATAAGAGCCTATGAAAAAGCTAATGCATGCTGATTTAGTTACCTTAGTCTTACCACTATTATTGAACCATTGAAGTTTATATGGATACGAATGTTGTCGTGTGGTCAAGCCAAGCTTGTCAACCAAATCTGAACTTACCAAGTTATTGCAACTCTCGCTATCAATGATAGTGAGAACACGACAACCCTGCACAATGAAATACATGTGGAACAAATTGTGGCGTTGGATCGTCATCTCTTCTTCATGTCCCACACGTGTACTCAACACACGCTGCACAAGAAGGCTAGGGTAGTCTGCGGCAGCAGCCACGGAGTCAATGATGATGGCCTCCTTGTCTTGATCACCCTCGGTGGAATCTGCATCAATGTTAGCAACAAGGGCTAAATCATCTTCAACATCACTAGCACTTACATATCCATCCTCGGTAGCAATTAAAGCACGACGACTGGGGCAATCCTTCATGACATGTCCCATGCCTTTGCATCGGTGGCAAATGATTTTAGAGCTGGACGAGGAGGAGCTAGGAGAAACACCCAGAGTGACACCCTTCTTCTGCACATTAGACAATTTACTTACCCCGGAAGAAAATGGAGGTGTAGATGGCTGTGATGCAATAGGAATCTTGGGTGTCTCCGACTCTGAACGGTGTTGAAAATTCCTCCCATTGTTAGACCTGAAAGGCTGGTGTTGTTTGCGTCCCTGTACTTCACGTTCTGCCTTAATAGCAAGATGATACAATTGGGAAAAATTACGCCATTCTTTGTAATCTAGGATGTTCTGTATATCATGGTTTACCACCAAAAAATCTAGCACTAGAATCATTGTCATCTTCATTTATACCACAACGGGCTAAACCAATAAGCAATTCTTGATAGTATGCTTCGACTCCTTTATCACCTTGGTAATAAGGAGGAACAAAACGAGATTTCATACGTTGCTTTAAAGCATTCTAAGTTTGAGGCACAACAGCAGCATTATTAGCATTGCAAAGATCACTCCACCAGAACAAAGCAAAATTAGTAAACTCACTAGTAGCAAGTCTAACTCTATGCTCAGCAGAAACATTATGAGAATCAAATTTTTGTTGAACTGCAAGCTCCCAATCTAAATAAGCCTCTGGATCAACATTACCAGCAAAAGGAGGAAGGCTAAATTTAATTTTAGCAAAAGGGTCATTATTACCTTGAATATTACCTCCCATACCGCGACGGTTGAAGTTGAGGCGGCGACGGGCATAACCGTCAGCATCCGCATCTTCATCACCAAAATCATCCGCATCTTCGTCATCAGCACGATGAGGTGGAGGGCGTTGCTCGAGTTGTTCAATGCGGGTGACCAAATTGTTCACATTGCGCGTCAGCTCGGTCATAAGATTGCGTTGTTCAGTCATGAACGTTGTAAGCTCGCCCTTGGACACGCACTCATTGAAATCCGTCGGAGATCCTGCCATGGTTAGAAGATAGAAAAAGACAACACCAAAGTATTATCCCTATCAACTAAAAGGAAACAAGTGGTGATGGTAAAAGTGGAATGCAAAATCACAAGCGGCTTATCACCGTCTTGCCTGTATTCTTACCAACGCCAAACAGGAGCTAAACCAAAGTGGCAAAGTAATCTGTTGTTGAGCATGGGTAACAGTTGCAAGATGAACCTAAGCTGACAGAAGAATATATAGAGCTATGGGTAGGCACACAATATGACAGCAAGGATTAGCAATTAACGAATGCAGATTAGCAATTGTTCAATCCGGATCCAAAGTACAAATCACAGTTGTTGGCTAAGACATGTCAAGACGTAGCGCAACAAGGTGAAAGCAAAGGACGATGGAAAGAACTCACAGAACTAGCAAATAACCCGAATTTTTCCTTTTTCCTGAATTTTTCCCGGAATTTTCCAAAAGGCACTAGTTGGAATCAAAAAATTTTATTTTTTTGCTATTTTTTTATATTTTTCTCTGAACAAGGATCAAAAAAGATGCAACCACAAAAATTGGCACCTACAACTGAGGTGGGATGTGGTCTACAGAAATACAGCAAGTTCTCTGAAAAGCGTGCAAAAACTTCGATAATTTTTTTCTTTATTTTCCTGAATTTTTTTGGCAATTTTGATGAAACCAAACAGGGCGAAGCCGAGTTTGGGTCAGCTCCAAATGGTGTCAAGAAGCTGCTCAAAAAATTTCAGATTTTTCTAATAAACGAGCGAAAAGTTATGCATGTTTTACCGAAGGTATCTCAAGTTATGTTTTCCGGAAGGCACAATACAGCAGCGGCAGTTAGGCCAAAACGTCCCTAAACTCAAACACCGATCACAAGATGGTTCTTGTGACTAACAGCAGTAGGTATTCGCCTGATGATGGAAAGAGGGCTGTGATGCAGGCAAAATAAGAGCGGTTGGCAACCTATCTAGGGTTTGCGCGGTGGCGACAAGTTACACAAGGCGGCTAGCGGGGCAAGTTGAGTAATGTGGTGGCTTCGACTTGTTGTTTGGAAACGGTGGATGGGATAGCGGCGGAAAACAAAAATCACAGCAACGGGCGATTGAACTACGACTACGAACACAATCCTAAACCAGCAACAAGACTCGACCACGGACACAAACTCAACAACGCGAATCTGAAATGAAATTACAAAGGCACAAAGGTGATAGGACAGCGGAAATTGAAATAGTATTGGGCTTTTTGTGGACTCTAGGTAATGAACAAATATGAATCTAAGGCAAACGAGAGTATACCTCGCGGTAAACCTGAAATCTCTGATACTAATTGATGAATGCTGGCCCGATCTTCCGAGAGGTAACCGGTAAGTTTGATTTGTGGAGATCTCGACGTTGACGATCTAGCTTCAAATCAGACACGATTCGAACCCTGCAACCGTTACACCACTGCTCCGTTGGTTATCAACCAAGCACAACTTGATTGACCTCGCCAAGAAGGCTTTTCCTGCAAGAGAATCGAAGAGCACAAGCAAGAAGGTAAAAACACGCAATCTGAAATTGCAAATATGAATGATGAGAATATCAATAGAGGGTTCAAGAACTCGGTTCCAAAGTACTAATCGACATAGTGGAGGAGATCAAGAATAGGGGCACTGGATCACTGTAAAAGGATTTGTCACCACAGTTACAATGAACGATTTAGTTTCTCGATGGAAAACTAAACTCTAAACAAAACCCAATTGTCTAACAGCGACGGTGGCTGTGTTTATAGTCTAAGACTCGACCTAGGATTGGGAACGGCCAGGGGTTGGGCGCCCACAACTTGGGCTTAAGGCCCGACACGACACATGGCCAAGTTGGCCCAAATAGGTGATGCAGCACCTTGACGTGATCACACAGAATGATCCACGGACCTTCTGGAGCTGGGACCAGATCGAAAACGATGGCGTCGTCGTCCCCTTTCCAACGCATCCAAGAACGCCCCGTTTTGATGTTGTATGAGAGAGTTATGACCAAAACAGTGACGACGTGTCTGCTGAATCCGAGGGTGACGTGACAGCTGAGTTGGGGACGAATTGCAACTTAGGAAAGACCATAACGTCGGTGTGTCCAGCGTGGCGATGTCCTCATCACACCCGATGGTACTCCTAGGTGACAAGGCTCAAGTGAAAGCTCAGACCGTTTGGAGATAGTGCCAATACAGACGCAACATGGGTGCATGGTTTGCGTCAAACGTACCATAGGCTCAGAAATCATTTTAAACTCACCTAATGGAACTCCTAGGTGATGTGTGTCATGTGGAATCTCGCTTGTTTCCGTTTGGAGCCAGTATTAGTGCCTTGCAAGATAGGTGCGTAGTTTGTGCTAGACGTACCATTGGCTCAAAAATCATTTTGGACGCCCTTATTGGTACCACTAGGTGATGAGGCTCAAGTGGAAGCTTGTTTTGGTTCTTTCAGAGATCGTGCTAATCTTTACGCAAGATAAGTGCACGGTTTGCATCGAACGTACCATAGACTTCGAAATTGTTTTGGATGCACCCGATGGAACTCCTTGGTGACATGGGTCATATGGAATCTCGCTTGTTTCCGTTTGCAGATAGTGTTAGTGTCGGTGCAAGATAGGTGCATGGTTTGCACTAGACGTACCATAGGCTCAGAAATCGTTTTGGACGCACCCAATGGTACCACGAGGTGACGAGGCTCAAGTGGAAGCTCGTTTCGATCCTTTCATAGATAGTGCTCATCTTGACGCAAGATAGGTGCACAGTTTGCATCGAATATACCACAGGCTCAGAAATCATCTTGGATGCACCCTTTGAAACTCCTAGGTGATGTGGGTCATGTGGAATCTCACTTCTTTTTATTTGGAGATAATGTTAGTATCGGTGCAAGATAGGTGCACAGTTTGCGCCAAACATACGATCGGCCCAAAACTCATTTTGGACGGACCCGATCGTACTTTGAGGTGATGAGGCACAAGTGAAAGCTTGGTCCGTTTGGAGATAGTGCTAATCTTGACGCATGAGAGGTGCACGGTTTGCGTCAAACATAACATAAGCTTAAAAATCATTTTGGACGCACCCGATGGAACTCCTACACGTAACGTGGGTCATGTGGAATCTCACTTCTTTCCATTTAGAGACAGTGTTAGTATCGGTACAAGATAGGTACAAGGTTTGTGCTAGACATACCACAGGCTCATAAATCGTTTTGGAACCACTCGATGGTTCTACCGGATAACAAGGCTCAAGTGAAAGCTCGTTTCGGTCCTTTTTTAAGATAGTGCTACTCTTGACGCAAGATAGGTGCACAGTTTGCGTCAAACGTACCATAGGCTCAAAAATCATTTTGGACGCACCCATGGAACTCCTAGGTGACGTGCATCATGTGGGATATCACTTCTTTCCTCTTGGAGACAGTGTTAGTGTCAGTGCAAGATAGGTGCACAGTTTGCATCTAACGTACCATCGGCTCAGAAATCGTTTTGGACGCACCCGATGGTACTTAGAGGTGATTAGGCTGAAGTGAAGGCTCGGTCCGTTTAGGGATAGTGCTAATCTTTATGCAAGACAGGTGCACAGTTTGCGTCAAATGTACCATTGGCTTGGAAATCGTTTTGATGCACCCGATGAAATTCCTAGGTGACGTGGATCATGTGAAATCTCTCTTCTTTCCATTTGGAGACAATGTTAGTATCGGTACAAGATAGGTGCATGGTTTGTCCTGGACGTACTGTAGGCTTAGAAATCATTTTAAACGCACATGATGGTACCAATAGGTGACGAGGCTCACGTGGAATCTCGTTTTGGTCCTTTTAGAGATAGTGCTAATCTTGACGCAAGATAGCTGCATGGTTTGCATTGAATGTACCAAACGCTCGGAAATCATTTTGGACACACCCGATGGAACTTGTAGGTGACGTGGGTCATGTGGAATCTCAATTCTTTATCTTTGGAGATTGTGTTAGTGTCGGTGCAAGATCGGTGCACGGTTTGCACCAAATATACCATCTGCTCAGAAATTGGTATGGAGCACCCGATTGTACTCTAAGGTGGTGAGGCTCAACTGAAAGCTCGGTCAGTTTGGAGAAAGTCCTAGTCTTGACGCATGATAGTGCACGGCTTGTGTCGAACGTACCATAGGCTCAGAAATCATTTTGGACGCACCCAATGGAGCTCCTAGGTGACGTGGGTCATGTAGAATCTCTCCTCTAACCATTTGGAGATAGTGTTAGTATCGGTGCAAGATAGGTGCATGGTTTGCGCTAGACGTACCATAAGCTCATAAATCATTTGGATGCACCTAATGGTACCACTAGGAGACAAGGCTCCAATGGAAGCTCGTTCTAGTCCTTTCGGAGACAATGCTAATCTTGACGCAAGATAGGTGCACGGTTTGCGTCAAACGTACCATAGGCTTCGAAATCATTTTAGATGCACCCGATGGAACACCTAGGTGATGTGGGTAATGTGAAATCTCACTTCCCTCTGTTTGGAGATAGTGTTAGTGTCGGTGCAAGATAGGTGCACCGTTTGCACCAAATGTATCATTGGCTCAGAAATCGTTTTAGACACACCAAATGGAGTCCTAGGTGACAACACTGATGTGAAGGCTCGGTCCATTTAGAGATAGTGCTAATCTTCATGCAAGATAGGTGCACGGTTTGTGTCGAACGTACCATAGGCTCAAAAATCATTTTTGACGCACCTGATGGAACTCCTAGGTGACGTGGGTCATGTGAAATCTCACTTCTTTCCGTTTGAAGGTTGTGTTAGTGTCGGTGCAAGATAGGTGCACAATTTGCACCAAACGTACCATCGGCTCAAAAATTGTTTTGGACGCACCCGATGGTACTCCTAGGTGACAAGGCTCAAGTGAAAGCTCGGACCGTTTGGAGATAGTGCCAATACAGACGCAACATGGGTGCATGGTTTGCATCAAACCTACCATAGGCTCAGAAATCATTTTGAACTCACCTAATGGAACTCATAGGTAATGTGTGTCATGTGGAATCTCGCTTGTTTCCGTTTGGAGCCAGTATTAGTGCCTTGCAAGATAGGTGCGTACTATGTGCTAGACATACCATTGGCTCAAAAATCATTTTAGATGCACTTATTGGTACCACTAGGTGATGAGGCTCAAGTGGAAGATCGTTTTGGTCCTTTCAGGGATCGTGCTAATCTTGACGCAAGATAAGTGCACGGTTTACGCCAAACATACCATCGGCCCAAAACTCATTTTGGACGGACCTGATCGTACTTCGAGGTGATGAGGCACAAGTGAAAGCTTGGTCCGTTTGGAGATAGTGCTAATCTTGACGCACGAGAGGTGCACGGTTTGCGTCAAACGTAACATAAGCTCAAAAATCATTTTGGACGCACCCGATGGAACTCCTACGTAACGTGGGTCATGTGGAATCTCACTTTTTTCCATTTAGAGACAGTGTTAGTATCGGTACAAGATAGGTATATGGTTTGCGCTAGACGTACCACAGGCTCAGAAATCATTTTGGAACCACTCGTTAGTTCTACCGGATAACAAGGCTCAAGTGGAAGCTCGTTTCGGTCCTTTTAAGATAGTGCTACTCTTGACGCAAGAGAGGTGCACAGTTTGTGTTGAACGTACCTTAGGCTCAAAAATCATTTTGGACGCACCCATGGAACTCCTAGGTGACGTGCATCATGTGGGATCTCACTTCTTTCCTCTTGGAGACAGTGTTAGTGTCAGTGCAAAGATAGGTGCACAGTTTGCATCCAACGTACCATCGGCTCAGAAATCATTTTGGACGCACCCGATGGTACTTGGAGGTGATTAGGCTGAAGTGAAGGCTCGGTCCGTTTAGGGATAGTGCTAATCTTTATGCAAGACAGGTGCACAGTTTGCGTCAAATGTACCATTGGCTTGGAAATCATTTTTGATGCACCCGATGAAATTCCTAGGTGACGTGGATCATGTGAAATCTCTCTTCTTTCTGTTTGGAGACAATGTTAGTATCGGTGCAAGATAGGTGCATGGTTTGTCCTGGACGTACTGTAGGCTTAGAAATCATTTTAAACGCACATGATGGTACCAATAGGTGACGAGGCTCATGTGGAATCTCGTTTTGGTCCTTTTGGAGATAGTGCTAATCTTGACGCAAGATAGCTGCATGGTTTGCATTGAATGTACCAAACGCTCGCAAATCATTTTGGACACACCCGATGGAACTCGTAGGTGACGTGGGTCATGTGGAATCTCAATTCTTTCTCTTTGGAGATAGTGTTAGTGTCGGTGCAAGATCGGTGCACGGTTTGCACCAAATATACCATCTGCTCAGAAATTGGTATGGAGCACCCGATTGTACTCTAAGGTGGTGAGGCTCAACTGAAAGCTCGGTCAGTTTGGAGAAAGTCCTAGTCTTGACGCATGATAGTGCACGGCTTGTGTCGAACGTACCATAGGCTCAGAAATCATTTTGGACGCACCCAATGGAGCTCCTAGGTGACGTGGGTCATGTAGAATCTCTCCTCTAACCATTTGGAGATAGTGTTAGTATCGGTGCAAGATAGGTGCATGGTTTGCGCTAGACGTACCATAAGCTCATAAATCATTTGGATGCACCTAATGGTACCACTAGGAGACAAGGCTCCAGTGGAAGCTCGTTCTAGTCCTTTCGGAGACAATGCTAATCTTGACGCAAGATAGGTGCACGGTTTGCGTCAAACGTACCATAGGCTTCGAAATCATTTTAGATGCACCCGATGGAACACCTAGGTGATGTGGGTAATGTGAAATCTCACTTCCCTCTGTTTGGAGATAGTGTTAGTGTCGGTGCAAGATAGGTGCACCGTTTGCACCAAATGTATCATTGGCTCAGAAATCGTTTTAGACACACCAGATGGAGTCCTAGGTGACAACACTGATGTGAAGGCTCGGTCCATTTAGAGATAGTGCTAATCTTCATGCAAGATAGGTGCACGGTTTGTGTCGAACGTACCATAGGCTCAAAAATCATTTTTGACGCACCTGATGGAACTCCTAGGTGACGTGGGTCATGTGAAATCTCACTTCTTTCCGTTTGAAGGTTGTGTTAGTGTCGGTGCAAGATAGGTGCACAATTTGCACCAAACGTACCATCGGCTCAAAAATTGTTTTGGACGCACCCGATGGTACTCCTAGGTGACAAGGCTCAAGTGAAAGCTCGGACCGTTTGGAGATAGGGCCAATACAGACGCAACATGGGTGCATGGTTTGCGTCAAACCTACCATAGGCTCAGAAATCATTTTGAACTCATCTAATGGAACTCATAGGTAATGTGTGTCATGTGGAATCTCGCTTGTTTCCGTTTGGAGCCAGTATTAGTGCCATGCAAGATAGGTGCGTACTATGTGCTAGACATACCATTGGCTCAAAAATCATTTTAGATGCACTTATTGGTACCACTAGGTGATGAGGCTCAAGTGGAAGATCGTTTTGGTCCTTTCAGGGATCGTGCTAATCTTGACGCAAGATAAGTGCACGGTTTACGCCAAACATACCATCGGCCCAAAACTCATTTTGGACGGACCCGATCGTACTTCGAGGTGATGAGGCACAAGTGAAAGCTTGGTCCGTTTGGAGATAGTGCTAATCTTGACGCACGAGAGGTGCACGGTTTGCGTCAAACGTAACATAAGCTCAAAAATCATTTTGGACGCACCCGATGGAACTCCTACGTAACGTGGGTCATGTGGAATCTCACTTTTTTCCATTTAGAGACAGTGTTAGTATCGGTACAAGATAGGTACATGGTTTGCGCTAGACGTACCACAGGCTCAGAAATCATTTTGGAACCACTCGTTAGTTCTACCGGATAACAAGGCTCAAGTGGAAGCTCGTTTCGGTCCTTTTAAGATAGTGCTACTCTTGACGCAAGAGAGGTGCACAGTTTGTGTTGAACGTACCTAAGGCTCAAAAATCATTTTGGACGCACCCATGGAACTCCTAGGTGACGTGCATCATGTGGGATCTCACTTCTTTCCTCTTGGAGACAGTGTCAGTGCAAGATAGGTGCACAGTTTGCATCCAACGTACCATCGGCTCAGAAATCATTTTGGACGCACCCGATGGTACTTGGAGGTGATTAGGCTGAAGTGAAGGCTCGGTCCGTTTAGGGATAGTGCTAATCTTTATGCAAGACAGGTGCACAGTTTGCGTCAAATGTACCATTGGCTTGGAAATCGTTTTTGATGCACCCGATGAAATTCCTAGGTGACGTGGATCATGTGAAATCTCTCTTCTTTCCGTTTGGAGACAATGTTAGTATCGGTGCAAGATAGGTGCATGGTTTGTCCTGGACGTACTGTAGGCTTAGAAATCATTTTAAACGCACATGATGGTACCAATAGGTGACGAGGCTCACGTGGAATCTCGTTTTGGTCCTTTTGGAGATAGTGCTAATCTTGACGCAAGATAGCTGCATGGTTTGCATTGAATGTACCAAATGCTCGGAAATCATTTTGGACACACCCGATGGAACTCGTAGGTGACGTGGGTCATGTGGAATCTCAATTCTTTCTCTTTGGAGATAGTGTTAGTGTCGGTGCAAGATCGGTGCACGGTTTGCACCAAATATACCATCTGCTCAGAAATTGGTATGGAGCACCCGATTGTACTCTAAGGTGGTGAGGCTCAACTGAAAGCTCGGTCAGTTTGGAGAAAGTCCTAGTCTTGACGCATGATAGTGCACGGCTTGTGTCGAACGTACCATAGGCTCAGAAATCATTTTGGACGCACCCAATGGAGCTCCTAGGTGACGTGGGTCATGTAGAATCTCTCCTCTAACCATTTGGAGATAGTGTTAGTATCGGTGCAAGATAGGTGCATGGTTTGCGCTAGACGTACCATAAGCTCATAAATCATTTGGATTTACCTAATGGTACCACTAGGAGACAAGGCTCCAGTGGAAGCTCGTTCTAGTCCTTTCGGAGACAATGCTAATCTTGACGCAAGATAGGTGCACGGTTTGCGTCAAACGTACCATAGGCTTCGAAATCATTTTAGATGCACCCGATGGAACACCTAGGTGATGTGGGTAATGTGAAATCTCACTTCCCTCTGTTTGGAGATAGTGTTAGTGTCGGTGCAAGATAGGTGCACCGTTTGCACCAAATGTATCATTGGCTCAGAAATCGTTTTAGACACACCAGATGGAGTCCTAGGTGACAACACTGATGTGAAGGCTCGGTCCATTTAGAGATAGTGCTAATCTTCATGCAAGATAGGTGCACGGTTTGTGTCGAACGTACCATAGGCTCAAAAATCATTTTTGACGCACCTGATGGAACTCCTAGGTGACGTGGGTCATGTGAAATCTCACTTCTTTCCGTTTGAAGGTTGTGTTAGTGTCGGTGTAAGATAGGTGCACAATTTGCACCAAACGTACCATCGGCTCAAAAATTATTTTGGACGCACCCGATGGTACTCCTAGGTGACAAGGCTCAAGTGAAAGCTCGGACCGTTTGGAGATAGTGCCAATACAGACGCAACATGGGTGCATGGTTTGCGTCAAACCTACCATAGGCTCAGAAATCATTTTGAACTCACCTAATGAAACTCATAGGTAATGTGTGTCATGTGGAATCTCGCTTGTTTCCGTTTGGAGCCAGTATTAGTGCCTTGCAAGATAGGTGCGTACTATGTGCTAGACATACCATTGGCTCAAAAATCATTTTAGATGCACTTATTGGTACCACTAGGTGATGAGGCTCAAGTGGAAGATCGTTTTGGTCCTTTCAGGGATCGTGCTAATCTTGACGCAAGATAAGTGCACGGTTTACGCCAAACATACCATCGGCCCAAAACTCATTTTGGACGGACCCGATCGTACTTCGAGGTGATGAGGCACAAGTGAAAGCTTGGTCCGTTTGGAGATAGTGCTAATCTTGACGCACGAGAGGTGCACGGTTTGCGTCAAACGTAACATAAGCTCAAAAATCATTTTGGACGCACCCGATGGAACTCCTACGTAACGTGGGTCATGTGGAATCTCACTTTTTTCCATTTAGAGACAGTGTTAGTATCGGTACAAGATAGGTACATGGTTTGCGCTAGACGTACCACAGGCTCAGAAATCATTTTGGAACCACTCGTTAGTTCTACCGGATAACAAGGCTCAAGTGGAAGCTCGTTTCGGTCCTTTTAAGATAGTGCTACTCTTGACGCAAGAGAGGTGCACAGTTTGTGTTGAACGTACCTAAGGCTCAAAAATCATTTTGGACGCACCCATGGAACTCCTAGGTGACGTGCATCATGTGGGATCTCACTTCTTTCCTCTTGGAGACAGTGTCAGTGCAAGATAGGTGCACAGTTTGCATCCAACGTACCATCGGCTCAGAAATCATTTTGGACGCACCCGATGGTACTTGGAGGTGATTAGGCTGAAGTGAAGGCTCGGTCCGTTTAGGGATAGTGCTAATCTTTATGCAAGACAGGTGCACAGTTTGCGTCAAATGTACCATTGGCTTGGAAATCGTTTTTGATGCACCCGATGAAATTCCTAGGTGACGTGGATCATGTGAAATCTCTCTTCTTTCCGTTTGGAGACAATGTTAGTATCGGTGCAAGATAGGTGCATGGTTTGTCCTGGACGTACTGTAGGCTTAGAAATCATTTTAAACGCACATGATGGTACCAATAGGTGACGAGGCTCACGTGGAATCTCGTTTTGGTCCTTTTGGAGATAGTGCTAATCTTGACGCAAGATAGCTGCATGGTTTGCATTGAATGTACCAAATGCTCGGAAATCATTTTGGACACACCCGATGGAACTCGTAGGTGACGTGGGTCATGTGGAATCTCAATTCTTTCTCTTTGGAGATAGTGTTAGTGTCGGTGCAAGATCGGTGCACGGTTTGCACCAAATATACCATCTGCTCAGAAATTGGTATGGAGCACCCGATTGTACTCTAAGGTGGTGAGGCTCAACTGAAAGCTCGGTCAGTTTGGAGAAAGTCCTAGTCTTGACGCATGATAGTGCACGGCTTGTGTCGAACGTACCATAGGCTCAGAAATCATTTTGGACGCACCCAATGGAGCTCCTAGGTGACGTGGGTCATGTAGAATCTCTCCTCTAACCATTTGGAGATAGTGTTAGTATCGGTGCAAGATAGGTGCATGGTTTGCGCTAGACGTACCATAAGCTCATAAATCATTTGGATTTACCTAATGGTACCACTAGGAGACAAGGCTCCAGTGGAAGCTCGTTCTAGTCCTTTCGGAGACAATGCTAATCTTGACGCAAGATAGGTGCACGGTTTGCGTCAAACGTACCATAGGCTTCGAAATCATTTTAGATGCACCCGATGGAACACCTAGGTGATGTGGGTAATGTGAAATCTCACTTCCCTCTGTTTGGAGATAGTGTTAGTGTCGGTGCAAGATAGGTGCACCGTTTGCACCAAATGTATCATTGGCTCAGAAATCGTTTTAGACACACCAGATGGAGTCCTAGGTGACAACACTGATGTGAAGGCTCGGTCCATTTAGAGATAGTGCTAATCTTCATGCAAGATAGGTGCACGGTTTGTGTCGAACGTACCATAGGCTCAAAAATCATTTTTGACGCACCTGATGGAACTCCTAGGTGACGTGGGTCATGTGAAATCTCACTTCTTTCCGTTTGAAGGTTGTGTTAGTGTCGGTGTAAGATAGGTGCACAATTTGCACCAAACGTACCATCGGCTCAAAAATTATTTTGGACGCACCCGATGGTACTCCTAGGTGACAAGGCTCAAGTGAAAGCTCGGACCGTTTGGAGATAGTGCCAATACAGACGCAACATGGGTGCATGGTTTGCGTCAAACCTACCATAGGCTCAGAAATCATTTTGAACTCACCTAATGAAACTCATAGGTAATGTGTGTCATGTGGAATCTCGCTTGTTTCCGTTTGGAGCCAGTATTAGTGCCTTGCAAGATAGGTGCGTACTATGTGCTAGACATACCATTGGCTCAAAAATCATTTTAGATGCACTTATTGGTACCACTAGGTGATGAGGCTCAAGTGGAAGATCGTTTTGGTCCTTTCAGGGATCGTGCTAATCTTGACGCAAGATAAGTGCACGGTTTACGCCAAACATACCATCGGCCCAAAACTCATTTTGGACGGACCCGATCGTACTTCGAGGTGATGAGGCACAAGTGAAAGCTTGGTCCGTTTGGAGATAGTGCTAATCTTGACGCACGAGAGGTGCACGGTTTGCGTCAAACGTAACATAAGCTCAAAAATCATTTTGGACGCACCCGATGGAACTCCTACGTAACGTGGGTCATGTGGAATCTCACTTTTTTCCATTTAGAGACAGTGTTAGTATCGGTACAAGATAGGTACATGGTTTGCGCTAGACGTACCACAGGCTCAGAAATCATTTTGGAACCACTCGTTAGTTCTACCGGATAACAAGGCTCAAGTGGAAGCTCGTTTCGGTCCTTTTAAGATAGTGCTACTCTTGACGCAAGAGAGGTGCACAGTTTGTGTTGAACGTACCTAAGGCTCAAAAATCATTTTGGACGCACCCATGGAACTCCTAGGTGACGTGCATCATGTGGGATCTCACTTCTTTCCTCTTGGAGACAGTGTTAGTGTCAGTGCAAGATAGGTGCACAGTTTGCATCCAACGTACCATCGGCTCAGAAATCATTTTGGACGCACCCGATGGTACTTGGAGGTGATTAGGCTGAAGTGAAGGCTCGGTCCGTTTAGGGATAGTGCTAATCTTTATGCAAGACAGGTGCACAGTTTGCGTCAAATGTACCATTGGCTTGGAAATCGTTTTTGATGCACCCGATGAAATTCCTAGGTGACGTGGATCATGTGAAATCTCTCTTCTTTCCGTTTGGAGACAATGTTAGTATCGGTGCAAGATAGGTGCATGGTTTGTCCTAGACGTACTGTAGGCTTAGAAATCATTTTAAACGCACATGATGGTACCAATAGGTGACGAGGCTCACATGGAATCTCGTTTTGGTCCTTTTGGAGATAGTGCTAATCTTGACGCAAGATAGCTGCATGGTTTGCATTGAATGTACCAAATGCTCGGAAATCATTTTGGACACACCCGATGGAACTCGTAGGTGACGTGGGTCATGTGGAATCTCAATTCTTTCTCTTTGGAGATAGTGTTAGTGTCGGTGCAAGATCGGTGCACGGTTTGCACCAAATATACCATCTGCTCAGAAATTGGTATGGAGCACCCGATTGTACTCTAAGGTGGTGAGGCTCAACTGAAAGCTCGGTCAGTTTGGAGAAAGTCCTAGTCTTGACGCATGATAGTGCACGGCTTGTGTCGAACGTACCATAGGCTCAGAAATCATTTTGGACGCACCCAATGGAGCTCCTAGGTGACGTGGGTCATGTAGAATCTCTCCTCTAACCATTTGGAGATAGTGTTAGTATCGGTGCAAGATAGGTGCATGGTTTGCGCTAGACGTACCATAAGCTCATAAATCATTTGGATTTACCTAATGGTACCACTAGGAGACAAGGCTCCAGTGGAAGCTCGTTCTAGTCCTTTCGGAGACAATGCTAATCTTGACGCAAGATAGGTGCACGGTTTGCGTCAAACGTACCATAGGCTTCGAAATCATTTTAGACGCACCCGATGGAACACCTAGGTGATGTGGGTAATGTGAAATCTCACTTCCCTCTGTTTGGAGATAGTGTTAGTGTCGGTGCAAGATAGGTGCACCGTTTGCACCAAATGTATCATTGACTCAGAAATCGTTTTAGACACACCAGATGGAGTCCTAGGTGACAACACTGATGTGAAGGCTCGGTCCATTTAGAGATAGTGCTAATCTTCATGCAAGATAGGTGCACGGTTTGTGTCGAACGTACCATAGGCTCAAAAATCATTTTTGACGCACCTGATGGAACTCCTAGGTGACGTGGGTCATGTGAAATCTCACTTCTTTCCGTTTGAAGGTTGTGTTAGTGTCGGTGCAAGATAGGTGCACAATTTGCACCAAACGTACCATCGGCTCAAAAATTGTTTTGGACGCACCCGATGGTACTCCTAGGTGACAAGGCTCAAGTGAAAGCTCGGACCGTTTGGAGATAGTGCCAATACAGACGCAACATGGGTGCATGGTTTGCGTCAAACCTACCATAGGCTTAGAAATCATTTTGAACTCACCTAATGGAACTCATAGGTAATGTGTGTCATGTGGAATCTCGCTTGTTTCCGTTTGGAGCCAGTATTAGTGCCTTGCAAGATAGGTGCGTACTATGTGCTAGACATACCATTGGCTCAAAAATCATTTTAGATGCACTTATTGGTACCACTAGGTGATGAGGCTCAAGTGGAAGATCGTTTTGGTCCTTTCAGGGATCGTGCTAATCTTGACGCAAGATAAGTGCACGGTTTACGCCAAACATACCATCGGCCCAAAACTTATTTTGGACGGACCCGATCGTACTTCGAGGTGATGAGGCACAAGTGAAAGCTTGGTCCGTTTGGAGATAGTGCTAATCTTGACGCACGAGAGGTGCACGGTTTGCGTCAAACGTAACATAAGCTCAAAAATCATTTTGGACGCACCCGATGGAACTCCTACGTAACGTGGGTCATGTGGAATCTCACTTTTTTCTATTTAGAGACAGTGTTAGTATCGATACAAGATAGGTACATGGTTTGCGCTAGACGTACCACAGGCTCAGAAATCATTTTGGAACCACTCGTTAGTTCTACCGGATAACAAGGCTCAAGTGGAAGCTCGTTTCGGTCCTTTTA
This sequence comes from Saccharum hybrid cultivar R570, assembly GCA_038087645.1. Taxonomy (NCBI): domain Eukaryota; kingdom Viridiplantae; phylum Streptophyta; class Magnoliopsida; order Poales; family Poaceae; genus Saccharum; species Saccharum hybrid cultivar. The sequence goes on from JAQSUU010000556.1 coordinate 14,967,180, forward strand.
AGATAGTGCTACTCTTGACGCAAGAGAGGTGCACAGTTTGTGTTGAACGTACCTAAGGCTCAAAAATCATTTTGGACGCACCCATGGAACTCCTAGGTGACGTGCATCATGTGGGATCTCACTTCTTTCCTCTTGGAGACAGTGTTAGTGGCAGTGCAAGATAGGTGCACAGTTTGCATCCAACGTACCATCGGCTCAGAAATCATTTTGGACGCACCCGATGGTACTTGGAGGTGATTAGGCTGAAGTGAAGGCTCGGTCCGTTTAGGGATAGTGCTAATCTTTATGCAAGACAGGTGCACAGTTTGCGTCAAATGTACCATTGGCTTGGAAATCGTTTTTGATGCACCCGATGAAATTCCTAGGTGACGTGGATCATGTGAAATCTCTCTTCTTTCCGTTTGGAGACAATGTTAGTATCGGTGCAAGATAGGTGCATGGTTTGTCCTGGACGTACTGTAGGCTTAGAAATCATTTAAAACGCACATGATGGTACCAATAGGTGACGAGGCTCACGTGGAATCTCGTTTTGGTCCTTTTGGAGATAGTGCTAATCTTGACGCAAGATAGCTGCATGGTTTGCATTGAATGTACCAAACGCTCGGAAATCATTTTGGACACACCCGATGGAACTCGTAGGTGACGTGGGTCATGTGGAATCTCAATTCTTTCTCTTTGGAGATAGTGTTATTGTCGGTGCAAGATCGGTGCACGGTTTGCACCAAATATACCATCTGCTCAGAAATTGGTATGGAGCACCCGATTGTACTCTAAGGTGGTGAGGCTCAACTGAAAGCTCGGTCAGTTTGGAGAAAGTCCTAGTCTTGACGCATGATAGTGCACGGCTTGTGTCGAACGTACCATAGGCTCAGAAATCATTTTGGACGCACCCAAAGGAGCTCCTAGGTGACGTGGGTCATGTAGAATCTCTCCTCTAACCATTTGGAGATAGTGTTAGTATCGGTGCAAGATAGGTGCATGGTTTGCGCTAGACGTACCATAAGCTCATAAATCATTTGGATGCACCTAATGGTACCACTAGGAGACAAGGCTCCAGTGGAAGCTCGTTCTAGTCCTTTCGGAGACAATGCTAATCTTGACGCAAGATAGGTGCACGGTTTGCGTCAAACGTACCATAGGCTTCGAAATCATTTTAGATGCACCCGATGGAACACCTAGGTGATGTGGGTAATGTGAAATCTCACTTCCCTCTGTTTGGAGATAGTGTTAGTGTCGGTGCAAGATAGGTGCACCGTTTGCACCAAATGTATCATTGGCTCAGAAATTATTTTAGACACACCAGATGGAGTCCTAGGTGACAACACTGATGTGAAGGCTCGGTCCATTTAGAGATAGTGCTAATCTTCATGCAAGATAGGTGCACGGTTTGTGTCGAACGTACCATAGGCTCAAAAATCATTTTTGACGCACCTGATGGAACTCCTAGGTGACGTGGGTCATGTGAAATCTCACTTCTTTCCGTTTGAAGGTTGTGTTAGTGTCGGTGCAAGATAGGTGCACAATTTGCACCAAACGTACCATCGGCTCAAAAATTGTTTTGGACGCACCCGATGGTACTCCTAGGTGACAAGGCTCAAGTGAAAGCTCGGACCGTTTGGAGATAGTGCCAATACAGATGCAACATGGGTGCATGGTTTGCGTCAAACCTACCATAGGCTCAGAAATCATTTTGAACTCACCTAATGAAACTCATAGGTAATGTGTGTCATGTGGAATCTCGCTTGTTTCCGTTTGGAGCCAGTATTAGTGCCTTGCAAGATAGGTGCGTACTATGTGCTAGACATACCATTGGCTCAAAAATCATTTTAGATGCACTTATTGGTACCACTAGGTGATGAGGCTCAAGTGGAAGATCGTTTTGGTCCTTTCAGGGATCGTGCTAATCTTGACGCAAGATAAGTGTATGGTTTACGCCAAACATACCATCGGCCCAAAACTCATTTTGGACGGACCCGATCGTACTTCGAGGTGATGAGGCACAAGTGAAAGCTTGGTCCGTTTGGAGATAGTGCTAATCTTGATGCACGAGAGGTGCACGGTTTGCGTCAAACGTAACATAAGCTCAAAAATCATTTTGGACGCACCCGATGGAACTCCTACGTAACGTGGGTCATGTGGAATCTCACTTTTTTCCATTTAGAGACAGTGTTAGTATCGGTACAAGATAGGTACATGGTTTGCGCTAGACGTACCATAGGCTCAGAAATCATTTTGGAACCACTCGTTAGTTCTACCGGATAACAAGGCTCAAGTGGAAGCTCGTTTCGGTCCTTTTAAGATAGTGCTACTCTTGACGCAAGAGAGGTGCACAGTTTGTGTTGAACGTACCTAAGGCTCAAAAATCATTTTGGACGCACCCATGGAACTCCTAGGTGACGTGCATCATGTGGGATCTCACTTCTTTCCTCTTGGAGACAGTGTTAGTGTCAGTGCAAGATAGGTGCACAGTTTGCATCCAACGTACCATCGGCCCAGAAATCATTTTGGACGCACCCGATGGTACTTGGAGGTGATTAGGCTGAAGTGAAGGCTCGGTCCGTTTAGTGATAGTGCTAATCTTTATGCAAGACAGGTGCACAGTTTGCGTCAAATGTACCATTGGCTTGGAAATCGTTTTTGATGCACCCGATGAAATTCCTAGGTGACGTGGATCATGTGAAATCTCTCTTCTTTCCGTTTGGAGACAATGTTAGTATCGGTGCAAGATAGGTGCATGGTTTGTCCTGGACGTACTGTAGGCTTAGAAATCATTTTAAACGCACATGATGGTACCAATAGGTGACGAGGCTCACGTGGAATCTCGTTTTGGTCCTTTTGGAGATAGTGCTAATCTTGACGCAAGATAGCTGCATGGTTTGCATTGAATGTACCAAATGCTCGGAAATCATTTTGGACACGCCCGATGGAACTCGTAGGTGACGTGGGTCATGTGGAATCTCAATTCTTTCTCTTTGGAGATAGTGTTAGTGTCGGTGCAAGATCGGTGCACGGTTTGCACCAAATATACCATCTGCTCAGAAATTGGTATGGAGCACCCGATTGTACTCTAAGGTGGTGAGGCTCAACTGAAAGCTCGGTCAGTTTGGAGAAAGTCCTAGTCTTGACGCATGATAGTGCACGGCTTGTGTCGAACGTACCATAGGCTCAGAAATCATTTTGGACGCACCCAATGGAGCTCCTAGGTGACGTGGGTCATGTAGAATCTCTCCTCTAACCATTTGGAGATAGTGTTAGTATCGGTGCAAGATAGGTGCATGGTTTGCGCTAGACGTACCATAAGCTCATAAATCATTTGGATTTACCTAATGGTACCACTAGGAGACAAGGCTCCAGTGGAAGCTCGTTCTAGTCCTTTCGGAGACAATGCTAATCTTGACGCAAGATAGGTGCACGGTTTGCGTCAAACGTATCATAGGCTTCGAAATCATTTTAGATGCACCCGATGGAACACCTAGGTGATGTGGGTAATGTGAAATCTCACTTCCCTCCGTTTGGAGATAGTGTTAGTGTCGGTGCAAGATAGGTGCACCGTTTGCACCAAATGTATCATTGGCTCAGAAATCATTTTAGACACACCAGATGGAGTCCTAGGTGACAACACTGATGTGAAGGCTCGGTCCATTTAGAGATAGTGCTAATCTTCATGCAAGATAGGTGCACGGTTTGTGTCGAACGTACCATAGGCTGAAAAATCATTTTTGACGCACCTGATGGAACTCCTAGGTGACGTGGGTCATGTGAAATCTCACTTCTTTCCGTTTGAAGGTTGTGTTAGTGTCGGTGCAAGATAGGTGCACAATTTGCACCAAACGTACCATCGGCTCAAAAATTATTTTGGACGCACCCGATGGTACTCCTAGGTGACAAGGCTCAAGTGAAAGCTCGGACCGTTTGGAGATAGTGCCAATACAGACGCAACATGGGTGCATGGTTTGCGTCAAACCTACCATAGGCTCAGAAATCATTTTGAACTCACCTAATGAAACTCATAGGTAATGTGTGTCATGTGGAATCTCGCTTGTTTCCGTTTGGAGCCAGTATTAGTGCCTTGCAAGATAGGTGCGTACTATGTGCTAGACATACCATTGGCTCAAAAATCATTTTAGATGCACTTATTGGTACCACTAGGTGATGAGGCTCAAGTGGAAGATCGTTTTGGTCCTTTCAGGGATCGTGCTAATCTTGACGCAAGATAAGTGCACGGTTTACGCCAAACATACCATCGGCCCAAAACTCATTTTGGACGGACCCGATCGTACTTCGAGGTGATGAGGCACAAGTGAAAGCTTGGTCCGTTTGGAGATAGTGCTAATCTTGACGCACGAGAGGTGCACGGTTTGCGTCAAACGTAACATAAGCTCAAAAATCATTTTGGACGCACCCGATGGAACTCCTACGTAACGTGGGTCATGTGGAATCTCACTTTTTTCCATTTAGAGACAGTGTTAGTATCGGTACAAGATAGGTACATGGTTTGCGCTAGACGTACCACAGGCTCAGAAATCATTTTGGAACCACTCGTTAGTTCTACCGGATAACAAGGCTCAAGTGGAAGCTCGTTTCGGTCCTTTTAAGATAGTGCTACTCTTGACGCAAGAGAGGTGCACAGTTTGTGTTGAACGTACCTAAGGCTCAAAAATCATTTTGGACGCACCCATGGAACTCCTAGGTGACGTGCATCATGTGGGATCTCACTTCTTTCCTCTTGGAGACAGTGTTAGTGTCAGTGCAAGATAGGTGCACAGTTTGCATCCAACGTACCATCGGCTCAGAAATCATTTTGGACGCACCCGATGGTACTTGGAGGTGATTAGGCTGAAGTGAAGGCTCGGTCCGTTTAGGGATAGTGCTAATCTTTATGCAAGACAGGTGCACAGTTTGCGTCAAATGTACCATTGGCTTGGAAATCGTTTTTGATGCACCCGATGAAATTCCTAGGTGACGTGGATCATGTGAAATCTCTCTTCTTTCCGTTTGGAGACAATGTTAGTATCGGTGCAAGATAGGTGCATGGTTTGTCCTGGACGTACTGTAGGCTTAGAAATCATTTTAAACGCACATGATGGTACCAATAGGTGACGAGGCTCACGTGGAATCTCGTTTTGGTCCTTTTGGAGATAGTGCTAATCTTGACGCAAGATAGCTGCATGGTTTGCATTGAATGTACCAAATGCTCGGAAATCATTTTGGACATGCCCGATGGAACTCGTAGGTGACGTGGGTCATGTGGAATCTCAATTCTTTCTCTTTGGAGATAGTGTTAGTGTCGGTGCAAGATCGGTGCACGGTTTGCACCAAATATACCATCTGCTCAGAAATTGGTATGGAGCACCCGATTGTACTCTAAGGTGGTGAGGCTCAACTGAAAGCTCGGTCAGTTTGGAGAAAGTCCTAGTCTTGACGCATGATAGTGCACGGCTTGTGTCGAACGTACCATAGGCTCAGAAATCATTTTGGACGCACCCAATGGAGCTCCTAGGTGACGTGGGTCATGTAGAATCTCTCCTCTAACCATTTGGAGATAGTGTTAGTATCGGTGCAAGATAGGTGCATGGTTTGCGCTAGACGTACCATAAGCTCATAAATCATTTGGATTTACCTAATGGTACCACTAGGAGACAAGGCTCCAGTGGAAGCTCGTTCTAGTCCTTTCGGAGACAATGCTAATCTTGACGCAAGATAGGTGCACGGTTTGCGTCAAACGTATCATAGGCTTCGAAATCATTTTAGATGCACCCGATGGAACACCTAGGTGATGTGGGTAATGTGAAATCTCACTTCCCTCCGTTTGGAGATAGTGTTAGTGTCGGTGCAAGATAGGTGCACCGTTTGCACCAAATGTATCATTGGCTCAGAAATCGTTTTAGACACACCAGATGGAGTCCTAGGTGACAACACTGATGTGAAGGCTCGGTCCATTTAGAGATAGTGCTAATCTTCATGCAAGATAGGTGCACGGTTTCTGTCGAACGTACCATAGGCTGAAAAATCATTTTTGACGCACCTGATGGAACTCCTAGGTGACGTGGGTCATGTGAAATCTCACTTCTTTCCGTTTGAAGGTTGTGTTAGTGTCGGTGCAAGATAGGTGCACAATTTGCACCAAACGTACCATCGGCTCAAAAATTATTTTGGACGCACCCGATGGTACTCCTAGGTGACAAGGCTCAAGTGAAAGCTCGGACCGTTTGGAGATAGTGCCAATACAGACGCAACATGGGTGCATGGTTTGCGTCAAACCTACCATAGGCTCAGAAATCATTTTGAACTCACCTAATGAAACTCATAGGTAATGTGTGTCATGTGGAATCTCGCTTGTTTCCGTTTGGAGCCAGTATTAGTGCCTTGCAAGATAGGTGCGTACTATGTGCTAGACATACCATTGGCTCAAAAATCATTTTAGATGCACTTATTGGTACCACTAGGTGATGAGGCTCAAGTGGAAGATCGTTTTGGTCCTTTCAGGGATCGTGCTAATCTTGACGCAAGATAAGTGCACGGTTTACGCCAAACATACCATCGGCCCAAAACTCATTTTGGATGGACCCGATCGTACTTCGAGGTGATGAGGCACAAGTGAAAGCTTGGTCCGTTTGGAGATAGTGCTAATCTTGACGCACGAGAGGTGCACGGTTTGCGTCAAACGTAACATAAGCTCAAAAATCATTTTGGACGCACCCGATGGAACTCCTACGTAACGTGGGTCATGTGGAATCTCACTTTTTTCCATTTAGAGACAGTGTTAGTATCGGTACAAGATAGGTACATGGTTTGCGCTAGACGTACCACAGGCTCAGAAATCATTTTGGAACCACTCGTTAGTTCTACCGGATAACAAGGCTCAAGTGGAAGCTCGTTTCGGTCCTTTTAAGATAGTGCTACTCTTGACGCAAGAGAGGTGCACAGTTTGTGTTGAACGTACCTAAGGCTCAAAAATCATTTTGGACGCACCCATGGAACTCCTAGGTGACGTGCATCATGTGGGATCTCACTTCTTTCCTCTTGGAGACAGTGTTAGTGTCAGTGCAAGATAGGTGCACAGTTTGCATCCAACGTACCATCGGCTCAGAAATCATTTTGGACGCACCCGATGGTACTTGGAGGTGATTAGGCTGAAGTGAAGGCTCGGTCCGTTTAGGGATAGTGCTAATCTTTATGCAAGACAGGTGCACAGTTTGCGTCAAATGTACCATTGGCTTGGAAATCGTTTTTGATGCACCCGATGAAATTCCTAGGTGACGTGGATCATGTGAAATCTCTCTTCTTTCCGTTTGGAGACAATGTTAGTATCGGTGCAAGATAGGTGCATGGTTTGTCCTGGACGTACTGTAGGCTTAGAAATCATTTTAAACGCACATGATGGTACCAATAGGTGACGAGGCTCACGTGGAATCTCGTTTTGGTCCTTTTGGAGATAGTGCTAATCTTGACGCAAGATAGCTGCATGGTTTGCATTGAATGTACCAAACGCTCGGAAATCATTTTGGACACACCCGATGGAACTCGTAGGTGACGTGGGTCATGTGGAATCTCAATTCTTTCTCTTTGGAGATAGTGTTAGTGTCGGTGCAAGATCGGTGCACGGTTTGCACCAAATATACCATCTGCTCAGAAATTAGTATGGAGCACCCGATTGTACTCTAAGGTGGTGAGGCTCAACTGAAAGCTCGGTCAGTTTGGAGAAAGTCCTAGTCTTGATGCATGATAGTGCACGGCTTGTGTCGAACGTACCATAGGCTCAGAAATCATTTTGGACGCACCCAATGGAGCTCCTAGGTGACGTGGGTCATGTAGAATCTCCCCTCTAACCATTTGGAGATAGTGTTAGTATCGGTGCAAGATAGGTGCATGGTTTGCGCTAGACGTACCATAAGCTCATAAATCATTTGGATGCACCTAATGGTACCACTAGGAGACAAGGCTCCAGTGGAAGCTCGTTCTAGTCCTTTCGGAGACAATGCTAATCTTGACGCAAGATAGGTGCACGGTTTGCGTCAAACGTACCATAGGCTTCGAAATCATTTTAGATGCACCCGATGGAACAACTAGGTGATGTGGGTAATGTGAAATCTCACTTCCCTCTGTTTGGAGATAGTGTTAGTGTCGGTGCAAGATAGGTGCACCGTTTGCACCAAATGTATCATTGGCTCAGAAATCGTTTTAGACACACCAGATGGAGTCCTAGGTGACAACACTGATGTGAAGGCTCGGTCCATTTAGAGATAGTGCTAATCTTCATGCAAGATAGGTGCACGGTTTGTGTCGAACGTACCATAGGCTGAAAAATCATTTTTGACGCACCTGATGGAACTCCTAGGTGACGTGGGTCATGTGAAATCTCACTTCTTTCCGTTTGAAGGTTGTGTTAGTGTCGGTGCAAGATAGGTGCACAATTTGCACCAAACGTACCATCGGCTCAAAAATTGTTTTAGACGCACCCGATGGTACTCCTAGGTGACAATGCTCAAGTGAAAGCTCGGACCGTTTTGAGATAGTGCCAATACAGACGCAACATGGGTGCATGGTTTGCGTCAAACCTACCATAGGCTTAGAAATCATTTTGAACTCATCTAATGGAACTCATAGGTAATGTGTGTCATGTGGAATCTCGCTTGTTTCCGTTTGGAGCCAGTATTAGTGCCTTGCAAGATAGGTGCGTACTATGTGCTAGACATACCATTGGCTCAAAAATCATTTTAGATGCACTTATTGGTACCACTAGGTGATGAGGCCCAAGTGGAAGATCGTTTTGGTCCTTTCAGGGATCGTGCTAATCTTGACGCAAGATAAGTGCACGGTTTACGCCAAACATACCATCGGCCCAAAACTCATTTTGGACGGACCCGATCGTACTTCGAGGTGATGAGGCACAAGTGAAAGCTTGGTCTGTTTGGAGATAGTGCTAATCTTGACGCACGAGAGGTGCACGGTTTGCGTCAAATGTAACATAAGCTCAAAAATCATTTTGGACGCACCCGATGGAACTCCTACGTAACGTGGGTCATGTGGAATCTCACTTCTTTCCATTTAGAGACAGTGTTAGTATCGGTACAAGATAGGTACATGGTTTGCGCTAGACATACCACAGGCTCAGAAATCATTTTGGAACCACTCGTTAGTTCTACCGGATAACAAGGCTCAAGTGGAAGCTCGTTTCGGTCCTTTTAAGATAGTGCTACTCTTGACGCAAGAGAGGTGCACAGTTTGTGTTGAACGTACCTTAGGCTCAAAAATCATTTTGGACGCACCCATGGAACTCCTAGGTGACGTGCATCATGTGGGATCTCACTTCTTTCCTCTTGGAGACAGTGTTAGTGGCAGTGCAAGATAGGTGCACAGTTTGCATCCAACGTACCATCGGCTCAGAAATCATTTTGGACGCACCCGATGGTACTTGGAGGTGATTAGGCTGAAGTGAAGGCTCGGTCCGTTTAGGGATAGTGCTAATCTTTATGCAAGACAGGTGCACAGTTTGCGTCAAATGTACCATTGGCTTGGAAATCGTTTTTGATGCACCCGATGAAATTCCTAGGTGACGTGGATCATGTGAAATCTCTCTTCTTTCCGTTTGGAGACAATGTTAGTATCGGTGCAAGATAGGTGTATGGTTTGTCCTGGACGTACTGTAGGCTTAGAAATCATTTTAAACGCACATGATGGTACCAATAGGTGACGAGGCTCACGTGGAATCTCGTTTTGGTCCTTTTGGAGATAGTGCTAATCTTGACGCAAGATAGCTGCATGGTTTGCATTGAATGTACCAAACGCTCGGAAATCATTTTGGACACACCCGATGGAACTCGTAGGTGACGTGGGTCATGTGGAATCTCAATTCTTTCTCTTTGGAGATAGTGTTAGTGTCGGTGCAAGATCGGTGCACGGTTTGCACCAAATATACCATCTGCTCAGAAATTGGTATGGAGCACCCGATTGTACTCTAAGGTGGTGAGGCTCAACTGAAAGCTCGGTCAGTTTGGAGAAAGTCCTAGTCTTGACGCATGATAGTGCACGGCTTGTGTCGAACGTACCATAGGCTCAGAAATCATTTTGGACGCACCCAATGGAGCTCCTAGGTGACGTGGGTCATGTAGAATCTCTCCTCTAACCATTTGGAGATAGTGTTAGTATCGGTGCAAGATAGGTGCATTGTTTGCGCTAGACGTACCATAAGCTCATAAATCATTTGGATGCACCTAATGGTACCACTAGGAGACAAGGCTCCAGTGGAAGCTCGTTCTAGTCCTTTCGGAGACAATGCTAATCTTGACGCAAGATAGGTGCACGGTTTGCGTCAAACGTACCATAGGCTTCGAAATCATTTTAGATGCACCCGATGGAACACCTAGGTGATGTGGGTAATGTGAAATCTCACTTCCCTCTGTTTGGAGATAGTGTTAGTGTCGGTGCAAGATAGGTGCACCGTTTGCACCAAATGTATCATTGGCTCAGAAATCGTTTTAGACACACCAGATGGAGTCCTAGGTGACAACACTGATGTGAAGGCTCGGTCCATTTAGAGATAGTGCTAATCTTCATGCAAGATAGGTGCACGGTTTGTGTCGAACGTACCATAGGCTGAAAAATCATTTTTGACGCACCTGATGGAACTCCTAGGTGACGTGGGTCATGTGAAATCTCACTTCTTTCCGTTTGAAGGTTGTGTTAGTGTCGGTGCAAGATAGGTGCACAATTTGCACCAAACGTACCATCGGCTCAAAAATTGTTTTGGACGCACCCGATGGTACTCCTAGGTGACAATGCTCAAGTGAAAGCTCGGACCGTTTGGAGATAGTGCCAGTACAGACGCAACATGGGTGCATGGTTTGCGTCAAACCTACCATAGGCTTAGAAATCATTTTGAACTCATCTAATGGAACTCATAGGTAATGTGTGTCATGTGGAATCTCGCTTGTTTCCGTTTGGAGCCAGTATTAGTGCCTTGCAAGATAGGTGCGTACTATGTGCTAGACATACCATTGGCTCAAAAATCATTTTAGATGCACTTATTGGTACCACTAGGTGATGAGGCCCAAGTGGAAGATCGTTTTGGTCCTTTCAGGGATCGTGCTAATCTTGACGCAAGATAAGTGCACGGTTTACGCCAAACATACCATCGGCCCAAAACTCATTTTGGACGGACCCGATCGTACTTCGAGGTGATGAGGCAGAAGTGAAAGCTTGGTCCGTTTGGAGATAGTGCTAATCTTGACGCACGAGAGGTGCACGGTTTGCGTCAAACGTAACATAAGCTCAAAAATCATTTTGGACGCACCCGATGGAACTCCTACGTAACGTGGGTCATGTGGAATCTCACTTCTTTCCATTTAGAGACAGTGTTAGTATCGGTACAAGATAGGTACATGGTTTGCGCTAGACGTACCACAGGCTCAGAAATCATTTTGGAACCACTCGTTAGTTCTACCGGATAACAAGGCTCAAGTGGAAGCTCGTTTCAGTCCTTTTAAGATAGTGCTACTCTTGACGCAAGAGAGGTGCACAGTTTGTGTTGAACGTACCTTAGGCTCAAAAATCATTTTGGACGCACCCATGGAACTCCTAGGTGACGTGCATCATGTGGGATCTCACTTCTTTCCTCTTGGAGACAGTGTTAGTGGCAGTGCAAGATAGGTGCACAGTTTGCATCCAACGTACCATCGGCTCAGAAATCATTTTGGACGCACCCGATGGTACTTGGAGGTGATTAGGCTGAAGTGAAGGCTCGGTCCGTTTAGGGATAGTGCTAATCTTTATGCAAGACAGGTGCACAGTTTGCGTCAAATGTACCATTGGCTTGGAAATCGTTTTTGATGCACCCGATGAAATTCCTAGGTGACGTGGATCATGTGAAATCTCTCTTCTTTCCGTTTGGAGACAATGTTAGTATCGGTGCAAGATAGGTGTTTGGTTTGTCCTGGACGTACTGTAGGCTTAGAAATCATTTTAAACGCACATGATGGTACCAATAGGTGACGAGGCTCACGTGGAATCTCGTTTTGGTCCTTTTGGAGATAGTGCTAATCTTGACGCAAGATAGCTGCATGGTTTGCATTGAATGTACCAAACGCTCGGAAATCATTTTGGACACACCCGATGGAACTCGTAGGTGACGTGGGTCATGTGGAATCTCAATTCTTTCTCTTTGGAGATAGTGTTAGTGTCGGTGCAAGATCGGTGCACGGTTTGCACCAATATACCATCTGCTCAGAAATTGGTATGGAGCACCCGATTGTACTCTAAGGTGGTGAGGCTCAACTGAAAGCTCGGTCAGTTTGGAGAAAGTCCTAGTCTTGACGCATGATAGTGCACGGCTTGTGTCGAACGTACCATAGGCTCAGAAATCATTTTGGATGCACCCAAAAGAGCTCCTAGGTGACGTGGGTCATGTAGAATCTCTCCTCTAACCATTTGGAGATAGTGTTAGTATCGGTGCAAGATAGGTGCATGGTTTGCGCTAGACGTACCATAAGCTCATAAATCATTTGGATGCACCTAATTGTACCACTAGGAGACAAGGCTCCAGTGGAAGCTCGTTCTAGTCCTTTCGGAGACAATGCTAATCTTGACGCAAGATAGGTGCACGGTTTGCGTCAAACGTACCATAGGCTTCGAAATCATTTTAGATGCACCCGATGGAACACCTAGGTGATGTGGGTAATGTGAAATCTCACTTCCCTCTGTTTGGAGATAGTGTTAGTGTCGGTGCAAGATAGGTGCACCGTTTGCACCAAATGTACCATTGGCTCAGAAATCATTTTAGACACACCAGATGGAGTCCTAGGTGACAACACTGATGTGAAGGCTCGGTCCATTTAGAGATAGTGCTAATCTTCATGCAAGATAGGTGCACGGTTTGTGTCGAACGTACCATAGGCTCAAAAATCATTTTTGACGCACCTGATGGAACTCCTAGGTGACGTGGGTCATGTGAAATCTCACTTCTTTCCGTTTGAAGGTTGTGTTAGTGTCGGTGTAAGATAGGTGCACAATTTGCACGAAACGTACCATCGGCTCAAAAATTGTTTTGGACGCACCCGATGGTACTCCTAGGTGACAAGGCTCAAGTGAAAGCTCGGACCGTTTGGAGATAGTGCCAATACAGACGCAACATGGGTGCATGGTTTGCGTCAAACCTACCATAGGCTCAGAAATCATTTTGAACTCATCTAATGGAACTCATAGGTAATGTGTGTCATGTGGAATCTCGCTTGTTTCCGTTTGGAGCCAGTATTAGTGCCTTGCAAGATAGGTGCGTACTATGTGCTAGACATACCATTGGCTCAAAAATCATTTTAGATGCACTTATTGGTACCACTAGGTGATGAGGCTCAAGTGGAAGATCATTTTGGTCCTTTCAGGGATCGTGCTAATCTTGACGCAAGATAAGTGCACGGTTTACGCCAAACATACCATCGGCCCAAAACTCATTTTGGACGGACCCGATCGTACTTCGAGGTGATGAGGCACAAGTGAAAGCTTGGTCCGTTTGGAGATAGTGCTAATCTTGACGCACGAGAGGTGCACGGTTTGCGTCAAACGTAACATAAGCTCAAAAATCATTTTGGACGCACCCGATGGAACTCCTACGTAACGTGGGTCATGTGGAATCTCACTTCTTTCCATTTAGAGACAGTGTTAGTATCGGTACAAGATAGGTACATGGTTTGCGCTAGACGTACCACAGGCTCAGAAATCATTTTGGAACCACTCGTTGGTTCTACCGGATAACAAGGCTCAAGTGGAAGCTCGTTTCGGTCCTTTTAAGATAGTGCTACTCTTGACGCAAGATAGGTGCACAGTTTGTGTCGAACGTACCTTAGGCTCAAAAATCATTTTGGACGCACCCATGGAACTCCTAGGTGACGTGCATCATGTGGGATCTCACTTCTTTCCTCTTGGAGACAGTGTTAGTGGCAGTGCAAGATAGGTGCACAGTTTGCATCCAACGTACCATCGGCTCAGAAATCATTTTGGATGCACCCGATGGTACTTGGAGGTGATTAGCCTGAAGTGAAGGCTCGGTCCGTTTAGGGACAGTGCTAATCTTTATGCAAGACAGGTGCACAGTTTGCGTCAAATGTACCATTGGCTTGGAAATCGTTTTTGATGCACCCGATGAAATTCCTAGGTGACGTGGATCATGTGAAATCTCTCTTCTTTCCGTTTGGAGACAATGTTAGTATCGGTGCAAGATAGGTGCATGGTTTGTCCTGGATGTACTGTAGGCTTAGAAATCATTTTAAACGCACATGATGGTACCAATAGGTGACGATGCTCACGTGGAATCTCGTTTTGGTCCTTTTGGAGATAGTGCTAATCTTGACGCAAGATAGCTGCATGGTTTGCATTGAATGTACCAAACGCTCGGAAATCATTTTGGACGCACCCGATGGAACTTGTAGGTGACGTGGGTCATGTGGAATCTCAATTCTTTCTCTTTGGAGATAGTGTTAGTGTCGGTGCAAGATCGGTGCACGGTTTGCACCAAATATACCATCTGCTCAGAAATTGGTATGGAGCACCCGATTGTACTCTAAGGTGGTGAGGCTCAACTGAAAGCTCGGTCAGTTTGGAGAAAGTCCTAGTCTTGACGCAAGATAGTGCACGGTTTGTGTCGAACGTAACATAGGCTCAGAAATCATTTTTGACGCACCCAATGGAGCTCCTAGGTGATGTGGGTCATGTAGAATATCTACTCTTACCATTTGGAGATAGTGTTAGTTTCGGTGCAAGATAGGTGCATGGTTTGCGCTAGACGTACCATAAGCTCATAAATCATTTGGATGCACCTAATGGTACCACTAGGAGACAAGGATCAAGTGGAAGCTCGTTCTGGTCCTTTCGGAGACAATGCTAATCTTGACGCAAGATAGGTGCACGGTTTGCGTCGAAGGTACCATAGACTTCGAAATCATTTTAGATGCACCCGATGGAACACCTAGGTGATGTGGGTAATGTGAAATCTCACTTCCCTCTGTTTGGAGATAGTGTTAGTGTCGGTGCAAGATAGGTGCACCGTTTGCACCAAATGTACCATTGGCTCAGAAATCGTTTTAGACACACCAGATGGAGTCCTAGGTGACAACACTGATGTGAAGGCTCGGTCCATTTAGAGATAGTGCTAATCTTCATGCAAGATAGGTGCACAGTTTGTGTCGAACGTACCATAGGCTCAAAAATCATTTTTGACGCACCTGATGGAACTCCTAGGTGACGTGGGTCATGTGAAATCTCACTTCTTTCCGTTTGAAGGTTGTGTTAGTGTCGGTGCAAGATAGGTGCACAATTTGCACCAAACGTACCATCGGCTCAAAAATTATTTTGGACGCACCCGATGGTACTTCTAGGTGACAAGGCTCAAGTGAAAGCTCGGACCGTTTGGAGATAGTGCCAATACAGACGCAACATGGGTGCATGGTTTGCGTCAAACCTACCATAGGCTCAGAAATCATTTTGAACTCATCTAATGGAACTCATAGGTAATGTGTGTCATGTGGAATCTCGCTTGTTTCCGTTTGGAGCCAGTATTAGTGCCTTGCAAGATAGGTGCGTACTATGTGCTAGACATACCATTGGCTCAAAAATCATTTTAGATGCACTTATTGGTACCACTAGGTGATGAGGCTCAAGTGGAAGATCGTTTTGGTCCTTTCAGGGATCGTGCTAATCTTGACGCAAGATAAGTGCACGGTTTACGCCAAACATACCATCGGCCCAAAACTCATTTTGGACGGACCCGATCGTACTTCGAGGTGATGAGGCACAAGTGAAAGCTTGGTCCGTTTGGAGATAGTGCTAATCTTGACGCACGAGAGGTGCACGGTTTGCGTCAAACGTAACATAAGCTCAAAAATCATTTTGGACGCACCCGATGGAACTCCTACGTAACGTGGGTCATGTGGAATCTCACTTATTTCCATTTAGAGACAGTGTTAGTATCGGTACAAGATAGGTACATGGTTTGCGCTAGACGTACCACAGGCTCAGAAATCATTTTGGAACCACTCGTTAGTTCTACCGGATAACAAGGCTCAAGTGGAAGCTCGTTTCGGTCCTTTTAAGATAGTGCTACTCTTGACGCAAGAGAGGTGCACAGTTTGTGTTGAACGTACCTTAGGCTCAAAAATCATTTTGGACGCACCCATGGAACTCCTAGGTGACGTGCATCATGTGGGATCTCACTTCTTTCCTCTTGGAGACAGTGTTAGTGGCAGTGCAAGATAGGTGCACAGTTTGCATCCAACGTACCATCGGCTCAGAAATCATTTTGGACGCACCCGATGGTACTTGGAGGTGATTAGGCTGAAGTGAAGGCTCGTCCGTTTAGGGATAGTGCTAATCTTTATGCAAGACAGGTGCACAGTTTGCGTCAAATGTACCATTGGCTTGGAAATCGTTTTTGATGCACCCGATGAAATTCCTAGGTGACGTGGATCATGTGAAATCTCTCTTCTTTCCGTTTGGAGACAATGTTAGTATCGGTGCAAGATAGGTGTATGGTTTGTCCTGGACGTACTGTAGGCTTAGAAATCATTTTAAACGCACATGATGGTACCAATAGGTGACGAGGCTCACGTGGAATCTCGTTTTGGTCCTTTTGGAGATAGTGCTAATCTTGACGCAAGATAGCTGCATGGTTTGCATTGAATGTACCAAACGCTCGGAAATCATTTTGGACACACCCGATGGAACTCGTAGGTGACGTGGGTCATGTGGAATCTCAATTCTTTCTCTTTGGAGATAGTGTTAGTGTCGGTGCAAGATCGGTGCACGGTTTGCACCAAATATACCATCTGCTCAGAAATTGGTATGGAGCACCCGATTGTACTCTAAGGTGGTGAGGCTCAACTGAAAGCTCGGTCAGTTTGGAGAAAGTCCTAGTCTTGATGCAAGATAGTGCACGGCTTGTGTCGAACGTACCATAGGCTCAGAAATCATTTTGGACGCACCCAATAGAGCTCCTAGGTGACGTGGGTCATGTAGAATCTCTCCTCTAACCATTTGGAGATAGTGTTAGTATCGGTGCAAGATAGGTGCATGGTTTGCGCTAGACGTACCATAAGCTCATAAATCATTTGGATGCACCTAATTGTACCACTAGGAGACAAGGCTCCAGTGGAAGCTCGTTCTAGTCCTTTCGGAGACAATGCTAATCTTGACGCAAGATAGGTGCACGGTTTGCGTCAAACGTACCATAGGCTTCGAAATCATTTTAGATGCACCCGATGGAACACCTAGGTGATGTGGGTAATGTGAAATCTCACTTCCTTCTGTTTGGAGATAGTGTTAGTGTCGGTGCAAGATAGGTGCACCGTTTGCACCAAATGTACCATTGGCTCAGAAATCGTTTTAGACACACCAGATGGAGTCCTAGGTGACAACACTGATGTGAAGGCTCAGTCCATTTAGAGATAGTGCTAATCTTCATGCAAGATAGGTGCACGGTTTGTGTCGAACGTACCATAGGCTCAAAAATCATTTTTGACGCACCTGATGGCACTCCTAGGTGACGTGGGTCATGTGAAATCTCACTTCTTTCCATTTGAAGGTTGTGTTAGTGTCGGTGCAAGATAGGTGCACAATTTGCACCAAACGTACCATCGGCTCAAAAATTGTTTTGGACGCACCCGATGGTACTCCTAGGTGACAAGGCTCAAGTGAAAGCTCGGACCGTTTGGAGATAGTGCCAATACAGACGCAACATGGGTGCATGGTTTGCGTCAAACCTACCATAGGCTCAGAAATCATTTTGAACTCATCTAATGGATCTCATAGGTAATGTGTGTCATGTGTAATCTCGCTTGTTTCCGTTTGGAGCCAGTATTAGTGCCTTGCAAGATAGGTGCGTACTATGTGCTAGACATACCATTGGCTCAAAAATCATTTTAGATGCACTTATTGGTACCACTAGGTGATGAGGCTCAAGTGGAAGATCGTTTTGGTCCTTTCAGGGATCGTGCTAATCTTGACGCAAGATAAGTGCACGGTTTACGCCAAACATACCATCGGCCCAAAACTCATTTTGGACGGACCCGATCGTACTTCGAGGTGATGAGGCACAAGTGAAAGCTTGGTCCATTTGGAGATAGTGCTAATCTTGACGCACGAGAGGTGCACGGTTTGCGTCAAACGTAACATAAGCTCAAAAATCATTTTGGACGCACCCGATGGAACTCCTACGTAACGTGGGTCATGTGGAATCTCACTTCTTTCCATTTAGAGACAGTGTTAGTATCGGTACAAGATAGGTACATGGTTTGCGCTAGACGTACCACAGGCTCAGAAATCATTTTGGAACCACTCGTTGGTTCTACCGGATAACAAGGCTCAAGTGGAAGCTCGTTTCGGTCCTTTTAAGATAGTGCTACTCTTGACGCAAGATAGGTGCACAGTTTGTGTCGAACGTACCTTAGGCTCAAAAATCATTTTGGACGCACCCATGGAACTCCTAGGTGACGTGCATCGTGTGGGATCTCACTTCTTTCCTCTTGGAGACAGTGTTAGTGGCAGTGCAAGATAGGTGCACAGTTTGCATCCAACGTACCATCGGCTCAGAAATCATTTTGGACGCACCCGATGGTACTTGGAGGTGATTAGCCTGAAGTGAAGGCTCGGTCCGTTTAGGGATAGTGCTAATCTTTATGCAAGACAGGTGCACAGTTTGCGTCAAATGTACCATTGGCTTGGAAATCGTTTTTGATGCACCCGATGAGATTCCTAGGTGACGTGGATCATGTGAAATCTCTCTTCTTTCCGTTTGGAGACAATGTTAGTATCGGTGCAAGATAGGTGCATGGTTTGTCCTGGATGTACAGTAGGCTTAGAAATTATTTTAAACGCACATGATGGTACCAATAGGTGACGATGCTCACGTGGAATCTCGTTTTGGTCCTTTTGGAGATAGTGCTAATCTTGACGCAAGATAGCTGCATGGTTTGCATTGAATGTACCAAACGCTCGGAAATCATTTTGGACGCACCCGATGGAACTTGTAGGTGACGTGGGTCATGTGGAATTTCAATTCTTTCTCTTTGGAGATAGTGTTAGTGTCGGTGCAAGATCGGTGCACGGTTTGCACCAAATATACCATCTGCTCAGAAATTGGTATGGAGCACCCGATTGTACTCTAAGGTGGTGAGGCTCAACTGAAAGCTCAGTCAGTTTGGAGAAAGTCCTAGTCTTGACGCAAGATAGTGCACGGTTTGTGTCGAACGTAACAGAGGCTCAGAAATCATTTTTGACGCACCCAATGGAGCTCCTAGGTGATGTGGGTCATGTAGAATATCTCCTCTTACCATTTGGAGATAGTGTTAGTTTCGGTGCAAGGTAGGTGCATGGTTAGCGCTAGACGTACCATAAGCTCATAAATCATTTGGATGCACCTAATGGTACCACTAGGAGACAAGGATCAAGTGGAAGCTCGTTCTGGTCCTTTCGGAGACAATGCTAATCTTGACGCAAGATAGGTGCACGGTTTGCGTCGAAGGTACCATAGGCTCCGAAATCATTTTAGATGCACCCGATGGAACTCCTAGGTGATGTGGGTAATATGGAATCTCACTTTCCTCTGTTTGGAGATAGTGTTAGTGTCGATGCAAGATAGGTACACCGATTGCACCAAACATACCATTGGCTTAGAAATCATTTTAGACACAACAGATGGTAATCCTAGGTGACAACGCTGATGTGAAGGCTCGGTCTATTTGGAGATAGTGCTAATCTTCACGCAAGACAGGTGCACGGTTTGCGTCGAACGTACCATAGGCTCAAAAATCATTTTGGACGCACCCGATGGAACTCCTAGGTGACGTGGGTCATGTGGAATCTCACTTCTTTCCGTTTGAAGGTTGTGTTAGTGTCGGTGCAAGATAGGTGCACAATTTGCACCAAACGTACCATCGGCTCAAAAATTGTTTTGGACGCACCCGATGGTACTCCTAGGTGACAAGGCTCAAGTGAAAGCTCGGACCGTTTGGAGATAGTGCCAATACAGACGCAACATGGGTGCATGGTTTGCGTCAAACGTACCATAGGCTCAGAAATCATTTTAAACTCACCTAATGGAACTCCTTGGTGATGTGTGTCACGTGGAATCTCGCTTGTTTCCGTTTGGAGCCAGTATTAGTGCCTTGCAAGATAGGTGCGTAGTTTGTGCTAGACGTACCATAGGCTCAAAAATCATTTTGGACGCACTCATTGGTACCACTAGGTGATGAGGCTCAAGTGGAAGCTCGTTTCGGTCCTTTCAGAGATCGTGCTAATCTTGACGCAAGATAAGTGCACGGTTTGCATCGAACGTACCATAGGCTTCGAAATCGTTTTGGATGCACCCGATGGAACTCCCTGGTGACGTGGGTCATGTGGAATCTCGCTTGTTTCCGTTTGCAGACAGTCCCAAATGTACCAACTGCTCAGAAATCATTTTGGAACACCCGATGGTACTCCTAGGTGACGAGGCTCAAGTAAAACCTTGGTTCATTTATAGATAGTGCCAATACTGACGCAAGATATGTGCACGGTTTGCGTTAAACGTACCATAGGGTCGAAAATCATTTTGGACTCACCCGATGGAACTCCTAGGTGACGTGGGTCATGTGGAATCTCGCTTGTTTCCATTTGGAGACAGCATTAGTGTTAGTGCAAGATAAGTGCGTGGTTTGCGCTAGAAGTACCATAAGCTCAGAAAATCGTTTTGGACGCACTCGTTGGTACCTCTAGGTGATGAGGCTCAAGTGGAAGCTCGTTTCGGTCCTTTCAGAGATAGTGTAATCTTGATGTAAGATAAGTCCACGGTTTGTGTCGAACGTACCATAGGCTCCAAAATCATTTTGGACACACCTGATGGAATTCCTTGGTGACGTGGTCATGTGGAATCTCGCTTGTTCCTGTTTGTAGACAGTGATAGTGTCGGTGCAAGATAGGTGCATGGTTTGCGTTAGACATACCATAGGCTCAGAAATCATTTTGGATGCACTCGATGGTAGCGCTAGGTGACGAGGCTCATGTGGAAGCTCATTTCGGTCCTTTTCATAGATAGTGCTAATCTTGATGCAAGATAGGTGTATAGTTTGCGTCGAATATACCACAGGCTCGGAAATCATCTTGGACGCACCCGTTGGAACTCCTAGGTGATGTGGGTCATGTGGAATCTCACTTCTTTTCGTTTGGAGATAATGTTAATGTCAGTGCAAGATAGGTGTACAGTTTGCGCCAAACATACCATCGGCCCAAAACTCATTTGGGACGACCCGATCGTACTCCGAGGTGATGAGGCTCAAGTGAAAGCTCGGTCCGTTTGGAGAGAGTACTAATCTTGACGCAAGAGAGGTGCACGGTTTCAGTCGAACATAACATAGGCTCAGAAATCATTTTGGACGCACCCGATTGAATTCCTATGTGACGTGGGTCATGTGGAATCTCTCTTCTTTCTGTTTAGAGATAGTATTAGTGTCGGTGCAAGATAGGTGTGTGGTTTGCGCTAGACGTACCACTGGCTCAGAAATTGTTTTGGACCCACTCGATGGTACCACCAGATAATGAGGCTCAAGTGGAAGCTCATTTTAGTCCTTTCAAAGATAGTGCTAATCTTGACGCAAATAGGTGCACGGTTTGCATCAAACGTACCATAGGCTCGAAAATCGTTTTGGACACACCCAATGGAACTCCTAGGTGACGTGGGTCATATAGGATCCCACTTCTTTTCTCTTGGAGACAGTGTTAGTGTTAGTGCAAGATAGGTGCATAATTCACGCCCATCGTACCATCAGCTCAGAAATCATTTTGGATGCACCCTATGGTACTCCGAGGTGATGTGGCTAAAGTGAAAACTCAGTTCATTTAGAGATAGTGCTAACCTTGACGCAAGCAAGGTGCACGGTTTGTGTCGAACGGACCATTGGCTTGGAAATCGTTTTTGACACACCGATGGAACTCTTAGGTGACGTGGTCTTGTGGAATCTCACTTCTTTCTCTTTGGAGGCAGTGTTACTGTTAGTGCAAGATAGGTGCACAGTTTGTGCCAAACATACCAACTGCTTAGAAATCATTTTGGACACACCTGATGGTACTCCTAGGTGACGAGGCTCAAGTGAAACCTTGGTCCGTTTACAGATAGTGCCAATACTGATGCAAGATAGGTGTATGGTTTGCGTCAAACATACCATAGTCTTAGAAATTATTTTGGACTCACCTGATGAAACTCCTAGGTGACGTAGATCATGTGTAATCTCTCTTTTTCCGTTTGGAGACAATGTTAGTGTTTGTGCAAGATAGGTGCATGGTTTGCCCTAGACGTACCGTAGGCTCAGAAATCATTTTGGACGCACATGATGGTACCACTAGGTGACGAGCCTCAAGTGCAATCTCGTTTTGGTCCTTTTCGAAGACAGTACTAATCTTGATTTAAGATAGGTGCACGGTTTGCATTGAATGTACCATAGGCTCGAAAATCATTTTGGATGCACCCGATGGAACTCGTAGGTGACGTGGGTCATGTGGAATCTCAATTCTTTCTCTTTAGAGACAGTGTTATTGTCGGTGCAAGATCGGTGCACGGTTTGCACCAAACATACCTTCTGCTCAGAAATCGGTATGGAGTACCCAATGGTACTCTAAGGTGGCGAGGCTCAAGTGAAAGCTCGGTTAGTTTAGAGATAATCCTAATCTTGACACAAGATAGTGCACTGTTTGCGTCAAACATACCATAGGCTCGAAAATCGTTTTGGATGCACCCAATGGAGCTCTTAGGTGATGTGGGTCATGTGGAATCTCTCTTCTTTCCGGTTGGAGATAGTGTTAGTATCGGTGCATGATAGGTGCATGGTTTGCGCTAGATGTACCATAGGCTAACAATCCATTTGGATGCACCTAATGGTACCACTAAGAGACGAGGCTCAAGTGGAATCTCGTTCTTGTCCTTTTGGAGATAATGCTAATCTTGACGCAAGATAGGTGCACGGTTTGCATCGTATGTACCATGGGATTCCAAATCGTTTTGCGCACAGCTGATGGAACTCCTAGGTGATGTGGGTAATGTGGAATCTCACTTCCCTCCATTTGGATACAGTTTTAGTGTCGGTGCAAAATTTGTGCACAGTTTGCACCGAACGTACTATTGGCTCAGAAATCGATTTGGACACACCTAATGGCACTCCTAGGTCACGACGCTCAAGTGAAAGCTTGGTCTATTTGGAGATAGTGTTAATCTTGATGCAAGAGAGGTGCACGATTTGCGTCAAACGTACCATAGGCTTGGAAATCATTTTGGACGCACCAATGGAACTCTTATGTGACATGGGTCTTGTGGAATCTCACTTCTTTTTCTTCGGAGATAGTGTTACTTTCGGTGCAAGATAGGTGCACGGTTTGTGCCAAATGTACCAACTGCTTAAAAATTATTTTGGACCCAACCGATGGTACTCCTAGGTGACAAGGTTCAAGTGAAACCTCGGTCGGTTTACAGATAGTGCTAATACTGATGCAAGATAGGTGCACCGTTTGCGCCAAACATACCATAGGCTCAGAAATCATTTTGGACTCACCCGATGGAACTCTTAGGTGACGTGGGTCATGTGGAATCTCACTTTGTTTCCATTTGGAGATAGTATTAGTATCGGTGAAAGATAGGTACATGGTATGCGCTAGACGTACCATAGGCTCAGAAATCATTTTGGACGCAGTCGATGGTACCACTAGGTGATGTGGCACAATTTGTGCCAAACATACCCGATCGTACTCCGAGGTGATGAGGCTGAAGTGAAAGCTCAGTCCGTTTGGAGATTGTGCTAATCTTGACGCAGGAGAGGGGCACGATTTGCGTCGAACATAACATAGGCTTGGAAATTATTTTGGATGCACCCGATGGAACTCCTACATGACGTGGGTCAAGTGGAATCCGTCTTCTTTCCGTTTAGAGGCAGTGTTAGTGTCGGTGCAAGATACGTGCGTGGTTTGCGCTAGACGTACTACAGGCAAAGAAATTGTTTTGGACCCACTCGATGGTACCACCGGATAACGAGGCTCTAGTGGAAGCTCGTTTCGGTGTTTTCAAAGATAGTGCTAATCTTGACGTAAGATAGGTGCACGGTTTGTGTCGAACATACCATAGGCTCAGAAATCATTTTGGACGCACCCAATGGAACTCCTAGGTGACGTGGGTCATGTGGGATCTCAGTTCTTTTCTCTTGGAGACAGTGTTAGTGTTAGTGCAAGATAGGTGCATAGTTCGCTCTCAACTTACGATCGGCTCAGAAATCATTTTGGATGCACCCGATGATACTCCAAGGTGATGAGGCTAAAGTGAAAGCTCGGTCCGTTTAGAGATTGTGCTAACCTTGACGCAAGAGAGGTGCTTGGTTTGCGTCAAATGTACCATTGGCTTGGAAATTGTTTTTGATGCACCGATGGAACTCTTAGGTGACGCTTGTGGAATCTCACTTCTTTCTCTTTGGAGACAGTGTTACTGTCGGTGCAAGATAGGTGCACGGTTTGTGCCAAACATGTAAACTACTCAAAAATCATTTTGGACACACCCGATGGTACTCCTAGGTGACAAGGCTCAAGTGAAACCTCGGTCCGTTTACGGATAGTGCCAATACTGACGCAAGATAGGTGCACGGTTTGCGTCAAACGTACCATAGGCTCAGAAATCATTTTGGACTCACCCGATGGAACTCCTAGGTGACGTGGGTCATGTGGATTCTTGCTTGTTTCTGTTTGGAGACAATATTAGTGTAGGTGCAAGATAGGTGCATGGTTTGCGCTAGACGTACCATAAGCTCAGAAATCGTTTTGGACGCACTCGATGGTACCATTAGGTGATGTGGCTCAAGTGGAAGCTCATTTCCGTTCTTTCGGAGATAGTGCTAATCTTGACGCAAGATAAGTGCTCGGTTTGCGCTGAACGTACCATAGGCACTGAAATCATTTTGGATGCACCCAATGGAACTCCTTGGTGACGTGGGTCATGTGGAATCTCGCTTGTTTTTGTTTGTAGATAGTATTAGTGTCGATGCAAGATATGTGCATGGTTTGCACTAGCTGTACCATAGCCTTAGAAATTATTTTAGACGCACTCGATGGTACCACTAGGTGACAAGGCTCAAGTGGAAGCTTGTTTTGGTCCTTTCATAGATAGTGCTAATCTTGACGCAAGATAGGTGCATAGTTTGCGTCGAATATACCACAAGCTTAGAATCATCTTGGACGCACCTGTTGGAACTCCTAGGTGATGTGGGTCATGTGGAATCTCACTTTTTTCTGTTTGGAGATAATGTTAGTGTCGGTGCAAGATAGGTGCACAGTTTGCACCAAACATACTGTCGGCCCAAAACTCATTTTGGACGGACCCAATCGTACTCCGAGATGATGGGGCTCAAGTGAAAGCTCGGTCTATTTGGAGATAGTGTTAATCTTGATGCAAGAGGTGCACGGTTTGCGTCGATCATAACATAGGCTCGGAAATCATTTTGAACGCACCCGATAGAACTCCTACATGACGTGGGTCATGTGGAATCTCTCTTCTTTCCGTTTAGAGACAATGTTATTTTGGACGCACCCGATGATACACCTAGGTGACGAGGCTCAAGTGAAAGCTCGATCCGTTCAGAGATAGTACTAATCTTAATGCGAGATAGGTCCATGGTTTGCGTCGAACATACCATAGGCTCAGAAATCATTTTGAACTCACCTGATGGAACTACTAGGTGATGTGGGTCATTGTTAGTGTTTGATGATTGGCAACTCACACGGGGGTACCTAGGGCGATGTTTGGAGGGCTTCGGCGTATGCAGAACTCGGTGGTAATGCAAAGAGACAAACGATTTATACTGGTTTGTGCCCTCTTTCGTGTATCAGCCTTTTATGTCTAGTTGGTGTGTTGCCTTTTCTGTTAGATTGATTGTATGATTGTGCGTACAAGGGGGTGCACTGTCCCTCTCTTTATATAGGAAGAGAGGGCAGGGCACGAAACTAGTCCTAGTCGGTTACAATTGGAGAGTCCTAATCCTATTACAGAATCTAGCTTTCCTTATAAGCCAACTAGGTCGATCTGGTAAGCTTGAAGTCCATGCCACCTTGTTTCGTGTCCTTCAACAGATCGTGATCCAGCCTAGGGCCCATTCGGTACTGTTCCTATAGGGAACCCCTAGGACCCTTAACCGTCAAGCCCCTGAGTGAGTCATGGCTGAACTCGAAAGCCTCCTTGTTGCTCCCACATATGACGAGTAGGAACAAGTGTAGTCCAAGTGCTTTCATGAGTGAAGCCATGAGGTGCTCTGAAAAATTCCCAGGTGATGTGCACTTTCAAAAAGTGTAGCCCCCAAGCCTCTTACTGTTTGAAACAAAGAGTTAGAGGGTCAGAAGAAAAATCATCCATAGAGGATATGTACCCTGTAGCCTCCAAGCTTGTGTCTGAGTACTAGAACTCAAACTAAGGATCTGAAGAGAATGTACTCGAGGATGAGAGTGAAAGCAATAATTGCTATCCTATCTGCTTGTACAGAAGCAGGTAAGACGTGTCCAAGTCACATGCAAGGCATACCACAGCGAACCCTAGAGATACTCAGAATATTCGAGAGAATATGCCACCGAGAATATTGGCGGGCATACTATTGGCTCACATGCACTGGTATAAAGCTGCTGATACACTAAAAAGGTGTAGTGTAGCACGTAAACTTGCAAAGAAGTTAGTAGCTCGTCCATGTACTCTTCGTGAACCTGGTCCACGAACAGCACCAAGATGCCTATAAAAACCTTCCTAGAGAGCACCTGAACCTCAGTCATTGAAGAAGCAAAGTGACTCTAAGCTTTGAAGTTTGCAAATATAGCCGAGAGCTGTAGTGACTAGAACTCTTGTGATAGGGTTTAGGGGTAGGCTAAACCCACAACTGTGCACAGTAGAGTAGCCTAGAGCTACAACTAGAAGAAGTCTTATGACGGCTGGTAGAGTGGCACACCCAACAGTCCCATGTCAAGCGTCCTCTTGTAGTATAGCCACTCCTACCGAGAAGCACTTAAATTATGAGTACTCTGTTGTATCCGAGTAGGACTTGTACTGTTGATTTCTAAAAATCCTTGTATCTATTAAACTGTTGTTGAATAAAAAATCTTCACCTGAGTACTGTGCTATCTAATGCATTCTGTCATTCTATTGCCCGGGTACTACATAGACCGTCCAAGTACTATGTAGACCATCCGGGTACTATAGAAACCATCCGGGGTGCTTCACGATGCGTCCATGTAAACAACGGTCATACTGAGGTAGGTACCCAAAAGGTGTGAATCCAACAGATAAGTCTGAACATAATGTGACATACATGACACCATGAAAAGATGTGCAGCCATCATTTCAATCCGTTCAGTGTCATTAATATGGTAGGAACCTAAAACGCCACACCCGCTGGCATAATTATTAGGCCACTCAATAGCCTCAGACACTATATAAAAAGGGAACTAATCTTCTGTGTCTTCTTCCCTGCCTCATTCCGCAATCTGATGAAGCCCTCAAGCATCATGTTAGCGCCGCCAAACCCTCACCTTGAAACCCTAGATCTGTGAGAGGTCGCCCTGCTAGTGGATTGGGCTCAAATGGGTTCAACAATTTGGATCTTACCCAAATTGACTTTGGGCTATGATATGAACCCGCTAGGGTGAATCCTGATCTTTCGATGAGAGAAGGTGGATAACTCGATTTGGTGGATGGAGATGACGTTCACGGCCCGACTACAGCCTTCCAAGCTGCGCCTTAGCAACCGATACACCACCTCCAACAGCCGTCGTGATCTTGTGGAGCACGATCAACCAAATCACTAGGGTAATTCCTGCAAGCAATCGAGGAACAAGCAAGAACAAGTAGAACAAGCAACTCAATTGCAAATATGGAGATGAAAAACCAATCTGAACTCACAAAGTTGGGGTTCTGAATCAAGTAGAACGGATGGTCTAGTCAACACACGCGTCTACAAGGAAGTAGCAATGGCTAAACTTTCAACAAAACAAAACCCAATCTATTTGTGGCGGCTCTAATACTTATTAATACCTAGGGGAACGACCAGGGGGTGTTGGGGTCGTTCTCCAACCCTAGGACACGTCCTTAATGGACCCAAATTGATACATGGACCATCGGCCCAAAATAGGGTGACGCAGCACCAAAGGTAGAAAAGGTTCCGGCGTTGAAATGACGATTGCGAAAGCATTGGATAAGATATAGCCATGAGTCCAGATCCGTTGGAAAATAGACTTGATAAGCTTTTCCAAAAAGTGCTATAACGTCCCAATCGGAGTCCGTATGAAGTCGTGGTGACCATCGCAATTTGGGACTATTTTGCAGTCCGAATTCAACTTCCAAAACGTGTTGGACTTGGACTCTTTCTGTCCTTGGAACCAAAGTGACGTGGTGGCCTAGCGGAGGACGTTAGGAATACTTGGATTTGGTCCCCAATCAACTTCATTAACCTTCCATGCTTTCCATATGCAATCAAACCTTCCCTTGATCCATGTAAGTAATTCTGAAAATGAGAATGAACACACATCATGGTGCGGCATCAATTCATCAAATGCTTCAATGATAAGCCGCATATAGAATGGTTGCACCTTTGGTATAGAAGTGGTTGGCATGGTCATCTTTGAGCCAATGATGTCCTCATCATTCTCCCCTTCTTGACAGCAAACCGTCCTCGGTTTGATCTTTGTTGGAGTATGTGTTGTAGGTAAAAGTGAACTGTGCTCCCCTTCTTGATATTTATCCTGTTGCATATGGGGAAAACTAGAAAAACTTTGCAAGACATCATTAGTGTTAGTGCAGCCCTCAATTTGATCATGGTATTGTGGCCCAAAAGGATATTTCAGATTAGAACAAATATAAACTTTATGCACCAAATATTCTCCTTTGCTGTCATATTTGCCAATTGCATGAAGCGAACAATGATTAAAACTTGGCAAACCAGAATCAAATTTAAGTTTCTCTTTTAGACAATTTAGATTACATAGAATATCAAATTCAATATAACCCAAAGTATTTAAAGAGGATAGTAAATTCAGTTCATCTTGTGCACATGTAATAGGATGAAAAAGCTTATCTTCAGCACATTTGTATGGTTCCAAACCAAAAGTATCACACTTATTCGCTACTTGTGGCATAGGAGTAAAAGAATCATCAGCACACAACTCCTCTTAATCACAAGGAACAACGAGTAATTCATTTTGTGACAAAGGAAAATCAGTAGTGGGTTCTGAAAGGTCCTTGTTTGGTTTTGGTAATTGAGTGACAACCTTAGGTGGACTAATTGTGTTTATGTGAGATACACAGGGAATTAGTCCACAGATGATTGTGTTATGAAGGAGCTCATTGCATATGAGACATGACATGGAGTCATGTGACCAAGGTGGCAAAGATCAAGATGAGGCTTGGCTTGATGGACCGGTTGCAAGTGTGAAGGGCAAGTCGGAGGCTTTGGAGCGATGGACCGCGAGGCGGTGAAGCTTGAGCAAGACTTGGCGCCGATGGACCGACGCAACGGTGAAGAGCAAGTGAGGTCAAGATCGATGAACCAATACGGTCATGTGATGATATGAAGTGAATCATATCATTTGGTGATTGGTTGGTGCATGTGTTGCATCAACGTCAGAGGAGATGGAGTGGAATGCGCAAGGCAAAGGTATAACCTAGGGCATTTCCATTTCACCGGTCATAGGTGTGTAGAGAAGTTTATGACCGGGTTTAGGATAGATGGCCGTACTATCAAGAGGGGCAAACTTGTTTGCATATCGGTCATCTAGTGCCACTTGAGCGATCTAACTGTGCATACGTGTTAGGATCGAGTGGCGAGGCAAGTTGAGTGCCTAACTCCTTTGAAAATGATTGAGAAAATGCTAACACACAAGCACATGGAGATGTACACTTGATGGTGTTGGCACATTTGCAAAGGTGGCGTTGGTCGCGCTGTGGTTTGCGGGTATAGAGAGGTTTGGGTTCCTCTCTCCCTCCCGCCGAGCTTGCGAGGCGGGATTCGGCGCTTTTTGGAGAAGTGAAACGCCTATTTTCTACTGCGCCGGAAGTCGAAAAGAAACGGAGGCGAACGCGGTCACGGAAGTGACAGGACGCTGCACCGGACGCAGCACCGGACGCTGCACCGGACGCGGGGCGCGTCCGGTCAGTTCATCGCGGCGCAGGTGCTGCTAGGGTTTGACACCGGCGCGTCCGGTGACCCACGGGACCGGCGCGTCCGGTCTGGCGAACAGCGGGTCACGAAGTCATCGGACGCGGTGCGCGTCCGGTGACACACCATCGGACGCGTCCGGTGGTCTCGGGCGCTTACTGGACTCGCACCGGACGCGGGTACTGTGGCGTCCGGTGGTTGCGAGGAGCGCGTCCGGTGATGTCTTCGCGCGCGCGGGAACTGTGCGCACCGGTGCGTCCGGTGGTTCGCAACAGCGCGTCCGGTGTGTCGTTTGACCGTTGGCGCGCAGTGACCGTTGAAGGTTCTAACGGACGAATTTGAAATCGCTGGGGCACCGGACGCGGTTGAGCGCGTCCGGTCTGTTACGACCGGCGCGTCCGGTGCTCCCGCAGAAAACGGACAAGTGTGTGCAACGGCTCTATTTGACTGTGGGGTTATAAATAGACCTTGTGGCCGGCCTTGGCCGGTAGCTGAGCACACTTTGGCCTTGGTGGCTTATGTGGTAGTGCTTGGAAGCCCTCTAACTCACTCATGCTTGATAGTGTTCATCGGATCGAGTGAGAGAGCGATTCTAGTGCGTTGCATCGAGAGGATTGCATCGAGTGGCACTAGGTGATCGTGTTGCAAGCCGGTGGTGCTTGTTACTCTTGGAGGTTGCCACCTCCTAGACGGCTTGGTGGCTTGCGACTCCGTTGAAGCACGCGTGGAGATTGTGCGTGGCTCCGGAGGAGGATTTGTGAGGGGGATTGTGCTCACCCCGCGGGGATCGCGAAGAGCAACTCTAGTAAAGCTCGTGGCTTGGAGGATCCCCATCTTGAGAGTGGATGTGCGGCACCCGCTGAGGGTTTGACTCTTGATAGTCAATTAGCTCGTGATCCATCAAGTGGGTGTATCGCCACAACGGGGACTAGCTTGGTGGCAACCAAGTGAACCTCGGTGAAAAACCGCCGTGTCAACATTGTGTACATCTTCTCGGTGGTTTGCTTTCGATTCACAAGCTTGTATTTACATTCATATACTTGTGCTTGTGTAGTTGCTCTTGTAACTAGTTTCCTTGTGTAGTTAGCTAGTTACCTTCTTGCTTGTGTAGCATAGAAGTAGCTCCCGTTGCGTGGCTAATTTGGTTTGTGTAACCTTGTTAGTCATATTGCTTAGTTTGTGTAGCTAAGTAATTTGCGCTCTCTAGTTTGGCATTAGTTGCCTTGCTATTGAGCTTTGCTAGTGAGCATAGGTGGCTTCGTGCTTTTGCTTACTAGAATTGTGTAGGAGCTCCCCGGCTTTGCTAAAGTACTAGTGCATAGGTTTGTGTGACCTTGCTATAGAATTGTTTAGGAGAGCTCTTGCTAAGGAAAGCACCTTAGTTATATAATTAGGATCTTTGTGAGGTGCTTGTGAACTTAGATAGAGGGGTGTAGTCTTGGCTAGACCGATAGTTTTAATTCCGCATTTGTTTCGGTTTGCAGACGCAATTAATTTTAGAAAGGACTATTCACCCCCCCCCTCTAGTCCGCCATCTCGACCGTACAATTGGTATCAGAGCCCGGTCTCTCATTTGTGGTCTTCACCGACCCGAGAGGATGGCGGAATATGGACTAGATGTTGATTGTCCTCACATGTTTGATGGCACACACTTTGCACGGTGGAAAAATTGGATGATATGCAATTTTAAGTTTATTTGCCCTCAAATGTGGTGGATGGTAGATGTAGGCTTTTCTCATGTGTTGGATGAAGATAATCTAACTCAAGCACAAGAGAAATGCCTAGATCTTGACATCCAAGCTACTAACATCATGTATAGATCTTTGGATGATAGCATCTTTGGTAAGATCATGGACCTCAAATCTGCTCATGAGATATGGGCCTATCTCAATGAAAAGTATGGAGCTATCACCAATGATGACGATGATGTCAAGCCCAAGGAGGTTGTACATGATGATGTTGAGCATGACCACAACATGATGGTTGTGGAGGATTGCTCCACCTCATGGTCAAGTGATGATGATAATCAATCTACCACAAGTTCACTTGACAAGAATGGTGATGATGCATCAAGTGTTGCAAGTGATGTTTCTACCCCAAGCACACTTGATGGTGACAACGTTGGTTCATGCTCGGGCCTTGATGATGCTACTACAAGCCCATCCACTACATCACATTGCTTCATGTCACTAGGTGACACAAAGGTATCAAATGATAATGTGATTGATCATGTTGATTCATATGATGAGCTTGTTAGTAGACTTGCTAGCATGAATATGTCTTTAGAAAATGAGAAAGCTAAAACAATGAAATTAGAAAATGAAAACTCTTTTCTAAAGAACTCATGTGAAGAACATAAGAGCTTACTTGATGATCTTAAATCTTCACATGAGAAGCTAATGTTGACTCATGAGAAAGTACTTGCATCTCATGAGGAATTGTTAGAAAAACATGCTTCTCTCATTAAGGTGTTTTTAAAGAAAATTAAAAATAATGAGAGCTCATCACATGGATCAAATGATCAATTGCAAAATGTGACTAACCCATGTGATGTAGGGAGAAAGCATGTATCCACCTCTTGTGATGATTTATTAGATATGCCATGTTCTTCACAATTAAATACTTGTTCTACTTCTATGTCTTGTGAGACTAACCTTTTGAAGGAGAACAATGAGCTCAAAAGTGAAGTGAAGAATTTGAGCAACAAGTTAGAGAGGTGCTACAACTCTAAAATCACCATTGAGCATATCATGACCAATCAAAGAAGATATGGTGATAAGAGTGGTATTGGCTACAACAAGAGCAAGGGCAAGATTATGAAGAAGAAGAAGAAAACAAGAAGGGGTGGAAGAGGAAGGCATCCAATGCAAATCCAAGATGCCAAGATGATGAGCAAGATTCAAGATAAGAAGAGAGATTTGGCTCACATCAAGTGCTTCAAGTGTGAAGATATGGGACACTTTGCCTCGGGGTGTCCTACCAAGCTTGAGAAGAAGGCTCAAGCAACTCATGAGAGGCAAGGCAATGAAAAGCATCACATGAGCAATGAAGAAAAGGCTCAATCAAAGAGAAGATGTTATTCATGCCGGGAAAGGGGACACATGGCACATTCATGTCCCCTAGGTAACATTTCTAAGCATATTTCAATTGATAATACTAATGTGCTTAGAAAGGATGTAAATGGTACCTCTATTGTTGCTATTGCAAAACATCCCGCTACCCATACTAAGGCTTTGCCTAAGTATGTTGCTCCTAACTTGAGAGGACCCAAACTTGTTTGGGTACCATCAAAAAGTGGATGATTGTTTATAGGTACCATCGGCATTGGAGGCTTGATTCATTTGGATTCATATTGTTCATCATATGTTGAATCAAGTTTTAAAGCTTAGTGCATATTCTATCCCAATGCCAAGTCAAAATAAGTGGAGTCCAAATACTACAACATACAAGTGCAACATTCAAGATTGTGGTGATTTATTGGATATATTTGATGGCTTGCAAATATTCAAGTTGAAAGCTTGCTATTGGATGATCATGAGCTAACCAAGGTATATCTCTTGTTGATCATTTCACTTGGGTGCATATGAGTTGATTGAATTGGATATATATGCAATGTTGCTTGCTATGAGATGTTTGAATGGATTAAATGCTTAAGTAATCAAGTTTGAATTGATTTGTGTTGGATAAATTCATGAGATGACATTTAGTAAGTGGATTGGATGGATATATGTCTTGTGAAAGTATTCAAACAAGTTAGTTTCAAGTTTGATTCATATTTGATGAAGTATTGCTCAATGTATTGAAATCTGTCCAAAGTTGAAAATCTGAGCTAGGTGAGATCAAGTCCGAGTTTGAGTGACTAAATCATATTGGATTGGCTTGAAATTTGGCATACATGCTCTAGACTTATGTTATAAGATGCTGTACAAATTTCATGAGAATTGGATAAGAGATGCTTCGGCTTTGGAGTACATCTTGTCAGCTATAGTATAGCAGTTTTCAGCATGTAGCAGTGGTGAAAGATTTGAAATCTGGTAGCAATCTATATGTCAAATGAATCTCAAATTTTTACAGCTGCTAGATGACTTAGTGAATCACATATCCACCAAATTTTATGGCATTTGGATCTGTATATTGGGAGATATGAATTATTCCTTGAAGGGTACAGAATCTGCCAGAAAAGTGACAATTATTGGATTGATCTAGAGTCACTTTAAGTGAAAGGTCCTCAAGTTGGAAACATATTTATAAGTGTCTGAGGCACCTAAGTTTGGTTTTGAATTGATCTAGAAGCATGACAAGAAATGAGTACAAGGGCATTGATTGTGGAATGTACTTAGTGTACAAATTTGGTACTCAAATTTGAAAATGAAGATCAAACTCAAGATGAAGATGAGGTTCAAGTTCTAGTAATAATTGGAGATCATTTGGTAGAAAGAAAAGGACTTAAAAGAATAATTCAAGGTTACTCATCAAGTTAAGTCCATAGATCAATCAATCAAAGGCAATTCAAGTAAGTGTCAAGGATGGTTCTTTGGAGAGAGGTCACTTCTCCCTGCTGAGGGGGCTTGCCGCCCATGGGTGGGTAAACCGAGCACCGGCTTGGAAGGCTAACATGGAAGTGATGAATTCAAGGGATATTTGAGATGCTTAATTGAAGCAATCAATAGGGTTGATCAAGAAAAGCAAGCAACACCCAAAAGAGAGCTAGTCATGGTTATAAAATTGGTATCATAAGTACTTCTCTCATGCAAGCATTGATCAAAAAGAAAAAGCAAGCCAACCACAACAAGAGATAATGCACTTGATTATTAGTGGTTCTCATTTCATAGGGGTGAAGAATGAATTTCTCTATAATGATTGGTCTTCACCAAGCTTATAAATTGGACTTCACATTTCTATTGGAGTAATGAATTGGAATCTATGTGACTATCCTCTACTCCAACATAACAAAGGTATCATTGCAATGTGCATGATCATTTCATCCCTTACTAGTATGCGATTAGTGCATATAGTACATGCTTACTAGGATCATGCATAACAAATGAAATATTTAAATTCATAGCCTACCACTATTGCTTGAATTATTTGGATGATCTAGTGGTATGTGTATGAATTTGTTCATGAGCTAGTGAACCCAAGTACTTGATCTAGTTTGGATTGCTAACAAGTGACAAGTACAACATTGGCAAGATAACCCTTAGTATGAGGAGTGAAGAAGCTTGCCATTGGACCAAACCGGACTTAGAATCTTAGGCAAATCAACTTAGTTCAAGTCATACTAGAAGCTCATGACAATGATATGGGTACAAGCACAAGACAACAATGCAAATGGATATCTAGGGTGTTTCAAATGGTATCTAGACTCAAAATATTTCTTCAATTGGTATTTACAAGTAGTGTCTAGATCATGATTTACAAGTGATATCCTACAAGTGGTACTCATAAAGATAGCAAATGTTCAAGAAAAGATCATATTGACAAAATCCTACAAGTGGTTCCATGATAGAGGATTCTTCAAATTGGTATCACACACTTATTCGTGGTATTTCTACACATGATATCATTTAAACAAGACGGTGGTTCCACAAGTGATCCTCAATTTTAAGTGATCATCAAATGAAGAAAGTTCCCTCACACACAAGAGCTCAAGATTATCAAGTGAATGACCCATGCTATGACATAGGGGGAGGAGCCCCACCTAATGGTATCAAGGTCAAAGATCCTAAGTGGTATCTCAAGAGCAACATACAAGTAATGCCATTCCAACATGTGCGGTGATGTCCATCAACAACGCAATATTCAAGTCTCAACCATCTACCCCAATGCAAGCCTTTGTATCAATGAGAAATACACCCTTTATGGAAATTGATGACAAAGGGGGAGAAGTTGGAACAAAGATATGTCAATGCACCAAGAGAGGGGTTTGGGGACATCATGAGAAGATGTGGTTTGGACATGGAAATGGACAAAGAGGGAGCAACAATGAAGAAAAGAGAAGGATCAAAATTCTTGGACAAGAGAAGCACACAAGTAGGGGGAGCAAGCTCATGAACATTGATTGGTTGCATTTGACTTGTGCATATTCATGTGCTTGCTAGCATTGCATAAGTTTTTATGCAACATGCATGCTTGTGTGGTGTATGCTAGTTATAGAACTTGAATGATGATATGATAACTAGCATGCATAGGATGATAGCTAGACTTGTGTTTATCATGAAAAACTAGAACCTTACTTATAATGTTGATCTCACGGGGTTTCTAGTGTTTTTGATGTCTAGCTACTCATGATGCTAAGGATGATGGCAAACTTATGATTTTCAAATGGTATCGAGCTATCAAATGGTATCGAACTACAAAGGTTTATTCTATACACCTTAGCATCACTTAGTAGTGCTAACCCTCCCACAAATTTCATATTTATGCATATGTGCAAGCTTGAAACCAAACCATTTGAGCACATATGTAGGGGGAGTTATCACTACCAAGTTGGATTTTATGGTGCTTATCCAAATTCTAACATAGAGCTTAAATGTTGGATAAGTGGCATAAAGTCCAAAAGAACTTAATTTCCATATCTTTGTAGAGTTGTCATCAATTACCAAAAAGGGGGAGATTGAAAGGTCCTTGTTTGGTTTTGGTAATTGAGTGACAACCTTAGGTGGACTAATTGTGTTTATGTGAGATATACAGGGAATTAGTCCACAGATGATTGTGTTATGAAGGAGCTCATTGCATATGAGACATGACATGGAGTCATGTGACCAAGGTGGCAAAGATCAAGATGAGGCTTGGCTTGATGGACCGGTTGCAAGTGTGAAGGGCAAGTCGGAGGCTTTGGAGCGATGGACCGCGAGGCGGTGAAGCTTGAGCAAGACTTGGCGCCGATGGACCGACGCAACGGTGAAGAGCAAGTGAGGTCAAGATCGATGAACCAATACGGTCATGTGATGATATGAAGTGAATCATATCATTTGGTGATTGGTTGGTGCATGTGTTGCATCAACGTCAGAGGAGATGGAGTGGAATGCGCAAGGCAAAGGTATAACCTAGGGCATTTCCATTTCACCGGTCATAGGTGTGTAGAGAAGTTTATGACCGGGTTTAGGATAGATGGCCGTACTATCAAGAGGGGCAAACTTGTTTGCATATCGGTCATCTAGTGCCACTTGAGCGATCTAACTGTGCATACGTGTTAGGATCGAGTGGCGAGGCAAGTTGAGTGCCTAACTCCTTTGAAAATGATTGAGAAAATGCTAACACACAAGCACATGGAGATGTACACTTGATGGTGTTGGCACATTTGCAAAGGTGGCGTTGGTCGCGCTGTGGTTTGCGGGTATAGAGAGGTTTGGGTTCCTCTCTCCCTCCCGCCGAGCTTGCGAGGCGGGATTCGGCGCTTTTTGGAGAAGTGAAACGCCTATTTTCTACTGCGCCGGAAGTCGAAAAGAAACGGAGGCAAACGCGGTCACGGAAGTGACAGGACGCTGCACCGGACGCAGCACCGGACGCTGCACCGGACGCGGGGCGCGTCCGGTCAGTTCATCGCGGCGCAGGTGCTGCTAGGGTTTGACACCGGCGCGTCCGGTGACCCACGGGACCGGCGCGTCCGGTCTGGCGAACAGCGGGTCACGAAGTCATCGGACGCGGTGCGCGTCCGGTGACACACCATCGGACGCGTCCGGTGGTCTCGGGCGCTTACTGGACTCGCACCGGACGCGGGTACTGTGGCGTCCGGTGGTTGCGAGGAGCGCGTCCGGTGATGTCTTCGCGCGCGCGGGAACTGTGCGCACCGGTGCGTCCGGTGGTTCGCAACAGCGCGTCCGGTGTGTCGTTTGACCGTTGGCGCGCAGTGACCGTTGAAGGTTCTAACGGACGAATTTGAAATCGCTGGGGCACCGGACGCGGTTGAGCGCGTCCGGTCTGTTACGACCGGCGCGTCCGGTGCTCCCGCAGAAAACGGACAAGTGTGTGCAACGGCTCTATTTGACTGTGGGGTTATAAATAGACCTTGTGGCCGGCCTTGGCCGGTAGCTGAGCACACTTTGGCCTTGGTGGCTTATGTGGTAGTGCTTGGAAGCCCTCTAACTCACTCATGCTTGATAGTGTTCATCGGATCGAGTGAGAGAGCGATTCTAGTGCGTTGCATCGAGAGGATTGCATCGAGTGGCACTAGGTGATCGTGTTGCAAGCCGGTGGTGCTTGTTACTCTTGGAGGTTGCCACCTCCTAGACGCTTGGTGGCTTGCGACTCCGTTGAAGCACGCGTGGAGATTGTGCGTGGCTCCGGAGGAGGATTTGTGAGGGGGATTGTGCTCACCCCGCGGGGATCGCGAAGAGCAACTCTAGTAAAGCTCGTGGCTTGGAGGATCCCCATCTTGAGAGTGGATGTGCGGCACCCGCTGAGGGTTTGACTCTTGATAGTCAATTAGCTCGTGATCCATCAAGTGGGTGTATCGCCACAACGGGGACTAGCTTGGTGGCAACCAAGTGAACCTCGGTGAAAAACCGCCGTGTCAACATTGTGTACATCTTCTCGGTGGTTTGCTTTCGATTCACAAGCTTGTATTTACATTCATATACTTGTGCTTGTGTAGTTGCTCTTGTAACTAGTTTCCTTGTGTAGTTAGCTAGTTACCTTCTTGCTTGTGTAGCATAGAAGTAGCTCCCGTTGCGTGGCTAATTTGGTTTGTGTAACCTTGTTAGTCATATTGCTTAGTTTGTGTAGCTAAGTAATTTGCGCTCTCTAGTTTGGCATTAGTTGCCTTGCTATTGAGCTTTGCTAGTGAGCATAGGTGGCTTCGTGCTTTTGCTTACTAGAATTGTGTAGGAGCTCCCCGGCTTTGCTAAAGTACTAGTGCATAGGTTTGTGTGACCTTGCTATAGAATTGTTTAGGAGAGCTCTTGCTAAGGAAAGCACCTTAGTTATATAATTAGGATCTTTGTGAGGTGCTTGTGAACTTAGATAGAGGGGTGTAGTCTTGGCTAGACCGATAGTTTTAATTCCGCATTTGTTTCGGTTTGCAGACGCAATTAATTTTAGAAAGGACTATTCACCCCCCCCCCTCTAGTCCGCCATCTCGACCCTACAGGTTCCACTATTTGTTGCTCTTCATTAGCATGCAGAGTGGACAAATTTTGGACATTATGGGTCACATCATTCTGGCAAGTATTCACAGATAATAGAATCTCTTTTTCAGCATTGAGAGCCAGACAAAACAATTGACCAATATGGCAGTATGATTTGCTAATTAACAAGGTTCGAATTTCAGAATTGAGCCCTATCATGAATCTACTCATAGCATCTTCCATGCATTCATCCAATCCACCAAACATGATACAAATCTTAAAATTATAGTAGTATTGTTTCACAGTCTTACTACCCTGGTTCAAGTTGTCTAATTTTGCAAGCAAATAATCAACATAATATGCAGGAACGAATGCATCTCTAAAAAGAAATTTGAAGTCTTTCCAAGATTCTAGAACTTTGTTGTGCCTACAAATGTGTTTCCATTCTAGCAAAGCATTTTCAATCAAAATATTAGAGGCAATACAAATATTTTGTTTCTCGGACAGGTCATGCTCATCAAATTCATTGTCTACTTTTAACTCCCAATCAATGTAAGCTTGAGGATCAAACTTACCATCATATAACGACAAGTGTTGAATGACATCCTGAATATGAGGGTCTAGTTTCAACAACTCAAAAATCTCCATATCCCCTGCCATGATTAGTAGAAAACAAGAAACACAAAAATAATATGTATCCTCCTATCAACTACTAGGATGTGTCGGTTGTAACTCTCTCAAACTCAACTTGTTAAAACAAGCCCTTACAAGTTCTTACCAAGCCAAACAGGAGGTGATGGCAACCAACAAGTCTACAACCGTGGAGTGAAGTGTATCAGTGCCATAGCAACAAAACAAATTGTCAAGCTGTAGTCGAATATGTGGAGCTGTAGGTGGGCTAAAGCAAGGAAGTACTAGAACCACATTAGTTGCAAGCAAATTGAACAAACGCTCAACGACGTTATTGTGCTGGTCCTAGGCTAGTACATGCTAGAGACGCGGGCCTAGACACAAACGAAGTCACTGAGCTGCAGCAAAGAAGGATCACAAGGATAGGAATAACAACAAAAGAAAAACCCTTCTCTTCTTCTTTCTCTTTCTTTTCTTTCTTTCTTTCTATCTTTCTTTTCTTTCTTTCTTCTGTCTTTTTTCTATTTTTTTTCAACTAGCACAAAACTGAAATTTTGCAACAAGAATTAACAAGCTACTTACAACAATTAAATGTTTCCTTGGGAAGGGTGATTCAGTAGCAAAGTCAAACAAGTGGTTGTCTTGCAAAACCAGCAGACGCACAAATCTCCAGGGCAATTGCAAAGCGCTCAGATTGAATTTGGGACCAAGCTCTGATCAGTTGGAAAGAGGACAAGTTAAGGTTTCCAGATTGTATTTAAACTCCCTATTCAGACTCCTGACAAAGGAAATATGGTGCTTTTCTTTTCAGGATAAAACAGGACTCCGAATCGAATTCTATCTTGATCTTGTTGGATTTCCTTTTTGTAGATGGAAATATGGACGTGGATGAAACCTCCAAGGGTGTGGCTAGGATAATGGTGGTAAACAAAACAAAGGAATTTGGAAATCCACTCGGATTTGTTGAGAGAAACAAATAAACTCAAATCTGCGATGGTGACAGAAACGTGACTAGAACTCGAAACTCTAAACGAATAGACGCTAAGACCAGCAACTTGACACGACGATGCAACCGTTAATTCAATAAGCCCTAACTAAGCAGTAATAGTATTAAGCTCAAAGGGTTTTTGGGATTATGGAGAACTAATCTACTAATATTGTTTTGGCTTTTTCTGGACTATAGGAGATTAAAAAAAACAGCAAAGAACTAGAAGTCTCTCACCGATCAACCTTGCTCTGATTACCAACTGATACATCTGGCCCAGATAGAGTTGGCCGAGGCCTAATAAATTAAGGTTGCCCGGACCCCAACAGTTCTTATGCACACCCACTCGGGGAAAGGCCCAATGTCCCTAAAAGACTAGTCTGATAGGGGAAGGGTGGCTCTCTCTTTTAAGGTGGCTTCCTCCTCCCAAGCTAAGCAAGGTGGGATTATTCAGAGGCTCACACGGTCGCCGCCCGACTACAACTAGGCCACTTGACCTTTTTTTGTTGCGTCTTTGCCAGCGGGTAATAGTGGAGGATGTCCTCATCATTCTCACCCCCTTAAACAAGGGCCCAGCTCTGATACCAACTGATATGAACCCGCTAGGGTGAATCCTGATCTTTCGATGAGAGAAGGTGGATAACTCGATTTGGTGGATGGAGATGACGTTCACAGCCCGACTACAGCCTTCCAAGCTGCGCCTTAGCAACCGATACACCACCTCCAATAGCCGTCATGATCTTGTGGAGCACGATCAACCAAATCACTAGGGTAATTCCTGCAAGCAATCGAGGAACAAGCAAGAACAAGTAGAACAAGCAACTCAATTGCAAATATGGAGATGAAAAACCAATCTGAACTCACAAAGTTGGGGTTCTGAATCAAGTAGAACGGATGGTCTAGTCAACACACGCGTCTACAAGGAAGTAGCAATGGCTAAACTTTCAACAAAACAAAACACAATCTATTTGTGGTGGCTCTAATCCTTATTAATACCTAGGGGAACGACCAGGGGGGTGTTGGGGTTGTTCTCCAACCCTAGGACACGTCCTTAATGGACCCAAATTGATACATGGACCATCGGCCCAAAATAGGGTGACGCAGCACCAAAGGCAGAAAAAGGTTCCGGCGTTGAAACGACGATTGCGGAAGCATTGGATAAGATATAGCCATGAGTCCAGATCCGTTGGAAAATAGACTTGATAAGCTTTCCAAAAAGTGCTATAACGTCCCAATCGGAGTCCGTATGAAGTCGTGGTGACCGTCGCAATTTGGGACTATTTTGCAGTCCGAATTCAACTTCCAAAACGTGTTGGACTTGGACTCTTTCTGTCCTTGGAACCAAAGTGACGTGGTGGCCTAGCGGAGGACGTTAGGAATACTTGGATTTGGTCCCCAATCAACTTCATTAACCTTCCATGCTTTCCATATGCAATCAAACCTTCCCTTGATCCATGTAAGTAATTCTGAAAATGAGAATGAACACACATCATGGTGCGGCATCAATTCATCAAATGCTTCAATGATAAGCCTCATATAGAATGGTTGCACCTTTGATATAGAAGTGGTTGGCATGGTCATCTTTGAGCCAATGATGTCCTCATCACATGACCCATGTCACCTAGGAGTTCCATTGTGTGCTTCCAAAATGATTTCTGAGCCTATGGTACGTTCGACGCAAACCGTGTACCAATCATGCGTCAAGGTTAGCACTATCTCCGAAAGGACTGAAAAGAGCTTCCACTTGAGCCTCGTCACCTAGTGGTACCATTAGGTGCATCCAAAATGACTTCTAAGCCTATGTACGTCTAGCACAAACCATGCACCTATCTTGCACTGATACTAACGGTCTCCAACTGGAAAGAAGAGAGATTTCATATGATCCACGTCACCTAGGAGTTCCATCAGGTGCATCCAAACCATTTTTGAGCCGATGGTATGTTCGACACAAACCGTGCACCTATCTTGGATCAAGATTAGCACTATCTCCAAACGGACCGAGCTTTCACTTGAGCCTCATCACCTCGAAGTACCATTAGGTGCATCAAAATGATTTGTGAGCCGATGGTACGTTTGGCGCAAACTGTGCACCTATCTTGCACCGACACTAACATTAAATCCAAATGAAAAGAAGTGAGATTCTGCATGACCGACGTCACCTAGGAGTTCCATCATATGCGTCCAAATTTATTTTCGAGCCTATGGTACGTTCGACGCAAACTATGAACCTATCTTGCATCAAGGTTAGCACTATCTCTGAAAGGACCGAAACAAGCTTCCACTTGAGCCTCGTCACCTAGTGGTACCATCAAGTGCGTCCAAAATGACTTCTAAGCCTATGGTACATCTAGCGCAAACCAGGCGCCAATCTTGAACTGACACTAACATTGTCTCCAAATGGAAAGAAGAGAGATTCCACAAGACCCACGTAACCTAGGAGTACCATCGGGTTCATCCAAAATGATTTCTGAGCCTGTGGTATGTTCGACGAAAACTATGCACCTATCTTGGGTCAAGATTAGCACTATCTCCAAACGGACCGAACTTTCACTTGAGCCTCATCACATCGGAGTACCATCAGGTGCGTCCAAAATGATTTTCTGAGCCGATGGTACATTTGGCGCAAATTGTGCACCTATCTTGCACCGACAGTAACACTGAATCAAAATGGAAAGAAGTGAGATTCCACATGACCCACGCCAACTATGAGTTCCATTGTGTGTGTCCATCATGATTTCCGAGCCTATGCTACGTTCGACGCAAACTGTGCACCTATCTTGCATCAAGATTAGCACTATCTCCAAATGGACTGAAACGAGCTTCCACTTGAGCCTCGTCACCTAGCAGTACCAGTAGGTGTGTCCAAAATGATTTCTTTGCCTATGGTACGTCTAGTGCAAACCATGCACCTATCTTGCTTCGACACTAACACTGTCTCCAAAAACAAAGAAGAGAGATTCCACTTGACCCACGTCACCTAGGAGTTCCATCGAATGCATCCAGAATGATTTCTGTGGCTATGGTACATTCGACGCAAACCGTGCACCTATGTTGGGTCAAGATTCGCACTATCTCCAAACGGACCGAGCTTTCACTTGAGCCTCCTCACCTCGGATACCATCAGGTACGTCTAAAACGATTTCTGAGCCAATGGCACGTTTGGCAAAACTATGCACCTAGCTAGAAAAGACACCAACACCATCTCCAATTGGAAAGAATATAGATTCCACATGACCCACATCACCTAGGATTTTAATCGTGTACGTCCAAAACGATTTTTGAGCCTATGGTACATTCGACGAAAATTGTGCACCTCTCTTGCTTCAGGATTAGGACTATCTGCGAAAGGACTGAAATGAGGTTCCACCTAAGCCTTGTCACCTAGTTGTACCATCAGATGCGTCCAAAATGATATCAGAGCGTATGGTATGTCTAGCGCAAACCATGCACCTACCTTGCACCGATTCTAACACTGTGCCCAAACGGATTGAAGAGCGGACCCATGTCACCTAGGAGTTCCATCAGGTCCATCCAAAATGATTTCTGAGCCTATGGTACATTCGACACAAACCGTGCACCTATCTTGCGTCAATATTAGCACTGTCTCCAAAAGGACCGAAACGAGCTTTCACTTGAGCTTCGTCACCTAGTGGTACCATCGAGTGCATCCAAAAAGATTTATGAACCTATGGTACGTCTAGCGCAAACCATGCACCAATCTAGCACCGATGCTAACACTGTCTCCAAATAGAAACATGCAAGATTCCACATGGCTGACATCACCTAAGAGTTCCATCGGGTGCATCCAAAATGATTTCCGAGCCTATGGT
The DNA here is from genome assembly GCA_038087645.1 of Saccharum hybrid cultivar R570. Taxonomy (NCBI): domain Eukaryota; kingdom Viridiplantae; phylum Streptophyta; class Magnoliopsida; order Poales; family Poaceae; genus Saccharum; species Saccharum hybrid cultivar. The sequence goes on from JAQSUU010000556.1 coordinate 15,011,866, forward strand.
ACGTTCAGCACAAACCGTACACCTATCTTGCATCAAGATTAGCACTATCCATGAAAGGACTAAAATGAGGTTTCACTTGAGCCTCATCACCAAGTTGTACCATCAGATGCGTCCAAAAGGATTTTTGAGCATATGGTTTGGCTAGCGCAAACCATGCACCTATCTCGCACTGATACTAACACTGTCTCCAAATGGAATGAAGAGAGATTCCACATGACCCATGTCACCTAGGAGTTCCATTAGGTTCGTCCAAAATGATTTCTGAGCATATGGTACATTCGACGCAAACTATGCACCTCTCTTGTGTCAAGATCAGCACTATCTCCAAACGAACCAAGCTTTTTCACTTGAACCACGTCACCTCGGACTACCATTGGGAGCGCCCAAAATGATTTCTAAGCCGATGGTACGTTTGGCACAAAGTGTGCACCTATCTTGCACCAAGACTAACACTATCTCCAAACGAAAAGAGAGATACCACATGACCCGCATCACCTAGGAGTTCCATCGGGTGCATCCAAAACAATTTTCTGAGCCTATGGTATGTTCGACGCAAACCGTGCATCTATCTTGCATCATGACTACTACTATCTCCAAATGGATCGAGAGCCTCATCACCTAGGAGTTCCATCGGGTGCATCTAAAATGATTTCTAAGCCAATGGTACGTTTGCCGCAAACCGTGCACTTATCTTGCACCAATAATAACACTGTCTGCAAAGAGAAAGGTGTGGGATACTACATGACCCATGTCACCTAAGAGTTCTATCGGGTGTGTCCAAAATAATTTTCGAGCCTATGGTACGTTCGACGCAAACCGTGCACCTATCTTGCGTCAAGATTAGCACTATCTCCAAAAGGACCGAAATAAGCTTTCACTTGAGCCTCGTCACCTAGTGGTACCATCAGGTGCATGTGTTGGCATTTCTTAACGTCACTTAAGCTAGGTTGTCATCCCCAGTATGACGCCAGAAATGTGGTATTAAATAAATACAAATGCTCCTCTAGAAATAAATATGAAATCCGCAAGCGCACAGATAATACTGATGTAGCATTTTAACCAGGAGTAAACCAGGTATCGTTATTTATATTTTACCACTGGGAAGGGATGCTAAGGATAATGAATAATGAGCAATGAGCAATACTGCATATGCTAATGGAGAGCATAACCATGTCTTTATCTCTCTTCTCATACAGGGTAAGTGTCACAAGATAAATAATATATGAATGATAATAAAGATAACTGGTAAGCACATAGCCATATAATAGACTACTCTAGATATATATCGCACTAGCATGGATTAGGACGAACTATCAAGATAATCCTAAGTTATTCTAATTATAAAGTCAAAGCATACGATGATTAGTGCAATTACACTTGGCAATCATGGCAAGAACAGGTTATATCTATGCATAGTGATATTACTAAGGAAGATATAGAACATAGCATAACTTCCCTGTAATAGTTGTGCTCTGCCTGCCCTATACTCGGGAGGTGGACTACAGAGGACTCAACAGGACTGTCACTCTCGCGATCTACCACACGATCCGGTATATATGGTACAATTGCAGGTAAATATGGTATAGGCACCACGCCTACACAATGTTTACCACTTACCCATGATATCAATAAGTAAGCGCTATATGATCCTATACTTGAATATAAATCTGATCGAACTATGCCAAGCATATAATCAAAGTAGACTAAGAACAATATAATTGAGAACATAAGCAAATAGAGCAAAGTCCTATCCAATATGATAGAATAGACTAAAGTCATATTCATACAAATGATGAACTAGATAATATAATATAAGAACAAATACAAAAGTAGGAGAGAATTACCAAGTATTCTCTGACAGATCTGGAAATCAAGCAATGCTTGGCTCCTTCTAGTTCTAATCCTATGTAGCTATGCTAAACTAGAGATCTAATTGAGATGGTGGCTCTAGGGCTTCTCTGAATAATGAATTCCTTCTTGTGTTGGCTCGAAATTAGGGTTTCTCCTACGGCTAGGGGGCCTTGCTTATATAGCCCTCTAGGAAGCACCACAACCCTTGGATCAAACCGACCTTGATGAACGATTATTATTGATCCTCAAAGGCGGTGGAGGCATAATCCACGAGGTTGACCATGATTGGCCACCAGAGGGGGGCAGGCGGCCCTGCTGTGGGCCTGTTTCGTCTCCCGTTTGTTTCTAGAGTCTTCTTGTATCTTCCACATTCCAGAAAAGTTATGTATAGCCCCTTTGTCTCTATGTGAATCTGACATGTGGGTCTCAATTACTTATTTCCTGATAACCCCCTGCAGAAATAGATATTCACCAAAACTCGTGGATTCTGTCAGTGTAACCCCTATATCTAGATAGTATTTGTATTTAGATCATTTCTCATGCTATGTTGACGATTAAAAATGATACTTATCTACCGTCAACAAACTCCCCCAAGCTTACCTTTTGCTCGTCCTTGAGCAAAGATAGACTCAGTGATGGATCAGGAGTTGCTACAATACTTTCACGCCTTACAGGTACACATGCATTCAAACAAGAACTCTCCTCCAGATTAGAGTGAACTATTCTGATGAAAAACTTACTCATATTACCTTCCACCATGGGGCTTGTAGCGTCACTTGGGTCTTGGGTAGTTGAAAGACAGAACGGTCAAGTCAAGCACCATGTTTCAAGCTCTTTGATCAACTATTATTCCAGAGTTTTGCAAGATTTTCAAAATAAAACTTAGAGATTCCTGTGTATGACCCTTCCAAGTCTCTCCTTTGTGGTATTTCTAGATCCTCTCCAAGGCATTTATGGTGTATGCCTTTTCTCTCCTCTCAAAATATGTGGTATTTTTGGTAGCATAGTAACATTATGCCTTCTCTCTCACCCTACTTCTAATAGGCTTATGTGGAGCTCATAGGTGGGGAGACAATGAAACATATATTGCATAATCAAAACTATGGATCCAAAGGAACGAGTCATAAAGTCAAATCAAGATATGCATGTGTCTTGGGCTATATGGTAGATGGTTGTAAATGGTAAATGGAGTAAAAGTGGTTATAAGGGGTAAAGGGATGATGATGGTGAATACTTAGCTCCTTCAGAAAAATTTCTCATATACCTCTCTTAGAAAACTTGAATTTGAGAAGAACTCGGGCTTCTATATCTCTCTTTATTTCTGAGTGGGACATTTGTCCTCTTTCTTTCTTTTTTTTCATTTTTTTCATTGAATACCCAAGCTTCTTTTAGAACACAATAACAAGAGGTAGCATAACTAGATATTTGGAGCTTTATTGGCTAGCAAGGGATAAAATGGATGATAGGAATATTTTTGCAGTTCACTCCCAATGTAAGAGTAGAACTATTTTCTAGGGTGGATCTGAATTTGGATTCGTACTTCTAGGGTAGAAGCAAAATATATAGGTGGATATATATGGGTGGATATGGATATGGATGCGTACTTCCAGGGTAGAAGCAGCATGTATAGGTAGAGTGTATAGGTGGATCTCGATTTTAACCGCATGACCAGTTCCTAAGGATCGACACAGCCCGACCATACTCAATGCTCACAAATATTAAATATGAATGTAAGGCTTCCTAATCTACAAGCATGTATATGGCTATGGTAGGATTTTAAACTCTTGTCATACAGGAACTCATCATGTAGCAGGTTAGTTTTCAAAAGATAAATTCTCCAGAACTCTAGTATCTCTAGGAACATGATAGATAGCAGCTCAAAACCTTCCCATATCATATCCATCAACTACCTAGACTTAGATCAAACATTTGCTACCCACAAGTTTTAGGTTTAGAGCAAATCTTAAATCAAAACAATTGTATCCAAAACTCGGGAGAGTTCAAGGCTGAAAACTAGGTACTTGAAAGGAATTACAATAGAGCAACTATTCATCATTTCCATATAAGAGTTTATTCTAGGGGTTCACTTAGAAAGATGAAACTTAGCACACTCTCCTATATTTATGAAACTTAAAGATTATACAGAAAACATATATATGTATAAGAAAACATTTATTTGGGTTTCTATAGGTTATGCATCTTTTTATTTTATTTCATATATCAAAACAAAAATAAATAGGTAGGTAGAAAAATACTTAGCTGGATACATAGGGGATGCTCTCCTCCAAGCTGAATGTTGACATAGTCTTGCTTGATGAAACTGGCAGACAGTGAAGGTGTACTTCCCCTCATTGGAGTGCTTATGATGATGATTGTTGAGATAGTGCTCCGATAGGAAACAGATTGTCCTTTTTGTCTGTTTACTTTCCATGATCCTTCAAATTCTATGAAGCTCAAATAGACAACAAAGCTTGTGGAACTTGATTAAGTGTTAGTGATAAACCTCTAAACCTTGAGCGTCTAGAACCTCTTAACAGATGTATCTTTTCTAGCAGGATCTCTTGTACCATATTTTTATATTTTTATATTATAAGGAATAAAATGAAGAATGCTTCTTTATTTTATTTTTATGTCACCACAACAAGTAGACTTATGGGTTTAATGCCACAAATTTATTTGCATGTGGCTTAGCAATTTTATAATGCAATACAAGACATATTTATTTTCTTTTCTATGCAGAAATAAAGTATAACTAAACATATAATGAAGGAAAGTAAATATGATGCATAAAATTAAATGCAGAACTAAAAAGGGAAATATTGATAACTACCAAGTTACCTCTTGGCGCGGCGTTCGGTGATTTGGGTTCTCCGAACAGAACCTCTTATTCGCTCTAGTCATTTTGGGGCACCTCGGATGGATCGAGTGATGCCTCTAACTGTGCTGAATCTGACTTTGAATTTACCTTTACCTTCCATTCCTATTTTGTTGGTGAGGTTGACTTCGAGGAATGAGTTGGTTGCACTATCTTCTCTTCTTTATTCTCTATGGTAACTAGTTCACTTTCTGTTGGGGGTACAAATTCCTCCTCAAGATAAATCTTTTCTTCAGGATATCGATCTTCATATCTTGATACTTCTCCTTGATAGTCAGCCCATCCATCCTTGGGGATCTGATTCTTCTGGGTGCGGTTGCAACGCCTTCTTCTGATTCTGTTCTTCTTGGGTTCTTCATCAACTATATAATTATTATTGAAATAACGGTGTACCTTCTCTGAGGGAAATTGGAAATGCACTTCTCCTGTTACAAGGTAGATGATAGCCTTTGTGGTGCTTAGGAACGGTCTTCCTAGGATGATTGGTGGATCGTACTCATCTTCTCCCATATCGATGACTAAAAAGTCAGTCGGGATGAAGTGGTCATCAATTTGCACAGGGACGTTCTTCACTATTCCGTCCACGAAGCGAAATGATTGGTCCGCCATCTGCAGCTGTGCATAGGTTGGGTCTAAAGGCATAGTACCATATAGACATTCATAAGTTACCTTAGCCATTATGTTGACACCCGATCCAGTGTCACAGATAGCTTTCTGAAAGGAACTTTCTATTTGATTGTGCATTCAATGGTTGGAACACCTGGGTCGTCTCTCTTGAGCAGATATGGGGACTTGAGCTGATGATCATGCTCTCTATGGACTGCAGTGATCATTCTCACTGGCTCCATCTGTTGTGGCTTTCTATTCTTATTCTTGTTCCTCCGATTGTTCTTCTTCTTTGGCTCATAAGAATGTTGAGGGTGTGCAGGGAATTGTAACACTTTGTCCTTGAAGAAGGTCTCTCTCTTGCCTTTGATGTTGAAACAGATCTTGGCAGTGTTGGCATACATGATAGCTCCAGCAGTGTTCAAGAACAATCGTCCCAAAATGATGGGCGACTTCTCATCACCACCTGTCTCTATTACTACAAAGTCTGCAGGAACATACGAGCTGCCCACTCATACACATATATCTTCTAGAATTCCCTTGGTGTAGCAAAGTGACTGGTCTGCAAGCTGCAAGCACATGGTTGTGTACAATAAAGGATAATTAAACATTTTGTCATAGATTACCTTAGGCATGATATTGACGCTTGCACCGAAGTCATAGATAGCTTCGTTAAAGTTCACGCTTCCAATGGAGATCAGGATGATAGGTCTTCCTGGATCACCTTTCTTAATCGGTAGAGTCTCGTCATTCCATCCTTTGGAGATAGGGTCACTCCAATAACTTCCTGCATTAAATATATCTACAAGATTTACAGTTTCTAGATCTTCCGGTTATCCCGGAATTTTACCTTGGTTAGCAGGAACAATATTGGCAAGCTGTTGCAACTGAGATTCTAGCATCTTATTAAAACTCAGCTGATTCTTAATGGCAGTAGAGAAATTATCCATTCTATTATTAATTGTTTCTAGCGTTTTATCATTGGATGCTAATTTCTTAGACAGGCTATCCATTAATTTTCCTTGATTAAGCACTAACTCTCTCAGAGGGGGTTGATTGAAAGAATTATTACCTTGATAATTACCTGAGTAGTTAGGCCTCTGCTGCTGATTCTAACCTTGATTCTGTTGAGGATGATAGTAGTCGCTATTATTGTTGAGGTAGTTCACATCCTCTTGTAGCTCTAGGCAACTGCTTCCTGAATGCCCAGTGTCTCCACACTCTTCACAAGTCATGCGGGAATCATGAATGTGCATGACTTCCTTCTTCTCTCTGGCTCTCTCATCAAGCCTCTTCATAAGTAGGTCCATCTTGGTAGACAGCATGTCAACCTCCTTCAACTGGTGCATACCTCCACCTCTCTTGCGGGTTTGAGTTCTTTCTTCGTTCCAACCTTGGTTGGACGCCATCTTTTCCACAAGAGCTATGGCTTGATTGATTGTAAGTGATAAAAATGCTCCTCCAGCGGCAACATCCATAGTCTCATGGGTGCTATTGGTGAGCCCATGATAGAAGGTTTGCATAAGTAGCCAATTCTCCATTCCATGATGAGGACATTCTAGGATGTAATCTTGAAAGCGCTCCCATGCTTCTGGGACTGACTCATCATGTTGCTGCTGAAAACTTGATATCTTCCCACGAAGAGCATTTGTCTTGCCCATGGGAAAGAACTTCACCAAGAAATTGGTGGACAGAGTGCCCACGTAGTATTCTTCTCCTTATTTGCATAGAACCACTGCTTCGCTCTCCCTAAGAGTGGGAATGGAAAGAGGCGAAGTAGTATGGCATCTCTAGGGACATCCTTGATGGTGAAAGTGCTGCAAATCTCCAGGAAGTGTTGGAGATGAGCACTAGCATCTTCATGTGCCTTCCCACAAAACTAGCTAGCTTGCACCATGTTGATCAACGCCGGCTTTAGCTCAAAATTTTGCTCAATATCTGTCGCAGGTCCAGTCCGAATGTTAGCTGTAGTTGGAGCTGAGAACTCGTGGAGTGACTTATTTGCCATAGCGTCGAACTCTGGTGTTAAGTTTCGAAATATGCTTGGTTGGCCTTCTGAATCAGAGAGTGGAGCTTCAAGCTGGGATGATGATGTTTTTGCTTGAACTCTCTTTAGCTTGGCTCTAGCACTCCTGAATAACAATTCTGGATTATCAATGAAATTATCTGGATGACCAAACCTGCTCATACATTACCCTGTATATGATATATAAAATAGACAGAAGACAAGGGTAAGGCTGTATGAGAAGAGAAAGACGATGGTTTCTCGATCACATTAGTGGATGCAAGTGATGGCTCATTATCCTTTGGATAGCAATTCAACCTTCCTCGGCAGCGGCGCCAAAAATGCTTGTTGGCATTTCTTAACGTCACTTAAGCTAGGTTGTCATCCCCAACATGACGCCAGAAATGTGGTATTAAATAAATGCAAATGCTCCTCTAGAAATAAATATGAAATCCGCAAGCGCACAGATAATACCAATGTAGCATTTTAACCAGGAGTAAACCAGGTATCATTATTTATATTTTACCATAGGGAAGGGATGCTAAGGATAATGAATAATGAGCAATGAGCAAATACTTCATATGCTAATGGAGAGCATAACCATGTCTTTATCTCTCTTCTCATACAGGGTAAGTGTCACAAGATAAATAATATATGAATGATAATAAAGATAACTGGTAAGCACATAGCCATATAATGATAAACATCCCAATAGACTACTTTAGATATATAGCACTAGCATGGATTAGGACGAACTATCGGGATAATCCTAAGTTATTCTAACTATAAAGTCAAAGCATACGATGATTAGTGCAATTACACTTGGCAATCATGGCAAGAACAGGTTATATCTACGCATAGTGATATTACTAAGGAAGATATAGAACATAGCCATAACTTCCCTATAATAGTTGTGCTCTGCCTGCCCTATACTCGGGAGGTGGACTACAGAGGACTCAACAGGACTGTCACTCCCGCGATCTACCACATGATCCGGAATATAGGGTACAATCGCAGGTAAATACGGTATTGACACCACGCCTACACAATGTTTACCACTTACCCATGATATCAATAAGTAAGCGCTATACGATCCTATACTTGAATATAAATCTGATCGAACTATGCCAAGCATATAATCAAAGTAGACTAAGAACAATATAATTGAGAACATAAGCAAATAGAGCAAAGTCCTATCCAATATGATAGAATAGACTAAAGTCATATTCATACAAATGATGAACTAGATAATATAATATAAGAACAAATACAAAAGTAGGAGAGAATTACCAAGTATTCTCCGACAGATCTGGAAATCAAGCAATGCTTGGCTCCTTCTAGTTCTAATCCTATGGAGCTATGCTAAACTAGAGATCTAATTGAGATGGTGGCTCTAGGGCTTCTCTGAATAATGAATTCCTTCTTATGTTGGCTCAAAATTAGGGTTTCTCCTGGGGCCAGGGGCCTTGCTTATATAGCCCTCTAGGAAGCACCACAACCCTTGGATCAAACTGACCTTGATGAACGATTATTATTGATCCTCAAAGGCGGTGGAGGCATAATCCGCGAGGTTGACCGTGATTGGCCCACCAGAGGGGGGCGGCCGCCCCTGCTGTGGGCCTGTTTCGTCTCCCGTTTGTTTCTAGAGTCTTCTCGTATCTTCCACATTCTAGAAAGTTATGTATAGCCCCTTTGTCTCTATGTAAATCTGACATGTGGGTCTCCTTTACTTATTTCCTGATAACCCCCTGCAGAAATAGATATTCACCAAAACTCGTGGAATTCTGTCAGTGTAACCCCTATATCCAGATAGTATTTGTATTTAGATCATTTCTCAAGCTATGTTGACGGTTAAAAATGATTCTTATCTACCGTCAACAGCATCCAAAATAATTTCTGAGCTGATGGTACGTTTTGTGCAAATTGTGCACCTATCTTGCACTAGCACTAACACTATCTCCAAATAGAAAGAAGTGAGATTCTACATGACCCAAGTCACATAGCAGGTCCATCGGGTACATCCAAAATGATTTCCGAGCCTTTGGTACGTTTGATGCAAACCCTGCAACTATCTTGCGCCAGGGTTAGCACTATCTCTGAAAGGACTGAAACGAGCTTCCACTTGAGCCTGATCAAGCAGTGGTACCATCAGGTGCATCCAAAATGATTTCTGAGCCTATGATACGTATAGCGCAAACCATGCGCCTATCTTGCACCGACACTAACATTGTCTCCAAACGAAAAGAAGAGAGATACCACATGACCCGCATCACCTAGGAATTCCATCGGGTGCGTCCAAAATAATTTCTAGTCCTATGGTACGTTCAACGCAAACCGTGCATCTATCTTGCATCATGACTACCACTATCTCCAAATGGACCAAGCTTTCACTTGAGCCTCAATACATTGGAGTTCCATCGGGTGCATCTAAAATGATTTCTGAGCCGATGGTACGTTTGGCGCAAACCATGCACTTATCTTGCATCGACAATAACACTATCTCCAAAGAGAAAGGAGTGGGATTCTACATGACCCATGTCACCTAAGAGTTTCATCGGGTGTGTCCAAAATAATTTTCGAGCTATGGTACGTTTGAAGCAAACCATGCATCTATCTTGCATCAAGATTAACACTATCTCCACTTAAGCCTCGTCACCAAGTGGTACCATCAGGTGTGTCCAAAATAACTTCTAAGCCTATGGTACGTCTAGCGCAAACTATGCACCTATCTTGCACTGACCCTAACACTGTCTCCAAATGGAAAGAAGAGAGATTCCATAGACCCATGTCACCAAGGAGTTCCATCGGGTGCGTCTAAAATGATTTCTTAGCCTATGGTATGTTCGATGCAAACCATGCACCTATCTTGGGTCAAGATTAGCACTATCTCCAAATGGATCGCGCTTTCATTTGAGCCTCGTCACCTAGGAGTTCCATCGGGTGCGTCCAAAATGATTTCTGAGCCTATGTTATGTCTAGCGCAAAATCATGTACCTATCTTGCACACTAACACTGTCTCCAAATGGAAAGAAGCGAGATTCCACATGACCCACGTCACCTAGAAGTTCCATCAGGTGAGTCCAAAATGATTTTCGAGCCTATGGTACGTTCGACACAAACTGAGCATCTATCTTGCGCTAAGATTAGCACTATCTCCAAACGGACCAAGCTTTTACTTGAGCCTCGTCACCTAGGAGTACTATCGGGTGCGTCCAAAATGATTTCTAAGCCGATGGTACGTTTGGCGCAAACCGTGTACCTATCTCGCACCGACAGTAACACTATCTCCAAAGAGAAAAAAGTGAGATTCCACATGACCCATGTCACCTAAGAGTTCCATCGGGTGTGTCCAAAATGATTTTTGAGCCTATGGTACGTTCAACGCAAATTGTGCACCTATCTTGTGTTAAGATTAGTACTATGTCCGAAAGGACCGAAACAAGTTTCCGCTTGAGCCTCATCACCTAGTGGTACCAATGAGTGCATCCAATACGATTTTCTGAGCATATGGTACGTCTAGCGCAAACCATGCACCTTTCTCGCACTGACACTAACATTGTCTCGAAACAGAAAGGAGTGAGATTTCACATGACTCATGTCACCTAGGAGTTCTATCGAGTGAGTCCAAAATGATTTTTGAGCCTATGGTACGTTAAACACAAACCATGCACCTATCTTGCATCAAGGTTAGCACTATCTCCAGAAGGACTGAAATGAGCTTCCACTTGAGCCCCGTCACCTAGTGGTACAATCAGTTGCGTCCAAAATGACTTCTAAGCCTATGGTATTTCTAGTGCAAACCATGCACCTATCTTGCACCGACACTAACACTGTCTCTAAATGGAAACAAGAGAGATTCCACATGACCCACGTCACCTAGGAGTTCCATCGTGTGCGTCCAAAATAATTTCTGAGCCTATACTACGTTCGACGCAAGCCATGCACCTATCTTGGGTTACGATTAGCACTATCTCCAAACTAACCAAGCTTTCACTGGAGTCTTGTCACTTCAGAAAGAAGCAAGATTCCACATGACTCACATCACCTAGTAGTTCCTTCGAGTGAGTACAAAATGATTTTTGAGCCTATGGTACGTTTGACACGAACCATGCACGTAACTTGCGTCATGATTAGCACTATCTCCAAATGGTACGTCACCTAGTAGTGCCATCGGGTGCATCCAAAACAATTTTTTGAGCCGTTGGTACTCTTGGTGCAAAGTATGCACCATCTTGCTCCGACACTAACACGGTCTCCAAATGCAAAGAAGTTAGATTCCATATCGCCCGCATCACCTAGGAGTTCCATCGGGTGCGTCCAAAAGAATTTCTGAGCCTATGTTACGTCTGATGCAAACCGTGTGCCTATCTTGTGTCAAGATTAGCAGTATGTCTGAATGGACCGAAACGAGCTTTCACTTGAGCCTCGTCACCCAATGGCACCATCGAGTGTGTCCAAAACAATTTCTATGCCAATGTTACGTCAAGCACAAACCATGCACCTATCTTGCACTGACACCGACAATGTCTCCAAATAGAAAGAAGTGAGATTCCACATGACGCACGTCACCTAGGAGTTCCATCGAGTTAGTACAAAATGATTTCTTAGCTTATAGTATGTTCGACGCAAACCGTGCATCTATCTTGCATCAAGATTACGCTGTCTCCAAACGGACCAAGCTTTGACTTGAGCCTTGTCACCTAGGAGTACCATCGGTGCGTCCAAAATGATTTTTGAGCCGATGGTATGTTTGGCACAAACTGTACACCTATGTTGCACAAGCTCTAACACTGTCTCCAAATGGAAAGAAGTGAGTTTCCACATGACCCACGTCACCTAGGAGTTTAATCATGTGCGTCCAAAACAAATTCTGAGCCTATGGTACATTCGATGCAAACCGTGCACCTATCTTGCGTCAAGGTTAGCTCTACCTCCGAAAGGACCGAAACGAGCTTCCACTTGAGCCTTGTCACCTAGTGGTACCATCAGGTGCGTGCAAAATGACTTCTAAGCCTACGGTACCCTAACACAAACCGTGCACCTATGTTGCACCGACACTAACATTGTCTCCAAATGGAAAGAAGAGAGATTCTACATGACCCACATCACCTAGGAGTTCCATTAGGTGCATCCAAAATAATTTCTGAGCCTATGGTACGTTCGACGCAAACCATGCACCTATATTGGGTCAAGATTAGCACTATCTCCGAACGGACCGTGATTTCACTTGAGCCTTGCCACCTCGGAGTACCATCTGGTGTGTCCAAAATGATTTCTGAGCCGATGGTACGTTAGCCGCAAACTGTGCACCTATCTTGCACCAAGACTAACACTATCTCCAAACGAAAAGAAGAGAGATACCACATGACCCGCTCACCTAGGAGTTCCATCGGGTGCGTCCAAAACAATTTCTGAGCCTATGGTACGTTAGATGCAAATCATGCACCTACCTTGTGTCAAGATTAGTAGTATGTCTGAAAGGACCCAAACGAGCTTTCACTTGAGCCTTGTCACCTAGTGGCACCATCGACTATGTCCAAAATAATTTCTAAGCCTACGTTACGTCAAGCGCAAACCATGCTCCTATATTGCACCAACACTGACAATGTCTCCAAATAGAAAGAAGTGAGATTCCACATGACACATGTCACCTAGTAGTTCCATCGGGTGAGTCCAGAACGATTTTTGAGCCTATGGTACGTTCGACGCAAACCGTGCATCTATCTTGCATCAAGATTACCACTATCTCCAAACGCACCGAGCTTTCACTTGAGCCTTGTCACCTAGGAGTACCATCGGTGCGTCCAAAACAATTTTTAAGCCGATGGTATGTTTGGCACAAATTGTACACCTATGTTGCACAGGCACTAACACTGTCTACAAATGGAAAGAAGTGAGATTCCACATGACCCACATCACCTAGGAATTTAATCATGTGCATCCAAAACAATTTCCGAGCCTATGGTACATTCGACGTAAACCGTGCACCTATCTTGCGTCAAGGTTAGCACTACCTTCAAAAGGACCGAAACGAGCTTCCACTTGAGCCTCGTCACCTAGTGGTACCATCAGGTGCGTCCAAAATGACTTCTAAGCCAACAGTACCCTAACGCAAACCATGCACCTATGTTGCACCGACACTAACACTGTCTCCAAATGGAAAGAAGAGAGATTCCACATGACCCACATCACCTAGGAGTTCCATCAGGTGCGTCTAAAATAATTTCTGAGCCTATGGTACGTTCGATGCAAACCATGCACCTATCTTGGGTCATGAGCACTATCTCCGAACGGACTGAGATTTCACTTGAGCCTCGTCACCTCGGAGTATCATCAGGTGTGTCCAAAACTATTTCTGAGCCGATGGTACATTTAGCGCAAACTATGTACCTATGCTGCACAAACACTAACATTATCTCCAAATGGAAAGAAGTCAGATTCCACATGACCCACGTGACCTAGGAGTTCCATCAGGTGCGTCCATAATGATTTCTGAGCCTATGGTATGTTCGATGCATACTGTCCACCTATCTTGGGTCAAGATTAGCACCATCTCCAAATGGATCAAGCTTTTACTTGAGCCTCATCATCTCGGAGTACCATGAGGTTTGTCCAAAAATATTTCTCAGCCGATGGAACATTTGGCGCAAACTGTGCAAGTTGCACAGACACTTACACTATCTCCTAATGGAAAGAAGTGAGATTCCACTTGACTCACGTCACCTAGCCGTTTCATCATGTGCATCCAAAATGATTTTTGAGCCTATGGTACGTTCGTCGCAAACCGTGCACCTATCTTGCATCAAGGTTAGCACTATCTCCGAAAGGACCAAAATGAGCTTCCACTTGAGCCTCATCACCTAGTGGTACCATCAGGTGCGTACAAAACAACTTCTAAGCCTATGGTACGTCTATCACAATCCATGCACCTATCTTGCACCGACACTAACACTGTCTCCAAATCTAAAGAAGAGAGATTCCCCATAACTCACGTCACCAAGGTGTTCCATCGGGTGCGTCTAAAACGATTTATGAGCCTATCGTACGTTCAACGTAAACTGTGCACCAATCTTGGGTCAAGATTAGCACTATCTCCAAACAGACCGAGCTTTCACTTGAGCCTCGTCGCATTAGTGTACCATCGGGTGCCTTCAAAATGATTTCTGAGCCGATGGTATGTTGCACCTATCTTGCACCGACACCAACACTGAATCCAAACAGAAAGAAGATTCCACATGAGCCACGTCACCTAGGAGTTCCATCATGTGTGTCCAAAATGATTTCTGAGCTTATGGTATGTTCGACACAAACCGTGCACTTATCATATATCAAGGTTAGCACTATCTTCGACACGACCGAAACGACCAAAACATGAGCCTTGTCACCTAGTGGTGCAATTAGGTGCGTCGAAAATTACATCTAAGCCTATGGCACATCTAGCGCAAACCATGCACCTATGTTGCACTGACACTAACACTATCTCCAAATAGAAAGAAGAGAGATTTCACATGACCCACGTCACATAGGGGTTCTATTGGGTGCGTCCAAAACGGTTTATGAGCCGATGGCACCTTTGGTGCAAATTGTGCACCTATCTTGCACAGACACTAACACTGTCTCCAAATGGAAAGAATTGAGATTCCACATGCCCCACATCGTCTATGGTACATTCGACACAAACCGTGCACCTATCTTGCATCAAGGTTAGCACTATCTCTGAAATGACAGAAATGAGCTTCCACTTGAGCCTCGCCACCTAATGGTTCCATCAGGTGCATCCAAAATGACTTCTAAGCCCATGGTACATCTAGTGCAAACCATGCACCCATCTTGCACCAACACTAACACTGTCTCCAACTAGAAAGAAGAGAGATTCCACATGACCCACGTCACCGAGGAGTTCCATCGGGTGCGTCCAAAACAATTTATGAGCCTATGCTATGTTTGACGCAAACTGTGCACCTATCTTGGGTCAAGATTTACACTATCTCCATACTTAACATGCTTTCACTTAAGCCTTGTCACCTTGAAGTACCATCAGGTGCGTCCAAAACGATTGCTGAGCCAATGGTACGTTTGGCGCAAATTGTGCACCTATCTTGCAATGACACTAACACTGAATCTAAACAGAAAGAAGTGAGATTCCACATGACCCACGTCACCGAGGAGTTTCATCATGTGCTTCCAAAATGATTTTCAAGCCTATGGTACGTTCGACACAAACCATGCACCTATTTTGCGTCAAGGTTAGCACTATCTCCGAAAGGACCGAAATGAGCTTCCACTTGAGTCTCGTCACCTAGTGGTACACATAGGTGCATCCAAAATGATTTCTAAGTCTATGGTATGTCTAGCACAAACCATGCACCTATCTTGCATCAACACTAACACTGTCTCCAAATGGAAAGAAGAGAGATCCCACATGACCCACGTCACTTAGTTGTTCCATCGGGTTCATCCAAAATGATTTTCGAGCCTATGGTACATTTGACGCAAACCGTACACCTATCTTGGGTCAAGATTAGCACTATCTCCAAACAGACGGAGCTTTCACTTGAGCCTCGTCACCTCAGAGTACCATTAGGTGCGTCCAAAACGGTTTATGAGCCAATGGCACCTTTGGTGCAAATTGTGCACCTATCTTGCACAGACACTAACACTGTCTCCAAATGGAAAGAATTGAGATTCCACATGCCCTACATCACCTAGAAGTCCCATCGGGTGTGTCCTAAAGGATTTCTGAGCCTATGGTACGTTCGACGCAAACCATGCACCTATCTTGCATCAAGGTTAGCACTATCTCTGAAATGACAGAAATGAGCTTCCACTTGAACCTCGTCACCTAATGGTTCCATCAGGTGCGTCCAAAATGACTTCTAAGCACATGGTACGTCTAGCGCAAACCATGCACGCATCTTGCACCGACACTAACACTATCTCCAAATGGAAAGAAGAGAGATTCCACATGAACCACGTCACCTAGGAGTTCCATCGGGTGCGTCCAAAACAATTTCTGAGCCTATGCTACATTTGACGCAAGCGTGCACCTATCTTGGGTTAAGATTAGCACTATCTCCAAACTGACCAGGCTATCAGTTAAGCCTTGTCACCTCAAAGTACCATCAGGTGCGTCTAAAATGATTGCTGAGCCAATGGTATGTTTGGCGCAAGTTGTTCACTATCTTGCACCGACACTAACACTGAATCCGAACAAAAAGAAGTGAGATTCCACATGATCCACATCACCTAGGAGTTCCATCATGTGCTTCCAAAACAATTTCTAAGCCTATGGTACGTTTGACACAAACCATGCACCTATCTTGCGTCAAGGTTAGCACTATCTCCGAAAGGACCGAAATGAGCTTCCAATTGAGCCTCGTCACCTAGTGGTATGCGCAGGTGCGTCCAAAATGATTTCTAAGCCTATGGTATGTCTAGCGCAAACCATGCACTTGTCTTGCACTAACACTAACACTGTCTCCACATAGAAAGAAGAGAGATCCCACATGACCCACGTCACCTAGGAGTTCCATCGGATGCGTCCAAAATGATTGCAGCGGCCATGGCGGGCGGCTACGGCGGCAACAGCGTGAGCGACCGACTCTGACGGTGATTGGCAGTGCAAATTGTGCAGAAAGGAGCGCAAGGACATGGTGAAGTTGGAGACGTGGGCAATTGGGTGGAGGTGAATTGGTAATGGTGAATTTTGCTGACCGGTCGAACCCATCGGCGGTGAGCAGAGAGGGAAAAAAGGAGAAGGACGGCTGGTGGCTCAATACTTGAAGGCGAGAGCGAAGTCTCTGGCTTGCCAGTGCCTTTGTGAGCATGGCCGCGCAGACTGCTGCACGTCCAGGCACAAGATTGCCATGATGGTGGCCAAACAACTCACGGTGGTGAGCAGGCAGGGCAGAAGCTCCCCTAGTGGCTACTGTAGCGACTGAAATCACTTCCTTCTCTCCTTTTCTTCAAGATCCAAATAGCAACCAGATACACGTCCTCTCTAACTTTGCTTAAAGAATCATCATCCAAAACTTGATGGTTTGAAAAATATAGAATTTCGAAGAGAGGCGTTATAACGGAACCGTCCAAATTATAAGAGCACAAGTACAAAAACAATCACCGAAGTGATCAAATTCTCGCACTTGAGCCCATATAACTCTGGTAGTCCAATGAAATCATGAGGGATTTCAAACCAATCAACATACCAGCCAAGATCGTAGTGATTCAACATAACAAGTCACATGTTACAACCATTTCACAAGTAATTCAATATACATCGGAGTTTAACATAGTTATTACAACTTAAGCTCAAAAGTAGAGGAAGCAAAGTAATTTGAAACTAACATTAATCTTATTTCAAATACATGCCAGTACCCCGGTCGACTTCCAACAAAAGCATTAGAGATAAGGTAAATAAGAAGGATCATGCCCATGATCACACTCCGCCACTAAGGCAGGAGCCAACCAACTCTTGCAGCCGCCATGATACATCATAACCTGCAACAAGTGGGGATAAAACCCTGAGTACAAGAAGGTACTCAGCTAGACTTACCCGTCAGAAACTAGAAATAAGGCGACACCAAGGATCATGCAAGGCTGATATAAAGTGGGGCTAGCTTGATAACATTTTACATAAAAGCTTAATATAGATGATCAATCATTAATGCTTAAGCATCAAGTTAATTATCATTAACCTTCATCTATATTAGAACCTGTACTAGAGCACTCATTAGGAGCAAACAATATTAACCACAGTAGGTATAAATTGAGGCAACCTTTCCATCGTTATCCAATTAACCATCCGTTCAATTTAATGGAATCTACGTTGCCGCTGCTCAAGTCAAGTGCTCACTAACCGGGAGCGACGGCGATTTGAATCGAATTACTATCTAGCTGGAGGGGTATTTCTAACACTCACCGAGTCACGCCTGGCAAGGGCTGCTCAGGTCACCTTTGGTACAGTTCAGAAGCCGCGGGTCCGACTGATGCTGCATCCCCAAGGGCGACACTCTGCCAGGTGCTAGGGACTCGAACCCCCTCTTGGTCTCACGCCAATGTCCCCAAGCACAACTTTACTCTCCTCCAAGATGTGACCTACCATTCGACTCCCAGCCTAAACTGTATTACTCGGATTCGCGGTCGGAACGACTTATCCGACCAACTAAGTGTTAGACTGCGTTCAACATGACTCAAGGACGTACAGCGAATCGGTCCTTAAACGACTCAGACGGGGATAGATCCACACCTAAGACCTCCATGTCTTGTTGCTTCACTATCGTCATCCCGCCCGGTCTCATTTTATTTTATTAACACATGGTTCCTTTCCACGATAGCAAATATAGCCAATCGTGCTATATATGAATATCCCTACATCTCGCAGGTGACAGGAAATTACCTGGCTTCTACCGCTTAAAGCAAGGCTAAGCATCTACTCGATCCTAGTCTATGCAGGATTCAAGGATTCATATATCTGGACAAGGAATGATATAATGCAGCAAGGGTTTCCAACCAACTCCTATTACTTAATGCAACTATACTTATAACATATATAGAATTGATTGCTTTGAAGGTAGGAGGCTTATAATGCTCTGGGGCTAGCCTGGGATCTGACTCAAGTCAGAGTTTGTCAGAAAAAAAAACTCGCTCGGCGAGCATTCCCTCAATCTATCATTTATCTGGTCCTTCTATCTTCGGGATGGATCGATCAACTCCGTCTTTGGATTTGGCTCTACCTTAGGTCCTTCACATGCTTCAGCTAACGTACCTAAATGAGGTGCAACAATGCATATGTATGAATGCATAGAAGTGCAATAAACAAAGTAATCAAGTAAGCATACCAAGTTCACATAAGCACCTAGAGCTAATTAACTTAATCCTCATTAAGGCATAATATAGAAGATTGCAAGCACATTAATCAAGAAACAAGTCTCACAAGATCATAGGGTACTAAACCAAGTACCATCAAGGATATGAGCCACACTTCCACACCCTAGCATGGCAAAGTTAATCAAAGCACTAGAACAAAAATCTGCTACTTTCTGGACATACATGCAGTAGCTGAGTAAATCAATCATAACTGGAGATCCGTAAATCCAAATGACTTGCAAGAAGACATTCTGGAAAGCTTAAGAAATGGTCTACAATTCATTTATAATCACCTAAGCCTGATTCTCAAGTTTAATGGGTCAAAAAGAGGAAACTACAGAATCTGGTCTGCTCCAAACAGAGAGCAACCAAATCTGGGACCTAACTTTAAACATCTATAACTCAAAAACTAATTGACCAAATGCTACCAAATTTTTAACACAAGCTAGATACATGAATTATATACAACTTTTATATAGACAAGGTTCTCAGAAAACATCATTATGATGGGGTAATTTACATTGCCCCCAGAACTGTCCAGAAACTAGTAATTGTAAGAAATAATTATTAACATATGTTGCAAACATATAATTATGCAAAACCAACTTTACCAACATTTCACACATGACTAATGAACACCAGAAAACATAGTGCCCATTCCTAAATAAATTATTTTAATATATTTTCTTACTTTATTTAGATAATTAGGTGGAATTATGAACACCTATCAAAAGTGCATAATAAATTATACCAAAATTACAGTGTCCTAAAAATGCTACCAAAAGTCTACTATCCAAATTTCAAGCCATTTGGACAAGTATATCAACCTCTATGAAAAAGATAAATAGCTATTGCAATAAATCATGTGAGAGCAAGTTAAACCTAAAACTCAATATTTTCTATGAACACAGGGCCATAGTATGTATCAACATGATAGAGTAACATCATACTAAGGTAATGGAACAACAGTTTCCTATTTTATCATTTATATATTATTTATAAGCTATTTATCAAGCCATAAACAAGTTAAATCAATAACTTGATCATACAGTAAGCAATGACCATGAAATTTATACCACAGTACAAACATAGCATAACAAGACTACCATAAAAATTTCACATCATTTGGAGCAACACAACTCAAGATATAAAAATGACAAGCAATATAATGTAGATTTCCTTATTTATCAAGGTCAAATCAAAACCTTAAGAAAACAGTGAACAACTAGTGTGTTTAATATTTTTCCTAGCAAGTACATGTCATCATAAAATTAACAAAGCAAGAATCACTATTTTTTTGGGTTCTAAATGATGAGGACATCGCCACGCTGGACACACCGACGTTATGGTCTTTTCCAAGTTGCAATTCGTCCCCAACTCAGCTACCACGTCACCCTCGGATTCAGCAGACACGTCGTCACTGTTTTGGTCATAACTCTCTCATACGACATCAAAACGGGGCGTTCTTAGATGCATTGGAAAGGGGACGACGACACCGTCATTTTGGATCTGGTCCCAGCTCTAGAAGGTCCGTGGATCATTCTGTGTGACCACGTCAAGGTGCTGCGTCACCTATTTGGGCCAACTTGGTCATGTATTGTGTCGGGCCTTAAGCCCAAGTTGTGGGCGCCCAACCCCTGGCCGTTCCTAACCCTAGGTCGAGTCTTAGACTATAAACACAGCCACCGCCGCTGTTAGACAATTGTGTTTTGTTTAGAGTTTAGTTTTCCATCGAGAAACTGAATCGTTCATTGTAACTATGGTGACAAATCCTTTTACAGTGATCCAGGGCCCCTGTTCTGGATCTCCTCCACTGTGTCGATTAGTCCTTTGGAACCGAGTTCTTGAACCCTCTATTGATATTCGCATCATTCATATTTGCAATTTTAGATTGCGTGTTTTTACCTTCTTGCTTGTGTTCTTCGATTCGCTTGCAGGAAAAGCCTTCTTGGCGAGGTCAATCAAGTTGTGCTTGGTTGATAACCAACGGAGCAGTGGTGTAATGGTTGCAGGGTTCGAATTGTGTCTGATTTAAAGCCGGATCGCCAACGTCGAGATCTCCACAAATCGAACTTACCGGTTACCTCTCGGAAGATCGGGCCAGTACTCATCACTAAAACTCTAGATATGGCTCTGGTCAAGTTTATAAGCATTTTAGAGTATTTTTAAAGCTTAAATAAAAACTTTAGAAAACATCTACAAACATGTAATATTTTATGACTCTACTGCATAGATCTCTTCTCAAGGTTTCTAAAAAGTCCACATTTGCCATTTTTGGAATTTCCTAGCAAAAGATATGAATTTTTGAAGATTTAACAAAATTCTGAAATTCAAAAACAGAATTACTCAAACCCTAACTTAACGCTAGGTGCACCCGGTTGTTTACCCAACTCAGCCACTACTTAAACCGATAGTGGGCCCCACAGTCTGGTCGGGCCCGCTTGTCATACTCACACAGAGAGAGACAGATGATGAGACTAGAGGTTGTTCCTGATCTTTTGGTGAGTGTAGGTAAACTCAATTTGTGGTGGATTCGACGTTGGCTGACCGACTACAACGACCACAAGGTTGCTGCGCCTTAGCAACATGTACACCGGCTCCGATTGTGATGTTCTTGCCGTGCCAAGAACACCAAGAACCTGCAAGCAACCGAGAACAAGCAAGAACAAGATGAACAAGCAAATAACTCATGGATTTAAGCCAAAGGCTGAATCTGAATCATAAGTTGGGGTCTTGAAACAAGCAAATCGGGTGGTCTAGCCGACACACGCGTTTACAAGGATGAAGCAGCAGCTATCTTGCATCTAAACAAAACCCACCCTCATTCTGATGGCTGCTGGCTCTATTTATAAGGAGGAGAGCACAAGGGGGAGTGGGAAACCCTAATCTGGGCGTCCCTCAAAGGGTTGTAATTAGTACAAGGCCCAGGCCCAAGCTGTAGGTCTCTGCGTCCTTTGGCTTGCTGCACACAGCTTTGGTAGATTCTGATAGTGGGGTTGGACCCATGTGAAAGAGGACGACGCGCTCTTTCTAATAAGTCAAAAACCAACTTCATTGGATCTCGTATCAAGGAGTTATGGTACTTTTGATGGAGTGTCCCCTGCTGTCTCGAGATGAGCTGTGCGCCCCATTAATGATGATTTCCACTTGTTCGGCTGCTCCATCCTCATCATGGGGTCTAAACATGAGGCAATGGAGTCTTGACCAACATTCCTAAGAATAAGACAATCATCACCATGATTTAGTAGCATCCAATTCTGAGACGAGTTTGTATGAACAGCGAGGAACGACTTTACCTGATAATTAAGTTGTCGTGCTCGAGCTCTTGTCATCGGACCTTGTTGCGCAGCAGGTGTGGTTGTGTCAATGGAAGGGATGTCCTCATCATCCTCCCCTTCTTGCATTTGAGTCGTCCTCGACTCTAGTTCATCGTCTTCTCCCAAATATGGCTTCAAATTTGCAATGTTAAATGTGGGGCTAACCCCAAAAGCTGCAGGTAGCTCAAGTTTGTACGCATTATCATTAATCCTTTCTAACACTTTAAAAGGACCATCGGCTCTAGGCAGCAACTTAGACTTTCGCAAATTAGGGAACCTATCTTTTCTCAAATGGAGCCAAACTAGATCACCAGGTTCAAAAATGACATGTTTCTTCCCTTTGCTACCAGCTAGTTTATACTTTGCATTCATGCACTCTATTTTCTCTTTAGTGGTTTCATGCAATTTTAAGATCAGTTCAGCACGTTGTTTAGCATCAAAGTTCACTCGCTCCGAGGTCGGAAGAGGTAACAAATCAATAGGAGCACGTGGCACAAACCCATAAACTATCTCAAAAGGGCTTTTCTTAGTGGTAGAATGCTGTGAACGATAAGCAAACTCAACATGAGGCAAGCACTCTTCCCACATTTTTATGTTCTTTTTCAAAACAGCCCTAAGCAATGTAGATAAGGTTCTATTGACAACCTCAGTTTGTCCATCAATTTGGGGATGACAAGTAGTGGAAAATAAAAAGCTTAGTCCCTAGCTTAGCCCACAAAGTTCTCCAAAAATGACTAAGAAATTTTGCATCCCGATCAGAAACAATGGTGTTAGGCACACCATGCAATCGAACAATCTCACGAAAGAACAAATCAGCAACATGTGTAGCATCATCGCTCTTATGACATGGTATGAAATGTGCCATTTTAGAAAATCTGTCCACAACAACAAACACACTATCCCTCCCCTTCTTTGTTCTAGGCAGTCCTAAAACAAAGTCCATTGAAATATCTTCCCATGGTGCACTTGGAACAGGAAGAGGCATGTATAAACCATGAGGATTAAGGCGTGACTTAGCTTTCTGGCATGTTGTGCAGCGAGCAACGAACCTCTCCACGTCTCTCCTCATCTTGGGCCAAAAGAAATGACCAGCAAGGATGTCCTCTGTCTTTTTCACACCAAAATGTCCCATGAGTCCTCCATGCGCTTCCTACAACAATAACAAACACACGGAGCTAGCTGGAATGCATAGCTTGTTGGCTCTAAAGACAAACCCGTCGATGAGGACGAATCTGTTCCATGTTTTCCCCTCTTGGCAATTCAGCAATACATCTTTGAAATCATTGTCATGTGCATATTGTTCCTTAATAGTTTCCAAACCAAAGATTTTAAAGTCAAGTTGTGAAAGCATGGTGTAACGTCTAGACAAAGCATCAGTAATTATATTTTCCTTCCCCTTTTTGTGTTTGATGACATAAGGAAAGGACTCGATGAATTCAACCCACTTGGCATGTCTACGGTTCAGTTTTGCTTGACTACGGATGTGTTTCAATGATTCATGATCAGAATGTATGACAAACTCTTTGGGCCACAAATAATGCTGCCATGTTTCCAAAGTCCGAACTAGAGCAAGCAATTCCTTATCATAAGTAGAATAGTTCAAACTAGGGCCACTCAACTTTTCACTAAAATACGCCACAGGTTTTCCCTCTTGTAACAGCACACCACCCAACCTAATTCCACTAGCATCACATTCAAGCTCAAAGGTTTTGTTGAAATCAGGAAGCTGGAGTAAAGGTGCATGAGTTAACTTATCTTTGAGCGTGTTGAAAGCATCCTGTTGGGCTGCAGCCCAAGTGAAGGTTGCACCCTTCTTGGTGAGTTCATGCAGCGGGGTTGCAATGGTGCTGAAGTCCTTCACAAATCGACGGTAGAAACCAGCAAGTCCTAGAAAACTCCGCACTTGTGTGACCGTGCAGGGAATAGGCCAGCTGTGTATGGCCTCAACCTTGGCTTGATCAACTTCGATTCCCTGCAGTGTCACAACATATCCAAGAAAAGAGACTCGATCTATGCAAAAGGTGCACTTCTCAAGATTGTCAAACAAGTGTGCATCCCGAAGAGCATTGAAAATGGCACGCAAATGATCAAGATGTTCCTCTATTGATCTACTATATATCAAGATGTCATCAAAGTATACCACTACAAATCTGCCAATAAAAGAGCATAAAACCTCGTTCATTAATCTCATGAAAGTGCTGGGTGCATTAGTCAATCCAAAAGGGCATGACAAGCCATTCATATAAACCGATCTTAGTTTTAAACGCTGTTTTCCATTCATCTCCTAGCTTCATACGAATCTGGTGGTAACCACTACGCAAATCAATTTTAGAGAACACAATTGAGCCACTCAATTCATCAAGCATATCATCTAACCTTGGAATAGGATGACGATATCTGATTGTGATGTTGTTTATCGCTCTACAATCAACACACATGCGCCATGATCCATCCTTCTTAGGAACTAAAAGCACGGGAACGGCACAAGGGCTAAGAGACTCACGCACATAACCTTTGTTGAGCAATTCTTGTACTTGTCTCTGAATCTCTTTTGTCTCGTCCGGGTTGGTCCTATACGGCGCACGATTAGGCAAGGAAGCCCCAGGGATGAGGTCAATCTGGTGTTCAATCCCTTGAATTGGTGGCAGCCCCGGTGGTACCTCCTTTGGAAAAACATCGGCATACTCCTGCAAAAGATTAGTGATAGCAGGAGGCAAAGAAATAGATGTATCTTCGAGTGAAAATAAAGTTTCTTTGCAAACCAAAGCATAGCAAACAGTAGTACTAGCATCAATCTCATCCAAATCAGATTTGGTGGCAAAGTAACAAGAGCCTTTCAGCTTGATCTCATTTTTATTATGATGAACAGATTTGCTAGACTTCTTATGTTTCTCAAGTTCATTAGTGACAATCTGATTTTTACTAGCAACAGCCTGATTCTTAAGTTTGCTAGATCTAGCAAGTTCATCTCTTAGAATAGACTCAGGGGACATGGGGTGCAACACAATCTTCTTGTCATTATGCACGAAAGAGTATTGATTTGTTTTACCAGAGTGCAAGGAATCTTTATCAAACTGCCATGGTCTACCTAACAACATAGAGCATGCTTGCATAGGCACAACATCGCAGTCAATGGAATCATGATAAGAACCAATGGCAAACTCTACCCTTACCAATCGGGTTACCTTCACCTTGCCGCTGCTGTTAAGCCACTAAATGTAGTAAGGCTGCGGGTGTGGTTTTGTGCTCAATGAAAGCTTCTCCACCATTTCAGCACTTGCCAAGTTGTTGCAGCTTCCTCCATCTATGATCACATGGCAAGAGCGTTCCTTGATCACACACTTGGTTTGAAACAAAGTGTGGCGCTGATTTTGTTCAGCCCTCTCCATTTGGGCACTTAGCACCCGCTGCACCATGAGGCTCTCATAGTGCTCAGCAACTTCAGCCCTAATGTGCTCTTCGTCTTGTTGGAAATAATCTCCTTCTGCTACATTGTTAGCAGCAAGCAAAGCATATGTTTCTTCATCAAAATCACTAGCAGAGGAATACCCACCATCAGCTCGCACAATCATCACACGTGTGCTTGGGCAGTCCTTGCGTATGTGGCCATATCCTTTGCAGCGTAGGCACTGAATATCCCTTGTTCTCCCCGTGGATACCACCGAGGGTGAACTCTTGGCAGATGTAGCCGTTGCTCCTCTAGTTGGTTCACTTGGGCATGGTACATAATTTGTTGTAGAGGAGCGTGCTTGATGGTCGAGGAAGATTGTGGGGGTGCACGCGTTGACGGTCCAGCAACATTAGAGGGTGTCCACAGGCTAGCACGACCTGCAGGAATGTTAGCCCTCATGCTAGCTCGTCATCCCTGCACTTCTCGTTTAGCTTTACAAGCAAGGTGAAATAAACGATTGACAGAATTATATTCCTTATAAGCTAGAATGTCCTGAATCTCCCGGTTCAGCCCACCCATAAATCTAGCTATGGCACCATCCTCATTTTCCTCTAGCCCGCAACGAAGCATACCCATTTGTAGCTCTTGATAGTACTCTTCTACAGATTTGGATCCTTGCCTCAATTGTTGCAACTTATTTAAAAGATCATGGGCATAATAAGAAGGAACAAATCTGGCCCGCATGACCCGTTTCAAAGCATCCCAAGTTGGTGTGTTATTTGGGTTCTTACGATGGTATTCAGACCACCAAACAGAGGCAAAGTCAGTAAACTCACTAGTTGCAGCCCTAACACGTTTGTCCTCAGGGAAATCATGGCAAGTAAATTTCTGATCAACAGCTAATTCCCAACTAAGGTATATATCAGGATTATACCTCCCATCAAAAGAAGGTATGGTGAATTTAATCTTGCCAAATGAGTCATCGGCACGTACCTCTTGCCGTGGTCGGCGAGGACCTGTCTCATGGCGGCGGCGATGTTGTTTGATGCGTCGATGACCATTTAGCTCCTCATCAGGTTCAGTGTCCGCTGCATATTCTTCTTCATCATGACCAGCAGCACTGCCCATGGTGTTGTTGTTGTTGTGATTGCGTCGTTCGAAACCAACACAGCGATTCTATTCTATCCTCTCCAATCGCTCCAAGACACCTACAAGAGATGTATTAACAGAACCAAGAGTGCCTTCCAAGGAAGCCAACTTGGTGTTGGTCTCAATCTGAGCCGTCTCCAATTGACCAAGGCACTCATTGGTGACACGAACATCCTCATCAAGGTGTTCAGCATGGAGCCTCACTTTGCGTTCAAAGTCTTGCAGCAAGGCTTTTGATCGAGGTGATTGTGGAGGGGTCCTTTCACCTTCTCCTACCATGGTTAGTATGAAGCAAGGGAATCACAAGAATATATGTCCTACCAACTAACTGAATTAGGTGGCAACAATTTTCATTCTCTCAGCATGTGCAACCGAGTTCTTACATGTCCTTACCTTGCTATGCAGATGGTGTTGGCGACGACAAGAACAACACAAGTAGTAGCAAGTAGAACCCTGTGACGTTGTAGATAATTTGTGGAGCTGTAGGTGGCTTAAAAAATCAAGGTACAACTGGAACCACGTTAGTCAATGCAAGTTGAATAAGTGTTCAAAGATAGTATCGTGCTGGTC
Organism: Saccharum hybrid cultivar R570; assembly: GCA_038087645.1. Lineage (NCBI taxonomy): Eukaryota > Viridiplantae > Streptophyta > Magnoliopsida > Poales > Poaceae > Saccharum > Saccharum hybrid cultivar. The sequence goes on from JAQSUU010000556.1 coordinate 15,039,495, forward strand.
CTAGGCTAACCCGTGCTAGAGACGCGAGCCTAGACACAAATGTTGTCACCGGATAGTAGCAAACAATGGAAATGATGAGAGTGAATAGCATCAACTTAACCCTTTTTCTTTCTTTCTTTCTTTCTTTCTTTCTTTCTTTCTTTCTTTCCTCCTTTTCCTTTCTTTTTCTTTTCTATTTTCTTTTCTTTTCTTTTCTTTTCTTTTCTTTTCTTTTCTTTTCTTTTCTTTTCTTTTCTTTTCTTTTCTTTTCTTTTCGACAAGTAGCGCACAAACTAAACTTTCGCAATATGATTATAACAAGAATGTAGCAAGTAGCATAGACTTTCTTTTACTAGGGATAAGGATTGTAACAAGTAGTACAAATATGCAATTTGAACTCTCTTATTTTCAGAACTGAGTGTACTCAGATTTGCACCAAAAGGACAGGTGCATAAGGTAGTGTTTGTGTAGGCGCGGCTAAAGGTGATGGTGGTGAGGGTTTCAGCGAAAAGGTGGAGAGAGCAGCGGTGCTTTTGGTGGTGGTGGTGGTGGTATTGGTGGAGATTGCAGCGGCTGAAGTGGGGGGGGAGGAAGGCAACAGCGGATTGTGTTGTGACTAAAACGTGACAAGAACTCGAAACTCTAAAGGATTAGAACCTAAGAACCAGCACTTGACACCACGATGTAAAGCACAAACTCAACAAGCAAAGAACTAAGCAGATCAGCAAGGCTCAAACTTGTGTTTGGAATTTCAGTTCTATCCTATTTTTATATTTCTGGAACATAGGTAAAGTAATGAACAGTAAATCACTCACCAAAGAACCTTGCTCTGATTACCACATGATGAGACTAGAGGTTGTTCCTGATCTTTTGGTGAGTGTGGGTAAACTCGATTTGTGGTGGATTCAACATTGGCTGTCCGACTACAACGACCACAAGGTTGCTGCGCCTTAGCAACAGGTACACCGGCTCCGATTGTGATGTTCTTGCCGTGCCAAGAACACCAAGAACCTGCAAGCAACCGAGAACAAGCAAGAACAAGATGAACAAGCAAATAACTCACGGATTTAAGCCAAAGGCTGAATCTAAATCACAAGTTGGGGTCTTGAAACAAGCAAATCAGGTGGTCTAGCCGACACACGCGTTTACAAGGAAGAAGCAGCAGCTATCTTGCATCTAAACAAAACCCACCCTCATTCTGATGGCTGCTGGCTCTATTTATAAGGAGGAGAGCACAAGGGGGAGTGGGAAACCCTAATCTGGGTGTCCCTCAAAGGGTTGTAGTTAGTACAAGGCCCAGGCCCAAGCTATAGGTCTCTGCGTCCTTTGGCTTGCTGCACACAGCTTTGGTAGATTCTGATAGTGGGGTTGGACCCATGTGAAAGAGGACGACGCGCTCTTTCCAACAAGTCAAAAACCAGCTTCATTGGATCTCGTATCAAGGAGTTATGGTACTTTTAATGGAGTGTCCCCTGTTGTCTCGAGATGAGCTATGCGCCCCATTAATGATGATTCCCAATTGTTTGGCTGCTCCATCCTCATCATGGGGTCTAAACATGAGGCAATGGAGTCTTGACCAACATTCCTAAGAATAAGACAATCATCACCATGATTTAGTAGCATCCAATTCTAAGACGAGTTTGTATGAACAGCGAGGAACGACTTTACCTGATAATTAAGTTGTCGTGCTCGAGCTCTTGTCATCGGACCTTGTTGTGCAGCAGGTGTGGTTATGTCAATGGAAGGGATGTCCTCATCAACAGAGAGAGGGGATTGCCCCCTTCCTTAGGACATCGGGAAAAAGAGGGGGTCGCCGGACTTGCGGCTTCGGCCAGGACGGGCGGCGCCGGCGGCGAGGGAGGGGCCGGTGAGGGTCGCGGCATCGAGGCGCATCCGAAGGCAGTCGCGGCTTGGCATGAGGTGGCCCATGGCCTCCTAGCCGCGTGCGCGGTGACACGCCGGGGCACGGCTCCGACGGCGACGGCGCTGCCGCGGTTCCAGCGGCTGGTGGCGACATTGGCGGCGAGCGGTGGCGCTAGGGCAAGACATGGCTAGCACACACCCGCAGAAGGATGTGGCTCGGCCTAGAGCCGCCCGAGGCGGCCCACGCACGGCGACCGGTGGCTCGGCGACCGGCGGCTCGGTGGCCGATGCTCCGGCGACAGTAAGCTGTGGGGGCGAAACCGGCGAGGCGAGGAGCTCTGGAGGTGTGGCGAGGTGTGAGAGACGCGGTGGCGTAGTCGCCTCGGGTGGAGGGAGACCGGAGGCAAAGGAACGACGGTGTCCTGGAGCTCGGCTCGACCGTCCATGGCGGACGCGCCCACGCGCGGTGTCGCTGCGAGGAAGAGCAAGCGGCGAAGCAGAGGGTGAACTAGAGAAGTGGAGGAGCGTCTGCGGTAGCTCGACATGGCGTTCGTAGGGCAAGGGCGCGGACACGCGGAGGGCACACGGCGTCCATGGCGAAGAAGCTCCGGTGCATGGCCACCACGCAGGCAAATCACCGAGCACGTGGTGTGCGTGCATCAGTTAGACTTGGATGCCATGTTTGGGCCAGCTATGGGCCGGACTGGGCTAGGGCCTAAAAGGAAAGTTGTAGCCCATACCATGCTCTACATTTTCTATTTAAAGGTCATGGTCATTAATGCTATAGATTAAGAGATAATTAGTATCTAAGTTAGCAATGTCAACACATTACTAACCAATAAGGAAACTCAATTTTGCTGATCAAAATGAGGTCAAACTTAAGCCAATTTTTTGCATGATCTACTACACCACATACACTCCAACTTTTATTTTGGGACCATGTTAAGTTGTTTAACAAAATTTCGAGAACGCGGCATGTCAACATGTCAAGGTCAATTAGTGATAAAAATAACTTTTTGCTGTTTTGGAAACTCTTATTGAAGGTCCAACTAAACTCCATTTTGAGTGACACTTGATCCATTGTTTCCATCATGAACAGTACTACAACTCATATTAAGGAACCTAACTGAGCTACCATATGAAATTGGAAGATAAAATGTCATGAACATGTTGACTTGATGCTGCCGATTAGGGACTTAGAATATGCTAAGTGTTGGGAAACAACCCTAAATTTGACTTGTGGGCCCTTTTTGAGCATGTTCCACACATTTTCATGACTTGACTATTAAACAAAGTTTATTCCTAATAAAATTCTCTACAACTTTGTAAAAGGGTGCATAGTCATGCAAAGCTTCTAGGTCACACTTTTGAAATGGTCAAACAAAAGGGTTCTAGGGTCCATACATGGTCAACCATCACTTAGAAGCACATTTAGGCAAAATGATCAACATGAACATTGTTCCATTAAGTGTCCTAAGTGTAGTTAAGGGGTTGTAGAGGCCAAACATACCATCATGCATAGGTTGCACAAAAGTGTAGGCCTCACATGCCTTGAAACATAGAATTCAAGTGAAATGCTATAGTTGTTTCATGTGGTTGTTTTAAGATACATGCTACTCATGTTCCACTAGGTCGCTCCACATGTGTCCAAGATGTGTTGCACATGTTGCATTTGTATGTTGCACAAACACTAGTTCCCTTGGGATGTAGGGCAGGTTTTAGTTATAATCCAAACAAGCATATAACTTATCATTTCATGTGACTTTTTGATTCCAAACTCCATCAAACTTTTTCAGGGATCAATATAGATAGGTACTAAGGTGAGACACATGAATATATTGTAATAACACTACCCAAGCATATAATTTAAAAAGGGGACTATATGTAAAGCAATGGTGCAACATCCAACTTTAGGTTAGGCTCATCTCCATAGGTTGACCTTGACATTGTCATCTCCACTTAATCTATCATGTTTGAGCTCAAACCCACTACTTAGTGAGTGACAAACACCTAGGGTGTTACAGCCCTTCCCCCTTAAAAGAATCATGTCCCGAGATTCGGAATGGAAGACCTTTTTAAGGAAGAGAGGCACGTTATCTAGTTCCCATCATCTGCTATAGCATTCGGCTACAAAGCTTTGACATTGGTGGAACTAATTTGGTTAAGGCACTTTCTGATACTTACTCTTCATGGTAAAATTTGTATGAAGAATTTCCTTTATTGACTTCCATGAAGCATTGTTACTTTGGGAGGAATCCCAGATAGCACAGTACTGCATTCTCAATGTACGGAGATCATTTGGTCCATGAGCGACCACTCACAAGTATCTGATTCTTTAATGAACATAACATGGTACGTATGAACTTTACACTAGACTGAAATCTTCATAAGTATACTCGTTGAAATGACTCTATGTTCACAAAGTTTGAAAAGTAGCCCTCTACTAGAATGGATTGAGCGCAACCTTCCAAATGGGGTGAGATCATAGATGACAAACATCCTCTGAGGTTATAGGATACTGACTAACCAATAGATAGGGTCTATGTTGGTCGTAAATGTTCAATCCTTCCGATATCACTAATGGAAAACTACTTAAGGTTCCATGTGTGCAGTTCTCTTTCTCTGATGACAACACTGTATTATCTGAGTCTATCGAGGGGTTAGTGAATGTGATAGCTAACTCTGTCGGCTTCGTATTTCTGCCAACAGCTATCTAAAAGATTCTTTTATCCAAAGACAACAGTTATCTGGGTTGAAGCAAATGCAACCTCTTGGGTAAAAACATTCATAAGGTACTAAGGTATGTCATCATTGGAAAATTAGTACCAAAGCAAAATGTTGTGAGGCCTTAAGGACAACAAAAGTTGTAATATTTACTAAACCGCGGGAAGTAGTCTACCACCAAGCGATTGAGTAAAATTTTCCTTGGTGACTTAATTGTACTGTAAGTTGAGTTGACTTGCAGCATAACAACTTTGTCAGGCCAACTTTCACCTTGAGGCTTCCTTTTTAGGATCAAATAGCAGCTCTAAGATGGGAATCTGTTGTTTGACACTTTTCAAATTGCTTTTGATTCGCGATGGTATAAATTGATTTGCAGAAACCAAGGCTGCTCGTACATTGGGGATAAGAGAAAGCAAAAGCAAATGAAAGAGTGTAAACTAGTATCTGTGAAACCTCAAAAGGGCCATCCAACAGCAGATCTCGACTATTAATTTACATACCAATCCGAGGATGCACACGTTTAGGCTCATAAGGAAAAGAACCTAATTAGAGACGACACTAAGAGATCGTTTCGTGTAACTCGAGTATTGCTCTAAGATAAAGCTATTCGACACTCGTATACTCACCGAGGACAATAAAGTGACAACTGTGGCACTAATTAGATAACAAACATACATACACGCATCATAACCTCATGCAAACACATGAAGAAGCTTAAACAAACAACGCAAGCAACTATTACCAAGCCAAAAAGCTCACACATAGCAATCATTACTAATCACTAGGCTCACCCATAATAGGCTTTATCTAAAGCAAGAGCTAACTACAAGTTTAGCCCAAAACAAACGCTAGCTACGGTAGCCAACTTAGCATGGGCACAGAACATGGACAGCAATATAGCAGTTACTTGTTTTGACCATAGCTGAGGTTGTAGACATCCCACAAAGGTGATCCTAGACTTTCTAGAAAGCTTAGAAATATGGCTACACTTTAGTTATTCATACCAAAAGCTAATTCATAGATTAACATGACCAAAAATGCTAATGTTTCAGATCTGTACCAATATGAACAGAAAACTGACAAGAGCTTCAAAGATGCATAACTGGAGTTCTAGAGACACAACAAGGCTGAGCCTTAACTTTATGTAAAGCTTATTAAGTTGTATATAACTTTCTTATTATCATATTAAGATGATTCTATATCTAACAAGGCCAAACAAGACAAAGAAGATATCTCTGCCCCGATTTGGACAGATTCTGTCATTCCACTTTACAAGCTCATAAGTAGAGATTTAGACCACTCAATTAGTGCTATAGGACAATTTGGAAATCTTAGAAAAAGTACTACACTTCTTCTATTTCTCCAAGACATGATTCCATATGCCCACAGGTCAAACAAACCAAACATTCAGATCTATTCAGAGCATAAGAAAAACTTGACAGTAAAACTTCTAAATTTCATAACTCTCAAACTTTAAGACCTAGGGTCATGAATTTTTTTGGACAAGCTAGATAAGTAAGTTAGCTACAACTTTGGTATTCTACATAACTATAGAAAACACCATTATGACCACAAAAACATCACTACAACAGAAATCGTTCTAGCAGCCAATGTCCAACAAGCAAAACAAAGCTTGCCTTTGTTCTACTTAACAAGAGAGCACACAAATGTGTTATTCTAGTAGCTCTAAACATTATTACCTTAGACCAACCAATCTAATTCATTAATAAGAATCACAATTACTTAGGTGAGGTCTAAAGCATTTGCAAACGCTTGGGTGAACAATATACCCACCACTTGACTAACTAGAGGACATTTACAGGTTCAAGCATGTAACCACACTTATTTCTAGCAAGGCTAAGCACAAACTTTCCCCAAGTACTTTCTATTCGAGCCACCTTGAACAAGACATTCATGTCTAACTCCACGGAAGAAAGATAGTGTAACACATTAATCACAAGTTACTCACTATAGAACAAGGGTGAGAGGAGCGTAGCTATGCATAAGGCAACAATCATGAAGATGCATGTTTCATCCTATTTGTCCTCACAAGATGCCAACCTAAGGTGGTGATCACGTTCTATGTCGGTGGCATAACACACGCTCTTTCGATATATAGCTAGTCGCCAGCTACATTCGACTAACGCATTCGTGGTTAGCGGACCTACAGAAAATTTTTCATTGCAGCCCAATAATTCCCCAATATATGGCACACAATGAAAGCAGTAAGTAAAATTTTAAGTACTCCCATATACATATACCCCCGTATATATACATGTAGCACCAAAACTACCCAAATCATTATATCACCCACAATTAAGTACCTTCATATATACATGTGTGTAACATGTAAATAATCCAGTAACCAAAACTAGCTCTCCCCTAGACCGCTGGTTGGACGGTCATGCTCTCAGAACTCACACTTACCTGAGCGTAGGTACGATGTTGCATAAAAGTAAACTAGCGACATATATGGCTATTTCATATATGAAGGCTACCTCTAATCTGACACACTGGGTAGCATAGTGTGGGAGAGTTATTGTAACACCTCAGGTGTTTAGCTCCATAATTGCATTGCATTTGCATGAGCATAAGCATGCATCATTTCATGTTATTTTATGTGGTTGCAACTAATGTGGTTGTTTTTAGAATTTTGTTTGGCTCACATCATGTGACACTAGGTAGTTGGTGTAACAAAAGAGGAGAGTAGCTAATTATATCTCACAACACCTTAGTTATACTTAGGGTCACTAATGGAGCAAGGTTCATGTTGACCAAAATCACCAAAATGCCCTCCAAGGTGTAGTTGACCACCATTTAGCCCTAGGATGCTCTAGTTTGACCAATTAAAAAGTCTAGCTTAGAGACCTTGCATGGAGGAGCACCCTTAAGCAAAGTTGTAGGGAATTTTATGGGGAACAAAAGTCTCAATATGACCATCTCATGAAACTGGCCAGAACATGCTCAAAAATGGCCCACAAGTCAGCTAGAGGGGTTGTCTCAACACTTAGAATTTTTTTCTAAGTCTCAAAAGTGTCCCTCCAGTTTTACAGTGACCTACTTTGGAAGCTTGTAGTTTGCAAACCAGACCAAACCAGCTCCAACTCATGTTGACACTTTTGTAGTACTCACTTAGCTCTACAACATTGTCAACATCACCATCACCTAGTTCTAAATGGTTTAGGAGATATGGTGTCTAGAAAATCGGGTTTTAGTCGGCTTAATGACTGAAACTACATTTCAGTTTCGAAGTGCACCACTTTGGAGCTCTGTGGTTTCAAATCCAGGCCGAACCAGTCCAAACTCCAATTGACAAACTTGTAGCCCTCATATAGCTCTACAACATTGCGAACATCACCCACACCTGGTTCTCACTGGTTTGGGAGCAATTGCTGAACCGAGGGTATGTTTGGCGCAAACTGTGCACCTATCTTGCACCGACACTAACACCGTCTCCAAACGAAAAAAGTGAGAATCCACATGACCCGCATCACCTATGAGTTCCATTGGGTGCGTCCAAAATGATTTTTCAGCATTTGATATGTTCGATGCAAACCGGCCTCCGATCTTGCGTCAAGATTACACTATCCCCGAGAGGTCCAAAATGAGCTTCCATTTGAACCTCATCACCTAGTGGTACCATCGAGTGCGTCCAAAATGATTTATGAGTCTATGGTACGTCAAGCGCAAACCGTGCACCTATCCTGCACCGACACTAACACTGTCTCCAAATGGAAAGAAGAGAGATTCCACATGATCCACGTCACCTAGGAGTTCCATCAGGTGTATCCAAAATGATTTCAGAGCCTATGGTATGTTCAACGCAAACCGTGCACCTATCTTGTGTCAAGATTAGCGCTATGTCTGAAAGGACCGAAACAAGCTTCCACTTGAGCCTCGTCACCGAGTGGTACCATCGAGTGCGTCCAAAATGATTTTTGAACCAATGGTACGTCTAGCGCAAACCATGCACCCATCTTGCACTGGCACTAACACTATCTCCAAACATAAAGAATGGAGATGCCACATGACCCATGTCACCTAGGAGTTCCATCATGTGGGTCCAAAATGATTTTCAAGCCTATGGTACGTTCGACGCAAACCGTGCACTAATGTTGTGTCCAGATTAGCACTATCTCCAAATGGCCCGAGCTTTCACTTGAGCCTCGTAACCTAGGAGTATGATCGGGTGCATCCAAAACAATTGCTGAACTGAGGGTATGTTTGGCGCAAACTGTGCATCTATCTTGCACCGAGACTAACACCGTCTCCAAACGAAAAAAGTGAGAATCCACATGACCCGCATCACCTATGAGTTCCATTGGGTGCGTCCAAAATGATTTTTGAGCATTTGATATGTTCGATGCAAACCGGCCTCCGATCTTGCGTCAAGATTACACTATCCCCGAGAGGTCCAAAATGAGCTTCCATTTGAACCTCATCACCTAGTGGTACCATCGAGTGCGTCCAAAATGATTTATGAGTCTATGGTACATCAAGCGCAAACCGTGCACCTATCTTGCACCGACACTAACACTATCTCCAAATGGAAAGAAGAGAGATTCCACATGATCCACGTCACCTAGGAGTTCCATCAGGTGCATCCAAAATGATTTTAGAGCCTATGGTACGTTCAACGCAAACCGTGCACCTATCTTGTGTCAAGATTAGCGCTATGTCCGAAAGGACCGAAACAAGCTTCCACTTGAGCCTCGTCACTGAGTGGTACCATCGAGTGCGTCTAAAATGATTTTTGAACCAATGGTACGTCTAGCGCAAACCATGCACCCATCTTGCACTGGCACTAACACTATCTCCGAACATAAAGAATCGAGATGCCACATGACCCATGTCACCTAGGAGTTCCATCATGTGGGTCCAAAATGATTTTCAAGCCTATGGTACGTTCGACGCAAACCGTGCACCAATGTTGTGTCCAGATTAGCACTATCTCCAAATGGCCTGAGCTTTCACTTGAGCCTCGTCACCTAGGAGTATGATCGGGTGCATCCAAAACAATTGCTGAGCCGAGGGTATGTTTGGCGCAAACTGTGCACCTATCTTGCACCGACACTAACACCATCTCCAAATGAAAAAGTGAGAATCCACATGACCCGCATCACCTATGAGTTCCATTGGGTGCGTCCAAAACGATTTTCGAGCCTTTGATTTGTTCGATGCAAACCGGCCTCCGATCTTGCGTCAAGATTACACTATCCCCGAGAGGTCCAAAATGAGCTTCCATTTGAACCTCATCTCCTAGTGGTACCATCGAGTGCGTCCAAAATGATTTATGAGTCTATGGTACGTCAAGCGCAAACCGTGCACCTATCCTGCACCGACACTAACACTGTCTCCAAATGGAAAGAAGAGAGATTCCACATGATCCACGTCACCTAGGAGTTCCATCAGGTGCATCCAAAATGATTTCAGAGCCTATGGTACGTTCAACGCAAACCGTGCACCTATCTTGTGTCAAGATTAGCGCTATGTCCGAAAGGACCGAAACAAGCTTCCACTTGAGCCTCGTCACCGAGTGGTACCATCGAGTGCGTCCAAAATGATTTTTGAACCAATGGTACGTCTAGCGCAAACCATGCACCCATCTTGCACTGGCACTAACACTATCTCCAAACATAAAGAATCGAGATGCCACATGACCCATGTCACCTAGGAGTTCCATCATGTGGGTCCAAAATGATTTTCAAGCCTATGGTACGTTCGACGCAAATCGTGCACCAATGTTGTGTCCAGATTAGCACTATCTCTAAATGGCCCGAGCTTTCACTTGAGCCTCGTCACCTAGGAGTATGATCGGGTGCATCCAAAACAATTGCTGAGCCGATAGTATGTTTGGCGCAAACTGTGCACCTATCTTGCGCCGACACTAACACCGTCTCCAAACGAAAAAAGTGAGAATCCACATAACCCGCATCACCTATGAGTTCCATTGGGTGCGTCCAAAATGATTTTCGAGCCTTTGATATGTTCGATGCAAACCGGGCACCGATCTTGCGTCAAGATTACACTATCCCCGAGAGGTCCAAAATGAGCTTCCATTTGAACCTCATCACCTAGTGGTACCATCGAGTGCATCCAAAATGATTTATGAGTCTATGGTACGTCAAGCGCAAACCGTGCACCTATCCTGCACCGACACTAACACTGTCTCTAAAAGGAAAGAAGAGAGATTCCACATGATCCACGTCACCTAGGAGTTCCATCAGGTGCATCCAAAATGATTTCAGAGCCTATGGTACGTTCAACGCAAACCGTGCACCTATCTTGTGTCAAGATTAGCGCTATATCCGAAAGGACCGAAACAAGCTTCCACTTGAGCCTCGTCACCGAGTGGTAACATCGAGTGCGTCCAAAATGATTTTTGAACCAATGGTACGTCTAGCGCAAACCATGCACCCATCTTGCACTGGCACTAACACTATCTCCAAACATAAAGAATCGAGATGCCACATGACCCATGTCACCTAGGAGTTCCATCATGTGGGTCCAAAATGATTTTCAAGCCTATGGTACGTTCGACGCAAATCGTGCACCAATGTTCTGTCCAGATTAGCACTATCTCTAAATGGCCCGAGCTTTCACTTGAGCCTCGTCACCTAGGATTATGATCGGGTGCATCCAAAACAATTGCTGAGCCGATGGTATGTTTGGCGCAAACTGTGCACCTATCTTGCGCCGACACTAACACCGTCTCCAAACAAAAAAAAGTGAGAATCCACATAACCCGCATCACCTATGAATTCCGTTGGGTGCGTCCAAAACGATTTTCGAGCCTTTGATATGTTCGATGCAAACCGGGCACCGATCTTGCGTCAAGATTACACTATCCCAGAGAGGTCCAAAATGAGCTTCCATTTGAACCTCATCACCTAGTGGTACCATCGAGTGCGTCCAAAATGATTTATGAGTCTATGGTACGTCAAGCGCAAACCGTGCACCTATCCTGCACCGACACTAACACTGTCTCCAAATGGAAAGAAGAGAGATTCCACATGATCCACGTCACCTAGGAGTTCAATCAGGTGCATCCAAAATGATTTCAGAGCTTATGGTACGTTCAACGCAAACCGTGCACCTGTCTTGTGTCAAGATTAGCGCTATGTCTGAAAAGACCGAAACAAGCTTCCACTTGAGCCTCGTCACCGAGTGGTACCATCGAGTGTGTTCAAAATGATTTTTGAGCCAATGGTACGTCTAGCGCAAACCATGCACCCATCTTGCACTGGCACTAACACTATCTCCAAACAGAAAGAATCGAGATGCCACATGACCCATGTCACCTAGGAGTTCCATCATGTGGGTCCAAAATGATTTTAAAGCCTATGGTACGTTCGAAGCAAACCGTGCACCAATGTTGTGTCTAGATTAGCACTATCTCCAAATGGCCCGAGCTTTCACTTGAGCCTCGTCACCTAGGAGTATGATCGGGTGCATCCAAAACAATTGCTGAGCCGATGGTATGTTTGGCGCAAACTGTGCACCTATCTTGCACCGACACTAACACCATCTCCAAACAAAAAAAGTGAGAATCCACATGACCCGCATCACTAATGAGTTCCATTGGGTGCGTCCAAAATGATTTTCGAGCCTTTGATATGTTCGATGCAAACCGGGCACCGATCTTGCGTCAAGATTACACTATCCCCGAGAGGTCCAAAATGAGCTTCCATTTGAACCTCATCACCTAGTGGTACCATCGAGTGCGTCCAAAATGATTTATGAGTCTATGGTACGTCAAGCGCAAACCGTGCACCTATCCTGCACTGACACTAACACTGTCTCCAAATGGAAAGAAGAGAGATTCCACATGATCCACGTCACCTACGAGTTCCATCAGGTGCATCCAAAATGATTTAAGAGCCTGTGATACGTTCAACGCAAACCGTGCACCTATCTTGTGTCAAGATTAGCGCTATGTCCAAAAGGACCGAAACAAGCTTCCACTTGAGCCTCGTCACCGAGTGGTACCATCGAGTGTGTTCAAAATGATTTTTGAGCCAATGGTGACGTCTAGCGCAAACCATGCACCCATCTTGCACTGTCACTAACACTATCTCCAAACAGAAAGAATCGAGATGCCACATGACCCATGTCACCTAGGAGTTCCATAATGTGGGTGCAAAATGATTTTCAAGCCTATGGTACGTTCGACGCAAACTGTGCACCAATGTTGTGTCCAAATTAACACTATCTCCAAATGGCCCGAGCTTTCACTTGAGCCTCGTCACCTAGGAGTATGATCGGGTGCATCAAAAACAATTGCTGAGCCGATGGTATGTTTGGCGCAAACTGTGCACCTATCTTGCAACGACACTAACACCGTCTCCAAACGAAAAAAGTGAGAATCCACATGACCTGCATCACCTATGAGTTCCGTTGGGTGCGTCCAAAATGTTTTTTGAGCCTTTGATATGTTCGATGCAAACCGGGCACCGATCTTGCGTCATGATTACACTCTCCCCGAGAGGTCCAAAATGAGCTTCCATTTGAACCTCATCACCTAGTGGTACCATCGAGTGCGTCCAAAATGATTTATGAGTCTATGGTACGTCAAGCGCAAACCGTGCACCTATCCTGCACCGACACTAACACTGTCTCCAAATGGAAAGAAGAGAGATTCCACATGATCCACGTCACCTAGGAGTTCCATCAGGTGCATCCAAAATGATTTCAGAGCCTATGGTACGTTCAACGCAAACCGTGCACCTATCTTGTGTCAAGATTAGCGCTATATCCGAAAGGACCGAAACAAGCTTCCACTTGAGCCTCGTCACCGAGTGGTAACATCGAGTGCGTCCAAAATGATTTTTGAACCAATGGTACGTCTAGCGCAAACCATGCACCCATCTTGCACTGGCACTAACACTATCTCCAAACATAAAGAATCGAGATGCCACATGACCCATGTCACCTAGGAGTTCCATCATGTGGGTCCAAAATGATTTTCAAGCCTATGGTACGTTCGACGCAAATCGTGCACCAATGTTCTGTCCAGATTAGCACTATCTCTAAATGGCCCGAGCTTTCACTTGAGCCTCGTCACCTAGGATTATGATCGGGTGCATCCAAAACAATTGCTGAGCCGATGGTATGTTTGGCGCAAACTGTGCACCTATCTTGCGCCGACACTAACACCGTCTCCAAACAAAAAAAAGTGAGAATCCACATAACCCGCATCACCTATGAATTCCGTTGGGTGCGTCCAAAACAATTTTCGAGCCTTTGATATGTTCGATGCAAACCGGGCACCGATCTTGCGTCAAGATTACACTATCCCAGAGAGGTCCAAAATGAGCTTCCATTTGAACCTCATCACCTAGTGGTACCATCGAGTGCGTCCAAAATGATTTATGAGTCTATGGTACGTCAAGCGCAAACCGTGCACCTATCCTGCACCGACACTAACACTGTCTCCAAATGGAAAGAAGAGAGATTTCACATGATCCACGTCACCTAGGAGTTCAATCAGGTGCATCCAAAATGATTTCAGAGCTTATGGTACGTTCAACGCAAACCGTGCACCTATCTTGTGTCAAGATTGGCGCTATGTCTGAAAAGACCGAAACAAGCTTCCACTTGAGCCTCGTCACCGAGTGGTACCATCGAGTGTGTTCAAAATGTTTTTTGAGCCAATGGTACATCTAGCGCAAACCATGCACCCATCTTGCACTGGCACTAACACTATCTCCAAACAGAAAGAATCGAGATGCCACATGACCCATGTCACCTAGGAGTTCCATCATGTGGGTCCAAAATGATTTTAAAGCCTATGGTACGTTCGAAGCAAACCGTGCACCAATGTTGTGTCTAGATTAGCACTATCTCCAAATGGCCCGAGCTTTCACTTGAGCCTCGTCACCTAGGAGTATGATCGGGTGCATCCAAAACAATTGCTGAGCCGATGGTATGTTTGGCGCAAACTGTGCACCTATCTTGCACCGACACTAACACCATCTCCAAACAAAAAAAGTGAGAATCCACATGACCCGCATCACCAATGAGTTCCATTGGGTGCGTCCAAAATGATTTTCGAGCCTTTGATATGTTCGATGCAAACCGGGCACCGATCTTGCGTCAAGATTACACTATCCCCGAGAGGTCCAAAATGAGCTTCCATTTGAACCTCATCACCTAGTGGTACCATCGAGTGCGTCCAAAATGATTTATGAGTCTATGGTACGTCAAGCGCAAACCGTGCACCTATCCTGCACTGACACTAACACTGTCTCCAAATGGAAAGAAGAGAGATTCCACATGATCCACGTCACCTACGAGTTCCATCAGGTGCATCCAAAATGATTTAAGAGCCTGTGATACGTTCAACGCAAACCGTGCACCTATCTTGTGTCAAGATTAGCGCTATGTCCAAAAGGACCGAAACAAGCTTCCACTTGAGCCTCGTCACCGAGTGGTACCATCGAGTGTGTTCAAAATGATTTTTGAGCCAATGGTGACGTCTAGCGCAAACCATGCACCCATCTTGCACTGTCACTAACACTATCTCCAAACAGAAAGAATCGAGATGCCACATGACCCATGTCACCTAGGAGTTCCATAATGTGGGTGCAAAATGATTTTCAAGCCTATGGTACGTTCGACGCAAACTGTGCACCAATGTTGTGTCCAAATTAACACTATCTCCAAATGGCCCGAGCTTTCACTTGAGCCTCGTCACCTAGGAGTATGATCGGGTGCATCAAAAACAATTGCTGAGCCGATGGTATGTTTGGCGCAAACTGTGCACCTATCTTGCAACGACAGTAACACCGTCTCCAAACGAAAAAAGTGAGAATCCACATGACCTGCATCACCTATGAGTTCCGTTGGGTGCGTCCAAAACGTTTTTTGAGCCTTTGATATGTTCGATGCAAACCGGGCACCGATCTTGCGTCATGATTACACTCTCCCCGAGAGGTCCAAAATGAGCTTCCATTTGAACCTCATCACCTAGTGGTACCATCGAGTGCGTCCAAAATGATTTATGAGTCTATGGTACGTCAAGCGCAAACCGTGCACCTATCCTGCACCGACACTAACACTGTCTCCAAATGGAAAGAAGAGAGATTCCACATGATCCACGTCACCTAGGAGTTCCATCAGGTGCATCCAAAATGATTTCAGAGCCTATGGTACGTTCAACGCAAACCGTGCACCTATCTTGTGTCAAGATTAGCGCTATGTCCGAAAAGACCGAAACAAGCTTCCACTTGAGCCTCGTCACCGAGTGGTACCATCGAGTGTGTTCAAAATGATTTTTGAGCCAATGGTACGTCTAGCGCAAACCATGCAACCATCTTGCACTGGCACTAACACTATCTCCAAACAGAAAGAATCGAGATGCCACATGACCCATGTCACCTAGGAGTTCCATCATGTGGGTCCAAAATGATTTTCAAGCCTATGGTACGTTCGACGCAAATCGTGCACCAATGTTCTGTCCAGATTAGCACTATCTCTAAATGGCCCGAGCTTTCACTTGAGCCTCGTCACCTAGGATTATGATCGGGTGCATCCAAAACAATTGCTGAGCCGATGGTATGTTTGGCGCAAACTGTGCACCTATCTTGCGCCGACACTAACACCGTCTCCAAACAAAAAAAGTGAGAATCCACATAACCCGCATCACCTATGAATTCCGTTGGGTGCGTCCAAAACGATTTTCGAGCCTTTGATATGTTCGATGCAAACCGGGCACCGATCTTGCGTCAAGATTACACTATCCCAGAGAGGTCCAAAATGAGCTTCCATTTGAACCTCATCACCTAGTGGTACCATCGAGTGCGTCCAAAATGATTTATGAGTCTATGGTACGTCAAGCGCAAACCGTGCACCTATCCTGCACCGACACTAACACTGTCTCCAAATGGAAAGAAGAGAGATTCCACATGATCCACGTCACCTAGGAGTTCAATCAGGTGCATCCAAAATGATTTCAGAGCTTATGGTACGTTCAACGCAAACCGTGCACCTATCTTGTGTCAAGATTGGCGCTATGTCTGAAAAGACCGAAACAAGCTTCCACTTGAGCCTCGTCACCGAGTGGTACCATCGAGTGTGTTCAAAATGATTTTTGAGCCAATGGTACGTCTAGCGCAAACCATGCACCCATCTTGCACTGGCACTAACACTATCTCCAAACAGAAAGAATCGAGATGCCACATGACCCATGTCACCTAGGAGTTCCATCATGTGGGTCCAAAATGATTTTAAAGCCTATGGTACGTTCGAAGCAAACCGTGCACCAATGTTGTGTCTAGATTAGCACTATCTCCAAATGGCCCGAGCTTTCACTTGAGCCTCGTCACCTAGGAGTATGATCGGGTGCATCCAAAACAATTGCTGAGCCGATGGTATGTTTGGCGCAAACTGTGCACCTATCTTGCACCGACACTAACACCATCTCCAAACAAAAAAAGTGAGAATCCACATGACCCGCATCACCAATGAGTTCCATTGGGTGCGTCCAAAATGATTTTCGAGCCTTTGATATGTTCGATGCAAACCGGGCACCGATCTTGCGTCAAGATTACACTATCCCCGAGAGGTCCAAAATGAGCTTCCATTTGAACCTCATCACCTAGTGGTACCATCGAGTGCGTCCAAAATGATTTATGAGTCTATGGTACGTCAAGCGCAAACCGTGCACCTATCCTGCACTGACACTAACACTGTCTCCAAATGGAAAGAAGAGAGATTCCACATGATCCACGTCACCTACGAGTTCCATCAGGTGCATCCAAAATGATTTAAGAGCCTGTGATACGTTCAACGCAAACCGTGCACCTATCTTGTGTCAAGATTAGCGCTATGTCCAAAAGGACCGAAACAAGCTTCCACTTGAGCCTCGTCACCGAGTGGTACCATCGAGTGTGTTCAAAATGATTTTTGAGCCAATGGTGACGTCTAGCGCAAACCATGCACCCATCTTGCACTGTCACTAACACTATCTCCAAACAGAAAGAATCGAGATGCCACATGACCCATGTCACCTAGGAGTTCCATAATGTGGGTGCAAAATGATTTTCAAGCCTATGGTACGTTCGACGCAAACTGTGCACCAATGTTGTGTCCAGATTAACACTATCTCCAAATGGCCCGAGCTTTCACTTGAGCCTCGTCACCTAGGAGTATGATCGGGTGCATCAAAAACAATTGCTGAGCCGATGGTATGTTTGGCGCAAA
Organism: Saccharum hybrid cultivar R570; assembly: GCA_038087645.1. Classification (NCBI taxonomy): domain Eukaryota; kingdom Viridiplantae; phylum Streptophyta; class Magnoliopsida; order Poales; family Poaceae; genus Saccharum; species Saccharum hybrid cultivar. The sequence continues at coordinate 15,057,264 of JAQSUU010000556.1, forward strand.
CTGTGCACCTATCTTGCAACGACACTAACACCGTCTCCAAACGAAAAAAGTGAGAATCCACATGACCTGCATCACCTATGAGTTCCGTTGGGTGCGTCCAAAACGTTTTTTGAGCCTTTGATATGTTCGATGCAAACCGGGCACCGATCTTGCGTCAAGATTACACTCTCCCCGAGAGGTCCAAAATGAGCTTCCATTTGAACCTCATCACCTAGTGGTACCATCGAGTGCGTCCAAAATGATTTATGAGAGTATGGTACGTCAAGCGCAAACCGTGCACCTATCCTGCACCGACACTAACACTGTCTCCAAATGGAAAGAAGAGAGATTCCACATGATCCACGTCACCTAGGAGTTCCATCAGGTGCATCCAAAATGATTTCAGAGCCTATGGTACGTTCAACGCAAACCGTGCACCTATCTTGTGTCAAGATTAGCGCTATGCCTAAAAAGACCGAAACAAGCTTCCACTTGAGCCTCGTCACCGAGTGGTACCATCGAGTGTGTTCAAAATGATTTTTGAGCCAATGGTACGTCTAGCGCAAACCTTGCACCCATCTTGCACTGGCACTAACACTATCTCCAAACAGAAAGAATCGAGATGCCACATGACCCATGTCACCTAGGAGTTCCATCATGTGGGTCCAAAATGATTTTAAAGCCTATGGTACGTTCGAAGCAAACCGTGCACCAATGTTGTGTCTAGATTAGCACTATCTCCAAATGGCCCGAGCTTTCACTTGAGCCTCGTCACCTAGGAGTATGATCGGGTGCATCCAAAACAATTGCTGAGCCGATGGTATGTTTGGCGCAAACTGTGCACCTATCTTGCACCGACACTAACACCATCTCCAAACGAAAAAAGTGAGAATCCACATGACCCGCATCACCAATGAGTTCCATTGGGTGCGTCCAAAATGATTTTCGAGCCTTTGATATGTTCGATGCAAACCGGGCACCGATCTTGCGTCAAGATTACACTATCCCCGAGAGGTCCAAAATGAGCTTCCATTTGAACCTCATCACCTAGTGGTACCATCGAGTGCGTCCAAAATGATTTATGAGTCTATGGTACGTCAAGCGCAAACCGTGCACCTATCCTGCACTAACACTAACACTGTCTCCAAATGGAAAGAAGAGAGATTCCACATGATCCACGTCACCTACGAGTTCCATCAGGTGCATCCAAAATGATTTCAGAGCCTGTGGTACGTTCAACGCAAACCGTGCACCTATCTTGTGTCAAGATTAGCGCTATGTCCGAAAGGACCGAAACAAGCTTCCACTTGAGCCTCGTCACCGAGTGGTACCATCGAGTGTGTTCAAAATGATTTTTGAGCCAATGGTACGTCTAGCGCAAACCATGCACCCATCTTGCACTGTCACTAACACTATCTCCAAACAGAAAGAATCGAGATGCCACATGACCCATGTCACCTAGGAGTTCCATAATGTGGGTCCAAAATGATTTTCAAGCCTATGGTACGTTCGACGCAAACCGTGCACCAATGTTGTGTCCAGATTAACACTATCTCCAAATGGCCCGAGCTTTCACTTGAGCCTCGTCACCTAGGAGTATGATCGGGTGCATCAAAAACAATTGCTGAGCCGATGGTATGTTTGGCGCAAACTGTACACCTATCTTGCACCGACACTAACACCGTCTCCAAACGAAAAAAGTGAGAATCCACATGACCTGCATCACCTATGAGTTCCATTGGGTGCGTCCAAAACGTTTTTTGAGCCTTTGATATGTTCGATGCAAACCGGGCACCGATCTTGCGTCAAGATTACACTCTCCCCGAGAGGTCCAAAATGAGCTTCCATTTGAACCTCATCACCTAGTGGTACCATCGAGTGTGTCCAAAATGATTTATGAGTCTATGGTACGTCAAGCGCAAACTGTGCACCTATCCTGCACCGACACTAACACTGTCTCCAAATGGAAAGAAGAGAGATTCCACATGATCCACGTCACCTAGGAGTTCCATCAGGTGCATCCAAAATGATTTCAGAGCCTATGGTACGTTCAACGCAAACCGTGCACCTATCTTGTGTCAAGATTAGCGCTATGTCCGAAAAGACCGAAACAAGCTTCCACTTGAGCCTCGTCACCGAGTGGTACCATCGAGTGTGTTCAAAATTATTTTTGAGCCAATGGTACGTCTAGCGCAAACCATGCACCCATCTTGCACTGGCACTAACACTATCTCCAAATAGAAAGAATCGAGATGCCACATGACCCATGTCACCTAGGAGTTCCATCATGTGGGTCCAAAATGATTTTAAAGCCTATGGTACGTTCGAAGCAAACCGTGCACCAATGTTGTGTCTAGATTAGCACTATCTCCAATTGGCCCAAGCTTTCACTTGAGCCTTGTCACCTTGGAGTATGATCGGGTGCATCCAAAACAATTGCTGAGCCGATGGTATGTTTGGCGCAAACTGTGCACCTATCTTGCACCGACACTAACACCATCTCCAAACAAAAAAAAGTGAGAATCCACATGACCCGCATCACCAATGAGTTCCATTGGGTGCGTCCAAAATGATTTTCGAGCCTTTGATATGTTCGATGCAAACCGGGCACCGATCTTGCGTCAAGATTACACTATCCCCGAGAGGTCCAAAATGAGCTTCCATTTGAACCTCATCACCTAGTGGTACCATCGAGTGCGTCCAAAATGATTTATGAGTCTATGGTACGTCAAGCGCAAACCGTGCACCTATCCTGCACCGACACTAACACTGTCTCCAAATGGAAAGAAGAGAGATTCCACATGATCCACGTCACCTAGGAGTTCCATCAGGTGCATCCAAAATGATTTCAGAGCCTGTGGTACGTTCAACGCAAACCGTGCACCTATCTTGTGTCAAGATTAGCGCTATGTCCGAAAGGACCGAAACAAGCTTCCACTTGAGCCTCGTCACCGAGTGGTACCATCGAGTGTGTTCAAAATGATTTTTGAGCCAATGGTACGTCTAGCGCAAACCATGCACCCATCTTGCACTGTCACTAACACTATCTCCAAACAGAAAGAATCGAGATGCCACATGACCCATGTCACCTAGGAGTTCCATAATGTGGGTCCAAAATGATTTTCAAGCCTATGGTACGTTCGACGCAAACCGTGCACCAATGTTGTGTCCAGATTAACACTATCTCCAAATGGCCCGAGCTTTCACTTGAGCCTCGTCACCTAGGAGTATGATCGGGTGCATCAAAAACAATTGCTGAGCCGATGGTATGTTTGGCGCAAACTGTGCACCTATCTTGCACCGACACTAACACCGTCTCCAAACGAAAAAAGTGAGAATCCACATGACCTGCATCACCTATGAGTTCCATTGGGTGCGTCCAAAACGTTTTTTGAGCCTTTAATATGTTCGATGCAAACCGGGCACCGATCTTGCGTCATGATTACACTCTCCCCGAGAGGTCCAAAATGAGCTTCCATTTGAAACTCATCACCTAGTGGTACCATCGAGTGCGTCCAAAATGATTTATGAGTCTATGGTACGTCAAGCGCAAACTGTGCACCTATCCTGCACCGACACTAACACTGTCTCCAAATGGAAAGAAGAGAGATTCCACATGATCCACGTCACCTAGGAGTTCCATCAGGTGCATCCAAAATGATTTCAGAGCCTATGGTACGTTCAACGCAAACCGTGCACCTATCTTGTGTCAAGATTAGCGCTATGTCCGAAAAAGACCAAAACAAGCTTCCACTTGAGCCTCGTCACCGAGTGGTACCATCGAGTGTGTTCAAAATGATTTTTGAGCCAATGGTACGTCTAGCGCAAACCTTGCACCCATCTTGCACTGGCACTAAAACTATCTCCAAACAGAAAGAATCGAGATGCCACATGACCCATGTCACCTAGGAGTTCCATCATGTGGGTCCAAAATGATTTTAAAGCCTATGGTACGTTCGAAGCAAACCGTGCACCAATGTTGTGTCTAGATTAGCACTATCTCCAAATGGCCCGAGCTTTCACTTGAGCCTCGTCACCTAGGAGTATGATCGGGTGCATCCAAAACAATTGCTGAGCCGATGGTATGTTTGGCGCAAACTGTGCACCTATCTTGCACCGACACTAACACCATCTCCAAACAAAAAAAGTGAGAATCCACATGACCCGCATCACCAATGAGTTCCATTGGGTGCGTCCAAAATGATTTTCGAGCCTTTGATATGTTCGATGCAAACCGGGCACCGATCTTGCGTCAAGATTACACTATCCCCGAGAGGTCCAAAATGAGCTTCCATTTGAACCTCATCACCTAGTGGTACCATCGAGTGCGTCCAAAATGATTTATGAGTCTATGGTACGTCAAGCGCAAACCGTGCACCTATCCTGCACCGACACTAACACTGTCTCCAAATGGAAAGAAGAGAGATTCCACATGATCCACGTCACCTACGAGTTCCATCAGGTGCATCCAAAATGATTTCAGAGCCTATGTTACGTTCAACGCAAACCGTGCACCTATCTTGTGTCAAGATTAGCGCTATGTCCGAAAGGACCGAAACAAGCTTCCACTTGAGCCTCGTCACCGAGTGGTACCATCGAGTGTGTTCAAAATGATTTTTGAGCCAATGGTACGTCTAGCGCAAACTATGCACCCATATTGCACTGTCACTAACACTATCTCCAAACAGAAAGAATCGAGATGCCACATGACCCATGTCACCTAGGAGTTCCATAGTGTGGGTCCAAAATGATTTTCAAGCCTATGGTACGTTCGACGCAAACCGTGCACCAATGTTGTGTCTAGATTAACACTATCTCCAAATGGCCCGAGCTTTCACTTGAGCCTCGTCACCTAGGAGTATGATCGGGTGCATCAAAAACAATTGCTGAGCCGATGGTATGTTTGGCGCAAACTGTGCACCTATCTTGCACCGACACTAACACCGTCTCCAAACGAAAAAGTGAGAATCCACATGACCTGCATCACCTATGAGTTCCATTGGGTTCGTCCAAAACGATTTTCGAGCCTTTGATATGTTCGATGCAAACCGGGCACCGATCTTGCATCAAGATTACACTATCCACGAGAGGTCCAAAATGAGCTTCCATTTGAATCTCATCACCTAGTGGTACCATCGAGTGCGTCCAAAATGATTTATGAGTCTATGGTACGTCATCGCAAACCGTGCACCTATCCTGCACCGACACTAACACTGTCTCCAAATGAAAAGAAGAGAGATTCCACATGATCCACGTCACCTAGGAGTTCCATCAGGTGCATCCAAAATGATTTCAGAGCCTATGGTACGTTCAACGCAAACCGTGCACCTATCTTGTGTCAAGATTAGCGCTATGTCCGAAAGGACCGAAACAAGCTTCCACTTGAGCCTCGTCACCGAGTGGTACCATCGAGTGTGTTCAAAATGATTTTTGAGCCAATGGTACGTCTAGCGCAAACCATGCACCCATCTTGCACTGGCACTAACACTATCTCCAAACAGAAAGAATCGAGATGCCACATGACCCATGTCACCTAGGAGTTCCATCATGTGGGTCCAAAATGATTTTCAAGCCTATGGTACGTTCGACGCAAACCGTGCACCAATGTTGTGTCCAGATTAGCACTATCTCCAAATGGCCCGAGCTTTCACTTGAGCCTCGCACCTAGGAGTATGATCGGGTGCATCCAAAACAATTGCTGAGCCGATGGTATGTTGGGCGCAAACTGTGCACCTATCTTGCGCCGACACTAACACCGTCTCCAAACGAAAAAATGAGAATCCACATGACCCGTATCACCTATGAGTTCCGTTGGGTGCGTCCAAAACAATTTTCGAGCCTTTGATATGTTCGATGCAAACCGGGCACCGATCTTGCGTCAAGATTACACTCTCCCCGAGAGGTCCAAAATGAGCTTCCATTTGAACCTCATCACCTAGTGGTACCATCGAGTGCGTCCAAAATGATTTATGAGTCTATGGTACGTCAAGCGCAAACCGTGCACCTATCCTGCACCGACACTAACACTGTCTCCAAATGGAAAGAAGAGAGATTCCACATGATCCACGTCACCTAGGAGTTCAATCAGGTGCATCCAAAATGATTTCAGAGCTTATGGTACATTCAACGCAAACCGTGCACCTATCTTGTGTCAAGATTAGCGCTATGTCCGAAAAGACCGAAACAAGCTTCCACTTGAGCCTCGTCACCGAGTGGTACCATCGAGTGTGTTCAAAATGATTTTTGAGCCAATGGTACGTCTAGCGCAAACCATGCACCCATCTTGCACTGGCACTAACACTATCTCCAAACAGAAAGAATCGAGATGCCACATGACCCATGTCACCTAGGAGTTCCATCATGTGGGTCCAAAATGATTTTAAAGCCTATGGTACGTTCGAAGCAAACCGTGCACCAATGTTGTGTCTAGATTAGCACTATCTCCAAATGGCCCGAGCTTTCACTTGAGCCTCGTCACCTAGGAGTATGATCGGGTGCATCCAAAACAACTGCTGAGCCGATGGTATGTTTGGCGCAAACTGTGCACCTATCTTGCACCGACACTAACACCATCTCCAAACAAAAAAAAGTGAGAATCCACATGACCCGCATCACCAATGAGTTCCATTGGGTGCGTCCAAAATGATTTTTGAGCCTTTGATATGTTCGATGCAAACCGGGCACCGATCTTGCGTCAAGATTACACTATCCCCGAGAGGTCCAAAATGAGCTTCCATTTGAACCTCATCACCGAGTGGTACCATCAAGTGCATCCAAAATGATTTATGAGTCTATGGTACGTCAAGCGCAAACCGTGCACCTATCCTGCACCGACACTAACACTGTCTCCAAATGGAAAGAAGAGAGATTCCACAAGATCCACGTCACCTACGAGTTCCATCAGGTGCATCCAAAATGATTTCAGAGCCTGTGGTACGTTCAACGCAAACCGTGCACCTATCTTGTGTCAAGATTAGCGCTATGTCCGAAAGGACAGAAACAAGCTTCCACTTGAGCCTCGTCACCGAGTGGTACCATCGAGTGTGTTCAAAATAATTTTTGAGCCAATGGTACGTCTAGCGCAAACCATGCACCCATCTTGCACTGTCACTAACACTATCTCCAAACAGAAAGAATCGAGATGCCACATGACCTATGTCACCTAGGAGTTCCATAATGTGGGTCCAAAATGATTTTCAAGCCTATGGTACGTTCGACGCAAACCGTGCACCAATGTTGTGTCCAGATTAACACTATCTCCAAATGGCCCGAGCTTTCACTTGAGCCTCGTCACCTAGGAGTATGATCGGGTGCATCAAAAACAATTGCTGAGCCGATGGTATGTTTGGCGCAAACTGTGCACCTATCTTGCACCGAAACTAACACCGTCTCCAAACGAAAAAAGTGAGAATCCACATGACCTGCATCACCTATGAGTTCCATTGGGTGCGTCCAAAATGATTTTTTGAGCCTTTGATATGTTCGATGCAAACCAGGCACCGATCTTGCGTCAAGATTACACTCTCCCCGAGAGGTCCAAAATGAGCTTCCATTTGAACCTCATCACCTAGTGGTACCATCGAGTGCGTCCAAAATGATTTATGAGTCTATGGTACGTCAAGCGCAAACTGTGCACCTATCCAGCACCGACACTAACACTGTCTCCAAATGGAAAGAAGAGAGATTCCACATGATCCACGTCACCTAGGAGTTCCATCAGGTGCATCCAAAATGATTTCAGAGCCTATGGTACGTTCAACGCAAACCGTGCACCTATCTTGTGTCAAGATTAGCGCTATGTCCGAAAAGACCGAAACAAGCTTCCACTTGAGCCTCGTCACCGAGTGGTACCATCGATGTGTTCAAAATGATTTTTGAGCCAATGGTACGTCTAGCGCAAACCATGCACCCATCTTGCACTGGCACTAACACTATCTCCAAACAGAAAGAATCGAGATGCCACATGACCCATGTCACCTAGGAGTTCCATCATGTGGGTCCAAAATGATTTTAAAGCCTATGGTACGTTCGAAGCAAACCGTGCACCAATGTTGTGTCTAGATTAGCACTATCTCCAAATGGCCCGAGCTTTCACTTGAGCCTCGTCACCTAGGAGTATGATCGGGTGCGTCCAAAACAATTGCTGAGCCGATGGTATGTTTGGCGCAAACTGTGCACCTATCTTGCACCGACACTAACACCATCTCCAAACAAAAAAAAAGTGAGAATCCACATGACCCGCATCACCAATGAGTTCCATTAGGTGCGTCCAAAATGATTTTCGAGCCTTTGATATGTTCGATGCAAACCGGGCACCGATCTTGCGTCAAGATTACACTATCCCCGAGAGGTCCAAAATGAGCTTCCATTTGAATCTCATCACCTAGTGGTACCATCGAGTGCGTCCAAAATGATTTATGAGTCTATGGTACGTCAAGCGTAAACCGTGCACCTATCCTGCACTGACACTAACACTGTCTCCAAATGGAAAGAAGAGAGATTCCACATGATCCACATCACCTAGGAGTTCCATCAGGTGCATCCAAAATGATTTTGGAGCCTATGTTACGTTCAACGCAAACCGTGCACCTATCTTGTGTCAAGATTAGCGCTATGTCCGAAAGGACCGAAACAAGCTTCCACTTGAGCCTCGTCACCGAGTGGTACCATCGAGTGTGTTCAAAATGATTTTTGAGCCAATGGTACGTCTAGCCCAAACTATGCACCCATCTTGCACTGGCACTAACACTATCTCCAAACAGAAAGAATCGAGATGCCACATGACCCATGTCACCTAGGAGTTCCATCATGTGGGTCCAAAATGATTTTCAAGCCTATGGTACGTTCGACGCAAACCGTGCACCAATGTTGTGTCCAGATTAGCACTATCTCCAAATGGCCCGAGCTTTCACTTGAGCCTCGCACCTAGGAGTATGATCGGGTGCATCCAAAACAATTGCTGAGCCGATGGTATGTTGGGCGCAAACTGTGCACCTATCTTGCGCCGACACTAACACCGTCTCCAAACGAAAAAATGAGAATCCACATGACCCGTATCACCTATGAGTTCCGTTGGGTGCGTCCAAAACAATTTTCGAGCCCAAACCGGGCACCGATCTTGCGTCAAGATTACACTCTCCCCGAGAGGTCCAAAATAAGCTTCCATTTGAACCTCATCACCTAGTGGTACCATCGAGTGCGTCCAAAATGATTTATGAGTCTATGGTACGTCAAGCGCAAACCGTGCACCTATCCTGCACCGACACTAACACTGTCTCCAAATGGAAAGAAGAGAGATTCCACATGATCCACGTCACCTAGGAGTTCAATCGGGTGCATCCAAAATGATTTCAGAGCTTATGGTACATTCAACGCAAACCGTGCACCTATCTTGTGTCAAGATTAGCGCTATGTCCGAAAAGACCGAAACAAGCTTCCACTTGAGCCTCGTCACCGAGTGGTACCATCGAGTGTGTTCAAAATGATTTTTGAGCCAATGGTACGTCTAGCGCAAACCATGCACCCATCTTGCACTGGCACTAACACTATCTCCAAACAGAAAGAATCGAGATGCCACATGACCCATGTCACCTAGGAGTTCCATCATGTGGGTCCAAAATGATTTTAAAGCCTATGGTACGTTCGAAGCAAACCGTGCACCAATGTTGTGTCTAGATTAGCACTATCTCCAAATGGCCCGAGCTTTCACTTGAGCCTCGTCACCTAGGAGTATGATCGGGTGCATCCAAAACAATTGCTGAGCCGATGGTATGTTTGGCGCAAACTGTGCACCTATCTTGCACCGACACTAACACCATCTCCAAACAAAAAAAAAGTGAGAATCCACATGACCCGCATCACCAATGAGTTCCATTGGGTGCGTCCAAAATGATTTTTGAGCCTTTGATATGTTCGATGCAAACCGGGCACCGATCTTGCGTCAAGATTACACTATCCCCGAGAGGTCCAAAATGAGCTTCCATTTGAACCTCATCACCGAGTGGTACCATCAAGTGCATCCAAAATGATTTATGAGTCTATGGTACGTCAAGCGCAAACCGTGCACCTATCCTGCACCGACACTAACACTGTCTCCAAATGGAAAGAAGAGAGATTCTACATGATCCACGTCACCTACGAGTTCCATCAGGTGCATCCAAAATGATTTCAGAGCCTGTGGTACGTTCAACGCAAACCGTGCACCTATCTTGTGTCAAGATTAGCGCTATGTCCGAAAGGACAGAAACAAGCTTCCACTTGAGCCTCGTCACCGAGTGGTACCATCGAGTGTGTTCAAAATAATTTTTGAGCCAATGGTACGTCTAGCGCAAACCATGCACCCATCTTGCACTGTCACTAACACTATCTCCAAACAGAAAGAATCGAGATGCCACATGACCTATGTCACCTAGGAGTTCCATAATGTGGGTCCAAAATGATTTTCAAGCCTATGGTACGTTCGACGCAAACCGTGCACCAATGTTGTGTCCAGATTAACACTATCTCCAAATGGCCCGAGCTTTCACTTGAGCCTCGTCACCTAGGAGTATGATCGGGTGCATCAAAAACAATTGCTGAGCCGATGGTATGTTTGGCGCAAACTGTGCACCTATCTTGCACCGAAACTAACACCGTCTCCAAACGAAAAAAGTGAGAATCCACATGACCTGCATCACCTATGAGTTCCATTGGGTGCGTCCAAAACGATTTTTTGAGCCTTTGATATGTTCGATGCAAACCAGGCACCGATCTTGCGTCAAGATTACACTCTCCCCGAGAGGTCCAAAATGAGCTTCCATTTGAACCTCATCACCTAGTGGTACCATCGAGTGCGTCCAAAACGATTTATGAGTCTATGGTACGTCAAGCGCAAACTGTGCACCTATCCAGCACCGACACTAACACTGTCTCCAAATGGAAAGAAGAGAGATTCCACATGATCCACGTCACCTAGGAGTTCCATCAGTCGCATCCAAAATGATTTCAGAGCCTATGGTACGTTCAACGCAAACCGTGCACCTATCTTGTGTCAAGATTAGCGCTATGTCCGAAAAGACCGAAACAAGCTTCCACTTGAGCCTCGTCACCGAGTGGTACCATCGATGTGTTCAAAATGATTTTTGAGCCAATGGTACGTCTAGCGCAAACCATGCACCCATCTTGCACTGGCACTAACACTATCTCCAAACAGAAAGAATCGAGATGCCACATGACCCATGTCACCTAGGAGTTCCATCATGTGGGTCCAAAATGATTTTCAAGCCTATGGTACGTTCGACGCAAACCGTGCACCAATGTTGTGTCCAGATTAGCACTATCTCCAAATGGCCCGAGCTTTCACTTGAGCCTTGTCACCTAGGAGTATGATCGGGTGCATCTAAAACAATTGCTGAGCCGATGGTATGTTTGGCGCAAACTGTGCACCTATCTTGCACCGACACTAACACCGTCTCCAAACGAAAAAAGTGAGAATCCACATGACCCGCATCACCAATGAGTTCCATTGGGTGCGTCCAAAACGATTTTCGAGCCTTTGATATGTTCGATGCAAACCGGGCACGATCTTGCGTCAAGATTACACTATCCCCGAGAGGTCCAAAATGAGCTTCCATTTGAACCTCATCACCTAGTGGTACCATCGAATGCGTCCAAAATGATTTATGAGTCTATGGTACGTCAAGCGCAAACCGTGCACCTATCCTGCACCGACACTAACACTGTCTCCAAATGGAAAGAAGGGAGATTCCACATGATCCACGTCTCCTACGAGTTCCATCAGGTGCATCCAAAATGATTTCAGAGCCTGTGGTACGTTCAACGCAAACCGTGCACCTATCTTGTGTCAAGATTAGCGCTATGTCTGAAAGGACCGAAACAAGCTTCCACTTGAGCCTCGTCACCGAGTGGTACCATCGAGTGTGTTCAAAATGATTTTTGAGCCAATGGTACGTCTAGCGCAAACCATGCACCCATCTTGCACTGGCACTAACACTATCTCCAAACAGAAAGAATCGAGATGCCACATGACCTAGGTCACCTAGGAGTTCCATCATGTGGGTCCAAAATGATTTTCAAGCCTATGGTACGTTCGACGCAAACCGTGCACCAATGTTGTGTCCAGATTAGCACTATCTCCAAATGGCCCGAGCTTTCACTTGAGCCTTGTCACCTAGGAGTATGATCGGGTGCATCCAAAACAATTGCTGAGCCGATGGTATGTTTGGCGCAAACTGTGCACCTATCTTGCACCGACACTAACACCGTCTCCAAACGAAAAAAGTGAGAATCCACATGACCCGCATCACCTATAAGTTCCATTGGGTGCGTCCGAAACGATTTTCGAGCCTTTGATATGTTCGATGCAAACCGGGCACCTATCTTGCGTCAAGATTACACTATCCCCGAGAGGTCCAAAATGAGCTTCCATTTGAACCTCATCACCTAGTGGTACCATCGAGTGCGTCCAAAATGATTTATGAGTCTATGGTACGTCAAGCGCAAACCGTGCACCTATCCTGCACTGACACTAACACTGTCTCCAAATGGAAAGAAGAGAGATTCCACATGATCCACGTCACCTAGGAGTTCCATCAGGTGCATCCAAAATGATTTCAGAGCCTGTGGTACGTTCAACGCAAACCGTGCACCTATCTTGTGTCAAGATTAGCGTTATGTCCAAAAGGACCGAAACAAGCTTCCACTTGAGCCTCGTCACCGAGTGGTACCATCGAGTGTGTTCAAAATGATTTTTGAGCCAATGGTACGTCTAGCGCAAACCATGCACCCATCTTGCACTGGCACTAACACTATCTCAAAACAGAAAGAATCGAGATGCCACATGACCCATGTCACCTAGGAGTTCCATCACGTGGGTCCAAAATGATTTTCAAGCCTATGGTACGTTCGACGCAAACCGTGCACCAATGTTGTGTCCAGATTAGCACTATCTCCAAATGGCCCGAGCTTTCACTTGAGCCTCGTCATCTAGGAGTATGATCGGGTGCATCCAAAACAATTGCTGACCCGATGGTATGTTTGGCGCAAACTGTGCACCTATCTTGCACCGACACTAACACCGTCTCCAAACGAAAAAAGTGAGAATCCACATGACCCGCATCACCTATGAGTTCCATTGGGTGCGTCCGAAACGATTTTCGAGCCTTTGATATGTTCGATGCAAACCGGGCACCTATCTTGCGTCAAGATTACACTATCCCCGAGAGGTCCAAAATGAGCTTCCATTTGAACCTCATCACCTAGTGGTACCATCGAGTGCGTCCAAAATGATTTATGAGTCTATGGTACGTCAAGCGCAAACCGTGCACCTATCCTGCACCGACACTAACACTGTCTCCAAATGGAAAGAAGAGAGATTCCACATGATCCACGTCACCTACGAGTTCCATCAGGTGCATCCAAAATGATTTCAGAGCCTGTGGTACGTTCAACGCAAACCGTGCACCTATCTTGTGTCAAGATTAGCGCTATGTCTGAAAGGACCGAAACAAGCTTCCACTTCGAGTGTGTTCAAAATGATTTTTGAGCCAATGGTATGTCTAGCGCAAACCATGCACCCATCTTGCACAGTCACTAACACTATCTCCAAACAGAAAGAATCGAGATGCCACATGACCCATGTCACCTAGGAGTTCCATAATATGAGTCCAAAATGATTTTCAAGCCTATGGTACGTTCGACGCAAACCGTGCACCAATGTTGTGTCCAGATTAACACTATCTCCAAATGGCCCGAGCTTTCACTTGAGCCTCGTCACCTAGGAGTATGGTCGGGTGCATCAAAAACAATTGCTGAGCCGATGGTATGTTTGGCGCAAACTGTGCACCTATCTTGCACCGACACTAACACCGTCTCCAAACGAAAAAAGTAAGAATCCACATGACCTGCATCACCTATGAGTTCCATTGGGTGCGTCCAAAACGATTTTCGAGCCTTTGATATGTTCGATGCAAACCGGGCACCGATCTTGCATCAAGATTACACTATCCCCGAGAGGTCCAAAATGAGCTTCCATTTGAACCTCATCACCTAGTGGTACCATCGAGTGCGTCCAAAATGATTTATGAGTCTATGTTACGTCAAGCGCAAACCGTGCACCTATCCTGCACCGACACTAACACTATCTCCAAATGGAAAGAAGAGAGATTCCACATGATCCACGTCACCTAGGAGTTCCATCAGGTGCATCCAAAATGATTTCAGAGCCTATGGTACGTTCAACGCAAACCGTGCACCTATCTTGTGTCAAGATTAGCGCTATGTCCGAAAGGACCGAAACAAGCTTCCACTTGAGCCTCGTCACCGAGTGGTACCATCGAGTGTGTTCAAAATGATTTTTGAGCCAATGGTACGTCTAGCGCAAACCATGCACCCATCTTGCACTGGCACTAACACTATCTCCAAACAGAAAGAATCGAGATGCCACATGACCTAGGTCACCTAGGGTTCCATCATGTGGGTCCAAAATGATTTTCAAGCCTATGATACGTTTGACGCAAACCGTGCACCAATGTTGTGTCCAGATTAGCACTATCTCCAAATGGCCCGAGCTTTCACTTGAGCCTTGTCACCTAGGAGTATGATCGGGTGCATCTAAAACAATTACTGAGCCGATGGTATGTTTGGCGCAAACTGTGCACCTATCTTGCACCGACACTAACACCGTCTCCAAACGAAAAAAGTGAGAATCCACATGACCCGCATCACCTATGAGTTCCATTGGGTGCGTCCAAAACGATTTTCGAGCCTTTGATATGTTCGATGCAAACCGGGCACGATCTTGCGTCAAGATTACACTATCCCCGAGAGGTCCAAAATGAGCTTCCATTTGAACCTCATCACCTAGTGGTACCATCGAATGCGTCCAAAATGATTTATGAGTCTATGGTACGTCAAGCGCAAACCGTGCACCTATCCTGCACCGACACTAACACTGTCTCCAAATGGAAAGAAGGGAGATTCCACATGATCCACGTCACCTACGAGTTCCATCAGGTGCATCCAAAATGATTTCAGAGCCTGTGGTACGTTCAACGCAAACCGTGCACCTATCTTTTGTCAAGATTAGCGCTATGTCTGAAAGGACCGAAACAAGCTTCCACTTGAGCCTCGTCACCGAGTGGTACCATCGAGTGTGTTCAAAATGATTTTTGAGCCAATGGTACGTCTAGCGCAAACCATGCACCCATCTTGCACTGGCACTAACACTATCTCCAAACAGAAAGAATCGAGATGCCACATGACCTAGGTCACCTAGGAGTTCCATCATGTGGGTCCAAAATGATTTTCAAGCCTATGGTACGTTCGACGCAAACCGTGCACCAATGTTGTGTCCAGATTAGCACTATCTCCAAATGGCCCGAGCTTTCACTTGAGCCTTGTCACCTAGGAGTATGATCGGGTGCATCCAAAACAATTGCTGAGCTGATGGTATGTTTAGCGCAAACGGTGCACCTATCTTGCACCGACACTAACACCGTCTCCAAACGAAAAAAGTGAGAATCCACATGACCCGCATCACCTATGAGTTCCATTGGGTGCGTCCAAAACGATTTTCGAGCCTTTGATATGTTCGATGCAAACCGGGCACGATCTTGCGTCAAGATTACACTATCCCCGAGAGGTCCAAAATGAGCTTCCATTTGAACCTCATCACCTAGTGGTACCATCGAGTGCGTCCAAAATGATTTATGAGTCTATGGTACGTCAAGCGCAAACCGTGCACCTATCCTGCACCGACACTAACACTGTCTCCAAATGGAAAGAAGAGAGATTCCACATGATCCACGTCACCTAGGAGTTCCATCAGGTGCATCCAAAATGATTTCAGAGCCTGTGGTACGTTCAACGCAAACCGTGCACCTATCTTGTGTCAAGATTAGCGCTATGTCTGAAAGGACCGAAACAAGCTTCCACTTGAGCCTCGTCACCGAGTGGTACCATCGAGTGTGTTCAAAATGATTTTTGAGCCAATGGTATGTCTAGCGCAAACCATGCACCCATCTTGCACAGTCACTAACACTATCTCCAAACAGAAAGAATCGAGATGCCACATGACCCATGTCACCTAGGAGTTCCATAATGTGGGTCCAAAATGATTTTCAAGCCTATGGTACGTTCGACGCAAACTGTGCACCAATGTTGTGTCCAGATTAACACTATCTCCAAATGGCCCGAGCTTTCACTTGAGCCTCGTCACCTAGGAGTATGATCGGGTGCATCAAAAACAATTGCTGAGCCGATGGTATGTTTGGCGCAAACTGTGCACCTATCTTGCACCGACACTAACACCGTCTCCAAACGAAAAAAGTGAGAATCCACATGACCTGCATCACCTATGAGTTCCATTGGGTGCGTCCAAAACGATTTTCGAGCCTTTGATATGTTCGATGCAAACCGGGCACCGATCTTGCATCAAGATTACACTATCCCCGAGAGGTCCAAAATGAGCTTCCATTTGAACCTCATCACCTAGTGGTACCATCGAGTGCGTCCAAAATGATTTATGAGTCTTTGGTACGTCAAGCGCAAACCGTGCACCTATCCTGCACCGACACTAACACTGTCTCCAAATGGAAAGAAGAGAGATTCCACATGATCCACGTCACCTAGGAGTTCCATCAGGTGCATCCAAAATGATTTCAGAGCCTATGGTACGTTCAACGCAAACCGTGCACCTATCTTGTGTCAAGATTAGCGCTATGTCCGAAAGGACCGAAACAAGCTTCCACTTGAGCCTCGTCACCGAGTGGTACCATCGAGTGTGTTCAAAATGATTTTTGAGCCAATGGTACGTCTAGCGCAAACCATGCACCCATCTTGCACTGGCACTAACACTATCTCCAAACAGAAAGAATCGAGATGCCACATGACCCAGGTCACCTAGGAGTTCCATCATGTGGGTCCAAAATGATTTTCAAGCCTATGATACGTTCGACGCAAACCGTGCACCAATGTTGTGTCCAGATTAGCACTATCTCCAAATGGCCCGAGCTTTCACTTGAGCCTTGTCACCTAGGAGTATGATCGGGTGCATCTAAAACAATTGCTGAGCCGATGGTATGTTTGGCGCAAACTGTGCACCTATCTTGCACCGACACTAACACCGTCTCCAAACGAAAAAAGTGAGAATCCACATGACCCGCATCACCTATGAGTTCCATTGGGTGCGTCCAAAACGATTTTCGAGCCTTTGATATGTTCGATGCAAACCGGCACGATCTTGCGTCAAGATTACACTATCCCCGAGAGGTCCAAAATGAGCTTCCATTTGAACCTCATCACCTAGTGGTACCATCGAGTGCGTCCAAAATGATTTATGAGTCTATGGTACGTCAAGCGCAAACCGTGCACCTATCCTGCACTGACACTAACACTGTCTCCAAATGGAAAGAAGGGAGATTCCACATGATCCACGTCACCTACGAGTTCCATCAGGTGCATCCAAAATGATTTCAGAGCCTGTGGTACGTTCAACGCAAACCGTGCACCTATCTTGTGTCAAGATTAGCGCTATGTCTGAAAGGACCAAAACAAGCTTCCACTTGAGCCTCGTCACCGAGTGGTACCATCGAGTGTGTTCAAAATGATTTTTGAGCCAATGGTACGTCTAGCGCAAACCATGCACCCATCTTGCCCTGTCACTAACACTATCTCCAAACAGAAAGAATCGAGATGCCACATGACCCATGTCACCTAGGAGTTCCATAATGTGGGTCCGAAATGATTTTCAAGCCTATGGTGCGTTCGACGCAAACCGTGCACCAATGTTGTGTCCAGATTAACACTATCTCCAAATGGCCCGAGCTTTCACTTGAGCCTCGTCACCTAGGAGTATGATCGGGTGCATCAAAAACAATTGCTGAGCCGATGGTATGTTTGGCGTAAACTGTGCACCTATCTTGCACCGACACTAACACCGTCTCCAAACGAAAAAAGTGAGAATCCACATGACCTGCATCACCTATGAGTTCCATTGGGTGCGTCCAAAATGATTTTTGAGCCTTTGATATGTTCGATGCAAACCGGGCACCGATCTTGCGTCAAGATTACACTATCCCCGAGAGGTCTAAAATGAGCTTCCATTTGAACCTCATCACCTAGTGGTACCATCGAGTGCGTCCAAAATGATTTATGAGTCTATGGTACGTCAAGCGCAAACCGTGCACCTATCCTGCACCGACACTAACACTGTCTCCAAATGGAAAGAAGGGAGATTCCACATGATCCACGTCACCTACGAGTTCCATCAGGTGCATCCAAAATGATTTCAGAGCCTGTGGTACGTTCAACGCAAACCATGCACCTATCTTGTGTCAAGATTAGCGCTATGTCTGAAAGGACCGAAACAAGCTTCCACTTGAGCTTCGTCACCGAGTCGTACCATCGAGTGTGTTCAAAATGATTTTTGAGCCAATGGTACGTCTAGCGCAAACCATGCACCCATCTTGCACTGTCACTAACACTATCTCCAAACAGAAAGAATCGAGATGCCACATGACCCATGTCACCTAGGAGTTCCATAATGTGGGTCCAAAATGATTTTCAAGCCTATGGTACGTTCGACGCAAACCGTGCACCAATGTTGTGTCCAGATTAACACTATCTCCAAATGGCCCGAGCTTTCACTTGAGCCTCGTCACCTAGGAGTATGATCGGGTGCATCAAAAACAATTGCTGAGCCGATGGTATGTTTGGCGCAAACTGTGCACCTATCTTGCACCGACACTAACACCGTCTCCAAACGAAAAAGTGAGAATCCACATGACCTGCATCACCTATGAGTTCCATTGGGTGCGTCCAAAATGATTTTTGAGCCTTTGATATGTTCGATGCAAACCGGGCACCGATCTTGCGTCAAGATTACACTATCCCCGAGAGGTCTAAAATGAGCTTCCATTTGAACCTCATCACCTAGTGGTACCATCGAGTGCGTCCAAAATGATTTATGAGTCTATGGTACGTCAAGCGCAAACCGTGCACCTATCCTGCACCGACACTAACACTGTCTCCAAATGAAAAGAAGAGAGATTCCACATGATCCACGTCACCTACGAGTTCCATCAGGTGCATCCAAAATGATTTCAGAGCCTGTGGTACGTTCAATGCAAACCGTGCACCTATCTTGGGTCAAGATTAGCGCTATGTCCGAAAGGACCGAAACAAGCTTCCACTTGAGCCTCGTCACCGAGTGGTACCATCGAGTGTGTTCAAAATGATTTTTGAGCCAATGGTACGTCTAGCGCAAACCATGCACCCATCTTGCGCTGTCACTAACACTATCTCCAAACATAAAGAATCGAGATGCCACAAGACCCATGTCACCTAGGAGTTCCATAATGTGGGTCCAAAATGATTTTCAAGCCTATGGTACGTTCGACGCAAACCATGCACCAATGTTGTGTCCAGATTAACTCTATCTCCAAATGGCCCGAGCTTTCACTTGAGCCTCGTCACTAGGAGTATGATCGGGTGCATCCAAAACAATTGCTGAGCCGATGGTATGTTTGGCGCAAACTGTGCACCTATCTTGCACCGACACTAACACCGTCTCCAAACGAAAAAAGTGAGAATCCACATGACCCGCATCACCTATGAGTTCCATTGGGTGCGTCCAAAACGATTTTCGAGCCTTTGATATGTTCGATGCAAACCGGGCACGATCTTGCGTCAAGATTACACTATCCCCGAGAGGTCCAAAATGAGCTTCCATTTGAACCTCATCCCATAGTGGTACCATCGAGTGCGTCCAAAATGATTTATGAGTCTATGGTACGTCAAGCGCAAACCGTGCACCTATCCTGCACTGACACTAACACTGTCTCCAAATGGAAAGAAGAGAGATTCCACATGATCCACGTCACCTAGGAGTTCCATCAGGTGCATCCAAAATGATTTCAGAGCCTGTGGTACGTTCAACGCAAACCGTGCACCTATCTTGTGTCAAGATTAGCGTTATGTCCGAAAGGACCGAAACAAGCTTCCACTTGAGCCTCGTCACCGAGTGGTACCATCGAGTGTGTTCAAAATGATTTTTGAGCCAATGTTACGTCTAGCGCAAACCATGCTCCTATCTTGCACTGGCACTAACACTATCTCTAAACAGAAAGAATCGAGATGCCACATGACCCATGTCACCTAGGAGTTCCATCACGTGGGTCCAAAATGATTTTCAAGCCTATGGTACGTTCGACGCAAACCGTGCACCAATGTTGTGTCCAGATTAGCACTATCTCCAAATGGCCCGAGCTTTCACTTGAGCCTCGTCATCTAGGAGTATGATCGGGTGCATCCAAAACAATTGCTGACCCGATGGTATGTTTGGCGCAAACTGTGCACCTATCTTGCACCGACACTAACACCGTCTCCAAATGAAAAAAGTGAGAATCCACATGACCCGCATCACCTATGAGTTCCATTGGGTGCGTCCGAAACGATTTTCGAGCCTTTGATATGTTCGATGCAAACCGGGCACCTATCTTGCGTCAAGATTACACTATCCCCGAGAGGTCCAAAATGAGCTTCCATTTGAACCTCATCACCTAGTGGTACCATCGAGTGCGTCCAAAATGATTTATGAGTCTATGGTACGTCAAGCGCAAACCGTGCACCTATCCTGCACTGACACTAACACTGTCTCCAAATGGAAAGAAGAGAGATTCCACATGATCCACGTCACCTACGAGTTCCATCAGGTGCATCCAAAATGATTTCAGAGCCTGTGGTACGTTCAACGCAAACCGTGCACCTATCTTGTGTCAAGATTAGCGCTATGTCCGAAAGGACCGAAACAAGCTTCCACTTGAGCCTCGTCACCGAGTGGTACCATCGAGTGTGTTCAAAATGATTTTTGAGCCAGTGGTACGTCTAGCGCAAACCATGCACCCATCTTGCGCTGTCACTAACACTATCTCCAAACAGAAAGAATCGAGATGCCACAAGACCCATGTCACCTAGGAGTTCCATAATGTGGGTCCAAAATGATTTTCAAGCCTATGGTATGTTCGACGCAAACCGTGCACCAATGTTGTGTCCAGATTAACACTATCTCCAAATGGCCCGAGCTTTCACTTGAGCCTCGTCACCTAGGAGTATGATCGGGTGCATCCAAAACAATTGCTGAGCCGATGGTATGTTTGGCGCAAACTGTGCAACTATCTTGCACCGACACTAACACCGTCTCCAAACGAAAAAAGTGAGAATCCACATGACCCGCATCACCTATGAGTTCCATTGGGTGCATCCAAAACGATTTTCGAGCCTTTGATATGTTCGATGCAAACCGGGCACCGATCTTACGTCAAGATTACACTATCCCCGAGAGGTCCAAAATGAGCTTCCATTTGAACCTCATCACCTAGTGGTACCATTGAGTGCGTCCAAAATGATTTATGAGTCTATGGTACATCAAGCGCAAACCGTGCACCTATCCTGCACCGACACTAACACTGTCTCCAAATGGAAAGAAGAGAGATTCCACATGATCCACCTCACCTAGGAGTTCCAACAGGTGCATCCAAAATGATTTCAGAGCCTATGGTACGATCAACGCAAACCGTGCACCTATCTTGTGTCAAGATTAGCGCTATGTCCAAAAGGACCGAAACAAGCTTCCACTTGAGCCTCGTCACCGAGTGGTACCATCGAGTGTGTTCAAAATGATTTTTGAGCCAATAGTACGTCTAGCGCAAACCATGCACCCATCTTGCACTGGCACTAACTCTATCTCCAAACAGAAAGAATCGAGATGCCACATGACCCAGGTCACCTAGGAGTTCCATCATGTGGGTCCAAAATGATTTTCAAGCCTATGGTACGTTCGACGCAAACCGTGCACCAATGTTGTGTCCAGATTAGCACTATCTCCAAATGGCCCGAGCTTTCACTTGAGCCTCGTCACCTAGGAGTATGATCGGGTGCATCAAAAACAATTGCTGAGCCGATGGTATGTTTGGTGCAAACTGTGCACCTATCTTGCATCGACACTAACACCGTCTCCAAACAAAAAAAAGTGAGAATCCACTTGACCCGCATCACCTATGAGTTCCATTGGGTGCGTCCAAAACGATTTTCGAGCCTTTGATATGTTCGATGCAAACCGGGCACTGATCTTGCGTCAAGATTACACTATCCCCGAGAGGTCCAAAATGAGCTTCCATTTGAACCTCATCACCTAGTGGTACCATCGAGTGCGTCCAAAATGATTTATGAGTCTATGGTACGTCAAGCGCAAACCGTGCACCTATCCTGCACCGAGACTAACACTGTCTCCAAATGGAAAGAAGAGAGATTCCACATGATCCACGTCACCTAGGAGTTCCATCAGGTGCATCCAAAATGATTTCAGAGCCTATGGTACGTTCAACGCAAACCGTGCACCTATCTTGTGTCAAGATTAGCGCTATGTCCGAAATGACCGAAACAAGCTTCCACTTGAGCCTCGTCACCGAGTGGTACCATCGAGTGTGTTCAAAATGATTTTTGAGCCAATGGTACGTCTAGCGCAAACCATGCACCCATCTTGCACTGGCACTAACACTATCTCTAAACAAAAAGAATCGAGATGCCACATGACCCAGGTCACCTAGGAGTTCCATCACGTGGGTCCAAAATGATTTTCAAGCCTATGGTACGTTCGACGCAAACCGTGCACTAATGTTGTGTCCAGATTAGCACTATCTCCAAATGGCCCGAGCTTTCACTTGAGCCTCGTCATCTAGGAGTATGATCGGGTGCATCCAAAACAATTGCTGACCCGATGGTATGTTTGGCGCAAACTGTGCACCTATCTTGCACCGACACTAACACCGTCTCCAAACGAAAAAAGTGAGAATCCACATGACCCGCATCACCTATAAGTTCCATTGGGTGCGTCCGAAACGATTTTCGAGCCTTTGATATGTTCGATGCAAACCGGGCACCTATCTTGCGTCAAGATTACACTATCCCCGAGAGGTCCAAAATGAGCTTCCATTTGAACCTCATCACCTAGTGGTACCATCGAGTGCGTCCAAAATGATTTATGAGTCTATGGTACGTCAAGCGCAAACCGTGCACCTATCCTGCACTGACACTAACACTGTCTCCAAATGGAAAGAAGAGAGATTCCACATGATCCACGTCACCTAGGAGTTCCATCAGGTGCATCCAAAATGATTTCAGAGCCTGTGGTACGTTCAACGCAAACCGTGCACCTATCTTGTGTCAAGATTAGCGTTATGTCCAAAAGGACCGAAACAAGCTTCCACTTGAGCCTCGTCACCGAGTGGTACCATCGAGTGTGTTCAAAATGATTTTTGAGCCAATGGTACGTCTAGCGCAAACCATGCACCCATCTTGCACTGGCACTAACACTATCTCAAAACAGAAAGAATCGAGATGCCACATGACCCATGTCACCTAGGAGTTCCATCACGTGGGTCCAAAATGATTTTCAAGCCTATGGTACGTTCGACGCAAACCGTGCACCAATGTTGTGTCCAGATTAGCACTATCTCCAAATGGCCCGAGCTTTCACTTGAGCCTCGTCATCTAGGAGTATGATCGGGTGCATCCAAAACAATTGCTGACCCGATGGTATGTTTGGCGCAAACTGTGCACCTATCTTGCACCGACACTAACACCGTCTCCAAACGAAAAAAAGTGAGAATCCACATGACCCGCATCACCTATGAGTTCCATTGGGTGCGTCCGAAACGATTTTCGAGCCTTTGATATGTTCGATGCAAACCGGGCACCTATCTTGCGTCAAGATTACACTATCCCCGAGAGGTCCAAAATGAGCTTCCATTTGAACCTCATCACCTAGTGGTACCATCGAGTGCGTCCAAAATGATTTATGAGTCTATGGTACGTCAAGCGCAAACCGTGCACCTATCCTGCACCGACACTAACACTGTCTCCAAATGGAAAGAAGAGAGATTCCACATGATCCACGTCACCTACGAGTTCCATCAGGTGCATCCAAAATGATTTCAGAGCCTGTGGTACGTTCAACGCAAACCGTGCACCTATCTTGTGTCAAGATTAGCGCTATGTCCGAAAGGACCGAAACAAGCTTCCACTTGAGCCTCGTCACCGAGTGGTACCATCGAGTGTGTTCAAAATGATTTTTGAGCCAGTGGTACGTCTAGCGCAAACCATGCACCCATCTTGCGCTGTCACTAACACTATCTCCAAACAGAAAGAATCGAGATGCCACAAGACCCATGTCACCTAGGAGTTCCATAATGTGGGTCCAAAATGATTTTCAAGCCTATGGTACGTTCGACGCAAACCGTGCACCAATGTTGTGTCCAGATTAACACTATCTCCAAATGGCCCGAGCTTTCACTTGAGCCTCGTCACCTAGGAGTATGATCGGGTGCATCCAAAACAATTGCTGAACCGATGGTATGTTTGGCGCAAACTGTGCAACTATCTTGCACCGACACTAACACCGTCTCCAAACGAAAAAAGTGAGAATCCACATGACCCGCATCACCTATGAGTTCCATTGGGTGCATCCAAAACGATTTTCGAGCCTTTGATATGTTCGATGCAAACCGGGCACCGATCTTACGTCAAGATTACACTATCCCCGAGAGGTCCAAAATGAGCTTCCATTTGAACCTCATCACCTAGTGGTACCATCGAGTGCGTCCAAAATGATTTATGAGTCTATGGTACATCAAGCGCAAACCGTGCACCTATCCTGCACCGACACTAACACTGTCTCCAAATGGAAAGAAGAGAGATTCCACATGATCCACCTCACCTAGGAGTTCCAACAGGTGCATCCAAAATGATTTCAGAGCCTATGGTACGATCAACGCAAACCGTGCACCTATCTTGTGTCAAGATTAGCGCTATGTCCAAAAGGACCGAAACAAGCTTCCACTTGAGCCTCGTCACTGAGTGGTACCATCGAGTGTGTTCAAAATGATTTTTGAGCCAATAGTACGTCTAGCGCAAACCATGCACCCATCTTGCACTGGCACTAACACTATCTCCAAACAGAAAGAATCGAGATGCCACATGACCCAGGTCACCTAGGAGTTCCATCATGTGGGTCCAAAATGATTTTCAAGCCTATGGTACGTTCGACGCAAACCGTGCACCAATGTTGTGTCCAGATTAGCACTATCTCCAAATGGCCCGAGCTTTCACTTGAGCCTCGTCACCTAGGAGTATGATCGGGTGCATCAAAAACAATTGCTGAGCCGATGGTATGTTTGGTGCAAACTGTGCACCTATCTTGTATCGACACTAACACCGTCTCCAAACAAAAAAAAGTGAGAATCCACATGACCCGCATCACCTATGAGTTCCATTGGGTGCGTCCAAAACGATTTTCGAGCCTTTGATATGTTCGATGCAAACCGGGCACCGATCTTGCGTCAAGATTACACTATCCCCGAGAGGTCCAAAATGAGCTTCCATTTGAACCTCATCACCTAGTGGTACCATCGAGTGCGTCCAAAATGATTTATGAGTCTATGGTACGTCAAGCGCAAACCGTGCACCTATCCTGCACCGAGACTAACACTGTCTCCAAATGGAAAGAAGAGAGATTCCACATGATCCACGTCACCTAGGAGTTCCATCAGGTGCATCCAAAATGATTTCAGAGCCTATGGTACGTTCAACGCAAACCGTGCACCTATCTTGTGTCAAGATTAGCGCTATGTCCGAAAGGACCGAAACAAGCTTCCACTTGAGCCTCGTCACCGAGTGGTACCATCGAGTGTGTTCAAAATGATTTTTGAGCCAATGGTACGTCTAGCGCAAACCATGCACCCATCTTGCACTGGCACTAACACTATCTCTAAACAGAAAGAATCGAGATGCCACATGACCCAGGTCACCTAGGAGTTCCATCACGTGGGTCCAAAATGATTTTCAAGCCTATGGTACGTTCGACGCAAACCGTGCACCAATGTTGTGTCCATATTAGCACTATCTCCAAATGGCCCGAGCTTTCACTTGAGCCTCGTCATCTAGGAGTATGATCGGGTGCATCCAAAACAATTGCTGACCCGATGGTATGTTTGGCGCAAACTGTGCACCTATCTTGCACCGACACTAACACCGTCTCCAAACGAAAAAAGTGAGAATCCACATGACCCGCATCACCTATAAGTTCCATTGGGTGCGTCCGAAACGATTTTCGAGCCTTTGATATGTTCGATGCAAACCGGGCACCTATCTTGCGTCAAGATTACACTATCCCCGAGAGGTCCAAAATGAGCTTCCATTTGAACCTCATCACCTAGTGGTACCATCGAGTGCGTCCAAAATGATTTATGAGTCTATGGTACGTCAAGCGCAAACCGTGCACCTATCCTGCACCGACACTAACACTGTCTCCAAATGGAAAGAAGAGAGATTTCACATGATCCACGTCACCTAGGAGTTCCATCAGGTGCATCCAAAATGATTTCAGAGCCTATAGTACGTTCAACGCAAACCGTACACCTATCTTGTGTCTAGATTAGCGCTATGTCCGAAAGGACCAAAACAAGCTTCCACTTGAGCCTCGTCACCGAGTGGTACCATCGAGTGTGTTCAAAATGATTTTTGAGCCAATGGTACGTCTAGCGCAAACCATGCACCCATCTTGCACTGGCACTAACACTATCTCCAAACAGAAAGAATCGAGATGCCACATGACCCAGGTCACTTAGGAGTTCCATCATGTGGGTCCAAAATGATTTTCAAGCCTATGGTACGTTCGACGCAAACCGTGCACCAATGTTGTGTCCAGATTAGCACTATCTCCAAATGGCCCGAGCTTTCACTTGAGCCTCGTCACCTAGGAGTATAATCGGGTGCATCCAAAACAAATGCTGAGCCGAAGATATGTTTGGCGCAAACTGTGCACCTATCTTGCACCGTCACTAACACCGTCTCCAAACGAAAAAAGTGAGAATCCACATGACCCGCATCACCTATGAGTTCCATTGGGTGCGTCCAAAACGATTTTCGAGCCTTTGATATGTTCGATGCAAACCAGGCACCGATCTTGCGTCAAGATTACACTATCCCCGAGAGGTCGAAAATGAGCTTCCATTTGAACCTCATCACCTAGTGGTACCATCGAGGGCGTCCAAAATGATTTATGAGTCTATGGTACGTCAAGCGCAAACCGTACACCTATCCTGCACCGACACTAACACTGTCTCCAAATGGAAAGAAGAGAGATTCCACATGATCCACGTCACCTACGAGTTCCATCAGGTGCATCCAAAATGATTTCAGAGCCTGTGGTACGTTCAACGCAAACCGTGCTCCTATCTTGTGTCAAGATTAGCGCTATGTCCGAAAGGACCGAAACAAGCTTCCACTTGAGCCTCGTCACCGAGTGGTACCATCGAGTGTGTTCAAAATGATTTTTGAGCCAATGGTACGTCTAGCGCAAACCATGCACCCATCTTGCACTGTCACTAACACTATCTCCAAACAGAAAGAATCGAGATGCCACATGACCCATGTCACCTAGGAGTTCCATAATGTGGGTCCAAAATGATTTTCAAGCCTATGGTACGTTCGACGCAAACCGTGCACCAATGTTGTGTCCACATTAACACTATCTCCAAATGGCCCGAGCTTTCACTTGAGCCTCGTCTCCTAGGAGTATGATCGGGTGCATCCAAAACAATTGCGTAGTCCAATGAAATCACGAGGGATTTCAAACCAACCAACATACAAGCCAAGATCGTAGTGATTCAACATAATAAGTCACATGTTACAACCATTTCGCAAGTAATTCAATATACATCGGAGTTCAACATAGTTATTAGAACTTACATTGAAAAGTAGCGGAAGCAAAGTAATTAGAAACTAAGATTAATCTTATTTCAAATACATGCCAGTACCACAGTCGACTTCCAACAAAAGAATTAGAGATAAGGTAAATAAGAAGGATCATGCCCGTGATCACACTCCGCCACTACGGCAGGAGTCAACCAACTCTTGCAGCCGCCATGATACATCACAACCTGCAACAAGTGGGGATAAAACCCTGAGTACAAGAAAATACTCATCTAGACTTACCCGTCAGAAACTAGAAATAAGGTGACACCAAGGATCATGCAAGGCTGATATGAAGTGGGGCTAGCTTGACAACATTTTGTATAAAAGCTTAATATAGATGATTAATCATTAATGCTTAAGCATCAAGTTAATTATCATTAACCTATCATCTATATTAGAACCTGTACTAGAGCACTCATTTTATTAGGAGCAAACAATATTAACCATAGCAGGTATAAATTGAGGCAACCTTTCCATCATGATCTAATTAACCATCCGTTCAATTTAATGGAATCTACGTTGCCGCTGCTCAAGTCCAGTGCTCACTAACCGGGAGTGACGGCGATTCGAATCGAATTCCTATCCAGCTGGAGGGGTATTTCTAACACTCACCGAGTCACGCCTGGCGAGGGCTGCTCAGGTCACCTTTGGTACAGTTCAGGAGCCACGGGTCCGAATGATGTCGCGACCCCAAGGGCGACACTCTGCCAGGTGATAGGGACTCTAACCCCCCCTTGGTCTCACGCCAATGTCCCCAAGCACATCCTTTCTCTCCTCCAAGAAGCAACCTACCATTCGATTCCCGGCCTGAACTGTATTACTCGGATTCGCGGTCGGAACGACTTATCCGGCCAACTAAGTGTTAGACTGCGTTCAACATGACTCAAGGACGTACAGCGAATCGGTCCTTAAACGACTCAGACGGGGATAGATCCACACCCATGACCTCTATGCCTTGTTGCTTCACTATCATCATCCCGCCCGGTCTCATTTCATTTTATTTACACATGGTTCCTTTCCACGATAGCAAATATAGCCAACCGTGCCATATATGAATATCCCTATATCTCGCAGGTGACAGGAAATCACCTGACTTCTACCGCTTAAAGCAGGGCTAAGCATCTACTCGATCCTAGTCTATGTAGGATTCAAGGATTCATATATCTGGACAAGGAATGATATAATGCAGTAAGGTTTTCAACCAACTCCTACCACTTAATGCAACAATACTTATAACATATATAGAATTAATTGCTTTGAAGATAGGAGGCTTATAATGCTCCGGGGCTTGCCTGGGATCCGACTCAAGTTAGAGTATGTCAGATGAATTCACTTGGCGAGCATCCTCCCATCTAGCACTTGCCCGATCCTTCTATCTTCGGGATGGATCCACCAAACACCGTCTTCGAGTTTGGCTCCAACGTCACATCCTTCACACGTTTCTGCTAGCGTACCTATATGAGATGCAACCATGCACATGTGTGAATGCATAGAAGTGCAATAAACAGAGTAATCAAACAAGCATACCAAAGTTCTCATAAACACCTAGAGCTAATTAACTTAATCCTCACTAAGGCATAACATAGAAGATTGCAACACATCAATCAAGACACAAGTCTTATAAGATCCTAGGGTACCAAACCAAGTACCATCAAAGATATGAGTCACATTTCAATACCCAAGCATGACAAAGTTAATCAAAGTACTAGAACTAGAAATTGCTACCTTCTGGACATCAGACCAACAGCTGAGTAATTTAAGTATAACTGGAGATCTACAACTCCAATTGACTTACAAGAAGACATTATGGAAAGCTTATGAAATTATCTAAATTTCATTTATAATCATCACAGCACGATTCCAAAGTTTAACATGTCGAATTTACATAAATACAGAAACAGGTCTAACAAGACAGAGAGCAAGCAATTCTGTAATCCAACTTTAAACAGCTATAACTCCTAAACCACATGGCCAAATGCCACCAAATTTTAACAGAAGATATATATATAAATTATCTACAACTTTTGTATAAACAAGTTTCACAATAGAGCACATTATCATTGAGAACTTTGCTAAGATCCCAGATCTGTCCAGAAACCATATCGGCAAGAAAATAAATATTAACTTATGTTGCAAGTACATAATTAGGTAAAACCAACTTTACCAAAATTTCATATATGACTAAGGAACACCAGAAAACATAGTGTCAATTACTAAATAAATTCTTTTAATACATTTTCTTAATTTATTTAGATAATTAGGTGGAATTATGACTACATCCTAAAATGCTCAATAAATTCTACCAAAATTACAGGGGTCTACAAATGCTCCCAAAATTCTACTGTCCAAATTTCAATCCATTTGGGCAAGTATAACAACCTCTATGAAAAAGACAAATAGCTATTGCAATAAATCATGTAAAAGCAAATTAAACCTAAAACTCAATATTTTCTGTGAACCCAAGGCCATATTATGAATCAATATGATAGAGAAACATCATACTCAGGTAATGGAACAATATTTTCTATTTTATCATTTATATATTAATTATAAGCTATTTATCAAGCTATAAACAAGTTAAATCAATAACTTGAGTATAAAGTAAGCAATGACCACGAAATTTATACCACAGTACATCCCTATCATAACAAATCTACCATAAAAATTTCACATCATTTGGAGCATCACAACTCAAGATATAAAATGACAAGTAATAAATGTAATTTTCCTTATTTAACAAGGTCTAATCAAAACCCTAAGAAAACAGTGAACAATTAGTGTTTTTAATATTTTTCCTAGCAAGTACATGTCATCACAAAATTAACAAAAGAAGAATCACCATTTTTGGGGTTCTAAAACTCAAGATATGGCTCTGGTCAAGTTTTATACGTATTTTAGAGCATTTTTAAAGCTTAACTAAAAACATCAGAAAACATCTACAAACATCTAGCATATTGTGACTCCACTGCATAGATCTCTTCTCAAGGTTTCCAAAAAGTCCACTTTTGCTATTTTTGGAATTACCTAGCCTGAGGTATGAATTTTAGAAGATTTAATGGAAATTCAAAATCAGAACTAAAACCACCCTAACTTCATTTGCTACGTCCACCCGGTTTCGCCCCCAGTCGAGTCCCCAGTGGCGCTGACGTGTGGGACCTACTGCTTAGCTGGGCCCGCCTGTCAACCACACGCAGAGGGACAAAGAGAGGGAATCAGTCCTTTGCTCCCCCCGGTAGAGCAGGGGAGTTGGGGCCGGCCGGTCTCCGGCTAGGAGTGATACGTCCGGCCCAGGTGGGGTTGGCCGAGGCCCAATAAATTAAGGTTGCCCAGACCCCAACAGTTCTTATGCACACCCACTCGGGAAAAGGCCCAATGTCCCTAAAAGACTAGTCTGATAGGGGAAGGGTGGCTCTCTCTTTTAAGGTGGCTTCCTCCTCCCAAGCTAAGCAAGGTGGGATTATTCAGAGGCTCACACAGTCGCCGCCCGACTACAACTAGGCCACTTGGTCCTTTTTTGTTGCGTCTTTGCCAGCGGGTAATAGTGGAGGATGTCCTCATCATTCCCACCCCCTTAAACAAGGGCCTAGCTCTGATACCAAATGATACGTCCGGCCCAGGTGGGGTTGGCCGAGGCCCAATAAATTATGGTTGCCCGGACCCCAACAGTTCTTATGCACACCCACTCGGGGAA
Source organism: Saccharum hybrid cultivar R570 (assembly GCA_038087645.1). Lineage (NCBI taxonomy): Eukaryota > Viridiplantae > Streptophyta > Magnoliopsida > Poales > Poaceae > Saccharum > Saccharum hybrid cultivar. Next base: position 15,088,744 of record JAQSUU010000556.1, read on the forward strand.
AGGCCCAATGTCCCTAAAAGACTAGTCTGATAGGGGAAGGGTGGCTCTCTCTTTTAAGGTGGCTTCCTCCTCCCAAGCTAAGCAAGGTGGAATTATTCAGAGGCTCACACAGTCGCCGCCCGACTACAACTAGGCCACTTGGTCCTTTTTTATTGCGTCTTTGCCAGCGGGTAATAGTGGAGGATGTCCTCATCAAGGAGGGTCACCGGCGGCGGTGGCGAAGGGCGGCACGAGCATCAGGGGATCCACGCGCACCTGCTGGTGGCCGCGGCTTGGCCGGAGATGGTCGGGGGAGGCGGGGCCACGAGCGTCGGTGGCATGGAACGACGGCGGCAGGCGGCGGCGGTGCTCCGGTGACGAGCGGCTTGAGGCGAGGAGCGCGGGAGGTGCAGCGTGAGGTGAGGAAGGTGGTGCGGTGGTTCGTTCGGGCGGAGGGAGGCTGGAGGCCAAGAATGGCAGTGACGGCTCGGAGCTCGGCCATGGCGGCCATGGCGATGGCGTGCTCCGGTGGCCGCGCTCTACTACGGCAAAGAGAGACCGGAGATGGTGCGGTGGTGCAGCAGGGAGAGGCGGAGGTGGTGCTGTGCCTCACTTGGCCTGTGACCGATGCGGCAGTGAGAACGGGTGGCATGGACACGAGCGCATGAGCTCGCCCATGGCGGGCGTGTGGGTGCCCGCGCGGCGGCCTTGGAGCGCGGTGAGGCACGCGCGGAGGGACGCGAGGGAGCAAGGTGGACGCGATGACTGTGGCGCAGCTTGAAGGCGATGACGGGCAGAGAGGGGCTCAGGCGTGGAGACGAGGTGGACGCGACTGTGCGCATGGCTGCCACGCACCGAGCACGCGGTGGCCGTTGAGGCGTTTTGCCGAGCACGTGGCGTGCAGCGAGGTGGCCAAGGTGGGACGAGATTTGGGCTGGCTTCCAGGCCGATTCTGGACTTGGGCCAAATATGAAATTTGTTCATCTCGGCTTGCTTTACATTTTTCATTAAGAGACCAAGGTCATTAGAGCTCTTTAACAATGGGTAATTAGGCCACAAACTGTCAGTGTCAACGCTTTGATAATGGTCACAGAAATTCACTTTCGGAGGTCCAAAACTCGGTCAAACTCAGTGCAATTTTTTTGCATGCTCATCTCCATAATATAACCTTCAACTTTAATTTTTGGCTCAACTCCAGTTGTTTAACAAATTTCAGAGAACGCGGAATGTCAATCTCAAAGTCATTGGAGCGACAAAGTTGCAGACATGCTGTTTTAGCAACTAATTTTGGAGATCCAAATATACTCCAAATGTGATGACACTTGATTCATTGTGTTCCCCATGAACAGTACTCCAACTCATATTAAGGAACCTAATTGAGCCACTATATGAAATTGGAAGATAAAATGTCGTGAACATGTTGACTTGATGTTGCCGATTAGGGGACTTAGAATATGCTAAGTGCTGTAAACAGCCCTCAATCTGACTTGTGGGCCCTCTTTGAGCACTTTCCACCCATTTTCATGACTTGACTCTTAAACAAAGTTTGTTCCATATAAAATTCTCTAGAACTTTGTAAAAGGGTGCACAGTCATGCAAAGCTTCTAGGTCAGACTTTTGAAATGGTCAACGAAAGGGTCCTAGGGTCCATACATGGTCAACCATCACTTAGAAGCACATTTAGTCAAAATGATCAACATGAACATTGTTCCATTAAGTGTCCTAAGTGTAGTTAAGGTGTTGTAGAGGCCAAACATACACACCATGCATAGGTTGCACAAAAGTGTAGGCCTCACATGCCTTGAAACATAGAATTCAGTGGAATGCTATAGTTGTTTCATGTGGTTGTTTCAAGATACATGCTACCCATGTTTCCCTAGGTTGTTCCACATGTTGCAAAGGTTTGTTGCACATGTTGTACTTGTATGTTGCATAAGCACTAGTTCACATGTTTCCTTGTTTCATATGCATGTTTCAATTATAATCCAAACAAGCATATAACTTATCATTTCATGTGACTTTTTGATTCCAAACTACATGAAACTTTTCCAGTGACTAATATAGATAGGTATTAAGGTGAGACACATGAAGATATTGCAATAACACCATCCAAGCATATATCTTTGAAAATGGCCTATATGTAAAGCAATGGTGCAACATCCAACTTTAGGTCAGGCTCATCTCCATAGGTTGACCTTGACATTGTCATCTCCACTTAATCTATCATGTTTAAGCTCAAACCCACTACTTAGTGAATGACAAACACCTGGGGTGTTACAGCCCTCCCCCCTTAAAAGAATCACGTCCCGAGATTCGGAATGGAAGACCTTTTTAAGGAAGAGAGGCACGTTATCTAGTTCCCATCATCCGCTATAGCATTCGGTTACAAAGCTTTGACATTGGTGGAACTAATTTGGTCAAGGCATTTTCTGATACTTGCTCTTCATGGTAAAATTTGTCTGAAGAATTTCCTTCATTGACTTCCATGAAGCATTGTTACTTTGGGAGGAATCCAAGATAGCATATACTGCATTCTCAGTGTACGGAGATCATTTGGTCCTTGAGTGAACCACTCACAAGTATCTGACTCTCTAAAGAGCACAACATAGGTCATATGAACTTTACATTAGACCAAAATCTTCAGAAGTATACTCATAAAAATGACTCTATGTTCACAAAGTTTGAAAAGCAGTCCTCTACCAAAATGGTTTGAGCACAACCTTCCAAAAGGATGAGATCATAGACGACAAACATTCTCTGAGGTTATAGGATACCGACTAACCAATAGACAGGGTCTATGTTGGTCATAAATGTGCATTCATTTAGACCCAACTAATGGAAAACTACTTGAGGTTCCATGTGTGCAGTTCTCTTTCTCTGATGACAACACTGTATTATCTGAGTTTGTCGAGGGGTCAGTGAATGTGATAGATGACTCTGTCGGCTTCGTATTTCTGCCAAATGTTACTTAAGAAGATTCTCTTATCCAATGGCAACAGTTCTCTGGGTTGAAGCAGATGCAACCTCTTGGGTAAAAACATTTTAAGATACCAAAGATCAGTGAGTATTATCAATTATTGCCAAAGAAGGATATAGCGAGGTCTGGCAGACAGCAAAAATTGCAAGTATTTACCAACTTCGGTAATTAGCTCACTACCGAGCAAGTTGAGTACAATCCCCTTCGCGGGGCAGTCGCACAGTAAGTTGAGTTTGACTTGCAACGTAGTGAAATTAGCTTTGTCAGGCTAACTTTTTTACCGTGAGGCTTCCTCTTGAGGATCAAACAACAGCTCTAAGATGGAAATCTGTGGTTTGACACTTTTCAAATTGCTTCTGATTCGCGATGGTATAATTTGATTTGTAGAAACTAAGGCTGCTCGTACATTAGGGATACGAGGAAGCAAAAGCAATTGAAAGAGTGTAAACCAGTATCTGTGAGACCTCAAAAGGGCCATCCAACAACAGATCTCGACTATTAAATTACATATCAATTCGAGGATGCACACGCTTTGAACTTGTAGGTTACTTTTGCAAGGCAAAACACATATTTTCTCTACTTCTTCACCTTAGCTGATAGAACACCTTGCACTATCTGTGTGATTGTCCAAGACGGAATTGACTTGATCACAATGGCTCTAGAAGATAGAGTATCTCTCCAGTTATTGGCTAGTTGATTAACTTGTTGTTGGTTATTGCTCTGTAAGACATGGCCTTCGTAACTACCAAAGAGTCATTACCTAGCTGGAGATTAACCTTCCTATTGGTACTAATCAGTTGTCTCTCAACACTAAAAATTTCCAAAACTTCATTCTTGATCACAATAATAGTGGTTGATACAAAGCAGATGGTTGACATCGAAGTCAGCAGATACGGAGTCTCACCAGAGATGGTTGATCTCAATGGTATGGTCATTATGCATACAAACGTTAAGACTTGCGTAATGTGACAATCGATTCTTATCCAATAGAAATGAGATACGTTGCTCACTAGATGACGTTCGTCAATAGTCTGACAACTAAGTAGAGTCACTTGTCTACCACCTATTGCAGTCTGTTAAAGTTTATGTCGGTGGCCTGTTCTTCAAAGGGTATCCTCTTAGCAACTTCAGGAGGAAGCTCTACTACTTTTGGTTTAAGATATGGATCTTACGATGCGATATGGGAAGATAACCAAGGAAAAGTTCACATGAGAATAACATGTTGATGTTGTTCCGCAATGGATCATGACTAGAAACCACGATACCAGCGCGTGCCCAGTAGCACAACCATGTGCCGGCCGGTCACAAGGAGGCCCTAGGTTTCGTCGCGGCACCGTTAGCAACTCATAACACCATTACCGATCACACCACCAAGGTGAAATTTCAAGTGACACAATTTGGGTGGTAAAAACGAGCATTATACAAGGAGGGATAGCAAGTAAAGGTAGTCACAAGGTTTAAAATCAATAGAGAAGCTATTCGTAGATCAAAATGCCTCACAGGAGAACATAGCTCCATTGCCGAAGGCGACTGAGCTGGCGATTTTTGCGTAAATCCTACGCACGACTTGCGTTCACCGAGGGGAGTACCAGATAAAAGATTAACAGGAGATTCGATCATGTTGAGCAACAACATGAGAACAAGACTGATAATCATCTCGAGACTTAGGAAGGTTGGGGACAGATTAGGCAAATTTCAAGGCGAAAACCGATATGTAGTTCTAGATTGAGTTGATAAGGTAGATGCATGAATTTGCAAGCACATGATTTAGAGCCCATAGCAGAGAGACGTTGTGTCACACTAGCTAACCTTTGGGAGAGGTAACCGGAAGGTCCAACATGGATTTGGGTACAGTCTCCACAACTGGCAACATACGAACCATGGTCAAAGGCTAGCGTTGATGGAAATTAACTTGGTAGGTCAGTCGGCAAGGGTTTCCACAAAAAGGGTTGGAAAATATCCACGGCTTATACAACATATAGGAGAACTAAACTTTGGGCTTTCGGTCAAGCAAGGGCATGGATACAAACATTCAAGGACTAACCACTAAGTCTATATGCTCAGGCTCCTAAGATAGAGAACTTAATGGAAGACAACAACCATACAATTACATATGTGAACTTTGTTCTAGGATAAAGCTATGTGACCCTCGTATGCTCACCGAGGACAAACGAGGTGACAACTAGAGCACTACCCAGATACAAACACACATACATACAACATCACAATCAAGCAATCATTTGAGAAAATTCAAACGAATGGGCTTAAGCAACCAATACAAGGCACAAGGCTCACCCAAAATAAGCATTTATCTCAAGCATGAACTAACTACAAGTTTAGTCCAAACAAACGTTAGTTAAAGAGGCCAACTTAGCATGTGCCTAGAATCTGGACAGCAGCACAGTAGTTACTTGTTTCTACCATAACTGAGGTTGTAGACATCTCACAAAGGTGATCCTAAACTTTCTAGGAAGCTTAGGAAGATGGCTACACTTTAGTTAATCATACCAAAATCAAATTCATAGATTAACATGACCAAAAATGCTAATGTTTCAGTTCTGTACCAATATGGACAGAAAACTGATAAGAACTTCAAAAATGCATAACTGGAGTTCTAGGGACCCAACAAGGCTGAGCCTTAACTTTATGTAAAGCTTATTAAGTTGTCTATAACTTTCTTACTATCATATTAAGATGATTTTATAGCCAACAAGGCAAAACAAGACAAAGAAGACATCTCTGCCCCAATTTGGACAGATTCTGTCATTCTATTTTGCAAGCTCATAACTAGAGATTTATACCATCAAAAGTAGTGATCTTTAGCATTTTGGAAAGCTTAGAAAAAGTACTATACTTGCTCTAATATTTCCAAGACATGATTCCATAAGCACATAGGTCAAATAAAGCAAACATTCAGATCTGTTCTGAACATGAGCAGATTCTGACAACAAACTTCTAAAATTTATAACTCTCAGACCATAAGACCTAGGGTCATAAGATTTTAGGACAAGCTAGATAAGTAAGTTAGCTACAACTTTGGTATTCTCCATAACTACAGAAAACACCATGATGGCCACGAAAGCATCACTACAACAGAAAATGTTCTAGCAGCCAACATTCAACAAGCAAAACAAAGCTTGCCTTTGTTCTACTTAACAAGAGAGCACACAAACATGTTATTCTAGTAGCTCTAACTTTTGTTACCTTAGACCAACACGAATTTAATTTATTCATGAGAATCCATAATTACTTACGTGAGGTCTAAAGCATTGGCAAACGCTTGGGTGCACAACATATCCACCACTTGGCTAAGCTAGAGGATATCTCTAAGTTCCAGCATGTAGCCACACTTATTTCTAGTAAGGCTAAGCACACATTTTTCTCAAGCATTTTTTTATTCAAGCAACATGGAACAAAGCATTCTTGTTTGACTCCACACAAGGAAGATAGTATACCACATCACTCACAAGTTACTTACTATAGAACAAGGGTGAGAGGAGCATAGTTATACATAAGGCAACAATCATGAAGATGCATGCTTCGTCCTATTCGTCCTCACAAGATTGCCAACCTAAGGTGGAAATCACGTTCTATGTCGGTGGCATTACACGCACTCTCTCGATATATAGCTAGTCGACAACTACATTCGAATTACACATTCGTGGTTAGCGTACCTGCATAAAAGTTTCATTGCAGCCCAACAATTCCCCAATATATGGCACACAATGAAAGCAGTAAGTAAAAATTTTTTAAGTACTCCCATATACATATACATATACCCCTGTATATATACATGTAGCACCAAAACTACCCGAATCATTAATCACCCACAATTAAGTACCTTCAAATATACATGTGTATAACATGTAAATAATCCAGTAACCAAAACTAGCTCTCCCCTAGACCGCAGGTTGTACGGTCATGCTCTCACAACTCACACTTACCTGAGCGTAGGTGCGACGTTGCATAAAAGTAAACTAACAACATATATGGTTATTTCATATATGAAGGCTACCACCAATCTAGCACACCGGGTAGCATAGTGTGGGAGAGTCATCACACATACATACCTTGGCCTGGGCGTAGATGCATAAATGAAAACCCCCAAGTTAGTACTTATATAAGCCACCTAATAATCCTTATATGGGCATAAGGAAATTGACCACTGGCATACTTAGATTTAGAATTCAGTTTTCACAAACCTATATATAGCTATAAGTTGATAAAACTGATTTTATAAAACAAAACCTTTGTTTTAAATACACATACGACAAGTTTAATGTTGAATTTTGCTCCGATACCAGCTGTAACAGAACCGTCCAAATTATAAGAGCACAAGTATAAAAACAATCACTGAAGTGATCAAATTCTCACACTTGAGCCCATATAACTCTGGTAGTCCAATGAAATCACGAGGGATTTCAAACCAACCAACATACAAGCCAAGATCGTAGTGATTCAACATAATAAGTCACATGTTACAACCATTTCGCAAGTAATTCAATATACATCAGAGTTCAACATAGTTATTAGAACTTACATTGAAAAGTAGCGGAAGCAAAGTAATTTGAAACTAACATTAATCTTATTTCAAATACATGCCAGTACCACAGTCGACTTCCAACAAAAGAATTAGAGATAAGGTAAATAAGAAGGATCATACCCGTGATCACACTCCGCCACTACGGCAGGAGTCAACCAACTCTTGCTCTACCATGATACATCACAACCTGCAATAAGTGAGGATAAAACCCTGAGTACAAGAAAGTACTCAGCTAGACTTACCCGTCAGAAACCAGAAATAAGGTGACACCATGGATCATGCAAGGCTGATATGAAGTGGGGCTAGCTTGACAACATTTTGCATAAAAGCTTAATATAGATGATTAATCATTAATGCTTAAGCATCAAGTTAATTATCATTAACCTATCATCTATATTAGAACCTGTACTAGAGCACTCACTTTATTAGGAGCAAACAATATTAACCATAGCAGGTATAAATTGAGGCAACCTTTCCATCATGATCCAATTAACCATCCGTTCAATTTAATGGAATCTACGTTGCCGCTGCTCAAGTCCAGTGCTCACTAACCGGGAGCGACAGCGATTCAAATCGAATTCCTATCCAGCTGGAGGGGTATTTCTAACACTCACCGAGTCACGCCTGGCGAGGGCTGCTCAGGTCACCTTTGGTACAGTTCAGGAGCCACAGGTCCGAATGATGTCGCGACCCCAAGGGCGACACTCTGCCAGGTGATAGGGACTCTAACCCCCCTTGGTCTCACGCCAATGTCCCCAAGCACATCCTTTCTCTCCTCCAAGAAGCAACCTACCATTCGATTCCCGGCCTGAACTGTATTACTCGGATTCACGGTCGGAACGACTTATCCGGCCAACTAAGTGTTAGACTGCGTTCAACATGACTCAAGGACGTACAGCGAATCGGTCCTTAAACGACTCAGACGGGGATAGATCCACACCCAAGACATCCATGCCTTGTCGCTTCACTATCATCATCCCGCCCGGTCTCATTTCATTTTATTTACACATGGTTCCTTTCCACGATAGCAAATATAGCCAACCGTGCCATATATGAATATCCCTATATCTCATAGGTGACAGGAAATCACCTGACTTCTACCGCTTAAAGCAGGGCTAAGCATCTACTCGATCCTAGTCTATGTAGGATTCAAGGATTCATATATCTGGACAAGGAATGATATAATGTAGTAAGGTTTTCAACCAACTCCTACCACTTAATGCAACAATACTTATAACATATATAGAATTAATTGCTTTGAAGATAGGAGGCTTATAATGCTCCGGGGCTTGCCTCGGATCCGACTCAAGTTAGAGTATGTCAGATGAATTCACTTGGCGAGCATCCTCCCATCTAGCACTTGCCCGATCCTTCTATCTTCGGGATGGATCCACCAAACACCGTCTTCGGGTTTGGCTCCAACGTCACATCCTTCACACGTTTCTGCTAGCGTACCTATATGAGATGCAACCATGCACATGTGTGAATGCATAGAAGTGCAATAAACAGAGTAATCAAACAAGCATACCAAAGTTCTCATAAACACCTAGAGCTAATTAACTTAATCCTCACTAAGGCATAACATAGAAGATTGCAACACATCAACCAAGACACAAGTCTTATAAGATCCTAGGGTACCAAACCAAGTACCATCAAAGATATGAGTCACATTTCAATACCCAAGCATGACAAAGTTAATCAAAGTACTAGAACTAGAAATTGCTACCTTCTGGACATCAGACCAACAGCTGAGTAATTTAAGTATAACTGGAAATCTACAACTCCAATTGACTTACAAGAAGACATTATGGAAATCTTATGAAATTATCTAAATTTCATTTATAATCATCACAGCACGATTCCAAAGTTTAACATGTCGAATTTACATAAATACAGAAACTGGTCTAACAAGACAGAGAGCAAGAAATTCTGTAATCCAACTTTAAACAGCTATAACTCCTAAACCACATGGCCAAATGCCACCAAATTTTAACAGCAGCTAGATATATAAATTATCTACAACTTTTGTATAAACAAGTTTCACAATAGAGCACATTATCATGAAGAACTTTGCTAAGTTCCCAGATCTGTCTAGAAACCATATCGGCAAGAAAATAATTATTAACTTATGTTGCAAGTACATAATTAGGTAAAACCAACTTTACCAACATTTCATATATGACTAAGGAACACCAGAAAACATAGTGTCAATTACTAAATAAATTCTTTTAATACATTTTCTTAATTTATTTAGATAATTAGGTGGAATTATGACTACATCATAAAGATGCTCAATAAATTCTACCAAAATTACAGGGGTCTACAAATGCTCCCAAAAGTCTACTGTACAAATTTCAATCCATTTGGGCAAGTATAACAACCTCTATGAAAAAGACAAATAGCTATTGCAATAAATCATGTAAAAGCAAATTAAACCTAAAACTCAATATTTTCTGTGAACCCAAGGCCATATTATGAATCAATATGATAGAGAAACATCATACTCAGGTAATGGAACAATATTTTCTATTTTATCATTTATATATTATTTATAAGCTATTTATCAAGCTATAAACAAGTTAAATCAATAACTTGAGTATAAAGTAATCAATGACCACAAAATTTATACCACAGTACATCCCTATCATAACAAACCTACCATAAAAATTTCACATCATTTGGAGCATCACAACTCAAGATATAAAATGACAAGTAATAAATGTAATTTTCCTTATTTAACAAGGTCTAATCAAAACCCTAAGAAAACAGTGAACAATTAGTGTTTTTAATATTTTTCCTAGCAAGTATATGTCATCACAAAATTAACAAAACAAGAATCACCATTTTTGGGGTTCTAAAACTTAAGATATGGCTCTGGTCAAGTTTTATACGTATTTTAGAGCATTTTTAAAGCTTAACTAAAAACATCAGAAAACATCTACAAACATCTAGCATATTGTGACTCCACTGCATAGATCTCTTCTCAAGGTTTCCAAAAAGTCCACTTTTGCTATTTTTGGAATTACCTAGCCTGAGGTATGAATTTTAGAAGATTTAATGGAAATTCAAAATCAGAATTAAAACCACCCTAACTTCATTTGCTACGTCCACCCGGTTTCGCCCCCAGTCGAGTCCCCAGTGGCGCTGACGTGTGGGACCTACTGCTCAGCTGGCCCCGCCTGTCAACCACACGCAGAGGGACAAAGAGAGGGAATCAGTCCTCTACTCCCCCCGGCAGAGCAGGGGAGTTGGGGTCGGCCGGTCTCCGGCAAGGAGGGTCACCGGCGGCGGTGGCGAAGGGCGGCACGAGCATCAGGGGATCCACGCGCACCTGCTGGTGGCCACGGCTTGGCCGGAGATGGTCGGGGGAGGCGGGGCCACGAGCGCCGGTGGCATGGAACGACGGCGGCAGGCGGCGGCGGTGCTCTGGTGACGAGCGGCTTGAGGCGAGGAGCGTGGGAGGTGCAGCGTGAGGTGAGGAAGGTGGTGCGGTGGTTCGTTCGGGCGGAGGGAGGCCGGAGGCCAAGAATGGCGGTGACGGCTCGGAGCTCGGGCATGGCGGCCATGGCGATGGCGTGCTCCGGTGGCCGCGCTCTACTACGGCAAAGAGAGACTGGAGATGGTGCGGTGGTGCAGCAGGGAGAGGCGGAGGTGGTGCTGTGCCTCACTTGGCCTGTGACCGATGCGGTAGTGAGAACGGGCGGCATGGACACGAGCGCATGAGCTCGCCCATGGCGGGCGTGTGGGTGCCCGCGCGGCGGCCTTGGAGCGCGGTGAGGCACGCGCGGAGGGACGCGAGGGAGCAAGGTGGACGCGATGACCGTGGCGCAGCTTGAAGGTGATGACGGGCAGAGAGGGGCTCGGGCGTGGAGACGAGGTGGACGCGACTGTGCGCATGGCTGCCACGCACCGAGCACGCGGCGGCCGTTGAGGTGTTTTGCCGAGCACGTGGCGTGCAGCGAGGTGGCCAAGGTGGGACGAGATTTGGGCTGGCTTCCAGGCCGATTCTAGACTTGGGCCAAATATGAAATTTGTTCATCTCGGCTTGCTTTACATTTTTCATTGAGAGACCAAGGTCATTAGAGCTCTTTAACAATGGGTAATTAGGCCACAAACTGTCAGTGTCAGCGCTTTGATAATGGTCACAGAAATTCACTTTCGGAGGTCCAAAACTCGGTCAAACTCAGTGCAATTTTTTTGCATGCTCATCTCCATAATATAACCTTCAACTTTTATTTTTGGCTCAACTCCAGTTGTTTAACAAATTTCGGAGAACGCGGAATGTCAATCTCAAAGTCATTGGAGCGACAAAGTTGCAGACATGCTGTTTTAGCAACTGATTTTGGAGATCCAAATATACTCCAAATGTGATGACACTTGATTCATTGTGTTCCCCATGAACAGTACTCCAACTCATATTAAGGAACCTAATTGAGCCACTATATGAAATTGGAAGATAAAATGTCGTGAACATGTTGACTTGATGTTGCCGATTAGGGGACTTAGAATATGCTAAGTGCTGTAAATAGCCCTCAATCCGACTTGTGGGCCCTCTTTGAGCACTTTCCACCCATTTTCATGACTTGACTCTTAAACAAAGTTTGTTCCTTATAAAAGTCTCTAGAACTTTGTAAAAGGGTGCACAGTCATGCAAAGCTTCTAGGTTAGACTTTTGAAATGGTCAACGAAAGGGTCCTAGGGTCCATACATGGTCAACCATCACTTAGAAGCACATTTAGTCAAAATGATCAACATGAACATTGTTCCATTAAGTGTCCTAAGTGTAGTTAAGGTGTTGTAGAGGCCAAACATACACACCATGCATAGGTTGCACAAAAGTGTAGGCCTCACATGCCTTGAAACATAGAATTCAGTGGAATGCTATAGTTGTTTCATGTGGTTGTTTCAAGATACATGCTACCCATGTTTCCCTAGGTTGTTCCACATGTTGCAAAGGTTTGTTGCACATGTTGTACTTGTATGTTTCATAAGCACTAGTTCACATGTTTCCTTGTTTCATATGCATGTTTCAGTTATAATCCAAACAAGCATATAACTTATCATTTCATGTGACTTTTTGATTCCAAACTACATGAAACTTTTCCAGTGACTAATATAGATAGGTATTAAGGTGAGACACATGAAGATATTGCAATAACACCATCCAAGCATATATCTTTGAAAATGGCCTATATGTAAAGCAATGGTGCAACATCCAACTTTTGGTCAGGTTCATCTCCATAGGTTGACCTTGACATTGTCATCTCCACTTAATCTGTCATGTTTAAGCTCAAACCCACTACTTAGTGAATGACAAACACCTGGGGTGTTACACACATGACCCAGGTCACCTAGGAGTTCCATCATGTGGGTCCAAAATGATTTTCAAGCCTATGGTACGTTCGACGCAAACCGTGCACCAATGTTGTGTCCAGATTAGCATTATCTCCAAATGGCCCAAGCTTTCACTTGAGCCTCGTCACCTAGGAGTATGATTGGGTGCATCCAAAACAATTGCTGAGCCGATGGTATGTTTGGCGCAAACTGTGCACCTATCTTGCACCGACACTAACACCGTCTCCAAACGAAAAAAGTGAGAATCCACATGACCCGCATCACCTATGAGTTCCATTGGGTGCGTCCAAAACGATTTTCGAGCCTTTGATATGTTCGATGCAAACCGGGCACCGATCTTGCGTCAAGATTACACTATCCCCGAGAGGTCCAAAATGAGCTTCCATTTGAACCTCATCACCTAGTGGTACCATCGAGTGCGTCTAAAATGATTTATGAGTCTATGGTACGTCAAGCGCAAACCGTGCACCTATACTGCACTGACACTGACACTGTCTCCAAATCGAAAGAAGAGAGATTCCACATGATCCACGTCACCTACGAGTTCCATCAGGTGCATCCAAAATGATTTCAGAGCCTGTGGTACGTTCAACGCAAACCGTGCACCTATCTTGTGTCAAGATTAGCGCTATGTCCGAAAGGACCGAAACAAGCTTCCACTTGAGCCTCGTCACCGAGTGGTACCATCGAGTGTGTTCAAAATGATTTTTGAGCCAATGATACGTCTAGCACAAACCATGCACTGGCACTAACACTATCTCCAAACAGAAAGAATCGAGATGCCACATGACCCATGTCACCTAGGAGTTCCATCATGTGGGTCCAAAATGATTTTCAAGCCTATGGTACGTTCGACGCAAACCGTGCACCAATGTTGTGTCCAGATTAGCACTATCTCCAAATGGCCCGAGCTTTCACTTGAGCCTCGTCACCTAGGAGTATGATCGGGTGCATCCAAAACAATTGCTGAGCCGATGGTATGTTTGGCGCAAACTGTGCACCTATCTTGCACCGACACTAACACCGTCTCCAAACGAAAAAGTGAGAATCCACATGACCCGCATCACCTATGAGTTCCATTGGGTGCGTCCAAAACGATTTTCGAGCCTTTGATATGTTCGATGCAAACCGGGCACCGATCTTGCGTCAAGATTACACTATCCCCGAGAGGTCCAAAATGAGCTTCCATTTGAACCTCATCACCTAGTGGTAGCATCGAGTGCGTCTAAAATGATTTATGAGTCTATGGTACGTCAAGCGCAAACCGTGCACCTATCCTGCACCGACACTAACACTGTCTCCAAATGGAAAGAAGAGAGATTCCACATGATCCACGTCACCTAGGAGTTCCATCAGGTGCATCCAAAATGATTTCAGAGCCTATGGTACGTTCAACGCAAACCGTGCACCTATCTTGTGTCAAGATTAACGCTATGTCCGAAAGGACCGAAACAAGCTTCCACTTGAGCCTTGTCACCGAGTGGTACCATCGAGTGTGTTCAAAATGATTTTTGAGCCAATGGTACGTCTAGCGCAAACCATGCACCCATCTTGCACTGGCACTCACACTATCTCCAAACAGAAAGAATTGAGATGCCACATGACCCATGTCACCTAGGAGTTCCATCATGTGGGTCCAAAATGATTTTCAAGCCTATGGTACATTGACGCAAACCGTGCACCAATGTTGTGTCCAGATTAGCACTATCTCCAAATGGCCCGAGCTTTCACTTGAGCCTCGTCACCTAGGAGTATGATCGGGTGCATCCAAAACAATTGCTGAGCCGATGGTATGTTTGGCGCAAACTGTGCAACTATCTTGCACCGACACTAACACCGTCTCCAAACGAAAAAAGTGAGAATCGACATGACCCGCATCACCTATGAGTTCCATTGGGTGCGTCCAAAACGATTTTCGAGCCTTTGATATGTTCGATGCAAACCGGGCACCGATCTTGCGTCAAGATTACACTATCCCCGAGAGGTCTAAAATGAGCTTCCATTTGAACCTCATCACCTAGTGGTACCATCGAGTGCGTCCAAAATGATTTATGTGTCTATGGTACGTCAAGCACAAACCATGCACCTATCCTGCACCGAGACTAACACTGTCTCCAAATGGAAAGAAGAGAGATTCCACATGATCCACGTCACCTAGGAGTTCCATCAGGTGCATCCAAAATGATTTCAGAGCCTATGGTACGTTCAACGCAAACCGTGCACCTATCTTGTGTCAAGATTAACGCTATGTCCGAAAGGACCGAAACAAGCTTCCACTTGAGCCTCGTCACCGAGTGGTACCATCGAGTGTGTTCAAAATGATTTTTGAGCCAATGGTACGTCTAGCGCAAACCATGCACCCATCTTGCACTGGCACTAACACTATCTCCAAACAGAAAGAATTGAGATGCCACATGACCCATGTCACCTAGGAGTTCCATCATGTGGGTCCAAAATGATTTTCAAGCCTATGGTACGTTGACGCAAACCGTGCACCAATGTTGTGTCCAGATTAGCACTATCTCCAAATGGCCCGAGCTTTCACTTGAGCCTCGTCATCTAGGAGTATGAACGGGTGCATCTAAAACAATTGCTGAGCCGATGGTATGTTTGGCGCAAACTGAGCACCTATCTTGCACCGACACTAACACCGTCTCCAAACGAAAAAAGTGAGAATCCACATGACCCGCATCACCTATGAGTTACATTGGGTGCGTCCAAAACGATTTTCGAGCCTTTGATATGTTCGATGCAAACCGGGCACCGATCTTGCGTCAAGATTACACTATCCCCGAGAGGTCCAAAATGAGCTTCCATTTGAACCTCATCACCTAGTGGTACCATCGAGTGCGTCCAAAATGATTTATGAGTCTATGGTACGTCAAGCACAAACCGTGCACCTATCCTGCACCGAGACTAACACTGTCTCCAAATGGAAAGAAGAGAGATTCCACATGATCCACGTCACCTAGGAGCTCCATCAGGTGCATCCAAAATGATTTCAGAGTCTATGGTACGTTCAACGCAAACCGTGCACCTATCTTGTGTCAAGATTAACGCTATGTCCGAAAGGACTGAAACAAGCTTCCACTTGAGCCTCGTCAACGAGTGGTACCATCGAGTGTGTTCAAAATGATTTTTGAGCCAATGGTACGTCTAGCGCTAACCATGCACCCATCTTCCACTGGCACTAACACTATCTCCAAACAGAAAGAATTGAGATGCCACATGACCCATGTCACCTAGGAGTTCCATCATGTGGGTCCAAAATGATTTTCAAGCCTATGGTACGTTGACGCAAACCGTGCACCAATGTTGTGTCCAGATTAGCACTATCTCCAAATGGCCCGAGCTTTCACTTGAGCCTCGTCATCTAGGAGTATGAATGGGTGCATCTAAAACAATTGCTGAGCCGATGGTATGTTTGGCGCAAACTGAGCACCTATCTTGCACCGACACTAACACCGTCTCCAAACGAAAAAAGTGAGAATCCACACGACCCGCATCACCTATGAGTTACATTGGGTGCGTCCAAAACGATTTTCGAGCCTTTGATATGTTCGATGCAAACCGGGCACCGATCTTGCGTCAAGATTACACTATCCCCGAGAGATCCAAAATGAGCTTCCATTTGAACCTCATCACCTAGTGGTACCATCGAGTGCGTCTAAAATGATTTATGAGTCTATGGTACGTCAAGCGCAAACCGTGCACCTATCCTGCACCGACACTAACACAGTCTCCAAATGGAAAGAAGAGAGATTCCACATGATCCACGTCACCTAGGAGTTCCATTAGGTGTATCCAAAATGATTTTAGAGCCTATGGTACGTTCAACGCAAACCTTGCACCTATCTTGTGTCAAGATTAGCGCTATGTCCGAAAGGACCGAAACAAGCTTCCACTTGAGCCTCGTCACCGAGTGGTACCATCGAGTGTGTTCAAAATGATTTTTGAGCCAATGGTACGTCTAGCACAAACCATGCACCCATCTTGCCCTGGCACTAACACTATCTCCAACAGAAAGAATCGAGATGCCACATGACCCATGTCACCTAGGAGTTCCATCATGTGGGTCCAAAATGATTTTCAAGCCTATGGTACGTTCGACGCAAACCGTGCACCAATGTTGTGTCCAGATTAGCACTATCTCCAAATGGCCCGAGCTTTCACTTGAGCCTCGTCACCTAGGAGTATGATCGGGTGCATCCAAAACAATTGCTGAGCCAATGGTAATTTTGGCGCAAACTGTGCACCTATCTTGCACCGACACTAACACTGTCTCCAAACAAAAAAAGTGAGAATCCACATGACCCGCATCACCTATGAGTTCCATTGGGTGCGTCCAAAACGATTTTCGAGCGTTTGATATGTTCGATGCAAACCGGGCACCGATCTTGCGTCAAGATTACACTATCCCCGAGAGGTCCAAAATGAGCTTCCATTTGAACCTCATCACCTAGTGGTACCATCAAGTGCGTCTAAAATGATTTATGAGTCTATGGTACGTCAAGCGCAAGCCGTGCACCTATCCTGCACCGACACTAACACTGTCTCCAAATGGAAAGAAGAGAGATTCCACATAATCCACGTCACCTACGAGTTCCATCAGGTGCATCCAAAATGATTTCAGAGCCTGTGGTACATTCAACGCAAACCGTGCACCAATCTTGTGTCAAGATTAGCGCTATGTCTGAAAGGACCGAAACAAGCTTCCACTTGAGCCTCGTCACCGAGTGGTACCATCGAGTGTGTTCAAAATGATTTTTGAGCCAATGGTACGTCTAGCGCAAACCATGCACCCATCTTGCACTGGCAGTAACACTATCTCCAAACAGAAAGAATCGAGATGCCACATGACCCATGTCACCAAGGAGTTCCATCATGTGGGTCCAAAATGATTTTCAAGCCTATGGTACGTTCGACGCAAACCGTGCACCAATGTTGTGTCCAGATTAGCACTATCTCCAAATGGCCCGAGCTTTCACTTGAGCCTCGTCACCTAGGAGTATGATCAGGTGCATCCAAGACAATTGCTGAGCCGATGGTATGTTTGGCGCAAACTGTGCAACTATCTTGCACCGACACTAACACCGTCTCCAAACGAAAAAAGTGAGAATCCACATGACCCGCATCACCTATGAGTTCCATTGGGTGAGTCCAAAACGATTTTCGAGCCTTTGATATGTTCGATGCAAACCGGGCACCGATGTTGCGTCAAGATTACACTATCCCCGAGAGGTCCAAAATGAGCTTCCATTTGAACCTCATCACCTAGTGGTACCATCGAGTGCGTCCAAAATGATTTATGAGTCTATGGTACGTCAAGCACAAACCGTGCACCTATCCTGCACCGAGACTAACACTGTCTCCAAATGGAAAGAAGAGAGATTCCACATGATCCACGTCACCTAGGAGTTCCATCAGGTGCATCCAAAATGATTTCAGAGCCTATGGTACGTTCAACGCAAACCGTGCACCTATCTTGTGTCAAGATTAACGCTATGTCCGAAAGGACCGAAACAAGCTTCCACTTGAGCCTCGTCACCGAGTGGTACCATCGAGTGTGTTCAAAATAATTTTTGAGCCAATGGTACGTCTAGCGCAAACCATGCACCCATCTTGCACTGGCACTAACACTATCTCCAAACAGAAAGAATTGAGATGCCACATGACCCATGTCACCTAGGAGTTCCATCATGTGGGTCCAAAATGATTTTCAAGCCTATGGTACGTTGACGCAAACCGTGCACCAATGTTGTGTCCAGATTAGCACTATCTCCAAATGGCCCGAGCTTTCACTTGAGCCTCGTCATCTAGGAGTATGAACGGGTGCATCTAAAACAATTGCTAAGCCGATGGTATGTTTGGCGCAAACTGAGCACCTATCTTGCACCGACACTAACACCGTCTCCAAACGAAAAAAGTGAGAATCCACATGACCCGCATCACCTATGAGTTCCATTGGGTGCGTCCAAAACGATTTTCGAGCCTTTGATATGTTCGATGCAAACCGGGCACCGATCTTGCGTCAAGATTACACTATCCCCGAGAGGTCCAAAATGAGCTTCCATTTGAACCTCATCACCTAGTGGTACCATCGAGTGCGTCTAAAATGATTTATGAGTCTATGGTACGTCAAGCGCAAACCGTGCACCTATCCTGCACCGACACTAACACTGTCTCCAAATGGAAAGAAGAGAGATTCCACATGATCCACGTCACCTAGGAGTTCCATTAGGTGCATCCAAAATGATTTTAGAGCCTATGGTACGTTCAACGCAAACCTTGCACCTATCTTGTGTCAAGATTAGCGCTATGTCCGAAAGGACCGAAACAAGCTTCCACTTGAGCCTCGTCACCGAGTGGTACCATCGAGTGTGTTCAAAATGATTTTTGAGCCAATGGTACGTCTAGCGCAAACCATGCACCCATCTTGCACTGGCACTAACACTATCTCCAACAGAAAGAATCGAGATGCCACATGACCCATGTCACCTAGGAGTTCCATCATGTGGGTCCAAAATGATTTTCAAGCCTATGGTACGTTCGACGCAAACCGTGCACCAATGTTGTGTCCAGATTAGCACTATCTCCAAATGGCCCGAGCTTTCACTTGAGCCTCGTCACCTAGGAGTATGATCGGGTGCATCCAAAACAATTGCTGAGCCGATGGTAATTTTGGCGCAAACTGTGCACCTATCTTGCACCGACACTAACACCGTCTCCAAACGAAAAAAGTGAGAATCCACATGACCCGCATCACCTATGAGTTCCATTGGGTGCGTCCAAAACGATTTTCGAGCCTTTGATATGTTCGATGCAAACCGGGCACCGATCTTGCGTCAAGATTACACTATCCCCGAGAGGTCCAAAATGAGCTTCCATTTGAACCTCATCACCTAGTGGTAGCATCGAGTGCGTCTAAAATGATTTATGAGTCTATGGTACGTCAAGCGCAAACCGTGCACCTATCCTGCACCGACACTAACACTGTCTCCAAATGGAAAGAAGAGAGATTCCACATGATCCACGTCACCTACGAGTTCCATCAGGTGCATCCAAAATGATTTCAGAGCCTGTGGTACGTTCAACGCAAACCGTGCACCTATCTTGTGTCAAGATTAGCGCTATGTCTGAAAGGACCGAAACAAGCTTCCACTTGAGCCTCGTCACCGAGTGGTACCATCGAGTGTGTTCAAAATGATTTTTGAGCCAATGGTACGTCTAGCGCAAACCATGCACCCATCTTGCACTGGCAGTAACACTATCTCCAAACAGAAAGAATCGAGATGCCACATGACCCATGTCACCTAGGAGTTTCATCATGTGGGTCCAAAATGATTTTCAAGCCTATGGTACGTTCGACGCAAACCGTGCACCAATGTTGTGTCCAGATTAGCACTATCTCCAAATGGCCCGAGCTTTCACTTGAGCCTCGTTACCTAGGAGTATGATTAGGTGCATCCAAGACAATTGCTGAGCCGATGGTATGTTTGGCGCAAACTGTGCAACTATCTTGCACCGACACTAACACCGTCTCCAAACGAAAAAAGTGAGAATCCACATGACCCGCATCACCTATGAGTTCCATTGGGTGCGTCCAAAACGATTTTCGAGCCTTTGATATGTTCGATGCAAACCGGGCACCGATCTTGCGTCAAGATTACACTATCCCCGAGAGGTCCAAAATGAGCTTCCATTTGAACCTCATCACCTAGTGGTACCATCAAGTGCGTCCAAAATGATTTATGAGTCTATGGTACGTCAAGCACAAACCGTGCACCTATCCTGCACCGAGACTAACACTGTCTCCAAATGGAAAGAAGAGAGATTCCACATGATCCACGTCACCTAGGAGTTCCATCAGGTGCATCCAAAATGATTTCAGAGCCTATGGTACGTTCAACGCAAACCGTGCACCTATCTTGTGTCAAGATTAACACTATGTCCGAAAGGACCGAAACAAGCTTCCACTTGAGCCTCGTCACCGAGTGGTACCATCGAGTGTGTTCAAAATGATTTTTGTGCCAATGGTACGTCTAGCGCAAACCATGCACCCATCTTGCACTGGCACTAACACTATCTCCAAACAGAAAGAATTGAGATGCCACATGACCCATGTCACCTAGGAGTTCCATCATGTGGGTCCAAAATGATTTTCAAGCCTATGGTACGTTGACGCAAACCGTGCACCAATGTTGTGTCCAGATTAGCACTATCTCCAAATGGCCCGAGCTTTCACTTGAGCCTCGTCACCTAGGAGTATGATCGGGTGCATCCAAAACAATTGCTGAGCCGATGGTATGTTTGGCGCAAACTGAGCACCTATCTTGCACCGACACTAACACCGTCTCCAAACGAAAAAAGTGAGAATCCACATGACCCGCATCACCTATGAGTTCCATTGGGTGCGTCCAACACGATTTTCGAGCCTTTGATATGTTCGATGCAAACCGGGCACCGATCTTGCGTCAAGATTACACTATCCCCGAGAGGTCCAAAATGAGCTTCCATTTGAACCTCATCACCTAGTGGTAGCATCGAGTGCGTCTAAAATGATTTATGAGTCTATGGTACGTCAAGCGCAAACCGTGCACCTATCCTGCACCGACACTAACACTGTCTCCAAATGGAAAGAAGAGAGATTCCACATGATCCACGTCACCTACGAGTTCCATCAGGTGCATCCAAAATGATTTCAGAGCCTGTGGTACGTTCAACGCAAACCGTGCACCTATCTTGTGTCAAGATTAGCGCTATGTCTGAAAGGACCGAAACAAGCTTCCACTTGAGCCTCGTCACCGAGTGGTACCATCGAGTGTGTTCAAAATGATTTTTGAGCCAATGGTACGTCTAGCGCAAACCATGCACCCATCTTGCACTGGCAGTAACACTATCTCCAAACAGAAAGAATCGAGATGCCACATGACCCATGTCACCTAGGAGTTCCATCATGTGGGTCCAAAATGATTTTCAAGCCTATGGTACGTTCGACGCAAACCGTGCACCAATGTTGTGTCCAGATTAGCACTATCTCCAAATGGCCCGAGCTTTCACTTGAGCCTCGTCACCTAGGAGTATGATCAGGTGCATCCAAGACAATTGCTGAGCCGATGGTATGTTTGGCGCAAACTGTGCAACTATCTTGCACCGACACTAACACCGTCTCCAAACGAAAAAAGTGAGAATCCACATGACCCGCATCACCTATGAGTTCCATTGGGTGCGTCCAAAACGATTTTCGAGCCTTTGATATGTTCGATGCAAACCGGGCACCGATCTTGCGTCAAGATTACACTATCCCCGAGAGGTCCAAAATGAGCTTCCATTTGAACCTCATCACCTAGTGGTACCATCGAGTGCGTCCAAAATGATTTATGAGTCTATGGTACGTCAAGCACAAACCGTGCACCTATCCTGCACCGAGACAAACACTGTCTCCAAATGGAAAGAAGAGAGATTCCACATGATCCACGTCACCTAGGAGTTCCATCAGGTGCATCCAAAATGATTTCAGAGCCTATGGTACGTTCAACGCAAACCGTGCACCTATCTTGTGTCAAGATTAACGCTATGTCCGAAAGGACCGAAACAAGCTTCCACTTGAGCCTCGTCACCGAGTGGTACCATCGAGTGTGTTCAAAATGATTTTTGAGCCAATGGTACGTCTAGCGCAAACCATGCACCCATCTTGCACTGGCACTAACACTATCTCCAAACAGAAAGAATTGAGATGCCACATGACCCATGTCACCTAGGAGTTCCATCATGTGGGTCCAAAATGATTTTCAAGCCTATGGTACGTTGACGCAAACCGTGCACCAATGTTGTGTCCAGATTAGCACTATCTCCAAATGGCCCGAGCTTTCACTTGAGCCTCGTCACCTAGGAGTATGATCGGGTGCATCCAAAACAATTGCTGAGCCGATGGTATGTTTGGCGCAAACTAAGCACCTATCTTGCACCGACACTAACACCGTCTCCAAACGAAAAAAGTGAGAATCCACATGACCCGCATCACCTATGAGTTCCATTGGGTGCGTCCAAAACGATTTTCGAGCCTTTGATATGTTCGATGCAAACCGGGCACCGATCTTGCGTCAAGATTACACTATCCCCGAGAGGTCCAAAATGAGCTTCCATTTGAACCTCATCACCTAGTGGTAGCATCGAGTGTGTCTAAAATGATTTATGAGTCTATGGTACGTCAAGCGCAAACCGTGCACCTATCCTGCACCGACACTAACACTGTCTCCAAATGGAAAGAAGAGAGATTCCACATGATCCACGTCACCTACGAGTTCCATCAGGTGCATCCAAAATGATTTCAGAGCCTGTGGTACGTTCAACGCAAACCGTGCACCTATCTTGTGTCAAGATTAGCGCTATGTCTGAAAGGACCGAAACAAGCTTCCACTTGAGCCTCATCACCGAGTGGTACCATCGAGTGTGTTCAAAATGATTTTTGAGCCAATGGTACGTCTAGCGCAAACCATGCACCCATCTTGCACTGGCAGTAACACTATCTCCAAAGAGAAAGAATCGAGATGCCACATGACCCATGTCACCTAGGAGTTCCATAATGTTGGTCCAAAATGATTTTCAAGCCTATGGTACGTTCGACGCAAACTGTGCGCCAATGTTGTGTCCAGATTAGCACTATCTCCAAATGGCCCGAGCTTTCACTTGAGCCTCGTCACCTAGGAGTATGATCAGGTGCATCCAAGACAATTGCTGAGCCGATGGTATGTTTGGCGCAAACTGTGCAACTATCTTGCACCGACACTAACACCGTCTCCAAACGAAAAAAGTGAGAATCCACATGACCCGCATCACCTATGAGTTCCATTGGGTGCGTCCAAAACGATTTTCGAGCCTTTGATATGTTCGATGCAAACCGGGCACCGATCTTGCGTCAAGATTACACTATCCCCGAGAGGTCCAAAATGAGCTTCCATTTGAACCTCATCACCTAGTGGTACCATCAAGTGCGTCCAAAATGATTTATGAGTCTATGGTACGTCAAGCACAAACCGTGCACCTATCCTGCACCGAGACTAACACTGTCTCCAAATGGAAAGAAGAGAGATTCCACATGATCCACGTCACCTAGGAGTTCCATCAGGTGCATCCAAAATGATTTCAGAGCCTATGGTACGTTCAACGCAAACCGTGCACCTATCTTGTGTCAAGATTAACGCTATGTCCGAAAGGACCGAAACAAGCTTCCACTTGAGCCTCGTCACCGAGTGGTACCATCGAGTGTGTTCAAAATGATTTTTGAGCCAATGGTACGTCTAGCGCAAACCATGCACCCATCTTGCACTGGCACTAACACTATCTCCAAACAGAAAGAATTGAGATGCCACATGACCCATGTCACCTAGGAGTTCCATCATGTGGGTCCAAAATGATTTTCAAGCCTATGGTACGTTGACGCAAACCGTGCACCAATGTTGTGTCCAGATTAGCACTATCTCCAAATGGCCCGAGCTTTCACTTGAGCCTCGTCACCTAGGAGTATGATCGGGTGCATCCAAAACAATTGCTGAGCCGATGGTATGTTTGGCGCAAACTAAGCACCTATCTTGCACCGACACTAACACCGTCTCCAAACGAAAAAAGTGAGAATCCACATGACCCGCATCACCTATGAGTTCCATTGGGTGCGTCCAAAACGATTTTCGAGCCTTTGATATGTTCGATGCAAACCGGGCACCGATCTTGCGTCAAGATTACACTATCCCCGAGAGGTCCAAAATGAGCTTCCATTTGAACCTCATCACCTAGTGGTAGCATCGAGTGTGTCTAAAATGATTTATGAGTCTATGGTACGTCAAGCGCAAACCGTGCACCTATCCTGCACCGACACTAACACTGTCTCCAAATGGAAAGAAGAGAGATTCCACATGATCCACGTCACCTACGAGTTCCATCAGGTGCATCCAAAATGATTTCAGAGCCTGTGGTACGTTCAACGCAAACCGTGCACCTATCTTGTGTCAAGATTAGCGCTATGTCCGAAAGGACCGAAACAAGCTTCCACTTGAGCCTCGTCACCGAGTGGTACCATCGAGTGTGTTCAAAATAATTTTTGAGCCAATGGTACATCTAGCGCAAACCATGCACCCATCTTGCACTGGCACTAACACTATCTCCAACAGAAAGAATCGAGATGCCACATGACCCATGTCACCTAGGAGTTTCATCATGTGGGTCCAAAATGATTTTCAAGCCTATGCTACGTTCGACGCAAACCGTGCACCAATGTTGTGTCCAGATTAGCACTATCTCCAAATGGCCCGAGCTTTCACTTGAGCCTCGTCACCTAGGAGTATGATCGGGTGCATCCAAAACAATTGCTGAGCCGATGGTATGTTTGGCGCAAACTGAGCACCTATCTTGCACCGACACTAACACCGTCTCCAAACGAAAAAAGTGAGAATCCACATGACCCGCATCACCTATGAGTTACATTGGGTGCGTCCAAAACGATTTTCGAGCCTTTGATATGTTCGATGCAAACCGGGCACCGATCTTGCGTCAAGATTACACTATCCCCGAGAGGTCCAAAATGAGCTTCCATTTGAACCTCATCACCTAGTGGTACCATCGAGTGCGTCTAAAATGATTTATGAGTCTATGGTACGTCAAGCGCAAACCGTGCACCTATCCTGCACCGACACTAACACTGTCTCCAAATGGAAAGAAGAGAGATTCCACATGATCCACGTCACCTAGGAGTTCCATCAGGTGCATCCAAAATGATTTTAGAGCCTATGGTACGTTCAACGCAAACCTTGCACCTATCTTGTGTCAAGATTAGCGCTATGTCCGAAAGGACCGAAACAAGCTTCCACTTGAGCCTCGTCACCGAGTGGTACCATCGAGTGTGTTCAAAATGATTTTTGAGCCAATGGTACGTCTAGCGCAAACCATGCACCCATCTTGCACTGGCACTAACACTATCTCCAACATAAAGAATCGAGATGCCACATGACCCATGTCACCTAGGAGTTCCATCATGTGGGTCCAAAATGATTTTCAAGCCTATGGTACGTTCGACGCAAACCGTGCACCAATGTTGTGTCCAGATTAGCACTATCTCCAAATGGCCCGAGCTTTCACTTGAGCCTCGTCACCTAGGAGTATGATCGGGTGCATCCAAAACAATTGCTGAGCCGATGGTAATTTTAGCGCAAACTGTGCACCTATCTTGCACCGACACTAACACCGTCTCCAAACGAAAAAAGTGAGAACCCACATGACCCGCATCACCTATGAGTTCCATTGGGTGCGTCCAAAACGATTTTCGAGCCTTTGATATGTTCGATGCAAACCGGGCACCGATCCTGCGTCAAGATTACACTATCCCTGAGAGGTCCAAAATGAGCTTCCATTTGAACCTCATCACCTAGTGGTAGCATCGAGTGCGTCTAAAATGATTTATGAGTCTATGGTACGTCAAGCGCAAACCGTGCACCTATCCTGCACCGACACTAACACTGTCTCCAAATGGAAAGAAGAGAGATTCCACATGATCCACGTCACCTACGAGTTCCATCAGGTGCATCCAAAATGATTTCAGAGCCTGTGGTACGTTCAACGCAAACCGTGCACCTATCTTGTGCCAAGATTAGCGCTATGTCCGAAAGGACCGAAACAAGCTTCCACTTGAGCCTCGTCACCGAGTGGTACCATCGAGTGTGTTCAAAATGATTTTTGAGCCAATGGTACGTCTAGCGCAAACCATGCACCCATCTTGCACTGGCAGTAACACTATCTCCAAATAGAAAGAATCGAGATGCCACATGACCCATGTCACCTAGGAGTTCCATCATGTGGGTCCAAAATGATTTTCAAGCCTATGGTACGTTCGACGCAAACCGTGCACCAATGTTGTGTCCAGATTACCACTATCTCCAAATGGCCCGAGCTTTCACTTGAGCCTCGTCACCTAGGAGTATGATCAGGTGCATCCAAGACAATTGCTGAGCCGATGGTATGTTTGGCGCAAACTGTGCAACTATCTTGCACCGACACTAACACCGTCTCCAAACGAAAAAAGTGAGAATCCACATGACCCGCATCACCTATGAGTTCCATTGGGTGCGTCCAAAACGATTTTCGAGCCTTTGATATGTTCGATGCAAACCGAGCACCGATCTTGCGTCAAGATTACACTATCCCCGAGAGGTCCAAAATGAGCTTCCATTTGAACCTCATCACCTAGTGGTACCATCGAGTGCGTCCAAAATGATTTATGAGTCTATGGTACGTCAAGCACAAACCGTGCACCTATCCTGCACCGAGACTAACACTGTCTCCAAATGGAAAGAAGAGAGATTCCACATGATCCACGTCACCTAGGAGTTCCATCAGGTGCATCCAAAATGATTTCAGAGCCTATGGTACGTTCAACGCAAACCGTGCACCTATCTTGTGTCAAGATTAACGCTATGTCCGAAAGGACCGAAACAAGCTTCCACTTGAGCCTCGTCACCGAGTGGTACCATCGAGTGTGTTCAAAATGATTTTTGAGCCAATGGTACGTCTAGCGCAAACCATGCACCCATCTTGCACTGGCACTAACACTATCTCCAAACAGAAAGAATTGAGATGCCACATGACCCATGTCACCTAGGAGTTCCATCATGTGGGTCCAAAATGATTTTCAAGCCTATGGTACGTTCGACGCAAACGGTGCACCAATGTTGTGTCCAGATTAGCACTATCTCCAAATGGCCCGAGCTTTCACTTGAGCCTCGTCATCTAGGAGTATGAACGGGTGCATCTAAAACAATTGCTGAGCCAATGGTATGTTTGGCGCAAACTGAGCACCTATCTTGCACCGACACTAACACCGTCTCCAAACGAAAAAAGTGAGAATCCACATGACCCGCATCACCTATGAGTTCCATTGGGTGCGTCCAAAACGATTTTCGAGCCTTTGATATGTTCGATGCAAACTGGGCACCGATCTTGCGTCAAGATTACACTATCCCCGAGAGGTCCAAAATGAGCTTCCATTTGAACCTCATCACCTAGTGGTACCATCGAGTGCGTCTAAAATGATTTATGATGATATGAACCCGCTAGGGTGAATCCTGATCTTTCGATGAGAGAAGGTGGATAACTCAATTTGGTGGATGGAGATGACGTTCACGGCCCGACTACAGCCTTCCAAGCTGCGCCTTAGCAACCGATATACCACCTCCAACAGCCGTCGTGATCTTGTGGAGCACGATCAACCAAATCACTAGGGTAATTCCTGCAAGCAATCGAGGAACAAGCAAGAACAAGTAGAACAAGCAACTCAATTGCAAATATGGAGATGAAAAACCAATCTGAACTCACAAAGTTGGGGTTCTGAATCAAGTAGAACGGATGGTCTAGTCAACACACGCGTCTACAAGGAAGTAGCAATGGCTAAACTTTCAACAAAACAAAACCCAATCTATTTGTGGCGGCTCTAATCCTTATTAATACCTAGGGGAACGACCAGGGGGGTGTTGGGGTTGTTCTCCAACCCTAGGACACGTCCTTAATGGACCCAAATTGATACATGGACCATCGGCCCAAAATAGGGTGACGCAGCACCAAAGGCAGAAAAGGTTCCGGCGTTGAAACGACGATTGCGGAAGCATTGGATAAGATATAGCCATGAGTCCAGATCCGTTGGAAAATATACTTGATAAGCTTTCCAAAAAGTGCTATAACGTCTCAATCGGAGTCCGTATGAAGTCGTGGTGACCGTCGCAATTTGGGACTATTTTGCAGTCCGAATTCAACTTCCAAAACGTGTTGGACTTGGACTCTTTATGTCCTTGGAACCAAAGTGACGTGGTGGCCTAGCGGAGGACGTTAGGAATACTTGGATTGGTCCCCAATCAACTTCATTAACCTTCCATGCTTTCCATATGCAATCAAACCTTCCCTTGATCCATGTAAGTAATTCTGAAAATGAGAATGAACACACATCATGGTGCGGCATCAATTCATCAAATGCTTCAATGATAAGCCTCATATAGAATGGTCGCACCTTTGGTATAGAAGTGGTTGGCATGGTCATCTTTGAGCCAATGATGTCCTCATCATTCTCCCCTTCTTGACAGCAAACCGTCCTCGGTTTGATCTTTGTTGGAGTATGTGTTGTAGGTAAAAGTGAACTGTGCTCCCCATCTTGATATTTATCCTGTTGCATATGGGGAAAACTAGAAAAACTTTGCAAGACATCATTAGTGTTAGTGCAGCCCTCAATTTGATCATGGTATTGTGGCCCAAAAGGATATTTCAGATTAGAACAAATATAAACTTTATGCACCAAATATTCTCCTTTGCTGTCATATTTGCCAATTGCATGAAGCGAACAATGATTAAAACTCGGCAAACCAGAATCAAATTTAAGTTTCTCTTTTAGACAATTTAGATTACACAAAATATCAAATTCAATATAACCCAAAGTATTTAAAGAGGACAGTAAATTTAGTTCATCTTGTGCACATGTAATAGGATGAAAAAGCTTATCTTCAGCACATTTGTATGGTTCCAAACCAAAAGTATCACACTTATTCGCTACTTGTGGCATAGGAGTAAAAGAATCATCAGCACACAACTCCTCTTTATCACAAGGAACAACGAGTAATTCATTTTGTGACAAAGGAAAATCAGTAGTGGGTTCCACTATCTGTTGCTCTTCATTAGCATGCAGAGTGGACAAATTTTGGACATTATGGGTCACATCATTCTGGCAAGTATTCACAGATAATAGAATCTCTTTTTCAGCATTGAGAGCCAGACAAAACAATTGACCAATATGGCAATATGATTTGCTAATTAACAAGGTTCGAATTTTAGAATTGAGCCCTATCATGAATCTACTCAAAACATCTTCCATGCATTCATCCAATCCACCAAACATGATACAAATCTTAAAATTATAGTAGTATTGTTTCACAGTCTTACTACCCTGGTTCAAGTTGTCTAATTTTGCAAGCAAATAATCAACATAATATGCAGGAACGAATGCATCTCTAAAAAGAAATTTGAAGTCTTTCCAAGATTCTGGAACTTGGTTGTGCCTACAAATGTGTTTCCATTCTAGCAAAGCATTTTCAATCAAAATATTAGAGGCAATACAAATCTTTTGTTTCTCGGACAGGTCATGCTCATCAAATTCATTGTCTACTTTTAACTCCCAATCAATGTAAGCTTGAGGATCAAACTTACCATCATATAACGGCAAGTGTTGAATGACATCCTGAATATGAGGGTCTAGTTTCAACAACTCAAAAATCTCCATATCCCCTGCCATGATTAGTAGAAAACAAGAAACACAAAAATAATATGTATCCTCCTATCAATTACTAGGATGTGTCGGTTGTAACTCTCTCAAACTCAACTTGTTAAAACAAGCCCTTACAAGTTCTTACCAAGCCAAACAGGAGGTGATGGCAACCAACAAGTCTACAACCGTGGAGTGAAGTGTATTAGTGCCATAGCAACAAAACAAATTGTCAAGCTGTAGTCGAATATGTGGAGCTGTAGGTGGGCTAAAGCAAGGAAGTACTAGAACCACGTTAGTTGTAAGCAAATTGAACAAACGCTCAACGACGTTATTGTGCTGGTCCTAGGCTAGTACGTGCTAGAGACGCGAGCCTAGACACAAACGAAGTCACTGAGCAGCAGCAAAGAAGGATCACAAGGATAGGAATAACAACAAAAGAAAAACCCTTCTCTTCTTCTTTCTCTTTCTTTTCTTTCTTTCTTTCTATCTTTCTTTTCTTTCTTTCTTCTGTCTTTTTTTCTATTTTTTTTCAACTAGCACAAAACTGAAATTTTGCAACAAGAATTAACAAGCTACTTATAACAATTAAATGTTTCCTTGGGAAGGGTGATTCAGTAGCAAAGTCAAACAAGTGGCTGTTTTGCAAAACCAGCAGACGCACAAATCTCCAGGGCAATTGCAAAGCGCTCAGATTGAATTTGGGACCAAGCTCTGATCAGTTGGAAAGAGGACAAGTTAAGGTTTCCAGACTGTATTTAAACTCCCTATTCAGACTCCTGACAAAAGGAAATATGGTGCTTTTCTTTTCAGGATAAAACAGGACTCCGAATCGAATTCTATCTTGATCTTGTTGGATTTCCTTTTTGTAGATGGAAATATGGACGTGGATGAAACCTCCAAGGGCGTGGCTAGGATAATGGTGGTAAACAAAACAAAGGAATTTGGAAATCCACTCGGATTCGTTGAGAGAAACAAATAAACTCAAATCTGCGATGGTGACAGAAACGTGACTAGAACTCGAAACTCTAAACGAATAGACGCTAAGACCAGCAACTTGACACGACGATGCAACCGTTAATTCAATAAGCCCTAACTAAGCAGTAATAGTATTAAGCTCAAAGGGTTTTTGGGATTATGGAGAACTAATCTACTAATTTTGTTTTGGCTTTTTCTGGACTATAGGAGATTAAAAAAACAGCAAAGAACTAGAAGTCTCTCACCGATCAACCTTGCTCTGATTACCAACTGATATGAACCCGCTAGGGTGAATCCTGATCTTTCGATGAGAGAAGGTGGATAACTCAATTTGGTGGATGGAGATGACGTTCACGGCCCGACTACAGCCTTCCAAGCTGCGCCTTAGCAACCGATACACCACCTCCAACAGCCGTCGTGATCTTGTGGAGCACGATCAACCAAATCACTAGGGTAATTCCTGCAAGCAATCGAGGAACAAGCAAGAACAAGTAGAACAAGCAACTCAATTGCAAATATGGAGATGAAAAACCAATCTGAACTCACAAAGTTGGGGTTCTGAATCAAGTAGAACGGATGGTCTAGTCAACACACGCGTCTACAAGGAAGTAGCAATGGCTAAACTTTCAACAAAACAAAACCCAATCTATTTGTGGCGGCTCTAATCCTTATTAACACCTAGGGGAACGACCAAGGGGGTGTTGGGGCTGTTCTCCAACCCTAGGACACGTCCTTAATGGACCCAAATTGATACATGGACCATCGGCCCAAAATAGGGTGACGCAGCACCAAAGGCAGAAAAGGTTCCGGCGTTGAAACGACGATTGCGGAAGCATTGGATAAGATATAGCCATGAGTCCAGATCCGTTGGAAAATAGACTTGATAAGCTTTCCAAAAAGTGCTATAACGTCCCAATCGGAGTCCGTATGAAGTCGTGGTGACCGTCGCAATTTGGGACTATTTTGCAGTCCGAATTCAACTTCCAAAACATGTTGGACTTGGACTCTTTCTGTCCTTGGAACCAAAGTGACGTGGTGGCCTAGCGGAGGACGTTAGGAATACTTGGATTTGGTCCCCAATCAACTTCATTAACCTTCCATGCTTTCCATATGCAATCAAACCTTCCCTTGATCCATGTAAGTAATTCTGAAAATGAGAATGAACACACATCATGGTGCGGCATCAATTCATCAAATGCTTCAATGATAAGCCTCATATAGAATGGTTGCACCTTTGGTATAGAAGTGGTTGGCATGGTCATCTTTGAGCCAATGATGTCCTCATCATATGAGTCTATGGTACGTCAAGCGCAAACCGTGCACCTATCCTGCACCGACACTAACACTGTCTCCAAATGGAAAGAAGAGAGATTCCACATGATCCACGTCACCGAGGAGTTCCATCAGGTGCATCCAAAATGATTTTAGAGCCTATGGTACGTTCAACGCAAACCTTGCACCTATCTTGTGTCAAGAGATTAGCGCTATGTCCGAAAGGACCGAAATAAGTTTCCACTTGAGCCTCGTCACCGAGTGGTACCATCGAGTGTGTTCAAAATGATTTTTGAGCCAATGATACGTCTAGCGCAAACCATGCACCCATCTTGCACTGGCACTAACACTATCTCCAAACAGAAAGAATCGAGATGCCACATGACCCATGTCACCTAGGAGTTACATCATGTGGGTCTAAAATGATTTTCAAGCCTATGGTACGTTCGACGCAAACCGTGCACCAATGTTGTGTCCAGATTAGCACTATCTCCAAATGGCCCGAGCTTTCACTTGAGCCTCATCACCTAGGAGTATGATCGGGTGCATCCAAAACAATTGCTGAGCCGATGGTAATTTTGGCGTAAACTGTGCACCTATCTTGCACCGACACTAACACCGTCTCCAAACGAAAAAAGTGAGAATCCACATGACCCGCATCACCTATGAGTTCCATTGGGTGCGTCCAAAACGATTTTTGAGCCTTTGATATGTTCGATGCAAACCGGGCACCGATCTTGCGTCAAGATTACACTATCCCCGAGAGGTCCAAAATGAGCTTCCATTTGAACCTCATCAAATAGTGGTACCATCGAGTGCGTCTAAAATGATTTATGAGTCTATGGTACATCAAGCGCAAACCGTGCACCTATCCTGCACCGACACTAACACTGTCTCCAAATGGAAAGAAGAGAGATTCCACATGATCCACGTCACCTACGAGTTCCATCAGGTGCATCCAAAATGATTTCAGAGCCTGTGGTACGTTCAACGCAAACCGTGCACTTATCTTGTGTCAAGATTAGCGCTATGTCCGAAAGGACCGAAACAAGCTTCCACTTGAGCCTCGTCACCGAGTGGCACCATCGAGTGTGTTCAAAATGATTTTTGAGCCAATGGTACGTCTAGCGCAAACCATGCACCCATCTTGCACTGGCACTAACACTATCTCCAAACAGAAAGAATCGAGATGCCACATGACCCATGTCACCTAGGAGTTCCATCATGTGGGTCCAAAATGATTTTCAAGCCTATGGTACGTTCGACGCAAACCGTGCACCAATGTTGTGTCCAGATTAGCACTATCTCCAAATGGCCCGAGCTTTCACTTGAGCCTCGTCACCTAGGAGTATGATCGGGTGCATCCAAAACAATTGCTGAGCCGATGGTATGTTTGGCTTAAACTGTGCACCTATCTTGCACCGACACTAACACCGTCTCCAAACGAAAAAAGTGAGAATCCACATGACCCGCATCACCTATAGTTCCATTGGGTGCGTCCAAAACGATTTTCGAGCCTTTGATATGTTCGATGCAAACCGGGCACCGATCTTGCGTCAAGATTACACTATCCCTGAGAGGTCCAAAATGAGCTTCCATTTGAACCTCATCACCTAGTGGTACCATCGAGTGCGTCTAAAATGGTTTATGAGTCTATGGTACGTCAAGCGCAAACCGTGCACCTATCCTGCACCAACACTAACACTGTCTCCAAATGGAAAGAAGAGAGATTCCACATGATCCACGTCACCTACGAGTTCCATCAGGTGCATCCAAAATGATTTCAGAGCCTGGGGTACGTTCAACGCAAACCGTGCACCTATCTTGTGTCAAGATTAGCGCTATGTCCGAAAGGACCGAAACAAGCTTCCACTTGAGCCTCGTCACCGAGTGGTACCATCGAGTGTGTTCAAAATGATTTTTGAGCCAATGGTACGTCTAGCGCAAACCATGCACCCATCTTGCACTGGCACCAACACTATATCCAAACAGAAAGAATCGAGATGCCACATGACCCATGTCACCTAGGAGTTCCATCATGTGGGTCCAAAATGATTTTCAAGCCTGTGGTACGTTCGACGCAAACCGTGCACCAATGTTGTGTCTAGATTAGCACTATCTCTAAATGGCCCGAGCTTTCACTTGAGCCGCGTCACCTAGGAGTATGATCAGGTGCATCCAAGACAATTGCTGAGCCGATGGTATGTTTGGCGCAAACTGTGCAACTATCTTGCACTGACACTAACACCGTCTCCAAACGAAAAAAGTGAGAATCCACATGACCCGCATCACCTATGAGTTCCATTGGGTGCGTCCAAAACGATTTTCGAGCCTTTGATATGTTCGATGCAAACCGGGCACCGATCTTGCGTCAAGATTACACTATCCCCGAGAGGTCCAAAATGAGCTTCCATTTGAACCTCATCACCTAGTGGTACCATCGAGTGCATCCAAAATGATTTATGAGTCTATGGTACGTCAAGCACAAACCGTGCACCTATCCTGCACCGAGACTAACACTGTCTCCAAATGGAAAGAAGAGAGATTCCACATGATCCACGTCACCTAGGAGTTCCATCAGGTGCATCCAAAATGATTTTAGAGCCTATGGTACGTTCAACGCAAACCGAGCACCTATCTTGTGTGAAGATTAACGCTATGTCCGAAAGGACCGAAACAAGCTTCCACTTGAGCCTCGTCACCGAGTGGTACCATCGAGTGTGTTCAAAATGATTTTTGAGCCAATGGTACGTCTAGCGCAAACCATGCACCCATCTTGCACTGGCACTAACACTATCTCCAAACAGAAAGAATTGAGATGCCACATGACCCATGTCACCTAGGAGTTCCATCATGTGGGTCCAAAATGATTTTCAAGCCTGTGGTACGTTCGACGCAAACCGTGCACCAATGTTGTGTCCAGATTAGCACTATCTCCAAATGGCCCGAGCTTTCACTTGAGCCTCATCATCTAGGAGTATGAACGGGTGCATCTAAAACAATTGCTGAGCCGATGGTATGTTTGGCGCAAACTGAGCACCTATCTTGCACCGACACGAACACCGTCTCCAAACGAAAAAAGTGAGAATCCACATGACCCGCATCACCTATGAGTTTCATTGGGTGCGTCCAAAACGATTTTTGAGCCTTTGATATGTTCGATGCAAATCGGGCATCGATCTTGTGTCAAGATTACACTATCCCCGAGAGGTCCAAAATGAGCTTCCATTTGAACCTCATCACCTAGTGGTACCATCGAGTGCGTCTAAAATGATTTATGAGTCTATGGTACGTCAAGCGCAAACCGTGCACCTATCCTGCACCGACACTAACACTGTCTCCAAATGGAAAGAAGAGAGATTCCACATGATCCACGTCACCTAGGAGTTCCATCAGGTGCATCCAAAATGATTTTAGAGCCTATGGTACGTTCAACGCAAACCGTGCACCTATCTTGTGTCAAGATTAGCGCTATGTCCGAAAGGACCGAAACAAGCTTCCACTTGAGCCTCCTCACCGAGTGGTACCATCGAGTGTGTTCAAAATGATTTTTGAGCCAATGGTACGTCTAGCGCAAACCATGCACCCATCTTGCACTGGCACTAACACTATCTCCAAACAGAAAGAATCGAGATGCCACATGACCCATGTCACCAAGGAGTTCCATCATGTGGGTCCAAAATGATTTTCAAGCCTGTGGTACGTTCGACGCAAACCGTGCACCAATGTTGTGTCCAGATTAGCACTATCTCCAAATGGCCCGAGCTTTCACTTGAGCCTCGTCATCTAGGAGTATGAACGGGTGCATCTAAAACAATTGCTGAGCCGATGATATGTTTGGCGCAAACTGAGCACCTATCTTGCACCGACACTAACACCGTCTCCAAACGAAAAAAGTGAGAATCCACATGACCCGCATCACCTATGAGTCCATTGGGTGCGTCCAAAACGATTTTCGAGCCTTTGATATGTTCGATGCAAACCGGGCACCGATCTTGCGTCAAGATTACACTATCCCCGAGAGGTCCAAAATGAGCTTCCATTTGAACCTCATCACCTAGTGGTACCATCGAGTGCATCTAAAATGATTTATGAGTCTATGGTACGTCAAGCACAAACCGTGCACCTATCCTGCACCGACACTAACACTGTCTCCAAATGGAAAGAAGAGAGATTCCACATGATCCACGTCACCTAGGAGTTCCATCAGGTGCATCCAAAATGATTTTAGAGCCTATGGTACGTTCAACGCAAACCATGCACCTATCTTGTGTCAAGATTAGCGCTATGTCCGAAAGGACTGAAACAAGCATCCACTTGAGCCTCGTCACCGAGTGGTACCATCGAGTGTGTTCAAAATAATTTTTGAGCCAATGGTACGTCTAGCGCAAACCATGCACCCATCTTGCACTGGCACTAACACTATCTCCAAACAGAAAGAATCGAGATGCCACATGACCCATGTCACCTAGGAGTTCCATCATGTGGGTCCAAAATGATTTTCAAGCCTATTGTACGTTCGACGCAAACCGTGCACCAATGTTGTGTCCAGATTAGCACTATCTCCAAATGGCCCGATTTTTCACTTGAGCCTCGTCACCTAGGAGTATAATCGGGTGCATCCAAAACAATTGCTGAGCCGATGGTATGTTTGGCGCAAACTGTGCACCTCTCTTGCACCGACACTAATACCGTCTCCAAACGAAAAAAGTGAGAATCCACATGACCCGCATCACCTATGAGTTCCATTGGGTGCGTCCAAAATGATTTTCGAGCCTTTGATATGTTCGATGCAAACCGGGCTCCGATCTTGCGTCAAGATTACACTATCCCCGAGAGGTCCAAAATGAGCTTCCATTTGAACCTCATCACCTAGTGGTACCATCGAGTGCGTCTAAAATGATTTATGAGTCTATGGTACGTCAAGCGCAAACCGTGCACCTATCCTGCACCGACACTAACACTGTCTCCAAATGGAAAGAAGAGAGATTCCACATGATCCACATCACCTACGAGTTCCATCAGGTGCATCCAAAATGATTTCAGAGCCAGGGGTACGTTCAACGCAAACCGTGCACCTATCTTGTGTCAAGATTAGCGCTATGTCCGAAAGGACCGAAACAAGCTTCCACTTGAGCCTCGTCACCGAGTGGTACCATCGAGTGTGTTCAAAATGATTTTTGAGCCAATGGTACGTCTAGCGCAAACCATGCACCCATCTTGCACTGGCACTAACACTATCTCCAAACAGAAAGAATCGAGATGCCACATGACCCATGTCACCTAGGAGTTCCATCATGTGGGTCCAAAATGATTTTCAAGCCTATGGTACGTTCGACGCAAACCATGCACCAATGTTGTGTCCAGATTAGGACTATCTCCAAATGGCCCGAGCTTTCACTTGAGCCTCATCACCTAGGAGTATGATCGGGTGCATCCAAAACAATTGCTGAGCCGATGGTATGTTTGGCGCAAACTGTGCACCTATCTTGCACCGACACTAACACCGTCTCCAAATGAAAAAAGTGAGAATCCACATGACCCGCATCACCTATGAGTTCCATTGGGTGCGTCCAAAACGATTTTTGAGCCTTTGATATGTTCGATGCAAACCAGGCACCGATCTTGCGTCAAGATTACAGTATCCCCGAGAGGTCCAAAATGAGCTTCCATTTGAACCTCATCACATAGTGGTACCATCGAGTGCGTCTAAAATGATTTATGAGTCTATGGTACGTCAAGCGCAAACCGTGCACCTATCCTGCACCGACACTAACAATGTCTCCAAATGGAAAGAAGAGAGATTCCACATGATCCACGTCACCTACGAGTTCCATCAGGTGCATCCAAAATGATTTCAGAGCCTGTGGTACGTTCAACGCAATCCGTGCACTTATCTTGTGTCAAGATTAGCGCTATGTCCGAAAGGACCGAAACAAGCTTCCACTTGAGCCTCGTCACCGAGTGGCACCATCGAGTGTGTTCAAAATGATTTTTGAGCCAATGGTACGTCTAGCGCAAACCATGCACCCATCTTGCACTGGCACTAACACTATCTCCAAACAGAAAGAATCGAGATGCCACATGACCCATGTCACCTAGGAGTTCCATCATGTGGGTCCAAAATGATTTTCAAGCCTATGGTACGTTCGACGCAAACCGTGCACCAATGTTGTGTCCAGATTAGCACTATCTCCAAATGGCCCGAGCTTTCACTTGAGCCTCGTCACCTAGGAGTATGATCGGGTGCATCCAAAACATTTGCTGAGCCGATGGTATGTTTGGCGCAAACTGTGCACCTATCTTGCACCGACACTAACACCGTCTCCAAACGAAAAAAGTGAGAATCCACATGACCCGCATCACCTATAGTTCCATTGGGTGCGTCCAAAACGATTTTCGAGCCTTTGATATGTTCGATGCAAACCGGGCACCGATCTTGCGTCAAGATTACACTATCCCCGAGAGGTCCAAAATGAGCTTCCATTTGAACCTCATCACCTAGTGGTACCATCGAGTGCGTCGAAAATGGTTTATGAGTCTATGGTACGTCAAGCGCAAACCGTGCACCTATCCTGCACCGACACTAACA
The DNA here is from genome assembly GCA_038087645.1 of Saccharum hybrid cultivar R570. Classification (NCBI taxonomy): domain Eukaryota; kingdom Viridiplantae; phylum Streptophyta; class Magnoliopsida; order Poales; family Poaceae; genus Saccharum; species Saccharum hybrid cultivar. Next base: position 15,127,727 of record JAQSUU010000556.1, read on the forward strand.
CTGTCTCCAAATGGAAAGAAGAGAGATTCCACATGATCCACGTCACCTACGAGTTCCATCAGGTGCATCCAAAATGATTTCAGAGCCTGGGGTACGTTCAACGCAAACCGTGCACCTATCTTGTGTCAAGATTAGCGCTATGTCCGAAAGGACCGAAACAAGCTTCCACTTGAGCCTCGTCACCGAGTGGTACCATCGAGTGTGTTCAAAATGATTTTTGAGCCAATGGTACGTCTAGCGCAAACCATGCACCCATCTTGCACTGGCACCAACACTATCTCCAAACAGAAAGAATCGAGATGCCACATGACCCATGTCACCTAGGAGTTCCATCATGTGGGTCCAAAATGATTTTCAAGCCTGTGGTACGTTCGACGCAAACCGTGCACCAATGTTGTGTCTAGATTAGCACTATCTCTAAATGGCCCGAGCTTTCACTTGAGCCGCGTCACCTAGGAGTATGATCAGGTGCATCCAAGACAATTGCTGAGCCGATGGTATGTTTGGCGCAAACTGTGCAACTATCTTGCACCGACACTAACACCGTCTCCAAACGAAAAAAGTGAGAATCCACATGACCCGCATCACCTATGAGTTCCATTGGGTGCGTCCAAAACGATTTTCGAGCCTTTGATATGTTCGATGCAAACCGGGCACCGATCTTGCGTCAAGATTACACTATCCCCGAGAGGTCCAAAATGAGCTTCCATTTGAACCTCATCACCTAGTGGTACCATCGAGTGCGTCCAAAATGATTTATGAGTCTATGGTACGTCAAGCACAAACCGTGCACCTATCCTGCACCGAGACTAACACTGTCTCCAAATGGAAAGAAGAGAGATTCCACATGATCCACGTCACCTAGGAGTTCCATCAGGTGCATCCAAAATGATTTTAGAGCCTATGGTACGTTCAACGCAAACCGTGCACCTATCTTGTGTGAAGATTAACGCTATGTCCGAAAGGACCGAAACAAGCTTCCACTTGAGCCTCGTCACCGAGTGGTACCATCGAGTGTGTTCAAAATGATTTTTGAGCCAATGGTACGTCTAGCGCAAACCATGCACCCATCTTGCACTGGCACTAACACTATCTCCAAACAGAAAGAATTGAGATGCCACATGACCCATGTCACCTAGGAGTTCCATCATGTGGGTCCAAAATGATTTTCAAGCCTGTGGTACGTTCGACGCAAACCGTGCACCAATGTTGTGTCCAGATTAGCACTATCTCCAAATGGCCCGAGCTTTCACTTGAGCCTCATCATCTAGGAGTATGAACGGGTGCATCTAAAACAATTGCTGAGCCGATGGTATGTTTGGCGCAAACTGAGCACCTATCTTGCACCGACACGAACACCGTCTCCAAACGAAAAAAGTGAGAATCCACATGACCCGCATCACCTATGAGTTTCATTGGGTGCGTCCAAAATGATTTTTGAGCCTTTGATATGTTCGATGCAAACCGGGCATCGATCTTGCGTCAAGATTACACTATCCCCGAGAGGTCCAAAATGAGCTTCCATTTGAACCTCATCACCTAGTGGTACCATCGAGTGCGTCTAAAATGATTTATGAGTCTATGGTACGTCAAGCGCAAACCGTGCACCTATCCTGCACCGACACTAACACTGTCTCCAAATGGAAAGAAGAGAGATTCCACATGATCCATGTCACCTAGGAGTTCCATCAGGTGCATCCAAAATGATTTTAGAGCCTATGGTACGTTCAACGCAAACCGTGCACCTATCTTGTGTCAAGATTAGCGCTATGTCCGAAAGGACCGAAACAAGCTTCCACTTGAGCCTCCTCACCGAGTGGTACCATTGAGTGTGTTCAAAATGATTTTTGAGCCAATGGTACGTCTAGCGCAAACCATGCACCCATCTTGCACTGGCACTAACACTATCTCCAAACAGAAAGAATCGAGATGCCACATGACCCATGTCACCAAGGAGTTCCATCATGTGGGTCCAAAATGATTTTCAAGCCTGTGGTACGTTCGACGCAAACCGTGCACCAATGTTGTGTCCAGATTAGCACTATCTCCAAATGGCCCGAGCTTTCACTTGAGCCTCGTCATCTAGGAGTATGAACGGGTGCATCTAAAACAATTGCTGAGCCGATGGTATGTTTGGCGCAAACTGAGCACCTATCTTGCACCGACACTAACACCGTCTCCAAACGAAAAAAGTGAGAATCCACATGACCCGCATCACCTATGAGTCCATTGGGTGCGTCCAAAACGATTTTCGAGCCTTTGATATGTTCGATGCAAACCGGGCACCGATCTTGCGTCAAGATTACACTATCCCCGAGAGGTCCAAAATGAGCTTCCATTTGAACCTCATCACCTAGTGGTACCATCGAGTGCATCTAAAATGATTTATGAGTCTATGGTACGTCAAGCGCAAACCGTGCACCTATCCTGCACCGACACTAACACTGTCTCCAAATGGAAAGAAGAGAGATTCCACATGATCCACATCACCTACGAGTTCCATCAGGTGCATCCAAAATGATTTCAGAGCCAGGGGTACGTTCAACGCAAACCGTGCACCTATCTTGTGTCAAGATTAGCGCTATGTCCGAAAGGACCGAAACAAGCTTCCACTTGAGCCTCGTCACCGAGTGGTACCATCGAGTGTGTTCAAAATGATTTTTGAGCCAATGGTACGTCTAGCGCAAACCATGCACCCATCTTGCACTGGCACTAACACTATCTCCAAACAGAAAGAATTGAGATGCCACATGACCCATGTCACCTAGGAGTTCCATCATGTGGGTCCAAAATGATTTTCAAGCCTATGGTACGTTCGACGCAAACCATGCACCAATGTTGTGTCCAGATTAGCACTATCTCCAAATGGCCCGAGCTTTCACTTGAGCCTCATCACCTAGGAGTATGATCGGGTGCATCCAAAACAATTGCTGAGCCGATGGTATGTTTGGCGCAAACTGTGCACCTATCTTGCACCGACACTAACACCGTCTCCAAACGAAAAAAGTGAGAATCCACATGACCCGCATCACCTATGAGTTCCATTGGGTGAGTCCAAAATGATTTTCGAGCCTTTGATATGTTCGATGCAAACCGGGCACCGATCTTGCGTCAAGATTACACTATCCCCGAGAGGTCTAAAATGAGCTTCCATTTGAACCTCATCACCTAGTGGTACCATCGAGTGCGTCCAAAATGATTTATGAGTCTATGGTACGTCAAGCACAAACCGTGCACCTATCCTGCACCGAGACTAACACTGTCTCCAAATGGAAAGAAGAGAGATTCCACATGATCCACGTCACCTAGGAGTTCCATCAGGTGCATCCAAAATGATTTCAGAGCCTATGGTACGTTCAACGCAAACCGTGCACCTATCTTGTGTCAAGATTAACGCTATGTCCGAAAGGACCGAAACAAGCTTCCACTTGAGCCTCGTCACCGAGTGGTACCATCGAGTGTGTTCAAAATGATTTTTGAGCCAATGGTACGTCTAGCGCAAACCATGCACCCATCTTGCACTGGCACTAACACTATCTCCAAACAGAAAGAATCGAGATGCCACATGACCCATGTCACCTAGGAGTTCCATCATGTGGGTCCAAAATGATTTTCAAGCCTGTGGTACGTTCGACGCAAACCGTGCACCAATGTTGTGTCCAGATTAGCACTATCTCCAAATGGCCCGAGCTTTCACTTGAGCCTCGTCATCTAGGAGTATGAACGGGTGCATCTAAAACAATTGCTGAGCCGATGGTATGTTTGGCGCAAACTGAGCACCTATCTTGCACCGACACTAACACCGTCTCCAAACGAAAAAAAGTGAGAATCCACATGACCCGCATCACCTATGAGTTCCATTGGGTGCATCCAAAACGATTTTCGAGCCTTTGATATGTTCGATGCAAACCGGGCACCGATCTTGCGTCAAGATTACGCTATCCCCGAGAGGTCCAAAATGAGCTTCCATTTGAACCTCATCACCTAGTGGTACCATCGAGTGCGTCTAAAATGATTTATGAGTCTATGTTACGTCAAGCGCAAACCGTGCACCTATCCTGCACCGACACTAACACTGTCTCCAAATGGAAAGAAGAGAGATTCCACATGATCCACATCACCTACGAGTTCCATCAGGTGCATCCAAAATGATTTTAGAGCCAGGGGTACGTTCAACGCAAACCGTGCACCTATCTTGTGTCAAGATTAGCGCTATGTCCGAAAGGACCGAAACAAGCTTCCACTTGAGCCTCATCACCGAGTGGTACCATCGAGTGTGTTCAAAATGATTTTTGAGCCAATGGTACGTCTAGCGCAAACCATGCACCCATCTTGCACTGGCACTAACACTATCTCCAAACAGAAAGAATCGAGATGCCACATGACCCATGTCACCTAGGAGTTCCATCATGTGGGTCCAAAATGATTTTCAAGCCTATGGTACGTTCGACGCAAACCGTGCACCAATGTTGTGTCCAGATTAGCACTATCTCTAAATGGCCCGAGCTTTCACTTGAGCCTCATCACCTAGGAGTATGATCAGGTGCATCCAAGACAATTGCTGAGCCGATGGTATGTTTGGCGCAAACTGTGTAACTATCTTGCACCGACACTAACACCGTCTCCAAACGAAAAAAGTGAGAATCCACATGACCCGCATCACCTATGAGTTCCATTGGGTGCGTCCAAAACGATTTTCGAGCCTTTGATATGTTCGATGCAAATCGGGCACCGATCTTGCGTCAAGATTACACTATCCCCGAGAGGTCCAAAATGAGCTTCCATTTGAACCTCGTCACCTAGTGGTACCATCGAGTGCGTCCAAAATGATTTATGAGTCTATGGTACGTCAAGCGCAAACCGTGCACCTATCCTGCACCGACACTAACACTATCTCCAAATGGAAAGAAGAGAGATTCCAGATGATCCACGTCACCTAGGAGTTCCATCAGGTGCATCCAAAATGATTTCAGAGCCTATGGTACATTCAACGCAAACCGTGCACCTATCTTGTGTCAAGATTAGCGCTATGTCTGAAAGGACCGAAACAAGCTTCCACTTGAGCCTCGTCACCGAGTGGTACCATCGAGTGTGTTCAAAATGATTTTTGAGCCAATGGTACGTCTAGCGCAAACCATGCACCCATCTTGCACTGGCACTAACACTATCTCCAAACAGAAAGAATCGAGATGCCACATGACCCATGTCACCTAGGAGTTCCATCATGTGGGTCCAAAATGATTTTCAAGCCTATGGTACGTTCGACGCAAACCATGCACCAATGTTGTGTCCAGATTAGCACTATCTCCAAATGGCCCGAGCTTTCACTTGAGCCTCATCACCTAGGAGTATGATCGGGTGCATCCAAAACAATTGCTGAGCCGATGGTATGTTTGGCGCAAACTGTGCACCTATCTTGCACCGACACTAACACCGTCTCCAAATGAAAAAAGTGAGAATCCACAAGACCCGCATCACCTATGAGTTCCATTGGGTGAGTCCAAAACGATTTTCGAGCCTTTGATATGTTCGATGCAAACCGGGCACCGATCTTGCGTCAAGATTACACTATCCCCGAGAGGTCCAAAATGAGCTTCCGTTTGAACCTCATCACCTAGTGGTACCATCGAGTGCGTCTAAAATGATTTATGAGTCTATGTTACGTCAAGCGCAAACCGTGCACCTATCCTGCACCGACACTAACACTGTCTCCAAATGGAAAGAAGAGAGATTCCACATGATCCACATCACCTACGAGTTCCATCAGGTGCATCCAAAATGATTTTAGAGCCAGGGGTACGTTCAACGCAAACCGTGCACCTATCTTGTGTCAAGATTAGCGCTATGTCCGAAAGGACCGAAACAAGCTTCCACTTGAGCCTCGTCACCGAGTGGTACCATCGAGTGTGTTCAAAATGATTTTTGAGCCAATGGTACGTCTAGCGCAAACCATGCACCCATCTTGCACTGGCACTAACACTATCTCCAAACAGAAAGAATCGAGATGCCACATGACCCATGTCACCTAGGAGTTCCATCATGTGGGTCCAAAATGATTTTCAAGCCTATGGTACGTTCGACGCAAACCGTGCACCAATGTTGTGTCCAGATTAGCACTATCTCTAAATGGCCCGAGCTTTCACTTGAGCCTCATCACCTAGGAGTATGATCAGGTGCATCCAAGACAATTGCTGAGCCGATGGTATGTTTGGCGCAAACTGTGCAACTATCTTGCACCGACACTAACACCGTCTCCAAACGAAAAAAGTGAGAATCCACATGACCCGCATCACCTATGAGTTCCATTGGGTGCGTCCAAAACGATTTTCGAGCCTTTGCTATGTTCGATGCAAATCGGGCACCGATCTTGCGTCAAGATTACACTATCCCCGAGAGGTCCAAAATGAGCTTCCATTTGAACCTCGTCACCTAGTGGTACCATCGAGTGCGTCCAAAATGATTTATGAGTCTATGGTACGTCAAGCGCAAACCGTGCACCTATCCTGCACCGACACTAACACTATCTCCAAATGGAAAGAAGAGAGATTCCAGATGATCCACGTCACCTAGGAGTTCCATCAGGTGCATCCAAAATGATTTCAGAGCCTATGGTACATTCAACGCAAACCGTGCACCTCTCTTGTGTCAAGATTAGCGCTATGTCTGAAAGGACCGAAACAAGCTTCCACTTGAGCCTCGTCACCGAGTGGTACCATCGAGTGTGTTCAAAATGATTTTTGAGCCAATGGTACGTCTAGCGCAAACCATGCACCCATCTTGCACTGGCACTAACACTATCTCCAAACAGAAAGAATCGAGATGCCACATGACCCATGTCACCTAGGAGTTCCATCATGTGGGTCCAAAATGATTTTCAAGCCTATGGTACGTTCGACGCAAACCATGCACCAATGTTGTGTCCAGATTAGCACTATCTCCAAATGGCCCGAGCTTTCACTTGAGCCTCATCACCTAGGAGTATGATCGGGTGCATCCAAAACAATTGCTGAGCCGATGGTATGTTTGGCGCAAACTGTGCACCTATCTTGCACCGACACTAACACCGTCTCCAAATGAAAAAAGTGAGAATCCACAAGACCCGCATCACCTATGAGTTCCATTGGGTGAGTCCAAAACGATTTTCGAGCCTTTGATATGTTCGATGCAAACCGGGCACCGATCTTGCGTCAAGATTACACTATCCCCGAGAGGTCCAAAATGAGCTTCCATTTGGACCTCATCACCTAGTGGTACCATCGAGTGCGTCTAAAATGATTTATGAGTCTATGGTACGTCAAGCGCAAACCGTGCACCTATCCTGCACCGACACTAACACTGTCTCCAAATGGAAAGAAGAGAGATTCCACATGATCCACATCACCTACGAGTTCCATCAGGTGCATCCAAAATGATTTCAGAGCCAGGGGTACGTTCAACGCAAACCGTGCACCTATCTTGTGTCAAGATTAGCGCTATGTCCGAAAGGACCGAAACAAGCTTCCACTTGAGCCTCGTCACCGAGTGGTACCATCGAGTGTGTTCAAAATGATTTTTGAGCCAATGGTACGTCTAGCGCAAACCATGCACCCATCTTGCACTGGCACTAACACTATCTCCAAACAGAAAGAATTGAGATGCCACATGACCCATGTCACCTAGGAGTTCCATCATGTGGGTCCAAAATGATTTTCAAGCCTATGGTACGTTCGACGCAAACCATGCACCAATGTTGTGTCCAGATTAGCACTATCTCCAAATGGCCCGAGCTTTCACTTGAGCCTCATCACCTAGGAGTATGATCGGGTGCATCCAAAACAATTGCTGAGCCGATGGTATGTTTGGCGCAAACTGTGCACCTATCTTGCACCGACACTAACACCGTCTCCAAACGAAAAAAGTGAGAATCCACATGACCCGCATCACCTATGAGTTCCATTGGGTGAGTCCAAAATGATTTTCGAGCCTTTGATATGTTCGATGCAAACCGGGCACCGATCTTGCGTCAAGATTACACTATCCCCGAGAGGTCTAAAATGAGCTTCCATTTGAACCTCATCACCTAGTGGTACCATCGAGTGCGTCCAAAATGATTTATGAGTCTATGGTACGTCAAGCACAAACCGTGCACCTATCCTGCACCGAGACTAACACTGTCTCCAAATGGAAAGAAGAGAGATTCCACATGATCCACGTCACCTAGGAGTTCCATCAGGTGCATCCAAAATGATTTCAGAGCCTATGGTACGTTCAACGCAAACCGTGCACCTATCTTGTGTCAAGATTAACGCTATGTCCGAAAGGACCGAAACAAGCTTCCACTTGAGCCTCGTCACCGAGTGGTACCATCGAGTGTGTTCAAAATGATTTTTGAGCCAATGGTACGTCTAGCGCAAACCATGCACCCATCTTGCACTGGCACTAACACTATCTCCAAACAGAAAGAATTGAGATGCCACATGACCCATGTCACCTAGGAGTTCCATCATGTGGGTCCAAAATGATTTTCAAGCCTGTGGTACGTTCGACGCAAACCGTGCACCAATGTTGTGTCCAGATTAGCACTATCTCCAAATGGCCCGAGCTTTCACTTGAGCCTCGTCATCTAGGAGTATGAACGGGTGCATCTAAAACAATTGCTGAGCCGATGGTATGTTTGGCGCAAACTGAGCACCTATCTTGCACCGACACTAACACCGTCTCCAAACGAAAAAAAGTGAGAATCCACATGACCCGCATCACCTATGAGTTCCATTGGGTGCATCCAAAATGATTTTCGAGCCTTTGATATGTTCGATGCAAACCGGGCACCGATCTTGCGTCAAGATTACGCTATCCCCGAGAGGTCCAAAATGAGCTTCCATTTGAACCTCATCACCTAGTGGTACCATCGAGTGCGTCTAAAATGATTTATGAGTCTGTGGTACGTCAAGCGCAAACCGTGCACCTATCCTGCATCGACACTAACACTGTCTCCAAATGGAAAGAAGAGAGATTCCACATGATCCACGTCACCTAGGAGTTCCATCAGGTGCATCCAAAATGATTTTAGAGCCTATGGTACGTTCAACGCAAACCGTACACCTATCTTGTGTCAAGATTAGCGCTATATCCGAAAGGACCGAAACAAGCTTCCACTTGAGCCTCGTCACCGAGTGGTACCATCGAGTGTGTTCAAAATGATTTTTGAGCCAATGGTACGTCTAGCGCAAACCATGCACCCATCTTGCACTGGCACTAACACTATCTCCAAACAGAAAGAATCGAGATGCCACATGACCCATGTCACCTAGGAGTTCCATCATGTGGGTCCAAAATGATTTTCAAGCCTATGGTACGTTCGACGCAAACCGTGCACCAATGTTGTGTCCAGATTAGCACTATCTCCAAATGGCCCGATTTTTCACTTGAGCCTCGTCACCTAGGAGTATGATCGGGTGCATCCAAAACAATTGCTGAGCCGATGGTATGTTTGGCGCAAACTGTGCACCTATCTTGCACCGACACTAACACCGTCTCCAAACGAAAAAGTCAGAATCCACATGACCCGCATCATCTATGAGTTCCATTGGGTGCGTCCAATACGATTTTCGAGCCTTTGATATGTTCGATGCAAACCGGGCACCGATCTTGCGTCAAGATTACACTATCCCCGAGAGGTCCAAAATGAGCTTCCATTTGAACCTCATCACCTAGTGGTACCATCGAGTGCGTCCAAAATGATTTATGAGTCTATGGTACGTCAAGCGCAAACCGTGCACCTATCCTGCACCGACACTAACACTGTCTCCAAATGGAAAGAAGAGAGATTCCACATGATCCACGTCACCTAGGAGTTCCATCAGGTGCATCCAAAATGATTTTAGAGCCTATGGTACGTACAACACAAACCGTGCACCTATCTTGTGTCAAGATTAGCGCTATGTCCGAAAGGACCGAAACAAGCTTCCACTTGAGCCTCCTCACCGAGTGGTACCATCGAGTGTGTTCAAAATGATTTTTGAGCCAATGGTATGTCTAGCGCAAACCATGCTCTCATCTTGCACTGGCACTAACACTATCTCCAAATAGAAAGAATCGAGATGCCACATGACCCATGTCACCTAGGAGTTCCATCATGTGGGTCCAAAATGATTTTCAAGCCTGTGGTACGTTCGACGCAAACCGTGCACCAATGTTGTGTCCAGATTAGCACTATCTCCAAATGGCCCGAGCTTTCACTTGAGCCTCGTCATCTAGGAGTATGAACGGGTGCATCTAAAATAATTGCTGAGCCGATGGTATGTTTGGCGCAAACTGAGCACCTATCTTGCACCGACACTAACACCGTCTCCAAACGAAAAAAGTGAGAATCCACATGACCCGCATCACCTATGAGTCCATTGGGTGCGTCCAAAACGATTTTCGAGCCTTTGATATGTTCGATGCAAACCGGGCACCGATCTTGCGTCAAGATTACACTATCCCCGAGAGGCCCAAAATGAGCTTCCATTTGAACCTCATCACCTAGTGGTACCATCGAGTGCATCTAAAATGATTTATGAGTCTATGGTACGTCAAGCGCAAACCGTGCACCTATCCTGCACCGACACTAACACCGTCTCCAAATGGAAAGAAGAGAGATTCCACATGATCCACGTCACCTAGGAGTTCCATCAGGTGCATCCAAAATGATTTTAGAGCCTATGGTACGTTCAACGCAAACCGTGCACCTATCTTGTGTCAAGATTAGCGCTATGTCCGAAAGGACCGAAACAAGCATCCACTTGAGCCTCGTCACCGAGTGGTACCATCGAGTGTGTTCAAAATAATTTCTAAGCCAATGGTACGTCTAGCGCAAACCATGCACCCATCTTGCACTGGCACTAACACTATCTCCAAACAGAAAGAATCGAGATGCCACATGACCCATGTCACCTAGGAGTTCCATCATGTGGGTCCAAAATGATTTTCAAGCCTATGGTACGTTCGACGCAAACCGTGCACCAATGTTGTGTCCAGATTAGCACTATCTCCAAATGGCCCGATTTTTCACTTGAGCCTCGTCACCTAGGAGTATAATCGGGTGCATCCAAAACAATTGCTGAGCTGATGGTATGTTTGGCGCAAACTGTGCACCTATCTTGCACCGATACTAATACCGTCTCCAAACGAAAAAGTGAGAATCCACATGACCCGCATCACCTGTGAGTTCCATTGGGTGCGTCCAAAACGATTTTCGAGCCTTTGATATGTTCGATGCAAACCGGGCACCGATCTTGCGTCAAGATTACACTATCCCCGAGAGGTCCAAAATGAGCTTCCATTTGAACCTCATCACCTAGTGGTACCATCGAGTGCGTCTAAAATGATTTATGAGTCTATGGTACGTCAAGCGCAAACCGTGCACCTATCCTGCACCGACACTAACACTGTCTCCAAATGGAAAGAAGAGAGATTCCACATGATCCACATCACCTACGAGTTCCATCAGGTGCATCCAAAATGATTTCAGAGCTAGGGGTACGTTCAACGCAAACCGTGCACCTATCTTGTGTCAAGATTAGCGCTATGTCCGAAAGGACCGAAACAAGCTTCCACTTGAGCCTCGTCACCGAGTGGTACCATCGAGTGTGTTCAAAATGATTTTTGAGGCAATGGTACGTCTAGCGCAAACCATGCACCCATCTTGCACTGGCACTAACACTATCTCCAAACAGAAAGAATCGAGATGCCACATGACCCATGTCACCTAGGAGTTCCATCATGTGGGTCCAAAATGATTTTCAAGCCTATGGTACGTTCGACGCAAACCATGCACCAATGTTGTGTCCAGATTAGCACTATCTCCAAATGGCCCGAGCTTTCACTTGAGCCTCATCACCTAGGAGTATGATCGGGTGCATCCAAAACAATTGCTGAGCCGATGGTATGTTTGGCGCAAACTGTGCACCTATCTTGCACCGACACTAACACCGTCTCCAAACGAAAAAAGTGAGAATCCACATGACCCGCATCACCTATGAGTTCCATTGGGTGCATCCAAAACGATTTTCGAGCCTTTGATATGTTCGATGCAAACCGGGCACCGATCTTGCGTCAAGATTACACTATCCCCGAGAGGTCTAAAATGAGCTTCCATTTGAACCTCATCACCTAGTGGTAGTGCGTCCAAAATGATTTATGAGTCTATGGTACGTCAAGCACATACCGTGCACCTATCCTGCACCGAGACTAACACTGTCTCCAAATGGAAAGAAGAGAGATTCCACATGATCCACATCACCTAGGAGTTCCATCAGGTACATCCAAAATGATTTCAGAGCCTATGGTACGTTCAACGCAAACTGTGCACCTATCTTGTGTCAAGATTAACGCTATGTCCGAAAGGACCGAAACAAGCTTCCACTTGAGCCTCGTCACCGAGTGGTACCATCGAGTGTGTTCAAAATGATTTTTGAGCCAATGGTACGTCTAGCGCAAACCATGCACCCATCTTGCACTGGCACTAACACTATCTCCAAACAGAAAGAATTGAGATGCCACATGACCCATGTCACCTAGGAGTTCCATCATGTGGGTCCAAAATGATTTTCAAGCCTGTGGTACGTTCGACGCAAACCGTGCACCAATGTTGTGTCCAGATTAGCACTATCTCCAAATGGCCCGAGCTTTCACTTGAGCCTCGTCATCTAGGAGTATGAACGGGTGCATCTAAAACAATTGCTGAGCCGATGGTATGTTTGGCGCAAACTGAGCACCTATCTTGCACCGACACTAACACCGTCTCCAAACGAAAAAAAGTGAGAATCCACATGACCCGCATCACCTATGAGTTCCATTGGGTGCATCCAAAACGATTTTCGAGCCTTTGATATGTTCGATGCAAACCGGGCACCGATCTTGCGTCAAGATTACACTATCCCCGAGAGGTCCAAAATGAGCTTCCATTTGAACCTCATCACCTAGTGGTACCATCGAGTGCGTCTAAAATGATTTATGAGTCTGTGGTACGTCAAGCGCAAACCGTGCACCTATCCTGCATCGACACTAACACTGTCTCCAAATGGAAAGAAGAGAGATTCCACATGATCCACGTCACCTAGGAGTTCCATCAGGTGCATCCAAAATGATTTTAGAGCCTATGGTACGTTCAACGCAAACCGTACACCTATCTTGTGTCAAGATTAGCGCTATGTCCGAAAGGACCGAAACAAGCTTCCACTTGAGCCTCGTCACCGAGTGGTACCATCGAGTGTGTTCAAAATGATTTTTGAGCCAATGGTACGTGTAGCGCAAACCATGCACCCATCTTGCACTGGCACTAACACTATCTCCAAACAGAAAGAATCGAGATGCCACATGACCCATGTCACCTAGGAGTTCCATCATGTGGGTCCAAAATGATTTTCAAGCCTATGGTACGTTCGACGCAAACCGTGCACCAATGTTGTGTCCAGATTAGCACTATCTCCAAATGGCCTGATTTTTCACTTGAGCCTCGTCACCTAGGAGTATGATCGGGTGCATCCAAAACAATTGCTGAGCCGATGGTATGTTTGGCGCAAACTGTGCACCTATCTTGCACCGACACTAACACCGTCTCCAAACGAAAAAGTGAGAATCCACATGACCCGCATCACCTATGAGTTCCATTGGGTGCGTCCAATACGATTTTCGAGCCTTTGATATGTTCGATGCAAACCGGGCACCGATCTTGCGTCAAGATTACACTATCCCCGAGAGGTCCAAAATGAGCTTCCATTTGAACCTCATCACCTAGTGGTACCATCGAGTGCGTCCAAAATGATTTATGAGTCTATGGTACGTCAAGCGCAAACCGTGCACCTATCCTGCACCGACACTAACACTGTCTCCAAATGGAAAGAAGAGAGATTCCACATGATCCACGTCACCTAGGAGTTCCATCAGGTGCATCCAAAATCATTTTAGAGCCTATGGTACGTACAACACAAACCGTGCACCTATCTTGTGTCAAGATTAGCGCTATGTTCGAAAGGACCGAAACAAGCTTCCACTTGAGCCTCCTCACCGAGTGGTACCATCGAGTGTGTTCAAAATGATTTTTGAGCCAATGGTATGTCTAGCGCAAACCATGCACCCATCTTGCACTGGCACTAACACTATCTCCAAACAGAAAGAATCGAGATGCCACATGACCCATGTCACCTAGGAGTTCCATCATGTGGGTCCAAAATGATTTTCAAGCCTGTGGTACGTTCGACGCAAACCGTGCACCAATGTTGTGTCCAGATTAGCACTATCTCCAAATGGCCCGAGCTTTCACTTGAGCCTCGTCATCTAGGAGTATGAACGGGTGCATCTAAAACAATTGCTGAGCCGATGGTATGTTTGGCGCAAACTGAGCACCTATCTTGCACCGACACTAACACCGTCTCCAAACGAAAAAAGTGAGAATCCACATGACCCGCATCACCTATGAGTCCATTGGGTGCGTCCAAAACGATTTTCGAGCCTTTGATATGTTCGATGCAAACCGGGCACCGATCTTGCGTCAAGATTACACTATCCCCGAGAGGTCCAAAATGAGCTTCCATTTGAACCTCATCACCTAGTGGTACCATCGAGTGCATCTAAAATGATTTATGAGTCTATGGTACGTCAAGCGCAAACCGTGCACCTATCCTGCACCGACACTAACACTGTCTCCAAATGGAAAGAAGAGAGATTCCACATGATCCACGTCACCTAGGAGTTCCATCAGGTGCATCCAAAATGATTTTAGAGCCTATGGTACGTTCAACGCAAACCGTGCACCTATCTTGTGTCAAGATTAGCGCTATGTCCGAAAGGACCGAAACAAGCATCCACTTGAGCCTCGTCACCGAGTGGTACTATCGAGTGTGTTCAAAATAATTTCTGAGCCAATGGTACGTCTAGCGCAAACCATGCACCCATCTTGCACTGGCACTAACACTATCTCCAAACAGAAAGAATCGAGATGCCACATGACCCATGTCACCTAGGAGTTCCATCATGTGGGTCCAAAATGATTTTCAAGCCTATGGTACGTTCGACGCAAACCGTGCACCAATGTTGTGTCCAGATTAGCACTATCTCCAAATGGCCCGATTTTTCACTTGAGCCTCGTCACCTAGGAGTATAATCGGGTGCATCCAAAACAATTGCTGAGCCGATGGTATGTTTGGCGCAAACTGTGCACCTATCTTGCACCGACACTAATACCGTCTCCAAACGAAAAAAGTGAGAATCCACATGACCCGCATCACCTATGAGTTCCATTGGGTGCGTCCAAAACGATTTTCGAGCCTTTGATATGTTCGATGCAAACCGGGCACCGATCTTGCGTCAAGATTACACTATCCCCGAGAGGTCCAAAATGAGCTTCCATTTGAACCTCATCACCTAGTGGTACCATCGAGTGCGTCTAAAATGATTTATGAGTCTATGGTACGTCAAGCGCAAACCGTGCACCTATCCTGCACCGACACTAACACTGTCTCCAAATGGAAAGAAGAGAGATTTCACATGATCCACATCACCTACGAGTTCCATCAGGTGCATCCAAAATGATTTCAGAGCCTGGGGTACGTTCAACGCAAACCGTGCACCTATCTTGTGTCAAGATTAGCGCTATGTCCGAAAGGACCGAAACAAGCTTCCACTTGAGCCTCGTCACCGAGTGGTACCATCGAGTGTGTTCAAAATGATTTTTGAGCCAATGGTACGTCTAGCGCAAACCATGCACCCATCTTGCACTGGCACTAACACTATCTCCAAACAGAAAGAATCGAGATGCCACATGACCCATGTCACCTAGGAGTTCCATCATGTGGGTCCAAAATGATTTTCAAGCCTATGGTACGTTCGACGCAAACCGTGCACCAATGTTGTGTCCAGATTAGCACTATCTCTAAATGGCCCGAGCTTTCACTTGAGCCTCATCACCTAGGAGTATGATCAGGTGCATCCAAGACAATTGCTGAGCCGATGGTATGTTTGGCGCAAACTGTGCACCTATCTTGCACCGACACTAACACCGTCTCCAAATGAAAAAGTGAGAATCCACATGACCCGCATCACCTATGAGTTCCATTGGGTGCGTCCAAAACGATTTTCGAGCCTTTGATATGTTCGATGCAAACCGGGCACCGATCTTGCGTCAAGATTACACTATCCCCGAGAGGTCCAAAATGAGCTTCCATTTGAACCTCATCACCTAGTGGTACCATCGAGTGCGTCTAAAATGATTTATGAGTCTATGGTACGTCAAGCGCAAACCGTGCACCTATCCTGCACCGACACTAATACTGTCTCCAAATGGAAAGAAGAGAGATTTCACATGATCCACATCACCTACGAGTTCCATCAGGTGCATCCAAAATGATTTCAGAGCCTGGGGTACGTTCAACGCAAACCGTGCACCTATCTTGTGTCAAGATTAGCGCTATGTCCGAAAGGACCGAAACAAGCTTCCACTTGAGCCTCGTCACCGAGTGGTACCATCGAGTGTGTTCAAAATGATTTTTGAGCCAATGGTACGTCTAGCGCAAACCATGCACCCATCTTGCACTGGCACTAACACTATCTCCAAACAGAAAGAATCGAGATGCCACATGACCCATGTCACCTAGGAGTTCCATCATGTGGGTCCAAAATGATTTTCAAGCCTATGGTACGTTCGACGCAAACCGTGCACCAATGTTGTGTCCAGATTAGCACTATCTCTAAATGGCCCGAGCTTTCACTTGAGCCTCATCACCTTGGAGTATGATCAGGTGCATCCAAGACAATTGCTGAGCCGATGGTATGTTTGGCGCAAACTGTGCAACTATCTTGCACCGACACTAACACCGTCTCCAAACGAAAAAGTGAGAATCCACATGACCCGCATCACCTATGAGTTCCATTGGGTGCGTCCAAAACGATTTTCGAGCCTTTGATATGTTCGATGCAAATCGGGCACCGATCTTGCGTCAAGATTACACTATCCCCGAGAGGTCCAAAATGAGCTTCCATTTGAACCCCATCACCTAGTGGTACCATCGAGTGCGTCCAAAATGATTTATGAGTCTATGGTACGTCAAGCGCAAACCGTGCACCTATCCTGCACCGACACTAACACTATCTCCAAATGGAAAGAAGAGAGATTCCACATGATCCACGTCACCTAGGAGTTCCATCAGGTGCATCCAAAATGATTTCAGAGCCTGTGGTACATTCAACGCAAACCGTGCACCTATCTTGTGTCAAGATTAGCGCTATGTCCGAAAGGACCGAAACAAGCTTCCACTTGAGCCTCGTCACCGAGTGGTACCATCGAGTGTGTTCAAAATGATTTTTGAGCCAATGGTACGTCTAGCGCAAACCATGCACCCATCTTGCACTGGCACTAACACTATCTCCAAACAGAAAGAATCGAGATGCCACATGACCCATGTCACCTAGGAGTTCCATCATGTGGGTCCAAAATGATTTTCAAGCCTATGGTACGTTCGACGCAAACCATGCACCAATGTTGTGTCCAGATTAGCACTATCTCCAAATGGCCCGAGCTTTCACTTGAGCCTCATCACCTAGGAGTATGATCGGGTGCATCCAAAACAATTGCTGAGCCGATGATATGTTTGGCGCAAACTGTGCACCTATCTTGCATCGACACTAACACCGTCTCCAAACGAAAAAAGTGAGAATCCACATGACCCGCATCACCTATGAGTTCCATTGGGTGAGTCCAAAATGATTTTCGAGCCTTTGATATGTTCGATGCAAACCGGGCACCGATCTTGCGTCAAGATTACACTATCCCCGAGAGGTCCAAAATGAGCTTCCATTTGAACCTCATCACCTAGTGGTACCATCGAGTGCGTCTAAAATGATTTATGAGTCTATGGTACGTCAAGCGCAAACCGTGCACCTATCCTGCACCGACACTAACACTGTCTCCAAATGGAAAGAAGAGAGATTCCACATGGTCCACGTCACCTAGGAGTTCCATCAGGTGCATCCAAAATGATTTCAGAGCCTACCGTTCAACGCAAACCGTGCACCTATCTTGTGTCAAGATTAGCGCTATGTCCGAAAAGACCGAAACAAGCTTCCACTTGAGCCTCGTCACCGAGTGGTACCATCGAGTGTGTTCAAAATGATTTTTGAGCCAATGGTACGTCTAGCGCAAACCATGCACCCATCTTGCACTGGCACTAACACTATCTCCAAACAGAAAGAATCGAGATGCCACATGACCCATGTCACCTAGGAGTTATATCATGTGGGTCCAAAATGATTTTCAAGCCTATGGTACGTTCGACGCAAACCGTGCACCAATGTTGTGTCCAGATTAGCACTATCTCCAAATGTCCCGAGCTTTCACTTGAGCCTCGTCACCTAGGAGTATGATCGGGTGCATCCAAAACAATTGCTGAGCCGATGGTATGTTTGGCGCAAACTGTGCACCTATCTTGCACCGACACTAACACCGTCTCCAAACGAAAAAAGTGAGAATCCACATGACCCGCATCACCTATGAGTTCTATTGGGTGCGTCTAAAACCATTTTCGAGCCTTTGATATGTTCGATGCAAACCGGGCACCGATCTTGCGTCAAGATTATACTATCCCCGAGAGGTCCAAAATGAGCTTCCATTTGAACCTCATCACCTAGTGGTACCATCGAGTGCGTCCAAAATGATTTATGAGTCTATGGTACGTCAAGCGCAAACCGTGCACCTATCCTGCACCGATACTAACACTGTCTCCAAATGGAAAGAAGAGAGATTCCACATGATCCACGTCACCTAGAAGTTCCATCAGGTGCATCCAAAATGATTTCAGAGCCTATGGTACGTTCAACGCAAACCGTGCACCTATCTTGTGTCAAGATTAGCGCTATGTCCGAAAGGACCGAAACAAGCTTCCACTTGAGCCTCGTCACCGAGTGGTACCATCGAGTGTGTTCAAAATGATTTTTGAGCCAATGGTACGTCTAGCGCAAACCATGCACCCATCTTGCACTGGCACTAACACTATCTCCAAACAGAAAGAATCGAGATGCCACATGACCCATGTCACCTAGGAGTTCCATCATGTGGGTCCAAAATGATTTTCAAGCCTATGGTACGTTCGACGCAAACCGTGCGCCAATGTTGTGTCCAGATTAGCACTATCTCCAAATGGCCCGAGCTTTCACTTGAGCCTCGTCATCTAGGAGTATGATCGGGTGCATCCAAAACAATTGCTGAGCCGATGGTATGTTTGGCGCAAACTGAGCACCTATCTTGCACCGACACTAACACCGTCTCCACACGAAAAAAGTGAGAATCCACATGACCCGCATCACCTATGAGTTCCATTGGGTGCATCCAAAACGATTTTCGAGCCTTTGATATGTTCGATGCAAACCGGGCACCGATCTTGCGTCAAGATTACACTATCTCCGAGAGGTCCAAAATGAGCTTCCATTTGAACCTCATCACCTAGTGGTACCATCGAGTGCGTCCAAAATGATTTATGAGTCTATGGTACGTCAAGCGCAAACCGTGCACCTATCCTGCACCGACACTAACACTGTCTCCAAATGGAAAGAAGAGAGATTCCACATGATCCACGTCACCTAGGAGTTCCATCAGGTGCATCCAAAATGATTTCAGAGCCTATGGTACGTTCAACGCAAACCGTGCACCTATCTTGTGTCAAGATTAGCGCTATGTCCGATAGGACCGAAATAAGCTTCCACTTGAGCCTCGTCACCGAGTGGTACCATCGAGTGTGTTGAAAATGATTTTTGAGCCAATGGTACGTCTAGCGCAAACCATGCACCCATCTTGCACTGGCACTAACACTATCTCCAAACAGAAAGAATCGAGATGCCACATGACCCATGTCACCTAGGAGTTGCATCATGTGGGTCCAAAAAGGTTTTCAAGCCTATGGTACGTTCGACGCAAACCGTGCGCCAATGTTGTGTCCAGATTAGCTCTATCTCCAAATGGCCCGAGCTTTCACTTGAGCCTCGTCACATAGGAGTATGATCGGGTGCATCCAAAACAATTGCTGTGCCGATGGTATGTTTGGCGCAAACTGTGCACCTATCTTGCACCGACACTAACACCATCTCCAAACGAAAAAAGTGAGAATCCACATGACCCGCATCACCTATGAGTTCCATTGGGTGCGTCCAAAATGATTTTCGAGCCTTTGATATGTTCGATGTAAACCGGGCACCGATCTTGTGTGAAGATTACACTATCCCCGAGAGGTCCAAAATGAGCTTCCATTTGAACCTCATCACCTAGTGGTACCATCGAGTGCGTCTAAAAAGATTTATGAGTCTATGGTACGTCAAGCGCAAACCGTGCACCTATCCTGCACCAACACTAACACTGTCTCCAAATGGAAAGAAGAGAGATTCCACATGATCCACGTCACCTAGGAGTTCCATCAGGTGCATCCAAAATGATTTCAGAGCCTATGGTACGTTCAACGCAAACCGTGCACCTATCTTGTGTCAAGATTAGCGCTATGTCCGAAAAGACCGAAACAAGCTTCCACTAGAGCCTCGTCACCGAGTGGTACCGTCGAGTGTGTTCAAAATGATTTTTGAGCCAATGGTACGTCTAGCGCAAACCATGCACCCATCTTGCACTGGCACTAACACTATCTCCAAACAGAAAGAATCGAGATGCCACATGACCCATGTCACCTAGGAGTTATATCATGTGGGTCCAAAATGATTTTCAAGCCTATGGTACGTTCGACGCAAACCGTGCACCAATGTTGTGTCTAGATTAGCACTATCTCCAAATGGCCCGAGCTTTCACTTGAGCCTCGTCACCTAGGAGTATGATCGGGTGCATCCAAAACAATTGCTGAGCCAATGGTATGTTTGGCGCAAACTGTGCACCTATCTTGCACCGACACTAACACTGTCTCCAAACAAAAAAAAAGTGAGAATCCACATGACCCGCATCACCTATGGGTTCCATTGGGTGCGTCCAAAATGATTTTTGAGCCTTTGATATGTTCGATGCAAACCGGGCACTGATCTTGCGTCAAGATTACACTATCCCCGAGAGGTCCAAAATGAGCTTCCATTTGAACCTCATCACCTAGTGGTACCATCGAGTGCGTCCAAAATGATTTATGAGTCTATGGTACATCAAACGCAAACCGTGCACCTATCATGCACCGACACTAACACTGTCTCCAAATGGAAAGAAGAGAGATTCCACATGATCCACGTCACCTAGGAGTTCCATCAGGTGCATCCAAAATCATTTTCAGAGCCTATGGTATGTTCAACGCAAACCGTGCACCTATCTTGTCTCAAGATTAGAGCTATGTCCGAAAGGACAGAAACAAGCTTCCACTTGAGCCTCATCACCGAGTGGTACCATCGAGTGTGTTCAAACTGATTTTTGAGCCAATGGTACGTCTAGCGCAAACCATGCACCCATCTTGCACTGGCACTAACACTATCTCCAAACAGAAAGAATCGAGATGCCACATTACCCATGTCACCTAGGAGTTATATCATGTGGGTCCATATGATTTTCAAGCTTATGGTACGTTCGACGCAAACCGTGCACCAATGTTGTGTCCAGATTAGCACTATCTTCAAATGGCCCGAGCTTTCACTTGAGCCTCGTCACCTAGGAGTATGATCGGGTGCATCCAAAACAATTGCTGAGCCGATGGTATGTTTGGCGCAAACTGTGCACCTATCTTGCACCAACACTAACACCGTCTCCAAACGAAAAAAGTGATAATCCACATGACCCGCATCACCTATGAGTATCATTGGGTGCGTCCAAAATGATTTTCGAGCCTTTGATATGTTCGATGCAAACCGGGCACCGATCTTGCGTCAAGATTACACTATCCCAGAGAGGTCCAAAATGAGCTCCCATTTGAACCTCATCACCTAGTGGTACCATCGAGTGCGTCCAAAATGATTTATGAGTCTATGGTACGTCAAACGCAAACCATGCACCTATCCTGCACCGACACTAACGCTGTCTCCAAATGAAAAGAAGAGAGATTCCATATGATCCACGTCACCTAGGAGTTCCATCAGGTGCATCCAAAATGATTTCAGAGTCTATGGTACGTTCAACGCAAACCGTGCACCTATATTGTGTCAAGATTAGCGCTATGTCCGAAAGGACCGAAACAAGCTTCCACTTGAGCCTCGTCATCGAGTGGTACCATCGAGTGTGTTCAAAATGATTTTTGAGCCAATGGTACGTCTAGCGCAAACCATGCACCTATCTTGCACTGGCACTAACACTATCTCCAAATAGAAAGAATCGAGATGCCACATGACCCATGTCACCTTGGAGTTCCATTAGGTGGGTCCAAAATGATTTTCAAGCCTATGGTACGTTCGACGCAAACCGTGCACCAATGTTGTGTCAAGATTAGCACTATCTCCAAATGGCCCGAGCTTTCATTTGAGCCTCGTCACCTAGGAGTACGATCGGGTGCATCCAAAACATTTGCTGAGCCGATGGTATGTTTGGCGCAAACTGTGCACCTATCTTGCACCGACACTAACACCGTCTCCAAATAAAAATAGTGAGAATCCATATGACCCGCGTCACCTATGAGTTCCACTGGGTTCGTCCAAAACGATTTCCGAGCCTTTGATAGGTTCGATGCAAACAAGGCACCTATCTTGCGTCAAGATTACAGTATCCCCGAGAGGTCCTGATGAGACTAGAGGTTGTTCCTGATCTTTTGCTGAGTATGGGTAAACTCGATTTGTGGTGGATTCGACATTGGCTGTCCGACTACAACGACCATAAGGTTGCTGCGCCTTAGCAACAGGTACACCGGCTCTGATTGTGATGTTCTTGCCATGCCAAGAACACCAAGAACCTGCAAGCAACTGAGAACAAGCAAGAACAAGATGAACAAGCAAATAACTCATGGATTTAAGCCAAAGGCTGAATCTGAATCACAAGTTGGGGTCTTGAAACAAGCAAATTGGGTGGTCTAGCAGACACACGCGTTTACAAGGAAGAAGCAGCAGCTATCTTGCATCTAAACAAAACCCCCGCTCATTCTGATGGCTACTGGCTCTATTTATAAGGAAGGAGAGCACAAGGGGGAGTGGGAAACCCTAATCTAGGCGTCCCTCAAAGGGTTGTAGTTAGTACAAGGCCTAGGCCCAAGCTGTAGGTCTCTGCGTCCTTTGGCTTGCTGCACACAGCTTTGGTAGATTCTGATAGTGGGGTTGGACCCATGTGAAAGAGGACGACACGCTCTTTCCAACAAGTCAAAAACCAGCTTCATTGGATCTCGTATCAAGGAGTTATGGTACTTTTGATGGAGTGTCCCCTGCTATCTCGAGATGAGCTGTGCGCCCCATTAATGATGATTCCCACTTGTTCGCCTGCTCCATCCTCATCATGGGGTCTAAACATGAGGCAATGGAGTCTTGACCAACATTCCTAAGAATAAGACAATCATCACCATGATTTAGTAGCATCCAATTCTGAGACGAGTTTGTATGAACAGCGAGGAACGACTTTACCTGATAATTAAGTTGTCGTGCTTGAGCTCTTGTCATCGGACCTTGTTGTGCAGAAGGTGTGGTTGTGTTAATGGAAGGGATGTCCTCATCAGGTCCAAAACGAGCTTTCACTTGAACCTCATCACCTAGTGGTACCATCGCGTGCGTCCAAAATGATTTGTGAGTCTATGTACATCAAGCGCAAACCATGCACCTATCTTGCACCGAGACTAATACTGTCTCCAAATGGAAAGAAGAGAGATTCCACTTGATCCACGTCACCTAGGAGTTCCATCAGTTGCATCCAAAATGATTTCATAGCCTATGGTACGTTCAACGCAAACCGTGCACCTATCTTGTGTCAAGATTAGCGCTATGTCCGAAAGGACCGAAACAAGCTTCCACTTGAGCCTCGTCCCTGAGTGGTACCATCGAGTGCGTCCAAAATTGATGAGGACATCCTCCGCTATAACCCGCTGGCAAAGACGCAATAAAAAAGGGCCAAGTGGCCTAGTTGTAGTCGGGCGGCGACCGTTTGAGCCTCTGATTAATCCCACCTTGCTTAGCTTGGGAGGAAGAAGCCACCTTAAAAAAGAGAGCCACCCTTTCCCTATCAGACTAGTCTTTTAGGGACATTGGGCCTTTCCTCGAGTGGGTGTGCATAAGAACTGTTGGGGTCCGGGCAACCTTAATTTATTGGGCCTCGGCCAACCCCACCCAGGCCAGATGTATCATTTGGTATCGGAGCTGGGCCCTTGTTTAAGGGGGTGGGAATGATGAGGACATCCTCCGCTATTACCCGCTGGCAAAGACGCAACAAAAAAGGGCCAAGTGGCCTAGTTGTAGTCGGGCGGTGACCGTGTGAGCCTCTGAATAATCCCACCTTGCTTAGCTTGGGAGGAAGAAGCCACCTTAAAAGAGAGAGCCACCCTTTCCCTATCAGACTAGTCTTTTAGGGACATTGGGCCTTTCCCCGAGTGGGTGTGCATAAGAACTGTTGGGGTCCGGGCAACCTTAATTTATTGGGCCTCGGCTAACCCCCACCTGGGCCGGATATATCAAAAATGATTTCTGAGCCAATGGTACGTCTAGCGCAAACCATGCACCTATCTTGCACTGGCACTAACACTATCTCCAAATAGAAAGAATCAAGATGCCACAGACCCATGTCACCTAGGAGTTCCATCAGGTGGGTCCAAAATGATTTTCAAGCCTATGGTACGTTCGATGCAAACCGTGCACCTATCTCGTGTCAAGATTAGCACTATCTCCAAACAGACCAAGCTTTCACTTCTGCCTCATAACCTCAGAGTACCATCGGGTGCATCCAGAATGAATTCTAAGCTGATGGTTTGTTTCGCACCACCTATCTTGCATCGACACTAATACTATCTTCTAACGAAAAAAGTGACATTCCACATGACCCACATCACCTTGGAGTTCCATCAGGTGCGTCCAAAATGATTTCCGAGCCTATGGTACGTTCGACGCAAACCATGCACTTAGCTTGCATCAAGATTAGCACTATCTCCGAAAGGACCAAAACGAGCTTCCACTTGATCTTCATCACATAGTGGTACCATCGAGTGCATCCAAGATGATTTATGAGCCTATGGTATGTCTAGCGCAAACCATGCACCTATCTTGCACCGACACTAACACTATCTCCATACGGAAACAAGCGAGATTCCACATGACCCATATCACCTTGGAGTTCCATCGGGTGCATCCAAAACGATTTGAAGCCTATGGTACGTTCAACGCAAACCATTCTCCTATCTTGCATTAAGATTAGCACTATCTTCGAAAGCACCGAAACGAGCTTTCACTTGAGTCTCATTACCTAGTGGTACCATCAGGTGCATCCAAAATGATTTCTAAGCCTATGATATATCTAGCGCAAACCATGCACCTATCTTACACCGAGACTAACACTTTTTCCAAACGGGAAGAAGAGAGATTTCACATGACCTATATCACCTAGGAGTTCCATTGGGCGCATCCAAAACTATTTCCGAGCCTATGGTACGTTCGACACAAATGGTGCTCCTCTCTTGTGTAAAGATACCACTATCTTCGAATGGACCGAGCTTTCACTTGAGTCTCATCACCTCAGAGTAACATCGGGTGCGTCCAAAATGAGTTTTGAGCCGATGGTACGTTTGGCGCAAGCTGTACACCTATCTTGTACCGACACTAACCTTGTCTCCAAATGAAAAGAATTCCATCGTGTGCGTCCAAAACGATTTCCAAGCCTATAGTACATTTGACGCAAACCGTGGACCTATCTTGCGTCAAGATTAGCACTATCTTCACACAGACCGAGGTTGCACTTGAGCCCCATCGCCTAGGTGTACCATCAGGTTGCACTTGACCCCAACAGTTCTTATGCACACCCACTCGGGGAAAGGCCCAATGTCCCTAAAAGACTAGTCCGATAGGGGAAGGGTGGCTCTCTCTTTTAAGGTGGCTTCCTCCTCCCAAGCTAAGCAAGGTGGGATTATTCAGAGGCTCACACGGTCACCGCCCGACTACAACTAGGCCACTTGGCCTTTTTTTGTTGTGTCTTTGCCAGTGGGTAATAGTGGAGGGGATGTCCTCATCATTCCCACCCCCTTAAACAAGGGCCCAGCTCTGATACCAAATGATACATCCGACCCAGGTGGGGTTGGCCGA
The DNA here is from genome assembly GCA_038087645.1 of Saccharum hybrid cultivar R570. Lineage (NCBI taxonomy): Eukaryota > Viridiplantae > Streptophyta > Magnoliopsida > Poales > Poaceae > Saccharum > Saccharum hybrid cultivar. The sequence goes on from JAQSUU010000556.1 coordinate 15,153,896, forward strand.
GGCCCAATAAATTAAGGTTGCCTGGACCCCAACAGTTCTTATGCACACCCACTCGAAGAAAGGCCCAATGTCCCTAAAAGACTAGTCTGATAGGGGAAGGGTGGCTCTCTCTTTTAAGGTGGCTTCCTCCTCCCAAGCTAAGTAAGGTGAGATTATTCAGAGGCTCACACGGTCGCCGCCCGACTACAACTAGCCCACTTGGCCCTTTTTTGTTGCGTCTTTGCCAGCGGGTAATAGTGGAGGATGTCCTCATCAACACTACTCTAAAGAGAAAGAAGTGAGATTCCACATGACCCACACCACCTAAGAATTCTATCGGGTGCGTCCAAAACGATTTCTGAGCCTATGGTATGTTCGACGCAAACCGTGCACCTACCTTGTGTTAAGATTAGCACTATCTCCAAAAGGACCAAAACAAGCTACCACTTGAGCTTCATTACCAAGTGGTTCCATCGAGTGCGTCCAAAACGATTTCTGAGTCTATGGTACGTCTAGCGTAAACCATGCACCTATCTTGCACCAACAGTAACACTATCTCCAAAAAGTAAGAAGTGAGATTCCACATGGCCCATGTCACATAAGAGTTCCATTAGGTGTGTCCAAAAGGATCTCCGAGCCTATGGTACGTTCGACCCAAACCGTGCAACTATCTTGTATCAAGATTAGCACTATGTCCGAAGGACCAAAACAAGCTTCCACTTGAGTCTCGCCACCTAGTGTTACCATCGAGTGCGTCCAAAACGATTTCTGAGCCCATGATACGTCTAGCGCAAACCATGCACCTATCTCGCACCGACACTAACATTGTCTCCAAATGGATAGAAGAGAGATTCCACATAATCCACGTCACCTAGGGGTTCCATCGGGTGCGTCCAAAATGATTTCTGAGCTTATGGTACGTTCGACGTGAACTGTGCACCTATCTTGTGTCAAGGTTAGAACTATGTCCAAAAGGACTGAAACAAGCTTCCACTTGAGCCTCATCACCTAATGGCACCATCGTGTGCATCCAAAATGATTTTTAAGCCTATGGTATGTCTAGCACAAACCATGCACCTATCTTGCACCGACACTAAATCTATCTCCAAATGAAAAGAAGCGAGATTCCAAATGACCCATGTGACCAAGTTGTTCCATCGTGTGTGTCCAAAATGAATTCTGAGCCTGTGGTACGTTCGACGCAAACTGTGCCGCTATCTTGCGCCAAGATTAGCACTATCTCCGAAAGGACCAAACTGAGCTTCCACTTGAGCCTTGTCACCTACTGGCACCATCGAGTGCATCCAAAATGATTTCTACGTCTTGTACTAACACTAACACTATCTCCAAACAGAAAGAATTGAGATTCCACATGACCTATGTCACCTAGGAGTTCCATCGGGTGAGTCCAAAACGATTTTTGAGCCTATGGTACGTTTGATGCAAATCGTGCACCTATCTCGTGTCAAGATTAGCACTATCGCTAAACGTACCGAGCTTTCACTTGAGCCTCGTAACCTCATAGTACCATTGGGTGCATCCAGAATGAGTTCTGAGCTAATGGTTTGTTTGGCACAAACCGTGCACCTATCTTGCATCAACACTAACACTGTCTCCAAATGGAAAGAAGTGAGATTCCACTAGCCCACGTCACCTCAAAGTTTCATCAGGTGTGTCCAAAATGATTTCCGTGCCTATGGTACGTTCGACGCAAACCATGCACCTATCTTGCGTCAAGATTAGCACTATCTCCGAAAGGAACGAAATGAGCTTCCACTTGAGCCTCATCACATAGTGTTACCATCGCGTGCGTCCAAGATGATTTATGAGCCTATGGTACGTCTAGCGCAAACCATGCACATATCTTGCACCGACACTAACACTGTCTCCATACGAAAACAAGCGAGATTCCACATGACGCATGTCACCTCGGAGTTCCATTGGGTGCATCTAAAACGATTTCGAAGCCTATGGTACGTTCAACTCAAACCGTTCACCTATCTTGTGTCAAGATTAGCACTATCTCCGAAAGGACCGAAATGAGCATCCACTTGAGCCTTGTCACCTAGTGGTACCATCAGGTGCATTCAAAATGATTTCTAAGCCTATGGTACGTCTAGTGCAAACCATGCACCTATCTTGCACCGAAACTAACACTATTTCCAAACGGGAAAAAGAGAGAATCCACATGACCCACGTCACCTAGGAGTTCCATCGGGTGCGTCTAAAACTATTTCCGAGTCTATGGTACGTTCAATGCAAATGGAGCTCCTCTCTTGCGTAAACATTAACACTATCTCCAAATGGATGAAGGTTTCACTTGAGCCTCATCACCTCGGAGTAACATCGGGTGCGTCCAAAATGAGTTTTGAGCCGATGGTACGTTTGGCGCAAGATGTGCACCTATCTTGCAATGACACTAACATTGTCTCCAAATGAACAAAATTCCATCGGGTGCATCCAAAATGATTTCCGAACCTATGGTATGTTTGACGCAAACCGAGGTTTCACTTGAGCCTCGTCGCCTGGGTGTACCATTTGGTGCATCCAAAATGATTTTTGAGCACTTGGTATATTTGGCACAAACCGTGCACCTATCTTGTACCGATAGTAACACAGTCTCCAAAGTGAAAGAAGTGAGATTCCACATGACCCACGTCACCTAAGAGTTCTATCGGGTGCATCCAAAATGATTTCTGAGCCTATGGTACGTTCGACACAAACCGTGCACCAGTCTTGCGTCAAGTTAGCACTATCTCCAAAAGGACCAAAACGAGCTTCCACTCAAGCCTTGTTCCTAGTGGTACCATCAAGTGTGTCGAAAACGATTTTCTGAACCTATGGTACATCTAGCGCAAACCATGCATCTATCTTGCCCTGACAGTAACACTGTCTCCAAAAAGTAAGAATTGAGAGTCCACATGGCCCACTATCTCCAAAAAGTAAGAAGTGAGATTCCACATGGCCCACGTCACCTAAGAGTTCCATCAAGTGCGTCTAAAATGATTTCCGAGCCTATGATACGTTCGACGCAAACCGTGCACCTATCTTGTGTCAAGATTAGCACTGTGTTCAAAAGGACCAAAACAAGCTTCCACGTGAGCCTCGTCACCTAGTGGTATCACTGAGTGCGTCCGAAATGATTTCTAAGTCTATGGTACGTCTAGGGCAAACCATGCACCTATCTTGCACCGACACTAACATTGTCTCCAAATGAACATAAGAGAGATTCCACAGAATCCACGTCCCCTAGGAGTTTCATCGGGTGTGTCCAAAATGATTTCCGAGGCTCTGGTATGTGCAACGCAAACCGTGCACCAATCTTGTGTAAGGATTAGCACTATGTCCAAAATGACTGAAACATACTTCCACTTGAGCCTCGTCACCTAGTGGTACCATCAAATGCATCCAAAACGATTTTTGAGCCTATGGTACGTTCGACGCAAAACATGCACCTATCTTGCGTCAAGATTAGCATTATCTCTGAAAAGGACCAAAACGAGCTTCCACTGGAGCCTCATCACCTAGTGGTACCATCGTGTGTGTCCAAAATGATTTCTGAGTCTATGGTACTCTAGCACAAACCATGCACCTATTTTGCACAAACATTAACTATGTCTCCAAATAGAAAGAAGAGAGATTCCACACAATCCACATCACCTAGGAGTTTCATCTAGTGCGTCCAAAATAATTTTTGAGCCAATAGTACGTTCAACGCCAACCGTGAAACTATCTTGTGTCAAGATTAGCAGTATGTCCGAAAAAAGGACCGAAATAAGCTTTCACTTAAGCCTCGTCACCGAATGGTACCATCGAGTGCGTCCAAAATGATTTTTGTGCCTATGGTACGTCTAGCGCAAACCATGCACCTATCTTGCACTGATGCTAACACTATCTCCAAACATAAAGAATCGAGATTCCACATGACCCATGTCACCTAGGAGTTCCATCGGGTGAGTCCAAATTGATTTTCGAGCCTATGGTATGTTCGATGCAAACTGTGCTCCTATCTCCTGTTAAGATTAGCAATATCTCTAAACGGACCGAGCTTCCACTTGAGCCTCGTAACCTCAGAGTACCATCGGGTGTGTCCAAAACGAGTTCTGAGCCGATGGTTTGTTTAGCGCAAACTATGCACCTATCTTGCACTGACACTAACACTATCTTCAAACAGAAAGAAGTGAGATTCCACATGATCCACGTCACCTCGAAGTTATATCGGGTGCATCCAAAATGATTTTCGAGCCTATGGTACATTTGAAGCAAACCATTCACCTATCTTGTGTCCAGATTAGCAGTATGTCCAAAAGGAACGAAACAAGCTTCCACTTGAGCCTCGTCACCGAGAGGTACCATCGAGTGCGTCCAAAATAATTTCTGAGCCTATGGTACGTCTAGCGCAAACCATGCACCTATCTTGTACTAACACTAACACTATCTCCAAACAGAAAAAAATCAAGATTCTACGTGACCCACGTCACCTTAGAGTTCCATCGGGTGCGTCCAAAATCATTTTGCGAGCCTATGTTACATTCGACACAAACCATGCACCAATCTTACGTCAAGATTAGCACTATCTCCGAAAGGACCAAAACAAGCTTCCACTTGAGCCTCGTCACCTAGTGGTACCATCGAGTGCATCCAAAATGATTTATACGCCTATGATACATCTAGCGCAAACCATGCACCTATCTTGCACTAACACTAACATTGTCTCCATACACAAGCAAGATTGCACACGACCCATGTCACCTAGGAGTTCCATTGGGTGTGCCCAAAATGATTTCGAAGCCTATGGTATGGTCGACGCAAATGTTCACCTAGCTTGCGTCAAGATTAGCACTATATCCAAAAGGACCGAAATAAGCTTCCACTTGAGCCTCGTCACCTAGTGGAACCATCAGGTGCATCCAAAATGAATTCTAAGCATATGGTACGTCTAGCGCAAACCATGTACCTATCTTGTACCGACACTAACACTATCTCCAAACAGGAAGAAGAAAGATTCCACAAGACCCACATCACCTAGGAGTTCCATCGGGTGCATCCAAAACTATTTCTGAGCCTATGGTACGTTCGACGCAAATGGTGCTCCTATCTTGCGTAAAGATTAGCACTATCTCCAAATGGACTGAGCATTCACTTGAGCCTCATCACCTCGGAGTAACATCGGGTGCATCCAAAAAGAGTTTTGAGCCGATGGTACATCTAGCGCAAACCATGCACCTATCTTGCACTGACACTAACACTATCTCCATACGGAAACAAGTGAGATTCCACATGACCCACATCACCTAGGAGTTCCATTGGGTGCGTCTAAAATGATTTTGAAGCCTATGATACGTTCGACCCAAACTGTTCACATATCTTGCGTCAAGGTTAACACTATCTCCAAAAGGATTGAAACATGCTTCCACTTGAGCCTCGTCACCTAGTGGAACATCAGGTGCATCTAAAATGGTTTCTAAGCCTATGGTACGTCTAGCGCAAACCATGCACCAATATTGCACCAACACTAACATTGTCTCCAAACGGGAAGAAGTGAGATTCCACAAGACCCACATCACCTATGAGTTCAATCAGGTGCGTCCAAAAATATTTCTGAGCCTATGGTACGTTTGACACAAATGGTGATGAGGACATCCTCCACTATTACCCGCTGGCAAAGACGCAACAAAAATGGGCCAAGTGGCCTAGTTGTAGTCGGGCGGCGACTGTGTGAGCCTCTGAATAATCCCACCTTGCTTAGCTTGGGAGGAGGAAGCCACCTTAAAAGAGAGAGCCACCCTTCCCCTATCAGACTAGTCTTTTAGGGACATTGGGTCTTTCCCCGAGTGGGTGTGCATAAGAACTATTGGGGTCCGGGCAACCTTAATTTATTGGGCCTCGGCCAACCCCACCTGGGCCGGATGTATCATTTGGCTCTCTCTTTTAAGGTGGCTTCCTCCTCCCAAGCTAAGCAAGGTGGGATTATTCAGAGGCTCACACAGTCGCCGCCCGACTACAACTAGGCCACTTGGCCCATTTTTGTTGCGTCTTTGCCAGCGGGTAATAGTGGAGGATGTCCTCATCATTCCCACCCCCTTAAACAAGGGCCCAGCTCTGATACCAAATGATATGAACCCGCTAGGGTTAATCCTGATCTTTCGATGAGAGAAGGTGGATAACTCGATTTGGTGTATGGAGATGACGTTCACGGCCCGACTACAGCCTTCCAAGCTGCGCCTTAGCAACCGATACACCACCTCCAACAGCCGTCGTGATCTTGTGGAGCACGATCAACCAAATCACTAGGGTAATTCCTGCAAGCAATCGAGGAACAAGCAAGAACAAGTAGAACAAGCAACTCAATTGCAAATATGGAGATGAAAAACCAATCTAAACTCACAAAGTTGGGGTTCTGAATCAAGTAGAACGGATGGTCTAGTCAACACACGCGTCTACAAGGAAGTAGCAATGGCTAAACTTTCAACAAAACAAAACCCAATCTATTTGTGGCGGCTCTAATCCTTATTAATACCTAGGGGAACGACCAGGGGGGTGTTGGGATCATTCTCCAACCCTAGGACACGTCCTTAATGGACCCAAATTGATACATGGACCATCGGCCCAAAATAGGGTGACGCAGCACCAAAGGCAGAAAAGGTTCCAGCGTTGAAACGACGATTGCGGAAGCATTGGATAAGATATAGCCATGAGTCCAGATCCGTTGGAAAATAGACTTGATAAGCTTTCCAAAAAGTGCTATAACGTCCCAATCGGAGTCCGTATGAAGTCGTGGTGACCGTCGCAATTTGGGACTATTTTGCAGTCTGAATTCAACTTCCAAAACGTGTTGGACTTGGACTCTTTCTGTCCTTGGAACCAAAGTGACGTGGTGGCCTAGCGGAGGACGTTAGGAATACTTGGATTTGTTCCCCAATCAACTTCATTAACCTTCCATGCTTTTCATATGCAATCAAACCTTCCCTTGATCCATGTAAGTAATTCTAAAAATGAGAATGAACACACATCATGGTGCGGCATCAATTCATCAAATGCTTCAATGATAAGCCTCATATAGAATGGTTGCACCTTTGGTATAGAAGTGGTTGGCATGGTCATCTTTGAGCCAATGATGTCCTCGTCACTTCCCCTATCAGACTAGTCTTTTAGGGATATTGGGCCTTTCCCTGAGTGGGTGTGCATAAGAACAGTTGGGGTCCGGGCAACCTTAATTTATTGGGCCTCGGCCAACCCCACCTGGGCCGGATGTATCAAATGGTGCTCCTCTCTTGCGTAAAGATTAGCACTATCTCCAAATGGACTGAGCTTTCACTTGAGCCTCGTCACCTCGGAGTAACATCAGGTGCATCCAAAACGAGTTTTGAGCTGATGGTATGTTTGGCGCAAGATGTGCACCTATCTTGCACCGACACTAACACTGTCTCCAAATGAGAAAAGTGAGGTTTCACATGACCCATATCACCTAGGAGTTCCATTGGGTTCGTCCAAAATGATTTCCAAGACTATGGTACGTTTGATGCAAATCGTGGACCTTTCTTGTATCAAGATTAGCACTATCTCCAAATGGACCAAGGTTTCACTTGAGCCACATCACCTAGGTGTACCATCAGGTGCGCCCAAAATGATTTATGAGCAGTTGGTACGTTTGGCACAAATCATGCACCTATTTTGCATCGATAGTAACACAGTCTCCAAAGAGAAAGAAGTGAGATTCCACATGACCCACGTCACCTAAGAGTTCCATTGGGTGCGTCCAAAACGATTTCTGAGCCTATGGTACGTTCAACGCAAACTGTGCACCTATCTTGCATCAAGATTAGCACCATCTCCGAAAGGACCAAAACGAGCTTCCACTCGAGCCTCGTCACCTACTAGTACCATTGAGTGCATCCAAAACAATTTCTGAGCCTATGGTACGTCTAGCGTAAACCATGCACCTATCTTGCATCAAGATTGGCACCATCTCCGAAAGGACCAAAACGACCTTCCACTCGAGCCTCGTCACCTAGTGGTACCATCGAGTGCAACCAAAACAATTTCTGAGCCTATGGTACATCTAGCGTAAACCATGCACCTATCTTGCACCGATAGTAACACTATCTCCACAAAAGTAAGAAGTGAGATTCCACATGGCCCATGTCACCTAAGAGTTCCAGCAGGTGCATCCAAAATGATTTCTGAGCCTATGGTACATTCAATGCAAACCATGCACCTACTTGTGTCAAGATTAGCGCTATATCCGAAAGGACCAAAACAAGCTTACACTTGAGCCTTATCACCTAGTGGTACCATCAAGTACGTCCAAAACGATTTCTAAGCCTAGGGTACGTCTAGCACAAATAATGCAACTTACACCAACACTAATATTGTCTCCAAATGGATAGAAGAGAGATTCCACATCATCCACATCACCTAGGAGTTCTATCAGGTGCGTGCAAAATGATTTTTGAACCTATAGTACATTCAATGCAAACCGTGCACTTATCATATGTCAAGATTAGCACTATGTCCGAAAGGAACGAAACAAGCTTCCACTTGAGCCACGTCACCTAGTGGTACTATCGAGTGTGTCCAAAATGATTTCTCAGCCTATGGTACGTCTAGCGCAAACCATGCACCTATCTTGCACCGACACTAACACTCTCTCCAAATGGAAAGAAGCGAGATTCCACATGACTCATGTCACCTAGGAGTTCCATCGGGTGAGTCTAAAATGATTTCTAAGCCTTTGGTAAGTTTGACGCAAACTGTGCACCTATCTCGTGTCAAGATTAGCACTATCTCTAGACGGACCGAGCATTCACTTGAGCCTCGTCACCCAGGAGTACCATCGGGTGCATCCAAAATAATTTTCTGAGCCGGTGATGTTTGGCACAAACTGCGCACCTATCTTGCACAGACACTGACACTGTCTCCAAATGGAAAGAAGTGAGATTACAAATGACCCACGTCACCTAGGTGTTCCATTGTGTGCATCCAAAACGAATTCTGAGCCTATGGTATGTTTGACGCAAACCATGCAGCTATATTGCGTCAAAATTAGCACTATATCTGAAAGGACCAAAACGAGCTTCCACTTGAGCCTCGTCACCTAATGGTACCATCGAGTATGTCCAAAATGATTTCTGAGTCTATGGTACTTCTAGCGCGAACCATGCACCTATCTTGCACCGACACTAACACTATCTCCGAATGGAAAGAAGAGAGATTCCACATGATCCAAGTCACCTAGGAGTTCCATCAGGTGCGTCCAAAACGATTTATGAGCCTATGGTACGTTCAGCACGAGCCATGCACCTATGTATGAAAGGACCGAAACAAGCTTCCACTTGAGGCTCGTCACCCAGTGGTACCATCAAGTGTGTCCAACATGATTTTCTGAGCCTATGGTACGTCTAACGCAAACCATGCACCTATCTTGCACTAACCCTAACACTATCTCCAAACAGAAAGAATCGAGATTCCACATGACCCATGTCACCTAGGAGTTCCATCGGATGAGTCCAAGACGATTTTTGAGCCTTTGGTACATTCGACACATACCGTGCACCTATCTCGTGTCAAAATTAGCACTATCTCCAAATAGACCGAACTTTCACTTCAGCCTCATGTCCTAGGAGAACCATCTGGTGCGTCCAAAATAATTTCTGAGCCGATGGTACATTTGGTACAAACTATGCACCTATCTTACATAGACACTAACACTGTCTCTAAATGGAAAGAAGATAGATTCCGCATGATCCACGTCATCTAGGAGTTCCATTGGGTGCGTCCAAAACGATTTCTGAGCCTGTGGTACGTTTGACGCAAACCGTGCACCTATCTTGTGTGAAGATTAGCACTATATCCGAAAGGACCGAAACAAGCTTCCACTTGAGCCTTGTCAACTAGTGGTACCATTGATTGTGTCTAAAATGATTTCTGAGCCTATGGTACGTTTAGCGCAAACTATGAACCTATCTTGCACCGACACTACTCTGTCTCAAACAGAAAGAAGAGAGATTCCACATGACCCATGCCACCTAGGAGTTCTATCGGGTGAGTCAGAACGATTTCCATGCCTTTGGTACGTTCGACGCAAACCGAGCACCTATCTTATGTCAAGATTAGCACTATCTCCAAATGATGTTGCTTTCACTAGAGCCTCGTTACCTAGGAGTACCATCGGGTGTGTCCAAAATAATTTCTGAGCCAATGGTACGTTTAGCTCAAACTGTGCACCTATCTTGCATAGACACACTAACACTATCTCCAAATGGAAAGAAGCGAGATTCTAGATGACCCACGTTACCTAGGAGTTCCATCTATGCGTCCAAAACAATTTCTGAGCCTATTGTACGTTCCACACAAGCCATGCACCTATCTTGCATCAATGTTAGCACTACCTTTGAAAGGACTAAAATGAGCAACCACTAGAGCCTTGTCACCTTGTGGTACCATCAAGTGCGTCTAAAATGACTTCTAAGCCTATGTCTAGCGCAAACAATGCACCTATCTTCCGTCGACACTAATATTGTCTCCAAATGGACATAAGAGAGATTCCACATCATCCACGTCACCTATCTTCGAGCCTATGGTATGTTCGACACAAACCGTACACTTATCATATGTCCAGATTAGCACTATGTCTGAAAGGACCGAAACAAGCTTCCACTTGAGCCTCATCACCTAGTGGTACTATCGAGTGCGTCCAAAATGATTTCTTAGCCTATGGTACGCCTAGCGCAAACCATGCACCTATCTTGCACTGACACTAACCCTCTCTCCAAATGGAAAGAAGCGAGATTCCACACGACCCATGTCACCTAGGAGTTCCATCGGGTGAGTCCAAAACGATTTCTGAACCTTTGGTATGTTTGACACAAACCATGCACCTATCTTGCATCAAGGTTAGAACTATCTCCAAACAGAAAGAAGTGAGATTCCACATGACTCACGTCACCTAGCAGTTCCATCGTGTGTGTCCAAAATGATTTCTGAGCCTATAGTACGTTAAACGCAAGCTGTGCAACTATCTTGGGCCAAGATTAGAAATATCCCCAAACATACTGAGCTTTCACTTGAGCCTCATCACCTCGTAGGACCATCAGGTGTGTCCAAAATGTTTACTGAACCGACGATACATTTGGCGCAAACTATGCAACTATCTTGCACTGACACTAACACTGTCTCCAAATAGAAAGAAGTGAGGTTCCACGTGACCCACATCACCTAGGAGTTCCATCGTGCGTATCCAAAATGACTTTCTGAGCCTATGGTACGCTCGATGCCAACTATGCACCTATCTCGTGTCAAGATTGGCACTATCTCCGAAAAGGGCCAAATTGAGCTTCTACTTGAGCCTTGTCACCTAGTGGTACCATCAGGTGCACCCAAAACAACTTCTAAGCCTCTGGTACGTCTAGCGCAAACCATGCACCTATCTTGCACCAACACTAACGCTGTCTCCAAATGGAAAGAAGAGAGATTCCACCTGACCAACATCACCTAGGAGTTCCATCGGGCGTGTGCAAAATGATTTATGAGCCTTTAGTACGTTCGACGCAAACTGTGTGATAAAGGGGAAGTGCCCAATCTTTCAGTGAGTGGAGATAATTTCGATTTGGTGGTAGTAGACCCTCACGATCCGACTACGACGAGCGAACCACTTCAGTTTGTCCATCAGTTTGAGGGTGACAAGTTGTTCTAAACAGCAATTTAGTTCCCAATTTATTCCACAGTGATCTCCAAAAATAACTGAGAACCTTAGCATCACGATCAGAGACTATTGTATTTGGAATACCATGCAAATGAATAATCTCGCTAAAGAACAATTCAGCAATATTGGTAGCATCATCGGTTTTATGACAAGGTATAAATTGAGCCATTTTGGAGAAACGATCAACAACCACAAAAATATTGTCCCTCCCCTTCTTAGTTCGAGGTAATCCCAAAACAAAGTCTATAGAAATATCAAGCCAAGGGGAAGTAGGAACAGGCAAAGGTATGTACAAACCATGGTTGTTCAATCGTGACTTAGCTTTCTGGCAAGTAGTGCAGCGTGCAACAAGGCGCTCAACATCAGCGCGCATCCGGGGCCAAAAGAAGTGGGCAGCCAGCACCTCATGCGTTTTGTAGACGCCAAAATGCCCCATGAGGCTGCCTCCATGCGCTTCCTGTAATAACAAACGACGAACTGAGCTTGCTGGAACACACAGCTTGTTAGCGCAAAACAGGAATCCATCCTGTATGTGAAATTTGCCCCATGGTTTGCCATGAATACAATGGGTGAAAGCATCTTTAAAATCAGCATCGTCCACATATTCATTCTTCATAGTTTGCAAGCCAAAGATTTTAAAATCTAACTGTGACAGCATGGTATAGCGATGAGACAAAGCATCAGCAATAACATTTTCCTTGCCACTCTTGTGTTTAATAATGTAAGGGAAAGACTCAATGAATTCTACCCATTTAGCATGACGACGGTTCAGGTTTGTTTGGGTACGAATATGTTTTAAAGCCTCATGATCAGAATGAATTATAAACTCGCGATGCCAAAGGTAGTGCTGCCAAGTATGCAAAGTGCGCACTAAAGCATAAAGCTCCTTATCATACGTAGAATAATTCAAGCTAGCACCACTTAATTTCTCGCTAAAATAAGCAACCGACTTTCCTTCTTGTGACAAAACAGCACCTAGCCCAATACCGCTAGCATCGCATTCAAGCTCAAACACTTTAGTAAAATCAGGCAACTGCAAGAGAGGAGCATTGGTTAACTTATCTTTCAAGGTGCTGAACGCAACCTCTTGCGAATCACTCCAAGCAAAGGGAACATCCTTCTTTGTAAGCTCATGTAGAGGCGCTGCAATGGAGCTAAAATCACGAACAAACCTGCTGTAGAAACCTGCAAGGCCAAGAAAGCTTCGAATTTATATGACCTTTGTCGGTGTAGGCCACGCCCGAATGGCATCGATCTTGCTGCTATCCACCTCAATGCCCTGTGGAGTAACAACATAGCCAAGAAACGAAACACGTTGTGTGCAAAACATGCATTTGTCGATGTTAGCAAATAAATGGGCTGCACGCAATGCATCAAAAACAGCACGCAAATGTTCTAAATGCTCTTCCATGGACTTGCTGTAAATGAGAATGTCATCAAAATAGACAACTACAAACAGTCCTATGAAGGGCCACAAAACTTCATTCATCAAACGCATAAACGTGCTGGGAGCATTTGTCAAACCAAACGGCATAACCAACCATTCATATAACCCAAATTTTGTTTTGAAAGCCGTTTTCCATTCGTCACCTAATTTCATGTGAATCTGATGGTAGCCACTACGCAAATCTACCTTAGTGAAAAGAATGGCACCACTCAGCTCTTCTAGCAGATCTTCAAGGCGTGGTATAGGGTATCGGTAGCGAAAGGTAATGTTATTAATAGCACGACAATCTACACATAGACGCCATGATCCATCTTTCTTGGGAACAAGTAACACGGGAACGGAGCAGGGGCTAAGAGACTCACGAATATAACCCTTGTCAAGCAACGCCTGTACCTATCGCTGTATTTCCTTCGCCTCATCCAGATTTGTACGGTATGGTGCACGGTTCGGAAGCTGTGTGCCGGGAATGAGGTCGATCCGGTGCTCAATGCCACGAAGTGGTGGGAGTCCTAGTGGCAAATCTTTTGGAAAAACATCAGCGTACTCCTGCAAAATGTTAGCAACCGCAGGAGGAATATCCAAAGATGGTGCATCATCAAGTGAAACGAGCACACTAGAGCATATAAGGGCATAGCATGGCAAAGGAGCATCGCGTAACTCATCGAAATCAGCACGTGTAGCAAGCAAAACAGGAGCATTCAACTTGATTTCAGAATTAATAGAGGTCGACGGTTCAAGTTGTTTAGCAGTTTTAGCAGCTCTAGCAAGATCATCTTTAAGAATTTGTTCAGGTGTCATTGGATGTATAATTATTTTCTGACCCTTAAACATGAAAGAATAGTGATTTGAACGACCATGATGCAAGCTATCAGTATCATATTGCCAAGGTCGCCCAAGTAACAGATAGCATGCTTCCATGGGAATAACATCACAATCGACAAAATCAGAATAAGCACCCATGGAGAAAGGAACACCATCATTAAGCCATTGAATGTGATAAGGATGTGGATGCTTACGAGTGGGTAAAGACAACTTTTCAACCAGCACGGCACTAGCCAAATTGTTGCAGCTGCCGCTGTCGATGATAATGCGAATGGACCGCTCCTACACCATGCCCTTGGTATGGAAAAGAGTGTGTCGCTGATTCTTATCGGGCAGAGCGGCCTGTGTACTAAGAACACGCTGCACAACAAGCTTTCATACCTATCGGCATCGCCCGGGTTGACATGTACTTTTGCCTTTGCTGCATGGTTAGTGGCAAGCATAGCGTGTTGAATATCTTCAGAATCACTAGCGGAAGAATACTCACCATCATCACGAATGACCAATACACGCTTGTTCGGACAGTCCCGAGACACGTGGCCAAATCCTTGGCAACGAAAGCACTGAATATCCCGTGTGCAGCCTGTGGACGGGGGAGCACCTGTAGAAGTGGCTGCCCGCTCACGCGGTGTAGTGGCGGGCGTGGACGGTGCAGGGGGTGCGGGTGCTGAACCGGATGTCGATCTTCGTCCTGCAAAAGAGTTAGAATATGGCTTCGAATGGCGTCCCTGTATTTCACGTTCAGCTTTGCAAGCAAATTCAAATAATGTGGTGATATCATAATACTCCTTATAATCAAGTATATCCTAAATTTCATGGTTTAAACCACCATGAAATCGTGCCATAGCAGCGTCAGTTTCCTCAACTAACCCACAACGAATCATGCCTTTTTGCAATTCCTGGTAATAGTCCTCTACAGATTATGAACCTTGCTGAAAACGTTGCATTTTATTAAGCAAATCACGGGCATAAAAAGAAGGTACAAATCTGTGGCGCATAGCAGCTTTTAATTGATCCCATGTGGTTGGAGCTAGAGTGGGATGTTTTTGTTTATATTCACGCCACCAAATTAAAGCAAAATGAGTAAATTCACTAATAGCAGCTTTAACTTGAGAAGTAGTAGGAATATCATGGCTTACAAATTTCTGTTCGACTTCTAATTCCCAATCAAGATATGCAGCAGGATCATATTTTCCATTAAAAGATGGAATTTTAAATTTTATCTTAGCAAAAAGATCATTACCGTGGTGGCGTGGCACACGGCAAGCACGGCCTTGACGGTGTCCACCGTCGTGCTCCGTGTCACCACCGTAATCCTGCTGGAATTCTGTGACCATCGTGTTCAAAGCATCGAGGCGTGACACGATGGTGTCGAGCGTGGTCTTGGTGGCTGTCTGCGCGAGGTCAAGCTGATCGAACTGTTCGGTCGCCGTAGTGACCGTGGAATCCATCCGTTCATGCATCGTCATGATGTCTGCGACAAGTCCATCAATCTGTGTCCGCATGTCCTGCAGCTGTTCATCCTTCATGGAGTCGTCGTCGTCGCCTGCCATGGTTAGCGCAAAACAAAAAAAAACCCGATGCCAAAATAGGGGTGTAACGGCTCACAAGGCGCTCACACTAGTGCTGTTATCAATGTCTTATCCGTTGTTACCGAGCACACAGGGGCGACCTGCAACCGACCGGAGGAACTCTCGAAAGATTGGAGCAGCGATTGCCTAGGAAACAAAGTCAGCCCGTCGTAGAACTATGTGGAGTTCTGGGTAGGCTGCACTCAAGTCAAGGATTAGCACAAGCAAACAATAATGCAAAGTTGAATTATAGTGCTAAATACGAAACAACGCTGCTGGAAACAAGTGAGAAACAAAGGAGGTGGAAAAGAGGGAGAGGGTGTGGCTTAAAAAAGGCAAATTCTTGATTTGTTTGGATCTGTTTTTTTTCAAGAGTCCTCAAAAACTGATAATATGAACAGAGAGGATCTCAAACATCAAAAGACGGCACACACACACACACACACACTCTCTCTCTCTCTCTCTCTCTCTCTAGAGTAAGGCGAGATAGGTAGATGAACAAGGGAGGGCAATGTATGCGTGGGGGTGCAGAGGCCCTGGAGTGTCACGACCTAGGGGGTTCACGGCGTGCACAAGGAAACCTTCCACCGAACCAAACCGGATCACCTTCCTTCTTCCTGTTTCTTTTTTCTTTTTTTGATTTTTTTTATTTCTTTCTATCTTTGTTTTCGACAGGGAGGGGGCGATCGGAGGGGTGGTATGCGGCGGCCCGGTGGTCTAGTGGCTACCAAGCCGGGTATTCGCGCGAAGGGGACAGTGGCCGAACAGCAGAACGGCGGTGGCGAAACTAGGGTGAGGAGAACAAAGAGAAAAACATGGGATTAAACACAAGTGACCAGCAACAATTGAATGAGTAAGCACACAAATTCAACACAGATTATTGAAAGAATGTGCAAGGCTAAACGGTTGCTGGGACAAGGATCTAATGTGAAATGTTTTTTTGTTTTGGTTTTCGTGGACTGTAGGAAGGGAAAAACACTTGATAAAACTCATCGATCAACCTGGAAATCTGATACCACTTGATAGAGGGGAAGTGCCCGATCTTTCGGTGAGTGGAGATAATTTCGATTTGGTGGTAGTAGACCCTCATGATAGCAAACCCGAAGCGCCAATGCAATCGCTGAACCAACTCCCAATGGTTACCAACCTTGCCGGTACAAGGTCAGCCTGATCACGAAGATCAATTCCTGCACGCAATCGAAGAACGAACAAGAAAAAGACGCGAGCAATCTTATTATCACTCGAAGGTGGAGTTCTGAATTACACGAGACAACGCAGATTGGCGCGTGTTCGAGAGTAGCTAAAGCTAGATGTAAAACAAAACTCAAGTTGTAAACAAAAACGACTCCGACTAAATAAAAGGGCGGCGGCAGGAGAGTGGCGCACGCCCAAAGAAAGGGCTATGGCTCCAAACCCTAGGCGCCCCACCTTGGACTACTCTGTTGGCCCATCTTCTTATTCTGTTGGGCCTTCGTTCCTCAACAGCATAATGAAGTTTAATTCTCTTGCATGGGCCCGAGTGATTGGCCCAACTGGATGATCAACTGTAGGCGCCTGCGGTGGAGGAGTAACTAGAGGCGCCTGAGGTGCTGCTGGTGTAGATGTACGCGTGGTGTCCTCATCACTGTGCACCTATCTTGGGTCAAGATTAGCACTGTCTCCAAACGGACCGAACTTTCACTTGAGCATCGTCACCTCGAAGTACCATCAGGTGCGTCCAATACGATTTCTGGGCGATGGTACATTTGGCACAAACTGTGCACCTATCTTGCATCGACAATAACACTGAATCAAAACAGAAAGAAGTGAGATTCCATAGGACCCACTTCACCTATGAGTTCCATCGGGTGCCTCCAAACTGATTCTGAGCCTATGGTACGTTCAACGCAAACCGTGCACCTATCTTGCGTCAAGATTAGCACTATCTCTAAAAGGACCGAAACAAGCTTCCACTTGAGCCTCATCACCTAGTGGTGCCATCAGGTGGTCCAAAACAATTTCTGAACCTATGGTACGTCTAGCGCAAACCATGCACCTTTCTTGCACCGACACTAACACTGTTTCTAAATAGAAAGAAGAGAGATTCCACATGACCCACGTCACCAAGAAGTTCCATCTGGTGTGTCCAAGATGATTTTCGAGCCTATGGTACGTTCGACGTCAACCGTGCACCTATGTTGGGTCAAGATTAGCACTATCTCTAAATGGGCCGAGCTTTCACTAGAGCCTCATCACCTAGGAGTACCATCGGGTGCGTCCAAAATGATTTCTAAGCCTTAGAACGTTTGGTGCAAACTGTGCACCTATCTTACACCGACAATAACACTGTCTCCAAAGAGAAAGAAGTGAGATTTTCCACATAACACACGTCACCTAAGAGTTCCACCGGGTGCGTTCAAAATGATTTCTGAGCCTATGGTACGTTCGATGGAAACAGTGCACCTATCTTGTATCAAGATTAGCACTATGTCTAAAAGGACATAAACAAGCTTCCACTTAAGCCTCGTCACCTAGTGGTATCATTGAGTGCATCCAAAATGATTTCTGAGCCTATGGTAGGTCTAGCGCAAACTGTGCACCTACCTTGCACCGACACGAACACTATCTCCAAACGGAAAGAAGTGAGATTCCACATGACCCATGTCACCTAGGAGTTCCATCAGGTGAGTCCAAAATGATTTATGAGCCTATGGTCGTTCGATGCATACCGTACACCTATCTCGTGTCAAGATTAGTACTATCTCTAAGCAAACTAAGCTTTCACTTAAGCCTTATCACCTAGAAGTACCATCGGGTGCGTCCAAAATGATTTTCTAAGCCGATGTTACGTTTGGCACAAACTATGTACCTATCTTGCATAGACACTAACACTGTCTCCAAATGGAAAGAAGTGAGATTCCACATGACCAATGTCACCTAGGGGTTCCATGGTGTGCATCCAAAATGATTTTCGAGCCTGTGGTACATTCAACGCAAGCCATGCACTTATCTTGTGTCAAGGTTAGCACTATCTCTAAAAGGACCAAAACAAGCTTTCACTTGAGCCTCATCATCTTGTGGTACTATCGAGTGCGTCCAAAACAATTTCTGAGCCTATGGTATGTCTCGGGCAAACCATGCACCTATTTTGCACCGACACTAACACTATCTCCGAATGGAAAGAAGCGAGATTCCACATGACCCATGTCACCTAGGAGTCCCATCGGGTGAGTCCAAAATAATTTCTGAGCCTATGGTACGTTCAATGCAAACCATGCACCTATCTCATGTCAAGATTAGCACTATCTACAAGCAGGCCGAGCTTTCACTTGTGCGTCATCACCTAGGAGTACCATCGGGTGCATGCAAAATTATTTCTAAGTCAATGGTATGTTTGGCGCAAACTGTGCACCTATCTTGCACAGACAATAACACTATCTCCAAATGGAAAGAAGTGAGATTCCACATGACTCATGTGATGAGGACTTCAACACCAACGATGCATCCACACCGACACCAGTACCTCTTGCTGGTCCTCTTACTCGTGCTCGCACTCGTAAACTTAATCATCAAGTGAGTTCCTTCTTGAGCTCCTGTCCATCATGTTTAGATCTTGGAGACACATGCACTCTTATTTTGATTAGGAACCAAGGAGAAGATCGAAAGGGAAAAGGACTCGCGTTGGCTGGATTCGGGCTGCAAAACTTGCGCGGATCACCATGGCTTCATATGGACTCCAATTGGGACGTTCTAATACTTGGTGGAGAGCTAATGAAGTCTACTTTCCAAAGGATCCAACGTCACATATAAATCACATTAGAATCGCCCGCAATAGTCAATTTCCTCCGGACTATTTCTGCCCACAGGAGCTGCAACACCTAATTTTAGCACCTATTCTTAGTGCATGTTTAGTCAATAAGGGATCTCATGCAACCATGCAGTGGTCATTGTTTCTCTTCTATTTTTAGTGAGTCGAGAGCACCTCCTGGCCTTCATCTAGTCATCCACTCCTTACATAAGGCTCCTACACCCACAACATTAGATGGGTTTTGTTTAGATCAAGTTAGCCTTTGCTACTTGCCTGTAAACGCGCGTGCTGGATTAGCCGCCTATCTACTTGTCTTCAGAACCCCAATTCATTGGAGATTGAGTTTGAAACCTTCATTTACATCTAGTAATTCAGTACTTGTTCTTGCGAGTTCTTTGATTGATTACAGGACGAATGCCCTAGTGGCTGGTTGTCACGCCGCAAGATCACGACAACCATTGGAGGTGGTGTGTCAGTTGCCAAGGCGTAACGTCCCTGGATCGTTGTAGTCAGACCGTGAACATCATGTTTTTCCACCAATCGAGTTCACCACAATCTCTCATTGAAAGATCAGCCATCAAACCCCAGTGGGTTCTTATCACCATGTCACCTAGGAGTACCATCGTGTGTGTCCAAAACTATTTCTAAGTCTATGGTACCTTCGACGCAAACTAGGCACCTATCATGCCTGAAGATTAGCACTATCTCCGAAAGGACACAAACAAGCTTCCACTTGAGCCTTGTCACGTAGTGGTACCATCAGGTGTGTCCAAAATGACTTTTAAGCCCTCTGGGACATCTAGCGCAAACCATGTTTCAATCCTGCACCAACACTAACATTGTCTCCAAATGGAAAGAAGAGAGATTCCACATGACCCACATCACCTAGGAGTTCCATCGGGTGCGTCCAAAATGATTTTTGAGCCTATGGTACGTTCAATGCAAACCGTGCACCTATCTTAGGTCAGGTTAGCACTATCTCCCAAATGGGCCAAGCTTTCTCTTGAACCTCGTCACCTCGGAGTACCATCAGGTGCGCATAGTACCATTTCTGAGCCGATGGTACGTTTGGCACAAACTATGCAACTATCTTGCAATGACACTAACATTGAATCTAAATGGAAAGAAGTTTCACATGACCCACATCACCTATGAGTTCCATCGGGTGCGTCCAAAATAATTTTTATAGCTATGGTACGTTCGACGCAAACCGTGCACCTATCTTACGTCAAGATTAGCACTATCTCCAAAAGAACCCAAATAGGATTAGCACTGTCTCCAAACAGAAAGAAGAGATATTCCACATGACCCACATAACCTGGGAGTACCATTGAGTGCGTCCAAAATGATTTCTGAGCCTATGGTATGTTTGACGAAAACCGTATACCTCTCTTGTGCCAAGATTAGAACTATCTCCAAATGGACCGAGCTTTCACTTGAGCCTCGTCACCTCGGAGTACCATTGGGTGCGTCAAAAATAATTTCTAAGCTGATGTACGTTTGGCAGAAACTATGCACCTATCTTGCACCGACACTAACACTGTCTCTAAACAAAAAGGAGTGAGATTCAGCATGACCCACAACACCAAGGAGTTCCATAGGGTGCGTCCAAAATGATTTCCAAGCCGAGCACCTATCTTGTGTCAAGATTAGCACTATCTCCGAAAGGAATGAAACGAGCTTCCGGTTGAGCCTTGTCACCTAGTGGTACCATCGAGTGCATCCAAAATGATTTCTGAGCCTATGGTATGTCTAGGGCAAACCATGCACCTATCTGCCACCGACACTAACACTGTCTCCAAACATAAACAAGCGACATTTCACAAGACCCACGTCAACTAAGAGTTCCATCGGGTGTGTCCAAAATGATTTTCGAGCCTATGGTACGTTCAACGCAAACCATGCACCTATCTTGCGTCAAGATTAGCACTATCTCCAAAATGACTGAATGAGGTTCCACCTGAGCCTAGTTACATAGTGGTACCATCATATGCATCCAAAACGATTTCTGAGCATATGCTATGTCTAGCGCAAACCATGCACCTATGCTGCACAGATACTAACACAGTCTCCAAACAGAATGAAGAGAGATTTGTCACCTAGGAGTTCCATCGGGTGCATCCAAAATAAATTTTGAGCCTATGGTACGTTCGACGTAAACTGTGCACCTCTCTTGCATCAAGATTAACACTATCTCTAAACGAACTGAGCTTTCACTTGAGCCACATCACCTTGGAGTACAATCAGGTGCGTCCAAAACGATTTCTAAGCCGATGGTACATTTGGCGCAAACCATGCTCCAATCTTGCACCGACACTAACACTATTTCCAAATAGACCAAGCTTTCACTTGAGCCTAGTCACCTTGGAGTACCATCAGGTGTGTCCAAAAATGATTTCTGAGCCGATGTTACGTTTGACGTAAACTGTGCACCTATGTTGCACACACACTAACACTGTCTCCAAATGGAAAGAAGTGAGATTCTACAAGACCCACATCCCCTAGGAGTTCCATCGTGTGCGTCAAAAACGATTTTCGAGCCTATGGTACGTTTGACGCAAACTGTTCACCTATCTTGCGTCAAGGTTAGCACTATCTCTAAAAGGACCAAAAATGCTTCCACTTGAGCCTCATCACCTAGTGGTACCATCAGGTGCGTCCAAAATACTTCTAAGCCTATGGTACATCTAGCACAAAACCATGCATCTATCTTGCACCGACACTAACACTGTCTCCAAATGCAAAGAAGAGAGATTCGACATGACCCATGTCACCTAGGTGTTCCATCGGGTTTGTCCAAAATAATTTCTGAACCTATGGTATGTTCGATGCAAACTATGCACCTATCTTCGGTCAAGATTAGCACTATCTTCAAACGGACCGAGCTTTCACTTGAGCCTCGTCAGATCGGAGTGCCATCAGGTGTGTCCAAAACGATTTCTAAGCCGATGGTACGTCTGGCGTAAACTGTGCATCAATCTTGCACTGACACTAACCCTAAATCCTAATGGAAAGAAGTGAGATTCTACATGACCCACATCACCTAGGAGTTCCACCATGTGCGTCCAAAATGATTTCTAAGCCTATGGTACGTTCGACGCAAACCGTGCACCTATCTTGCGTCATGGTTAGCACTATCTCCGAAAGGACTAAAACGAGCTTCCACTTGAGCCTCGTCACCTAGTGGTACCATCAGGTGCATCCAAAATGACTTCTAAGCCTATAGTACATCTAGCGCAAACCATGCACCTATATTGCACCGACACTAACATTGTGTCCAAATGGAAAGAAGGGAGATTCGACATTACCCACGTCGTCTAAGAGTTCCATCGGGTGCGTCCAAAATGATTTCTGAGCCTATGGTACGTTCAATGCAAACCATGCACCTATCTTGGGTCATGATTAGCACTGTCTCCAAATGGACCAAGCTTTCACTTGAGGCTCATCATATCGAAGTACCATCACGTGCGTCCAAAATGATTTCTGAGCTGATGGTACGTTTGGCGCAAACTGTGCACTATATTGCACATACACTAACACTATCTCCAAATGGAAAGAGGTGAGATTTCATATGACCCATGTCACCTAGGAGTTCCATCAGGTGCGTCCACAATGATTTTTGAGCCTATGGTACGTTCGACGCAAACTGTGCACCTATCTTGGGTCAAGATTAGCCCTATCGCCAAACGAACCAAGCTTTCACTTGAGCCTCATCACCTCGGAGTACCATCAGGTGCGTCCAAAATGATTTCTAAGCCGATGGTACATTTGGTGGAAATTGTGCCCCTATGTTGCACATACACTAACACTATCTCCAAATGGAAAGAAGTGAGATTCCACATGACGCATGTCACCTAGGAGTTGTATCGTGTGCATCCAAAATGATTTTCTGAGCCTGTGGTACATTCAACGCAAATCGTGCACCTATCTTAGAACAAGATTAGCACTATCTCCAAATGGACCGAGCTTTCATTTGAACCTCATCACATTGGAGTACCATCACGTGCGTCCAAAATGATTTCTGAGCCGATGGTACATTTGGCGCAAACTGTGCACCTATTTTACACTGACACTAACACTGAATCCAAGTAGAAAGAAGTGAGATTCCACATGACCCATGTCACCTAGGAGTCCATTGTGTGCTTCCAAAATGATTTCTGAGCCTATGGTACGTTCGACGCAAACCGTGTACCAATCATGCGTCAAGGTTAGCACTATCTCCGAAAGGACTGAAAAGAGCTTCCACTTGAGCCTCGTCACCTAGTGGTACCATTAGGTGCATCCAAAATGACTTCTAAGCCTATGTACGTCTAGCACAAACCATGCACCTATCTTGCACTGATACTAACGGTCTCCAACTAGAAAGAAGAGAGATTTCATATGATCCACGTCACCTAGGAGTTCCATCAGGTGCGTCCAAACCATTTTTGAGCCGATGGTATGTTCGACACAAACCGTGCACTTATCTTGGATTAAGATTAGCACTATCTCCAAACGGACCGAGCTTTCACTTGAGCCTCATCACCTCGAAGTACCATTAGGTGCATCAAAATGATTTGTGAGCCGATGGTACGTTTGGCGCAAACTGTGCACCTATCTTGCACCGACACTAACATTAAATCCAAATGAAAAGAAGTGAGATTCCGCATGACCGACGTCACCTAGGAGTTCCATCATGTGCGTCCAAATTTATTTTCGAGCCTATGGTATGTTCGACGCAAACTGTGAACCTATCTTGCATCAAGGTTAGCACTATCTCTGAAAGGACCGAAACAAGCTTCCACTTGAGCCTCGTCACCTAGTGGTACCATCAAGTGCGTCCAAAATGACTTCTAAGCCTATGGTACATCTAGTGCAAACCAGGTGCCTATCTTGAACTGACACTAACATTGTCTCCAAATGGAAAGAAGAGAGATTCCACAAGACCCACGTAACCTAGGAGTACCATCGGGTCCATCTAAAATGATTTCTGAGCCTATGGTATGTTCGACGAAAACTATGCACCTATCTTGGGTCAAGATTAGCACTATCTCCAAACGGACCGAACTTTCACTTGAGCCTCATCACATCGGAGTACCATCAGGTGCGTCCAAAATGATTTTCTGAGCCAATGGTACATTTGGCGCAAATTGTGCACCTATCTTGCACCGACACTAACACTGAATCAAAATGGAAATAAGTGAGATTCCACATGCCCACGTCAACTATGAGTTCCATTGTGTGTGTCCATCATGATTTCCGAGCCTATGGTACGTTCGACGCAAACTGTGCACCTATCTTGCATCAAGATTAGCACTATCTCCAAATGGACTGAAACGATCTTCCACTTGAGCCTCGTCACCTAGCAGTACCAGCAGGTGTGTCCAAAATGATTTCTTTGCCTATGGTACGTCTAGTGCAAACCATGCACCTATCTTGCTTCGACACTAACACTGTCTCCAAAAACAAAGAAGAGAGATTCCACTTGACCCACGTCACCTAGGAGTTCCATCGAGTGCATCCAGAATGATTTCTGTGGCTATGGTACATTCGACGCAAACCGTGCACCTATCTTGGGTCAAGATTCGCACTATCTCCAAACGGACCGAGCTTTCACTTGAGCCTCCTCACCTCGGATACCATCAGGTACGTCTAAAACGATTTCTGAGCCAATGGCACGTTTGGCAAAACTATGCACCTAGCTTGAAAAGACACTAACACCATCTCCAATTGGAAAGAATATAGATTCCACATGACCCACATCACCTAGGATTTTAATCGTGTACGTCCAAAACGATTTTTGAGCCTATGGTACATTCGACGAAAATTGTGCACCTCTCTTGCTTCAGGATTAGGACTATCTGCGAAAGGACTGAAATGAGGTTCCACCTAAGCCTTGTCACCTAGTTGTACCATCAGATGCGTCCAAAATGATATCAGAGAGTATGTCTAGCGCAAACCATGCACCTACCTTGCACCGATTCTAACACTGTCCCCAAACAGATTGAAGAGCGGACCCATGTCACCTAGGAGTTCCATCAGGTCCATCCAAAATGATTTCTGAGCCTATGGTACATTCGACACAAACCGTGCACCTATCTTGCGTCAATATTAGCACTGTCTCCAAAAGGACCGAAACGAGCTTTCACTTGAGCTTCGTCACCTAGTGGTACCATCGAGTGCATCCAAAAAGATTTATGAACCTATGGTACGTCTAGCGCAAACCATGCACCAATCTAGCACCGATGCTAACACTGTCTCCAAATAGAAACATGCAAGATTCCACATGGCTGACATCACCTAAGAGTTCCATCGGGTGCATCCAAAATGATTTCCGAGCCTATGGTACGTTCAGCACAAACCGTACACCTATCTTGCATCAAGATTAGCACTATCCATGAAAGGACTAAAATGAGGTTTCACTTGAGACTCATCACCAAGTTGTACCATCAGATGCGTCCAAAAGGATTTTTGAGCATATGGTTTGGCTAGCGCAAACCATGCACCTATCTCGCACTGATACTAACACTGTCTCCAAACGGAATGAAGAGAGATTCCACATGACCCATGTCACCTAGGAGTTCCATTAGGTTCGTCCAAAATGATTTCTGAGCATATGGTATATTCGACGTAAACTATGCACCTCTCTTGTGTCAAGATCAGCAGTATCTCCAAACGAACCAAGCTTTTTCACTTGAACCACGTCACCTCGGACTACCATTGGGAGCGCCCAAAATGATTTCTAAGCCGATGGTACGTTTGGCGCAAAGTGTGCATCTATCTTGCACCAAGACTAACACTATCTCCAAACAAAAAGAGAGATACCACATGACCCGCATCACCTAGGAGTTCCATCGGGTGCATCCAAAACAATTTCTGAGCCTATGGTATGTTCGACGCAAACCGTGCATCTATCTTGCATCATGACTACTACTATCTCCAAATGAATCGAGCTTTCACTTGAGCCTCATCACCTAGGAGTTCCATCGGGTGCATCTAAAATGATTTCTGAGCCAATGGTACGTTTGCCGCAGACCGTGCACTTATCTTGCACCAATAATAACACTGTCTGCAAAGAGAAAGGAGTGGGATACTACATGACCCATGTCACCTAAGAGTTCTATCGGGTGTGTCCAAAATGATTTTCGAGCCTATGGTACGTTCGACGCAAACCGTGCACCTATCTTGCGTCAAGATTAGCACTATCTCCAAAAGGACCGAAATAAGCTTCCACTTGAGCCTCGTCACCTAGTGGTACCATCAGGTGCATCTGTTGGCATTTCTTAACGTCACTTAAGCTAGGTTGTCATCCCCAGTATGACGCCAGAAATGTGGTATTAAATAAATACAAATGCTCCTCTAGAAATAAATATGAAATCCGCAAGCGCACAGATAAAACTGATGTAGCATTTTAACCAGGAGTAAACCAGGTATCGTTATTTATATTTTACCATTGGGATGGGATGCTAAGGATAATGAATAATGAGCAATGAGCAATACTGCATATGCTAATGGAGAGCATAACCATGTCTTTATCTCTCTTCTCATACAGGGTAAGTGTCACAAGATAAATAATATATGAATGATAATAAAGATAACTGGTAAGCACATAGCCATATAATGATAAACATCTCAATAGACTACTCTAGATATATATCGCACTAGCATGGATTAGGACGAACTATCAGGATAATCCTAAGTTATTCTAATTATAAAGTCAAAGCATACGATGATTAGTGCAATTACACTTGGCAATCATGGCAAGAACAGGTTATATCTATGCATAGTGATATTACTAAGGAAGATATAGAACATAGCCATAACTTCCCTATAATAGTTGTGCTCTGCCTGCCCTATACTCGGGAGGTGGACTATAGAGGACTCAACAGGACTGTCACTTCCGCGATCTACCACACGATCCGGTATATATGGTACAATTGCCGGTAAATATGGTATAGGCACCATGCCTACACAATGTTTACCACTTACCCATGATATCAATAAGTAAGCGCTATATGATCCTATACTTGAATATAAATCTGATCGAACTATGCCAAGCATATAATCAAAGTAGACTAAGAACAATATAATTGAGAACATAAGCAAATAGAGCAAAGTCCTATCCAATATGATAGAATAGACTAAAGTCATATTCATACAAATGATGAACTAGATAATATAATATAAGAACAAATACAAAAGTAGCAGAGAATTACCAAGTATTCTCTGACAGATCTGGAAATCAAGCAATGCTTGGCTCCTTCTACTTCTAATCCTATGTAGCTATGCTAAACTAGAGATCTAATTGAGATGGTGGCTCTAGGGCTTCTCTGAATAATGAATTCCTTCTTGTGTTGGCTCGAAATTAGGGTTTCTCCTACGGCTAGGGGCCTTGCTTATATAGCCCTCTAGGAAGCACCACAACCCTTGGATCAAACCGACCTTGATGAACGATTATTATTGATCCTCAAAGGCGGTGGAGGCATAATCCGCGAGGTTGACCGTGATTGGCCACCATAGGGGGGCGGGCGCCCCTGCTGTGGGCCTGTTTCGTCTCCCGTTTGTTTCTAGAGTCTTCTTGTATCTTCCACATTCTAGAAAAGTTATGTATAGCCCCTTTGTCTCTATGTGAATATGACATGTGGGTCTCCTTTACTTATTTCTCGATAACCCCCTACAGAAATAGATATTCACCAAAACTCGTGGATTCTATCAGTGTAACCCCTATATCTAGATAGTATTTGTATTTAGATCATTTCTCATGCTATGTTGACGATTAAAAATGATACTTATCTACCGTCAACAAACTCCCCCAAGCTTACCTTTTGCTCGTCCTTGAGCAAAGATAGACTCAGTGATGGATCAGGAGTTGCTACTATACTTTCACGCCTTACAGGTACACATGCATTCAAACAAGAACTCTCCTCCGGATTAGAGTGAACTATTCTGATGAAAAACTTACTCATATTACCTTCCACTATGGGGCTTGTAGCGTCACTTGGGTCTTGGGTAGTTGAAAGACAGAACGATCAAGTCAAGCACCATGTTTCAAGCTCTTTGATCAACTATTATTCCAGAGTTTTGCAAGATTTTTAAAATAAAACTCAAAGATTCCTGTGTATGACCCTTCCAAGTCTCTCCTTTGTGATATTTCTAGATCCTCTCCAAGGCATTTATGGTGTATGCCTTTTCTCTCCTCTCAAAATATGTGGTATTTTTGGTAGCATAGTAACATTATGCCTTCTCTCTCACCCTACTTCTAATAGGCTTATGTGGAGCTCATAGGTGGGGAGACAGTGAAACATATATTGCATAATCAAAACTATGGATCCAAAGGAACGAGTCATAAAGTCAAATCAAGATATGCATGTGTCTTGGGCTATATGGTAGATGGTTGTAAATGGTAAATGGAGTAAAAGTGGTTATAAGGGGTAAAGGGATGATGATGGTGAATACTTAGCTCCTTCAGGAAAATTTCTCATATACCTCTCTTAGAAAACTTGAATTTGAGAAGAACTTGGGCTTCTATATCTCTCTTTACTTCTGAGTGGGACATTTGTCCTCTTTCTTTCTTTCTTTTTTCATTTTTTCATTGAATACCCAAGCTTCTTTTAGAACACAATAACAAGAGGTAGCATAACTAGATATTTGGAGCTTTATTGGCTAGCAAGGGATAAAATGGATGACAGGAATATTTTTGCAGTTCACTCCCAATGTAAGAGTAGAACTATTTTCTAGGGTGGATCTGAATGTGGATTCGTACTTCTAGGGTAGAAGCAAAATATATAGGTGGATATATATGGGTGGATATGGATATGGATGCGTACTTCTAGGGTAGAAGCAGCATGTATAGGTAGAGTGTATAGGTGGATCTCGATTTTAACCGCATGACCAGTTCCTAAGGATCGACACAGCTCGACCATACTCAATGCTCACAAATATTAAATATGAATGTAAGGCTTCCTAATCTACAAGCATGTATATGGCTATGGTAGGATTTTAAACTCTTGTCATACAGGAACTCATCATGTAGCAGGTTAGTTTTCAAAAGATAAATTCTCCAGAACTCTAGTATCTCTAGGAACATGATAGATAGCAGCTCAAAACCTTCCCATATCATATCCGTCAACTACCTAGACTTAGATCAAACATTTGCTACCCACAAGTTTTAGGTTTAGAGCAAATCTTAAATCAAAACAATTGTATCCAAAACTCGGGAGAGTTCAAGGCTGAAAACTAGGTACTTGAAAGGAATTACAATAGAGCAACTATTCATCATTTCCATATAAGAGTTTATTCTAGGGGTTCACTTAGAAAGATGAAACTTAGCACACTCTCCTATATTTATTAAACTTAAAGATTATACAGAAAACATATATATGTATAAGAAAACATTTATTTGGGTTTCTATAGGTTATGCATCTTTTTATTTTATTTCATATATCAAAACAAAAATAAATAGGTAGGTAGAAAAATACTTAGCTGGATACATAGGGGATGCTCTCCCCCAAGCTGAATGTTGACATAGTCTTGCTTGATGAAACTGGCAGACAGTGAAGGTGTACTTCCCCTCATCGGAGTGCTTATGATGATGATTGTTGAGACAGTGCTCCAATAGGAAACAGATTGTCCTTTTTGTCTGTTTACTTTCCATGATCCTTCAAATTCTATGAAGCTCAAATAGACAACAAAGCTTGTGGAACTTGATTAAGTGTTAGTGATAAACCTCTAAACCTTGAGCGTCTAGAACTCTTAACAGATGTATCTTTTCTAGCAGGATCTCTTGTACCATATTTTTATATTTTTATATTACAAGGAATAAAATGACGAATGCTTCTTTATTTTATTTTTATGTCACCACAACAAGTAGACTTATGGGTTTAATGCCACAAATTTATTTGCATGTGGCTTAGCAATTTTATAATGCAATACAAGACATATTTATTTTCTTTTCTATGCAGAAATAAAGTATAACTAAACATATAATGAAGGAAAGTAAATATGATGCAGAAAATTAAATGCAGAACTAAAATAGGAAATATTGATAACTACCAAGTTTCCTCTTGGCGCGGCGTTCGGTGATTTGGGTTCTCCGAACAGAACCTCTTATTCGCTCTAGTCATTTTGGGGCACCTCGGATGGATCGAGTGATGCCTCTAACTATGTTGAATCTGACTTTGAATTTACCTTTACCTTCCATTCCTATTTTGTTGGTGAGGTTGACTTCGAGGAATGAGTTGGTTGCACTATCTTCTCTTCTTTATTCTCTATGGTAACTGGTTCACTTTCTGTTGGGGGTACAACTTCCTCCTCAAGATAAATCTTTTCTTTAGGATATCGATCTTCATATCTTGATACTTCTCCTTGATAGTCAGCCCATCCATCCTTGGGGATCTGATTCTTCTGGGTGCGGTTGCAACGCCTTCTTCTGATTCTGTTCTTCTTGGGTTCTCCATCAACTATATAATTATTATTGAAATAACGGTGTACCTTCTCTGAGGGAAATTGGAAATGCACTTCTCCTATTACAAGGTAGATGATAGCCTTTGTGGTGCTTAGGAACGGTCTTCCTAGGATGATTGGTGGATCGTACTCATCTTCTCCCATATCGATGACTAAAAAGTCAGTCGGGATGAAGTGGTCATCAATTTGCACAGGGACGTTCTTCGCTATTCCGTCCACGAAGCGAAATGATTGGTCCGCCATCTGCAGCTGCGCATAGGTTGGGTCTAAAGGCATAGTACCATATAGATATTCATAAGTTACCTTAGCCATTATGTTGACACCAGATCCAGTGTCACAGACAGCTTTCTGAAAGGAACTTCTATTGATTGTGCATTCAATGGTTGGAACACCTGGGTCGTCTCTCTTGAGCAGATATGGGGACTTGAGCTGATGATCATGCTCTCTATGGACTGCAGTGATCATTCTCACTGGCTCCATCTGTTGTGGCTTTCTATTCTTATTCTTGTTCCTCCGATTGTTCTTCTTCTTTGGCTCATAAGAATGTTGAGGGTGTGCAGGGAATTGTAACACTTTGTCCTTGAAGAAGGTCTCTCTCTTGCCTTTGATGTTGAAACAGATCTTGGCAGTGTTGGCATACATGATAGCTCCAGTGGTGTTCAAGAACAATCGTCCCAAAATGATGGGCGACTTCTCATCACCACCTGTCTCTATTACTACAAAGTCTGCAGGAACATACGAGCTGCCCACTCATACACATATATCTTCTAGAATTCCCTTGGTGTAGCAAAGTGACTGGTCTGCAAGCTGCAAGCACATGGTTGTGTACAATAAAGGATAATTAAACATTTTGTCATAGATTACCTTAGGCATGATATTGACGCTTGCACCGAAGTCATAGATAGCTTCGTTAAAGTTCACGCTTCCAATGGAGATCGGGATGATAGGTCTTCCTGGATCACCTTTCTTAATCGGTAGAGTCTCGTCATTCCATCCTTTGGAGATAGGGTCACTCCAATAACTTCCTGCATTAAATATGTCTACAAGATTTATAGTTTCTAGATCTTCCGGTTATCCCGGAATTTTACCTTGGTTAGCAGGAACAATATTGGCAAGCTGTTGCAACTGAGATTCTAGCATCTTATTAAAACTCAGCTGATTCTTAATGGCAGTAGAGAAATTATCCATTCTATTATTAATTGTTTCTAGCGTTTTATCATTGGATGCTAATTTCTTAGACAGGCTATCCATTAATTTTTCTTGATTAAGCACTAACTCTCTCAGAGGGGGTTGATTGAAAGAATTATTACCTTGATAATTACCTAAGTAGTTAGGCCTCTGCTGCTGATTCCAACCTTGATTCTGTTGAGGACGATAGTAGTCGCTATTATTGTTGAGGTAGTTCACATCCTCTTGTAGCTCTAGGCAACTGCTTCCTGAATGCCCAGTGTCTCCACACTCTTCACAAGTCATGCGAGAATCATGAATGAGCATGACTTCCTTCTTCTCTCTGGCTCTCTCATCAAGCCTCTTCATAAGTAGGTCCATCTTGGTAGACAGCATGTCCACCTCCTTCAACTGGTGCATACCTCCACCTCTCTTGCGGGTTTGAGTTCTTTCTTCGTTCCAACCTTGGTTGGACACCATCTTTTCCACAAGAGCTATGGCTTGATTGATTGTAAGTGATAAAAATGCTCCTCCAGCGGCAGTATCCATAGTCTCATGGGTGCTATTGGTGAGCCCATGATAGAAGGTTTGCATAAGTAGCCAATTCTCCATTCCATGATGAGGACATTCTAGGATGTAATCTTGAAAGCGCTCCCATGCTTCTGGGACTGACTCATCATGTTGCTGCTGAAAACTTGATATCTTCCCACGAAGAGCATTTGTCTTGCCCATGGGAAAGAACTTCGCCAAGAAATTGGTGGACAGAGTGCCCACGTAGTATTCTTCTCCTTATTTGCATAGAACCACTGCTTCGCTCTCCCTAAGAGTGAGAATGGAAAGAGGCGAAGTAGTATGGCATCTCTAGGGACATCCTTGATGGTGAAAGTGCTGCAAATCTCCAGGAAGTGTTGGAGATGAGCACTAGCATCTTCATGTGCCTTCCCACAAAACTGGCTAGCTTGCACCATGTTGATCAACGTCGGCTTTAGCTCAAAATTTTGCTCAATATCTGCCGTAGGTCCAGTCCGAATGTTAGCTGTAGTTGGAGCTGAGAACTCGTGGAGTGACTTATTTGCCATAGCGTCGAACTCTAGTGTTAAGTTTCGAAATATGCTTGGTTGGCCTTCTGAATCAGAGAGTGGAGCTTCAAGCTGGGATGATGATGTTTTTGCTTGAACTCTCTTTAGCTTGGCTCTAGCACTCCTGAATAACAATTCTGGATTATCAATGAAATTATCTGGATGACCAAACCTGCTCATACATTACCCTGTATATGATATATAAAATAGACAGAAGACAAGGGTAAGGCTGTATGAGAAGAGAAAGATGATGGTTTCTCGATCACATTAGTGGATGCAAGTGATGGTTCATTATCCTTTGGATAGCAATTCAACCTTCCTCGGCAGCGGCGCCAAAAATGCTTGTTGGCATTTCTTAACGTCACTTAAGCTAGGTTGTCATCCCCAGCATGACGCCAGAAATGTGGTATTAAATAAATGCAAATGCTCCTCTATAAATAAATATGAAATCCGCAAGCGCACAGATAATACCAATGTAGCATTTTAACCAGGAGTAAACCAGGTATCATTATTTATATTTTACCATAGGGAAGGGATGCTAAGGATAATGAATAATGAGCAATGAGCAAATACTTCATATGCTAATGGAGAGCATACAGGGTAAGTGTCACAAGATAAATAATATATGAATGATAATAAAGATAACTGGTAAGCACATAGCCATATAATGATAAACATCTCAATAGACTACTTTAGATATATAGCACTAGCATGGATTAGGACGAACTATCGGGATAATCCTAAGTTATTCTAACTATAAAGTCAAAGCATACGATGATTAGTGCAATTACACTTGGCAATCATGGCAAGAACAGGTTATATCTACGCATAGTGATATTACTAAGGAAGATATAGAACATAGCCATAACTTCCCTATAATAGTTGTGCTCTGCCTGCCCTATACTCGGGAGGTGGACTACAGAGGACTCAACAGGACTGTCACTCCCGCGATCTATCACATGATCCAGAATATAGGGTACAATCGCAGGTAAATACGGTATAGACACCACGCCTACACAATGTTTACCACTTACCCATGATATCAATAAGTAAGCGCTATACGATCCTATACTTGAATATAAATCTGATCGAACTATGCCAAGCATATAATCAAAGTAGACTAAGAACAATATAATTGAGAACATAAGCAAATAGAGCAAAGTCCTATCCAATATGATAGAATAGACTAAAGTCATATTCATACAAATGATGAACTAGATAATATAATATAAGAACAAATACAAAAGTAGGAGAGAATTACCAAGTATTCTCCGACAGATTTGGAAATCAAGCAATGCTTGGCTCCTTCTAGTTCTAATCCTATGGAGCTATGCTAAACTAGAGATCTAATTGAGATGGTGGCTCTAGGGCTTCTCTGAATAATGAATTCCTTCTTATGTTGGCTCAAAATTAGGGTTTCTCCTGGGGCCAGGGCCTTGCTTATATAGCCCTCTAGGAAGCACCACAACCCTTGGATCAAACTGACCTTGATGAACGATTATTATTGATCCTCAAAGGCGGTGGAGGCATAATCCGCGAGGTTGACCGTGATTGGCCCACCAGAGGGGGGCGGCCGCCCCTGCTCCGGTCCCGTTTCGTCTCCCGTTTGTTTCTAGAGTCTTCTCGTATCTTCCACATTCCAGAAAGTTATGTATAGCCCCTTTGTCTCTATGTAAATTTGACATGTGGGTCTCCTTTACTTATTTCCTGATAACCCCCTGCAGAAATAGATATTCACCAAAACTCGTGGAATTCTATCAGTGTAACCCCTATATCCAGATAGTATTTGTATTTAGATCATTTCTCAAGCTATGTTGACGGTTAAAAATGATACTTATCTACCGTCAACAGCATCCAAAATAATTTCTGAGCTGATGGTACGTTTTGTGCAAATTGTGCACCTATCTTGCACTAGCACTAACACTATCTCCAAATAGAAAGAAGTGAGATTCTACATGACCCAAGTCACATAGCAGGTCCATCGGGTACATCGAAAATGATTTCCGAGCCTTTGGTACGTTTGATGCAAACCCTGCATCTATCTTGCGCCAGGGTTAGCACTATCTCTAAAAGGACTAAAACGAGCTTCCACTTGAGCCTGATCAAGTAGTGGTACCATCAGGTGCGTCCAAAATGATTTCTGAGCCTATGATACGTATAGCGCAAACCATGCGCCTATCTTGCACCGACACTAACACTGTCTCCAAACGAAAAGAAGAGAGATACCACATGACCCGCATCACCTAGGAGTTCCATCGGGTGCGTCCAAAATAATTTCTAGGCCTATGGTACGTTCAACACAAACCGTGCATCTATCTTGCATCATGACTACCACTATCTCCAAATGGACCAAGCTTTCACTTGAGCCTCAATACATTGGAGTTCCATTGGGTGCATCTAAAATGATTTCTGAGCCGATGGTACGTTTGGCGCAAACCATGCACTTATCTTGCATCGACAATAACACTATCTCCAAAGAGAAAGGAGTGGGATTCTACATGACCCATGTCACCTAAGAGTTTCATCGGGTGTGTCCAAAATAATTTTCGAGCTATGGTACGTTTGAAGCAAACCATGCATTTATCTTGCATCAAGATTAACACTATCTCCACTTAAGCCTCGTCACCAAGTGGTACCATCAGGTGTGTCCAAAATAACTTCTAAGCCTATGGTACGTCTAGCGCAAACTATGCACCTATCTTGCACCGACCCTAACACTGTCTCCAAATGGAAAGAAGAGAGATTCCATAGACCCATGTCACCAAGGAGTTCCATCGGGTGCGTCTAAAATGATTTCTTAGCCTATGGTATGTTCGATGCAAACCATGCACCTATCTTGGGTCAAGATTAGCACTATCTCCAAATGGATCGCGCTTTCATTTGAGCCTCGTCACCTAGGAGTTCCATCGGGTGCGTCCAAAATGATTTCTGAGCCTATGTTATGTCTAGCGCAAAACCATGCACCTATCTTGCACACTAACACTATCTCCAAATGGAAAGAAGCGAGATTCCACATGACCCACGTCACCTAGAAGTTCCATCGGGTGAGTCCAAAATGATTTTCGAGCCTATGGTACGTTCGACACAAACTGAGCATCTATCTTGCGCTAAGATTAGCACTATCTCCAAACGGACCAAGCTTTTACTTGAGCCTCGTCACCAAGGAGTACCATTGGGTGCGTCCAAAATGATTTCTAAGCAGATGGTACGTTTGGCGCAAACCGTGTACCTATCTCACACCGACAGTAACACTATCTCCAAAGAGAAAAAAGTGAGATTCCACATGACCCATGTCACCTAAGAGTTCCATCGGGTGTGTCCAAAATGATGTTTGAGCCTATGGTACGTTCAACGCAAATTGTGCACCTATCTTGTGTTAAGATTAGTACTATGTCCGAAAGGACCGAAACAAGCTTCTGCTTGAGCCTCATCACCTAGTGGTACCGATGAGTGCATCCAATACGATTTTCTGAGCATATGGTACGTCTAGCGCAAACCATGCACCTTTCTCGCACTGACACTAACACTGTCTCGAAACAGAAAGGAGTGAGATTTCACATGACTCATGTCACCTAGGAGTTCTATCGAGTGAGTCCAAAATGATTTTTAAGCCTATGGTACGTTAAACACAAACCATGCACCTATCTTGCATCAAGGTTAGCACTATCTCCAGAAGGACTGAAATGAGCTTCCACTTGAGCCCCGTCACCTAGTGGTACAATCAGTTGCGTCCAAAATGACTTCTAAGCCTATGGTATGTCTAGTGCAAACCATGCACCTATCTTGCACCGACACTAACACTGTCTCTAAATGGAAACAAGAGAGATTCCACATGACCCACGTCACCTAGGAGTTCCATCGTGTGCGTCCAAAACAATTTCTGAGCCTATGCTACGTTCGACGCAAGCCATGCACCTATCTTGGGTTACGATTAGCACTATCTCCAAACAAACCAAGCTTTCACTGGAGTCTTGTCACTTCAGAAAGAAGCAAGATTCCACATGACTCACATCACCTAGTAGTTCCTTCGAGTGAGTACAAAATGATTTTTGAGCCTATGGTACGTTTGACACGAACCATGCACGTAACTTGCGTCATGATTAGCACTATCTCCAAATGGTACGTCACCTAGTAGTGCCATCGGGTGCATCCAAAACAATTTTTGAGCCATTGGTACTCTTGGTGCAAAGTATGCACCATCTTGCTCCGACACTAACACGGTCTCCAAATGCAAAGAAGTTAGATTCCATATCACCCGCATCACCTAGGAGTTCCATCGGGTGCGTCCAAAAGAATTTCTGAGCCTATGTTACGTCTGATGCAAACCGTGTGCCTATCTTGTGTCAAGATTAGCAGTATGTCTGAATGGACCGAAACGAGCTTTCACTTGAGCCTCGTCACCCAATGGCACCATCGAGTGTGTCCAAAACAATTTCTATGCCAATGTTACGTCAAGCACAAACCATGCACCTATCTTGCACTGACACCGACAATGTCTCCAAATAGAAAGAAGTGAGATTCCACATGACGCACGTCACCTAGGAGTTCCATCGAGTTAGTACAAAATGATTTCTGAGCTTATAGTATGTTCGACGCAAACCGTGCATCTATCTTGCATCAAGATTACGCTGTCTCCAAACGGACCAAGCTTTGACTTGAGCCTTGTCACCTAGGAGTACCATCGGTGCGTCCAAAACGATTTTTGAGCCGATGGTATGTTTGGCACAAACTGCACACCTATGTTGCACAAGCTCTAACACTGTCTCCAAATGGAAAGAAGTGAGTTTCCACATGACCCACGTCACCTAGGAGTTTAATCATGAGCGTCCAAAACAAATTCTGAGCCTATGGTACATTCGATGCAAACCGTGCACCTATCTTGCGTTAAGGTTAGCTCTACCTCCGAAAGGACCGAAACGAGCTTCCACTTGAGCCTTGTCACCTAGTGGTACCATCAGGTGCGTCCAAAATGACTTCTAAGCCTACGGTACCCTAACGCAAACCGTGCACCTATGTTGCACCGACACTAACATTGTCTCCGAATGGAAAGAAGAGAGATTCTACATGACCCACATCACCTAGGAGTTCCATTGGGTGCATCCAAAATAATTTCTGAGCCTATGGTACGTTCGACGCAAACCATGCACCTATATTGGGTCAAGATTAGCACTATCTCCGAACGGACCGTGATTTCACTTGAGCCTTGCCACCTCGGAGTACCATCTGGTGTGTCCAAAACGATTTCTAAGCCGATGGTACGTTAGCCGCAAACTATGCACCTATCTTGCACCAAGACTAACACTATCTCCAAACGAAAAGAAGAGAGATACCACATGACCCGCTCACCTAGGAGTTCCATCGGGTGCGTCCAAAACAATTTCTGAGCCTATGGTACGTTAGATGCAAATCACGCACCTACCTTGTGTCAAGATTAGTAGTATGTCTGAAAGGACCCAAACGAGCTTTCACTTGAGCCTTGTCACCTAGTGGCACCATCGACTATGTCCAAAATAATTTCTAAGCCTACGTTACGTCAAGCGCAAACCATGCTCCTATATTGCACCAACGCTGACAATGTCTCCAAATAGAAAGAAGTGAGATTCCACATGACACATGTCACCTAGTAGTTCCATCGGGTGAGTCCAGAATGATTTTTGAGCCTATGGTACGTTCGACGCAAACCGTGCATCTATCTTGCATCAAGATTACCACTATCTCCAAACGCACCGAGCTTTCACTTGAGCCTTGTCACCTAGGAGTACCATCGGTGCGTCCAAAACAATTTTTAAGCCGATGTTATGTTTGGCACAAATTATACACCTATGTTGCACAGGCACTAACACTGTCTGCAAATGGAAAGAAGTGAGATTCCACATGACCCACATCACTTAGGAATTTAATCATGTGCGTCCAAAACAATTTCTGTGCCTATGGTACATTCGACGCAAACCGTGCACCTATCTTGCGTCAAGGTTAGCACTACCTCCAAAAGGACCAAAACAAGCTTCCACTTGAGCCTCGTCACCTAGTGGTACCATCAGGTGCGTCCAAAATGACTTCTAAGCCAATAGTACCCTAACGCAAACCATGCACCTATGTTGCACCGACACTAACACTATCTCCAAATGGAAAGAAGAGAGATTCCACATGACGCACATCACCTAGGAGTTCCATCAGGTGCGTCCAAAATAATTTCTGAGCCTATGGTATGTTCGATGCAAACCATGCACCTATCTTGGGTCAAGATGAGTACTATCTCCGAACGGACTGAGATTTCACTTGAGCCTCGTCACCTCGAAGTATCATCTGGTGTGTCCAAAACTATTTCTGAGTCGATGGTACATTTAGTGCAAACTATGTACCTATGTTGCACAAACACTAACATTATCTCCAAATGGAAAGAAGTCAGATTCCACATGACCCACGTGACCTAGGAGTTCCATCGGGTGCGTCCGTAATGATTTCTGAGCCTATGGTATGTTCGATGCATACTGTCCACCTATCTTGGGTCAAGATTAGCACCATCTCCAAATGGATCAAGCTTTTACTTGAGCCTCATCATCTCGGAGTACCATGAGGTTTGTCCAAAAAAATTTCTCAGCCGATGGAACATTTGGCGCAAACTGTGCAAGTTGCACAGACACTTACACTATCTCCTAATGGAAAGAAGTGAGATTCCACTTGACTCACATCACCTAGCTGTTTCATCGTGTGCATCCAAAATGATTTTTGAGCCTATGGTACGTTCGTCGCAAACCGTGCACCTATCTTGCATCAAGGTTAGCACTATCTCCGAAAGGACCAAAACGAGCTTCCACTTGAGCCTCATCACCTAGTGGTACCATCAGGTGCGTACAAAACAACTTCTAAGCCTATGGTACGTCTATCGCAATCCATGCACCTATCTTGCACCGACACTAACACTGTCTCCAAATCTAAAGAAGAGATATTCCCCATAACTCACGTCACCAAGGTGTTCCATCGGGTGCGTCTAAAACGATTTATGAGCCTATGGTACGTTCAACGCAAACTGTGCACCAATCTTGGGTCAAGATTAGCACTATCTCCAAATAGACCGAGCTTTCACTTGAGCCTCGTCACATTAGTGTACCATCGGGTGCCTTCAAAATGATTTCTGAGTCGATGGTATGTTTGGCGCAAGCTGTGCACCTATCTTGCACCGACACCAACACTGAATCCAAACAGAAAGAAGATTCCACATGAGCCACGTCACCTAGGAGTTCCATCATGTGTGTCCAAAATGATTTCTGAGCTTATGGTATGTTCGACACAAACCATGCACTTATCATATATCAAGGTTAGCACTATCTTCGACACGACCGAAACGACCAAAACATGAGCCTTGTCACCTAGTGGTGCAATCAGGTGCGTCAAAAATTACATCTAAGCTTGTGGCACATCTAGCGCAAACCATGCACCTATCTTGCACTGACACTAACACTATCTCCAATAAAAAGAAGAGAGATTTCACATGACCCACGTCACCTAGGGGTTCTATCGGGTGCGTCCAAAACTGTTTATGAGCCGATGGCACCTTTGGTGCAAATTGTGCACCTATCTTGCACAGACACTAACACTATCTCCAAATGGAAAGAATTGAGATTCCACATGCCCCACATCGTCTATGGTACATTCGACGCAAACCGTGCACCTATCTTGCATCAAGGTTAGCACTATCTCCGAAATGACAGAAATGAGCTTTCACTTGAGCCTCGCCACCTAATGGTTCCATCAGGTGCGTCCAAAATGACTTCTAAGCCCATGGTACATCTAGTGCAAACCATGCACCCATCTTGCACCGACACTAACACTGTCTCCAACTAGAAAGAAGAGAGATTCCACATGACCCACGTCACCGAGGAGTTCCATCGGGTGCGTCCAAAACAATTTATGAGCCTATGCTACGTTTGACGCAAACTGTGCACCTATCTTGGGTCAAGATTTACACTATCTCCATACTTACCATGCTTTCACTTAAGCCTTGTCACCTTGAAGTACCATCAGGTGCGTCCAAAACGATTGCTGAGCCAATGGTACGTTTGGCGCAAATTGTGCACCTATCTTGCAATGACACTAACACTGAATCTAAACAGAAAGAAGTGAGATTCCACATGACCCACGTCACCGAGGAGTTTCATCATGTGCTTCCAAAATGATTTTCAAGCCTATGGTACGTTCGACACAAACCATGCACCTATTTTGCGTCAAGGTTAGCACTATCTCCGAAAGGACCGAAATGAGCTTCCACTTGAGTCTCGTCACCTAGTGGTACACGTAGGTGCATCCAAAACGATTTCTAAGTCTATGGTATGTCTAGCACAAACCATGCACCTATCTTGCATCAACACTAACACTGTCTCCAAATGGAAAGAAGAGAGATCCCACATGACCCACGTCACTTAGTTGTTCCATCGGGTGCATCCAAAATGATTTTCGAGCCTATGGTTCATTTGACGCAAACCGTACACCTATCTTGGGTCAAGATTAGCACTATCTCCAAACAGACGGAGCTTTCACTTGAGCCTCGTCACCTCAGAGTACCATTAGGTGCGTCCAAAACGGTTTATGAGCCAATGGCACCTTTGGTGCAAATTGTGCACCTATCTTGCACAGACACTAACACTGTCTCCAAATGAAAAGAATTGAGATTCCACATGCCCTACGTCACCTAGAAGTCCCATCGGGTGTGTCCAAAAGGATTTCTGAGTCTATGGTATGTTCGACGCAAACCATGCACCTATCTTGCATCAAGGTTAGCACTATCTCTGAAATGACAGAAATGAGCTTCCACTTGAGCCTCGTCACCTAATGGTTCCATCAGGTGCGTCCAAAATGACTTCTAAGCACATGGTACGTCTAGCGCAAACCATGCACACATCTTGCACCGACACTAACAATATCTCCAAATGGAAAGAAGAGAGATTTCACATGAACCACGTCACCTAGGAGTTCCATCGGGTGCGTCCAAAACAATTTCTGAGCCTATGCTACATTTGACGCAAGCCGTGCACCTATCTTG
Source organism: Saccharum hybrid cultivar R570 (assembly GCA_038087645.1). Taxonomy (NCBI): domain Eukaryota; kingdom Viridiplantae; phylum Streptophyta; class Magnoliopsida; order Poales; family Poaceae; genus Saccharum; species Saccharum hybrid cultivar. The sequence continues at coordinate 15,195,934 of JAQSUU010000556.1, forward strand.
GGTTAAGATTAGCACTATCTCCAAACTGACCAGGCTTTCACTTAAGCCTTGTCACCTCAAAGTACCATCAGGTGCGTCCAAAACGATTGCTGAGCCAATGGTATGTTTGGCGCAAGTTGTTCACTATCTTGCACCGACACTAACACTGAATCCGAACAGAAAGAAGTGAGATTCCACATGATCCACATCACCTAGGAGTTCCATCATGTGCTTCCAAAACAATTTTTAAGCCTATGGTACGTTTGACACAAACCATGCACCTATCTTGCGTCAAGGTTAGCACTATCTCCGAAAGGACCGAAATGAGCTTCCAATTGAGCCTCGTCACCTAGTGGTACGCGCAGGTGCGTCCAAACTGATTTCTAAGCCTATGGTATGTCTATCGCAAACCATGTACTTGTCTTGCACTAACACTAACACTATCTCCACATAGAAAGAAGAGAGATCCCACATGACCCACGTCACCTAGGAGTTCCATCGGATGCGTCCAAAATGATTGCAGCGGCCATGGCGGGCGGCTGCGGCGGCAACAGCGTGAGCGACCGACTCTGACGGTGATTGGCAGTGCAAACTGTGCAGAAAGGAGCGCAAGGACATGGTGAAGTTGGAGACGTGGGCAATTGGGTGGAGGTGAATTGGTAATGGTGAATTTTGCTGACCGGTCGAACCCATCGGCGGTGAGCAGAGAGGGAAAAAAGGAGAAGGATGGCTGGTGGCTCAATACTTGAAGGCGAGAGCGAAGTCTCTGGCTTGCCAGTGCCTTTGTGAGCATGGCCACGCAGACTGCTACACGTCCAGGCACAAGATTGCCATGATGGTGGCCAAACAACTCACGGTGGTGAGCAGGCAGGCCAGAAGCTCCCCTAGCGGCTACTGTAGCGACTGAAATCACTTCCTTCTCTCCTTTTCTTCAAGATCCAAATAGCAACCAGATACACGTCCTCTCTAACTTTGCTTAAAGAATCATCATCCAAAACTTGATGGTTTGAAAAATATAGATTTTCGAAGAGAGGCGTTGTAACGGAACCGTCCAAATTATAAGAGCACAAGTACAAAACAATCACCGAAGTGATCAAATTCTCGCACTTGAGCCCATATAACTCCGGTAGTCCAATGAAATCATGAGGGATTTCAAACAAACCAACATACCAGCCAAGATCGTAGTGATTCAACATAACAAGTCACATGTTACACCATTTCACAAGTAATTCAATATACATCGGAGTTTAACATAGTTATTACAACTTAAGCTCAAAAGTAGAGGAAGCAAAGTAATTTGAAACTAACATTAATCTTATTTCAAATACATGCCAGTACCCCGGTCGACTTCCAACAAAAGCATTAGAGATAAGGTAAATAAGAAGGATCATGCCCATGATCACACTCCGCCACTAAGGCAGGAGCCAACCAACTCTTGCAGCCGCCATGATACATCATAACCTGCAACAAGTGGGGATAAAACCCTGAGTACAAGAAGGTACTCAGCTAGACTTACCCGTCAGAAACTAGAAATAAGGCGACACCAAGGATCATGCAAGGCTGATATAAAGTGGGGCTAGCTTGATAACATTTTGCATAAAAGCTTAATATAGATGATCAATCATTAATGCTTAAGCATCAAGTCAATTATCATTAACCTTCATCTATATTAGAACCTGTACTAGAGCACTCACTTATTAGGAGCAAACAATATTAACCACAGTAGGTATAAATTGAGGCAACCTTTCCATCGTTATCCAATTAACCATCTGTTCAATTTAATGGAATCTACGTTGCCGCTGCTCAAGTCAAGTGCTCACTAACCGGGAGCGACGGCGATTTGAATCGAATTACTATCTAGCTAGAGGGGTATTTCTAACACTCACTGAGTCACGCCTGGCAAGGGCTGCTCAGGTCACCTTTGGTACAGTTCAAAAGCCGCAGGTCCGACTGATGCTGCATCCCCAAGGGCGACACTCTGCCAGGTGCTAGGGACTCTAACTCCCTCTTGGTCTCACGCCAATGTCCCCAAGCACAACTTTACTCTCCTCCAAGATGTGACCTACCATTCGACTCCCAGCCTGAACTGTATTACTCGGATTCGCGGTCGGAATGACTTATCCAGCCAACTAAGTGTTAGACTGCGTTCAACATGACTCAAGGACGTACAGCGAATCGGTCCTTAAATGACTCAGACGGGGATAGATCCACACCTAAGACCTCCATGTCTTGTTGCTTCACTATCGTCATCCCGCCCGGTCTCATTTTATTTTATTAACACATGGTTCCTTTCCACGATAGCAAATATAGCCAACCGTGCCATATATGAATATCCCTACATCTCGCAGGTGACAGGAAATCACCTGACTTCTACCGCTTAAAGCAAGGCTAAGCATCTACTCGATCCTAGTCTATGCAGGATTCAAGGATTCATATATCTGGACAAGGAATGATATAATGCAGCAAGGGTTTCCAATCAACTCCTATTACTTAATGCAACTATACTTATAACATATATAGAATTGATTGCTTTGAAGGTAGGAGGCTTATAATGCTCTGGGGCTAGCCTAGGATCTGACTCAAGTCAGAGTTAGTCAGAAAAAAAACTCGCTCGGCGAGCATTCCCTCAATCTATCATTTGTCTGGTCCTTCTATCTTCGGGATGGATCGACCAACTCCGTCTTTGGATTTGGCTCCACCTTAGGTCCTTCACGTGCTTCAGCTAACGTACCTAAATGAGGTGCAACAATGCATATGTATGAATGCATAGAAGTGCAATAAACAAAGTAATCAAGTAAGCATACCAAGTTCACATAAGCACCTAGAGCTAATTAACTTAATCCTCATTATGGCATAACATAGAAGATTGCAAGCACATTAATCAAGAAACAAGTCTCACAAGATCACAGGGTACTAAACCAAGTACCATCAAGGATATGAGCCACACTTCCACACCCTAGCATGGCAAAGTTAATCAAAGCACTAGAACAAAAATCTGCTACTTTCTGGACATACATGCAGTAGCTGAGTAAATCAATCATAACTAGAGATCCGTAAATCCAAATGACTTGCAAGAAGACATTCTGGAAAGCTTAAGAAATGGTCTACAATTTATTTATAATCACCTAAGCCTGATTCTCAAGTTTAATGGGTCAAAAAGAGGAAACTACAGAATCTGGTCTGCTCCAAACAGAGAGCAACCAAATCTGGGACCTAACTTTAAACATCTATAACTCAAAAACTAATTGACCAAATGCTACCAAATTTTTAACACAAGCTAGATACATGAATTATATACAACTTTTCTATAGACAAGGTTCTCAGAAAACATCATTATGATGGGGTAATTTACATTGCCCCCAGAACTGTCCAGAAACTAGTAATTGTAAGAAATAATTATTAACATATGTTGCAAACATATAATTATGCAAAACCAACTTTACCAACATTTCACACATGACTAATGAACACCAGAAAACATAGTGCCCATTCCTAAATAAATTATTTTAATATATTTTCTTACTTTATTTAGATAATTAGGTGGAATTATGAACACCTATCAAAAGTGCATAATAAATTATACCAAAATTACAGTGTCCTAAAAATGCTACCAAAAGTCTACTATCCAAATTTCAAGCCATTTGGACAAGTATATCAACCTCTATGAAAAAGTCAAATAGCTATTTGCAATAAATCATGTGAGAGCAAGTTAAACCTAAAAATCAATATTTTCTATGAACACAGGGTCATAGTATGAATCAACATGATAGAGTAACATCATACTAAGGTAATGGAACAACATTTTCCCATTTTATCATTTATATATTATTTATAAGCTATTTATCAAGTCATAAACAAGTTAAATCAATAACTTGATCATACAGTAAGCAATGATCATGAAATTTATACCACAGTACAAACATAGCATAACAAGACTACCATAAAAATTTCACATCATTTGGAGCAACACAATTCAAGATATAAAAATGACAAGCAATATAATGTAGATTTCCTTATTTATCAAGGTCAAATCAAAACCTTAAGAAAACAGTGAACTACTAGTGTGTTTAATATTTTTCCTAGCAAGTACATGTCATCATAAAATTAACAAAGCAAGAATCACTATTTTTTTGGGTTCTAAATGATGAGGACATCGCCACGCTGGACACACCGACGTTTTGGTCTTTTCCAAGTTGCAATTCGTCCCCAACTCAGCTACCACGTCACCCTCAGATTCAGCAGACACGTCGTCACTGTTTTGGTCATAACTCTCTCATACGACATCAAAACGGGGCGTTCTTAGATGCGTTGGAAAGGGGACGACGACGTCGTCATTTTGGATCTGGTCCCAGCTCTAGAAGGTCCATGGATCATTCTGTGTGACCACGTCAAGGTGCTACGTCACCTATTTGGGCCAACTTGGTCATGTATTGTGTCGGGCCTTAAGCCTAAGTTGTGGGCGCCCAACCCCTAGCCGTTTCTAACCCTAGGTCGAGTCTTAGACTATAAACACAGCCGCCGCCGCTGTTAGACAATTGTGTTTTGTTTAGAGTTTAGTTTTCCATCGAGAAACTGAATCGTTCATTGTAACTATGGTGACAAATCCTTTTATAGTGATCCAGGGCCCCTGTTCTTGATCTCATCCACTGTGTCGATTAGTCCTTTGGAACCGAGTACTTGAACCCTCTATTGATATTCGCAGCATTCATATTTGCAATTTTAGATTGCGTGTTTTTACCTTCTTGCTTGTGTTCTTCGATTCGCTTGCAGGAAAAGCCTTCTTGGCGAGGTCAATCAAGTTGTGCTTGGTTGATAACCAACGGAGCAGTGGTGTAACGGTTGTAGGGTTTGAATCGTGTCTGATTTGAAGCCGGATCGCCAACGTCGAATCTCCACAAATCGAACTTACCGGTTACCTCTCGGAAGATCGGGCCAGTACTCATCACTAAAACTCTAGATATGGCTCTGGTCAAGTTTATAAGCATTTTAGAGCATTTTTAAAGCTTAAATAAAAACATTAGAAAACATCTACAAACATGTAATATTTTATGACTCTACTGCATAGATCTCTTCTCAAGGTTTCTAAAAAGTCCACATTTGCCATTTTTGGAATTTCCTAGCAAAAGATATGAATTTTTGAAGATTTAACAAAATTCTGAAATTCAAAAACAGAATTACTCAAACCCTAACTTAACGCTAGGTGCACCCGGTTGTTTACCCAACTCAGCCACTACTTAAACCGATAGTGGGCCCCACAGTCTGGTCAGGCCCGCTTGTCATACTCACACAGAGAGAGACAGATATGAGACTAGAGGTTGTTCCTAATCTTTTGGTGAGTGTAGGTAAACTCGATTTGTGGTGGATTCGATGTTGGCTGTCCGACTACAACGACCACAAGGTTGCTGCGCCTTAGCAACAGGTACACCGGCTCCGATTGTGATGTTCTTGTCATGCCAAGAACACCAAGAACCTGCAAGCAACCGAGAACAAGCAAGAACAAGATGAACAAGCAAATAACTCACGGATTTAAGCCAAAGGCTGAATCTGAATCACAAGTTGGGGTCTTGAAACAAGCAAATCGGGTGGTCTAGCCGACACACGCGTTTACAAGGAAGAAGCAGCAGCTATCTTGCATCTAAACAAAACCCACCCACATTCTGATGGCTGCTGGCTCTATTTATAAGGAGGAGAGCACAAGGGGGGGTGGGAAACCCTAATCTGGGCGTCCCTCAAAGGGTTGTAATTAGTACAAGGCCCAGGCCGAAGCTGTAGGTCTCTGCGTCCTTTGGCTTGCTGCACACAGCTTTGGTAGATTCTGATAGTGGGGTTGGACCCATGTGAAAGAGGATGACACGCTCTTTCCAATAAGTCAAAAACCAGCTTCATTGGATCTCGTATCAAGGAGTTATGGTACTTTTCATGGAGTGTCCCCTGCTGTCTCGAGATGAGCTGTGCGCCCCATTAATGATGATTTCCACTTGTTCGACTGCTCCATCCTCATCATGGGGTCTAAACATGAGGCAATGGAGTCTTGACCAACATTCCTAAGAATAAGACAATCATCACCATGATTTAGTAGCATCCAATTCTGAGACGAGTTTGTATGAACAGCGAGGAACGACTTTACCTGATAATTAAGTTGTCGTGCTCAAGCTCTTGTCATCGGACCTTGTTGTGCAGCAAGTGTGGTTGTGTCAATGGAAGGGATGTCCTCATCATCCTCCCCTTCTTGCATTTGAGTCGTCCTCGACTCTAGTTCATCCTCTTCTCCCAAATATGGCTTCAAATTTGCAATGTTAAATGTGGGGCTAACCCCAAAAGCTGCAGGTAGCTCAAGTTTGTACGCATTATCATTAATCCTTTCTAACACTTTAAAAGGACCATCGGCTCTAGGCAGCAACTTAGACTTTCGCAAATTAGGGAACCTATCTTTTCTCAAATGGAGCCAAACTAGATCACCAGGTTCAAAAATGACATGTTTCTTCCCTTTGCTACCAGCTAGTTTATACTTTGCATTCATGCACTCTATTTTCTCTTTAGTGGTTTCATGCAATTTTAAGATCAGTTCAGCACGTTGTTTAGCATCAAAGTTCACTCGCTCCGAGGTCGGAAGAGGTAACAAATCAATAGGAGCACGTGGCACAAACCCATAAACTATCTCAAAAGGGCTTTTCTTAGTGGTAGAATGCTGTGAACGATTATAAGCAAACTCAACATGAGGCAAGCACTCTTCCCACATTTTTATGTTCTTTTTCAAAACAGCCCTAAGCAATGTAGATAAGGTTCTATTGACAACCTTAGTTTGTCCATCCATTTGGGGATGACAAGTAGTGGAAAATAAAAGCTTAGTCCCTAGCTTAGCCCACAAAGTTCTCCAAAAATGACTAAGAAATTTTGCATCCCGATCAGAAACAATGGTGTTAGGCACACCATGCAATCGAACAATCTCATGAAAGAACAAATCAGCAACATGTGTAGCATCATCGCTCTTATGACATGGTATGAAATGTGCCATTTTAGAAAATTTGTCCACAACAACAAACACACTATCCCTCCCCTTCTTTGTTCTTGGCAGTCCTAAAACAAAGTCCATTGAAATATCTTCCCATGGTGCACTTGGAACAGGAAGAGACATGTATAAACCATGAGGATTAAGGCGTGACTTAGCTTTTCTGGCATGTTGTGCAGCGAGCAACGAACCTCTCCACGTCTCTCCTCATCTTGGGCCAAAAGAAATGACCAGCAAGGATGTCCTCTGTCTTTTTCACACCAAAATGTCCCATGAGTCCTCCTCCATGCGCTTCCTGCAACAATAACAAACGCACGGAGCTAGCTGGAATGCATAGCTTGTTGGCTCTAAAGACAAACCCGTCGGTGAGGACGAATCTGTTCCATGTTTTCCCCTCTTGGCAATTCAGCAATACATCTTTGAAATCATTGTCATGTGCATATTGTTCCTTAATAGTTTCCAAACCAAAGATTTTAAAGTCAAGTTGTGAAAGCATGGTGTAACGTCTAGACAAAGCATCAGCAATTATATTTTCCTTCCCCTTTTTGTGTTTGATGACATAAGGAAAGGACTCAATGAATTCAACCCACTTGGCATGTCTACGGTTCAGTTTTGCTTGACTACGGATGTGTTTCAATGATTCATGATCAGAATGTATGACAAACTCTTTGGGCCACAAATAATGCTGCCATGTTTCCAAAGTCCGAACTAGAGCAAGCAATTCCTTATCATAAGTAGAATAGTTCAAACTAGGGCCACTCAACTTTTCACTGAAATACGCCACAAGTTTTCCCTCTTGTAACAGCACACCACCCAACCCAATTCCACTAGCATCACATTCAAGCTCAAAGGTTTTGTTGAAATCAGGAAGCTGGAGTAAAGGTGCATGAGTTAACTTATCTTTGAGCGTGTTGAAAGCATCCTGTTGGGCTGCAGCCCAAGTGAAGGTTGCACCCTTCTTGGTGAGTTCATGCAGCGGGGTTGCAATGGTGCTGAAGTCCTTCACAAATCGACGGTAGAAACCAGCAAGTCCTAGAAAACTCCGCACTTGTGTGACCGTGCAGGGAACAGGCCATCTGTGTATGGCCTCAACCTTGGCTTGATCAACTTCGATTCCCTGCGGTGTCACAACATATCCAAGAAAAGAGACTCGATCTGTGCAAAAGGTGCACTTCTCAAGATTGCCAAACAAGTGTGCATCTCAAAGATCATTGAAAATGGCACGCAAATGATCAAGATGTTCCTCTAATGATCTACTATATATCAAGATGTCATCAAAGTATACCACTACAAATCTGCCAATAAAAGAGCGTAAAACCTCGTTCATTAATCTCATGAAAGTGCTGGGTGCATTAGTCAATCCAAAGGGCATGACAAGCCATTCATATAAACCAAACTTAGTTTTAAACGCTGTTTTCCATTCATCTCCTAGCTTCATACGAATCTGGTGGTAACCACTACGCAAATCAATTTTAGAGAACACAATTGATCCACTCAATTCATCAAGCATATCATCTAACCTTGGAATAGGATGACGATATCTGATTGTGATGTTGTTTATCGCTCTACAATCAACACACATGCGCCATGATCCATCCTTCTTAGGAACTAAAAGCACAGGAACGGCACAAGGGCTAAGAGACTCACGCACATAACCTTTGTTGAGCAATTCTTGTATTTGTCTCTGAATCTCTTTTGTCTCGTCCGGGTTGGTCCTATACGACGCACGATTAGGCAAGGAAGCCCCAGGGATGAGGTCAATCTGGTGTTCAATCCCTCAAATTGGTGGCAGCCCCGGTGGTAACTCCTTTGGAAAAACATCGGCATACTCCTGCAAAAGATTAGTGATAGCAGAAGGCAAAGAAATAGATGTATCTTCGAGTGAAAATAAAGTTTCTTTGCAAACCAAAGCATAGCAAACAGTAGTACTAGCATCAATCTCATCCAAATCAGATTTGGTGGCAAATTAACAAGAGCCTTTCAGCTTGATCTCATTTTTATTATGATGAACAGATTTGCTAGACTTCTTATGTTTCTCAAGTTCATTAGCGACAATCTGATTTTTACTAGCAACAGCCAGATTCTTAAGTTTGCTAGATCTAGAAAGTTCATCTCTTAGAATAGACTCAGGGGACATGGGGTGCAACACAATCTTCTTGTCATTATGCATGAAAGAGTATTGATTTGTTTTACCAGAGTGCAAGGAATCTTTATCAAACTGCCATGGTCTACCTAACAACATAGAGCATGCTTGCATAGGCACAACATCGCAGTCAATGGAATCATCATAAGAACCAATGGAAAACTCTACCCTTACCAATCGGGTTACCTTCACCTTGCCGCTGCTGTTAAGCCACTGAATGTAGTAAGGCTGCGGGTGTGGTTTTGTGCTCAATGAAAGCTTCTCCACCATTTCAGCACTTGCCAAGTTGTTGCAGCTTCCTCCATCTATGATCACATGGCAAGAGCGTTCCTTGATCACACACTTGGTTTGAAACAAAGTGTGGCGCTGATTTTGTTCAGCCCTCTCCATTTGGGCACTTAGCACCCGCTGCACCATGAGGCTCTCATAGTGCTCAGCAACTTCAGCCCTAATGTGCTCTTCGTCTTGTTGGAAATAATCTCCTTCTGCTACATTGTTAGCAGCAAGCAAAACATATCCTTCATCAAAATCACTAGCAGAGGAATACCCACCATCAGCTCGCACAATCATCACACGTGTGCTTGGGCAGTCCTTGCGTATGTGGCCATATCCTTTGCAGTGTAGGCACTGAATATCCCTTGTTCTCCCCGTGGATACCACCGAGGGTGAACTCTTGGCAGATGTAGCCGTTGCTCCTCTAGTTGGTTCACTTGGGCATGGTACAGAATTTGTTGTAGAGGAGCGTGGCTTGATGGTCGAGGAAGATTGTGGGGGTGCACGCGTTGATGGTGCAGCAGCATTGGAGGGTGTCCACAGGCTAGCACGACCTACAGGAATGTTAGCCCTCATGCTAGCTCGTCATCCCTGCACTTCTCGTTTAGCTTTACAAGCAAGGTGAAATAAACGATTGACAGAATTATATTCCTTATAAGCTAGAATGTCCTGAATCTCCCGGTTCAGCCCACCCATAAATCTAGCTATGGCACCATCCTCATTTTCCTCTAGCCCGCAACGAAGCATACCCATTTGTAGCTCTTGATAGTACTCTTCTACAGATTTGGATCCTTGCCTCAATTGTTGCAACTTATTTAAAAGATCACGGGCATAATAAGAAGGAACAAATCTAGCCCGCATGACCCGTTTCAAAGCATCCCAAGTTGGTGTGTTATTTGGGTTCTTACGATGGTATTCAGACCACCAAACAGAGGCAAAGTCAGTAAACTCACTAGTTGCAGCCCTAACACGTTTGTCCTCAGGGAAATCATGGCAAGTAAATTTCTGATCAACAGCTAATTCCCAACTAAGGTATATATCAAGATTATACCTCCCATCAAAAGTAGGTATGGTGAATTTAATCTTGCCAAATGAGTCATCGGCACGTACCTCTTGCCGTGGTCGGCGAGGACCTGTCTCATGGCGGTGGCGATGTTGTTCGATGCGTCGATGACCATTTAGCTCCTCATCAGGCTCAGTGTCCGCTGCATATTCTTCTTCATCATGACCAGCAGCACTGCCCATGTTGTTGTTGTTGTTGTGATTGCATCATTCGAAACCAACACAGCGATTCTATTCTATCCTCTCCAATCGCTCCAAGACACCTACAAGAGATGTATTAACAGAACCAAGAGTGCCTTCCAAGGAAGCCAACTTGGTGTTGGTCTCAATCTGAGCCGTCTCCAATTGACCAAGGCGCTCATTGGTGACACGAACATCCTCATCAAGGTGTTCAGCATGGAGCCTCACTTTGCGTTCAAAGTCTTGCAGCAAGGCTTTTGATCGAGGTGATTGTGGAGGGGTCCTTTCACCTTCTCCTACCATGGTTAGTTGTAGCAAGGGAATCACAAGAAAATATGTTCTACCAACTAACTGAATTAGGTGGCAACAATTTTCATTCTCTCAGCATGTGCAACGGAGTTCTTACATGTCCTTACCTTGCTATGCAGATGGTGTTGGCGACGATAAGAACAACACAAGTAGTAGCAAGTAGAACCCTGTGACGTTGTAGATAATTTGTGGAGCTGTAGGTGGCTTAAAAAATCAAGGTACAACTGGAACCACGTTAGTCAATGCAAGTTGAATAAGTGTTCAAAGATAGTATCATGCTGGTCCTAGGCTAACCCGTGCTAGAGACGCGAGCCTAGACACAAATGTTGTCACCGGATAGTAGCAAACAATGGAAATGATGAGAGTAAATAGCATCAACTTAACCCTTTTTTTTCTTTCTTTCTTTCTTTCTTTCTTTCCTCCTTTTCCTTTCTTTTTCTTTTCTATTTTCTTTTCTTTTCTTTTCTTTTCTTTTCTTTTCTTTTCTTTTCTTTTCTTTTCTTTTCTTTTCGACAAGTAGCGCACAAACTGAACTTTCGCAATATGATTATAACAAGAATGTAGCAAGTAGCATAGACTTTCTTTTACTAGGGATAAGGATTGTAACAAGTAGTACAAATATGCAATTTGAACTCTCTTATTTTCAGAACTGAGTGTACTCAGATTTGCACCAAAAGGACAGGTGCATAAGGTAGTGTTTGTGTAGGCGCGGCTAAAGGTGATGGTGGTGAGGGTTTCAGCGAAAAGGTGGAGAGAGCAGCGGTGCTTTTGGTGGTGGTGGTGGTGGTATTGGTGGAGATTGCAGCGGCTGAAGTGGGGGGGAGGAAGGCAACAGCGGATTGTGTGGTGACTAAAATGTGACAAGAACTCGAAACTCTAAAGGATTAGAACCTAAGAACCAGCACTTGACACCACGATGTAAAGCACAAACTCAACAAGCAAAGAACTAAGCAGATCAGCAAGGCTCAAACTTGTGTTTGGAATTTCAGTTCTATCCTATTTTTATATTTCTGGAACATAGGTAAAGTAATGAACAGTAAATCACTCACCAAAGAACCTTGCTCTGATTACCACATGATGAGACTAGAGGTTGTTCCTGATCTTTTGGTGAGTGTGGGTAAACTCGATTTGTGGTGGATTCGACGTTGGCTGTCCGACTACAACGACCACAAGGTTGCTGCGCCTTAGCAACAGGTACACCGGCTCCGATTGTGATGTTCTTGCCGTGCCAAGAACACCAAGAACCTGCAAGCAACTGAGAACAAGCAATAACAAGATGAACAAGCAAATAACTCACGGATTTAAGCCAAAGGCTGAATCTGAATCACAAGCTGGGGTCTTGAAACAAGCAAATCAGGTGGTCTAGCCGACACACGCGTTTACAAGGAAGAAACAGCAGCTATCTTGCATCTAAACAAAACCCACCCTCATTCTGATGGCTCCTGGCTCTATTTATAAGGAGGAGAGCACAAGGGGGAGTGGGAAACCCTAATCTAGGTGTCCCTCAAAGGGTTGTAGTTAGTACAAGGCCCAGGCCCAAGCTATAGGTCTCTGCGTCCTTTGGCTTGCTGCACACAGCTTTGGTAGATTCTGATAGTGGGGTTGGACCCATGTGAAAGAGGACGACACGCTCTTTCCAACAAGCCAAAAACCAGCTTCATTGGATCTCGTATCAAGGAGTTATGGTACTTTTGATGGAGTGTCCCCTGCTGTCTCGAGATGAGCTATGCGCCCCATTAATGATGATTCCCACTTGTTTGGCTGCTCCATCCTCATCATGGGGTCTAAACATGAGGCAATGGAGTCTTGACCAACATTCCTAAGAATAAGACAATCATCACTATGATTTAGTAGCATCCAATTCTAAGACGAGTTTGTATGAACAGCGAGGAATGACTTTACCTGATAATTAAGTTGTCATGCTCGAGCTCTTGTCATCGGACCTTGTTGTGCAGCAGGTGTGGTTGTGTCAATGGAAGGGATGTCCTCATCAACAGAGAGAGGGGATCGCCCCCTTCCTTAGGACATCGGGAAAAAGAGGGGGTCGCCGGACTTGCGGCTTCGGCCGGGAGGGGCGGCACCGGCGGCGAGGGAGGGGCCGGTGAGGGTCACGGCATCGAGGCGCATCCGAAGGTAGTCGCGGCTTGGCATGAGGTGGCCCATGGCCTCCTAGCCGCGTGCGCGGTGACACGCCGGGGCACGGCTCCGACGGCGACGGCGCTGCCGTGGTTCCAGCGGCTGGTGGTGGCATTGGCGGCGAGCGGTGGCGCTAGGGCAAGACACGGCTAGCACACACCTGCAGAAGGATGTGGCTCGGCCTAGAGCCACTCGAGGCGGCCCAGCCACGGCGACCGGTGGCTCGGCGACCGGCGGCTCGGCGGCCGATGCTCCGGCGATAGTAAGCTGCGGGGGCGAAACCGGCGAGGCGAGGAGCTCTAGAGGTGCGGCGAGGTGCGAGAGACGCGGTGGCGCAGTCGCCTCGGGTGGAGGGAGACCAGAGGCAAAGGAACAACGGTGTCCTGAAGCTCGGCTCGACCGTCCATGGCGGACGCGCCCACGCGTGGTGTCGCTGCGAGGAAGAGCGAGCGGCGAAGCAGAGGCTGAACTAGAGAAGTGGAGGAGCGTCTGCGGTAGCTCGACATGGCGTTCGGAGGGCAAGGGCGCGGACACGTGGAGGGCACACGGCGTCCATGGCGAAGAAGCTTCGGTGCATGGCCACCACGAAGGCAAATCACCGAGCACGTGGTGTGCGTGCATCAGTCCGACTTGGATGCCATGTTTGGGCCAGCTATGGGCCGGACTGGGCTATGGGCCTAAAATGAAAGTTGTAGCCCATACCATGCTCTACATTTTCTATTTAAAGGTCATGGTCATTAATGCTATAGATTAAGAGATAATTAGTATCTAAGTTAGCAATGTCAACACATTACTAACCAATAAGGAAACTCAATTTTGCTGATCAAAATGAGGTCAAACTTAAGCCAATTTTTTGCATGATCTACTACACCACATACACTCCAACTTTTATTTTGGGACCATGTTAAGTTGTTTAACAAAATTTCGAGAACGCGACATGTCAACATGTCAAGGTCAATTAGTGATAAAATAACTTTTTGCTGTTTTGGAAACTCTTATTGAAGGTCCAACTAAGCTCCATTTTGAGTGACACTTGATCCATTGTTTCCATCATGAACAGTACTAAACTCATATTAAGGAACCTAACTGAGCTACCATATGAAATTGGAAGATAAAATGTCACGAACATGTTGACTTGATGCTGCCGATTAGGGACTTAGAATATGCTAAGTGTTGGGAAATAACCCTAAATTTGACTTGTGGGCCCTTTTTGAGCATGTTCCACATATTTTCATGACTTGACTCTTAAACAAAGTTTATTCCTAATAAAATTCTCTACAACTTTGTAAAAGGGTGCACAGTCATGCAAAGCTTCTAGGTCACACTTTTGAAATGGTCAAACAAAAGGGTTCTAGGGTCCATACATGGTCAACCATCACTTAGAAGCACATTTACGCAAAATGATCAACATGAACATTGTTCCATTAAGTGTCCTAAGTGTAGTTAAGGGGTTGTAGAGGCCAAACATACCCACCATGCATAGGTTGCACAAAAGTGTAGGCCTCACATGCCTTGAAACATAGAATTCAAGTGAAATGCTATAGTTGTTTCATGTGGTTGTTTTAAGATACATGCTACTCATGTTCCACTAGGTCGCTCCACATGTGTCCAAGATGTGTTGCACATGTTGCATTTGTATGTTGCACAAACACTAGTTCCCTTGGGATGTAGGGCAGGTTTTAGTTATAATCCAAACAAGCATATAACTTATCATTTCATGTGACTTTTTGATTCCAAACTCCATCAAACTTTTTCAGGGATCAATATAGATAGGTACTAAGGTGAGACACATGAATATATTGTAATAACACTACCCAAGCATATAATTTAAAAAGGGGACTATATGTAAAGCAATGGTGCAACATCCAACTTTAGGTTAGGCTCATCTCCATAGGTTGACCTTGACATTGTCATCTCCACTTAATCTATCATGTTTGAGCTCAAACCCACTGCTTAGTGAGTGACAAACACCTAGGGTGTTACAGCCCTTCCCCATTAAAAGAATCATGTCCCGAGATTCGGAATGGAAGACCTTTTTAAGGAAGAGAGGCACGTTATCTAGTTCCCATCATCTGCTATAGCATTCGGCTACAAAGCTTTGACATTGGTGGAACTAATTTGGTTAAGGCACTTTCTGATACTTACTCTTCATGGTAAAATTTGTCTGAAGAATTTCCTTTATTGACTTCCATGAAGCATTGTTACTTTGGGAGGAATCCCAGATAGCACAGTACTGCATTCTCAATGTACGGAGATCATTTGGTCCATGAGTGACCACTCACAAGTATCTGATTCTTTAATGAACACAACATGGTTCGTATGAACTTTACACTAGACCGAAATCTTCAGAAGTATACTCGTTGAAATGACTCTATGTTCACAAAGTTTGAAAAGTAGCCCTCTACTAGAATGGATTGAGCGCAACCTTCCAAATGGGGTGAGATCATAGATGACAAACATCCTCTGAGGTTATAGGATACTGACTAACCAATAGACAGGGTCTATGTTGGTCGTAAATGTTCAATCCTTCCGATATCAACTAATGGAAAACTACTTAAGGTTCCATGTGTGCAGTTCTCTTTCTCTGATGACAACATTGTATTATCTGAGTCTATCGAGGGGTTAGTGAATGTGATAGCTAACTCTGTCGGCTTCGTATTTCTGCCAACAGCTATCTAAAAGATTCTTTTATCCAAAGACAACAGTTATCTGGGTTGAAGCAAATGCAACCTCTTGGGTAAAAACATTCATAAGGTACTAAGGTATGTCATCATTGGAAAATTAGTACCAAAGCAAAATGTTGTGAGGCCTTAAGGACAACAAAAGTTGTAATATTTACTAAACCACGGGAAGTAGTCTACCACCAAGTGATTGAGTAAAATTTTTCTTGGTGACTTAATTGTACTGTAAGTTGAGTTGACTTGCAGCATAACAACTTTGTCAGGCCAACTTTCACCTTGAGGTTTCCTTTTTAGGATCAAACAGCAGCTCTAAGATGGGAATCTGTTGTTTGACACTTTTCAAATTGCTTTTGATTCGCGATGGTATAAATTGATTTGCAGAAACCAAAGCTGCTCGTACATTGGGGATAAGAGAAGGCAAAAGCAAATGAAAGAGTATAAACTAGTATCTGTGAAACCTCAAAAGGGCCATCCAACAGCAGATCTCGACTATTAATTTACATACCAATCCGAGGATGCACACGCTTAGGCTCATAAGGAAAAGAACCTAATTAGAGACGACACTAAGAGATCGTTTCGCGTAACTCGAGTATTGCTCTAAGATAAAGCTATTCGACACTCGTATACTCACCGAGGACAATAAAGTGACAACTGTGGCACTAATTAGATAACAAACATACATACATGCATCATAACCTCATGCAAACACATGAAGAAGCTTAAACAAACAACGCAAGCAACTATTACCAAGCCAAAAAGCTCACACATAGCAATCATTACTAATCACTAGGCTCACCCATAATAGGCTTTATCTAAAGCAAGAGCTAACTACAAGTTTAGCCCAAAACAAACGCTAGCTATGGTAGCCAACTTAGCATGGGCACAGAACATGGACAACAATATAGCAGTTACTTGTTTTGACCATAGCTGAGGTTGTAGACATCCCACAAAGGTGATCTTAGACTTTCTAGAAAGCTTAGAAAGATGGCTACACTTTAGTTATTCATACCAAAATCTAATTTATAGATTAACATGACCAAAAATGCTAATGTTTCAGATCTGTACCAATATGGACAGAAAACTGACAAGAGCTTTAAAGATGCATAACTGGAGTTCTAGAGACACAACAAGGCTGAGCCTTAACTTTATGTAAAGCTTATTAAGTTGTATATAACTTTCTTATTATCATATTAAGATGATTCTATATCTAACAAGGCCAAACAAGACAAAGAAGACATCTCTGCCCTGATTTGGACAGATTCTGTCATTCCACTTTACAAGCTCATAAGTAGAGATTTAGACCACTCCAATTAGTGCTATAGGACAATTTGGAAATCTTAGAAAAAGTACTACACTTCTTCTATTATCTCCAAGACATGATTCCATATGCCCATAGGTCAAACAAACCAAACATTCAGATCTATTCAGAGCATAAGAAAAACTTGACAGTAAAACTTCTAAATTTCATAACTCTCAAACTTTAAGACCTAGGGTCATGAATTTTTTTGGACAAGCTAGATAAGTAAGTTAGCTACAACTTTGGTATTCTACATAACTATAGAAAACACCATTATGACCACAAAAACATCACTACAACAGAAATCGTTCTAGCAGCCAATGTCCAACAAGCAAAACAAAGCTTGCCTTTGTTCTACTTAACAAGAGAGCACACAAACGTGTTATTCTAGTAGCTCTAAACATTATTACCTTAGACCAACCAATCTAATTCATTAATAAGAATCACAATTACTTAGGTGAGGTCTAAAGCATTTGCAAACGCTTGGGTGAACAATATACCCACCACTTAACTAAACTAGAGGACATTTACAGGTTCAAGCATGTAACCACACTTATTTCTAGCAAGGCTAAGCACAAACTTTCCCCAAGTACTTTCTATTCGAGCCACCTTGAACAAGACATTCATGTCTAACTCCACGGAAGAAAGATAGTGTTACACATTAATCACAAGTTACTCACTATAGAACAAGGGTGAGAGGAGCGTAGCTATGCATAAGGCAACAATCATGAAGATGCATGTTTCATCCTATTTGTCCTCACAAGACTGCCAACCTAAGGTGGCGATCATATTCTATGTCGGTGGCATAACACACGCTCTTTCGATATATAGCTAGTCGCCAGCTACATTCGACTAACGCATTCGTGGTTAGCGTACCTGCAGAAAATTTTTCATTGCAGCCCAATAATTCCCCAATATATGGCACACAATGAAAGCAATAAGTAAAATTTTAAGTACTCCCATATACATATACCCCCGTATATATACATGTAGCACCAAAACTACCCAAATCATTAGATCACCCACAATTAAGTACCTTCATATATACATGTGTGTAACATGTAAATAATCCAGTAACCAAAACTAGCTCTCCCCTAGACCGCTGGTTGGACGGTCATGCTCTCACAACTCACACTTACCTGAGCGTAGGTGCGATGATGCATAAAAGTAAACTAGCGACATATATGGCTATTTCATATATGAAGGCTACCTCTAATCTGACACACTAGGTAGCATAGTGTGGGAGAGTTATTGTAACACCTCAGGTGTTTAGCTCCATAATTGCATTGCATTTGCATGAGCATAAGCATGCATCATTTCATGTTATTTTATGTGGTTGCAACTAATGTGGTTGTTTTTAGAATTTTGTTTGGCTCACATCATGTGACACTAGGTAGTTGGTGTAACAAAAGAGGAGAGTAGCTAATTATATCTCACAACACCTTAGTTATACTTAGGGTCACTAATGGAGCAAGGTTCATGTTGACCAAAATCACCAAAATGCCCTCCAAGGTGTAGTTGACCACCATTTAGCCCTAGGATGCTCTAGTTTGACCAATTAAAAAGTCTAGCTTAGAGACCTTGCATGGAGGAGCACCCTTAAGCAAAGTTGTAGGGAATTTTATGAGGAACAAAAGTCTCAATATGACCATCTCATGAAACTGGCTAGAACATGCTCAAAAATGGCCCACAAGTCAGCTAGAGGGGCTGTCTCAACACTTAGAATTTTTTTCTAAGTCTCAAAAGTGTCCCTCCAGTTTTACAGTGACCTACTTTGGAAGCTTGTAGTTTGCAAACCAGACCAAACCAGCTCCAACTCATGTTGACACTTTTGTAGTACTCACTTAGCTCTACAACATTGTCAACATCACCATCACCTAGTTCTAAATGGTTTAGGAGAAATGGTGTCTAGAAAATCGGGTTTCAGTCGGCTTAATGACTGAAACTACGTTTTAGTTTCGAAGTGCACCACTTTGGAGCTCTGTGGTTTCAAATCCAGGCCGAACCAGTCCAAACTCCAATTGACAAACTTGTAGCCCTCATGTAGCTCTACAACATTGCGAACATCACCCACACCTGGTTCTCACTGGTTTGGGAGTTAATCGTCGATGAAGTTGCTCTGTCAGTCAATCGATGACGGCCTCCATTCAGTCGGACAGCCGACCCGCGTCGTGGCGCTCGGGCAGAGCCCGGTGAACGCGTGGCGTGCACGTCCTGCCATCGCCTCCACGTCGCAAGCTCGCGCGCGGGAGTGAAGTGGGAGTCGACACCTCAGTCCCCATCACTCGCGCTCACTCTCCTTCCTCCTCCCTCTCGCTCTGGCCGGGCTCACCGAGGCGGAAAACAGAGGCGTAATTGCCACCGCAGCCTTCTCCGTGCCCGCGTGAGGTCACCGTCTCACCACCGTCCTCCAAATCCCGTTCACTACTCCGCCAACATCCCCTCCACCTCCTTCACCCGTCGCTTGACCCGATTGTGCAGAGGTGAGGGCGAATTTCGGTTTCCGCCACCGCGAGACCTCGCCGGCGTACTGTCTGCGCAGCGGCTCACCGTGGCCAGCTCCCTACGGTCTCCCTCCAGTCTCCCCGCTACGTGTTCTGGGTTCCGGGGTGGGTAGAGCAGCCTAGGTGATGACGCTACCGGATGGGATGGCCGGTACACGTCGGAACACCGTCGTGCGCTGTCGCGCCATGGCCGCCGGTGCGGTGCTCACGCGGCCAGCGGCACTCGCTCCACCTCCGTCTTCTTCCTTGGCATAGAGAGGTCCGCCATGCCCTCAGGAAGCCATAGCACACCTCACTTAGGTCCCTAGCCCCCGGAGCTCGCCGGACCGCCACCGGGTGCCGTCTTCGAGCCGCGGTCGCCATGGTCGTCGTAGCTAGGGTGGGATAGGTTCAGCCAAGCTAGGTTTGGTCGATGCGGGAAGTCACGGGGAAGCCATTGGTGCTCTTCCCGTCGCCGGAGGCGCCGTCGTCGGTGAGCTAGAGCTCGCCGGAGTCGCGACCGTCTCCCCCCCCCCTCTTCTCTTCTCTCTCTGGCCTACGGGCCCGCGCTGTCAGTGCCGCGCGCGGGCGAGAGCCCGAGCGGGCCGCGTGCGCGCGTCGTGGGCCGCGTCTGTTCCCGGGCCGGCCTAGTTCAAATGAGATTTATTTCATTTTCTTTATTCTGTCATAGCTTTAAGTAAGATTTTGGGAAAATGTATATCTAGGGTTTTACTTGTTCAAAAATTGTGAAGTAAATTTTGTAAGACCCTTCATGTTGTGTAGTATTTTAGAAAAATATAAATCTGGTATGTGATGTTTAGTTTTTGGAAGAATTAAATAGATCTTTCAAATGTGTTGGGAAATGAAGGCAAATTTGTTAAATGTATAACTTGAGCTGTAGTATTCCAAAAATTATGAAATTTGGTGGGTAGGCTAGTTTATACTTATGTTAGCTCTGGTAAAAATTTGGGCATTAGTGCTTAAATATTTTTCAAGTTATAATGCTATCTTGTTGTTTTAGGAAATGCTTGAAGGAATTTTAGTAATTTTTGTACATGTGCATTGTTCTTATAAATTTTTGGAGACTGTCCTGGTACCCTAAAGTGTCCAAGAAAATTATGAAATCTGTTGTTTGATACTTTTTAATATGATTTGTTAATTATACAAAAATCAGCCTTTAGGGCTTGTGAATTTTGTTTAGGGAGTTTCTATAAATAATTTTAGTTCAAATTTTTACAGTTGTCTCTTTTTGGTTCATAGAGTCTCCTGTAATTTTTGTAGAATTTTAGAAATAGTTTACATATATGTTTAAAATCTCACTTAATTAATTAAGTAAATTAAGAAATGAGTACAAATAAATATTCTAGGTGGGCACACCTTACTTTCTGGTGTTTTTGTGACCTATGTGAACTTGTGGTAACATTAGTTTGGTCTTAAGAGATGTTTGCCACATAAATAAATATTTAATCTTTGCAATTCTAGGTTTTCTGGATAGCTGGTAGTATTTCTAGGTTTGACCTTTGATAAAGGTGGTTGCTGGAAAACTTGTAGATACCAAAGTTGTAGTAAGCTTGATAAACTAGCCTGTGTCAAAATTTGGGAGTATTTGGTTTAGTAGTTTGGGAGTTATTGCTGTTTAAAGTGACAGTCCAGAATTTGCTACTCTCTGTTTAGAGAGGGCAGATTCTGGAACTTATGAATTTCGACATGGAAAACTTAGGAATTTAGGGTTGAGATCTGAAAATGAATTGTAGTGCATTTCTTAAGCTTTCCAGATTGTCTTAGATCATATCTTTTGGAGTTAGGAACCTTCAGTTATGTTAGATCTTTGAACTGCTGTCCAGGGTGTCTTACTGTGATATTTTGGGTGTTGGATTTGGTGACCTAAGTAATGTTACTCTTGTAATTATTAGGTGCTAGGGCCTTAACCGAAGAAGAACAGCTATATCTTAGGTTGGGTAGATTAGGTAAGTACTTCTCCACCGGAGAAGAGATTTGCACGTATTGATGAAGTGACTTGAATAGAGTACTTTTATTGCTGAAATGCATTTCATTCCGAGCATGTTGCACCCATTATGCATCCATGATAATTATTGTGCACTCATGCAATAGGTGTTCCAGAGGGGCTAACGCTCCTCGAATTCGAGCAAGTGATTCCGGAGGAAGTCCAGGACCAGCCGGAGCAACCAGAGGAACCAACCGGCGGAGAAGTTCCCGCAGAAGACCTGCCTGAGTGTCCTGACCACCGGCCCTCGACCTTTCTAAAAGGCAAGCCCCGGTGCATGGTAAACCCATCATTTTATAAATCTATCTTGAGTACTTTTAATTGTTTAATGCATGAAGTTGTAGGAGTTGTATGAAAACAATTGTTGCATTATACCTATCCTTGCCCAGATATCGTACTTAAATCCTAATTTAGGTTTAGGCACGTATCAATGCTTAGCCCTGCTTAGTACGGTAGAAGTCGGGTGATTTCCGGTCATCCGCGAGATGTAGGAAGGAATCACGAGTGGCTTTATGGCAATCGTGGATGGAACCATGCTTTAAATGAAATTGAGACCGGGCGGGAGTTCGATAGTACAGCCGCAAGACACTTCACGTCTTGGGTGTGGAGCTATGCCCGTCCGAGTCGTTTAAGGACCAATTCGCTGTACGTCCTTGAGTCATGTTGAACGCAGTCTAACACTTAGTTGGCCGGATAAGTCGTTCCGACCGCGAAGCCAAGTAATGTGATTCAGGCCAGGAATCGAATGGTAGGTTGCTTCTTGGAGGAGAGAAAGGATGTGCTTGGGGACATTGGCGTGAGACCAAGGGGGGTTAGAGTCCCTATCACCTGGCAGAGTGTCGCCCTTGGGGTCGCAACATCATTCGGACCCGCGATTCCTTTATCATATGAAAAGGTGGCTTGTGCGACCCTGGTAGGGGCCTGCGCGGTGAGTGTTAGAAATACCCCTCCAGCTGGATAGGAATTCGATTCGAATCACCGTCGCTCCCGGTTAGTGAGCACTTGACTTGAGTAGCGGCAACGTAGATCTCATTAAATGAACAGGTGGTTAAGGGAATGATACAATGTTGCCACAATTCATACCTGCTCTGGATATAACGATGATAATTGTTTGATTATAATCAAGTGCATGCTTAGTACAGGTGCTAAGATAGATGACATGTAAATGCTAAAAAGAACTACTAGTACAGGTTATAAGAGTTTCAATTACTTATGCCTTTATGCAAAATGTTATGTCAGCTAGCCTCTTGTGTAAGCCTTGCATAATCCTTGGTGTCATCTTATTTCTGGTTTTTGACGGGTAAGTCTAGCTGAGTACATTCCAGTACTCATGGTTTATTCCCTCCTGTTGCAGATGATATGCTCTATCAAGGCTTCTGCAAAACTTGTCTCCACCCTGCGGGTGACGAAGACTAGATCACTAGGGCATGATCATCTTTTATGTACTTTCCTAATGCTTTTGCGGGTTGTTGATCAACAAGACTGGCAGTAGTTAAACAACTGGTGTGTGTATGCTTCCGCTACTTTATAAACTTGGTTTGTAATAATTGCGACTCCGTGTGCGTAAACTTATTTCGGAACTACTTGTGAAATGTAACATATGATGTTGTATGTTGAATGATGCGATCTTGGTTGTAAGCAAGTTGGTTTGAAATCCTTCGTGGTTTCGATTGACTACCGGGATTATATGAGCTCAAGTTCGAAAATTTGAGCGCTTCGGTGCTTGTTTTTGTACTTGTGCTCTTATAATCTGGTCGGTTCTATTACAGCTGGTACCGGAGCATAATTCAACATTAAACACATCGTACGAGTATTTAAAAACAAAAGTATTTGATTATGAAAAGGGTAAAACTCTAAAAAATTATTTTTATAGGTATGCCAGTGATCACATCCCTTAGCCCAAATAAGGACTCTTAGGTGGCTTATTATTAAAACTAACTTGGGGACCTTGTTTGTTTTTGTTTCGTCGTCCATACGGCGTGATATTGTATGGATGTCATCCACTTGGGTGGTAATGTATGGATCGATTACCTCGACGCTCTGGTAAGTGTGAGTTGTGAGAGCATGATCGTCCAACCGGTGATCTAGGGGAGAGTAGTTTTGGTGACTTTGCATACTTACATGTTAAAACCATGTAATTATATAAGCACTTAATTGTGGGAACCTTTATATCGGGTAGCTTTGATACTGAAGTATATACATCATGGGATGTGTATATGGAAAGTATTTAAATTACTGCTTTCTTGTGTGCTTATATTGGGAAACTGTTGGGCTAAAATGAGATTTTCTGCAGGTACACTAACAGCGTAACGAGTAGACCGATAGTTTCGCTTATATGAGAGAACGTATGTATGCCACCGCCCAGCGTTAGAACTTTAGGTTTCTACTAAGGTGAGAGGGCGTATGAAACGTGCATGCGTCATGTTTAATTATATCATACATATCATTTACTCCCTCCTTAAAAATTTCAATCGTCCTGACTAAATTAAATTTCGTATCCCCTAAATGATCCTCACTTTAAGTCGTATCTTGTTGCTACAATGGCACGTACCAAGAGGACCGCTCGCAAGTCCACTGGAGGCAGGGCACCTCGTCACCAGCTCGCTCCACGTGAGCCCCGCCCTGAGCCCACTGAGGTGAAAAGGCTGAGGGCTGAGTTGGCCAAAGTGACTGCAGCCAGGAATGCAGCGCGTCAGCAACTGAAGCAAGTGATCTGCGATCGGGACCAGGAAACGCTTGCGGTCCAGAGATTGACAGTAGCAAATCGCAACTGTCAACGCATGCTGGTTCGTGTCATGAATCAGAGGGATGAAGCCTGGCACAAGGGGAACGTTCTGAGAGCTCGTTAGTTTGAGCTCGAGCAATAGTTGGAGAATGCTGAAGAATACAATGACAATCTTCATGAAGAAGTGCACCGCCTGAACAACTAGCTAAATCCTCTGCTGCCTCGAAACAACAACGCAGATGAGGACATGGGTTCGGGAATCAGCATGGCTGAAGATGATGAAGAAGTGGAGGTCAATGGGCCCCAAGATGCCGCACCAGAAGAAGAGCCAGAAGAAGAAGAAGAAGAAGAGGAGGAGGAGTTAGAGCCTGTTAGCGACGAGGATGGCGGGGAGATCCTTGACACCGACTCTGGGGACGATGCTTAGAGTAGTCATCGCGTAGCTACGATGTTAGAATCATCTTTTGTGCCTCCTGGGGTTGGAGTGAGGCTTTGTAATAACTTGACTTTTGGGATGTAAGGTCGAACCCTATGTTTCCTAGATGTAGTTGAACCTGTTAATTTCGATCACAATTGGATATCTTATTGTGTGCGTTCGATGATGATGTTACGATTAGCACCCTTCGGTGCCGCGACGAAACCGAGGGCCTCCTATGGTGCGCGACATAAGGTTGTGCTGCTTGGCACGCGCTGGTATCGAGGTGGCTAGTCATGATCCACCATGAGACTCTACCGTTGAGAAGTCTCTTTGTGGTCAGTTTGAAGTAGCCTTTCGCAGTCAACTAAAAATTTTGAGATCGAATCCAAGTACCGGGCGAAAGGTCAAAAATCACGTAGATATTAACGTAAACGGTTCAGTAACTGCTATGCTCCTTGTGAGTAAGCCTTTATCAAAGTACATCTTGTTGGATTTCCTCGCATGACTACGTCAATTGATGCGCTTGAATGGATTGTGCGGTTGTGATGAATTATTGTGCCATGAGTATTTTGAGAAGTCTATTTCATGAAGTCAGTTTGACATATTTACAATAATTCATCTACAAATTTCCCACATCGTCAGTGCTCATGGGCTATGCATTTTGCAGATGTCATACAATCTCCGTCGGGGTCGTGGCAATGAGGATGAGGAACAGCCACCCCCTCCGCCACCACCTACCCCGGCTGAGCTGATGCAGACCGTGGTCGAAGGGCAGCGCATGCTGGCAGATGCTATGCGCCAGCTTGCCAACCAGGAGGCTCGTCATGGCCGCTAGGGCCCAGAACCCAATCAGTACAGTGATTTCAAGGACTTTCTTGATACTAAGCCCCCGCTCTTTAAGGAGGCGGAGGAACCACTACAAGCCGATGAGTGGTTGAACACTATTGAACAATAGTTTCGTCTGCTTCGCTTGACCGATGAGCTAAAAACTAAATATGCTTCTCACCAACTGCATGGTCTAGCGGGTATTTGGTGGAGCCACTATCGTTCCACACTGCCTGCAAATGTCCCGATTGCTTGGGACCAGTTCAAGGCCGCATTCTGTGGGAACTATATTCCTCCAGGTCTTATGGCAATCAAGCACACAGAATTCATGAGGCTATCACAGGGAAATAAAAGCTTGACTGAATATCTGCAATCTTTCAACAACCTAACAAGGTATGCCACAGAGTTTGTGGATACCGATGCAAAGAAAATTGCTAGCTTTAAAAGAGGCCTCAGCCCAAAGCTGATGAAGACTATGGGCACTAGCAAGTGTACTACCTTCAATGAATTTATCAGTGATGCTCTGACTCAAGAGAACAATAACTCTATCTATGCTGCTTCTAAGAGCCGCAAGAGGGCACTTGAGGCAGGTGCTTCACAGTCTCGAGCTCCAACTGCCCCGAGGGCTCCTCCTCGCCCTCCTGCCACAAGTGCTAAGTTCCATCCTCCGCAAAAGAAGGCGCCAGTGAAGACTGGGTTTCGCAAGGCATATACAGTGGCTCTGCCAAAGGGTAATTCAGGCCAAGGCATCTCCAGTGTCCCTCCTAGCAACATGCCTTGCTAGAACTGCAACAAGCCAGGCCATTGGTCCAGGAACTGTCCTTACCCTAAGAAGAATGTCAACCAAGGTGGCCGTCAAGGGCACGCTCATTATAACAGTATTGAGGAAATCTCATCTGGTGAGGTTGTCACTGCTGGTAAGTTCCTAGTTGACCAACATCCTGTAGTGGTACTTTTTGATTCAGGTGCTTCGCATTCCTTTATCAGTCCTAAGTTTGCATCAAAGTTTGCTCACAAATTGCATACTGTTGAAGGTGGGGGTTATTGCATTAGCGCAGCAAGTGGGAATATTTCCACAAATAAAGTAGTGGGGAGTCTTGAGCTTGAGATAGAAGGGCAAAAGTACTCGCTTGCCTTAGTGGTTTTGCCGGGATTAAGCATAGATGTTATTCTGGGCATGAATTGGATGAATCAGAATGGGGTACTCATTGATACATCCACTCGGGTAGTTATGCTCAGAGATCCTATAGATCAAAAGGGTTTTCTGGTACAACTTCCTAGCAAAGTTGATTTGTCTGGGGAAGTTCATGCTGTGCAAGCAAAGGCGTTGGCTAAAATTCCCGTAGTAAATGAGTTTCCGGATGTTTTTCCCGATGATTTGCCGGGACTCCCTCCGGATCGGGATGTGGAATTTAAAATTGAGTTGTTGCCTGGCACGGCTCCCATCTCTAGGAGACCCTATAGAATGCCTCCAAATGAACTAGCTGAACTTAAGGTGTAGTTGAATGAACTTTTGAAGAAGGGGTTGATTCGCCCTAGTTCGTCTTCGTGGGGATGTCCCGCTATCTTTGTAAAGAAGAAGGATCAGTCGTTAAGGATGTGCGTAGATTATAGACCTCTGAATGCAGTCACTGTCAAAAATAAGTACCCTCTACCGCCCATCGACATCTTGTTCGATCAGTTGTCTAAAGCTAAAGTTTTCTCCAAGATCGATCTAAGATCTGACTACCATCAAATTAAAATCCGCCCGGAAGATGTTTCAAAGATAGCCTTCTCTACCCGATACGGTCTTTATGAGTATCTTGTTATGTCCTTCGGCTTGACCAACGCCCCCGCACACTTTATGTACTTGATGAATTCGGTGTTTATGCCCGAATTGGACAAGTTTGTGGTGATATTTATAGATGACATCATGATATATTCTGAAAATGAGGAAGACCACACTGAACATCTGCGTATAGTTCTCATAAGACTGCGTGAACATCAACTATATGCAAAGTTCAGTAAGTGCGAATTCTGGCTTCAAGAAGTACCTTTCCTTGGGCATGGTTGTCCGATGGAGGAATTATGGTGGACCCCGCCAAGGTACAAGAAGTACTGGACTGGAAGGCTCCTATCTCGATTCACGAGGTTCGGAGTTTTCTTGGTTTGGCTAGTTATTATCGTCGCTTCATTCCGGATTTCTCAAAAATAGCCAAGCCAATGACTCGGCTGCTGCAAAAAGACACCAGGTTTGTCTGGACTCCTGAGTGTGATGAGGCTTTTCACAAACTACGAACTCTCCTAACCTCAGGGGTTTTGGCGCAACCGGATATCGAGAAACCATTTGATGTGTATTGTGATGCCTCAGGCATAGGTCTGGGAGGTGTTCTGATGCAGGAAGGCCGGGTAATTGCATATACCTCTCGACAACTTCGGAAGCATGAGGTGAATTATCCAACGCATGACTTAGAACTCGCCGCAGTTGTTCATGCTTTGAAAGTATGGCGACATTATCTGCTGGGCAATGTCTGCAATATCTACACAGACCACAAAAGCCTCAAATACATCTTCACCCAACCCAAGTTAAATATGCGTCAAAGAAGATGGCTCGAGTTGATTAAGGATTATAACCTTCAAGTGCACTATCATCCTGGCAAGGCAAATGTGGTTGCGGATGCTTTAAGCCGTAAGTCTCATTGCCATTCCCTAGTTGAAACTAATTTTCATCGATCTCGCCTTCTACATCTTGCAGTCTTGTACAACATCACTGTCAGTTGTACTCTAAAAAGCAGAATTATTGAGCTCCAAAAGACTGATCCTGGTGTATTCCACATAAAACGCAAGATGAAAGAGGAAGAAACTAAGCATTTCAGGGTAGATGAAGAAGGTATGCTGTGGTTTAAGGATAGATTAGTGGTACCTAAGGACCGAGAGCTTAGAGATTAGATCCTGTCTGAAGCACATTCGTCCAAGTTGTCCATCCATCCTGGTAGTAATAAGATGTATTATGATTTGAAGCCACTTTATTGGTGGACCAAGATGCGGAAAGAGATAGCTGCATATGTTGCTAGGTGTGACACCTGCTGTAGAGTTAAAGCTGTGCATATGAAAGCTAGGTTACTTCAACCACTTTCTATCCCAGGTTGGAAATGGGAAGAGATAAGTATGGATTTCATTGTTGGACTTTCTCCTACTATCAAAAATCATAACTCTATCTTGGTAATTGTGGATCTTTAACCAAATCAGCTCACTTCATTCCTGTGAGAGTGGACTATCGTCCTACTAACTATGCTGAGTTGTACTTTAATCAGATAGTCCGACTCCATGGGGTACCTCGCACTATCATTTCTGACCATGGTCCCAGTTCACTGCTCGCTTTTGGGAGCACTTGCATCACCTTCTGGGAACCAAGTTAGTGAGAAGCTCTGCTTATCACCCCCAGACGTCAGGTCAGACGGAACGGGTTAACCAAATCTTGGAAGATCTGTTGCGGGCATGTGTCATTTCATCCAAGGGTTCTTGGGAAAAATGGTTACCTCTAGCCGAATTCTCGTACAACAATAGTTACCAAGAGAGTATTAAGATGGCCCCATTCGAAGCATTTGTACGGTCATAAGTGTAGAACTCCACTAAACTGGGTAGAAGCTGGTGAAAGAAGGTATTATGGTATTGATTTTGTTCAGGAAGCTGAGGAACAAGTCCGTACCATTCAAAAACATATGGCTGCAGCCCAAGCTAGACAGAAAAGTTATGCAGATCATCGTAGAAAACCGCTCGAGTTTGAAGTTGGAGACTTCGTTTATCTGAAAGTTTCTCCAATGAAGAGTGTCCAACGTTTTTGTGTTAAGCGGAAACTTGCGCCAAGATACGTGGGTCCTTTCCAGATCATAGGCAAGAGTGGAGCTGTCGTGTACAAAATCCAGTTACCTCCTGAGATGAGTGCCATATTCAACGTCTTCCATGTATCTCAGCTCAAAAAGTGTCTTCGAGTTCCTGAGGAAAGAGTCCCTTTAGGAGATATCAGGCTGGATTCCGATCTAACTTACGAAGAAAAGCTAGTCCGAGTGATCGATACTCAGGAACGAGTGACTAGAAGCAAAGTGGTTAAGTGGTATAAAGTAATGTGGAGTAATCAGGGTAGTGAAAGTGACGCTACATGGGAACGGGAGGACTATTTGCAGGATGACTATAAGGAATTCTATGAAAAATGGTACGTTTTCCAAATCTCGGGACGAGATTTTTATAAGGGGGAGGGTTGTAAAACCTTAGGTGTTTAGCTCCATAATTGCATTGCATTTGCATGAGCATAAGCATGCATCATTTCATGTTATTTTATGTGGTTGCAACTAATGTGGTTGTTTTTAGAATTTTGTTTGGCTCACATCATGTGACACTAGGTAGTTGGTGTAACAAAAGGGGAGAGTAGCTAATTATATCTCACAACACCTTAGTTATACTTAGGGTCACTAATGGAGCAAGGTTCATGTTGACCAAAATCACCAAAATGCCCTCCAAGGTGTAGTTGACCACCATTTAGCCCTAGGATGCTCTAGTTTGACCAATTAAAAAGTCTAGCTTAGAGACCTTGCATGGAGGAGCACCCTTAAGCAAAGTTGTAGGGAATTTTATGGGGAACAAAAGTCTCAATATGACCATCTCATGAAACTGGCCAGAACATGCTAAAAAATGGCCCACAAGTCAGCTAGAGGGGCTGTCTCAACACTTAGAATTTCTTTCTAAGTCTCAAAAGTGTCCCTCCAGTTTTACAGTGACCTACTTTGGAAGCTTGTAGTTTGCAAACCAGACCAAACCAGCTCCAACTCATGTTGACACTTTTGTAGTACTCACTTAGCTCTACAACATTGTCAACATCACCATCACCTAGTTCTAAATAGTTTAGGAGATATGGTGTCTAGAAAATCGGTTTTCAGTCGGCTTAATGACTGAAACTACGTTTTAGTTTCGAAGTGCACCACTTTGGAGCTCTGTGGTTTCAAATCCAGGCCGAACCAGTCCAAACTCCAATTGACAAACTTGTAGCCCTCATGTAGCTCTACAACATTGCGAACATCACCCACACCTGGTTCTCACTGGTTTGGGAGTTAATCGTCGACGAAGTTGCTCTGTCAGTCAATCGATGACGGCCTCCATTCAGTCGGACAGCCGACCCGTGTCGTGGCGCTCGGGCAGAGCCCGGTGGCCACGTGGCGTGCACGTCCTGCCATCACCTCCATGTCGCAAGCTCGCGCGCAGGAGTGAAGTGGGAGTCGACACCTCAGTCCCCATCACTCGCGCTCACTCTCCTTCCTCATCCCTCTCGCTCTGGCCGGGCTCACCGAGGTGGAAAACGGAGGCGCAATTGCCACCGCAGCCTTCTCTGTGCCCACGCGAGCTCACCGTCTCACCACCGTCCTCCAAATCCCGTTCACTACTGCGCCAACATCCCCTCCACCTCCTTCACCCGTCGCTTGACCCGATTGTGCAGAGGTGAGTGCGAATTTCGGTTTCCGCCACCGCGAGACCTCACCGGCGTACTGTCTGCGCAGCGGCTCACCGTGGCCAGCTCCCTACGGTCTCCCTCCAGTCTCCCCGCTACGTGTTCTGGGTTCCGGGTGGGTAGAGCAGCCTAGGTGATGACGCTACCGGATGGGATGGCCGGTACACGTCGGAACACCGTCGTGCGCTGCCGCGCCAAGGCCGCCGATGCGGTGCTCACGCGGCCAGCGGCACTCGCTCCACCTCCGTCTTCTTCCTTGGCATAGAGAGGTCTGCCATGCCCTCAGGAAGCCGTAGCACACCTCACTTAGGTCCCTGGCCCCCGGAGCTCGCCGGACCGCCACCGGGTGCCATCTTCGAGCCGCGGTCGCCATGGCCGTCGTAGCTAGGGTGGGATAGGGTTAGCCAAACTAGGTTTGGTCGATGCGGGAAGTCACGGGGAAGCCGTTGGTGCTCTTCCCGTCGCCGGAGGCGCCGTCGTCGGCGAGCTAGAGCTCGCTGGAGTCGCGGCCGTCTCCCCCCCCCCCCTCTGCTCTTCTTTCTCTGGCCTGCGGGCCCGCGCTGTCAGTGCCGCGCGCGGGCGGGAGCCCGAGTGGGCCGCGCGCGCGTCGTGGGCCGCATATGTTCCCGGGCCGGCCCAGTTCAAATGAGATTTATTTCGTTTTCTTTATTCTGTCACAGCTTTAAGTAAGATTTTGGGAAAATGTATATCTAGGGTTTTACTTGTTCAAAAATTGTGAAGTAAATTTTGTTAGACCCTGCATGTTGTGTAGTATTTTAGAAAAATATAAATCTGGTATGTGATGTTTAGTTTTTGGGAGAATTAAATAGATCTTTCAAATGTGTTGGGAAATGAAGGCAAATTTGTTAAATGTATAACTTGAGCTGCAATATTCCAAAAATTATGGAATTTGGTGGGTAGGCTAGTCTATACTTATGTTAGCTCTAGTAAAAATTTGGGCATTAGTGCTTAAATATTTTTTAAGTTATAATGTTATCTTGTTGTTTTAGGATATGCTTGAAGGAATTTTAGTAATTTTTCTACATGTGCATTGTTCTTATAAATTTTTGGAGAATGTCCTGGTACCCTAAAGTGTCCAAGAAAATTATGAAATCTATTGTTTGATACTTTTTAATATGATTTGTTAATTATACAAAAATCAGCCTTTAGGGCTTGTGAATTTTGTTTAGGGAGTTTCTATAAATAATTTTAGTTCAAATTTTTACAGTGGTCTCTTTTTGGTTCATAGAGTCTCCTGTAATTTTTGTAGAATTTTAGGAATAGTTTACTATGTTTAAAATCCCACTTAATTAATTAAGTAAATTAAGAAATGAGTACAAATAAATATTCTAGGTGGGCACACCTTACTTTCTGGTGTTTTTGTGACCTACGTGAACTTGTGGTAACATTAGTTTGGTCTTAAGAGATGTTTGCCACATAAATAAATATTTAATCTTTGTAATTCTAGGTTTTCTAGACAGCTGGTAGTATTTCTAGGTTTGACCTTTGATAAATGTGGTTGCTGAAAAACTTGTAAATACCAAAGTTGTAGTAAGCTTGATAAAATAGCTTGTGTCAAAATTTGGGAGCATTTCGTTTAGTAGTTTGGGAGTTATTGCTGTTTAAAGTGACAGTCCAGAATTTGCTACTCTCTGTTTAGAGAGGGCAGATTATGGAACTTATGAAATTCGACATGGAAAACTTAGGAATTTGGGGTTGAGATCTGAAAATGAATTGTAGTGCATTTCTTAAGCTTTCCAGATTGTCTTAGATCATATCTTTTGGAGTTAGGAACCTTCAGTTATGTTAGAATCTTTGAACTGCTGTCCAGGGTGTCTTACTGTGATATTTTGGGTGTTGGATTTGGTGACCTGAATAATGTTACTCTTGTAATTGTTAGGTGCTAGGGCCTTAACCGAAGAAGAACAACTATATCTTAGGTTGGGTAGATTAGGTAAGTACTTCTCCACCGGAGAAGAGATTTGCACGTATTGATGAAGTGACTTGAATAGAGTACTTTTATTGCTGAAATGCATTTCATTCCGAGCATGTTGCACCCATTATGCATCCATGATAATTATTGTGCACTCATGCAATAGGTGTTCCAGAGAGGGTAATGCTCCTCGAATTCGAGCAAGTGATTCCGGAGGAAGTCCAAGACCAACCGGAGCAACCAGAGGAACCAACCGGCGGAGAAGTTCCCGCAGAAGACCTACCTGAGTGTGTTAACCACCGGCCCTCGACCTTTCTAAAAGGCAAGCCCCGGTGCATGCTAAACCCATCATTTTATAAATCTATCTTGAGTACTTTTAATTGTTTAATGCATTAAGTTGTAGGAGTTGTATGAAAACAATTGTTGCATTATACCTATCCTTGCCCAGATATCGTACTTAAATCCTAATTTAGGTTTAGGCACGTAT
Organism: Saccharum hybrid cultivar R570; assembly: GCA_038087645.1. NCBI lineage: Eukaryota > Viridiplantae > Streptophyta > Magnoliopsida > Poales > Poaceae > Saccharum > Saccharum hybrid cultivar. Next base: position 15,229,358 of record JAQSUU010000556.1, read on the forward strand.
CAATGCTTAGCCCTGCTTAGTACGGTAGAAGTCGAGTGATTTCCGGTCATCCGTGAGATGTAGGAAGGAGTCACGAGTGACTTTATGGCTATCGTGGATGGAACCATGCTTTAAATGAAATTGAGACCGAGCGGGAGTTCAATAGTACAGCCGCAAGACACTTCACGTCTTGGGTGTGGAGCTATGCCCGTCCGAGTCGTTTAAGGACCAATTCACTGTACGTCCTTGAGTCATGTTGAACGCAGTCTAACACTTAGTTGGCCGGATAAGTCGTTCCGACCGCGAAGCCGAGTAATGTGATTCAGGCCAGGAATCGAATGGTAGGTTGCTTCTTGGAGGAGAGAAATGATGTGCTTGGGGACATTGGCGTGAGACCAAGGGGGGGTTAGAGTCCCTATCACCTAACAGAGTGTCGCCCTTGGGGTCGCGACATCATTCGGACTCGCGATTCCTGAATCATATGAAAAGGTGGTTTGTGCGACCCTGGCAGGGGCCTCCGCGGTGAGTGTTAGAAATACCCCTCCAGCTGGATAGGAATTCGATTCGAATCGCCGTCGCTCCCGGTTAGTGAGCACTTGACTTGAGCAGCGGCAATGTAGATCTCATTAAATGAACATGTGGTTAAGGGAATGATACAATATTGCCACAATTCATACCTGCTCTGGATATAACGATGATAATTGTTTGATTATAATCAAGTGCATGCTTAGTACAGGTGCTAAGATAGATGACATGTAAATGCTAAAAAGAACTGCTAGTACAGGTTATAAGAGTTTCAATTACTTATGCCTTTATGCAAAATGTGATGTCAGCTAGCCTCTTGTGTAAGCCTTGCATAATCCTTGGTGTCATCTTACTTCTGGTTTTTGACGGGTAAGTCTAGCTGAGTACATTCCAGTACTCAGGGTTTATTCCCTCCTGTTGCAGATGATATGCTCTATCAAGGCTTCTACAAAACTTGTCTCCACCCTACGGGTGACGAAGACTAGATCACTAGGGCGTGATCATCTTTTATGTACTTTCCTGATGCTTTTGCGGGTTCTTGATCAACAAGACTGGCAGTAGTTAAACAACTGGTGTGTGTATGCTTCCGCTACTTTATAAACTTGGTTTGTAATAATTGTGACTCCGTGTGCGTAAACTTATTTCGGAACTACTTGTGAAATGTAACGTATGATGTTGTATGTTGAATGATGCGATCTTGGTTGTAAGCAAGTTGGTTTGAAATCCTTCGTGGTTTCGATTGACTACCGGGATTATATGGGCTCAAGTTCGAAAATTTGAGCGCTTCAGTGCTTGTTTTTGTACTTGTGCTCTTATAATCTGGTCGGTTCTGTTACAGCTGGTACCGGAGCATAATTCAACATTAAACACATCATACGAGTATTTAAAAACAAAAGTATTTGATTATGAAAAGGGTTAAAACTCTAAAAAATTATTTTCATAGGTATGCCAGTGATCACATCCCTTAGCCCAAATAAGGACTCTTAGGTGGCTTATTATAAAAACTAACTTGGGGGCCTTGTTTGTTTTTGTTTCGTCGTCCATACGGCGTGATATTGTATGGATGCCATCCACTTGGGTGGTAATGTATGGATCGATTGCCTCAACGCTCTGGTAAGTGTGAGTTGTGAGAGCATGATTGTCCAACCGGCGATCTAGGGGAGAGTAGTTTTGGTGACTTGCATACTTACATGTTTAAACCGTGTAATTATATAAGCACTTAATTGTGGGAACCTTTATATCGGGTAGCTTTGATATTGAAGTATATACATCAGGGGATGTGTATATGGAAAGTATTTAAATTACTGCTTTCTTGTGTGCTTATATTGGGAAACTGTTGGGCTGAAATGAGATTTTCTGCAGGTACACTAACAGCGTAACGAGTAGACCGATAGTTTCGCTTATATGAGAGAACGTATGTATGCCACCGCCCAGCGTTAGAACTTTAGGTTTCTACTAAGGTGAGAGGGCGTATGGAACGTGCATGCATCATGTTTAATTATATCATACATATCATTTACTCCCTCCTTAAAAATTTCAATAGTCCTGACTAAATTAAATTTCGTATCCCCTAAATGATCCTCACTTTAAGTCGTATCTTGTTGCTACAGATGGCACGTACCAAGAGGACCGCTCGCAAGTCCACTAGAGGCAGGGCACCTCGTCACCAGCTCGCTCCACGTGAGCCCCGCCCTGAGCCCACTGAGGTGGAAAGGCTGAGGGCTGAGTTGGCCGAAGTGACTACAGCCAGGAATGCAGCGCGTCAGCAACTGAAGCAAGTGATCTGCGATCGGGACTAGGAAACGCTTGCGGTCCAGAGATTGACAGTAGCAAATCACAACTATCAACGCATGCTGGTTCATGTCATGAATCAGAGGGATGAAGCCTAGCACGAGGAGAACGTTCTGAGAGATTGTCAGTTTGAGCTCGAGCAACAGTTGGAGAATGCTGAAGAATACAATGACAATCTTCATGAAGAAGTGCACCGCCTGAACAACCAGCTAAATCCTCTGCTGCCTCGAAACAACAACGCAGATGAGGACATGGGTTCGGGAATCAGCATGGCTGAAGATGATGAAAAAGTGGAGGTCAATGGGCCCCAAGATGCCGCACCAGAAGAAGAGCTAGAAGAAGAAGAAGAAGACGAGGAGTTAGAGCCTGTTAGCGACGAGGATGGCGGGGAGATCCTTGACACAGACTCTGGGGACGATGCTTAGAGTAGTCATCGCGTAGCTACGATGTTAGAATCATCTTTTGTACCTCCTGGGGTTGGAGTGAGGCTTTGTAATAACTTGACTTTTGGGATGTAAGGTCGAACCCTATGTTTCCTAGATGTAGTTGAACCTGTTAATTTCGATCACAATTGGATATCTTATTGCGTGCGTTCGATGATGGTGTCACGATTAGCACCCTTCGGTGCCGCGACGAAATCGAGGGCCTCCTATGGCGCGCGACATAAGGTTGTGCTGCTTGGCACACGCTGGTATCGAGGTGGCTAGTCATGATCCACCATGGGACTCTACCGTTGAGAAGTCTATTTGTGGTCAGTTTGAAGTAGCCTTTCGTAGTCAACTAAAAAATTTGAGATCGAATCCAAGTACCGGGCGAAAGGTCAAAAATCACGTAGATATTAACGTAAACGGTTTAGTAACTGCTGTGCTCCTTGTGAGTAAGCCTTTATCAAAGTACATCTTGTTGGATTTCCTCGCATGACTGCGTCAATTGATGCGCTTGAATGGATTGTGCGGTTATGATGAATTATTGTGCCATGAGTATTTTGAAAAGTCTATTTCATGAAGTCAGTTTGACATATTTACAATAATTCATCTACAAATTTCCCACATCGTCAGTGCTCATGGGCTATGCATTTTGCAGATGTCATACAATCTCCGTCGGGGTCGTGGCAATGAGGATGAGGAACAGCCACCCCCTCCGCCACCACCTACCCCAGCTGAGCTGATGCAGACCGTGGTCGAAGGGCAGCGCATGCTGGCAGATGCTATGTGCCAGCTTGCCAACCGGGAGGCTCGTCATGGCCGCTAGGGCCGAGAACCCAATCAGTACAGTGATTTCAAGGACTTTCTTGATACTAAGCCCCCGCTCTTTAAGGAGGCGGAGGAACCACTGCAAGCCGACGAGTGGTTGAACACTATTGAATAAAAGTTTCGTCTGCTTCGCTTGACCGATGAGCTAAAAACTAAATATGCTTCTTACCAACTGCATGGTCCAGCGGGTATTTGGTGGAGCCACTATCGTTCCACACTGCCTGCAAATGTCCCGATTGCTTGGGACCAGTTCAAGGCCGCATTCCGTGGGAACTATATTCCTCCAGGTCTTATGGCAATCAAGCACACATAATTCATGAGGCTATCACAGGGAAATAAAAGCTTGACTGAATATCTACAATCTTTCAACAACCTGGCAAGGTATGCCACAGAGTTTGTGGATACCGATGCCAAGAAAATTGCTAGCTTTAAAAGAGGCCTCGGCCCAAAGCTGATGAAGACTATGGGCACTAGCAAGTTTACTACCTTCAATGAATTTATCAGTGATGCTCTGACTCAAGAGAACAATAACTCTATCTATGCTGCTTCTAAGAGCCGCAAGAGGGCACTTGAGGCAGGTGCTTCACAGTCTCGAGCTCTAGCTGCCCCGAGGGCACCTCCTCGCCCTCCTGCCACAAGTGCTAAGTTCCGTCCTTAGTAAAAGAAGGCGCCAGTGAAGACTGGGTTTCGCAAGGCATATACAGTGGCTTTGCCAAGGGGTAATTCGGGCCAAGGCAGCTCCAGTGTCCCTCCTAGCAACATGCCTTGCTAGAACTGTAACAAGCCAGGCCATTGGTCTAGGAACTGTCCTTACCCTAAGAAGAATGTCAACCAAGGTGGCCGTCAAGGGCACGCTCATTATAACAGTATTGAGGAAATCCCATCTGGTGAGGTTGTCACTACTGGTAAGTTCCTAGTTGACCAACATCCTGCAGTGGTACTTTTTGATTCAGGTGCTTCGCATTCCTTTATCAGTCCTAAGTTTGCATCAAAGTTTGCTCACAAATTGCATACTGTTGAAGGTGGAGGTTATTGCATTAGCGCAGCAAGTGGGAATATTTCCACAAATAAAGTAGTGGGGAGTCTTGAGCTTGAGATAGAAGGGCGAAAGTACTCACTTGCCTTAGTGGTTTTGCCGGGATTAAGCATAGATGTTATTCTGGGCATGAATTGGATGAGTCAGAATGTGGTACTCATTGATACATCCACTCGGGTAGTTATGCTCAGAGATCCTATAGATCAAAAGGGTTTTCTGGTACAACTTCCCAGCAAAGTTGATTTGTCTGGGGAAGTTCATGCTGTGCAGCAAAGGCGTTGGCTGAAATTCCCGTAGTAAATGAGTTTCCGGACGTTTTTCCCGATGATTTGCCGGGACTCCCTCTGGATCGGGATGTGGAATTTAAAATTGAGTTGTTGCCTGGCACGGCTCCCATCTCTAGGAGACCCTATAGAATGCCTCCAAATGAACTAGCTGAACTTAAGGTGTAGTTGAATGAACTTTTGAAGAAGGGGTTAATTCGCCCTAGTTCGTCTCCGTGGAGATGTCTCGCTATCTTTGTAAAGAAGAAGGATCCGTCGTTAAGGATGTGCGTAGATTATAGACCTCTGAATGCAGTCACTGTCAAAAATAAGTACCCTCTACCGCGCATCGACATCTTATTCGATCAGTTGTCTAAAGCTAAAATTTTCTCCAAGATCGATCTAAGATCTGGCTACCATCAAATTAAAATCCGCCCGGAAGATGTTCCAAAGATAGCCTTCTCTACCTGATACGGTCTTTATGAGTATCTTGTTATGTCCTTCGGCTTGACCAACGCTCCCGCACACTTTATGTACTTGATGAATTCGGTGTTTATGCCCGAATTGGACAAGTTTGTGGTGATATTTATAGATGACATCATGATATATTCTGAAAATGAGGAAGACCACACTGAACATCTGCGTATAGTTCTCACAAGACTGCGTGAACATCAACTATATGCAAAGTTTAGTAAGTGCGAATTCAGGCTTCGAGAAGTACCTTTTCTTAGGCATGTGTTGTCCGATGGAGGAATTATGGTGGACCCCGCCAAGGTACAAGAAGTATTAGACTGGAAGGCTCCTATCTCGGTTCACGAGGTTCGGAGTTTTCTTGGTTTGGCTAGTTATTATCGTCGCTTCATTCCAGATTTCTCAAAAATAGCCAAGCCGATGACTCGGCTGCTGCAAAAAGACACCAGGTTTGTCTAGACTCCTGAGTGTGATGAGGCTTTTCACAAACTACGAACTCTCCTAACCTCGGCTCTGGTTTTGGCGCAACCGGATATCGAGAAACCATTTGATGTGTATTGTGATGCCTTAGGCATAGGTCTGAGAGGTGTTCCGATGCAGGAAGGCCGGGTAATTGCATATACCTCTCGACAACTTCGGAAGCATGAGGTGAATTATCCAACGCATGACTTAGAACTCGCCGCAGTTGTTCATGCTTTGAAAGTATGGCGGTATTATCTGTTGGGCAATGTCTGCAATATCTACACAGACCACAAAAGCCTCAAATACATCTTCACCCAACCCGAGTTAAATATGCGTCAAAGAAGATGGCTCGAGTTGATTAAGGATTATAACCTTCAAGTGCACTATCATCCTGGCAAGGCAAATGTGGTTGCGGATGCTTTAAGCCGTAAGTCTCATTGCCATTCCCTATTTGAAACTGATTTTCATCGATCTCGCCTTCTACATCCAGCAGTCTTGTACAACATCACTGTCAGTTGTACTCTAAAAAGCAGAATTATTGAGCTCCAGAAGACTGATCCTGGTGTATTCCACATAAAACGCAAGATGAAAGAGGAAGAAACTAAGCATTTCAGGGTAGATGAAGAAGGTGTGCTGTGGTTTAAGGATAGATTAGTGGTACCTAAGGACCGAGAGCTTAGAGATCAAATCCTGTCCGAAGCACATTCGTCCAAGTTGTCCATCCATCCTAGTAGTAATAAGATGTATTATGATTTGAAGCCACTTTATTGGTGGACCAAGATGCGGAAAGAGATAGCTGCATATGTTGCTAGGTGTGACACCTGCTGTAGAGTTAAAGCTGTGCATATGAAAGCTAGGTTACTTCAACCACTTTCTATCCCAGGTTGGAAATGGGAAGAAATAAGTATGGATTTCATTGTTGGACTTCCTCCTACTGTCAAAAATCATAACTCCATCTGGGTAATTGTGGATCGTTTAACCAAATCAGCTCACTTCATTCCTGTGAGAGTGGACTATCGTCCTACTGACTATGCTGAGTTGTACTTCAATCAGATAGTCCGGCTCCATGGGGTACCTCGCACTATCATTTCTGACCATGGTCCCCAGTTCACTGCTCGCTTTTGGGAGCACTTGCATCACCTTCTGGGAACCAAGTTAGTGAGAAGCTCTGCTTATCACCCCCAGACGTCAGGTCAGATGGAACGGGTTAACCAAATCTTAGAAGATCTATTGCGGGCATGTGTCATTTCATCCAAGGGTTCTTGGGAAAAATGGTTACCTCTAGCCGAATTCTCGTACAACAATAGTTACCAAGAGAGTATTAAGATGGCCCCATTCGAAGCATTGTACGGTCGTAAGTGTAGAACTCCACTAAACTGGGTAGAAGCTGGTGAAAGAAGGTATTATGGTATTGATTTTGTTCAGGAAGCTGAGGAACAAGTCCGTACCATTCAAAAACATATGGCTGTAGCCCAAGCTAGACAGAAAAGTTATGCAGATCATCATAGAAAACCGCTCGAGTTTGAAGTTGGAGACTTCGTTTATCTGAAAGTTTCTCCAATGAAGAGTGTCCAACGTTTTGGTGTTAAGCGGAAACTTGCGCCAAGATACGTGGGTCCTTTCTAGATCATAGGCAAGAGTGGAGCTGTCGTGTACAAAATCCAGTTACCTCCTGAGATGAGTGCCATATTCAACGTCTTCCATGTATCTCAGCTCAAAAAGTGTCTTCGAGTTCCTGAGGAAAGAGTCCCTTTAGGAGATATCAGGCTGGATTCCGATCTAACTTACGAAGAAAAGCCAGTCCGAGTGATCGATACTCAGGAACGAGTGACTAGAAGCAAAGTGGTTAAGTGGTATAAAGTAATGTGGAGTAATCAGGGTAGTGAAAGTGACGCTACATGGGAACGGGAGGACTATTTGCGGGATGGCTATAAGGAATTCTATGAAAAATGGTACGTTTTCCAAATCTCGGGATGAGATTTTTATAAGGGGGGAGGGCTATAAAACCTCAGGTGTTTAGCTCCATAATTGCATTGCATTTGCATGAGCATAAGCATGCATCATTTCATGTTATTTTATGTGGTTGCAACTAATGTGGTTGTTTTTAGAATTTTGTTTGGCTCACATCATGTGACACTAGGTAGTTGGTGTAACAAAAGGGGAGAGTAGCTAATTATATCTCACAACACCTTAGTTATACTTAGGGTCACTAATGGAGCAAGGTTCATGTTGACCAGAATCACCAAAATGCCCTCCAAGGTGTAGTTGACCACCATTTAGCCCTAGGATGCTCTAGTTTGACCAATTAAAAAGTCTAGCTTAGAGACCTTGCATGGAGGAGCACCCTTAAGCAAAGTTGTAGGGAATTTTATGGGGAACAAAAGTCTCAATATGACCATCTCATGAAACTGGCCAGAACATGCTAAAAAATGGCCCACAAGTCAGCTAGAGGGGCTGTCTCAACACTTAGAATTTCTTTCTAAGTCTCAAAAGTGTCCCTCTAGTTTTACAGTGACCTACTTTGGAAGCTTGTAGTTTGCAAACCAGACCAAACCAGCTCCAACTCATGTTGACACTTTTGTAGTACTCACTTAGCTCTACAACATTGTCAACATCACCATCACCTAGTTCTAAATGGTTTAGGAGATATGGTGTCTAGAAAATCGGGTTTCAGTCGGCTTAATGACTGAAACTACGTTTCAGTTTCGAAGTGCACCACTTTGGAGCTCTGTGGTTTCAAATCCAGGCCGAACCAGTCCAAACTCCAATTGACAAACTTGTAGCCCTCATGTAGCTCTACAACATTGCGAACATCACCCACACCTAGTTCTCACTGGTTTGGGAGTTAATCGTCGACGAAGTTGCTCTGTCAGTCGATCGATGACGGCCTCCATTCAGTCGGACAGCCGACCCGCGTCGTGGCGCTCGGGCAGAGCCCGGTGGCTGCGTGGCGTGCACGTCCTGCCATCGCCTCCATGTCGCAAGCTCACGCGCGGGAGTGAAGTGGGAGTCGACACCTCAGTCCCCATCACTCGCGCTCACTCTCCTTCCTCCTCCCTCTCGCTCTGGCCGGGCTCCCCGAGGCGGAAAACGGAGGCGCAATTGCCACCGCAGCCTTCTCCGTGCCCGCGCGAGCTCACCGTCTCACCACCGTCCTCCAAATCCCGTTCACTACTCCGCCAACATCCCCTCCACCTCCTTCACCCGTCGCTTGACCCGATTGTGCAGATGTGAGGGCGAATTTCGGTTTCCGCCACCGCGAGACCTCGCCGGCATACTGTCCACGCAGTAGCTCACCGTGGCCAGCTCCCTACGGTCTCCCTCCAGTCTCCCCGCTATGTGTTCTGGGTTCCAGGGTGGGTAGAGCAGCCAAGGTGATGACGCTACCGGATGGGATGGCCGGTACACGTCGGAACACCGTCGTGCGCTGCCACGCCATGGCCGCCGGTGCGGTGCTCACGCGGCCAGCGGCACTCGCTCCACCTCCGTCTTCTTCCTTGGCATAGAGAGGTCCGCCATGCCCTCAGGAAGCCGTAGCACACCTCACTTAGGTCCCTGGCCCTCGGAGCTCGCCGGACCGCCACCGGGTGCCGTCTCCGAGCCACGGTCGCCATGGCCGTCGTAGCTAGGGTGGGATAGGGTCAGCCAAGCTAGGTTTGGTCGATGCGGGAAGTCACGGGGAAGCCGTTGGTGCTCTTCCCATCGCCGGAGGCGCCGTTGTCGGCGAGCTAGAGCTCGCCGGAGTCGCGGCCGTCTCCCCCCCTTCTCTCTTCTCTCTCTGGCCTGCGGGCCCGCGCTGTTAGTACCACGCGCGGGGGGAGCTCGAGCGGGCCACGCGCGCGCGTCGTGGGCCACGTCTGTTCCCGGGCCGACCCAGTTCAACTGAGATTTATTTCGTTTTCTTTATTCTGTCACAGCTTTAAGTAAGATTTTGGGAAAATGTATATCTAGGGTTTTACTTGTTCAAAAATTGTGAAGTAAATTTTGTTAGACCCTGCATGTTGTGTAGTATTTTAGAAAAATATAAATCTGGTATGTGATGTTTAGTTTTTGGGAGAATTAAATAGATCTTTCAAATGTGTTGGGAAATGAAGGCAAATTTGTTAAATGTATAACTTGAGCTGTAGTATTCGAAAAATTATGAAATTTGGTGGGTAGGCTAGTTTATACTTATTTTAGCTCTGGTAAAAATTTGGGCATTAGTGCTTAAATATTTTTCAAGTTATAATGCTATCTTGTTGTTTTAGGAAATGCTTGAAGGAATTTTAGTAATTTTTCTACATGTGCATTGTTCTTATAAATTTTTGGAGAATGTCCTGGTACCCTAAAGTGTCCAAGAAAATTATGAAATCTGTTGTTTGATACTTTTTAATATGATTTGTTAATTATACAAAAATAGCCTTTAGGGCTTGTGAATTTTGTTTAGGTAGTTTCTGTAAATAATTTTAGTTCAAATTTTTACAGTGATCTCTTTTTGGTTCATAGAGTCTCCTGTAATTTTTGTAGAATTTTAGGAACAGTTTACATATATGTTTAAAATCCCACTTAATTAATTAAGTAAATTAAGAAATGAGTACAAATAAATATTCTAGGTGGGCACACCTTACTTTCTGGTGTTTTTGTGACCTATGTGAACTTGTGGTAACATTAGTTTGGTCTTAAGAGATGTTTGCCACATAAATAAATATTTAATCTTTGCAATTCTAGGTTTTCTGGACAGCTGATAGTATTTCTAGGTTTGACCTTTGATAAATGTGGTTGCTGGAAAACTTGTAAATACCAAAGTTGTAGTAAGCTTGATAAACTAGCTTGTGTCAAAATTTGGGAGCATTTGGTTTAGTAGTTTGGGAGTTATTGCCGTTTAAAGTGACAGTCCAGAATTTGCTACTCTCTGTTTAGAGAGGGCAGATTCTGGAACTTATGAAATTCGACATGGAAAACTTAGGAATTTAGGGTTGAGATCTGAAAATTAATTGTAGTGCATTTCTTAAGCTTTCCAGATTGTCTTAGATCATATCTTTTGGAGTTAGGAACCTTCAGTTATGTTAGAATCTTTGAACTGCTGTCCAGGGTGTCTTACTGTGATATTTTGGGTGTTGGATTTGGTGACCTAAGTAATGTTACTCTTGTAATTGTTAGGTTCTAGGGCCTTAATCGAAGAAGAACAGCTATATCTTAGGTTGGGTAGATTAGGTAAGTACTTCTCCACCGGAGAAGAGATTTGCACGTATTGATGAAGTGACTTGAATAGAGTACTTTTATTGCTAAAATGCATTTCATTTCGAGCATGTTGCACTCATTATGCATCCATGATAATTATTGTGCACTCATGCAATAGGTGTTCCGGAGGGGGTAACGCTTCTCGAATTCGAGCAAGTGATTCCGGAGGAAGTCCAGGACCAGCCGGAGCAACCAGAGGAACCAACCGGCAGAGAAGTTCCCGCAGAAGACCTATCTGAGTGTCCTGACCACCGGCCCTCGAGAGAGATTTCCGGTGCATGCTAAACCCATCATTTTATAAATCTATCTTGAGTACTTTTAATTGTTTAATGCATTAAGTTGTAGGAGTTGTATGAAAACAATTGTTGCATTATACCTATCCTTGCCCAGATATCGTACTTAAATCCTAATTTAGGTTTAGGCACGTATCAATGCTTAGCCCTGCTTAGTACGGTAGAAGTCGGGTGATTTCCGGTCATCCGCAAGATGTAGGAAGGAGTCACGAGTGGCTTTATAGCTATCATGGATGGAACCATGCTTTAAATGAAATTGAGACCGGGCAGGAGTTCGATAGTATAGCCGCAAGACACTTCACGTCTTGGGTGTGGAGCTATGCCCGTCCGAGTCGTTTAAGGACCGATTCGCTGTACGTCCTTAAGTCATGTTGAACGCAGTCTAACACTTAGTTGGCCGGATAAGTCGTTCCGACCGCGAAGCTGAGTAATGTGATTCAGGCCGGGAATCGAATGGTAGGTTGCTTCATAGAGGAGAGAAAGGATGTGCTTGGGGACATTGGCATGAGACCAAGGGGGGGTTAGAGTCCCTATCACCTAGCAGAGTGTCGCCCTTGGGGTCGTGACATCATTTGGACCCGCGATTCCTGAATCATATGAAAAGGTGGCTTGTGTGACCCTGGTTGGGGCCTGCGCGGTGAGTGTTAGAAATACCCCTCCAGCTGGATAGGAATTCAATTCGAATCGCTGTCGCTCCCGGTTAGTGAGCACTTAACTTGAGCAGCGGCAACGTAGATCTCATTATGAACAGGTGGTTAAGGGAATGATACAATGTTGCCACAATTCATACCTGCTCTGGATATAACGATGATAATTGTTTGATTTTAATCAAGTGCATGCTTAGTACAGGTGCTAAGATAGATGACAGGTAAATGCTAAAAAGAACTGCTAGTACAGGTTATAAGAGTTTCAATTACTTATGCCTTTATGCAAAATGTGATGTCAGCTAGCCTCTTGTGTAAGCCTTGCATAATCCTTGGTGTCATCTTATTTCTGGTTTTTGACGGGTAAGTCTAGCTGAGTACATTCCAGTACTCAGGGTTTATTCCCTCCTGTTGCAGATGATATGCTCTATCAAGGCTTCTGCAAAACTTGTCTCCACCCTGCGGGTGACGAAGACTAGATCACTAGGGCATGATCATCTTTTATGTACTTTCCTGATGCTTTTGCGGGTTGTTGATCAACAAGACTGGCAGTAGTTAAACAAGTGGTGTGTGTATGCTTCCGCTACTTTATAAACTTGGTTTGTAATAATTGCGACTCCGTGTGCGTAAACTTATTTCGGAACTACTTGTGAAATGTAACGTATGATGTTGTATGTTGAATGATGCGATCTTGGTTGTAAGCAAGTTGGTTTGAAATCCTTCGTGGTTTCGATTGACTACCGGGATTATGTGGGCTCAAGTTCGAAAATTTGAGCGCTTCGGTGCTTGTTTTTGTACTTGTGCTCTTATAATCTGGTCGGTTCTGTTACAGTTATCACACATACATACCTTGGCTTGGACGTAGATGCATAAATGAAAAAACCCCCAAGTTAGTACTTATATAAGCCACCTAATAATCCTTATACGGGCAAAAGGAAATTGACCACTGGCATATTAGGTTTAGAATTCAGATTTCACAAACCTATATATAGCTATAAGTTGATAAAACTAATTTTATAAAACAAAATCTTTGTTTTAAATACACATACGACAAGTTTAATGTTGAATCTTGCTCTGATACCAGCTGTAACGGAACCATCCAAATTATAAGAGCACAAGTACAAAAACAATCACCGAAGTGATCAAATTATCGCACTTGAGCCCATATAACTCCGGTAGTCCAATGAAATCACGAGGGATTTCAAACCAACCAATAAACCAGCCAAGATCGTAGTGATTCAACATAACAAGTCACATGTTACAACCATTTCACAAGTAATTCAATATACATCGGAGTTCAACATAGTTATTACAACTTAAGCTCGAAAGTAGCGGAAGCAAAGTAATTTGAAACTAACATTAATCTTATTTCAAATACATGCCAGTACCCGGTCGACTTCCAACAAAATCATTAGAGATAAGGTAAATAAGAAGGATCATGCCCATGATCACACTCCGCCACTAAGGCAGGAGCCAACCAACTCTTGCAGCCGCCATGATACATCATAACCTGCAACAAGTGGGGATAAAACCCTGAGTACAAGAAGGTACTCAGCTAGACTTACCCGTCAGAAACCAGAAATAAGGCGACACCAAGGATCATGCAAGGCTGATATAAAGTGGGGCTAGCTTGACAACATTTTGCATAAAAGCTTAATATAGATGATCAATCATTAATGCTTAAGCATCAAGTTAATTATCATTAACCTATCATCTATATTAGAACCTGTACTAGAGCACTCACTTTATTAGGAGCAAACAATATTAACCATAGCAGGTATAAATTGAGGCAACCTTTCCATCGTTATCCAATTAACCATCCGTTCAATTTAATGGAATCTACGTTGTCGCTGCTCAAGTAAAGTGCTCACTAACCGGGAGCGACGACGATTCGAATCAAATTCCTATCCAGCTGGAGGGGTATTTCTAACACTCACCGAGTCACGCCTAGCGAGGGCTGCTCAGGTCACCTTTGGTACAGTTCAGGAGCCGCGGGTCTGACTGATGCCGCATCCCCAAGGGCGACACTCTGCCAGGTGCTAGGGACTCTAACCCCCCCTTGGTCTCACGCCAATGTCCCCAAGCACAACTTTACTCTCCTCCAAGATGCGACCTACCATTCGATTCCCGCCCTGAACTGTATTACTCGGATTTGCGGTCAGAACGACTTATCCGGCCAACTAAGTGTTAGACTGCGTTCAACATGACTCAAGGACATACAACGAATCGATCCTTAAACGACTCAGACGGGGATAGATCCACACCTAAGACCTCCATGTCTTGTTGCTTCACTATCGTCATCCCGCCTGGTCTTATTTTATTTTATTAACACATGGTTCCTTTCCACGATAGCAAATATAGTCAATCGTGCCATATATGAATATCCCTACATCACGCAGGTGACAGGAAATCATCTAACTTCTACCGCTTAAAGCAGGGCTAAGCATCTACTCGATCCTAGTCTATGCAGGATTCAAGGATTCATATATCTGGACAAAGAATGATATAATGCAGCAAGGGTTTCCAACCAACTCCTATCACTTAATGCAACAATACTTATAACATATATAGAATTGATTGCTTTGAAGGTAGGAGGCTTATAATGCTCTAGGGCTTGCCAGGGATCCGACTCAAGTCAGAGTTTGTCAGAAAAAAAAACTCGCTCAGCGAGGATTCCCTCAATCTATCACTTGTCCGGTCCTTCTATCTTCGGGATGGATCCACCAACTCCGTCTTTGGATTTGGCTCCACCTTATGTCCTTCACGTGCTTCAGCTAACGTACCTAAATAAGGTGCAACAATGCATATGTATGAATGCATAGAAGTGCAATAAACAAAGTAATCAAGTAAGCATACCAAGTTCACATAAGCACCTAGAGCTAATTAACTTAATCCTCATTAAGGCATAACATAGAAGATTGCAAGCACATCAATCAAGAAACAAGTCTCACAAGATCACAGGGTACTAAACCAAGTACCATCAAGGATATGAGCCACACTTCCACACCCTAGCATGGCAAAGTTAATCAAAGCACTAGAACAAGAATCTGCTAATTTCTGGACATACATGCAGTAGCTGAGTAAATCAATCATAACTGGAGATCCATAAATCCAAATGACTTGCAAGAGATCCATAATCACCTAAGCCTGATTCTCAAGTTTAATGGGTCAAAAAGAGGAAACTACAGAATCTGGTCTGCTCCAAACAGAGAGCAAAAATCTAGGAACTTTAAACATCTATAACTCAAAAACTAATTGACCAAATGCTACTAAATTTTTAACACAAGCTAGATACATGAATTATATACAACTTTTCTATAGACAAGGTTCTCAGAAAACATCATTATCATGGGGTAATTTACATTGCCCCCAGAACTGTCCAGAAACTAGTAATTGCAAGAAATAATTATTAACATATGTTGCAAACATATAATTATGCAAAACCAACTTTACCAATATTTCACACATGACTAATGAACACCAGAAAACATAGTGCCCATTCCTAAATAAATTCTTTTAATATATTTTCTTACTTTATTTAGATAATTAGGTGGAATTATGAACACCTATCAAAATGCATAATAAATTATACCAAAATTACAGTGTCCTACAAATGCTACCAAAAGTCTACTGTCCAAATTTCAAGCCATTTGGACAAGTATATCAACCTCTATGAAAAAGACAAATTGCTATTACAATAAATCATGTGAGAGCAAGTTAAACCACCTAAAACTCAATATTTTCTATGAACACAGGGCCATAGTATGAATCAACATGATAGAGCAATATCATACTAAGGTAATGGAACAACATTTTCCCATTTTATCATTTATATATTATTTATAAGCTATTTATCAAGCCATAAACAAGTTAAATCAATAACTTGATCATACAGTAAGCAATGACCATGAAATTTATACCACAGTACATACATAGCATAACAAGACTACCATAAAAATTTCACATAATTTGGAGCAACACAACTCAAGATATAAAAATGACAAGCAATATAATGTAGATTTCCTTATTTATCAAGGTCAAATCAAAACCTTAAGAAAACAGTGAACAACTAATGTATTTAATATTTTTCCTAGCAAGTACATGTCATCACAAAATTAACAAAGCAAGAATCACTATTTTTTTGGTTCTAAAACTCTAGATATGGCTCTGGTCAAGTTTATAAGCATTTTAGAGCATTTTTAAAGCTTAAATAAAAACATCAGAAAACATCTACAAACATGTAACATTTTATGACTCTACTGCATAGATCTCTTCTCAAGGTTTCCAAAAAGTCCACATTTGCCATTTTTGGAATTTCCTAGCAAAAGATATGAATTTTTGAAGATTTAACAAAATTCTGAAATTCAAAAACAGAATTACTCAAACCCTAACTTAACGCTAGGTGCACCCGGTTGTTTACCCAACTCAGCCACTACTTAAACCGACACATGGGCCCCATGGTCCGGTAGGGCCTGCTTGTCATACTCACACAGAGAGAGACAGAGAGAGGGGATCGCCCCCTTCCTTAGGACACCGGGAAATAGAGGGGGTCGCTGGACTTGCGGCTTCGGCCGGGAGGGGCGGCGTCGGTGGTGAGGGAGGGGCCGGTGAGGGTCACGGCGTCGAGGCGCATCCGAAGGCGGTCACGGCTTGGTGTGAGGTGGTCCATGGCCTCCTAGCCACGTGCGCGGTGACACGCCGGGGCATGGCTCCGACGGCGACGGTGCTACCGCGGTTCTAGCGGCTGGTGGCGGCATTGGCAGCGAGCGGTGGCACTAGGGCAAGCCACGGCTAGCACACACCCACAGAAGGACGTGGCTCGGCCTAGAGCTGCCCGAGGCGGCCCAGCCACGGCGACCGGCGGCTCGGCGGTCGGTGCTCCGGCGACAGCAAGCTGCGGGGGCGAAACCGGCGAGGCGAAGAGCTCTGGAGGTGCGGCGAGGTGCGAGAGACGTGGTGGCACAGTCACCTCGGGTGGAGGGAGACTGGAGGCAATGGAACGATGGTGGCCTGGAGCTCGGCTCGACCGTCCATGGCGGACGCGCCCACGCGCGGTGTCGCTGCGAGGAAGAGCGAGTGGCGAAGCAGAGGGTAAACTAGAGAAGTGGAGGAGCGTCTGTGGTAGCTCGACACGGCGTTCGGAGGGCAAGGGTGCGGACACGCGGAGGGCACACGACGTCCATGGCGAAGAAGCTCCGTTGCATGGCCGCCACGCAGGCAAATCATAGAGCACGTGGTGTGCGTGCATCAGTCCGACTTGGATGCCATGTTTGGGCTAGCTATGGGCCGGACTAGGCTATGGGCCTAAAAGGAAAGTTGTAGCCCATACCACGCTCTACATTTTCTATTTAAAGGTCATGGTCATTAGTGTTGTAGATTAAGAGATAATTAGTATGTAAGTTAGCAATGTCAACACATTACTAACCAATAAGGAAACTCAATTTTGCTGATCAAAATGAGGTCAAACTTAAGCCAACTTTTTGCATGATCTACTACACCACATACACTACAACTTTTATTTTAGGACCATGTTAAGTTGTTTAACAAAATTTCGAGAACGCGGCATGTCAACATG
The DNA here is from genome assembly GCA_038087645.1 of Saccharum hybrid cultivar R570. Lineage (NCBI taxonomy): Eukaryota > Viridiplantae > Streptophyta > Magnoliopsida > Poales > Poaceae > Saccharum > Saccharum hybrid cultivar. The sequence goes on from JAQSUU010000556.1 coordinate 15,246,870, forward strand.
TCAAGGTCAATTAGTGATAAATCAACTTTTTGCTGTTTTGGAAACTCTTATTGAAGGTCCAACTAAGCTCCATTTTGAGTGACACTTGATCCATTGTTTCCATCGTGAACAGTACTACAACTCATATTAAGGAACCTAACTGAGCTACCATATGAAATTGGAAGATAAAAATGTCACGAACATGTTGACTTGATGCTGCCGATTAGGGACTTAGAATATGCTAAGTGTTGGGAAACAGCCCTAAATTTGAATTATGGGCCCTTTTTGAGCATGTTCCACACATTTTCATGACTTGACTCTTAAACAAAGTTTGTTCCTAATAAAATTTTCTACAACTTTGTAAAAGGGTGCACAGTCATGCAATGCTTCTAGGCCACACTTTTGAAATGGTCAAACAAAAGGGTTCTAGGGTCCATACATGGTCAACCATCACTTAGAAGCACATTTAGGCAAAATGATCAACATGAATATTGTTCCATTAAGTGTCCTAAGTGTAGTTAAGGGGTTGTAAAGGCCAAACATACCCACCATGCATAGGTTGCACAAAAGTGTAGGCCTCACATGCCTTGAAACATAGAATTCAAGTGAAATGCTATAGTTGTTTCATGTGGTTGTTTCAAGATACATGCTACTCATGTTCCACTAGGTTGCTCCACATGTGTCCAAGATGTGTTGCACATGTTGCATTTGTATGTTGCACAAACACTAGTTCCCTTGGGATGCAGGGCAGGTTTTAGTTATAATCCAAACAAGCATATAACTTATTATTTCGTGTGACTTTTTGATTCCAAACTCCATCAAACTTTTTCAGGGATCAATATAGATAGGTACTAAGGTGAGACACATGAATATATTACCCAAGCATATAATTTGAAAAGGGGCCTATATGTAAAGCAATGGTGCAACATCCAACTTTAGGTTAGGCTCATCTCCATAGGTTGATCTTGACATTGTCATCTCCACTTAATCTGTCATGTTTGAGCTCAAACCCACTGCTTAGTGAGGGACAAACACCTAGGGTGTTACAGGCACTTCAAATTGTAGAACTGCATTTAGTTAATGGGTTTTGGAAATAGTCTAGTGAATCAACTTTGAGCAAATAATTAGTGAATAACCACTAACCACACATCACATCTTATTATAGAGTAGTATAGCTTAAACATAGCACTAAGTAAAGGAAAAAAGTTTGAACAAATTTTATTCATGGAATTGTAGTTAATAAATTTCCAAAAAATGAACTAAATGCTATTTTAAGTGACTTAGACAAAATTTGCTCAGTGTGAAAATAGTGTTGAATTCAACTTTGGAGCTCAGATTTTAATTAGTTGGACTTGAATTCACCCTACACATGACACTAGTGCAAAGTACATACTTTGTAAAAAAAATATTTTGACATATTTTTATTCATTTAAGGAAATTCCAAACCATAAAATCACCAAACACCTTAATCAATATTGTTGTTATCATTTCATGCCTCACATAAACATTGCTTTGTGCAACAATTGATTGCCATAATTGAAACATATGATGCTCACATGACATGATGCTTTGAAATTTAACATGATGATGAACATGACCAAGGTTTTATTAAGTGCTTAACACCTAGGGTGTTATAGAACTCCTAGGTGCATGAGTCATGTGGAATCTCTCTTCTTTCCGTTTGGAGACAGTGTTAGTGTCGGTGCAAGATAGGTGAGCACTGAGTGTCTCTTTGTGAGCAATCCTAAACAGCCATGCCACACTGAGTGTCTCTTTGTGAGCAAGAGTGATATGAGAGAAGTGAGAAACACCACAACCCCATTCTTTGTGCTCTTGCACAAGGAGGTCCTACTTTCAACTAATGATTTACCTTCATCGCTGCCTAGTGTTGTTCTTGATCTCTTATAGGACTTCAAAGATGTTTTTCCCGATGAGATACCAGCTGGACTTCCTCCACTCCGTGGAATTGAGCATCAAATTGATTTGGTACCAAGTGCTTCTCTTCCAAATCGTCCAGCCTACCGCACCAATCCCACAGAGACAAAGGAAATTCAGCGACAGGTAAAAGAGCTTTTGGACAAAGGGTATGTTCGTGAATCTTATCACCATGTGTTGTTCCCGTTCTTTTAGTTCCAAAGAAAGATGGCTCTTGGCACATGTGTGTTGATTGTCGTGCTATCAATGCTATAACTGTTCGATATCGCCATCCTATTCCACGACTTGATGACATGTTAGATGAATTGAGTGGTTCCATCATTTTCACCAAGATTGATTTGCATAGTGGCTATCATCAAATCCACATGAAACTTGGTGATGAATGGAAAACAACGTTTAAAACTAAAATTGGTCTCTATGAATGGCTTGTGATGCCATTTGGCTTGACAAATGCTCCTTCAACTTTTATGCGCTTAATGAACCATGTTTTACAAGCTTTCATTGGCAAGTTTGTAGTTGTTTATTTTGATGATATTCTAATCTATAGCAAATCATTTGATGAACATCTTGATCATATCCATCAAGTACTTGCTGTTTTGAGGGAAGAGAAATTGTATGGCAACATTGCTAAGTGCACCTTTTGCACAGACTGTGTTGTTTTCCTTGGCTTTGTTGTTTCCACATATAGTATTCAGGTTGATGAAGAGAAGGTTAAAGCAATAAAGGATTGGCCTACACTGGTAAATGTGAGCCAAGTTCGAAGCTTTCATGGTCTTGCAAGTTTATATAGGCGTTTTGTCAAAAATTTCAGCATCCTCGTTGCACCCCTTAACAATCTCACAAAGAAGGATGTTCCATTCACGTGGGGCCATGACGAAGACCAAGCATTTCACACAATGAAAACAAAGCTTTGTGAAGCACCGCTGCTACAACTTCCTGATTTTGGTAAGACATTTGAGATCGAATGTGATGCAAGTGGTATTGGCATAGGAGGTGTACTGCTGCAAGAAGGTAAACCTATTGCCTACTTTTCTGAAAAGCTAAATGGTCCACATATGAATTACTCAGTTTATGACAAAGAGCTTTATGCTTTAGTTCGCGTTTTGGAAGTTTGGCTACATTACTTGTTACCTAAAGAATTTGTAATTCATTCTGATCATGAAGCTTTGAAATATCTTAAAAGCCAAGGCAAGCTGAACCGTTGACATGCTAAATGGATTGAGTTCATTGAAATGTTTACTTATGTTGTCAAACATAAGCGTGGTCAAGATAACATTGTTGCTGATGCCTTGTCTAGAAGATGTGCATTGATTACACAACTAGATACAAAAGTGCTTGGTTTGGAATCCATTAAAACACTTTATGCTGTTGATGCTGATTTTAACGAACCTTTCTCTCGTTGCATTGATGGAAAAGGTTGGGATAAACATTATGTGCATGATGGCTTCTTGTTTCGGACTAACAAAATATGCATTCCAGCTTGTTCGATTCGTCAAGTTCTTTTGCAGGAAGCACATGCAGGTGGACTGGCTGGTCATTTTGGTGTAAAAAAGACATTGGACATGCTCTCTGATCATTTCTTTTGGCCACATATGCGACGTGATTTCCAGCGGCACGTTGGGTGCTGCATCGTTTGCTTGAAAGCTAAGTCCCGCCTCAATCCCCGTGGTTTATATACTCCATTACCTATTCCACATGTACCTTGGTAAGATATATATATGGACTTTGTTCAGGGGTTACCTCTGTCTCAGAGGGGAGGGATTCTATTTATGTTGTTGTAGATCGCTTTTCTAAAATGGCACATTTTATCCCATGTCATAAGAGCGATGATGCTTCACACATTGCTGATTTGTTTTTCAGGGAGATCGTTCGTTTACATGGAGTTCCAAAGACTATTCTTTCAGACCGGGATACAAAATTTCTTAGCTACTTTTGGAAGACATTGTGGGCTAAGCTTGGCACAAAGTTGTTATTTTCAACCACTTGTCATCCACAAACAGATGGGCAAATAGAAGTTGTCAACCGTACCTTGTCAACCATGTTGCGTGCTATGTTGAAAAAGAATTTGAAGCTCTAGAAGACTGCCTTCCACATGTTGAATTTGCTTATAACAGGGCAGTCCATTCTACAACAAACTCTTGTCCATTTGAAATTGTTTATGGGTTTAAACCGCATACTCCCATGGATCTTTTGCCTTTACCCTTACAGGAATGCGTTAACTTAGATGCTACGAAAAGATCGGACTTTATCAAGCGGTTACATGCGGAGACAAGAAAGAATATTGAGAAGAAATCAGCACAATATGCAAAGCAAGCAAACAAAGGTAAGAAGAAGGTTACATTCTAGCCAGGAGATCTTGTATGGTTGCATCTACGCAAGGATCACTTTCCCCAATAGCGTAAGAGTAAGTTATCCCCTAGGGGTGATGGTTCATTCAAGGTTCTCCAACAGATAAATGATAATGCTTACAAACTTGAGCTGCCACCTGAATATTCCAATGTGAGTACCACATTCAATGTCAAAGACTTGATTCCATTTCCTGGTGAGCCTAAGTCGTGGACGACTCCTTCCCAAGAGGGGGAGGCTAATGAAGACATTCCTAGCATTCACTCATCTCCAAATGAAGCTACACTTGATATAGCTGGTCCAATTACAAGGAGTAGAGCTAAACAATTGGAGAAGGAAATTCATTCTCACGTGAACGCTAACCTTATGCTTAATAATCAGATTACATTGAATGAACCTATGCTTTTGAGTACTTGTTTCAATGTTCTTAGGAATGATGGAGTGCACGAACAAGCATGGGATGATGATGGATTCTGCCCACCAAATATATGCAAGGAACCTAGACGTGCATGAGAGAGGAAAGGCCATTCAGCTACCATGAATATCAGCCATTGAAGTGCAAGCAAATAATTCAGGAGTTAGGAATGCATGCAACCAGCAACTGGGTTGCTGTCCACACACGCTTCAGCATGCATGCAGAGAATACCAACCAGCCAGGCACCCTACCAAGCTTGGTTATTAATAAAAGTAGTGCTGCAACTTTCCACTACATGTTCTCAATTATTTTCCACCAAACTGAAACTCCTCTAGTACTATATATCCCTGTAATAGATGACGTGAACAGGAACTCGTGATTGCAATTTCAGAAATACCAACTCTTGGAATTCTTGTTCCAGCGTGAGTCTTGAGAGGCTTGCAAACTTGTTCTTTCGATTCCTGAGGGAGTTGTAGAACACCAAACTGCGGTTCACTCAGTTTGTGCCTTCACGTCTATACAGCGTGATTGCGTGGGCTGTTCGTCGGTATGTGGAAGGGTGATTGTCTTGGTAGTTCATCGCGTGCACAGCCTCACGGTGCATTGCCTCTTCACCAGGTCACGCAATGACAATTTATCAAGTTCGCAGATCCTACGAGAAGATCGGGCCACAACAACTTGCTACACGTGCTGCATAGACGTGTGCATATCACCAACAAGCATTTCTAGCGCCGCTGCCAGGGAGCTTTTTACAGGAATTATTTATATGGCTATCAGAAGAATACATCAAATATATACTCATAGATAAAAATCTTAACCAAGTACTTCTATCTTTTTAGGCTTACCCTTGCTCTATTTTTGTTTATATCTTATGTAGGGTAATTCAGGTGCAGTTGTGATCAATCAACATCCAATCAGAAATCAACTCAACCTAGAGATCAACACAAGTGGTGAAGACAATGGCTGAAAAGACTATGCAAGAGTTCTTTGCTCCAAGCCCTAGGAACATTCGTGTTGGGCCCACACTCCAAACGGATAACCTAGAGTTTGAACTCCAACCAAGCCTCATCAACCTAGTCCAAGCTACTACATTCAGCGAAAAGGCACAAGAAGATGCTACTACCCATCTATAGGATTTCCTAAAAATTGGAAGCACCATCATCATCAAGGACGTTGCCCAAGACATCATACTTCTTCAGTTATTCCTATTTTCCTTGGAGGGAAAAGCGAAGCAGTGGTTCTATGATCATAAAGAAGACATCAATACATGGGACAAGTGTTCAAAAGCCTTTCTGTCAAAGTTCTTCCCTATAGGCAAAACCAATGCCTTAAGAGGAAAAATCTACAAATTTTAGTAGCAAAAGGAAGAAACCATTGCAGAGACATGGGAACGTTTCCAGGAATACGTCCTAGAATGCCCACACCATGGAATGGAAGATTGGTTGCTCATACAAGGATTCTACAATGGACTTATTTAAAAATCTCATGAGCAATTAGATGCAACTGCTGGAGGATCGTTTATGTCACTCACACTTGGAAAAGCTAAAATTCTTTTGAAGAAGATAGCCAAGAATCAGAGCTAGAAGCCAGACAATAATCAACACTGTCAGAAGATTGAAGAAATTCCAGTAGAAGTTTGTGCACTAACAACAAATATGGATGTGCTGTTGATTGGCTTGATTAGAGGGATAATTACAAAAGAGATCGTCAAGCTATCCAAGATACCTTCGATGCTCAGAATAGATGTGGAAAGTATCTAGGGATTGAATTCTCAGACAATCAAGAAAATGCAAGCATCATCAACAATCCTCCCACATCAAGAAAGCAAGGATGGAATCAACAGAAAGAATCTACCCATCAAGGTAAGTACTCAGGCAATTATAATTCTTCTAATTTCAAGCAACTACCCTTGAGAGATTTAATCTTAAAACAGGCTAGAATTAATGACAACATTATTAAAAGGCTTGACTCTAATGATAAAATTTTAGAGGATATAAATGCTAAATTAGATGAGTTTTCTTCTGCTATAAAAGATCAACTCAATCATAATAATCAGATAGAAACTAGGTTGGCGTAACTAGCTGTTGCTTTGCCTTTTGCCACTAACCCTAGTTAGGTACAATCCTTAACCACAAGAGGTGGCAGTTCTACTCATGATCCCCTTATCCAAAAGGTACAACGAGAAGATAGGCAGTGCTAGTAATCCCAATAGTAGCAGAAGAGAAGGACGATAAGGTTGAAGAATTGGAGCCACCAGTACCAAAGATGACGCAAGATTTCCATGACTCCAACATCTTACCATTCCCACGTAGAAAGCGGAAAGCTAAGGCGGATGAGCAGTTTAGTAAGTTTGCTGAAGTAATTCAAAAATTATATATCAATGTCCCTTTGTTAGACGCTCTACAGGTACCCACCTACGCAATATATATAAGAGATATCCTCAACAACAAACGACCACTGCCCACCACTGAAGTAATCAAGTTAACGAAAGAATGTAGTGCGGTCATCCTCAACATGTCACCAGAGAAGAAGGATCCAGGATGCCCCACTATTGATTGTTCAATTGGAGATCAACATTTCGATAACGCGCTATGTGACCTTGGAGCAAGTGTCAGTGTGATACCCAGTCAGTTTTTGACAAGCTCCAACATGCAAAGATTGTCCCAACATCAATGTGCCTACAACTAGCCGATCAATCTCTCTGTTATCCAATAGGAATTGTTGAGGACATTCCAGTCAATATCAGAGGATTTTTCATACCAGTCGACTTTGTGGTGTTGGAAATGCATCCAGACTCAAAGGTATCACTCATCCTTGGGAGACCCTTTTTGAGCACGACAAATGCCCACATTGACGTTGGAATTGGAGAAGTCAAGTTCAACATTAATGGACAAGAGGAACACTTCCCATTTAGACCGAGGCCTGAGTTGAACTTGAAAGCAAATATGATAAGTGAAGAAGGAGATGAACAGTCATCAAGGACATCATCCTATGGGCAGGATGACACCTTTGAAGAGTAATAGAATTTGGGAAAGTCCGGTTCGGTGGACTCTAAAATTCCAACCCTCGCCGAAAGGTAACTCGATAGTTATCCATATTTACTTTCTTGCATAAGTAATTTCTTTAGTATATTTACTTTTTGATCTTCTACATTTATATGAAAACAAAATAAAAATATATAAAAACAAAAATCTATGCCCCATGTAAATAATTTTTACGGAGTGAAAACCCGAAAGAATTTTTACCGTGGTGGCTCAAAAATGTTGTCCCTAATTTTCCATGCAGATTTGTTTCATGAAAGTAATTTTATTCTCTGCATGGTAAAAATTTTTCTCACCTTGGGCCCATAGATTCCATGGAATTTACCTCATATTCTTTGCCTTACCACCATTCCTGCTGCATCGTATCAAATTCGTGTACGAAGGGATGAGAATTTAGCTTGAGAATACAACAGAATAGAATAGGAATAAGGACCACAAGTGGGGCCGGCTGGCCCCACATCCTTGGCCGGCCGGCCTGTCTCCCCCTCCCCTATAAATTTCCATCTTCCGCTGCCTTCTCCTCTCACACCTCAACCTTCCTGCCTTCTTTTCCCAGAGAGTTGTGGCTTCAAACTGCTTTGCTAGCTAAACCATTGGAAAGGAAGAGAGTTTTGTAGAGAGAAGAGAAGAACTATTGGAAATTAGAGTTCTGAGACTAGGCCTAAAAACAAGTTTAGAGAAGAAGTGTTGTAAAATCTGTTTTAGAAACTCTAGTAGGCTAACTCTCGGACGACTAACTTCTGGACAACTTACTCCTAACTGATTACTCTAACCTATATTTGCAGTTCCTTTTGTGTGTTTGTTTGCTTCTTGTGTGATAGGATGTCATTCCTCGGTTTTGGGCATCTAACTAGGAGCCAATCCAAGAGGGCTGGTTCCAACATGGACGCGGACACACCTGCTTCGTCATCAAGAGCCATCAACGAGCTCATGGCGGAGAGGGATGTCTGGCTACGTGGCCGAACGGAGAAGGACAAATTTCGAAATATCAAGGATAGGGCACACAAGTTGACGCCGGCGTACCATCCTCAACTCCTACGAGACATAGGAGGAGTACATCTGCCTGACTTGCGAACACGCCACCCATGCACTACTACGGGGCAAATCCAACACCAGAAGGGCCGGGATACAATTCATACACCGATCAACCAGGCACATCAAGACAACATCATCCATGGACACCCTCGCCATCACATCACTCATCGGGATCTTCTCAAGCAGATTCTGAAGAGGGACACAGAAGGTCCCGATCACGCGACTCTCAACCCAAACGATCTGTAGATCATCCTGAACCATCACGAAGACATCAACAACCACCTAGACACTCTGTCTTAGGTGTAGAAGGGCAATTGGCTCACCTAAACCTTCGAATGCACACCATCTCTGAAGAACAAGTCAATATTAACCAGAGACTCACTGATCAGCAACAGTGGAATGTCTAGTTTGGTGTAGCCATGGATAACATCTAGCAAAACCAGGCTAGGGATGGACGGAACTAGGATGCCTTCTTCTCCATCCCTCAGTTTTACCCATACCGGCCGCCGCCACAGTAACAACCCTTGGGAGAGAGAGTTCCCAAGGTATCTTCTTCGACAACATTTACGACACCACAACAACAAGCTTCGGGGAGGAGCCCCCAAGTTCTTTTTCCTACCTAGCTTAAGATAGGAGATCTCAAGTTTTTTTTGCTGCATCGCCTTCCGGGAGGTAACCCGAGAGCCAGGTATCCCGTAAAGCCCTGGTAGTTATCTTATTATTAGTATTACTATAGGTTGTTTAATTTCTGTTTAGATAATGAAAAATAACAAAAACAAAAAAAGAGTGTTTCCTTTCTTTTTAATAAAAAGATCAAAACCTAAAAACTTGAAGTAGAAACCATGATGGAAATGATGAGTAGTTGCTCTACCTAAATTCCTTTAAAATACCTAGTATTCTGCCTTGAATTCTCCTAAGTTTTGGATATGACTGTTCTGATTTGAGAATCTATCCTGAATCTGAAACTTGTGGTTGGCAACTGCTTAATCTAAGTCTAGGTAATTGACGGACATGATATAGAAAGGTCTGAGCTGCTATTATCTTATTCCTAGAGATACTTGAATTCTGGAGATTTATATTTTTGAAAACATAAAATTATCACATGATGAGTTCCTGTATGATGAGAGCTTTATTTCCTACCACAGCCATATATACATGATTGCTAGACTAGGAAAATCAACTCATAGGCTACTTGTTTTGTGTTGAGTTTGGTCAACCCATGTTAGACCCTTGTTGAGAGGTACGTCATGCCCCCAAGATCAAGAAAATTACACTCACAATTTGCACCCCTGCTACTTCTATTCTGGAAGTACGCACCACCATATTCACCCATTTAGATCCACTCAAAAATGTTCTACTCCTACACTAGGAGTGAACACCAAAAATATTTCCCATAGGTTTCCTTGTCTGCTACCCAAGTTCCCGAAATAATGCTCCAAGCTGTTATCATTTATCCTCTCAGAGTTTTCATTAGAGATTGGGCTATTTTGCTTGTATAAAAAAAGAGAGAAGCCCCATGTTTTTCAAAGTTCCAAGAGGTATGTCTGGTCTTGCAAGACTATAAGCCCCGCCGAGTATAAACATGGTGCACACAAGCATCTTGGGTTTAGAGGTATGCAAACCTCACTAGCAACTAGACCTAAGACAATAGCAAGCGTATATGAGCGTGGTCTAACTAACCTAAGCACTTCGCAAAGCACCTATGCTAATCACCAAGTGATCTTTCAGCTCTATGCATGTGGAGAGCACAAATAAGGTGTAGCAACACCCTCCTATCTTCCCTCAGCTCCCTCACTCCACAAATGGCCGGCTAGGGCAAGTATTTATAGCCCCCAAGTCAACACTAGCCATTATGGCCGAGATCCTCTTCTTTGTGTGGTCACCAGATAGGGCAGTGCGAGGCACCGAACAGGGCGGCGGCCACCACATGGACTAGCCGTTGCTCACTGACAAGCCGACCATTGGGACCTAACAATAGGGTGGTGCACCACCACCCTTAGGGTGGTGACCAGGGTGGTGCCCCAATCCCAACTCGCTGCTCTCTAGAAAATTAGGGCTATGGCCCACCACCCCATGTCCGGTGTACTGCCATCCCATGGCGGTGACTAGGGCGGTGCACACGGTGTTTGTCCGATGCCCCTTTCCTCCAGCTGCAGCAGCCCTCTGTTTGGTGGCACCGCCACCCCCTATTGGTGCACCGCCATGCCTAGTGCGGTGACCAGGGCAGTGCCCCCTCTTGCTGTTTCTTCATATTTCTTCATCGGGGCTTCGTCATCTTCGCGTCTTGGACTCCTTGCTTCACTTCTAAGTTGTCAACACCTCCTCCAATGTATTCTTTTGAGTGTTGATCATTTTCTTCATGTTCCAAACTTGGTCCAAGTTCATGTTGCATCCTATTGAACTATAAAATAAACACTAGCAAACACATTAGTCCAATTTGGTCATGTTGATCATCAAACACCAAAATCCAAACATTTAAAAGCAATCTCCCCTTTTTGGTGATTGATGATAACACAACCAAAGCAAGCAAATAATTATAGATGCAAACATTTAAAAGCAATCTACTTGCTAGGATGTTGTGCAAAGGCATGTTTATTTGAGGCTAAAGATATCACTTGTGTGAACTTTTGGAAACTTATCTTGCCCTTGCAAATGTCCCCAAGTGGCATTATGGACTTAAGCCTCCCCCTAACTCCATAATCCACTATTCTCCCTTTCTCAGACCATTCCCAATTAGGGTTCTCCCCTTTGATCTATGTGTTGTGCTTGCTTTTGGTCCCATAAATTCTTCCCCTTTGGAATCAAACACCAAAAAGAAAGATATTAGTTGCACAAGGAAGGGTCAACTTTTGTGATCCTTTGTATGTGGAGTGGAATAGATCACAAAACTTGACTCTCACATTACATAGACTAAGCTCCCCCTAAATATATGCACACATATGGTGGAAGGAAAAGTATATGCATAATTGGCAAATTATTGCATAATGGAGTGTGATCTATATAACGCATGGAGAAAGCATATAAATACCAAATTGAAATCAACATGATGATATCGGTTTAGTAATACCACATGTAGAAACCAATTTGATTGACACCACTTGCAATGGGTGGTGGATTTTTAAAGCATGCTGCTTATCTTCAAGGACTCCATTTTCCTTACAATGAGACTACTACACATATAATAATCTTGAGAAGAATGTTAGTTTCAAATCATCCAACTTGTAGAATAACCTCCCCCTAAATTTGTGCATACAAGCATAGAATACTTGTAGGAGAGATGCACAATGATTTTTGAAAATCAAAATACCAGTTGAAAGATGACATCACATGAGTATGAGAATCATTTTCATGAATGATATTTGGGGAAAATTATCTAAAATTTGGACTTTGGCACATATAGGATAATTACTTGTAAAACGAGCTATGTGCCATGCTCCTAAAAAATTTAAACCATGTAGATTTGCTCCAAGGTTTAAGAGTGAAACTGAGCAACCCTACCATATGATTTACCTAGTGTATGCATGACAAAAGTTTAAACATGCAAATGCAAACCTAGGCATGAAGGGAACTAGATGCTAATTGAATTTACAAGAAATTAAATCTAGTTACCTAACATGGGAAGGGGAATTTGGGTCCATAATTTACACTAACCCACTTGGCAATTACCTTGTCCATCATGATGCACCCCATGAAATGCACCCAAACTTTGCAAAGTCTACAAATTCCCCAAAGTCCATTGGACTTCTTACTTTCCCTTTAGGATCCAAACCTTCTTGGTGCTCTTCATGTTGGAAATAATCTCTTTTGGCACCCAAATGCATTTGGCCCCATTGTTAGCTTTCTTGTTCACCTTGATGGCCACCACCTTATCATTTTTCTTCTTTAAGAGATAAGGTGTGGAGGCCTTTTTTCCACCTTGTTGGTGTAGGTGTTGGAGAGCTTGCTTGTTTGCTTTCTATTTTTCTCTTTCTTCTTAGCTTCTCCCCCATTCTTCACCTTGCACTCATAGGACTTGTGGCCTTCCTTGTGGCACACGTAGCAAACTACGTTTGTCCTTCATCAAGCTTCTTCACTCCCTTGATGGGTTAACTTGATGAAGTTGGGTTTGCTCCATCTTGCCTTTAACTTGAGTCAAGTCCTTGGTGACGCGAGCCACTTCTTGCTTGAGTTGCTCATTCTCCATTGTGACCTCTTGTGTGCATGTTTCTACAACAACTTTCTCAACATGATCTTGGTCGCACAAGGGTGAGTCTAAACATATATCATTGCAAGTAGAGGCATCCTTTTTAGACATTTTAAAGATTGAACTTTTCTTTTTAGGTGCCTCGGTGGGGGCTGTACTAACGGCTTCAAGATTAGCAAATTTATTAGTTAGCTCATCACAATGTTTGCACATGGTTTCCATTTTAGCAAGTAAACTTTTCTAAGCATCTTGTGAGCTATCTAACTTTTCTTTTAATTTTTTATTTTTCTTTACAAGTTGCTCATCATTGATGGTGCATTCCTTTTTGTTTGCACTAGCCTCAAGTTGCTTAATTTTAGTAGATAGCTCAACATTAAGATTTGCAAAAGTTTCATATTGTTCAAGCAAGGCATTATAAGCTTCTGGTGAGCTATCTAACTTTTTTAGCAAATTTAGCTTCTTTTGTTGGCTAGTACAACTCTTAGTATATTTAAGATTTTCTTGCACAAGTTGCTCATAAGAAGGTAGCTCATCATCACTATCAATATCATTCTCACTAGAAGTGGATGAACTTTTGTTTCCTTGTGCCATAAGGCACATGTGAGAAGAGCTTGATGATGAGTGCTTGTGCCCACACCTCTTGTGATGGTCTTCTTCACTTGAAAAATCATCCCATGATCTTATTGATGTGAGGGCTTTGTCCTTGCATGCCTTCTTCTTTGTCTTGGGTGTAGGATTGTTTGGACAAACTTCCACAAAGTGCCCCAACTCGTCTCATCCATAGCATCCCTTCTTTCTTTGTTCTCTTCTTTGATTGGTGAAGATGCAATCTTGAATTTGGATGGGCACACCTTTAACATTGAGCCTTTGGATCATCTTCTCCACCTTCTTTATGAGCTTGAGTGATTCTACATCAATGTCGGAGGTTGAGGAGGAAGATTGATCATCACTTGATTCTTCTCTTCATCTTCACTTGAGGAGCTTGAGCTTGAGCTTGTCTCAACTTGCTTGCCCTTCATCTTCTTTTTCTCACTACAGGCAAGCGCTTTGCCTTTGCTTGATGAAGAGGCTTCTTCTTGACCCATCTTGTGTGAGATTTCAAATGCCACTATCTTGCCAATGACTATGGCTAGGGTCATGGTGCTCAAGTCCTGCATGTTGTGAAGGATGGTGATGATGCTTGCTATTCTTTTGTGGTAGCACGGAGATGATCTTCCTCATGATGTCCGCATCATCTAGCTTTGTTAATCCTATTGAATGAAGCTCATTGATAATTAGATTCAAGTTGGAATACATATCACAAACAAGCTCATCATCATTCATTTTAAAGGAATCATAATTTTGTTTAGCTAGACAATGTTTTCCTCATGAACATTACTTGTGCCGTCATGGAGCTCCTAGAGTTTTAACCAAATTTCATGTGCCATATTTAAAGTGAATACTTGGTTAAACACATCCATGCTAAGAGATTCAAACAAACAATTTTTAGCTCTAGCATTGAAATGCAATTCTTTTTCTTCACTCTTAGTGGGTTTATCGAGATTCTTAATGGGTTTCATCCCATCACAAGTGACTCTCCAAACACCCAAATCAACTACCACAAGGTGACAAGCCATTCTAGCTTTGTAGTAGGGAAAGTTAGTGCCATCAAAGTGCGGAGGCCTAGAGGTATCCATCCCAACCACTCTAAATAGCGTCGGCTCAACGGCGGTGAAGCCAAAGGTCCAAATTGAACCAACCTAGCTCTAATACCACTTGTAAGGGTCTGTGACACCTAAGAGGGGGGCGGTGAATTAGGCAACTTAACATTCTACTTCTAACTATGGCCTCTAATTCCACCTAGTCAAAACCTATGCAAGAAAGTAATCTATCTAAAAGTGCAACTATAGTTTTGCTAGATGTGTTGCTATCTCTACCATAAAATAGTTATGCACCCTAGGTTCCAATCCTATCAACTAGCCTATCAAACTAAGCTAGAAAAGTAAGCACACAACTAAGGTACATAATATAAATGCAGAAGATAAATATGAGGTAGAGATGCAAACTCCCATCGATGACTCTGGTATTTTACAAAGGTATCGAGAAACACTTAAGCTTCCCCCTAGTCCTCGTTGGAGCCCCTCATAAGGAATCCCTTATAGGGGCCAAGCTCCCAATTGGATAACTGCAGGGATATCCCCGGGCCTTCCCCACACGCAAGTGGGTCTCCGGTGTGCCTTTCGGCAAGCCTCTCCCGGACCGCTCCTTGCCATATTCACTATCAGCTTCCAACCGAAACGTTGTGGGCCATGTTCCCTTCGGTATGCGGTGGCGGCCACACCACAAACGCGGCTAGTGTGGTCTCGCAAGACTGCAAGCCCCGCCAAGTATAAACACGGTGCACACAAGCACCTTGGGTTTAGAGGTATGCAAACCTCACTAGCAACTAGACCTAAGCCTAGAGCAAGCGCATATGAGTGTGGTCTAACTAACTTAAGCACTTCGTAAAACACCTATGCTAATCACCAAGTGATGTTTCAGCTCTATTCATGTGGAGAGCACAAATGAGGTGTAGCAACACCCTTCTATCTTCCCTGAGCTCCCTCACTCCACAAATGGCTAGTTGGGACAAGTATTTATAGCCCCCAACTTGACACTAGACATTATGGCCGAGATCCTCTTCTCTGCGTGGTCATCGGACAGGATGGTGCCAGGCACTAGACAGGGCGGTGACCGCCATGTGGACTAGCCATTGCTCGTTAACAAGTCGACTGTTGGGACCCTGACAATAGGGTAGTGCACCACCACCCTTAGGGTGGTGACCAGGGCGGTGCCCCAATCCCAACTCACTGCTCTCTAGAAAATTAGGGCGGTGGCACCACCACCCCCTATCCAATGCACCGCCACCCTATGGCGATGACCAGGGCAATGCACATGGTGCCACCCGATGCCCCCCTTTCCTCTAGCTGCAGCAGCCCTCTATTTGGTGGCACCACCACCCCCTAGCGGTGCACCGCCATGCCTAGTGCGGTGACCAGGGTGGTGCCCCCTCTTGCTGTTTCTTCGTTGGGGCTTCTTCATCTTCACGTCTTGGACTCCTTGCTTCACTTCTAAGTTGTCAACACCTCCTCCAATGTCTTCTTTTGAGTGTTGATAATTTTCTTCGCGTTCCAAAGTTGGTCCAAGTCCGCGTTGCATCCTGTTGAACTATAAATTAAACACTAGCAAACACGTTAGTCCAATTTGGCCATGTTGATCATCAAACACCAAAATCCAATCTAAATGGACCTAAGGTCCATTTTCCTTACACAAGTATTTCATGTTTCAAACAAGAGAGATATGTTTCAAGGACCATATGTTCATCCACGCACATGCACATCTTGATCTAAGAGTATGACATTTTTCTCCTTGGATCTTTGTTTTGACTTTACAATATATGCAATGCAAGTATGTTTTCATATTTATCCCTACCCAAGCTCCACATAAACTTTTAGAAGTAGGTAAAAAAGAAGGAAAAAGTTATCTATGTCTTGGTGAGGATCCAAAAATACCACATATATTGAGTGATTTGAGAGTACTACAAAAGGAGAAGGTAAGCTATATTTTGTTTTCAAAAAAAATTCTAAAATGTTTCTCTAATTGACTTGACTGAAGAAAGATAGTAATCTGTTTCAAGTTGTTCCATTCTTCAACCACCTAAAGTTTCATGGTAGACACTTTGAATCCTGCAATGCATGCATGACTAGGAATAGTATTATGTTGATGTCTTGTCCCAAGGTTATGACTTAAGTAATCCATCCTTTTATCGAGGATGAGTAAAACCCTAAGTGTGGGGGAGCTTGTTGATGGTAGTTAATGTCAATCATAAATCGAACATAGGTATAATGTTTTAAACTAATGAGTTCCATGAGTTTTAGTGATTTATTAACTATAGGAGGATTTAATCAGAAAATCATCAAGGTGGACCTAATTGACATATTACATCATGGTTATCCACGATGAAACCGACTTAGGAAGAGTCCAAAAGGCTCTAGAAGGCAAACCACCATGGCAGGCCACATGTCTCTAACATGTCAGGCCGGCCAGCCCCACCTAAAGGCCAGTCAGCCAGTGGGCCCCAAATGTCGGCTCCTCCTTCAAAGGTTGGTTCTCCACCGCCTTAAAGATTAAATCTACGCTATTGCTCAAGGTCAATTTGATCTGAGAGTCTAGAATTGATGTACCCCCTATATGACCCTGTACCTCCTCTAGCAGAGCATCCTGAATCTTGAAAACCTAAACCATAGTTCATATCCTCATCATTAGGATCAGAGCTAGCAATCAAGAGAAGATTAGTCCTCTAAGTTAGGATCTAGTCTTTGTAATTAGAAATAGTGATATAGAGAGTGAGGGAAGAGTTTGGAGGAAGTGTAGGCCTATCGGTGCTCTCTCTTTGGCTTGTACCCTGGCGGAATCAAGTTCTATTTGAGCTTTCTTCTAAGATTTCTCTAGTAATCAACTTCTGATTCAAGTAAGTATCTTGTATATATTGTTCTTTAGGTTCGCGACTCTTTTTGAGTACTTTAATCCTTGTCGCTCTTAGGTTAGAGTAGTATTCATAGTGTAAGCGTGATGCTTAGACTCGGTTACTCATAGATGTATCCTACATTCTGGATCGGTGGTAGATCACAAGGGTGACTTTATAGCCTTGTTGAGTCCTTCATAGACCACCTCCCATTTGTAGGCCAAGCAGGACCTGGTTACTAGGAAAACATAATTTGCTTGTGTTTCTCCTTAGTAATACCTCTAGTTGAACAGTAGAAGACATAGCTTACCAAAGTTAGAACTAGAAAACCATAGTGATTCTCTCTATGCTCCTATTTTATCTTAAGCCTTGTTTCTACTCCGGGTTAAGTTAGACTTAGTTAAATTCACACACATTTCCTTCAGTTCGATATTCTGGAATACTTTCTAGTGAAGTGTTACATTGGTATTGTACGCTTGTGGATTTATTTATGTGCATTTAAATATACCAACAATCACCGTTGCCCCACCTGCACCCAGCGCTGCCGCCACCAATGCCACCACATGCCACTACCACCCCGGCTACCCTATGCCGGACCAACCTCGAGCAAGGCCATGACACCTGGCAACCGGAGACTAGATTAATCCTATGGACACCTCCATCGCCACCGTGGTTGGTGAGTTGAAGAGGATGATGAGCATCTTCTCCATCAACATGAGCAACCCCTTCAACGAGATCAACACGAACCTCATCAAGCTCAACATCCACCTCGCCAACATTGAGGGCCAATGCTATCCTAAGACACGTGACGCCACAGCCAAGGAGCTTGATGAGGAGACCAAGCGCGTCATGGAGGACATAGGCCACACATTCCTCAAGAGGTAGCCAGAGGCTCCTACCACCACCACACCTCCTAATCTTGTGGACACTGTTGCAAGCAAGCTATTCACCCTGGCTTCCCCATCTCTAGGTGAACTGACAAATACTCCATCATTGGTGACGAATAGTCCATGACTTGATGGATGGTTCCATAGAACACTCCATGGGATTAGGACTTAGGCACTTTGGATGATTTGTGAATCCATGGACACTCTGTGTGATTTGATGGACACTCTGCTAGGAATTGGCTGCTCTCGATTGTCTTGAAATCAAATTTATTCATTGACAAATAGTCTGTGATTGTTCACGGACACTCTGAGAGTTTAGTTACATCGAGGGTTATGTGTATGGCTGTGAGTTTTGGCGAAGTGTACGGTTTGACGGACACTGCATCAAAGATGAATACTCCATCCTTTGGTCGGCAGAACCTATGTTCTTAGTTTCTCATGTTGTTTAAGTCTAGATTGTGTGAGTTGTGTATCATGCATGTGCAGGGGTTCCTAGGGTGATTTGGGTGACATGATTTGCTAGTGTTTACTAGGGTTTGAGCTCTATTTTTCAAGTGCAACTAGTGATTTAGATTTTGACTAAAATTATGAGAAATTAAGATATAATTCATGAGATTGGGCATGTCAACTTAGCTCTAAGATTTGGTGGTTTCTAGGCCACCAAGATTGAAGATAAACCCTTTAGAAACCTTTCCTTCGTGTCACAGAGAAGGATTTGGCCATTTTTGCAAAAATCCATAAAAGTGGCATGAGAGAAGGATTGAAGAAATGCATGAGAGGATTGAGCTATAGCAACTCTTGATCTTACCCTTGAGACAATGGAGCAACTTCCAATCCTCATGCTTCATCCATGCATAGAGAGAATCATGAGTTAGGGTTTGAGGATTGAGCTCAAGAAAATGAGAAGGAGAGCTCTTGAGCTAACCATGAGATGATGGAGATGGAGAGGCTCATGATCTTGACCTTAGGCTAATTTTGCTGCCCTTTCCTTCCTTGATTTCCCTTCCTTTCTCCTTTCCCACTTTCTCACTCTAGTTCATCTTGTTCTTCCTTGTTCTTCATTTTAGAGAGAGAGGGAGGCAGTGAAATGGAAGAGAGGGTGAGTGGAGCTAATGTCCTTCTGCTGAAGGGTGCCTCAAACTTGTGCTAACATGTGCGCATCCATGGGTAAGTGGAAAACAGCTCACTCTCCACTCAATCTGCTAATTCTATGAACCTATGGACAGTCCACCAAGAAGGATGGAATGTTTCATCAATTCTCTGACTTTGAGAATTTGATCTAGAGATTGGGGTTCTTAGCATTAGGGCCAATCTTAGTGTCCAAGATATAGATAATTAATGTTGGAGAGACTAAGAAAATTGATTAGCACCCTTCGGAGAGGACTCTCATGAAGTTGACTTCTATTAGACCATGGTCAACTCTAGTTTGACTCTAATTGACTTGAAAGAACTAGCGAGATTAAGTTACAAATTTGGAGTCCTTGTCCTAGTAGAGAATGCTAGGATCCATTCCAGAGAATGATGAAGGGATACTTGGGAACATGAGAACCTTGGTTGGGTGAGTTAAATAAATTTTATTAAAGGTTTTAGATGGAATGACTTTAGGTTGTGACAAACAATGTCCCTGCAAATAGACTACTAAAAATTGCACTCACCATGTGATTTAGTGCTTGTATTTTTTCCACCGCTGGACTATTTGATTCGTTGAGTTCTTCAATGGTCGCGAACACCTTTTCATTTGTTGTTTCTTTGGCCGATGTATGATTATTCAATGCTCTTCTTTTCTTCTCAATAGACTGTCAGGTTTACTTGCCACAACAAACATACAATTAATTTGTCTAGCACTCTACTTTTTATAGAGATGTGACCGTCTAGTTCTCTATATTTTCTATGATTTGAATGTTTTTTGTATTTTCTTCTTAAAACTTTGCTCCTTGATTCCTTACATCCTTATGACATATATGACCTATCTAACACACCTTATCACACATGTCAGTCCTTTTGATTGGGTAGTCATTGCAATCAATAGAACCATAGTAGAATGTGCCATAAGGCCCATATTCCTTACAATAGGCAAAGTCGAAGGATTGAAATGCAAGATGCAAACACATGTAACATGAAAGTGGTCTTAAACAAAAGCGAAAGAACTTGGTGACCTAGAGAGTGAGGTGGCAAGTGGTAAACCTAAGTGTCTTAGTGCACGTGTTTTGGTTGGGTACCTTTGTTGACTCAACAATGTGACTAGGGAAAGGCTTGGTTCTTAGGAGTATACATTGGTAGAGATCCAACATGGACTTCACAAGATACATCATCTAATCTTTCGGAGAGGACTCTCATGAAATTGACTTCTATTAGACCATGGTCAACTCTAGTTTGACTCTAATTGACTTGAAAGAACTAGCGAGATTAAGTTACAAATTTGGAGTCCTTGTCCTAGTAGAGAATGCTAGGATCCATTCCAGAGAATGATGAAGGGATACTTGGGAACATGAGAACCTTGGTTAGGTGAGTTAAATAAATTTTATTAAAGGTTTTAGATGGAATGACTTTAGGTTGTGACAAACAATGTCCCTGCAAATAGATGACTAAAAATTGCACTCACCATGTGATTTAGTGCTTGTATTTTTTCCACCGCTGGACTATTTGATTCGTTGAGTTCTTCAATGGTCGCGAACACCTTTTCATTTGTTGTTTCTTTGGCCGATGTATGATTATTCAGTGCTCTTCTTTTCTTCTCACTAGACTGTCATGTTTACTTGCCACAACAAACATACAATTAATTTGTCTGGCACTCTACTTTTTATAGAGATGTGACCGTCTAGTTCTCTATATTTTCTATGATTTGAATGTTTTTTGTATTTTCTTCTTCAAACTTTGCTCCTTGATTCCTTACATCCTTATGACATATATGACCTATCTAACACACCTTATCACACATGTCAGTCCTTTTGATTGGGTTGTCATTGCAATCAATAGAACCATAGTAGAATGTGCCATAAGGCCCATATTCCTTACAATAGGCAAAGTCGAAGGATTGAAATGAAAGATGCAAACACATGTAACATGAAAGTGGTCTTAAATAAAAGCGAAAGAACTTGGTGACCTAGAGAGTGAGGTGGCAAGTGGTAAACCTAAGTGTCTTAGTGCACGTGTTTTGGTTGGGTACCTTTGTTGACTCAACAATGTGACTAGGGAAAGGCTTGGTTCTTAGGAGTGTACATTGGTAGAGATCCAACATGGACTTCACAAGATACATCATCTAATCTTGGAAGTTTGCTTTTCATCACTAGAGCTTACCTACCACATTTATGCTACCACTTATTTGTCTTTATGTTTCCTCGAGTAGGTTGGTCTACTTGGTAGAATTAGATATATACTGCGCAACACTTTGTGGGTGAGTAAGTAAAGACACTAGATAAATTCTAAATGCACATGTTGCTAGTTTGATTGTTTATGTTTATCAAGTATGGAGGAATATTAGTGAATGGTCCTATGGTGCAGTGGTAGGATGGTCTAGTGGGATGCTACTCACCAGGGTTCAAACCCCCTAGTGTAGCACCTATTTTTTGGATTTTTTCTAGAAAAAGAAGGGTACACGCACACGTGTGAGTATTTTCTGGATTTTTTGCTAGAAAAACAGGGTACACGCACATGTGTGTGTTCGGTGGTACTATGTGTTTTTCGTGCACTGAAGGCTAGAGAGCCTCCCAATCTCTTCTTTGCGTGTGTACGGACGCGCACACATGTGTGTGCATGTGGAGTGTGTGGATTGTGTGCTTCCAAGTTATACCCGATCAAAAAAAGTATGGAAGAATTTTATGGTGATCAAATTTTTCCCATCCCTCTCTTGGGTTACACTCTCGAGGTTCCTTCAACATTTATTAAGAAGATGTTCCTTCAAAAATTAAGAAGATATAGAAACTGTGTATTCATGAACATCCATCCATGATGGCATCATTTTTTATGACAGTTTACAAGTACCTCCACCTATGCAATTCATTGCTCCATTAACCTAGAGCGTTTCACCATCTTTTGAGTCCGAATAGGTCACAAGCGCCACAGCTGGTCGCAGCTCATCACCATAAGAATCTAGCTTGTCAGAATCATCCTTGCTCATGACCTTCGCATTATCATCTGCATTGTATGTTTTAGATACTTCATTTTTATCACCAAATGCATATGTCCCAGCATCTCGATAATTACCATCCCTCATCATGTCTACTTCAACTTTTCTTGCATCTTTACCAGAAGGATCATTGGGCAACTGTGATTCCTCAAAAATAGTTCCAAGCTGCAAGGCTCTCCACATTGCTTCATACAACATGTTGCTTTGTGTTTCCTCAATGATTTTTGTATGATCCAAGGACATAACTTCATCCTACATGCAGGCAAGCAACGATGATCAGACTTGTTAGCTTTAAAGGTACATAGTACTATAATTACCATCTGCATTAATAATTAGCTCACAGATCTATCTTCTGCTTGGATGTCGGGATTGCATTGGAATGTGTTATGGCCTATTCCACAAATGCTTGGCTGTGAATTCGGGGCGCCATGGCTGGACTTGTTTGCATATGAATTACGTAGTTCCTTCTCAATCTTCTTTCGGTGTTTCTAGCAAAATTAAAATTCATACAATTAATAAGTTGTTATTAAAAAATGTTTTAGTTTATCTGAGTTGTCAATAATCTAAAGAAGAATAATATGCATGTACCTGAAGATGAGCAGAAATTTGTTTGCGACCAACGGAGT